>OX246743.1:45834360-47261936 GCA_945910005.1 Isoperla grammatica | reverse complement strand
CTCTTCACTCTTCACTCTTCACTCCACTCTCACTCTCGCTCTCACTCTCACTCTCACTCTCACTCTCACTCTCACTCTTCACTCTTCCCTCTTCCCTCTTCCCTCTTGACTCTTGACTCTTGACTCTTGACTCTTCAGTCTTCAGTATTCACTCTTCACTCTTCACTCTTCCCTTTTCACTCTTCCCTCTTCCCACTTCCCTCTTCCCTCTTCCCACTTCCCTCTTCCCTCTTCCCTCTTCCCTCTTCACTCTTCACTCTTCACTCTTCACTCTTCACTCTTCACTCTTCACTCTTCACTCTTCAATCTTCACTCTTCACTCTTCACTCTTCACTCTTCACTCTTCACTCTCACTCTCACTCTCACTTTACTCTTTACTCTTTACTCTTCACTCTTCTCTCTTCACTCTTCACTCTTCACTCTTCACTCTTCCCTCTTCCTCTTCCTCTTCCTCTTCCCTCTTCCCTCTTCCCTCTTCCCTCTTCACTCTTCACTCTTCACTCTTCACTCTTTACTCTTTACTCTTTACTCTTTACTCTTTACTCTTTACTCTTCACTCTTCACTCTTCACACACTCAAGCAAATATAAACAAGATAAGTAGCTTGTCTTTGTTTCAATAGGAATTCATAAAATATGTAAAAAGAAATAACAAATATTCAACAACATTTATACTTGAATACAGAAGATAATTACTCAAGAACATCTGGTATCAATCACAATGAATGAACATAGTCGGTGATGAGTTAAAGACACTTTTCCTGGGGGGAGGGGTTCCTCCTCACTGTTCACTCTTCACTCTTCACTCTTCACTCTTCACTCTTCACTCTTCACTCTTCACTCTTCACTCTTCACTCTTCACTCTTCACTCTTCACTCGTCACTCTTCACTCTTCACTCTTCACTCTTCACTCTACACTCTTCACTCTTCACTCTTCACTCTTCACTCTTCCCACGTCCCACTTCCCACTTCCCACTTCCCACTTCCCACGTCCCACTTCCCACTTCCCACTTCCACTTCCCACTTCCCACTTCCCACTTCCACTTCCACTTCCCACTTCCCACTTCCCACTTCCCACTTCCCACTTCCCACTTCCCACTTCCCACTTCCCACTTCCCTCTTCACTCTTCACTCTTCACTCTTCACTCTTCACTCTTCACTCTTCACCCTTCACTCTTCACTCTTCACTCTTCACTCTTTACTCTTCACTCTTCACTCTTCACTCTTCACTCTTCACTCTTCACTCTTCACTCTTCACCCTTCACTCTTCACTCTTCACTCTTCACTCTTCACTCTTCACTCTTCACTCTTCACTCTTCACTCTTCACTCTCACTCTTCACTCTTCACTCTTCACTCTTCACTCTGCACTCTTCACTCTTCCCTCTTCACTCTTCCTCATCCCACTTCCCTCTTCCCTCTTCCCACTTCCCTCTTACCCACTTCCCTCTTCACTCTTCACTCTTCACTATTCACTCTTCACTCTTCACTCTTCACTCTTCACTCTTCACTCTTCACTCTCCACTCTTCACTCTTCAGTCTTCAGTCTTCAGTCTACACTCTTCACTCTTCACTCTTCACTCTTCACTCTTCCTTTTCTCTCTTCCCTCTTCCCTCTTCCCTCTTCCCTCTTCCCTCTTCCCTCTTCCCTCTTCCCTCTTCCCTCTTCACTCTTCACTCTTCACTCTTCACTCTTAACTCTTCACTCTTCACTCTTCACTCTTCACTCTTCACTCTTCACTCTTCACTCTTCACTCTTGACTCTTGACTCTTGACTCTTCACTCTTCACTCTTCAATCTCCACTCTTAACTCTTCACTCTTCACTCTTCACTCTTCACTCTTCACTCTTCACTCTTCACTCTTCACTCTTCACTCTTCACTCTCACTCTTCACTCTTCACTCTTCACTCTTCACTCTTCCCTCTTCACTCTCCCCTCTTCCCACTTCCCTCTTCCCTCTTCCCACTTCCCTCTTCCCACTTCCCTCTTCACTCTTCACTTTTCACTCTTCACTCTTCACTCTTCACTCTTCACTCTTCACTCTTCACTCTTCACTCTCCACTCTTCACTCTTCAGTCTTCAGGTTTCAGTCTTCACTCTACACTCTTCACTCTTCACTCTTCACTCTTCACTCTTCACTCTTCCTTTTCTCTCTTCCCTCTTCCCTCTTCCCTCTTCCCTCTTCCCTCTTCCCTCTTCCCTCTTCCCTCTTCACTCTTCACTCTTCACTCTTCACTCTTCACTCTTCACTCTTCACTCTTCACTCTTCACTCTTGACTCTTGACTCTTGACTCTTGACTCTTCACTCTTCACTCTTCACTCTTCACTCTTCACTCTTGACTCTTCACTCTTCACTATTTACTCTTCACTCTTCACTCTTCACTCTTCACTCTTCACTCTTCACTCTTCACCCTTCACTCTTCACTCTTCACTCTTCACTCTTCACTCTTCACTCTTCACTCTTCACTCTTCACTCTTCACTCTTCACTCTTCACTCTTCACTCTTCACTCTTCACTTTTCACTCTTCACTCTACACACTTCACTCTTCACTCTTCACTCTTCACTCTTCACTCTTCACTCTTCACTCTTCACTCTTCACTCCACTCTCACTCTCACTCTCACTCTCGCTCTCACTCTCACTCTCACTCTCACTCTCACTCTCACTCTCACTCTCACTCTTCACTCTTCACTCTTCCCTCTTCCCTCTTCCCTCTTCCCTCTTCCCTCTTGACTCTTGACTCTTGACTCTTGACTCTTGACTCTTCACTCTTCAGTCTTCAGTATTCACTCTTCACTCTTCACTCTTCCCTTTTCACTCTTCCCTCTTCCCACTTCCCTCTTCCCTCTTCCCACTTCCCTCTTCCCTCTTCCCTCTTCCCTCTTCACCCTTCACTCTTCACTCTTCACTCTTCACTCTTCACTCTTCACTCTTCACTCTTCACTCTTCACTCTTCACTCTTCACTCTTCACTCTTCACTCTCACTCTCACTCTCACTTTACTCTTTACTCTTTACTCTTCACTCTTCTCTCTTCACTCTTCACTCTTCACTCTTCACTCTTCACTCTTCACTCTTCACTCTTCCCTCTTCCTCTTCCCTCTTCCCTCTTCACTCTTCACTCTTCACTCTTCACTCTTCACTCTTTACTCTTTACTCTTTACTCTTTACTCTTTACTCTTTACTCTTTACTCTTTACTCTTTACTCTTTACTCTTTACTCTTTACTCTTTACTCTTTACTCTTTACTCTTTACTCTTTACTCTTTACTCTTCACTCTTCACTCTTCTCTCTTCACTCTTCACTCTTCACACACTCAAGCAAATATAAACAAGATAAGTAGCTTGTCTTTGTTTCAATAGGAATTCATAAAATATGTAAAAAGAAATAACAAATATTCAACAACATTTATACTTGAATACAGAAGATAATTACTCAAGAACATCTGGTATCAATCACAATGAATGAACATAGTCGGTGATGAGTTAAAGACACTTTTCCTGGGGGGAGGGGTTCCTCCTCACTGTTCACTCTTCACTCTTCACTCTTCACTCTTCACTCTTCACTCTTCACTCTTCACTCTTCACTCTTCACTCTTCACTCTTCACTCTTCACTCTTCACTCTTCACTCTTCACTCTTCACTCTTCACTCGTCACTCTTCACTCTTCACTCTTCACTCTACACTCTTCACTCTTCACTCTTCACTCTTCCCACGTCCCACTTCCCACTTCCCACTTCCCACTTCCCACGTCCCACTTCCCACTTCCCACTTCCCACTTCCCACTTCCCACTTCCCACTTCCCACTTCCCACTTCCCACTTCCCACTTCCCACTTCCCACTTCCCACTTCCCACTTCCCTCTTCACTCTTCACTCTTCACTCTTCACTCTTCACCCTTCACTCTTCACTCTTCACTCTTCACTCTTCACTCTTCACTCTTCACTCTTCACTCTTCACTCCTCACTCTTCACTCTTCACTCTTCACCCTTCACTCTTCACTCTTCACTCTTCACTCTTCACTCTTCACTCTTCACTCTTCACTCTTCACTCTTCACTCTCACTCTCACTCTTCACTCTTCACTCTTCACTCTTCCCTCTTCACTCTTCCCTCTTCCCACTTCCCTCTTCCCTCTTCCCACTTCCCTCTTCCCTCTTCACTCTTCACTCTTCACTATTCACTCTTCACTCTTCACTCTCCACTCTTCACTCTTCAGTCTTCAGTCTACACTCTTCACTCTTCACTCTTCACTCTTCACTCTTCCTTTTCTCTCTTCCCTCTTCCCTCTTCCCTCTTCCTTTTTTCCTCTTCCCTCTTCCCTCTTCCCTCTTCCCTCTTCCCTCTTCACTCTTCACTCTTCACTCTTCACTCTTCACTCTTCACTCTTCACTCTTCACTCTTCCCTCTTCACTCTTCCCTCTTCCCACTTCCCTCTTCCTTCTTCCCACTTCCCTCTTCCCACTTCCCTCTTCACTCGTCACTCTTCACTCTTCACTCTTCACTCTTCACTCTTCACTCTTCACTCTTCACTCTTCTCTCTTCACTCTTCACTCTTCACTCTTCACTCTTCACTCTTCACTCTTCACTCTTCACTCTTCACTCTTCACTCTTCACTCTTCACTCTTCACTCTTCACTCTTCACTCTTCACTCTTCACTCTTCACTCTTCACTCTTCACTCTTCACTCTTCACTCTTCACTCTTCACTCTTCACTCTTCACTCTTCACTCTTCACTCTTCACTCTTCACTCTTCACTCTTCACTCTTCACTCTTCACTCTTCACTCTTCACTCTTCACTCTTCACTCTTCACTCTTCCCTCTTCACTTTTCACTCTTCACTCTTCACTCTTCACTTTTCACTCTTCACTCTTCACTCTTCACTCTACACTCTTCACTCTTCACTCTTCACTCTTCACTCTTCACTCCACTCTCACTCTCACTCTCACTCTCACTCTCACTCTCACTCTCACTCTTCACTCTTCACTCTTCACTCTTCCCTCTTCCCGCTTCCCTCTTCCTTCTTCCCTCTTCCCTCTTCACTCTTCACTCTTCACTCTTCACTCTTCACTCTTCACACACTCAAGCAAATATAAACAAGATAAGTAGCTTGTCTTTGTTTCAATAGGAATTCATAAAATATGTAAAAAGAAATAACAAATATTCAACAACATTTATACTTGAATACAGAAGATAATTACTCAAGAACATCTGGTATCAATCACAATGAATGAACATAGTCGGTGATGAGTTAAAGACACTTTTCCTGGTGGGAGGGGTTCCTCCTCACTGTTCACTCTTCACTCTTCACTCTTCACTCTTCACTCTTCACTCTTCACTCTTCACTCTTCACTCTTCACTCTTCACTCTTCACTCTTCACTCTTTACTCTTCACTCTACACACTTCACTCTTCACTCTTCACTCTTCACTCTTCCCACTTCCCACTTCCCACTTCCCACTTCCCACTTCCCACTTCCCACTTCCCACTTCCCACTTCCCACTTCCCACTTCCCACTTCCCACTTCCCACTTCCCACTTCCCACTTCCCACTCCCCTCTTCACTCTTCACTCTTCACTCTTCACTCTTCACTCTTCACTCTTCACTCTTCACTCTTCACTCTTCACTCTTCACTCTTCACTCTTCACTCTTAACTCTTAACTCTTCACTCTTCACCCTTCACTCTTCACTCTTCACTATTCACTCTTCACTCTTCACTCTTCACTCTTCACTCTTCACTCTTCACTCTTCCCACGTCCCACTTCCCACTTCCCACTTCCCACTTCCCACTTCCTACTTCCCACTTCCTACTTCCCACTTCCCACTTCCCACTTCCCACTTCCCACTTCCCACTTCACTCTTCACTCTTCACTCTTCACTCTTCACTCTTCACCCTTCACCCTTCACTCTTCACTCTTCACTCTTCACTCTTCACTCTTCACTCTTCACTCTTCACTCTTCACTCTTCACTCTTCACTCTTCACTCTTCACTCTTCACTCTTCACTTTCACTCTTCACGCTTCACGCTTCACTCTTCACTCTTCACTCTTCACTCTTCACTCTTCACTCTTCACTCTTCACTCTTCACTCTCACTCTCACTCTTCACTCTTCACTCTTCACTCTTCACTCTCACTCTTCACTCTTCACTCTTCACTCTTCACTCTTCACTCTTCACTCTCACTCTCACTCTCACTCTCACTCTTCACTCTTCACTCTTCACTCTTCCCTCTTCCCTCTTCCTCTTCCCTCGTTACTCTTCACTCTTCACTTTTCACTCTTCACTCTTCACTCTTCACGCTTCACTCTTCACTCTTTACTCTTCACTCTTCACTCTTCACTCTTCACTCTTCACTCTCACTCTTCACTCTTCCCTCTTCCCTCTTCCCTCTTGACTCTTGACTCTTGACTCTTGACTCTTGACTCTTCAGTCTTCAGTCTTCACTCTTCACGCTTCACTCTTCACTCTTCACTCTTCCCTCTTCACTCTTCCCTCTTCCCACTTCCCTCTTCCCTCTTCCCTCTTCCCTCTTCCCTCTTCCCTCTTCCCTCTTCACTCTTCACTCTTCACTCTTCACTCTTCACTCTTCACTCTTCACTCTTCACTGTTCACTCTTCACTCTTCACTCTCACTCTCACTCTCACTCTCACTCTTCACTCTTCACTCTTCACTCTTCCCTCTTCCTCTTCCCTCTTCCCTCTTCCCTCTTCACTCTTTACTCTTCACTCTTTACTCTTTACTCTTTACTCTTCTCTCTTCACTCTTCACTCTTCACTCTTCACTCTTCACTCTTTACTCTTAACTCTTTACTCTTTACTCTTCACTCTTCACTCTTCACTCTTCCCTCTTCCCTCTTCCCTCTGCCCTCTTCCCTCTTCCCTCTTCCCTCTTCCCTCTTCCCTCTTCACTCTTCACTCTTCACTCTTCACTCTTCACTCGTCACTCTTCACTCTTCACTCTTCACTCTTCACTCTTCACTCTTCCCTCTACACTCTTCACTCTTCACTCTTCACTCTTCACTCTTCACTCTTCACTCTTCACTCTTCACTCTTCACTCTTCACTCTTCACTCTTCACTCTTCACTCTTCACTCGTCACTCTTCACTCTTTACTCTTCACTCTTCACTCTTCACTCTTCCCTCTACACTCTTCACTCTTCACTCTTCACTCTTCACTCTTCCCACGTCCACTTCCCACTTCCCACTTCCCACTTCCCACTTCCCACTTCCCACTTCCCACTTCCCACTTCCCTCTTCACTCTTCACTCTTCACTCTTCACTCTTCACTCTTCACTCTTCACACTTCACTCTTCACTCTTCACTCTTCACTCTTCACTCTTCACTCTTCACTCTTCACTCTTCACACTTCACTCTTCACTCTTCACTCTTCACTCTTCACTCTTCACTCTTCACTCTTCATTCTTCACTCTTCACTCTTCACTCTTCTTTCTACACTCTTCACTCTTCACTCTTCACTCTTCACTCTTCCCACTTCCCACTTCCCACTTCCCACTTCCCACTTCCCACTTCCCACTTCCCACTTCCCACTTCCCACTTCCCTCTTCACTCTTCCCACTTCCCTCTTCCCTCTTCCCACTTCCCTCTTCCCTCTTACGTCTTCACTCTTACCTCTTCACTCTTCACTCTTCACTCTTCACTCTTCACTCTTCACTCTTCACTCTCACTCTCACTCTCACTCTCACTCTCACTCTTCACTCTTCACTCTTCACTCTTTACTCTTCACTCTTCCCTCTTCACTCTTCACTCTTCACTCTTCACTCTTCACTCTTCACTCTTCACTCTTCACTCTTCACTCTTCACTCTTCACTCTTCACTCTTCACTCTTCACTCTTCACTCTTCACTCTTCACTCTTCACTCTTCACTCTTCACTCTTCACTCTTCACTCTTCACTCTTCACTCTTCACTCTTCACTCTTCACTCTTCACTCTTCACTCTTCACTCTTCACTCTTCACTCTTCACTCTTCACTCTTCACTCTTCACTCTTCACTCTTCACTCTTCACTCTTCACTCTTCACTCTTCACTCTTCACTCCACTCTCACTCTCACTCTCACTCTCACTCTCACTCTTCACTCTTCACTCTTCACTCTTCACTCTTCACTCATCACTCTTCACTCTTCACTCTTCACTCTTCACTCTTCACTCTTCACTCTTCACTCTTCACTCTTTACTCTTTACTCTTTACTCTTTACTCTTTACTCTTTACTCTTTACTCTTCACTCTTCACTCTTCACTCTTCACTCTTCCCTCTTACCTCTTCCCTCTTCCCTCTTCCCTCTTCACTCTTCACTCTTCACTCTTCACTCTTCACTCTTCACTCTTCACCCTTCACTCTTCACTCTTCACTCTTCACCCTTCACTCTTCACTCTTCACTCTTCACTCTTCACTCTTCACCCTTCACTCTTCACTTTACACTCTTCACTCTTCACTCTTCACTCTTCACTCTTCACTCTTCACTCTTCACTCTTCACTCTTCACTCTTCACTCTTCACTCTTCACTCTTCACTCTTCACTCTTCACTCTTTACTCTTTACTCTTTACTCTTTACTCTTAACTCTTCACTCTTCACTCTTCACTCTTCCCTCTTCCCTCTTCCCTCTGCCCTCTTCCCTCTTCCCTCTTCCCTCTTCCCTCTTCCCTCTTCACTCTTCACTCTTCACTCTTCACTCTTCACTCTTCACTCTTCACTCTTCACTCTTCACTCTTCACTCTTCACTCTTCACTCTTCACTCTTCACCCTTCACTCTTCACTCTTCACTCTTCACTCTTCACTCTTCACTCTTCACTCTTCACTCTTCACTCTTAACTCTTAACTCTTAACTCTTTACTCTTTACTCTTCACTCTTCACTCTTCCCTCTTCCCTCTTCCCTCTTCCCTCTTCCCTCTGCCCTCTTCCCTCTTCCCTCTTCCCTCTTCCCTCTTCACTCTTCACTCTTCACTCTTCACTCTTCACTCTTCACTCTTCACTCTTCACTCTTCACTCTTCACTCTTCACTCTTCACTCTTCACTCTTCACCCTTCACTCTTCACTCTTCACTCTTCACTCTTCACTCTTCACCCTTCACTCTTCACTCTTCACTCTTCACTCTTCACTCTTCACTCTTCACTCTTCACTCTTCACTCTTCACTTTTCACTCTTCACTCTTCACTCTTCACTCTACACTCTTCACTCTTCACTCTTCACTCTTCACTCTTCACTCCACTCTCACTCTCACTCTCACTCTCGCTCTCACTCTCACTCTCACTCTCACTCTCACTCTCACTCTTCACTCTTCACTCTTCCCTCTTCCCTCTTCCCTCTTGACTCTTGACTCTTGACTCTTGACTCTTCAGTCTTCAGTATTCACTCTTCACTCTTCACTCTTCCCTTTTCACTCTTCCCTCTTCCCACTTCCCTCTTCCCTCTTCCCTCTTCCCTCTTCACTCTTCACTCTTCACTCTTCACTCTTCACTCTTCACTCTTCACTCTTCACTCTTCACTCTTCAATCTTCACTCTTCACTCTTCACTCTTCACTCTTCACTCTCACCCTCACTCTCACTTTACTCTTTACTCTTTACTCTTCACTCTTCTCTCTTCACTCTTCACTCTTCACTCTTCACTCTTCCCTCTTCCTCTTCCTCTTCCTCTTCCCTCTTCCCTCTTCACTCTTTACTCTTTACTCTTTACTCTTTACTCTTTACTCTTCACTCTTCTCTCTTCACTCTTCACTCTTCACACACTCAAGCAAATATAAACAAGATAAGTAGCTTGTCTTTGTTTCAATAGGAATTCATAAAATATGTAAAAAGAAATAACAAATATTCAACAACATTTATACTTGAATACAGAAGATAATTACTCAAGAACATCTGGTATCAATCACAATGAATGAACATAGTCGGTGATGAGTTAAAGACACTTTTCCTGGGGGGAGGGGTTCCTCCTCACTGTTCACTCTTCACTCTTCACTCTTCACTCTTCACTCTTCACTCTTCACTCTTCACTCTTCACACTTCACTCTTCACTCTTCACTCTTCACTCGTCACTCTTCACTCTTCACTCTTCACTCTTCACCCTTCACTCTTCACTCTTCACTCTTCACTCTTCACTCTTCACTCTTCACCCTTCACTCTTCACTCTTCACTCTTCACTCTTCACTCTTCACTTTTCACTCTTCACTCTTCACTCTTCACTTTTCACTCTTCACTCTTCACTCTTCACTCTACACTCTTCACTCTTCACTCTTCACTCTTCACTCTTCACTCTTCACTCCACTCTCACTCTCACTCTCACTCTCGCTCTCACTCTCACTCTCACTCTCACTCTCACTCTCACTCTTCACTCTTCACTCTTCCCTCTTCCCTCTTCCCTCTTCCCTCTTGACTCTTGACTCTTGACTCTTGACTCTTGACTCTTCAGTCTTCAGTATTCACTCTTCACTCTTCACTCTTCCCTTTTCACTCTTCCCTCTTCCCACTTCCCTCTTCCCTCTTCCCTCTTCCCTCTTCACTCTTCACTCTTCACTCTTCACTCTTCACTCTTCACTCTTCACTCTTCACTCTTCAATCTTCACTCTTCACTCTTCACTCTTCACTCTTCACTCTCACCCTCACTCTCACTTTACTCTTTACTCTTTACTCTTCACTCTTCTCTCTTCACTCTTCACTCTTCACTCTTCACTCTTCCCTCTTCCTCTTCCTCTTCCTCTTC
The DNA here is from genome assembly GCA_945910005.1 of Isoperla grammatica. NCBI lineage: Eukaryota > Metazoa > Arthropoda > Insecta > Plecoptera > Perlodidae > Isoperla > Isoperla grammatica. Next base: position 47,251,239 of record OX246743.1, on the reverse strand, counting down.
CCTCTTCCCTCTTCACTCTTTACTCTTTACTCTTTACTCTTTACTCTTTACTCTTCACTCTTCTCTCTTCACTCTTCACTCTTCACACACTCAAGCAAATATAAACAAGATAAGTAGCTTGTCTTTGTTTCAATAGGAATTCATAAAATATGTAAAAAGAAATAACAAATATTCAACAACATTTATACTTGAATACAGAAGATAATTACTCAAGAACATCTGGTATCAATCACAATGAATGAACATAGTCGGTGATGAGTTAAAGACACTTTTCCTGTTTTTAAAACTCGCGTTTAAACGTTTAAACGTTTTATTCGCTCTATCCCCTGCCACGAGATGAATAAAATGACCTTTGCAGTAAGTTACCGAAAAGTTCCGAAACATTGGGTAAAATTACAATTTGTAGCTAGAAAAGACTATAATAGTAGACTAGTACTGCAGTACGCTCCGTTGTAAAATATTTGTTTCTTATCTTATATACAAACACTTCTGTACACACGTTTAAACGAGGCGTAAAAAGTACAAACGTTTAAAGCCACTCCCACGTTTAAACGTTTTAACGTCCCATCCCTAACTGAACCTAACAGTAATATATCCCAGGAATGTCATACCTGTGATATTTACAAGGCATTGTTGATAGCAATTAGCCTAGCTAATGATAGAGACGGAAGCCTCGGCTGGCGTTAAGAGTTTTAGGCTGGACTAGTTGGGTAATGATTACGTGGATAATTACTGGTTATTAGCAACCAGGGTCCGTGTTAAATAGCCAACATCCTGTCCTGTGTAATGTCGAACTGTGTTGTTTTTATTACCTCATGCTGGTTGCTGTGATCTAACGTGAGTCAACTGGTTGGTTGGAGATGTATGGAAGTAAGGAACGGGGTTCGAATCTTGCCCCCATGTCCAGGCATAGCCTCGAAATAGTACAACATGAAAAAAGTTTACTCTGTTTGTTTGTTTATTTATTTGTTTATTCTTCTTTCTTATCTATCTTTCAAATAATTTAGTTGTTTCTATATCCTTTCGTCGTTTATTATTGATTTTAGTGATATGATTTTTCTTCTTTTCTCTCATGTATTTATTCCATTTAATTTACATTTTTGTCTACCTCTTTCTATCTAGTTATTCAAAGTCTCTCATTCTGTTGTAATACATGTTGATGTTCATTGTGGATTATATGTATTGCTACATTTATACATACATTTTGTTTTTGTTTTTTAAATTTATTATGATTCTTGTACAGCTACATTAGTCCTCCTCTATAAATCAGTTTTACAACTGAAATAGTCTAGACTAGACATAAATGAATCCAATAACATGACAAAGAACACCCACGCAAGGTTGGGTAACGCCAACAGAAACAATCTCAATCTCTGGCTCGGTGGGTGATCGTTCAAGTCGACAGCTCCGCCGTCTAAATAACGAGGCTGGAAAAGTTCTAAATTGTTTAATTGTCTCGACAAGGGCGGTGGGAGGGGGGAGGGGGGGGGGGGGTACACGTGCAGAACGGCGGGGTCGCCGTAGGTCGAGTACAGATCCAAAGATCGCTCCCAGAGGTTGTGTGACGGGGACTTTCTCCCGTCTCCGATGTTGTAACTGTTATCAGGCTGAGCTGAGGGGCATCGTGACTGACGGGGAAATTAAACATTATAACATTAGTCTACACATATTATTATGTGATGGAAAATTAAAAACGAAAGTTCAAAATATTATTCGAAAGTCGTTTGGATGTGAATCCATCAAGTTTGAAGTGTCGTTGTGTGTACGAGAAAGGCCGTACGCCCCCCTCCCCCCCCCCCCTCCCCGCCCCCTTCATGTCTTGGATTTGCCGATCTATCAACATTACCCTGCACTGTTTACATTGCTGCACAGCTATTGGCTCTTCACTAATTAAAAGTGAGGAACTTTTCTTCTCCGATGTAGTAACAACGAGCTAAAACGGGTGGAAATGTAAGTAATTTGTTTGGGAGAGGGCTGGGGCCTGGGGCTTACTCGCTAGGCAGTTCTGTAGATATAACACGTGCTAGCAGAGGGCACGTAATAAATTGTAGGCCCACAATGTCCCCTACTGAAATTAGTGCTTGTGGCAAGAAGTATGATATTGTATAAGGATGCAAAAATTTGACCACACTTCAGAGTCGTTTTCCGCGCATTTAGAGAATTATTGGTATTGATGATCGTGGTAAAAGGACACTCTATCAAACTCAAGAAGGTTCGCCCTCCCTCGTCCAGACAATACATATTTATTTGTGTTTACGCCATGTTTTAAGTCCCCTCACCATATCTTACGAAACATTCAATGTTTGTTTCCAATCGTAGAGTATTGTGAAAACATATGTTTGATTTTGATAATCCACATGATATTGTATATAAATACGCTTCAATATTATTATGTAACCTCAGATAATCTCGTCGTATGCGCCGCTTGTGTTCTCAGATAAGATTGCTTAACCTTCAGTAATAATCTTGCGTTAGCTTCTAAGAACGAACGTTCTTTCGAAAAACTCGTCCTGTCAAACTTCAAAGCCATGCGAGGATGAGCAGATTTATTATATTCCTAAATCCCTTCGACAAAAACAATTGATGAAATGAAATGAACCAGTTTCATCGGTACCAGGAACAACATTATGCTGTATAGTTGCTGCTTCAGCTACTAGTAGTCTACAGTCTACACGATGTGTGTTACGTACTGAGGTATAATTGTGTAGTGTAGCTGATATTAGAGGTGGATTCAGAAAGATGCCGAACTCAACTCTTAAGTTATTTTAGTCCTACGTCGTTGCCCACGTCGCTATGCAAACTCATCAAGCTAGAAGGTGACAACATATCAACAATATAACTTTTAATATGTGTATGCGTATAATAAACCCAGCAATTATTAACTTCGAAGTTGGGCGTCAGTACTAATCCAGGCTCTGGAACATAACATTTTACATTTCTTTTGTAACTATTTAATGCGGGTATTTTTGTGCGCAGCATCATCTTCTTCTACTCCTGACGACCCTAATGTCTTTGGCGAGAGATATTTCAACTAAGCCAAGTCCTGAAGGGAATCTAAGCCCAGTCTATTGCTAACGTACCTATACGTTTTCACGTTTGCATAGAATAAACGTTGGTGGGGATGAAAATGCCCGGAATGGCCATGTGATGCGGGTCAGTCCGTAGCCATCTGTTGTCTTGGTCACAACTACGCTCGTCAATTCGTGACCCATTAAACCATTTAAAAGTAATTGGAATTAATTCTGTACGTCAATTGATGACCAAGTGCGAACTCGAAACACTGGGGCGGCAATTGAAAGTGAATTCGTGCCAAATATTATAGAGGGGGGCTAATTGAAATGTGTCCAAATGAAAATGTACGTTTGCATCGAAAACATAGCATTCACATAGAAATGTATATTATTATATATTCGAACTAAATATATGAAGAGTTCTGTTATCCAGTAGGCGCAGTTTCTCAAAGAAATGTCTCAAGCCATTGAGTTGAAACCCCGGACATCTACTTTCAGAGCATTCACATTTGTATGCAAATGTAGACCTTGGTGCGATTTGTCATTTACACAATTTATTTACGTGTAAATTGTTACATTTGTCCCACTAACAACAAAAGTAGTTTTAGTTTTAGTTCAATCAGAATTGCCGGTGGCGGTGATCGAGCCTGCAATCTTCCGAGTTAGAGTCTCGCGTTCTACCATGATTACTAACTGTGCATAATAGGGTCTTTAGCATATTGGTATAGCAACGGACTCGCTTACATTGATGTGATATCATCCCCTAATTACCGTATGGTTATCAACCGGCTCGAGCTAAGTGTACAAGAGTAAACTTCACGTGTGTGTTGTACATTGTTGTACATGAGAAGTCTCAAATTACTAATTAGGTTGCTAAATTACCTCGACTTAACGCAGTGTGACCCTCCCTCTCCCCTCCCCGTCGACCGGAGGGGTGATTTACTACCTCCCCCCCCCCGCACCCCCACACACGCGTGCTCGTTAGTCGGACGGGAAACTCAAGAAGCCGCAACCGAGATAGTCGGTATGAGAGGAGAATTTCTGATTAAAATAAATTACTTTGGCTATTAGGTTTCCATGCTGAAAGTTCTCTGTGTATCAGCGTGGCTAAGGTGACCATATTTTGAATATTGCAAACCGCGACAAACAAAGTGTGAGGATTACGAACTCCATGGACAAGCACGGGGTCTGAGGCGAAAGAGGCGAAAAATTTTAAATTCAAATTTGCGTGTAAAATGCCGAGAAAACAGATTTCTTACATGAAAATATCAATACATTATTATTCATATAAATTTTAATTAATACATATTAACCATATCGGATGCAAAAGGGTTGCTAGAGTAAATACGTGTGATTTACTGATGTCGCAGACCGCACCTCTTATAGTTCGTAGTTACCACCCCAAGTACACCCCACGTGTATTGTTCACGGGGTGTTCTCACACGGGTATGGTAAACCTACAACACATTCTGCCACTTGACAAAGTTTGTTGCGTTGCGGTCATAATCCCAAGCTAATTAGAAAGTTCGTCGCGTCTAGAGTTAACAAACAAAGGCTCAAACTCGGTACCACCAAGTTCGAAACTGTTGTCTCTAATTATGAACAATACCCCGGCAATTATTAACCGCAGCGTCATATTTTGGAGTAAACAAGATGGCGTCGGTTGACATTGTGAATAACTTATAAGCTCGGTCGTTGTTCCGGTCGCCATTTTGAAATAACGGCTCGTGGTCGACACAACATACAAAACAAGACGTAACAGTTGGAAATGTCCATCCGTATTCTGTCTGTCTATCTGTCTGTGAGTCCTGCCTTTAATTTGAAGAGAAAAGACTCGTTATTATCAATCAAAAAGCAACAAACACAACCAACGCATTCTACCATGTGAAATTATGAAGTATCGTGTTTTATTCGCTGGGCTGGGCATGCCGAGAATTCTAAACTCTGTTATTATAGGTTTCCTAATTTGGGGATCCATTATCAAAATAAAAAATAATTAATTTCCAAGGTCAAAGGTACAAAAGCGTTCGTCGGTCACGCACTTTTTGGTACCCCAAACAATCTGTCTCCTCTCACAAATTGAAATTAAGTTTTTACCGAGCGTGGCTGGCCGCAGGGCCTGGTAGCGCCACTAAGGGCCACAGACGCCAGGGACGGGTTTTAATGCGGGGTGCTCATAAATGTCTATAATAATGAACCCCCTGGTTCGCTCTGAATTGTAATTAACTTAGCCCCGAGGCCGTTAAGATGCGTTTAGGGCGACGTAATACGAATCTCAATTTATCTTTGTTTGTTTAGAAAGGTTTCATTAATTTGTGTTTTGATTTAAAACAGTTTTTAGAGGGTCGTTTATATCTCTCAGTCCGGTTCCATTAAAAAATAACTGTGGTTGCTTCTAAGATGGTATTAGGGGCAATCAAGGCCCATTATTCCTCGACAAGCTACATTGTTGTAGGAACAGCACAGTAGCTCTTCGTTGGCCGAGCGTCAGATTACATAGGTATCATTTTACATTCCATTTGATACCATCGCCTGGGCACGTGCAAGGTAGAATGATTGGCTCAGTATATCGCGACCCTGCTAAACAAGTGAGGGCCTCCCCTTCCGTTTCCGGGACTCACCACGGGCTAGAACTTTGCCCGCGGGTTGGGCCCGGGACTGGATCTTTTAGTTTTGACGGTCTCGGGCCAGTTAATCCCATATAATATATTGAAATATCTATACTATAGTGTGACTAATACAACATTTTGTTCCTGGCATTTCCAGCAGTACCTACGCTTCTTCTGGCGACGTCACTGTGTGATCGGCCATTGGCGTGCCGACTACAGACGTCACTGTGTGATCGGCCATTGGCGTGCCGACTACAGACGTCACTGTGTGATTGACCAATGCCGTGCAGACTACAGACTACCCGATATCGAACCACTGATCCGAGCAAAACTACAGCACAGGTAGAAGATTCATTTTCTATTCTATAGTCGCCGTACAACATCTTCGGTAATGCTTCCGTCTCGGGTGGGTGAGCGGCAGCCAATCAGCGACCGTGGCTAATTCAAATACCTGCTCGGGTTGGCCGAGACCGTTAACACGTCATTGATTGATGACGAAAGCATTACCGAAGTTGTTGTAAGAGAGGTATATCATTTTATTCCCACGTATATACGCATGCGTGCGATAACCTAAACACGTCGTGAAGGAATGTGCGAACAACTGATGTCTGGTATCAGTTGTTCGTGACGTCACTGGTGGTCGAGCTAGACAAACACACATTTGTGACGTGTACACATAATATATTCTTATCGATAACATTTTTGAATATCTCTCTAAAGATGTTAAATTTAATTAACACGTGTCTATTTTCTAGAGTCCATACATTCGATAAAAAATGTGTTCCATCTTAGACAGGCTTTAGACTCTGTCCTCGCTAATTATCTCCTGCTTTATACGGCTAATGAGTGGGGGAAGCCTGGAAGTTACAGGTGGCCAACAGAGGGATGCGCACAGAAGCCGGCAAACAAAACACGGAGCTACTTTGATTACCTTCTGAGACAGATGTTAGGACAGCTGTGACGCGTTCAATCTGGGATGTTACACACGCAGATTTTTATAATTTTAAATGACACGCGGTTATTTATGGTTACATATTACGTTAGTCCCGTGTTCCAAGATGGTTCTTATTCGAACACCGACAGAAACATGGAACTATTCTTTTATGTCTTAATCTTTTCATTGTGTCTGTTTCGTATTCGTTGGACTAACTGCAAAACCACGTAAGTGCACTTTTGGTTGAAAATGAGTTAGATGTGATTTTGGGTATATCCTTATAGCCCGCATCATATGAAATAACCACTCAAGTGCTCAGCCAATCACACGGCTTGTTATAACGAATGGTTAAAACCACGTATGTGCAAAGGAACAAGAAAAACCAGGTAAGTGCAACATTTTCAAAGGCAGTCATGGTGGCTGTGTGTTGCTGCCAATAAAAGTAAGTATTGTCACTTATTCCTATAATTTCTTGACCCAATCTTTACTTTTAAGTATAGAATAAACCTTATTGAATAATGGTTATTATTAGTACGCAACTTTACTTATTAATTTAAATATGAAATCACATCCAAAAGATGTCTTACTTTACTCGAGCACTTACGTGTTTTTGTATGCACTTTTGTTTGTTTGTAAGCTCTTACGTTAAAATAGTTTTTTGTATTTCCTGAACAATTTGATAAAAGGCACTTACGTGGTTTTGCAGTTAGTCCAACGATATCTCTCCTTATACGCATTCATGGCTTTAGGAATTTATATCATCTACTAACTTATGTTTTACAATACATTTTTAAGTATTTAATTTTGTATAATTCCATGCATTCTAAAAGTTTTGTTCAACATTTCACAGAGCGATCTGTACATATTAACATATAACCTTAGCATTCTATAAATTTATAATTATTTAGATCGCGTATGTTATTCTTAATATGTCATAGTTGCATCAATGTGGTCACTGAACGTGCTTTATTGGACAACAATACATAAGGTGGAGTAAACTTACAACTGTTGAGTATCTGAAAATATAAGTGATTCTTATATTAAATTTCATAGCTTGTCTTCACTTATCATTAGAGAGAACTGTTGCCAAATGTTTGCCAAGTCTCAACGCAACGCTCCCCTTATCTCTTGCACAAGTTGTACTATAACTAGTAACTACGCTTTGCCGCCTCTACACTGCTTGTGCGTGTATGTGTGAGGGTTCGACACAATATGTCAATATAACCATCTCTAATGACAGCTCTGCACGCCACTGCGGCCAGGTAGTACGCCACTGTACGCGCCGTAACGGGCCATGATCACCCAAGCGTACACTAGTCCCACCTCGATACGTTCATCTAAGTGAAATTAATTACCCCCCCAATGTGGAGCTCGTTCACGTTTCACAGTAGAATCGTACGATTTAGATTTAGACCAATTCCAGCAGAAACTCTCTCGGGCATAGATGAAGATTAATTAATATGGGAATTGCTATACAGTTGTGATCTTGGTCGTGGTTTTGTGGGTTTATTCCTGGTTCCAGTGTAGAAGGTCCGGACACAACGAACACAATGAGGGATGAAGCCCCAATATAGGCTAATAACTGTCCCCTCCCCCTCCACTTAGACATACACGAGAGGTAATACTTTGCTTGCGTGCGAATAAGCGAAACAACAGTTCAAAACTACAAGTTTTCTCTTCAAATATTATCAATTTTACGCCTTCCTATCAGCTGTACATTTTAGTTTTACATTTTTGTAATTTCTAGGTAATATGTGTACATTTTGTCATCATAGAACAAAGTTTTCGTCGTATAATATGATATCTATCTATTGTTACTTATTCTTCCATCAAATGACATATTTTCGTCGCATCGCATTTTCCATACACGGAAAGATAAAAACTGACACTGTGACAGACGGTCAGACTGTCGGACTGTCAGACTTTCAGACTGTCAGCCTGTCGGACTGTCAGACTGTCAGACTGTCAGACTGTCGGAGAGCTGAAAACGATGTCACCTTGCGATTGTATTTATATTCACTTTCTATAACTCTAACTTGTTAACTTGGACCTTCTCGCAATACCTTGTATACCGGACAACACTGCTCGGATCAACTGAGTCCAACAACAACAACAACAGCAACAACAACAACAACAACAACTGGCAGTTAATAAGTTTGACCAACTTTTCCTTTATTCTTCCTGGAAGACGTCATTTGCATGATATGAGGTGAGGTGGACTGATTGAGGGGCTCCGCTCCCTCTGCCCGCGGGAGTAACTTCGCGGGAGTAACCTGATTAGTGGGGAGAGTGATGGTGATCTGCTACGGAAACAGTGACAGGGAAAAGAATGCTAGGTCTAGACTCTAGGACAAGGCCTACCAGAAAACACTGAGGTGCCTTTAATTGATATAACATATACATCGAATTGTGTGTTTATTTCATGTAACTATCAGTGAGTCGGTTTCACTGCACCATCTTTCCATGCGCTATCTTCAACGTTGTTTGTGGGGGGAGGGGGTCGCCCCCACGCACCCCTAGCGCTGCCCCCTCCGCCACTGGGTTGAATGCTGGTGTGGCCATGCAGACATCCGACTTATCTTGCATCAGTGAGTCAGGTTTCACTGCACCATCTTTCCATGCGCTATCTTCATTTTTTATCAACTGAACAGATCCAGTTTCACTTCTTGAATTGACGACGTTCATAATATCACTCAGTTTTATTCCCAGCCGACTACGTCAGCTTCCGTCTATAACACACGTGCTCTGTCCGCACGGACCATCTGCCATCGCTCTGTGTAAGCTCTTTGCTCTTTGAGATCAGATGGCCAATTAACTAAACGCTTTGGAAAACATTTTTATGCGATTGCGTTTTCGCATCGTGTTGTATACACAAGTTGTCGCTGAGAACTTTCACGCGCGGTTTTATGGTTCAAGTGCAACTTTCAGACGTCGGTCGGAATAGTCGCGATTTCATCTCGATTCTCATTAGTCGATATATAGCCGCGAAAGTGATTTACGTAAAGTGTTGGTTAGTTCGCTCCACATTTCAATTGGCGAGATGCCTGTTCTAACATGATGACGGTTACAGTTAACTGGTCGTGTAGAAATGATGCAAACCAATTAAGTGGAGGCCCATCTAACTTCGATATAGTATACACCCTTCTAGCTTCCTAACTAGAATACAGACACCTACATCTGTAATTGTGCTAGTTTTCAGTGTGTTTTGCGTCGTCTGCCAACCTAAAAGTGTGCAAATAAAGTCACCGATGCGTATACATAAAAAAGATTAGCAAACACCAAAATATAGAAAACATAATCACAGAATTATTACATTTTACAAATTTGGAAATGCCAAGAAACACCAGTTTCATGATATTTCAAACAGATCTTCCAACTATTTAAACCAAATGTGCATGTCTCGAAATCGTTATTAGAATTTAGAGCCATCCATACGTTCCAGATAGGTCCAATTTTCCTGAGGGCAGATAACTCCTGTCTTCAAGTCAAAAGCGTCGCGTTGCTTCTTAAATCCTACCTGACCTCAGTATATTTCGTGGCCACAAGACTGAATAGTGAACAGAGTACATTTCTAGTGAGGTATAAGAGGACATTGGAAGATTGATGCTCTTTGGCTGACGTAATTATGCTTTTCAAGGTGCGAGGTGGACGATGGATTGAGATGGAGTGGCCTGACGTCACAGCAGACAGCCAATCCCTGCTCTCTGCTGTATGGGGCGACCGAGGGAAACCTGTGATACAAAGCGAATAGCAGGGGTTAGTTCTTGGTCTCGCATAGACGACTTGAGAGTCATCTTCACAATATTTTTATGATTTATGACTGAGTGCTGGACAATAATTAGATTGAAAAGCGGGCTGTTCATCGAAAATGACATTCTATATTTCGTAATGTGAGGCTACATATTATCAAGATTTACAGATATTCTCAGGAAAAGTATTAAATTAATAAAAAAAATGTTGCGTTTCTATCAACTTAGACAATTTGGGATATCATTGAAGTTGCCTAATTTCATCAAAACACAATCAAAGTTAAATGACACGTTGCGATGTCTGCAATGCACCAATGCGTACTTAGTGCAAGCACCATCATAGACAACGAGGATTGCCACTGCACCAATGCGCACTTAGTGCAAGCACCATAATAGACAACGAGGATTGCCGGTGGCGGGTATCGAAGCCGCGACCTCACAGCCGCCCACTCCATTGTCTTAGGTCGATACCTCGCGGCCTGGGTACAAAGTAACCACAGTAGTAATTGGTCGGGATGCATGACCGACGTGTGAGGCCGCAGGGGTGACCAGACCATTGAAACATATGGATGGAGCTTTGCTTTCCATGAAATATTCATCACTTGTGAATGAATCTATACGCGACAGACCGTTCGAGCACGCTCTGTGTAGGCGTCTTGTTTCCACCATAAAGTGATAACCTTGGTTGATGACTGTGTGCTAACGTCGTACTCAACCGTAAGTTCACGAAGTCGGGGGTGATTGGAGCGAAGGGACTTTTTTTCAAAACAAGTAATTGTGAAAAGAAAAGGGAAAGTGAAGGAGCTCATTTCCTCGCCTCTTACGACTGGCAGAGTCGCCCTGGGCCAGAGTAATTATTTGTAGCATTTAATAAAGTGCTCAACGTGCTGTCGGATGATTGTGTTGTATATATCACATCTAAGCCTGATTGAGGTAATGACGTAGAAATGCATCACTTTATATACGAATTATGTTTATAGAGTGCACATTCTGGTACTGGGTGCACTCTCAAGAAATTGGGTTTTGAGTAGCTTTGCTTTGAAATGTAATTACTTGTTTCTATCACGAATGTGTAGTTACTGCTTGCAACCGCCAGTGTCGCCTAACCACAGCCCTGCTCTGCTCGTCACCTAATGAGTCTAGGCAGGCGATCACTGTCATTAGTGCGTGCAAGAGTGTGTGTCACAGATGCCGTCACCTGAGCAGATAGGTAACCATACACTCATACACTCCTTGTGGTGTTCGGGCTCAGTATGAACTAATGAAGGTGTTTCAAGGCCTCCCGAAACATGAAGCCATATTCTGTCTCATCTTCTGAAATAAACTACTACCTCAATTTTGTATATATATACTTGCCTACATTTGTTTATATGTATATTGGAATCATTTTATTATGTTTTATCATTTGTTGCTTTACGACGTACTGTATGTCCTAAGCATGAGCATACTTATATCGTAGCGTCACTTGAGCGGTATGGGACCTCCACATCACTCGTTCTATCTGTCAGACATCCATTCTCGTTTGCGCTGTTTTATGTGTTTTAACGTGGTTGGCTGTAAATTGCCTCCATACAACGGCGCATCACATAATATATACTGTTACGACCTAAATCTTGTTTATTCTTCATATTTATATCCCTTACAGTGGATTTAAACAACGTTTTTCTCGGTTCAAAATGTTTTCTAAACTCTAAAGCACGGTTTATGTTGGAGCACAGTCGCAAATAAACGCCATGAATGAGAGGAATAGAAGTGAAACAGACGTGCTTGTAACAAGTAAACCCGTCTCCAGTAAAACATTGAATTTATGTTCTGAAATTGATATGTCACACATGCGCTCACGTGTGGCTTCAGGGGTGGACATGACATTGTCCACTGGACCACCTGGCCTGAGGGACACCAAAATAGCCTCCTGCGCAAACAAGTTAGATACGAGGTGCTTTGTCGGCTGTTCTATATAGTACCCCTACCCCCCGAAATAAATTATTTGCATGACTAGTAGTTTACCCGCTCTGATAGTTATCATCAGTCTGCCCCTGTGTCCTCATCAGTGTCAAAATATGAGACGAAACCCAAAATTTATCACCATCTTTCAATTCGTGAATATCGTTGCGTCGAAGTTAAAAACTCTTAAACTCATTTTCTAAGATTAACTCATTAAGATAATTGACAAGTCGGGCCGACGTCCCTCGTCACTTCTTCTTCTCCTTCTTCTTCTCTCGTCGTCTGCCGGAACTGACAGTCGATAATTTTAACGACGTGACTTTAGAACTTTTCTAATTTAATTTACGGAAGTGTTTTTAAGTACATTTCAGTCCCGAGGACAAGTGAGGTTCTTAGTTCGATCACTGGTTGTCGCAATGTGAGCGGCGTGGCCGGTATCAGTGACGTCATGTCTGGCCGTGAAGCTGATAGTGAGAAGTGAGCACACTCATTTCAAGATTACAAAGTGGATCACGTTCAGATGTTTCTTAGAAAGGCGAATGATCAGCTGAAGCCAACACGATACCATGAATTACCTTAGGACCGAAGGGTAACATCCGAAGACTCAGATTCGTGGTAAGGGCAATCGGCCCTCGGAGTACTAGACTTGCTTGTTGACTGGTGGTGGTTCAGGTCGCAAAGAGGTCCGTATGGACGAGAAGGAGAAGAGAGAAAGGACCCCCCCCCCCGCCCAATCAACCAACTGGTACGTCGTTCAGCACCTAATAAATAATCAATCTACTATTTATATCTTGTTGTAACCCTTCATTTGTGCTCATTTGTGTCTCAAAATGTGAAGTCAATATTTCGCGTAGGGTAGGTAAGGGGTACCTACACACCGCCTGTTATGCAAAAAAAATGTCAGAGAGGACAAAGTGTGTCAATCTGTATTTCTGTTTGTCTGTCTGTCTGTCTGTCTGTCTGTCTGTCTGTCTGTCTGTCTGTCTGTCTGTCTGTCTGTCTGTCTGTCTGTCTGTCTGTCTGTCTGTCTGTCTGTCTGTCTGTCTGTCTGTCTGTCTGTCTGTCTGTCTGTCTGTCTGTCTGTCTGTCTGTCTGTCTGTCTGTCTATCTGTCTGTCTGTCTGTCTGTCTGTCTGTCTGTCTGTCTGTCTGTCTGTCTGTCTGTCTGTCTGTCTGTCTGTCTGTCTGTCTGTCTGCACACGTGGGTCTTCAGACAGCAGGTGGAGCCCAGCCAGGCTGGTGGATGTGGTGGATTACAGAGGGTCTAAGGTAACCGCAGTAGGCCAGCTCGTCTCTGCCAGGGGCTTCTTATACGTCCGCCCGTCCACACGACACGACCATGCAGACTGAATCCAGAGCGATGCCAGAACAGCCTCGATGCCGCCGGCTCCACACAACACATATTATACTCGTTTGCATAATCTGTAGGCCTGCAAGGGGTGCGCATTATGAATGGAGGAGCCACCGGTAAATGGGTTTAAAATTCTAAAACATGGTAATTGTTTTATAATTTCGTCTACCTGATTCGTTTCTAATTTGAACATTTCATTTCTGTTGGTGGACCCTCAAATGTGAGTACGCATTTAGTAATTATCCCTGCTGTAGGATGACTAACTATTATATGTTCGTATAGTTAGGAAAGATTCTCTGAGGGGTGTTAGTAGGACTCAAGCCCAGAAACTAGGGAAAACCCTTTCGTCTGGATTATTATATTAGAATTATTGAAGCAAGTCATTGGTATTTTTCTTTTTACCACTATCAGCACAGCCGATACGATTACTGACTTCACCAGCACATTATATGAACGTTATACTTCATCTTTGTCGTGTATTCATTCATTGCATGGGGAGCTACACGTTACTCGTCTATACATGCTGGCTGTGACATGCGTGATATCCATGAATAGCATTGTATAGCATTGATGAATGTAAAACATTATGTAGAGCGACCTCGTAAAAAAAAAACTATTTGTAATTATTCTGCGATCGAGCAAAAATCCCGTGGGTTAATGTAATATTATTATGTAAGTGGCTTTTGAGATCATGCTGTGCAAAAGTGTGCGTGATTAGCATGTAGGAATGTGTGAAGACTTCTCACTGCACGCGTTCGTTTCACAAGTCCCACATTAATTACAAGACTCGAGGCAATGCAGGCTTGGTTCAGTGTTGGTTGGAGCATTTCGCAGGAAATTCACTTTTAGTGAATGGATTTGAGTCACGCATTGAAAGTACTGAGTAAATAGGAATAGGAATCATGCCATGAGGTCGCTATATCCCTTCTGTCCTACTAGATGTTGGGGAGGGAACTATCATGGGATTTTGCTACTTTCTGACGGTTTTGAATATTTACTGTCGGTTTGACTGTCGGTATTTTCATCTACCATTAGTTTCCATGTATACCCGCAAACTGAAATATTCGTATGGAAAAGGTATCTGCAGACAGCGATTCTAAAAATGTTTCTTAATGATGTTTTAAATGATGGTGTTGGAGTGAAACCCGGGCTAAAATAATACAAGCCCAGCATAATCGTCGTAATTAGTTGTACCTAAGTTGAGTGTCCTTAGCGCGCTGCTGGCGGTGGTTTAGTGCACCTTGCATGTGGACGAGAGGAATTAGTAAAACATGTTGAAGACGCAATGTTGTATTCAAAGAACGCTGGATGCTGGAATGATGCGAGTGGAAAATGCCTCTTTCCTGCAAATTGAGAACAGTTGTCTAAATGTCACTGTGTATATGTGTCACACTTCATAAGAAATAGATTTCTTATTTATTCTAATTCGAATGCTTAGATATTTATTATTTCATGTCTTGTTACATGTATTTGTAGGAAGAAGCGCTTTGATTACCTAGCTCAAGTTTGCTCTGCTAGGATGACGTCAAGGTATTCAATTACATTACTACAACCTCTGCGCTCTTGCAGAATAGATCAGAGTTCAAACTAAAATTTAGGTCACCTGTTTTTTTTTTAAACATATTCAAGTCAAAAACTGCCAAGATTTCAATTTCCTTTCATATTTTCATTCTTTTTTTTCGAATTTCCATAATCCGTTTTAAATTGCACGTCTACGAACTTGTGTGCGATATTCTCGAAGCTTCTGTTGTAGTGAGTGCTTTGCGAATCGATATCCGGTCTGGCTTGGCCGCGGGGGTTCGACGCGACTCTCGAACATGACTCCTGCGTCAGAGGTTCGAACCCCAATACTTCTGAGTGGGTTTCAAGGTGTCATTACATTGGCCGCGGGGGCTCGGCGCGACTCCGAATACGACGGCCCGGGTTCGTACCCCACACAGAGGACCACGTTTGGAATCATGACGTTGACATTTTAGTCTGGAAACTACCTCGGTTTTATTTTTTGCGTGGTAACATTTGTCATTCGCATTTTCATACCGCGAGACTGTACTTTGCCCCGATCACATTTGTTTAAATCTTTTTTACAACCCCGCCCTCCTCCCCCTTTTTCCTTTATATCCCTTTTATGTATATGTAATAGCTTATTTCTGTTTCCTTCCTGTAAGGTAAGGTCACCAATGAGACACATACTTACCTTCAATGTATATATTTGATTGCAAACACCAATGGCCAGTAGCCGTAGCTACCCCCACAACGGAGGGCTGTGATTGGCCAGGCAGCGAGCTGATCATAACACTGGGCACCTCTGCAGGTCGTCGAACCCCGCGAAGAAGAGACGCATGACGTAATAGCTACCCCCACAACGGAGGGCTGTGATTGGCCAGGCAGCGAGCTGATCATAACACTAGGCACCTTTACAGGTCGTCGAACCCCGCGAAGAAGAGACGCATGACCTAGTATGGAGCCCCCCAGGGCTAACGTGACCTTGGGCCGAATACAGAGACGATTGCTCTATCGTGCGCCACTGTCTTCGCTGTGACAGCTCGCCGACTGTCATCGCTGTGACAGCTCGCCGACTGTCATCGCTGTGACAGCTCGCAGACTGTCTTCGCTGTGACACTCATGAGTTCGTAACATTTGCATTACAAAATAACAGAAAATAAGAAACTAGAATCACTTTCATTGTGATTGATTTTTAATTTGTTAGTTGTAATTAATCTGTTTATTGGTTTGAAGCAGATTTCCATATTTCCTCTTTTCTGTCAGGTCTCTTCATGTCCGTTACAAGAACGTATATCCGCATATCTGGCGTATCTTGGTGTGGCATAATTAACATTTCGAATTATATAAGTGTGAACTGTTAAAAGTAGAGAGATTCATCATTTTTAATTAGGTTAACATAAAAGTCAAATCAGAAATGTTCATCTTCTTAGAATTATAAAACATGAATCTCGCGATTCATATCTTCATTATTAATGTGTGAAAAATCGTAATTGTTTCTTGAAAATTGTGCTTAAAGTTATTCAGCGGAGACGTGTATGAGTTTCGGCAAATGTGGGTGAGATTGTCAGTGTATAAAAGCCAGCAAACATTTCAGGCGTTCATTAACATACGCAAAATACAAATTGATCAGGATTAGCCCAAAGCAACTCAAAGGTTGTATACTACATTTATTTTTAAAATGGTTATATACTAACTAACCTTTAGTTTCATAAGAACTAGACTTAAAAAATGTTAACGTATCAATATAATTACTGTTGTCATTTTGAAAACCAATTAATTATTAAATCTGTAATTTGCCTCCAAAAATAACAACCGTAAGGGTTGAAATGTTTGACACTTTTTGATCCAGTGTTAGTTCTTACGAAACTATGTTAGTAAGTAATCACTTTTCTAATATTGTGTAGCGTCCTCAAAATATTAGTTAAACACGTTAGTTTGGCTTGGTTTTAATAGTGAAACTGAGGTTTCATTGCCGGGGTATGTCTGTGCGTAAACTCAGTACTTAGATGGGGAAACGAGCCAGTTTTTCCACAAATCGGGCAAGTTTATTGGTAAAAGTTCCGCGTAATATTGAACTTCTTGTTCAACTTCGTCTGGAATGCTAAGATTTGTTCTAGGAGAGAGACTTTGTTTCGCGCAGAATCGCATCCTGCCGAAAACGATCATCGGAGCATCACTCGGTGGTTAGGGAATCCATAGAATTACGTGTTTAT
Source organism: Isoperla grammatica (assembly GCA_945910005.1). Taxonomy (NCBI): domain Eukaryota; kingdom Metazoa; phylum Arthropoda; class Insecta; order Plecoptera; family Perlodidae; genus Isoperla; species Isoperla grammatica. Next base: position 47,233,926 of record OX246743.1, on the reverse strand, counting down.
TATTCGGTGTGTCGATTTAACGACGCGTCCCCGCAGTATGTATAAACAGCTAATCGTTTTGAATACACAACTGCATTCATGAACACGTCGCTGTTTGATTTATTTTAAAATGTGCCCTATTCAGTTACAAAATATACAGTAGGATAATCTTGTGGCACATCGCTAAAACCCTTATTAGATTCGTTTGAGCGATTGACATTAGGGTGCAGCACTAGTGCGCTTCACTCTGTGACGTCACGCAGACCATTACACGCTGGAGGCGCTCCAAGCGACAAAACACGTAACAAAACAACGACGTTTTTCACCGTTTGCACAACTTCCCGCCAAACTCCTTGAAAAACGTTCTCATTAGAAGCGTGAGGGCAAACTTTGAGGTGGACGTGTTCGAGTGTTGTTTGGACTTGCGGCTGTTTGGCCGGCTGGATGTACGAGGACGCCATATTGGCAGATAAATATCTTGAATAGAATCTTCTTTCAACATTCTTATACATTCTACGATGAGTATTTGTCGGTATTTTCTTGTTGTACGAATCGTTTATATTTTTATCGGCGAGAAGCATCACAAATGCGTGAAATTATGACTATTTCTAAATTTGTCCTGTGTAGACTCATTATAATACCAGATAAGATATCCATTCTTTGTTCTGAAAAACTCTTGAAAAACGCTCAGTGTCTCAAGCCATCATGAATAAAAGTATATTTAAATTAAACTTTTTATACAGGTTGAGTAATATAAGTTGTGAATGAATATTTATGCGCATACTAATACAGAAAAAAAAAACAGAAAATACTGCTTTTACCCAATAAAACCGAAATTTGTAAATTATACGATACGGGTAACTATAAAATAAAAAGAGTTTTCACCAATCTTTTCTCTAAAGCCCAACGTATTTTGTATAAATAATGAACGGTTTGTAATATATCCCGTGCGCGATCACAAGAGCCAAACTTTCCACACATAAAACATCAACACACGCCACACAGCACCTGCCACGCAGACAAAAACATAAACTAATCATTGACGAGACTTTTCGAAACATTTCCACAAAAAGTGTTGGATGCGCGCGCACCTGCTCTGATCCCGGCTGGAATAGCAAGTAGCTGAAGAAGCTGCAGAGATTTATCCACATCTGTGGTGTAATCTGCCTGCGAGCTGTGATCTGCAACACATGCACGCCTAGAACCATCAACTGACGTCATAGCTATACCTTTCCCACGTTGGCGCGTGCACAACGCATCGACACTTAGCTCGATATAACTTATTTTATTAATTATTAAGGTGTAACGTACATGAAACAATATTTAGTAAACATATCAATGTCCCGTGTAACGATTGTTTCGAAATTATAGACATAGCAGTTAAATTGTTATAAGAATTCGCGCATATAGCAAAAAAAAACTCAGTACTGCGGGCGACAGGAAACTAAAGTACGCCGTAAAGATAGATTTAAAAAATGTTAGTAGGCCCATAGGAGATTGAGTATTTTACAAGTTGCAGGGGGGAGGGCGCATTCTTTAAGATAACGATTTTCTTTTAAATATAAGCTAAAATACGTTTAGTTTCGATGTGCGGTTAGGCCGTGAGGATGTACGCACCTTGCGAATTATTTTGGCGTTTAGCAGTGACGTCAGTAGCTGCTGTGATTGTGATCCGAGGCAATAAGAACGTATTGCGTATTGCGTGCCGCTCTGTCTTGCGAAGAATGCGCTCGGATTGAGACCCAAAGCGTCTGGATTGAATGAAATGCAAACCATGCCATTCCTTCTTTACCGTCTCTATCGCTCTCTGTCGCGAATACGTCGATAAAACAAACAGTCTTTATCTAAGACGGTCGATAAACGAGACAACTGTTTGAAAATAAATACGGTTGACGGAAAGTATTGGATGTAACGGTTGTTTTTTCAAATACAACACAAAATGGCGACGATCCAACCGCTCGTCCATGACGGAAGCTTCGGTAAGATTCCTTCGGAACAACTTTAGCTAAAAGTGTGTTTTACCGGGACAGAAAGTCTGGTACAGCAATATTTAGTTGGATAAGATTTGTTGCGCCAATCTTTACAATTTAATATAAACGCATATCCATCAGCTGTGATGTTAGGTAACTGAATAACTGTTTTCTCAGGAAATATTGGAACCATATGAGTATAGCGTGATAACGCTATAAACTTTGCAATATCATAATATTACCATTAAATTAATTAACGTTTTGCGTGTAATGTTTCTTTGTGGTTTCATAACTGCTGACTCGACGACGGCGAAATTACGCACGCACACGCACACACGCACACGCACACGCACACGTCACGTTTAGCAAGGCGTAATTATTATAGCAGTTTGGAATTAATTAGAACATTTGACAGAGTTTGGAGCCGACATAGCAACGAGTATAAACGAAGTGTGTAATATTATTATAATGTCCTCACTGTAACGATTCTCATACTGAGTTCACATCCTTGTTGTCTAACCGTCCGTCACATGCACGCTGTTTCAATGAAAGTGAACAGACTTCTGGCATTCTTAACTTCTTTCATACATCCTAAGGCTGTGTAGCGCAAGCAAATATGATCATCGTTTAGTCAGCCCATGGTCCTCATTCCGCAACCTATTGACCGGGCTAAGAGGCTAAGAGTTCTCCGATACACGAACAGCTCGGCTCATCGCACGTAATACATTTAGAACGGGATTTAGTGACAGCTCGGCTTGGTGCTCGAAGTGCCCCACGCACTTGCTATGCGTACCGTGGCTCCCATCTCAAGCACGCACGCACCTCATGTCTTGTGGGAGTAACTCGTGTTACTTATTCAGCATCCCCGTGGTTTTGTTTCAATTAAGCTTTTTAATCACGTATACGCGAGAGAACATCTTTATGATAGTCTTTCTCTGCTCTGTACGTTGTTGTCTTAATATTCGCCAATAGTCGGGGGTATAAACACGAATATGCATTTTAATTAAACGTACGACACGTTTAGTGTTAAAGGCTTCAGTTTGTTGTGTTTTCTACGTCATTGAATTTCCAGAACGCCTTCATCTCCAGGCTAATATGCGAGCTTTAGCTTCAGCGTGCAAAGCGATAAGATAACCCGTTTGTACTTCGTGCTTCGTGCTTTGTTTGCCCCAACGTAACACAGTCCAACTTCATTTTCTACTTTTCTAGTTTCTAACATCTACTTAAAACCGGTATATTAGTGATGATTTACCTCATTATTTATAAGAATTCTGAAAACTCCTAACACAGCGGGCGTGTCTATTGAGGCTTGTGCACTAGTCTACTAAGCGCAAGATCGCCTTCACTTATATGTGTGATAGATCGCAAGGAATATGTTGATTTTCGCTGAAACAGCCTGCATGAAAGTAAGTTGATGAGAATTTGAGGACGGCCTCACAATTCTCCATCGTGTCTACAGTATAGTCTCTAATTGGACAAACCTCGTTATCAAGAATACAAGTCTAATTGACACTTGAATTAGTATCAGTTATGAAGACATCTCGTGGAGACAAAAGACGCCGCCAATCATGTTATGATCTATGTTGACTGTTGACTGTGACGTGTACGCTGTGACATGCGCGAGAGAGATGGTGGACACTGATTGGTTAATTGCGCTAACGAGAATGTAATGCCAGAGCTGGTGGACTTTCTTGGAAACGGAGAAAAAGTGAGAACAGAATGAGACGAAAGTATTTCTAGTAACAAACAAGTGTGTTGAGCGGCGCGTTAATCTAGATAATGTGTGCGTTGATATGTGAAGTATGAAGTCGTGTTAGCAACAGGTGACAAGACAACAGTCTAGTTTTATTCAAAACCGATAGACAGCGGTATAGCTCAGCAGTAAGACCAGAAAACCTTATGTCTCTCCTCTATCGACTTTGGGGTTTGAGACATAATTGAAGACATATGCTATGCGTGCAAGTTTCCTACAATAGAAGTTTACAGAGGTGGTTGAATCAGGATCAAATAATAGAAATACACGAAGAAAATAACAAGGTACTGTCCGAGTGGTAGTACGGGTAGAATTATAGCATAATATTATTAACATGCTATTATAAAGAATGAGAATGTATCTTTTCTGATGAAATAACACATTTCTTTTCTGTGTGACAGTCTGTTGAATTATGCAAGACCAGATGTTTGAACGAGGACAATTATTTCTGTCGGATCGTGAATAAAGATCATACCTGACATCTGCACAGTTGCAAATCACAGGTCTAGTAACACTGAGTGGTGCAGTCGACGATTGTTTGGCTGCGTTGTGAAGGGAGGGTTGGGGGGGGGGGCGTCGTTTAGTTTAGATTGGACGAAATCAGACAAATTCTGGAACTTTTGAAAAGGTTCTGATTTCGTCGAAACACAAGACATGTTTCATATATATTTTTGAAAATTCTCTGTAACTTAGAAAAAATCTGACTTCACAACCATAAGAAAACTTTATTTTCATACATAGTGCTAAGTTAATTTTCTACTTCTCTACTTTCTTCATCTACTTGAAACATAAGAGCCCTAGGAATCTGTCGATTTTGATTGACACAGCGTGCACGAAAGAGGTATGAGACTAACGTTGTAGTAGTGCAGATTCCACCTGTACGCCGATACACCGTCTGTAAGACTGAAAGTGGGCCGCCAAGTAGTGGCGCTGCCTCAAGCCCCGACTAAGTGGAGCAAACCAGACACAACAACAAATAATCCGTCGAGTCAAAACAATGCGACAACATTTACATCGGTGCCAAACCAGCCCAGCCCCCGGCGAGGTAGATTCCTCCGCTGTTGCGCCTGTCCGGCCTTATTGCGGGGCCCATAGACTTGGTACACCTCAAACTCAAATCGTCACACCAAGATCACCATTCTCGTGCCCACAACAAAAAACTGGGTGATTAAGTACATTTATTTAAAAAATGTAGATATACTAGTCCGAACGTCTTATCTACTGCAACCCACTTCCATGCACTTCAACCAGACTTCCTTTTTTGACAGATTAGTTCATGTTTAATTTGTTTTGCTGGATGATTCTCTCAATTTAATAACACACCAAGTGATTTTAACGTTGTGGAACTAGATGCGACGATCTGACATTGTCATCGACATCATCGTCGTCGTCTTCGTCATCGTCATCGTCATCGTCATCGTCATCGTCATCGTCATCGTCATCGTCATCGTCATCGTCATCGTCATCGTCATCGTCATCGTCATCGTCATCGCCATCGTCATCAAGGTACCAACTTTCCCCCTGCCAATTAACGTGACACCTTCTCCATAGATACGCAACAAATCGTGGTTCCTTCGAGTCTTTCCTCCCGACAACCTTGAAAGTCAGCCCACGCGAATATTGTGAGCACACGTGTTCCCTACTTTCATTCCACTTTATTCACCACCCAACTAATTTATTACGATGACTAAAACCACCTGCTGGGTTTAGAACGAGACTCGTATCTCCGATTTATCGTGGTCTCCTCTACCGGGGGGTCTCTTCGTATTGTAAAAGTAAACGCAAGTTAAAGTCTCATTTCCTGGTGTCGTATTTTACCCCCCCCCCCCCCGCAGATCCAGGGGACCTTCTTTCACACCCCGGGGGAATAACACTGCTGCCAACATAAATCGATGGAGAAATTATCGTAGATTTCCCCAGTTTCCAGCGCGGGAGACTATTTAAATGTATCACTCGGAACTGTTCTTTATTTTGTTCTTATGCGCGTCTCGCTGTTTGTTGAAACACATCCGTAAGATTCATTGCGAGAGACATTTGATAACATGACTGTTCGCCGATTTGAGTATTTATGGCTGGAAGAGATCTTTTTAACATATCTGGGAGAGTGCTCAAGGCTTATCCACGGATATAGTAACATTGTTTCGTAGGGGTCTCTGCTGTAGCGTGTACACTAGGTTTACACCTGCAGAGGTGACATTAACGTGGAGGTATAGTCTAGCTATAATTTACCTTCACCCGCTAGATGCCTCTGAAAATCACTTCTGAGCGGAGGGGAAATGTTACTGCGTGGTGGTGGGGATAGTTCTACTCGAGACGTCGACAAGGGAAGGTCTCGGCTGCTGTTCCGTTCCGTTCAGACGCGTAGTCGTTTGGCCAAGTCGGCCCAAGGAATGAATGGAGAGCCCCCGCGGAGGTGCCTATTGTCACAGTCTCGAACTGCTGCCCGTCCTTATCCCGACTACTCGCTGGCTAGTCACGGCCGGGCGCAGAACAATTCAAACCCTTTCTTTTGTCTTGTGAGGTACTTTATTTACAACACGTTTTTCGTGAATCATATTAGTTTCGTTGCCGCATATTGTTCGTGGCTAAGTGTTGATCATGAGACTTTTTGAGTTTTTGCTCTACGATGAAAACAACGGATTTAATACAATACAATTCCAATACTCAATACTGCATGTAAACATGGCTAATGATGATGATGCTGATGATGATGAAAAACCACCACATGACATCCATGATATCCAAATACACAAATACTGCAAAGGCACTAAAAAAAATCATAATAGTAATAATAATAATAATAATAATAATAATAGTTATTATAATTATAATACTAATATAAAAATAATAATAATAATAATAATAATAATAATAATAATAATAATAATAATAATAATAATAATAATAATAATAATAATAATAATAATAATAATAATAATAATAATAATAATGATAATGATAATGATAATAACAATGATATATTAAGTAGTTCTAAGTAGATTTTAATAAGGTAAACACATGGAAATACTTGACATTTGTGTCCGTACACCATGTTTATGCCGGTTTTGACCGAGTTTGTATGTATTGCAACAATAAAATGATGATGATAATAATAATAATAATTATAATAACAATAGTAAAATAATATATTATGTACATGATTTCTAAGATTTTGTTGGTTGAAAAATGTACGAGAAATGTTAGTACGAAAACATTTTTACGTTGAAACCAATCCAATATTTATTTTCATAAAATAATTGTCAACGTTTCGACGACTCTCCTTATCAAGACATACACAAACAAATAAAAAACCACAACAACCAAAAACACTTGCATACGAAATCAAAATCACTGCTACAGCGAAACACTCGATGACTCTACAGTTGTAGAAACGTTGACAATTATTTTATGAAAATAAACGTTGGATTGGTTTCACCGTAAAAATGGTTTGGTACTATATATATATATACACATATTATATTATAATGCTGGGATGAGTAGAAATCGGCCACGACCGCACATAGCATCCACAGTTGTTTTGGAGAAATAAAATGGACAGTGAAATGATATATTTAATTCGTTCTAAGTAGAGTTTAGTAAGGTAAGCACATGGAAATACTTGACATTTATGTCTGTACAACATGTTTATGCCAATTTTGACCGAGTTTCTATGTATTGCAACAATAAAATGATAATAAGAATAATATCTTGTACTTTTACGTCAAATAAATCAATGATTATGAATAGGCGATTGCAGTTTACAAAAGTAGACATAAACTTAACGACATTCAATTGTATACAATTAACAAATATATTACAATACGTCGTGTTTTTATAGTATACAACCTACGAACATTCATAAAATGTCCATCAGATCAAACTATAAGTAAGCATGAAGTATGAACCATTGATGTATACGCAACAAGCTTACATTTACATCATCTGCTGTTGTACGGAGCGTATCAGAGTGTCAAATACTGGAGGTAACATCCATATTCCAATCGCTGGTTTAGTAATTTGGTTACACATACAACCCTGTACCAGAGGTTTATAAAAGTTACAAACATAGGCGTGCACAGAGATTGATCAATGGGGGGGCACAATAAATTCCCAATGAAAGTACTTCACGGCGGCGCCAATGGGGGGTGTGGGGGGAATGCCCCCCACAAGAAGCTCCGCAGGAGATTTTTTTTAAAGACATGCATTTTTAAACGTGTTTTTAAGCGTATTTGGAGGAGGACAGATTGTCTGTTTAATGGGTTAATTTCACACAATTATTTGTGGATATCATTGTTACAAAGTGAAGGAAATAGTCAGTCCCAAAGCCAAAATCTTGGCGGTAAGGCAACAGTTGATGTTGAGGCCGGTCAGCTGATTCCAACGTCATTCCAATCTAGGACTTCAGGTAAGATTAGAACCATTATGTCAGGAGTCAGCATTTTTGTCGCCCATTACGACAGGCACTTTATTCTGGACCTATTCTTTCCCGGGTCAAACGGGCAAGGCAGTTGGAGCAACAGTGACAGTTTGAGGAATATATTTAATATGAGGAAGGTGCTATAGCCTATAGGTCCTCTTCTCGTCTTTTACGATCGGCAGGCGTATACGGTATACCCTGGGCCAAATTCTATTTAAAAAAAAAAGCTCACCTATCCTAAGGGGGGGGGGGGGGGGGGGCCGCTGCCCCCCCTTGCCCCCCCCCCCCCTGCGCACGCCTATGGTTACAAAATATGTAATTAGAGTTTCTGTTCGTTGATGGAATATCGCGGGTAGTGAAGATAAGTGCCGGTAACGAGAGTACATGTTTGTGAGCAAACTATGGATAGAGTTGTAAAATTTGTTAATTATTCAAACAAATAGTTTTTACTGAGGGGACGAACTCAGCGAAGAAGCACAAGAGGCGTAATTACCTCACCTATTGACAGGTATAATTTGCGATCAGTCCTTCCGCCCCCCTCGGCCGGGTGGTTGAGGAAGACCCTTGTCTGGCACGACAGCTTCGTGCAAGAACGGCACTGTAATCTGGAATCTTTCTAAAGATGGTTGTCAAACAACGAAGTTCATTGCCGCGTCATTACAATTAGAAAAAAACTTATTAGAAACTTTACTAATACAAAACTAGATTTGTTCATCTACACTTACTTATTTTGGATCTGGATAGTAAAACCTGAAGACACAATGTGAGCTGATGAGATAATCACTTTTATTTTGTATTATCATTATTATTATTATTGGCTACATTTACAATAATCGTAAATCATATGTGTATGCGCACTCGCAACTTATTTATATTACAGCATTCAATATATAATGAAATGCATTATTTAACGCTAAACAATAATTATGGGTTATTATTTCACACTGCTGTAATACAAAAATATAATCGTGGGTTTCTACTTGTCATATTACAATGTATAAGTTGTTTACTTGCCTCTTTACGCCCAGTAGATTTCATAGAGAAAATAATGTAAAAACAATTTGATGCACAATAGGAATACATCAGTAATATATTTATATATATATATATATATATATATATATATATATATATATATATATATATATACAAATAAATAAGATGAATATATTATATTGAAGCTAAAAATTACAATTGCTTGTAACATTTTGTCTCATGTAAAATACTATACTTTATTGGGTAAAATGGATATAAGATATAGATACAATACTTAAAACTTGCATAGGAATCTGATGATAACATTCAATTGTAGCTTTATAGTATCTAATACAAATTAATCAGAGCACCGAAATAGGTAAGAATGAACCCTTGATATTGCAGGTGTGACAAAATAATAACTTGTGATGTGGGCAGGGTAGCCTTTCAATCAATATCCATCGATTGATTTGTAAATTTTAATTGGTTAATCATGAACATGATGGGATAACTTTTCAAGACAATTGTAGACTTATTGCTCCGTCACCAACCAGCCAGCTGACAAGCTTGCAAACTGCAGGCCTCGGTTATTGGGTCACTGCTACCCGAGATCGCTGAGTAGACAGTACAAGCGAGGCCTTCGTTATACTCACCTCGGTACAAGCCTCTCCAAATGTTTGTTTACTGACAAGCAACATGGGGATTTGAGACAGATCACTTGGAAAGTTCGTTACTTTTTCACACCTGCAACCCTGTACCAGAGATAACTATAAAACCCACAGAATAGAAGAAAATCTAAACGTAATATAAAATACAATGTAATGGAATGAATATACAATTTGATAATAATAAATGTTTTCGAGCACACCATGGATAAAGTTGAGTATCGCTAGTTGTACTGCATATAAATGAATGCTTTACGAATGAATTAGTTTATACTGAGGGGGCGATCTCAAGAAGAACGCACAATAGACGTGAAAATGCGGTGGTACTCTCGACCCTCGCACCCGACGAAGAGAGTACACACAGTTCTTGTAGAATATGCAACCTGCACTTGACTTGTCGTTTATCTTGTAGAAGACAACGAAGGAAACCCACACTATAGCTATTAGCTAGGACATTATGCACAAGACAGCAGCCGCCAATATGCTGAAAGGGTTGATGAAAACTAGAGTGTTGCGTAGCTTCGCATGTTGTGGATATCAATGCCATGTTACTGTTGTTACTGTTCCTCAGAAAGTGGGTCGGTGGGTGTCGCGGCTCACTTGTCAATATAGTTATAAACACATAAACTGAAATATGTTAGGGCTGAATATCATAAAAATGTGTTCCTCTGTAGCTGTGGCCCGCCCGACAAGTGGGAGACCCAGCTATTCTCGAAATGAGAGCACGTCATATTACCTATCACCTCAAAAATCACGTTATATTTGTACCATGCGATAAGCTATGATTTCATAACTTACGGTACGAGTCTTATATAACCTAAAACTTCGCGATAAATTCGAACGGGAAATGATTGTAATACCTTCTTGCTATCTTGCTAAGTGTCTGTATAAATTAAATTTATCCAACAAATTGGAACACATTTTGTACTAAATAAATTATATACGCGTTGAGGCGGAACGGCGTAGTATTGAGAAAGTGATAAAAGTTATGACTCATAATAACGCATCGCGTAGTAAAAAACCGTCATAACTCGATCACGTGCTCACTGCTCATATTTAGAGAATAGCCCCGCTGGGTTCGATTCCCAGCAGGGTCGGTTGTTTTACTTTGTGTCTTGTCCCATAAAATATATGTATATGTGTGAACTAAGACAGAAAGCTAAAAATTCTGACCCCGCTGGGAATCGAACCCAGGTCTACCACTTGCCGGCGTGGGAGTCCTGGATTCGATTCCCAGCGGGGTAGGATTTTTTACTTTCTGTCTTAGTTCACTTATATAAAACTCATAGTGGCTTACTGTAAAAACCAGATTTCATATATTATATACGATTTTTTATATTTTGTTGGTTGCAGAATGTATTATAAGGATTGGTTTTATCTGTACAAATGTTTCCTTATAACATATATTAAATCGATATTATTTCAAGAAACACTCTTTTCGTGATGGTGGTGGTGAAAATACGGAAAGTAAAAAACCAACCCCGACTGGGAATCGAAGTCAGGTATCCGGAGCATTTGCCGGGTGAGCGCCATAATGTCATAATGCACACAATCCAGCCGACGAATTACCAGTCTCGGTGGTGTAAAGGTTATGGAGCCCACCCGGCAAGTGGGAGACCTGGAGTTCGATTCCCAGTAGGGGTTGCTTTTTATTTCTGGATCTCTCCATATATATAATGTATATATACAATTTGGATATTCTCGCACCAATACTGAGTTTGTAAATTGACATGAGTAAGGGGTAAAACTTGACTTCATTTTTTGTAATATAGGCTAACTACATACAATTATAAACAATATTTTGGGGATTTCTTATCATCACTCTAACATTTATAAAAAAAATGTATAAAGAATAATGTTGTGAAATTTATTTACATAGAAGTAATAGATTTGTGAACCTCGTGAACATCGTTCAAGTTTTCCAAATCAAAATCTTCTTACTCACGAGAAGTGATTCATTAGTGGTCGACCGACCGTACTCCTTTCAAATGCATTTCAAATGTATTTACAGCAGATATTTACAACCCAGCCACCAGCCAGCCAGGCGGCATTCCGCCCGACCGGCCGCTGGCTTTTGTTGTTGAAAGAAGGGTCGTCTATGGCTGTGCATCTCTCTCTCTCAAACGAGCCTCTCACTCGCGCAAAACTTCCCCTCCAAGAATCTTGCAGTCGGAGTGTACTGGTTCGGAGACATTTCTATGGAGGGCAGCACATTCGCTTCAAATTCTGTCCAATTTAAACATCAAATTGTAGCTTGCCTAGTCAAGATGCCGTTTTTAAATTCTTAGGACATTTTAATTATAAGCGTACATTTTGTGGGTTGGTTTTAGATTTTTTCTATCTAGTTCTATTAAAAAGTCAACTTTAAAAAATATTTGCGGATACGATGGCGAGAATTTAAAAAAGCCGAGACCCACGCAGAAATTGTACAGAAGTTGTCTGTACGAGAAAAAAGTTTCATGAATATTGAGCTATTGGTTTACGAGTTATAGCGCATTTACTGTACCACTGCAAAAGTAAGACTCATCCTTCCCCTTAACAGACGTTAGGATGGTTCTTCTTTATTTATTATTATTTTTTATTTATGTATTTATCATCAACAGGGACAAAGCTCCACAAGTGTAGTATAATATATTAAAATACATAGATATACACAGGTATACACAGAGATGAGGTAAATCTAACAGCCCTCGGGCCCTCCTACCTCTGCTTTACCTCATAGTTTGCACCCTGAAGAGCCGGTCGAGGTGGGTCCCTCCTCGTGGTGACCGTGTCCGCAAGAAGGGCTATCATGCAGGTCTGGAGTGGTCGAAGTGTAGCATTTAGCCCGACTGCCTCTTATCGGTCAACCTTATGGGTAGAGATGCAAGTTTTTCGCAATGCGCGATAAAACGAAAAGTGTAACAAAACACTCTAGAGTGCTGGTTTCAACATTTCTTTACGTTATGCGTCACTGGGATTCAGATTCAAATCGCGAAATAACACCATAAAATGCTTATAAAACGAATTATGAGTTTATTCGCGATATAACACCATAATTGCCACTTTCTAGCAAAATAACACCATTATTAACAGTAATTCTTAATTTTGTATTCACTTCCGTTCAAATCTTCACAAGAATTACGAGATAAAAAAGCGAAAATAAGCAGTCCGCATCATCACCACTTACTTCTCTGCAGTCTAATCTAATCTTTGACGCCCATCACTATGTATAGGCCTATACATTTAGGGCCATACACATATAATAGTTTAGAAAATGTAACCTTTTTTAGTTTTATCAAGGATTGTATGTAAAAACATGATTTTCGATTAAAAAAACAATAACACCACAAAACACCATAATTCTCAATTTCTCAAACGAAAAGTGAAGAAAAATAAAACCATTTCCTTGCATCTCTACTTATGGGCATCGCAGTGATCAACGTTGTGTTACCGAACACCCGGATCGTGACCGCTGAGTCAACAGCGCCTTTCATCTGAGATAGGGGAGCTTGTCAACCTTATGGGCACCGCAGCGATCAACGTTGTGTTACCAAACACCCGGATCGTGACCGCTGAGTTAACAGCGCCTTTCATCTGAGATAGGGGAGCTTGTCAACCTTATGGGCACCGCAGTGATCAACGTTGTGTTACCGAACACCCGGATCGTGACCGCTGAGTCAACAGCGCCTTTCATCTGAGATAGGGGAGCTTGTCAACCTTATGGGCACCGCAGTGATCAACGTTGTGTTACCGAACACCCGGATCGTGACCGCTGAGTCAACAGCGCCTTTCATCTGAGATAGGGGAGCTTGTCAACCTTATGGGCACCGCAGTGATCAACGTTGTGTTACCGAACACCCGGATCGTGACCGCTGAGTCAACAGCGCCTTTCATCTGAGATAGGGGAGCTTTCACCTCCTGATATTCAATTATTGGACTGTCTGATAAAGTGGCAACACAGGAAGGGATCACGTGACTATTATAGTTGATTGAGACCCGCCTTACGCAACGACGTCGCGATTAAAAGAATGTCTTGTTTTGAAATCTGCGCGCGGTAGGATTACACAAACCTGAAATAATTGGTGATGGTGTTATATATATTCGTGAAGCCGCTGGCTATGAATTTGTCCTGAGGCCGGATGCATAGATGTCCCTTACATTAGGTTGGTAATACCATATTTGTTATATAAAATTAAAAATATACCACTTATAAAACAATTCCATTTATTTTTTTTTGTAATCAAGCAAGTCATGATAAAAGACTGTGTAATATTAGTTTTTTTTTTAAGTACTGGCATTCAGTTCTTTCGAATTCAAATTGAACCCGGTTTTCACTTTTTCGATGTGTTGCACAGACCATATCTGATGTAATTTAACGGTAAAGTCGGGCAGTATCTAGGACACAACTGCATTGGAGTAAAAATAAGCGGAACATGTAACATTAAAAATGTAACTGCACGTTTTCTACAAATTACATTATGAGCTTACCCCATATTTTGCTTCCACAAGTGCTCTGTGGAGACACATTTGTATTACGGGGTCAATTTTACGCTCAATCTAATCAATTATTTATGTGATGTGTTTTAACCCCCAACATCAGTTGAAAATTTATTGGGTGTACTATATACAATAATTTATACGACCTATAAATAATTGGTGAACGAGGAAATCTCGTGAATCTTGTAAATGTAGGAATAAAACAACAAAGCGGACTGGAAGTATTGTTCGAGTGTGAGCGACAATATTGCATCCTTTGTTCCCCATCGAGTGGAAGGTAAAACATTCAACCGACGCAGTTGATGTTTTGTGTATTTCTCACAGAGCCAGGAATAATTTGAGACAATTCCGTCTGTATAATTACTTTCGTACGTTGGTATTAGTACAGGGTAAAACAAAGTCGGAGAGAAGTAATTCGCTTTTGTTAAGAGTTTCTTCATTACGTCTGCTATCGGTTCTTATTGTCTTGTCTTGGAAAAACAAGAACACAAACGAAGCAAATCAAAGGGAAATACTCATCACAAACGTTGCTTACGTCTTTGTCAATATCATCATACAAACAATTCTATTGGACACGTTTCATTTCATTGTTACTTTAATTTAAATATGAAGTGGATGGATGGAAGAGGATACTGTTACCGCAGCGTTAAAAAATATAAAATCAATTTGTCCCCGTTATCATCACTGGATTGGTTGAAACCTCTCATCATTATTTCCTGTTTTCTACCATCCAGTGTTTTCATCTTCCCATGTCCATTACACACATTCATTCATTTGGATCCCTCTTCATCCGCCTCGACTGTGTTTCCCTCCCCTACAATTATTGTATTCTTAAGTACTCCCGTGCTTCAAATATATCCGCAATCAAGACTAATGATAATCGTGTATGCATCAATAACCATTGATAAATATATCAATACGTAAATACATTTGTACTTATTGTCAACCAACTCAGTTAGAAGAACTGATTTTCAGTTGGGAACATTACATAACACAATTGATTGTGTGTTCTTCGTTGCAATGCTGGCTCCAAAGTGTCAGATCGTCATCGATAGATTGAAGCTAGGTTCACCCCAGTCCGCCGAACCAAATAGTTTGAGAAATTACATGTTGAGATTGAGGGTCTCGTGCGAGGGCTAACTGTGACTATGATGAGTATGAGGTGGTATGAGGTGGTATGAGGTGGTATGCAGTGCAGGCGTCGGAGGAAGCTGCTGCATACATGCGTACATACTATATATATATACACGTTCAGTCTAGTGGCCTAGATCCGACGCGGCCGGCCGGGGAGTGTGTTGTTATCTATAAATCAATACTAGCGCCCGAGTGTGGTGCAGTAGGGTGCAGGTGCTTAGGGCAGGTCTGGGGTGCAGGCAGGACACTGGGTCCTGCTAGGGTGCAGGTGCTTAGGGCAGGTCTGGGGTGCAGGCAGGTCCTTCCTGGTATGGGACATGATAATGTTGTCCTATACCTGCCCTGGAGGGAGGCTGGTACAGCAAGGCAGGACAATTACCCCTACAGTGGGGGACGATGCAATGCTGTAACTAGAGGGAGGCTGGTACAGCAAGGCAGGACAACTACCCTTATGTGGGGGATGATGCAATGCTGTACCTAGAGGGAGAGTGGAGTACCCTACTCCACTCTCCCTCTAGGTACAGCAATGCATCATCCCCCTAGCTGCGCGACAAAGATATGGGGGCATAGTTCACATCACAGATCACGGTAACGCTTCTGTGGTGCATAAGATTTTTTATGGGGGGGGGGGAGGGGGGGGGGGAAATGCCCCATAGTATACCTGACCTTGCTTCAAAATGTTATCTTGCTACTCTTTGTTTTCTATGTGTATGTCGATATTTATGGCGTTTGTCTGTTGGATGATGTGTGAAGCCAAATGCCGCGTGTGTGATTCGAACCTGCGTCCCTTTGAAGGCTCTCTTTTTAGATCTGGCTATGTGATTCTTCATCCCATGCTTCTGCGCTACTGTGCGCATAAAACACGCATCTCCCACACACACATAACCGCACGATATCAAAATTGCATACTTGCCGGGAATATATGGGCTACATTTGGTATGTTGGGGAGGTTTCACGGAACATCGTGAATATTTTGCTCGCTCGTTTTGGGGGATATGTAGAATATTTCCCGACATCTCCACTTTCTCTTGGTGTGTCGCGCAAATGCTTCAGATGTTAACTTAGATTGTGTAAAGCCTGCGTAGTGGCTGTGGTCGGTGGTACCGACTCGATCTAGCTCGGGCGTGGAGTTGTGATGGAGTTTTCTAAGACCATACCAATGTATATGACCCAAATATCATCGTAACATTATCTTTATTCTATTGTAATGCAAAAGCATTTTAAAACCGCCAACGTAAACCTATTTTTGTCTGTCTTATTATATCACCATTCACCCATGATGTTAATAATACTTCTTGTCTTCTCCAATAGTGAAAATAGTACCTTACTAAATAATAGCGTATTATTATTGTCTTTATGATTTAAATAGCATCATTCCAATAATACACGCTCATTTTCTACTAGGTCACAAAATAATATCACAAAATTATATATTATCATTTCCCATTACTAAGCAAATTACAATTTAGGTTGGAAAGAGTTTGTGGACGATTAGCGCAGACGGTCATCATGGGGGAGTCCAGTTCTAGGTGGTTGGGGGGTGTTCAGAAGAGATAGCTGAAAAGTGCGCAACCCCACGATGAAGGTGTATGCTCACAGTGCATCTATTATAATATCTCCTCTTCATTAATATTATTATTAATTTGTTTCTTACATTTGTTTAATTCTACCGTAACTTCTGCTAGTTTTCGCTATTTTCCCATCCACCATTGTTTTACTTGTCATGTAGTGTGAGAACTTTGGTCCACCTTTTATCATCGCTTGGAGGTTGAATGTAATTCAATAAACGTATAACCCATTCGGTTGGACATTTCCGTCGGTTTATGGACATGTTACAACATGCAACGTGTTCTCTAACCTCAAGGCAACATTTATTACCCTTCTAACGGTCCTTGGAGAATCTATAAATATGTTTTCACACAGTCCATTTGCAAATGGGGACACAGACAATCTCGTGCATATAGTTTGTTGTAACCTCATTATGTGTATAATTCAATCCCTTTTGCATTCAGATAATTTGGATAGTTCTTAGTCTTGTATCTTTATGTCTCTGTTATTCCATTCGTGCTACTCGAGGCAAGGAGGGATGAGAGATGAAAATGATGATTCGAATCTTTACAATCACTTTCAGTGTCAAAATTCTACAGATGTTCTCGGAAAAAAGATGAAAATTGATGGTGCGTGGATAAAATTGAACAATTTAAGATATTACTAAAATTGTCTAATTTTATTCAACGAAAATCAATTTTGTATCCTTTTGTGAGCTGTAGATGTTGACAATATAAATATCTAGCTCTACATCATCTCGAAGTGAATGCCATTTTAAGGAAATGAACAATCTTCACGCTTTGCAAGCAATTTTAGCCGAACACTCGTGTTTCTCGGCTAAACTTCGTCCCTGTTCGCTTGTATTGCACTTCCGCACCTCTGGCGCCCTGAGTGCGCCAACTACGTAACACCATTACACGCGAGTTGGCTAATCGATGTGGTACAGCGTACATGCAACATGGACCCAAGCAGCATCATTCAGGCAGGCAGGCGGAAGAAGGTAATTTAGGCACCGTGTGCACAGGAATGTGGGTCACACTGCTAACCCACTTCCCCCCCGTCTTGTTCGACTGATCGATAGATGCTGGGGTGGATCGCATTGAGATGAATTAATGATTGGGCGAATGAGGCTGCGGAGGGGGAAAGGGTTTTAGCAGGTGATTATTGTTAAGTCGTGACCTGTCCGTCTGCCTAGGGCTACAATATGACTGTCTTGGGTGCAGAACCACAATGAGATAACGCGAATATCGCCGGGGACAACTTACCGGTTATCAACACTTCTGTGAGTAGGGGTAATTTGTATTTTTCAACACTTGCCGGCTACTTTTTTTGGATTGTGTGTGTATTGTTGACACTCAACAAATAGATAGCGTCGTCTCGTTTAGTCGCCTCACACGATAGGCAGAGCTACCCTGGTCCTATTTATTGATAGCAAAAGTACAAAAAAGTAGAGCGAAATAGAAACAAAAAAAGTTAACGAAAAGAGATATATAATAAGGAGGACATTAAAAAGAAGAAGAAGAAGCAAAGAAAAAACTCTGCTAATTTTGTATCGTGTAAAGCTTCCCAGAAATGATAAAAATGTACCATACGAGACGACCATAAGAATTTAAAATGTAACACAATTATGTACCCCCACGTGGCTAACTGCAACATGATAGGGCATTACATGCTCTGGTTTCAAGCAATATCCACGCCTTACAGCAAGAATCTCAGGTATGCATTCGCGCGGTCATCGAGCCGCAACCATACCTACACTTAACAATTAGAAATGCAATGTTTACAAATATTAACTGTGTTGTAACGAATGAAATAACAGTTGTTAGAGTGTCGTAAGTGTGTCAGCCAATACGTGGTCGGTCTAAAGTAGGCTCATCCCGAGCTCATCTCGCATCCCACACCACGTTGTGCTCGTTTCACGGTGTATCGATCAATTATGTATTATATGAGGACAAGTCTTGGGCTCAGAGAAGAGGTTTAGCCTGTTGCGTTGAAAGCGAAAGGTGGACCTGACTGGGTGGGTCAACTTCCTTCTCTTCTCTTCTGGTATCTCGTATACAGAGCCAGGCAGATCTTGGCGAGACAAATCTGCGATGATGATGGTATAGTTGCCTTATGGTGACTCTGCCAATCGTTAGAGGTAATTAAATGAAGTACAATTACTCGTTTGTCTTTCTATCCTAGAGATCTTCAACATTCTCCGTAACACCTCATCGCATAGCATACATACATTTCTTCTATAATTCTCGGTGTTATAAGTAGTTTCTTTCGGTAGATTGCTCATGTTAGCTTGGGTACTGTTCTCATACTCATTGTTAAATCATACTTTGCTTTAATATTCAATTTTTATTCCCTATATTTAAGTAGGCTACCTTTTGACAATGCTCATGCATTTCTTGAGGTTCCTTTTTTGAAACCGGAACACAATGTTAATTGTTAATTAAAAGATGGAAACATAGTAGAACAGGTAAAACGTTATATAAAACCTAGTAGTTGGACTATACACTGTTCCTTGTCAAGATCAAACAATTAAAAACCGCAATATTTCGAGCCCTGATCAGAGCTCTTCAACGGGCGAAAACAAACTAAGTTAGGTTAGGTTGGGCGGGTTGTGTTTGTTGTGAGATGTGTGGTGCACCGCTTGTTAGAGTTGGTAGGCGCGGTGTGTCGTGGATCGAGGTGGCGGTGAAGGGGGTGTGTCTGTGTCAGCTGTCAGGTTGCGAGCAGTTTGTTTTCGCTCGTTGAAGAGCTCTGATCAGGGCTCGAAATATTGCGGTTTTTAATTGTTTGATCTTGACAAGGAACAGTGTATAGTCCAACTTGGTCCAACTACTAGGTTTTATATAACAATGTTAATTGTGTTTGATAATGATACGACCTAGTCCCTAGAGTCTAGACCATCCCTGTTACTGCGGGACACATTTACAATCATCAGGTATAATAAGCACTACCCTTAAAATAACATAGGAACACGTACTCATCATCGAAATCAGGCCTATAAAGTTCTGTCGGTTCCTTTGTAGCAAATGTCATCGCCACAGAATTCCTGGTGGTTAGTCACGCCTGATTAACCCGCGATTACAATAAAACCTCCGAGAGCGTCTTAGTTTATAATCACTTCAAAGGGCGCCGACCGCCGCCTCGGAGCGAATACATGTTATGATGATCTAATAACTCGCCTAGAAGGAGCTGTTGTTGTTATGAAATCAATATTCAAGACTGCGTGGCAATTAAAAGTCACGTGGTTGCATGATGGAATGATAATACGACCCACGTCGATGCGATAAGCGCAGCTGTGTAAACTTCTTCGTGTTGAATCGTCTGTTTTCGTGTTCGTGCGCTTGTTCTTGTGATTTGTACAAAATGGCGTCATGGTTGCCATTTTGTAAACAACGAATTGGCGTCAATGTTGTTTAGTTGTGCGGTTCGCTGCGTGCGTATTTTAAATACATGTAACATGTTTATCAAGAAAACATGTTGAGTGTAATGAGTGATTCATGAATGATGTTAATTCGCTATCTTTCTAAACGTTTTTTGTCGAGTGTAAACCGAAATACGATAAATACGCCATCTCTGTTATCAACTGGGCAGAAAACGATATTGGTTCTAGGAAAAACGATCATTGGTTCTCCTGTAAGACTACACATTTTCCAAATAATATCGTGAAACAATCTTGTTTACAAGGTACCAATTAATTTTTGGCTCCCAAAATAACCACCATGTAAGGACCAAAAGTATTGAGAACTTTTTAATCCAGTAGTTAAGTTCTTATAATGAAACCACAATAAAATTATATTGGTTATTGATCATCTTTCCAATAAGCGTTCTCAATATATCAGTGAAACACTTTATTTAGCAAGATTTCAGTAGCGAGGCTAGCTACCATTCTCGAAACTGTTGAAGGGAACTTGGCCATACATCCTCTGTCCATGCTTTGTGTTGACAGAGTGTTTTCAATGTATAATCGATGGACTTGAAGTAGTTTCACAGTTGCAAGATACATCGTTTCAGTTTATTTGCCCTCTTGAATAATAAGCCTGTCCTCCATTATGTCCAACACAATTGATTACAGGACGTAAAGTAACGCGAACTAAGAACCGATCAACGAAGAATGCTTTGATGTATCGCTGAAAGGCAAACCTCTTTTGTCGATGTCCCTTCATCCGCTTATACGTTTTCAGTCTAATCAATAGACCATTTCGAGATGGGATACTTCATTCTTGTGTATAGTCACAGAACGTTTAATACTGACGTCATGGTTGATGGAGAATATACAAGACAATGGTCTAGTCTAGTGACATGGATGAACTTTGTTCTAAAATTTGATGCGCGCAAAAGATGTAGAAACACTGTTGTTCGTTTGTGAGGCAAAATGAAGGTATTTTAAGCGTGGCTCTAGATATTGCCTGATGCAGGTATTTGTGTTCAAAATGAGTGGTAATTTAGTGTTTGTTATTCAGAAAAGCGGTGAAGTGGTTGCCTATTGAAGCAGTATAGCCCGGGCTGCCTAGGCCACCGCATTGCAGCAAAGATTACGACTCCTTCTCTCGCACTTCGTTTGCAATAAATCAAAGAAACGTATTGACGGTGCTCATCTGGCTGTTATACGTGCACAGTGCGTGTTCTCTAGACGTTTATCTTAGGGGGGTGAACGGTGAACCCGTAACCCACTTGGCGTCCGCTACCCTGTCTGCCTGGCAGATCAATATTACAACATTACGCTGTCTCTGTCTGCTGTGCTGTGAGGCTGGGAGGGAGGGACCTAGGTCACGACACGTAGTCTACTCCTGAGGGTTCTCTCGTGCCCAACGTCGGCTTGAAATAGGTCTGTCTATTAGTGATAATCCACGACCAGAAATTGCGATTCTGAAATATCCAAACATACAGACAGACTCAGACTCTTTAGTTCCTTATCTAACGCCCTTTCGTGCACGCTGTTCAAACGAAGATCAACAGATTCCTGCGTTCTTAGGTCTCCCGCTTAGTACTAGAGCAAACCTGATGTCACACCCGCTGTGCTTGGATTTTCAGAGTTGCAATACACGGTCGTAAACCATCGCTAATAGAGATGTTACGAACTAGACAAGTAAAACATCAGCTGGTACCATAGTAGCCTCGGCTAGGCTGGGCATCTTTTTTAGTAAGATTTCCGCGCCATTATGGATGTTGCCTGAATCTCTGCAAACTTTCTCGAGTCTCGGCCATAAGGCGGGTGAAAGATCGAGGATATATAATACAGCCGTTATAGCATCAGTCAGGTCGCCTGCTGGGCGGCTGTCCGTAAAGTCTCGGGCGCGCCTAGCTCAAGTACTCTGCTCACCTGATAAACCATCGTTGTAGCTGTTTGGACGCAAAATGGCCACCCCGTGCGTCACACCCGAGACTCTCTGAGGACGCGTCTAAATAATAAAGCTCCCGGAATGGCTGATCAATATTCTATATGGCCAATGACTGACTGGTACTCATGTGTTTGACAGACTGACAGTTATTACTCAGCTCCAGCCGTGAACGCGGCGCGGTCTTGGGTCTTGATAGTCTCTCAGTTTAGCTCACTGTCACTGTGAGTACTCATTATGTGAGCGATGTAGCTTTACACCACCGTGTCTCTAGGTTCGTGCCCCAGTCACGGTAAACTTGTATTACGTTACTGCAATACACGCATTTGTCGATAAAAACGCTTTAAAATTGTCAAAAAGAAAACCATCTGTCGTCTCGTAGAGAATTTAGTGTTTGTTTCTTTATTGCAATAAATGTTTCCGTTTTTTCAAATTGTGCTGCTGCAACTTTCACAATTAAAGATAAATATGTTTAAGATAGAAGACTAAATTCTCTAGCTATACGAGAGGATATTGTTTGTTTATGTTTTGACAATTTTTAAGCATTTTAATATATTGTAACCCGATAGAAAGCGGGCGTCGACACAGCGACAGACGGTGGAAAATGCTTCCAAATTAAATGCCGCTCTATCTATATAATGCATAGGAGATCTCCCTGGTCTACTTCAAATGGACAGCAAAACAAAAGACCCCCTACAGTCACGTGATATTTATAATCTAGGATTAAGGGTATTGGGACAGCAGATATATCGGCTTTGTGTGGAGAGCGCTATAGTTTGACTGGTTGAGCCACAGGATTTGGTTTCATGATTTATACCGCGTCAATAGGGGAGTAACAGATTCACAAACATGCCCTGGACAACCGTAGAACAATATGGGGATTATATAACACGTCACAGCCAATTGATTGTGACACTTGGGCTCAGGTCTCGTGTTTTGGTGCTGATGCTAACCGAGACGATAAGGGAGGTGCTTTTCAACACATGACATCCTCGCCCAAGCCGGGATTCGAACCTGGAACGCAAGGACCGTGGTTTTAATACCGGCCAAGTACAAACAAAGGTTGGAAATGAGAGGATTTCACACTTTAAAAAAATGTTGTTTTGGCTGTTTATAAACAGAATGACCAAAGTCTGAGAGCTCGACCCGTCTCTGAAGTGTTCCGACCAAGACTTGGGTCAATAATCACATTTATTCAGCTGGAACTGAAGGGTCAGATATGGGTCAAGGCGATCCTGTCAGCGGGCACAACAACATGGTTCGTTGCGTGACGTAGTCACTAGACATGGTTCAATAAGATGAGCCTTTCCTTTGGAGGATCCGGAGTCTTTGTCGTAGCAGTGGCCACCCAGGGGTGTAAATACATCAGTTACAAACCAACCTAGATGAGGTAATGACTATAGCAGATTGTGCTAAAATGTATTATGAGTTGCAATGATGTGCGTTTTATACCTGCTCAAGCCTTATAGCACATCACGAGGCAATGCATAAAGCTTGGTGTAGGCCTACCATCACCAATAAGTCTTAGGATCATCACTATAGACACTGTAAAGTAAGTTCAAAGTGAGTCACTAAAAGTAACGCTTGTTACTAGTAAACCCGTCTGTTAAAGTGAGCTGTGTGAAACGGGCTACGTTGCTTGTTACTAGTAAACCCGTTTGTTAAAGTAAGCTGTGTAAATCGGGCTACTCGCTTGCCACGTGGCCAAATTCATTTCAAACGAAGTCTAATTGAATACAGTAATTGAGTGGCAAATTAATTGCGCACTTGTTTTTGTTGCATTTTGTTTTTATTAATTCTTCTCTGACCGTCGCTCTATATAATCGTGTGGGGACAGTTTGTTGGCTTTTTGTATTCGTTCCAATATAAACTGGCTTCAACGCGATGTGTGTTTTCAACTAAAATACACATTACGCATCACACTTGGTAATTAATGTGTGGTGAATTATGAATGTTGATGGACTCTGAATAATCTAGTTGTAAGCTTGTTAATGTGTGTATCAACGCAAACATGATTGAATCGATCATTAGTATTTTTTGTAGAGACCAGATACGGGTATTCCCTAACAACAACTGTAACATGCGCATTTGAAACAAATATTCCTGGATATATCCATGAACATCAAAATACTATTCTGTAAATTCATTCCTAATTTTGACTGCGATTATGAATACAGGTTATAAATTATTATCGATAACAATTTCCATTTATTTCTAAATAATTTAACATAAACACAAACATTAACATAAACACTGCTTGATTGACATTTTTGGTAAGTAATTTACATCAAGTTAAACAAATGTTACGCAGCATTTTTTGCTCGTATAATATTGCCCCAATATTGTGGAATAAAGTACATGTATCAAAACATGCATAAGAATTCATCTGGTTATTACATTTAGTTCACACGAATCATTAGCGGCTAATGATTGTATTATCATGGAGTCCCGTGCACTAATGCGCTTATCCAGGTAGGCCTACACATGTGTCACATCGTGCTTGTATTATTTACGGCTAAACAAATCCCACACATCACATAAATAACTCTAGTCCACGATGGAGATTTATAGCAAGCGAGAAGGTGTGGTCTTCACTATGTCTGCGTGGCCATGACTTGTTGACTTGTTTACTTGTTCTCTTGATGGCTTGATAGTTTGTTGATTTATAGGTTGTTAAACGTTAACACCAATGTTCGCTAGAACTTGGAAAATATGAACAAGATCCCGAAAGGAGTCATTAAATGGAATGGAATCTGTTACACAGACGGATGCAGCAGTGTTCAGTTTACTAAACAAACTACTACTCTACCAAATAGTAGAGCGCACGGGACTGTACATGGATGGCGTGGTGCAACCGTTCTTATACAGAGCACCGACTGTACATATAGTGGTGCAACCGTTGTTATACAGAGCACTGACTGTACATAGCGTGATGCACTGCAACCATCCTTACAGCGCACTGACTGTACATAGCGTGATGCAACTGTCCTTACAGCGCACTGACTGTACATATATAGTGTGGTGCAACCGTCCTTACAGCGTACCGACTGTACATAGCGTGATGCAACTGTCCTTACAGCGCACTGACTGTACGCATATAGTGCGATGCCATCAAATGGAAGTTCAGTGTATGCGATAATTGGGGCTCATTAGATGAGCGACGCTTCGCCCCTAGCGGCAGCCTCGCTAAGCTCGCTAATAAAGACTGACATAGCGAGGTAATGACGCTGCCAACGGACGAGCACACTAAAATATTACAATTTGTTGCCACGGTTGTTTGGGGACATTCGTATCTGTAGAATTGTTGCTTTTGGTTTTTGAGCCAGGGATGGGAGAGTCCGTATTCGTAGTCGACCCGTCGGAAGTGTAAACACATTTACTTTGAAGTTTTCCTGGATCTATGTGAAACTGTTGTTACTATATGGGTCCTTCCAGGCTTCAACTTACCCCTTTCTGCCCGACGACTGGGAAAAGTCTCATTTTAAATCATGCTTCGGACAACACAAAATAAACAGTACCGACAGATTAAGGTTGGAATTCATAGTCGGCCCCTACACCTAGGGGCACTCATTGTTGCTATGGATTTGTTTTGTTTATGGAAAATAACATGCAAACAATTGTTACCTTGGTAACAATGGGCGCCCCTAGGTGTAGGGGCCGACTATGAATTCCAACCTAAGAAATATAGTGTGAAGTGATAGCAATTGTCAAGCCGTTGGCAACCGAACTAATAACACTGGATAATAACAAAGAGATGTGTGTGGCAAGATGGAAGTTGCACTACAGTCAACACAAACTTGATTGATTTAAATTACTCCCATATTATATACCTTGTCCATAAAGCTGTTTTAAATTAATTAAAGACATAACATAGTTTCTGTCAGAAAACTTGAGTTTAAGAAGGTCTATACAAATTAATAATTTTGCTTTTCTACCTATCATAAAATAAAAATGATGATAGGTTGTAAAACGCAGCATTTTGAGGCATTTACGTAATTACGCACAATTAAGTTTCATGGCTATTAATCTTTATAATTACTGTTGTTTTGATGTCTGATTAATATTCATGAGCAGATTGGATGAGTAAACTTTAAACATGCCCGTTTATCTTTCTGTTGTAGCTATGACTGAGATGATTAACACACGAGATGAGTATTCATTTTAACGTTGTAATTTATGTTATATTTATTTTACGACTAAGGGTTCGAAAATGTGAACTTTTGATTGATAAAAGTAACTAATGATAGAAAGATGAAAATAGATGTAATAAACATAATGGAATGATAAAATGATAAAAGGGTATTCTACCAATAGTAACATAGTTACAACGTTTAATATTGTGGATATAAATATTATTTAATATAAAAACAAGATAAAACCAAAAATGACAAAATAGCAGACCCAATAAAATACCTATAATCATCCTTTTTAAACATTAAAATACAAAATATTACCTTCATAAGAGTTACAGAAATCCACCTAAATGGATCAGGTCAAAGATAGTCTAGTCACATTTCTATGTCGGTGCCCTCTTTAGAACCGACCCCAATGCTTGAAGCTTCTACCGCGAGTGTGAGCGATCCATACTTGTAATTGGGTCACACACTGCATGTCTCACCCATATAGGTGCATGGTCGTGGCTGGGGTTGTAAATATCCATAACACTACGTTATTAACCGCGATATCGGAATGACACAGACGGGCGCCCTAGTTACCCCCACCCCCCTGCATGAGGAAGTGCAGAGGAGAGGGTGTGTTCGAGTCACGTCAGGGCTTGAAATGGGGGTAGTGGGACGTGTTGCAATATTTACCGATCGTCACGGAAACATTTCTTTGTAAACAAAGCCAATAAAATATTCATAGAGGAGCCATGTTTGTTTACTTTCGGTAGCAATTACCTATTATTGAATCGTTCAGCAGATAATTGACATGTTCTGAAACTCTTCTCATTCCACTGATATTGTAGTATTCAATGCAACACTCAAACGTTTTAAAATTCTTGATCGGGGGCTATATACACATGTTAAGACTCTGATAGCTAGTCTCCTATTGACGTCGAAGTAACACATATTTTAGTCGCCAGTGTAGCCACTGTGACGTCACAAGCCTGCACGCCACGTAGCGTCGCAGTGTAGCCACTATGACGTCACAAACCTGCACGCCACGTAGCGTCGTAGTGTAGCCACTGACGTCACAAGCCTGCACGCCACGTAGCGTGTCATGGACATATCAGATATCACACCTGGGTGAATGTATAAGCGCTATCTTGTATGTGTGACCATGTTATTTACTGTTGGACGTGCCAGCCCTCGCGTTACGCAAATAGCCCGACAGATAGGGGTGGAAGCAGTTTAGATAACTGCATGGCCACATGCTGTTGTATCACGGATTAAAAGTTTATTTATATACTAAAAATATTGTCGTACAAAAGGAAATTGTACCAAACACGCATTTTTATGAAATCATTGGAACGTTTTTTGGGTTTTTTAAAACAACATACAAATTCGATTAAAAAAATGTTCCCATATATATTTGTACTTACAGTAATGTTTGCCTCTTAAAATTTGTTACCTCAGGTGTTTTATTTGTTAATTCATGTAGTTTTTATCAGGTGGGGTTTTATTTTAAAACATGATTCCGGCTCTGGCAAAAATTCTCAACCCTGAAAAATACAGAACATTCACTATAGCAACCATTTCTTTATTATATCTACACTTTTTGGAGCTTTTGGATGGTGGCAATAAGGTACAGTTTCCTTTTGCTTGACAATCTCGACCGGACAGTGTCCTTACGAGAAGTATGATTTGAATACAGATGTGATGGTTTTGTTGCTGAAGGCAGAACGTTTGGAAAAAGAATGAAATGGCCCGAAGGCAGAAAGAATTTAGAGTGATATTAGCATGAAATTAATAGAAGAGGTTGGGTTTACAACTACTAGGAAAAAAATAGGTAAGTTCAGGAAGGGTCCTGGGAATGAATAGAGGTACTACCTCACCCGTCTTTTCTTGGCGAAGAGGGGAAGGCGAATGTTGCGGTAGCGTCCACATGCCTTTGGGTTGGGAGGCCTGAATTCAAGGGTGTTTATGCTTGCGACTGGACGGAGATATCTATCATGAGGGTTGGGCATAAAGTCCAACTGTGACCTCACGAGAGTGTACACATCTTTTTTGTTATTTATTATTTATTTTTATTCATTTCATTTGTCTACTATACAATGTACATGTTCACTACGTCCTATATAGTAATGCCTGCAGCTCTGGTGCATTACGATCCCTGAGATTGATCAGCCCAGCATATAAACCCTGCAAAGAAGATTGCCGAGCCAGCCTAACAACGACCAAGGAATGAAGGACCTGGTGTAGCGAGCTCTCAATAATATAAGATCTCTCTTCTCGAGGACGCAATGCTGGGGTTGTAATCTCCAGTCCGACGTTATAAGCCTATTACCCAACGTAAAGTATTCTCTAGTGGAGGGGCTCACTGCACCGTAAACGAGAGAGAAAGACATTCTAGAAATGTGTCTCACTGTAATAGAGGGAAATATGCAAGGTAGTCTGTGTTGTGGCTGTATAGGGAATCAGTCTATACAGGGGTGGAAGATACTGATTGATTTTTTTATTAACACGGTATTACACGGTAGCTAACACTATGCTATATCGAACACTATATCAGGACCTCTTTTATCGTTGCATGAGCCGAGTTGCTTGCCTAGACTAAAGTTGAGAAAATGTAAGAATGACGGCCCCCTCCATATCCCCTCCACAGCTACCCGACCTCCCTCAACTCCGTGACAACCTGACAAAATGAAATACCTAACTGAAAATCAGTTTGTTTCGTTTGTTGTTTCATGGAATTGAGGGGGGTCGAGTGGCAGTGGAGGGGATAAGGATGGGGCCGTCATTCTTACAGTTTCTCAACTATAGATAGCAGTGTCTGTGTAGGCCATATTGTTGAGTGAAGCCTCCAACCCTTGCATGGCCACAGCTCGTATAGGGGTTGAGACGATTCGCTAAATGAGCCCAGAGGGATTTGCCCTTCGCAAAATAAAACCGTGAAAAATCTGATAAAACGGGCGAGAGTTTCCTCGGCGCGTTGATTAGCTACAGGTATCGACGTTTCGTCTGACGCTGGAGAGGCGGACTGGAACGTCGGGACGTCGAAACGTCGAATAACCACCCCACTCAACTACCGACGTGAGATATCGGACGTCAATATTTCATTGAGTATCTCTCTCTTTCTCTCTCTCTCTCTCTCTCTCTCTCTCTCTCTCTCTCTCTCTCTCTCTCTCTCTCTCTCTCTCTCTTTCTACCTCCGTCCATACGGTCTGCGTTTGCGATGTGCGTATAGGAGCCTTATCGCACGGACACGCACACGCACACGCACACGGGTGAGGCGCTTTTTCTGGTTTTTAAAATATCCTTATAAAAGAACTCGTGAAGACCGAACGTTGAACAGGTGGGTTGTCATACAATTCGCAGAAATAAACGACGGTCTTGATATTTGGTGGAGGTGCCGGGTAAACATTTTTTTTTTCTTTTCTAAAATGTGACTTGTACGTAGTGAAGTGTAAATAGAGTCTCATAGAATGTTAAAACACAAAAAAAATACATATTGGAACGCTTTAATGTTTCATGTATCACAGACGTAGCTAAAATGGACAAACCCTTATTTTAAACCATCCACATCTTCATGTTTTCCTCTTTTGTTTTTGTATTCTTATTTTCACATGATCCTGGTCCATTACAATCGATGTAATGTATAAGCGTATGTGTTCATTGGTTCCTCTAAGATCATGTTCGAACCCTGGAAACTGTCTGCTGTATCGAACAGCGACCCTCGCAAAGAAGCCATATGCGATGTACGATGCAGACAAGAGAAGGTCGAGCTTACAAGACGCTCGTATGACCGTGTTATATTCACAAGCAAGTGTATGTTTGTTCATAATAGTCATATACCCATATCAACAGGTGAGGTGATATGTTTACACTGGTTCGTGAGCGTTTACAGTGACCTTACAATGTTATGTTAAACTGTACGCGTCTCACCCAGTGGCGGTCACGTGCTCACCCCCCCCCCTTTCCTCCTTGGCTCACAATTACGAAATTTGCCATACATCAAATTGAATAGTGTGTATTTGAAATGGGCATAGGCAGAGTAGAGACCCGTTAACGGGGGTCATGGATTATAGTATTTGTTTGTATCATAGTATAGTGTGAGTTTATGGCGATTTAGCAATGTTTTTAAAATGTTAATTGATTTGTGCCCGTAACCATTTCAACCCCACGAGCCCCCGCTGTCCCCCCGCCCTACCGTGGATGCAGAATGTCAGCCCCGTGTGATTGTATGATCGTGAAGAGTGCGTATGTCAATTATCGCTACGGTATAGCAACATGCGTCTCTGCGGACGCGTAAATCACCGTCCCTTGACCCCCGCGTTCTGCAGGCCTAATAACTCAATTACCATAGCCTCTCCAAGCGGAAGGATACTCCGCCTCGAGGGACTACTTCCGGCATCTCTGTAACTACTAACTGCTTTGGAACAGGTTGCCAACTAGTGGTAACCTCTAGGTCAGGAGGAAAGGTCAGATGCGTTCTTTAGCGACGCTCCACAAACTTTGCGGTAATAGTGTTAAAATGTAAAGTTACTGCGCGAGCGAAGACCTGACATTAGGGTTTTAATTGGGGTCAAAGATCAAAGACGTTCGAGATCAAAGAAGGAAGAGGTGAAGTTTAATCTTGTACAGAAATAAGTTGTAAAGTCTTTGTTTTCGCGCAAAACAAGCGACGGCGCTTGCAAGGTATTTCAAACAGAGAGTTTTGAAAAGATTTTCAGCGTTCTCGTTTACAAAGATAGACTCCCTCCCACCCGCCCGCACGCTTCGGCCTACGGATATGAACGTTATTTCTGTGAACCATCTTCACAATTGCCGTTCAATTCTAAAACTAATTTCCTTTGGGGAACGTTTGGCGTTCCTGCGAAATTGTTCACGCCTCGCCCACGCACGTGGGAGTACTGGGTTCGATTCCCTCGTGACACTGATATAGAGTTGAAGACCTGGCAGTCGCCTTCACTGGATTAACAATGCCAGTCTAAATAAATTATTCGCGTGACATGTTTATGAGCTTTGCCCGTATTGCACATTATAAGCATGTTTGAAATGATTGTAGTATCTTATTATCATTTCATTTACTATAACTTACTATAACTGAATTATGACTGACAAGCTAAGTGGTTTGTCAAATCCCGATGATTAGTACTTTACTGACATTATTAGTACTACTATTATTTTGTTAAATGTATTTCTTCAAGAATAATGCATAGGATTAATAATAATTACAAAGGTATTATTATTGTTATTATAAGTACTATTTCTAAAGTATCATATAAACATCCATGCCGCTTCCGGAGAACAATGTTTTAAGCAAGTTTTATAAAATTAATGTGATTTAAACATGATTGATGTAATTGAGAAAGTCAAGTTCTCGACTCATGATCCAGGTATGTTATTGATTTGTAGTTTAAAGAGATAATAACTGTTTCATGTAGTACTAAATTGATTTCTGTCTCGCATGAGCACACTATATTGGAAAACATATATTATACTTACGTTAAAAGCTGGCATTAGGTACGTATCCGAGTTCGTTTCCTCTTCTTTATATAACGTTTAAATGTTTGTACTGATACGGTATTTCGATAGGACATACCGGACCTTGTCGGTATCGGTATACGGTACTTGTTATACATGGGATGTCACGCTTGAGCCTCCAACCCTTATTCAACACCCTCCTACGCAGTCACCTATGTACACGAGGGTATTTAGAATAGTTTAATATGTCAGTACATGGTTTAAACATTTACGTCTACGAATGATCGCTAGAGGTAGCGACGCGAGACTTCGCAGAATTCGGGAGGTCGACGGTTCGATGCTGACCAACGGCAATCCCGAGGATTGTCTCAGACGTAAAGGCGAATGCCGGGATTGAGTCGTTAGTCACCTGGAGAGGGGCACATCAGGTAAAGCTGTTGTGCACCCTATAGTAGGGAGGAAATAGCTGCTTGATTGCTTCTCCAGTCCACAAAAAGAATTTGAAGACGTGGTGGATATTCTCAGCTCAAGAACAACATCCGCGCAGCTAAGCTACGTAACAACAAAACAGTTTTTTGTTTAAGTCGTGTTTTTTGCGCATCGTTTCGTCACAGAGTGCAGAGGGGATGTTTGCGTGTCGGAGCTGCCTGACGGGGGAAGAAAGAGAGGGTGTCTTGTATAGCGATGGAGCCGAGATAGCTAGTCTAGTCTAGTTCCTCGGCGTCATTACGACTGGGTTCGAGGCCCGGATACAAGTGTTTGTGATGTCAACCAAAGATTACTGAGGTCAACTCATGTACGGAGATGTACGTAGCTATATAGTCGCTCTTGCTGTCGGGTAGTAAAGCTGTTGAAAGACGGGAAGGAACATTATTAATTTTATAGTTTTTCTCATGAAAATGTCATCAACACTATTAACGTTTGATTTATTTTGAACGGATCCGTAACTCAAACCTTAGAGCTTGTTTTCGTAACAGAATTTAAAAAGTCGAGATTGGGCTCGTAATGAAAAAAAAATTACTTCTAAACGAAATTGTGGCATGTCTGAAAAGATCGTAAACAGGGCTAAAATTAAAGTGACATTAACAAATGGTATTATTGTACGGAATATATTTTGAACTAGCTCATGTTTTATGTAACCATAACAAAGATCCCATTTAAATCCTAAAAAATGTGGCTATTTTTTCAAAAATTTAATTTTTCGTTTTGTAGAATGAAGAACGGAACATAACAACCCTCAAAAAGGTTTACATTAGTTTCTATTTACAACCATGAAAATATTTGTGTCTGTGTTTTGTGTGTGCTTGGCCATTGCGCCCGCACAAACTGGCAATATCCTCCCCTGGCGAAGGGATGCCTGTCCATGCAGTGTAGCTATGTGGGTAGGTCGCCATCGCTACAACTCACCTCCATTACATTTACTGCCCTGCGAGGTACAACACTAAGCCAGACAGCCAGACAGACAGACAGACAGAGCAAGTAATCTTTGGCCAGACACAGACGTAGACACATCCAAGACTACAATGAAACTGAATTTATGGCGCTTTTCGTGTTCCCATGACGTATTTAGAAGCTCCGTCCAATCCAAGGTTCCATGAGTTAGGTCGGCGTCCATTAGTTGAGACAGTGGCTGACTCACTAACTCACTGAGTCAGCTGTAGTTCAGGGTCAGGTGGCGAGGGTGGCCAAGGGAGAAGATGATTTAATAAAGACATAAAATATAAAAATAAATACATATTGAAACGTCTTTTTCGTTATCCCTTTTGTATGTATTGTTTTAAAACCTAAGCATGAATTTAATTTAAAACATTAGAGGCCCATAATGTCTTGTAAATTGCATTCGTTTTTCAATATCGATTTTTTCCAATGTGAACGTCGGAAAATGTTGTAAGCGTATGTCACGATTTGACATCGATTAATTGCCTTGAGATTTTATATCGGTTCCCTTCTTTCGATTGTTACCGTAGCTGTTTATTTTTATGTGTGATATTGTGAGTGGGGTTTGAGTTCCGCATATTGTGTGCAGCACTATTGGCTCCTTCCATTATCGAATTGCTGTTGTCAGTTGTAGCGTTGTGCGGCCACACACAATATTAGTAGTGCTCCATTTTATATCCATCTCTACATACAAATGGGTTTGCCTTTAGCTGTGCTTTTAGTAAGATTAAAATGAAAGCCTAGTCAGTCACACTTACAGATTCATTCTTGTCGAGTCCCTAGACGGAAAGTTGACGGGCCATAATTCTAGTGATATCTATTCCGAGATAGTGGGTGGATTGATTATTGTCTATAAGCAGAACATCGTTATATTCACGAAGGACGATGACACCGAAATGTACATAAGTGATTTTATTTCTCAAAATGAGCATGAATTGATCAATTTTAAACCAAAAATGGCAACAATCACCACCGAAACAATGCAATTAAATTAGTGAACCGAAATTTCATCAAAATTATTATTAAAAACTAAAAAGGCTAGAATAAACAACACTTATTTTTAAACTTACAGCCCTCGGCCATTCTTTCCCAACTAGCCCTAACACACCTATAGTCTGTCACCTGAAAAGGTAAGTTGGGCACCCTATTTCTATACGAAAAGAAGTGGTAAGAGTGAAGACATAACGGTGCAACCCGTAACTGCAGCCGGCCATGCACATGTGAGACGTGGACGATTGTGGGGGGGGGGGGGGGGGGGGCGTTCCACCCACACCTTCACTCTCAGGAGTCGGAACAATCCACAATACGGCCCAATCGAGTCGACATGTTTCCGGTCTTTCCCTTTCGTGCACCCCAAGGAACTGCAAAAATGGCAAAGAGCTTCTACTACTCAGAGAAAAAACATTCATTATCAAAACACATTCTTGGCCCGAAACTATCTTGCAGATGCTTTCTTCATAGACAACTGATTCGTGGCCAACCATGCGTGCCCAAATCACTCGTCTGTGACTAATGCATTTGTAGACTTGTTTATTGAATTAGAATAATTCGAATTGAAAGATATTCAAATATATATATTGTATTTATAATTTACTTTACTTTACTTAATATTATAAATTATAGTTAGTCAAATATTCTTGAAGATACAAAACTTCTCCGCATTAATGAACAATGAACGAGGTCCAGGACTTATTTCTTATATTCTATTAGATTGCATCCTAAAGTTTTGTTTAAAATTGTTTTATCTCATAGTTTCTCTAGGCTTGTTTGCAACGGGCAGTTAGTCTCAATATGTCAACCCCTAGTTTAGCCCCGCGCGACCCCCCCCCCCCCCCCCCCCCGCTTATCTGTAAGCAAAGCACCACAGCCACCAAATCCCTCCACGGAAACTCCAGCGAGATAACTCAATACTAATTCAATTACACAAGTTGAAATGAACGTCGCTGTTGGTCGGGCCGGAAGTGATGCCAGGTAAACGCTGGACGCATGCGCACAGCTCGGAACGGAACCGGAAGCCGTGTGCATCACGCTACGTCACTCGTGAACCGAGATCTGGCGCTGATTGGACGGACCATTGTTTCCACACTTTGCATTCGTTGAGATCGCACGGTTCAAGTTCGCTTGTTCGTGTTCCCGGTTCCCCTGGACCCCCTCGGACCCCCTGGACCCCCTGGGATCCCAGGGGACTCGGAAGTGAGAACTTCTATAATAGGTGGAGAGATGTGCTAATAATCAGGGTTTTATCTGAAGAATGTTTCACCATATCGAAAAGTGAGAACCTCCCATTCTTCGATTCCGTCAGAACTACAACATGATCTAATATAATCTGTAGAGGGTTGTTATTTTCATTATTACAATGATATAGGTTCCCCGCTCAAGGTGGGTCCCTTCTCGTGGTACCCGCAAGGAGGGCTCTCGTGGATATCTTTACACCCTATTTCTCAGTCATCATGAACTTTGTCCACTTTTTCCTGTTTTCGTCTCGTTTTTCTTCTTAAATTCTAATTCACATTCATGCTGTCTCTCTTTGTGACCTAAACGCCCCCCCCCCCCCCCTTATGATGACCCCGACAACGTGCGATTGATGTGATTCGGTTGACGCCATATGACATATAGCTGTCGAGTACGTCGTTAAACAACAAAACAA
This sequence comes from Isoperla grammatica, assembly GCA_945910005.1. Taxonomy (NCBI): domain Eukaryota; kingdom Metazoa; phylum Arthropoda; class Insecta; order Plecoptera; family Perlodidae; genus Isoperla; species Isoperla grammatica. The sequence continues at coordinate 47,197,999 of OX246743.1, read as the reverse complement.
ACAACCCTACTTATTAGACATTTATGATGCTTACGAAACGAAAGTAATCTGTGTCCTCAAGTTAAGATTGCGTTTAGTGTAACATTCTTGAGCTATAATTACCAAAAGTAATCTCATAGAGTATATGAGTATATGACTTGGCCTGTTAGGAATCCCAGCACTTGTTCACCTGTCAGATGAAAGTGTTCTAAGCGAGAGTTATAATTATAAAGCTAACTGTTCTGTCATGTTCCGTTGATAATTGCTTAGTTATGTAATTAATCTTGTATAATTGTGTTTATTGTTGTATGCGTATAATTAGGTACTTTGCTATGTGCTAGAAATGAAGATTGAAAATGTGTTTGGGATATATTACCAGGACATGATGCAACAGAAGTTGAGAAGAGCTATATGTGTTTGTGTTCCAAAAGCCTGGCCCAGATAATGTTAGTTCTTGAGCAACTTACAACAGCTGTAACGTGTTGTAGTTTGTGAAACTTTGCATTTCTATATGGCACATCCTCTTGAAACACATTAAAACTTCTGAACGGTACAGGTGACTTCCTAAGACAGTTAAGTGACATTTCGTATTCTAACGAAACTTTGTTTTAAATTACTTAATAGCCTCTTGTTCCCCTAATGGACGCTCTACTGTTTCCGTATATTGCGCGATCTTGTGTATTTATATATTCATGTCTATCTGAATCAGGTATCTATGGCCTTTACTAAAGGGAGGTCTGCGCATCAAGTTCACGGACTTATGCCATTGATTTAGACCTCGCTATGCTGTTGCATACGTAGTCGTATTCGTCATCATCTACATCGTCAGGAGCGTCACCAGAATATTTCCCAGGGGGCAAGATGACGCAACACTAGGGGGGGTTGCGAAGATGTAAGCCTCCTAGTTAGGCGCAGAAGGATTTTCTAATTTTTAACTCCTTTATCACTGCCAGAAGTTTACATCGGTACAATTACACATGGGAAATATCGATATCTTCCGGACAACACATTGTTTTACAGTATAACCACATTGAATGAATGTTTGTGTCCGGCTCAGATGCATCCACCCCAACCACATTTAGAACATTCAAGTTTTCAATGATCTATAGATACCTAAATAGACGTCGAGAGCTCAAGTTTAAGGATGACTGCATGCTGGGAAAATGTCCTTTCTTGGACTAAATGTGTTTTAAAAAGGGCAAACATCATTGAGATTTCTCTCCTGTGGTTCGCGTCTGTCACCCGATCTTCCTAGAAGTGTCTCAATTGGGCTTTGAGTGAGAGTGAGGGAATCTGCCATATCGAGTGCGAACATTTCTTCTTGTTTTATTGAGATTGAGAGAAACTGTCTTCACAGAACCGACGAGTCTTGTCATGAGATGTTTGAGCTGCGGCCTCGTTCATAAGCGAGACCTGTTGGTGACTAGTCCGACAACAACACAGCAATCACAACAAACATCATTATTTTAAAAAATCAATTCACGATATCGAATAAAATAATATATATTATATATTTAGGTGTATACGTACAAAGGGGACTAACAATAATTTAGGACATATAATAATACCAATACTTTATATTAGGTGAATCTATTTTGTTTAGGTGAATCTATTTTGTTTAGGTGATGATAGTAATTGTTGCGTTATGTCTCCATTATTTATTGTATTTTATTTAGGTTAGATAGATACGCTATAACGATCAGATCTGTATCTTGTGATGCTTTAATCTACGACACCCATCAAATTGTGTCCCACTTTACTTGTGTGCATGCGGGCAACATAACCGTTAGTTTAATAATGCAATGTAATGTATGTTGTTGTTCCGGTCGAGGTGGATCCATACTCGGGGTGATCGGTACCCGCAAGAGGGCTCTCGTGCATCTCTTTTGTGATTGCTTGATTAATCTCACGTAGCCCTTATCATTTTCCCCTTCATACTTTCTCACTTCTTTGACATACTTGCCTGCCCTCTTTGAGATCCAAACGCCTTATTTTGGATTCCCTTATATGACGACCCCGATGATATGAGGGATCTGGTTCGAGCGACGTTATTATGATCTAGCTGTCGAGTACGTCCTTTACACCAAATACTAACTTGTCGTTGTCGTTGTCGTTGTCTAGGAATTAACTATCGTGACGTAGACATAGACTGCTTCGAGCAAGTGTCAGCGGGATTAATTAACAGGGTTCAGCGACTCTAGAGTAGATGAGCATCGCAGGACACTAATTATAGACGCCGCTTGCTGCGTTAGTTCACTCGTACAATACAGACAATTTTGTTTATCGAGTTAGGCTACATAGTTGGCGGTGAACGAGCAATGAGTCAATTATGATCGCATTCGTTTGCATAATGTTCGTAGCCAACATGTTGATTGAGTGGCGCTCATCGAAGTTGTACATTCTTCTAATCATATCCCATGAATGTTACTCTTACACCACATCGAAGTCAATACCCTGTTTCGTAACCTCTACAGACAGATATTGCTGAACGTTTCTTCCATTATGCAATTGTTGTGTTTATTAAAGAATCCCCTGACCAGGGATTGAACCGTATCGTGGTGGGTAGGTTTGCGTGCTTTGTCGACCCCGAAAGCTATGACAGGTCAATGGACAGGTCGAGGTGGCAGTCACGACTTTCCCTCTCCCTTTTCCCCACCTTTACGTCCAAATATCCCTTTTCTCCAACAGCCCCCAACGTCATAATATGAGCATATAGTTGTCGAGTACGTATTATTTAATTATTTAAAGAAAACCTTGTGCTTCGTCACTAGTTGTTCTCCTTGAGAAGTTTCCTTATAGTTATAGAGTAGCGGATCTTCCTCAAATTCTTCACAGCGTGGCGTACTGGTATTTACTAATTAGTTTTACTAAAGCTGTTTTACCAATGTTTTGATTGGTCAGTAACCCGCACACGACTTCGAGTGTAGGCCTACAGTCGTTAATACAGCCTGAGTCCCGCCAATCGCAGTGGATACCATATATATTCTCATAGAGGAGTGCTAACCATATTGCTTACTATTTCAATCTGGTGTGCACCCTTAGCAGGTATTCCTACGAATAATTATTATTATTATTGCCTTTGTACGATTGGCGTGACCGCGATTGTACCAACCTGACGCCGTGACGTAACCACAGAGTGCAATGATCATCCTCTTCACCTCATACTCGTTATTCTATTTAAACCTCGGAATCTCGATTGGCATTGCCAACAATTCCGCCACGTGGCTAATATGAACGTACAAGACAACTAACTCCGACCCATTTGGGTGAGCGCTACAGCTCGACCTAGATATAACGAGCGTAGCGCGCTCGCTTTCAATTTGCTGCAAGTAATTGTTAGTTATTTACATCTTCATAGTCACCGTTACATCTGCGAGGTGGAGCAAAATTAGGTTGGCCTGTTTTCAGTGATGAGGAAGGAAATTGAATACCTACAATGTCTGTGGCGTTCAATCGCCCTAAGTTCAGAGTGCATAGTACAGACTGCTCAGTGCAGACTACTCAGTACAGACTACTCAGTGCAGACTACTCAGTGCAGACTACTCAGTGCAGACTACTCAGTGCAGACTTCTCATGGTTCAGGATTGTGGTTATTTCGTTTCGGGAATATTTCGTTGGCCAAGAGGTTCGTTTGATTCATCTACACTTTTTGCACTTCTTGCAAAGAGTAAAAAAGTTTAGGTAAATCTAACGAACCTAATGACTCACTCCTCTATTAATGACGTCACCATCCACAAGATTGGCGTGGAACTACTTGAGCCACTCTCTGGTTACGGGGGTCCCTTACGGGGCATTCATGTTCCCTCCCAGGGTTGGGGCCAAGCAGTCAGCCCTCATTACAAGGACGGAATACACCACCGTGCTGGGCCACCTTTCAATCGAGTGCGTGCTCATAGCTCTCTGCTGATTGGAGCCTCGTGGACGAGTCGATTCGAGCACTTGAGATGAATCAAGTTGGTTTCATTTGCGTCATAGCAATAGAGTGAAGCCAGAAGTCAAACAGGAAATTGTTTATCTCCATCTTGGTCTAGGTCTGGTTGTGTACTGGTTACTACTGGAAATGCCAAGGTTTGTCTTACCATATGGGCATCCCTTCTTATAGACGTGTATCTACCTTAACGAGCCATCTGGAGCAAATTTCAGTTTCTTAAATATCGATAAAAGTAAACTTGATGGTCTTATCAAATGTTAAAGCAAGCTGAATGTTTTTATAAAATGTAAACTAACTTTTGTTTATACTGCGAGGTTTGAGGAAAATATATCTATGATATAGTTGATGGTGTATGGATTTTACATCCTCTGGCACAATTATGGTTTTTGTACCAAAAAAATGAAACAAAAAGAATTCACATAACAAAAACTATCCTTGATGTCCCAGGTCTCCTCTGATTTAGTGTGGCCATAGAACTCCTGTGATTTAGTGTGGCACCTTTTTACTGTAGTAACTGTGTACAATAAGCACCCTCCTTATAGTGAGTGTGGTACTTGTGTACCGTAATCACCCCCCTTAGTAAGAGTGGCACGTCGCTACTCAACGCAACGATCTTTGTATTAGAGTGAAAGCTGTCAATAATTGATACAAGACGTAATCGCAGCTACTCCCACCCCACGTGTCCAAGCGCCCTCCCGCCACTCGTATTCCTATATTGATTTATCCGTCGCTCGCTTCGCTAGAAGTACTCCCATTAAGCTACTCATTGACTTGTTGGCTTCACAATCTGCATTCTTATGGAGTCGTAAATACGGGCGTACAGGGGCGTCGGAACCGGGGGGGCAGGGTGGTCAGTCGACCCCCCTGTGCTTGCACAGGGGGGGCGAGAGTATCATCTCGCCCCCCCCCTGAAAAAATGGCCAATATGAATTAAATGCATTTTAGAGTGCAGATTCCGTTTATTCCTTCAAGCGGTTTCAGAGGCTGGCTGCATGGTAACTTACGGAATTTTTTTTTTACAAAATGTTGCAAAGTCAGCCCCCCCTGGAAAAATAGACTTCCGACGCCCCTGCGGGCGTAACACACAAGAAAATACGCCTGAATTGAAACATATGTTGTGGTCCATTTGTTGTAATTTCTAAGTATTCATTTCTCCTACGATACATACCAACGTCTTTATATTATTACATTTGAAAAGTGCTTCAGTTCAGTTCGAAACTAGAAAGTATGTTTTATGGTGTTGCTTCTGCTTCTTGGTATAACTAGCATAAACATAACCTCGTAAATAAATCTGATTATAAACGTTTAATTGAAGTGAAGGGAAGTTTCAATATTAACGTTTGTTAATCACATCTTGAGGACTATGTACATATTGCTGAACAAGTCGTTAATAAGTCGAACGTGGTTTTGTGGTTTCGTAAGATAAATAAAAACTCTCGTCAAGATTTGAAATATGGTATAACCGCAATTCCGAATTTTTTTAATCAATATTTTTTATTTCTTGCGAAACACGTCTGGCTTATTCATTAGATTTTCTGTAGCGTTTTTAAGATATCACAGAAAAACGTTAATTGCTTGCGTGTCCAGTATTGGGAGAGTATTTGCTGAGTATTTGTAGCACACGGACAGTGCTTGAGAAATGAGACGAGGACTAGGAGTAAGTTGTAATGGAGCTGGGACACGTGAAATTGCAACAAATCCAACCCAAAAATCCAAACGATTACCGCGGTTATACCCCCCGAATGTGCACGGGCGTCACGTGATGGGGGGGGGGGGGGAGCACGTCCTGTTATTTATCTATTTAATGTGTTTACTATTGTCATAAAATCGATTGACAAAGGTTGACTACTCTAATTTTATCGCGAGCGCGTTGTACCACAACACAAAAACACTATGATGTGTACGCCCACTTCTTCGTCCCAGGTGTGTGGTTTTAACACACGTGACCTGTTGCCCATGACGTCACAGCAACGCCTTCAAGCTTTGACGTGTTGCCCCTGACGTCACAGCAACGCCTTCAAGCTCTGACGTGTTGCCCCTGACGTCACACCACACGCCTCAGGGTCTTATGCGTGAGTCCTCCGGCGTGTGATACATATCATGAATTAAACATGAACATTGCATAATATTATACATGGTTGTTATGCTATTGAGTTTCGAGAACACTGTTGTGTTATTTGATACCATAGGTGGGTTCCGCCTCTGTGACTAGAATTAATTTACCACAATCATGTGACTACTTTTAGAATTTACAATTTAGTAGTAATGAAAAATGTATTTCCATAATAACATTTTAAAAGTTACAGATAATTTTAGTACTTTTGGTATTTCCTTGTCAGTACAAAACATCGAGAAGCTCCTCAGCCTCTGGTACCGTTTGTTGTGCGTTTCCTCATAGCCGCAGATTATAGTAATCAAAGTAATTATATGGGACGTATTCTTGTGCAAGAAACTTACCTTTATAGGTGGGTGATAGGGCGGGTATAGAACAAGCTAAGCCAAAAGCTAGAAGCCCCTTCTACCCTTGAGGAAGGCCGAGGCTGTCATTTACCAATCATGGGTATTCGTTGGTTCCTACCTACGAGATGAACCCTAAGTTTCTTCAGTCTCACTGAATTATACTTCTCGTCTGTTGACTGTCCAGAAAGTGTAATCGTACCTTCTATCAAAAAAGGCTACATTTTGACTAAGATCTTTTTTGGGGGGAGGAAGGGGGCGCATGTTTTAGGTTGCACGTCTCATATTTTGGTAAAAATGCTAATCGAGCCAATGAATGGGGGATTTAGAAAAACGCCGTACGACATCCAACCCAGGATTCGAACCCAGCACGAAGGTATAATGGACTACGCCCTCTATGTTTTTTTTTTAAATATCGGTGTTAAATACAAAATGAATACATTCACGCAATATTTGACAGAAATATATTTTTAGTGTCGCAAAAATGTACAAAGGACATGCAAACTATATATATATATTTCTAAAACACAAAAGTATAAAAAGTCTGTATACTCGGTCGGGAGAAAGTGGACCGCAAATTGTCTATACCATAACCTCTTGCCATAATATCTCGTTTTTAATTTTTAAGTCTATGCACGAAGTATAATGTTTACTAATTGGGTCCGAAGCGTTGCACAACCCACTAGCGCATATATTACTGTAAAATCGTTATCTGTAATGCATTGTTTTCTATGTAAATATATTGGCAAGAACGAAATACTGATACAAAAATATATACTTGCATATTTATGAATCCCAATTAACATTACACTGAAATAATGTCAATACATATTCATTTTTTAAACAAGAAAATGTCCCGACTGTTCCAGACCCAGGTACTGTTTAGTACTGTCATTGCTAAACTCAATCGTACTGACACTATTCCAATATCTTTCATTGCAGATGAACCGCTAAGCTAAGCGAACTCGTCCAACAGCCATGCAGTGCGCAGTGCCCACATACATCACTTGATGAAGGCGCCGGAGGCTCCGAAAAATCACATCAATCAACAGTAAGTGACTCAAGCTATAACGGGCTACACAATTATGTTGGCATGGTTTTGCTGGCAAAAGCCGGCAACAAATTCGTGTGGGGCTTATGTGGGGGGGGGGGGGGGGGGGCAGCACCCCTAACCCCCTGGTTATTGCCTCCCTCCGCAGCTCCACAGTATGTCCTGATGAGAGACCTGGCTTCAATCATCAGTCAGGGTTGTTTTATATTTCTGGTTATCGGTTATACTGACAACTTTCTGTTAGTAACGTTTAATCTCACGTTTTAATTTAATTTAATTTTAATGTGACTTTAATGGATATTGACGATTATTTAATATGAGTGTAATATGTGACGAAATCAGTTGAATGTACACAATGTATGAATGAATAATAAATGAAATGAAATGAGTCCACCCAACTGATCCAAGATCTGCCTCCATCTGATGGAAACATTATGCTGTGTTCTGCGATCCGCTCGTGACGTCGACCGATACGTTCATGAAACCACCGACCATGTCTTGAAAGTCAACGACGCCCCGACCGCAGGTTCGAAGGCCTCTTCTGGGTTGGGTGGCCAGGCCAGCCAGGTAGGGCCCCACTACACACCCGAAGGCTATTGCAAGGCTTGGCATAACTAACGGTAAACACCTGTTGGTCTAGGCGGGCTACTTGTCGTGGTTTCACCGTCGACATTGGGAACTAGTCGAGTTTATGCGGTAATTAAAACTAACTCTCGTTTGCAGCCTAATTTAGAACAAACACGACCTAGAACATCGCGCGTGCTGGGCTGCTGGATTCCCAGAGTGGTATTGGAATGTCGAGCTATCAAGTGTGAGAACAACTTTAGCACTGAATCTCGTGAGCGATTTATTAAACGCATCAATAATCCTCTGTTGACTCGAGTATAAATATGCTAGACAAACGTAAATTTGACAATGTTCAATACTGTTTTAGGTGTTTTTCGAAAATCTTAACGGAAAGGGAAATCCACATTTTGAAATGACAGGTTCTTACATGTTTATAAGTGCATTGTAAAGAAGACATTACTGGGGAATACACTTTAGGGGTTGGTTTGTAAAAGTATGAAGCCTCCTCGATTGGTTTGCGCGCGGCACTCGCTTTCCAATGATGACAATTATGGAGCTACTTCAGTTTACCTCCACAAATGCTGAAGCTTCCGGGTTTATCAGGATACACGAGGAAGTTATAGCAGCAACGGAATCTATCATATTCATTTTCAGAAGCCTCTACTGTATAAAACCAGAGATCTTTTAAACATAAGTCCACCATGTTCCTTGTCACAATAAAATACTTCCCTCTCTTTTACCCACAGAATTGGAATTCAGAACCGCGTTCCCTAAAATATAACAGTGGAAACGAAACGACAACAAACTCTGCCACTGATAGATACTCATAGATACAGATAACTTCCGTTGCTACTACGATGCAGATAATGTACGAATAACATTACAAACATTGTGTAATTTTTAAATAATTTGTATTTTGTGATATATTTTATATAAAAACGCTGTACAATAATTTAACATTACATTTCGTTAACGTAGCAACATTGCAACAGTCAATAACGAATAGAGTGAGTTTCATTTAAGGTGGGTCACTTGCGGGAAACAATAAGTCATTGCATTGTGCAAAGATAAAGAAGAAGAAGACACTTGCAACATTCATTAGTCTTAATCAAAGTAATAAACATACAGTTTTCATTTATAATCGTAGAAGACAGGTTTAGAATTAGGGAGTTTTCTCTAGGAAGATATATTTTCGTATTCATTAATTAACAAAATTTAGTATACCTAACAGAACATAATAAAGAATAACATTTCTTTCGTTAATAACAACTTACCTTCGAGAACAGATTTCAATAAGTAACATTCTTTATATAATTGATGTCTAAGTAATTCATTTAGGTTACTGTTCTGCCTCGAAGGTGTTTAATTGTCACATGTCCTTAAGGCGTTACTTTACGTACATACCATTCATTGTTTACTCACATCGCGTCTGTTGTTGTTATGTTACGCATTACATTTCATTACTTCCAATTATCAACAAGATATGCAGGTTGTGTAATATATTACGTCCTCGCTTTCCACGTTGGTATTCGCAACGTGTAGAAAAACCGTTAAACAATTCCAATTACAATAAATGTTTATTTATAATATAAAACAATCCGTTATCAATTTTTTCTATAAACAAGAGTTGAGCTGCCTCGAATGAATGAACGAATGAAAGATAGAGATAGGATAGGGAAGTAATGTGTGAAATAACAATAGTTGAAGCACCTTTGGTAATTATTAACTTAGCGTATTGATAATGAGCAACAGTCATACGATACATCTACTTATGACACATACAAGGCGTGTTAGTACCGAACACACAGCTCCTACGATAAGCTTGCAACGCAACCCTACATAATCTCGCCCGCGTTTAATGAAAAACAAACAAACATTCACGTTTTCCTTGTCTTTCGATCGCGTCCACAAACGTTGAAGGGATGGTTTGATAGCCAATCAAAATCCACCACGGTAGAATGGCGATGTGTGCAAATAATCCACATTTACAAACCGGTAAAAAATGTAAGCTTAAAAAACGACTGTTTGATGAAGCAAAAATCCCACAACTTTGTATTACAAACAAACATTGAACCACGAATTTGAAGCGACATCAAAATCACAACCATTCTCGACAGTTTAACAAGGCGCAGTGTTATTACAAGTTTGTGTACAAGACGGGGTTTATATTCTTTCACAGCTGGGTAGACATTTATCATCGGCAAAATAAAAGAATCTATCAATCAATCAATCTGTCTGTCACTATGTAATGGCGAATAAGAAATATCTTCCACTAAAGTTATTGACATCTCACGGGAAGTTTCTTTATTTATAAACATTTTCTTTGGTATTGGCGTTTCGATTTGGTTATCTAATTTGTTTTCCAATAATACGAATCACCGTTTCCGCCAGTCGGCGTAAAGGATGTGAATGACGAGATATCGACAGCCCGGATAAACAACTACTCAGATTTGATCGACAGCCGCAGCTGTTGGCAAACAAGTTACACATCGAAACATCCACAGACACTCGTCAAGGGAGACTTATAATACATTTGCAACACGATTATTTTTTTGTTAATTTTTTTTGGACGGGTTCAACGATACATTGTTTTATTTTGATTTGGTTATTGATTCTGGATGGCCGAGATCGTGAAAGATCTCGTAAAGATGAGAGTAACTCGTTGACAACGCGTCAATACATTGCAACAGTGATTCATACCCGGGATTTGGTTTCCATCCGCTGAATAACTTTATCAAATATTGTAATGTTTACGCGATCGTTATTCCTGCAATTGATTAATTAAACACAGAAATAACACTGGTAACAACTACAACATTTAGAAGTTTAAGAATCATTGTTTATTTCAAACAAAACCAAATTCTGAGTATGTATCACTTTTAAAATACATCGACGCGTACCTACTCGAGATATCAATAAGGTACCGTTGTTTGTGCGTGGTACAATATTGAACCACTCATTCATTGCTGTGACCTTGAGCAACAGGTTCAACTCAGCTGTGTCTCCTAATTAGCATTATAACAGAGCACCCCACCGCAATGCAGTCGAACGTATCGCACATTTACATAATATGCTCCTTTAATTTTACAACTTTATCAACTAGACTGAATGAAGTACTCGTAATTCTCTGTAAGAACACTTATTAGAATGTCTGCTCAATCAACGGGGTTCTATTGTGTATTGTTACTCTGCGGAACTTTCAGGAGACCAACCAAGTAACTGTCTAAAAAGTTACGTCTTGACTAACTTAACTCGAACAATGAAGATAATTTTACTCATGATTACAATCAAACCATCCAGAATTAATATTCCAAACAGGAACGGCTATGAATTCGGTCTTACACTAAACAACAACTCGACATTCGTAATTAATAAAATACACATTCGTGCCATCTTTCTCTCGTACACTCCATAAACAATTAGCAGTCTTTTGATGTGAACTAGTTAATATAACCTATCTCTTTTTGTTTTTATTCATTTTCGCTAGTTTTCTTCTCTTTAGGATCATCTCATAGAGCGCCTCCATCCCCTCGTGGAGTCCGTCCCCCGTGATCGCGCACGCGGGCTGCACGTGCCACATGTGTTGGGGGGACGTGAACGGGGACGAAGGGTTGCCACCTCCTCCCAATTCATGCAAACCTAATAACTTTTCCAGTTCGCGGGGTTCTCTCGCTCCCGGAAGGTCCTGTTTATTCGCCAAGACTAGAATCGGGACACCCGTATTGTCCGGGGATTTCACTGTCCTTACAAGCTCCATTTTCGCTTCTTCCATTCGCTCAATGTCCACACTATCCAACACGAAGACAATACCGTCCGTGCAACGGGTGTAACTCTTCCACAAGGGTCTTAACTTCTCCTGTCCTCCCACGTCCCACACTAGGAAGTTGATCCCCTTCGCTTTACCCACGGTCCCTTTGACCTTCTCGCAGTTGAACCCTATCGTGGGGACCGTGTTCAGATACTGGTCGAACTTGAGACGATAGAGGGCCGTGGTTTTACCGGCACTGTCCAACCCCAGCATAACCACGTGGAGGGTGCCTTGCGTAGAGGGCAGGGCGTCCAAAAGGGATGAATTTTTACCCATATTCGCGCCCATATCACTTCTCCAACGATAACATCACACTAACAATGGACACACACGCACGGAAAGTCACGCCTTGTTTTGGGAAACGAACTGGTAATCGACCATTATCGTGATTCGATCATCATTATGTTCACAAACAATATCGGGCGTTGAATGGTGGGCGACGACTCTTGGCCGGTACTGTACACGCACTGTGAACTCTAATACACACACTTATCTTCGCTGCATTACGTCACACGATTGACTAATCAACCAACACACTTATCTCATTGAAAACACTGAAAGATCACTCACTGTGTTTAAAACAGGTAGGCTATAGAGAGCTCAATATGTTAGAAATTAAGGCAGCAAATTTTCGTGACACTATATTTATTTTTCCTGGATGCATTAACGGGGATGTCTTCCGCGTAGTATTAACTATAGATGGCGAGAGAGATAAAAAGTAGATGATCTCTGTGGATGAATGGAGCGGCAATCAGGAAGACTGATGGGTAGGCACGTAGTCCCTCGTTGTACCGCTACAAAGATGAAGTGTGACCTACTTTGTAGTCATCATACGAACAGGTTACTGGCAGGCAGGTAGGTCTTGCTTCACTTGTTGTTGTTGCGCCGTAAACATTGGCGAAACTAGTCGTGTAGAACGCTTCTTCTTCGTAAAGGGGCGTTGACTTCGTGATCAAGTATGCGTTGCTTTACTCTCTTGGCCGCAAGAATCTCGTGGGCGAATGTTTTGGCAAAGAGGATCCGTTTAGGAAGTTGTATAAGATGAGGAAGGAATTGGTTATGAACTTGTTTCTTTGGTTGTCTCAGGATTAGCTTGCAGGTTATGTTAGGCTTCTTTTGGTTTCGGAACGGCTCACTGGAAGGCTTTTTATGATGAACTGTAGTCGTGGTCGGCAGATTGTTTTGTTTGTTTTCTTCTTGTCTTAACGTGAAGTCGTTACGATGCCATCAACTCGCAGCACGTGTCAATGATGATGTCTCACACAATAGAGGCTGGAACAATTTGTAGCTTGCACCGTTTGGCACCGAACCAAAAATAAAGGGGAAAAAATCTTAGTGAATGGGTTACGGAACGTTGACGTTACGTCCCGTAAAACTTTTTTGAGTCTTTGTCCCGTTCGAAAATAACTGTCACACACACAGTTGTCAAATTCAATGTAAGTCTCTTTTGATTATCGTTCTCTTTGTCATTCGTCAACGTCGAGTTGCGTTTGTGTGTTGCTTCTTCTTCTTCTTACATTCAGACAACGTCTTCTTTGTCCCTTATGCTCTCCGATCGAGTGAAGAAGTATTGTTGTCTGGTGGCAAAGCGCCAACAAACATACACAACACACGTCGTCTGTAGAAGCCTCTCCGTACACGGAACAAACACACACGTTCGAATCACGACTGCGCGGCGATACTCCCGACTAAAATCAATCACTGTTAACGTTAACTAATGGTCCTCGATTTCTGTATATTCCCACTCTCGAAAGAAGAAGATTCTGAAGTAGAGGGCGCTGTCTGTCTGTCGCTGTATCTTCGGCGACCGGGAAATGACCACTTGACGGTGTAATTAAAAAAAAAAAACTCACTCCGTACTTTAGTATATCTCGTTCATTGACGGTCGCGTTTCTCAATGAACGATTAATCGATTCTTACCACGCTAACTTTCCTTTTAAGACGTGTGTTACGTCAGTTGAACGCGATACCAGTTTGTTTGTACGTGGTTGTATTCGACAATTTAATGCAACACTTGACCGAGACACGGAAAGTTCACGTTGTATAAAGTAACAACAACTCGAGAACGTTTATATATAGATATAAATGATGATAAAACCTTTGTTTCGAGTCTAGTAAAAAGCAATCTTTGCGCGGAGACAACTAGAGATGCGACGAAGAAAATCTTGGCGCGTAAATTTTTTTTACGCAAACTCTTTCGACGCACACACACAGTTAGTTTCGTATTGCGAGTTATGACTCACTCACTCACTATAGGCACACGTGTTTAAATGTATCTAAAGCACTGGTGTGTGTCTAGTCAACAGCTGCTACCGTCTCACTCAGTGACAGTCAATGTGCGGCGAGCCAGCGCTAGCGTCACCACGCTCTCTCCTCGCTCGTTTCAAACTAACTGACGGTTGGTCGGTTCTCTGTCTGCGACGCGAGGAATAAACGACGCCAGCGCGCCGCGCGGGCTAGGCTCGCAACTGTCGGCCGTGGGCGACGTGAATTTTGCGCGTTGTGACAAAAGAAGGTCGGGTCGGCACTAATAACAATGAACTTCGCACGGTTCCGATTGGGAAATAATGGTGCGTTTTTTATTTACGTATTTACCTTTCGAAACGTTGTGGGGGGATTTTGTTAAAACGTTGTTTTTTGTGAGAAGTTCTCATATTAAGATTTTTAAAGTAATTAATTACAATATGTTGCCTTCGTGTGCCTTGATTGTTGATAAATACTAGTTTGTAAACCATAAGTCCCCTCTTACTACCAAGGATAAAGATACAACAATAGCTTTCCTACATAATGTTGCTTATTAAATTATGTCTCGTAACTGCTGCTGTAACATGTTGTAAGCGAAAACTAAATATTTATCGTTTCCCCCCTTTGTATTATCACAATATTTAACAAGAAGTGTGTTCTACTATCTTTTAGTGTTACCTATTCGACACGAAAAGTTTGTTTTCACTGTAATAAACTTAAAGATTCGACGACTCATTTGCATCAATGCGATCGCTTTTTTATTTGAATTTAGTTTTTGACACTAGTTATTCTAAGATCTTTGACGATTGTATCCAGCAGGTCTATTTTTTGTATTATTATTTTTTTTATTTAATCACTAGCTTATAGTCTTACAGAACACGCCACCCACGCTTTCGCATACATGCGGACAATTTCCTTGATTTATATACAATACATTCACATAATTTCTTCGAGCATGGAGTCTCCAATCCAATCTCCAGCAGGTCTGTTGTAATCGAACACAGAAGGTCGAATAGACTGACAAGTAGCTCAAAGCTATTCCTCGCTGAGGGTCACCGGTTTGACACTCGCCACTGGCAATACTGATTGAAGAATTTGTCAAGGATTTTTTTCCAAGATAAATGCTTGTGGTTGAGATCTTGGTGTTGCTTCCCAAGGTCTCCCATGTTATTAGTAGTCGCCATGTTATTAACACAGTTGAGGTATCACGTTCACTTTTGCACGCCACTGTTCCCGCGTCAACACATTACGCACCATATAGGCCTACATGCGGGGCTGAAACACCATTGAAATATACAAGAAATAGAACTACCAGGCAGAACAATTATTGTAATCAATACCTGTAGGCAAAACTTGAATAGTTTATCATTTATTTCCATTCATTGTTCGCAGAAAAGAACATAGGTAACTCCAAACACAAAAAATGACTTGCTAAGTGCCAACCCATCTAGGTATAATAAAGTACGTACAAAACAATACAAAAAAGGGAAAGGATTATAAAAATAACTTGAACTTAAAAGTAATAACAAGTAGTCATAACGAAATATACAACATAAAAAGCAAGTTTACAATTCAAGTTTACAATGGTATTAAAATATTCCAAAATATAAGACGGGAAAATAATATGTTTGCAAAATTAAGTGTCGAAATGACGAAGGGAACAACTGGCTCTAAGAACGGAACAAACGTGTGAAGTGAAGAGAAATCCCCCAGAACTCCACACAACGTTGTTGGGGGGGGGGGGGGGGGGGGGGCGATAGGGTATATTACTAATTAGCTATGATGACGTCATCTAACCTTGTTTTCGTGCATGGGAAGTTATTCTTCACAAGTATAATGTGACAGTATAAACTTTGGCTATCTTTATATACTTTCGTGTAATAATCATGGGACATATAAAATAGCGAAATAATTGTCTCCGTGGGAAAACAAAAACAAAAACAGTTTCACTGCATCGAATTCACATACATGAAACCGTCTGGTGCTAATTATACACCATATATACACAACACATCGTTAGCAAATCCTTTGGTTCAACTTTCCATATCAAAATATTTACCTACTTACATGCACGCTTAGTCCGGCATAGTTTAGCATTCATGAGTGCATAGTCAACACAATACGATGCATGACTATGACATCACAACGGTGAACTGCATTGTCTTGTCCCCTCCCAACATGCGTGCATGCGTGTTGCGTATGATGGGACACACACGTACCGAGGGAGTGAGAGAATACAGAATATAGATGTGGCTATGAATGCCTGATGAAGTGCCTGACTCTCCCTAGGGAGGTAGCCTAATTAATGAGAATGAGTCATGCAAATGAGTAAGACTTTTATATAGTAGGTTCCATCACGACTCATGAGTTTTGTGTGTTGATTCTTGTTGCTTTGCGTCTCTGTTTCAATGATGCTGTTCAAGGCGCACTTTACTTCGGGTTCGATCACAGAGAGGGCCAAACTACGACCAACAATACACTAATTATAATAACGATTGTAAGCAACTGCTTGGCTGGTATGATTGGGTTTATAACTGAATAAATAGCTGAATAAAAAATAAATAGCTTAGA
Source organism: Isoperla grammatica (assembly GCA_945910005.1). Classification (NCBI taxonomy): domain Eukaryota; kingdom Metazoa; phylum Arthropoda; class Insecta; order Plecoptera; family Perlodidae; genus Isoperla; species Isoperla grammatica. Next base: position 47,181,391 of record OX246743.1, on the reverse strand, counting down.
GTTCAAGGTGTGTAACAAATTGGCCCACCTGAACACCTATATATAGACCGACTTTCCATATAACCAGTAGAGGGAGAGAACTCAAATCATTAGCCCCGTTGCTATATAATATAAAACTCAAACACAACACCCCCTTCCCCCTCTCCCATTTTTCTTCGACGTCAAAAACACAATGGTGAATAAATGTATAGTGTGTAGGAAGCCACAAGGCGCTGCATTCTCACTTCTACGATACGCTAACTCCGCTGAGAGCAGCACGCACATCTATATTATTGTTATTTAGGCAGCAAATCACATCGTGTTACGTCATCAAAGAGTAATATTATATTATAGCTCACCTCACGATGCTCGCTGGCTCGTACGAGTGCGTTCAACCCCTTTAAATAATGATAATTACCGAATTATATTCTGAATATTAAACACTCGTGTTTACTGTACGTTTACTCGCCTTGCATATATTACACGAAGACCCATGGGGAGCCTAATTGTTTGATGGGAGAAGAGATTATTATAGTAAAAGAAATAGGATTTTTGTATTCACAAAATGTGTTTAAAAATGTGCTTGTTTCTACGCAAATGTTCGGATTGTTGCTGTCGTGGTTATGTTGATGATACTTGTTCACGTATTCTAGGAAGGTACTCTTATGTCGGAGGTTACTAGTTCGATTCTCGCCATCGGCACTCGTGACTTACGGATCTTTAAGAGTTCCTCAGTCACAGGCTGATGAGATTCCTTCATTACCTGTCACAATGCGTTATTATTTATGCTTGTGTTTATTTATTTCTATTCATAACGAAATGATGTATTGTAATGTTCTGCAAATGACAAAAGAGCTCCATTCTATTATGTTTCCGTTACAGGAATATATTCATTTGTGTCTATTCTGAGACGGTAATATGGGTAAATACATCTCTTCAGTCTAGCCTCTCGACTCTAGAGTGAGTCAAGACCTCATTCATTTGCATCGGGTCCGCTAATGGGATGCAAACTTTTAGTACTGTGTTACAACCAGCCTGTTGGAAGCCACAATGAGGTAATTATTATGTTACGACGTATAGAAGAAATGTTATTAGCATTGTTGGAGGTTGAGGTGATGTTATGACCTACTGGTTTATATCTCGCAACGATGTATTGGGGTTTAATTCCGCAAAGAGAAGCAACTAGTGCACATTTCTTTATTCCAGTGCACTTTGCAAATATAATGATTATGTAAGCAGGTAGGTGGGTTATCAAGGGAACAACTGTTCTCGGCGTTCACAGCCATCCAACGAGAACGGTGGGTGTGAAGTTTACTAATGGAGAATAATTCCCTGCAATTCGGCTCTTGCATTACAAATACTCTTCATACTTTAGCTGAATGCATTGCTTATAATTGTAGCGTAACGTGTAATATGTAACTATTGTTGCAGATAAGTTTTTGCCTCTCGGATAAACAGAAGCTCATAGTTGAAAATGTATAATTAAAGTTTAAAGATCAAAGTTTTAAAGTTCAGTTAATTTTTGGTTCAGATTTCCAATCCGTGGATTGATTAGACACAGCTGTAATATTACCTTTTTCTACTATTTATTTATTGTTTTATTACAATTGTTGTTAATATTACTACTTTCAAGTGTTACCTTAACGAATCCCCCAACGAACGCTCATTTTCACGTCTCTAAAGTCTAAATAAACCACTTCGTGTATTATCTTCGCCTTATCTCAAATACTATCCGTAGCCCCGCCCTCCATTACCTTCCTTATCACCTGTGAGGTTCCCACATCCTTATCGGAGTATCATGGACCTTAACCCAATGAGACGATTCTCACCTCCCTAGTTATGCACGTTCTACAAATATAATCAATTTGAATATTTTACCATACGTACTTGTGTGCTCGTCTTCTTCCCTGCGATCTGTTGCCCTGGTTACTTCAACCTGCAGTCACGTGACCCGGAGCAGCGCGATGCAGTATGCAAATACGCGTCCCCAATTGGTCATGGCATGCTTTAATTATAGACTATACCTGGTACTGCAGCTATTTCTGACGTTTCAGTGTAAACCACGTGCGACATGCTAACCTGAATCGCGGTAAACAGATTAAGTTTATATGTTTTGGGATTTTGTTCGTGCAATTGGACGTTGGTGGGGTGGGTGTTTCCACGAACGGGAGAGTTTGAACACAAATAATGATTACTTGTTCCACTGTAAACCATAATAAGAGATGTTGATCTTAGGAGAACTTCAACCAAACACCAGCTGAAAGATTTCTAAAAACGAGTTGCCAGAAGAAGTAAACAAACATGTCGTTTAGCCCCACAATATGGCCGCCACGCGCATTGTGTGAAGAAACAATATGGCCGCCACGCGTATTGTGTGAAGACACAATATGGCCGCCACGCGCATTGTGTGAAGACACAATATGGCCGCCACGCGCATTGTGTGAAGACACAATATGGCCGCCACGCGCATTGTGTGACGACACAATATGGCCGCCACGCGCATTGTGTGACGACACAATATGGCCGCCACGCGCATTGTGTGACGACACAATATGGCCGCCACGCGAATTGTGTGACGACACAATATGGCCGCCACGCGCATTGTGTGAAGACACAATATGGCCGCCACGCGCATTGTGTGAAGACACAATATGGCCGCCACGCGCATTGTGTGAAGACACAATATGGCCGCCACGCGCATTGTGTGACGACACAATATGGCCGCCACGCGCATTGTGTGACGACACAATATGGCCGCCACGCGCATTGTGTGAAGACACAATATGGCCGCCACGCGCATTGTGTGAATACACCCCATGAAATTATACTGGGCTAAAACATAATTATATTATCTCCAATATGACGTGATCAGTGATGGACATGTCATACCCTTGGGGGGGGGGGGGCTTAGAGGATGTCCCCTCGTTGCCGGTAATTATACCACCATGCAACGCCGCTTCCCGTGATGATCTGTCAATCAGGGTGTCCTGTATGTGTTAGCTGGGGACATATCCAGCCCTCTGTTTCAAGCGCCATACTAGCTTAGTTGTTGCATGACCAACTTGGCTTGTTGTTATTGTTGTTGTTGCTGCTGTGGATCGTGGCCTGCCTAAGTAGCGAGTAGATATATCCTCTCTCCCCCCCCCCCCCCTCCCCCCAACACCATCCACCTTAAAGCATGGCTCCTTTTGAAGTGCGCTCTAGCTTTGAATAAATGAATAAATGTTTCCCGTTGTCTGCAACTCAATTTCAGGAGGGCCATTATCCGGCTTAGTTACGAGCCCGTCTTATGCATTGGGATCACGTTCAGACGCGTCGAGCGAAGGGTGCGTGTTCGAATCCCGCGCATTAGGATGGTGCTATTGTGATCCGCGGGTTCTAATGCATTGGGAAGCGTCAGACGATTGCTGGGGTGGGTGGTAGAAGTCTCATGGTTACATGGTAGTTAGCAGGGGAGCCTCATAGGCTTCGAATCTTCTCGTATAGGGATTTATACTAATTATGCATCTTTGTTGTCGCTGCCGTCATGGCAGACTTTCGATCGAACGCAATCTATAGCATTTTTTTGTTTAAGCTCGGGGGAAATCGATTTTTTTTTCAAAATGAGGTAAACGAGTATAAAATGGCAAAACTAGAACCGTCTTGAAAAGTGAGTTTCATTTGCGAGTGTTGCCAACCTAGAAACACCGACACCCAGTTCCGCCAAACACGTTTCCTGGGGACTTTGTCGTTGTTTCCGTAGCTCTAGGATCGCGATGGGTTAGTAAGTTATAATATACGAGTGACATTGCGTGCCAAAACTATTTTCATTCCGGTTTTATGAGCTGTGTATCCCTACACTTGCATCCTCGACCTACTTTAAGACGCGGAGGGGAAAATATAGTAACCTAATTGTGTATTTATACATCTCTTCAATTGACTTACGGAATATTAAGTATGGCTCAAAATAGCTTTGATATTTGATGACTTAAAACATTTTCTACAACACTAAAATCAAATACATTTGAAATAAAAACCAAAGTATTCTCTTGCGTTACATTAACACCTGGATCTGTGCACGCCACTGACCATGCATGTCTGCTGCACCTGCTCTAAGTCCATGCATCGCGGATATAGCTCTGCCTGTCGTAAGAGGCTACAAAGGCGCCGACGTTCACTGACCTAAGTACAAATACTACTCCAAAATGCTCGTATTTCCTTGCACGCCATGCATGATGGCACACCTGGACCTGTGATCATGCAGTAGCCATGCAGTAGCCATGCAGTAGACATGCAGTAGCCATGCATGATGGCACACCTGGACTTGTGATCATGCAGTAGCCATGCAGTAGCCATGCAGTAGACATGCAGTAGACATGCTGGTCGTCTACACCTGCTTGGAGTCCATGATTCAAGAGGAAAAATCTCATCTCATCTGTGTGTCGGGATTTGTCGTTGATTTGATCATGGACGTATAAAAGTAACTTCGTCCATGATTTGATTACGCGCTCCATTCATGTACATCGGTTATGCAGGGTTCACATGGGCGGTCATGTTTTGTCGTTGAACAAGTGCTGCCAAACATTTGGGGGTTTGGGTCAAAGGAGTAGGAAGGGTGGGCGGGACGGGAGAGCTTTACAATAACTACTTTACTAGCACATTTCAATAGTTTCTAATAAATCTGGAATGTTATCTTTGGAGGGATAGTTCAGATGGAAAAAGACTGTGGCGTGTTACTGTTTAAAATGCATGACTACACCCCTGGCTTTACATTCAGCAGGTATTATAACGAACAGATATTGTAATTATTCGGGTAGATTGAGCCCTCTGTATCTCTGACATCTCAGACAGCTGTTTGATCGTTGCTGTGTAGAAGATCTGATCACAAGAGTAGATAATGAAAGAATGTTTTTCAGATCATTATCGTTTATAGTTAGTTAGTAACTATTCTCCATAGTTATCTCGGTGAATTGAAACGTAAACGTGACCGTCCAGACATGGATTTACATGTTGCAGATAATATACTTTAATAAACCCTTTATACGTAGATATGAATGCTATTTTTTGTCACCCTTTTCGTCTTAACCCTGTCAACCCTAAACTCCTCCCTATTCATAGCTTCCTTCCCATATGACATCAGTGGCTAGGAATGTGATGAGATTGATTGAGTAATAGTCTAGCCTCTCTATAATATTGTCAGGTACGATTTACAAACACAACACAAGCAATTCTCGGATCATAAAATAAGTAAAAATTTAAAATGAAGGAATCAATGGTCCCCACAATACAGACTTTGACAACACTGTGAAAACATACTTGAATTGTCAACCCCGTCGCTCCTGCATATCTTTAATCATCCCCTGGCGTATTCATCATGGTCTTGCTCACTTCTCTACTTTGTCGTCTCTCTTTCTCTCTTTCTCCTTTCTCGTTCCCTTCTTTTCATTCATTCCGGTCCTCTTTGAGACCTAAACGCCCACTGAACTAAATTACTGGACTCCCCTTATGAAGACCCCTGATTCGACGTAATATGACTTCTGTCGAATATGTCATATAGCAACAAATCAGATGTCAAATGAAGTATTTTAAAGATGGCCGGCGCCCGCAGTGCTGCTACTTATGAATAGATGCTAACATTACTCTTAATCAACGGGAATGCACAGATCAAGCAATGTTTTAATTTAGGCTTCAATGAGAGTTTACTTAAAAATCCCAATCTCGCCTTTCAACCCTTACTTCACATAAAAATGCGTAACTTTGGCGATTTTCTTAAATTGCGAACGAAAAAGAATCCAGTAATTAAATAGAAGTCGGGTAAACGCATTAAGAGGATTAGCATAGTTCAATTTGAAGCCGCTTCGGCTCGCAGCGCTGCAGCCAATGGCGCGGGTGGGGGGGGGGGGGGGGGGGGTTGAAACGAGAGTGCCCTCAACCTTAGGGAGGCACAAAGAAGGGGCAAAGAAAAAAGAGATAATGAAGTTTTTGAAACCGCCCTCTGGCTAAACTAGGCACAACAAGCGGGTGTCATTAAGTTTTAAAATGGCAATTATAGTTCGTAAACATTAACTGCACTCAACGAAGAAAACGCAGAGCACAAATACCGATGTTTCGTAACTCGAATTAATTAAAAACACTGGTAAAATGTATAAATTCTAAAAAAAATACTTTACTAATAAGGCTCAAATTTTGTGAGATGATAATAAATATAACAAATAATAATAGAAACATGAACAAATATTATTTCATTGTTGTCGGTTTTAAAACAAAATTGATTTTTCTGACAATACCGTGAACGATAAAAGAAATTGTCGTAAAGAGGTCATCGTTAGCTCATTTTGTTTGGAATTGCTAAAAATTTCAGATCAAAGTATATATTTTACACAGGAGATACAAAAATCATTGTCCTTACCAATAAAATTGATTTGAAAGAGCTGATATTCACAAGTATGTCATATAAGTGAGTAGTATTTCGTAGTAATATATATAAGAGATATTTTATTTCTAGTATCAAATTGTATATTTAAATTGAAATGAGAGTAAAATAAGAACAAACCTTTGCCCAGGGTACAGAACAAGCTAAAATATTCTCATGAAGGAATCGCATATTTAAATGAACCCATTATTTATATTATTCTACACAAAATATAAGTAAAACTATTGTGCAAGACACATTTTCCACATTTTGTTTGAAATGCTGGTGTAAAGTTTGAACGGGAGACACGAACGAGTCACACGAACAGCCCACAGGTCATGGTCCAAAGAGATTGCCCGCAAAGAATACACACTCGACCCAGCCGCAGTTCCCATGGAAGAGAGGCGTGATTGCCATGGAGCATTACGCCAAAACTCCTTCAGCATGCAGCCTATGATTAGGCACGTGTCTGTATGGTGTGGCGCGGTACATATCGGGATTACAGGCGCGGGGAAATAGCTTTACTGAATACATCTTTTTGATAATATTAATACAAGTTTTTTTGTGCAAAATGCGAGATTTTCCGTTGTCTGTAAAGATCGGTTACAGTCTACACTCGACTATTAAACCGCGCAAAGTCAAAGGTTTCTACATAATATTTAAATAATTGTTACTATAACCATAATCATTACGGTAGTCATTTGGGAAACCATTTAATTATTCGTTATTTAATTAATAAGCTTACATTATTACATTCGTATGGACTAAAATAATATTTTAAGCTTTAATAATACACTGGTTAGTTTCTTAGGGAATTATATATTGGTAACCAGAATCGTAGACAAACGTAATCAAATGTTGATAAATAATTTGTGATATAATGTTACTCTTTCGATTGTACTTAAACAAAAATAATCGAAACAAGATGTGTTGTTCAGTTTGTGCAACCAAACGTCTGTGTCTAACCAGCTTGGAGCTTCTTGCATAGCTGCGTGTGTGCGTGTGTGTGTGTGTGTGCGTGTGCGTGTGTGCGTGTGTGGTTTCTTCATTGTCCATCTCCTATTGTTCACCTGCGGGTCAAGGAGAGACCTGTACAATCGATTACGCTATATGAATGCGCAGATAATTGTGGAGTGGCTACCTCTAGTCTTAGCAGACAGACATTGTATAGCCACATTGACTATTATAACCAATGCACAACGCGTTCCTTTCGATATTAATTAGCATTCAGCAGTTGTGTGACAACTTTAGTTATATTCAAGGAATGTACGTTTATATATCACGAGCCTGTTTTCAATAATCATCTTGTATTTTTAGTGTTTATTTCAATAGGGCACTAGCAACACCAAAAGACAACAATGGAACAAATGAATTGAACTGATGGACACACAATCGGCTGTCAAAATAATAAAATTGCAACCATAGAAATAAAAACAAGTGTAGCAATAGTAACTGCTCGCCATTTAAAACTTTTAATGATCGACAACGACTAAGTGAAAGTTTTGCATGTGTATTCGTTTGTTTTTTCTTTTGTTTTCCAAAATCAGAAGAAATTATTTTTTGACAGCTTGTTGTTTGTCCATCGATTCAATTCATTTGTTTCATTGTTGTCTTTTGGTGTTGCTAGTGCCCTATTGGCAATTGTTGACTTGAATTTCAGTTTCACATATCCAAAAAATTACTTTTTTTCGTACACACAACCTGCAAAAACCATCATATACTTCAATAACAGTTGTTATTACAGATCTATGTCATACTCGGGACTGATTTTGAAAAATCAGCGAAATAATGATGCCCGAAATGTTAAAAGAAGGGAAAAGTGTAAAACTTTGATACAAATATCTCAATATTTTGCTCCTGTACGGTCGTCTATGTAGATACGTATTATCGAGGACTCGCAAAGAACTGCGGTATGCGTAGTTTCACAATGCGTCTATCGACAGTTAAGTAATGTGTGATCAATAGTTAGGCAATGTTTAAGCTTACAATGCAAGGCAGACAGTTATTTTAATTGCCCTATTGTTGTATTGTTCCTTGAGTTGTGTGGTCATCATAATATGTTGCTGTCTCCGACTACTTACAGAAGCTAAATCAACTGAAATGCCAACACAGACATTTTCATTTCTGTCTTACAAAGCACTTTTATCACAACTTATTGACATTATTATGTTGTGACTAAAATAATACAAGTTTGCCCCAACATATCGGTCGCTATTGTCCAGAAAACGTGCCTTATTAGTTCTTGCAGACGAGTTGTCTGGTCGCCGTGGAGTCACGTGACATAGCACGCGTCATCACGTGTCATCATCACGTGTCATCACGTGTTGATTAGCATTGTTGCCAAAGTATGAGACATAAAGCACATCATCATCTGCGTAGTCGGCTGCGGATGAATTATGCAAGATGGCTCGATTATTTCACAGACAACAGTCGATCTATTAAAAGTGCTGAAAGTACGCTTCTGTTTGTGTGTACGCCACCAGGGTCACCCGCTGTGACCTGTGAGGCTGTGACCTCTGTATACTCGGAGATAATATGGCTGAGCACTGTTGACAGGACAAGAATATCATGCAGGCACAGATGTTGGTTACGAAATATGGAATCTAATATCAACAACTCGTTACAAACCAGCATTGATTATGTGTATAGCAAATACACACATGGGAATTGGGTATCGTGTAGGACTTACAAAATTGTGTTTTCATTACATAATAATACAGAAGTGAATTTCGTTAAGTTGAGCGTTGCTGCCATGCAGATATTGTTGGTCAACAATTCAAACCATTTACTCCACCCACTGCGAATGCTGGAGATAAATCGCTGACATTGCTCAGTGGGAACATTGAATACCTATAAGTAACTTTGTGTATATAAAAAGTTATAATCTATATTTACAAGGAAAACGTTGAGGTAGATTCCAGCCGGAGAAAATCGTCGCTCGTAGTTTGTTGTGATTCACCAATTATCTGTGTCTGGTTATTCCATTGCCAGACGTTGGTAACCCTGAGTCACTCAGACACTAGAAAGTGATTTTTTTTAGAAATGGTTGTGATTGTTTTACATCCGTGCGGGTTTCTTGAACTATTTCTATTTAGCGTTTACTACGTATAGTTTCAAACACACGTTTTATTAACAGGCGGCCAGTGGAAATAACCTCGGTTTTTCTCTTACAATATCTTATTATTTGCAGAAAAAGTTGAGCATGGAAGTCAATCAATCTTTGCTTCACTTTCCTTGGGTGAAAAAATAAACAGAAACTCGTGCGGGCTGAAATCACGAGGACTTAGTTTTCGGGGATAACTTTCTGTTCCTTCCTCAAGGCTGTGTGTGGCAGAGTAAGCGCAAACTATTGTAGTCTCAACGTGCCTTATGACGACATTAGACCCTTATCTACAGCCCCTTTCATGCACGCTGTTTGCATGACATTCAACAGATTGCTGGCGTTCTGTCACACATTAGTAAAGGTGATCTTCAATTTAGTGGAGTGCACAAGCCTCACTAGTCACGCCCGCTGTGTTTAGAGTTTTCAGATAACCAATATACAGTCGTGAGTTATCCGTCGTGGCCCTGTCTCAAGTAGATGTTAGGAACGAAGTTGCTACTGTTAGACTCTGCTATCTCGTAGACATACTATAGTTAGAAAGGAAGAAGTTCTGAACACTGACGTCACAAACTGTTAAACCACTCACGTTTACACAAGGGATGATCCGGAAATTAAAAACGCCCGGAAATGGAGAACGGGTTTTTCTTCAACTTGACGTCCCCTTAGAATACTTCGGACGTTTAGTTTTCATTTCCGTATCCGGCCCCCTGTTCTTTAGTGAGTGCACGCACGAACACGTGCTAACATGGGCACTAGGTGTAATACTCATAGCTCTGAGGATCCACTTACTACATTGGTCTGACAGACACGATATTTCATACACGTTCGGTTCTAGGAATGATGGAAGGAATCTTTTGTGAGGAAATCATTCAATAATCAATAATTTTAAAGTTAAGTCTTTTATGCATGCGAGGTCCAGTTCGTTTCCTAACGTTGTAATATGTTGAAATAAAGAGAGTTTATTTTTGTGAGTTCAGTAAGTCATCTAGTATTGGTGAATGAATATTATAGTAGTCGTTCTCTAAAGTAATTTGTTCCTGATATGTTCCGTCTTCGGTGGTTTTAATTAAAATATCAACCTATAATGTATATCTGGACGGAAAGCTCGCCCCAGTCCCAGGACATGAAATGGGTGCGCCATGCCAGCCAATGATATTGAGTGCTGTGTATTAGCACAGATAACTAATTAACGTGAGAGACCTGTGCTGAGTGTGTGGTAAGCTAAGCCATGCACGCACGTGTTGGGTAATGTGAACTATTAGTAAACTGCCACTTCGTGATTATCTGCGCCCAATCTTTCAACAGCGATATTGTTTCGGACATAATTCGATCGGTGGCCCATTTTTTATGTTTTGACGCCTAATTCTTTAGTGATCTCGATATGTATAAGTCCAGAGTAAACACACACAGGCGAAACAAGTAACGTGTACACTCGCCCAAGTATGTAAATCAAGGTTTGTAGATGCATCACAACCTCTTGTGGTAAGCTCGAGCTGTCAAAACCACGCGACGTGTCTTTACATTTGCACTTCACAGCATTAATAGCAACAAGTTTTGCTGTAAAGGAGAATGGCTAGATGAATATTTCAATAAACGTTTATAACATTTTCTGAATTTGGCAAAACTCAATCATGAGCTTAAACGTTTGTGAAGAACATCACAAATCATTATTATAATAATTGTATTGTGATTGATTACCGCGGACATTATACAAGAAAAGACGCAACAATCGGGCATTCTTATCGACTATTATAATAAATAACAAACTGTCCGAGTTTGGAAAGTTGAGCCTTGTAAAACGTTTGAATCCATCAGAACGTTGGTTGCCTATCCGAGTAAATCACGTTAAACGTTTCGCATAGCAAATTACAGCTTCACAGATTACAACTATAAGTTACTAACGAGCAATCAAGGTTCGGCTCGTGAATGATGGAGGTTTGTATCGGCGAAAGTATTGTGGGGGTCACACATTGTGGGTGACCTGTTAGCGAGTGGGTGTCGTAACGCGTGCGTGCGTGCGTGCGTGCGTGCTGCAACGTCGCGGGAAAGTTACGTGGGCGTGGGAGAGTCTACATGAATTTTCCGACGTTTCAGAGACAAATCAAACGATAAATCAATAAATGAAATAAACAATTGTATTTATTGTCGATACAGTGATGCAGTTACTAGAAGTGATTGTGATGAGGATGATTCTTGTTGCTTTATTATTATTGCAGTCATGATATTCGAGGCTATAATGGAGGCTACGATGCACGGTTTAGCTGTAAAATGCAATTATAAATTGATCCCAAGGCAGCCACTAGTGTTGTATGGGAGTCTAGTGAGGGTGCCTGTGTGATGCCAGAATAAGCCCCGTTTCCCTCTACGATGCCCAGTTTAGCTGTAAAATGCAATTATAAATTGATCCCAAGGCAGCCACTAGTGTTGTATGGGAGTCTAGTGAGAGTGCCTGTGTGATGCCAGAATAAGCCCCGTTTCCCTCTACGATGCACGGTTTAGCTGTAAAATGCAATTATAAATTGATCCCAAGGCAGCCACTAGTGTTGTATGGGAGTCTAGTGAGGGTGCCTGTGTGATGCCAGAATAAGCCCCGTTTCCCTCTACGATGCCCAGTTTAGCTGTAAAATGCAATTATAAATTGATCCCAAGGCAGCCACTAGTGTTGTATGGGAGTCTAGTGAGGGTGCCTGTGTGATGCCAGAATAAGCCCCGTTTCCCTCTACGATGCACGGTTTAGCTGTAAAATGCAATTATAAATTAATCCCCAGGCAGCCACTAGTGTTGTATAACAGTCTAGTGAAGGTGCCTGTGTGATGCCTGAATAAGCCCCGTTTCACTCTACGATGCACGGTTTAGCTGTAAAATGCAATTATAAATGGATCCCCAGGCAGCCACTAGTGTTGTATAGGAGTCTAGTGAAGGTGCCTGTGTGATGCCTGAATAAGCCCCGTTTCCCTCTACGATGCACGGTTTAGCTGTAAAATGCAATTAAAAATGGATCCCAAGGCAGTCACTAGTGTTGTATAGGAGTCTAGTGAGGGTGCCTGTTTGATGCCAGAATGAGCCCCGTTTCCCTCTACGATGCACGGTTTAGCTGTAAAATGCAATTAAAAATGGATCCCAAGGCAGCCCCTAGTGTTGTATGGGAGTCTAGTGAGAGTGCCTGTGTGATGCCAGAATGAGCCCCGTTTCCCTCTACGACAGTGGTTCCCAACCTTTTACACCTCACGGACCGGCAAAATAATTCAGTCAAGCGCAAGGCCCGGCGCGGCTACAAGGGGTCTGGGGCGAAGCCCCAGCCGCCGGAGGCGAAAATTTGTGGGGTGTAATTATACCCCAAAACGGCCTCTACAGCGATCTGAGCAAAGAAGGCAGACGAAGGCGAGGGGCAACTGGAAGAATATGAACACAGGAAACAATTCAAATCATCGTTAATAATAATATAAACACAAATTAAAATTTTTAATTATCGATTGAATATATTTTTATGTGTTTATTATAATGATGTAGTACTAATATTTTAACTTGGGATTGCGCGTTTATAACCGTGGTTGTTTCTAGTCTCGGGTAGTTCCGCGCAACAAGCGTGTCATACTATCATACTTTGTAATAAAAACGGCTCAGGGTATTTTTTTAAAAACATTTTCTTTACAGTTTTCCTCGACGACATCATTAACATTACACGAAAACTATCATATTTTATTTTCTACCTATTAACAGTTCCACAACAAATTAATACATTGAAAACAGAGTAGATATAGTCCTTATTACTACTAAGTCGAAATTTATTTAAAACGAAAAATCGAATAAATAATTCGATAATATTTTCTTTATCGATTATCGAAATTATATTGATTATCGAATATCGATTGATAATATCGATTATCGTGTGCATCCCTACTAAAAACCAAGTCGCATCTGTGAACCTACTGTCATAAAATCATTTATGTAATTGCTGTTTATGCCGCCTTGCAGAGGGTAGGTCCGAGCAAAGTGCCATGAATACGCGGCTGTTTCCGGCTTAGCGGACCTTCGCAGAAACCCATTTCGCCTGTCATTGCCATCAATGCTCTCAACTTTCTGTGTCGGTGCAAGTGGGTGTTTGTAGTATGGTATCGATTGATTTATAAGCAAGGGTCCCCTCCTAAGAAAATATATTTTTGCCATTCATAAGAACACGTACACGTAAAAAAATAATGTGTAAAATCTACTTTTTAAACTTTATGAATTTTTTAATTTTCACGCGTTTCTAAAATATTATCATAATTACAACAAACAGGCCGCCAATACTTTGCGGACCGGTAGCAATGAGTCCGCGGACCGGTGCCGGTCCGCGGACCACCGGTTGGGAACCACTGCTCTACGATGCACGGTTTAGCTGTAAAATGCAGTAAAAGATTGATCCCAAGGCAGCCACTATATATGGGAGTCTTGTAAGGGTGCCTGTGTGATGCCAGAATAAGCCCCGTTTCCCTCTACGACAGGGGCGGGCTTGACTATCTTGACTATCAGCATTAGTGGAAGACACTATCGCATGAATTCACTTTAATTCGTAAGTGTATCTTGACTCTAGTAATTTTTCTAGATCAAAGACAGAGGAGCGAAAAGAGATTGAATCCTAGGACATGCAATGTTTTATTCAACGCAATCCCAATATCCCTCTGTAAACGGTTCTATTGTGCGAAATGAACGATTTCAATATAAAACTCTCGATTATCTGCTCTACTTTTTAAAAGAACTATCCGTAGCCTTGATTCGTTGCCCAAGAGTGGCATATTAACAACAACAACAACAATACAATATACATACTTTCACCTGTCCCCTGCACTGACAGTGACTTGTTTCAATGCGTTATGTGTGCGCTAACAATGGGGAAACTCAGCGTGTATTATACTGTTGCACACAGCTTGACACTTGCTCGCTGTCTTCTGTCTGTTGTAATGCAGGCGGTCACTTGAGCTGAGAACACTTGAGACAAGGAGCGAGGGCTCTTGTGGATCACTTTGTGTCCGTCTCCCGCCGTAGGTCGAGGGGTTGGCACTGCAGATTGTTGATAATTGCGTTTTGTATGAGGTGAGAGGATGATGATTACAAGATTGTCTGGCTGGAAGTGCAACAACATGTTGCACTTGTGATGCAAGGGGGCTTTGCGAGGTGTGGTGGGCGGAAGAAATACCGAAACAAAATGAATGGAATAAATACGCATTGAAAAACACATGCAGATATACCAGTGTTGTATGGAAATAAACGAAACGCATACAATAATAATAATATCGGAAATGATGGTGAAAGCCCCTCCCAGGGAGTCGAACCCTTGACCTTGTCCTTGCTAGGCCACCGAATGAGCCCCTCTAGGGAGTAGCCTACGAGGGAACCTATTCCCGATGCACCAATAACAACTTCCCAGAAACTTCGTCTAGCTGGTTTTCTATTCGTAGACTTCCAAGAATATTTCCAAGAACAGTTTGGCGTATATGTTAATATCGCGCGGTCGCCAAGCGACATTCTGCGCCTGCGTGACACTTTTATTTTTAGACTCTTTCTTAGTTATGTTATGTTGAAATTTAAAATAAGTTTTTCATCCTAACCGTTTAGGAGGCGGTCTATAACTGTCGACGATGTGACATATATGGGGGCATCTATGCGACACTGATTAAAAACAAAGATTTTTCAGTATGGAAAAATATGTTTGGCAAGGAGTATGGGTACAAAAATAGCTGCATATATATCGATCACCTTCGCCCATGAGCTATTACATCTGTGGTAAGGTTTGGTTTAGAATAGTTGGATGATGCGGGATTTTGGGAGGAGAGTGGTCACCCTTTTTCCTCTCGACCTAGCGTGATGTTGCCTAACTTCAGTGCTCGTATGGGAACCGGGTAACCGTTAGACATCCTATCGATAAATCAATTAAAATACATAAATGTCTACCAACTCTTTTACAAGAACTGATATCAGTGGGGGGACTTGATACCTTGTGTTTTGTAGTTCAATGCTTTGACGTCGGCTCCTAGCGAGAACCAGGACTCGAAGCCTAGACCTTGCAGGAATACCCCACCCCACACTTAGGGGGGAGATCTCTAGTATACATTGGCAGCAACTCAAACGTGTAACTGAATGAATTGATAGAGCTGTTCCACCTCGGTTGCCGACAACGAGAACAATCGACCTCGAAGTCGAACTCAACTCGAGACGAGATCTAATCGATTCCTCTTGCCGAGCGAACACATTTCGAGAAACCGGAAACTGGATGCGAGATTTGATTGAGAAATTCTCTCTCTCTCTCTCCATCTATCTATATCTCACTCTCCTTCTATCTTTCTCTCTTCCCATGTAGTTCGTATTTCCGCCGAGTAAGTTGTACGGCAGACTCAACGGTCTTGATTCGTATATCTCGTTTATTATGTTGATCGATCGTTGTAAACGGGCTCAAGTAGGTATAAATAGATGTACTTGCACACTGGACGACACAAGTAAATTATCGTACGGCCGAACATCATTCTCATGCACTCGCCATATTATATTGTTAGACTCAATCTGATTAACGAATCAATTAAGCAACATACGTTAGTGAGAAATAACTATCATATATTCGCACAATGAAAATGATTCGACAGGATAGTTGGTCAACTTGTTTCCCTTTTAGTTTTGAGAGGACTTGACAAATTCACAAGGAAGATGTGCAGGCGGTACAGAGTACAGAGTATAGAGTATAGAGTACAGAGTACCCGACATGGCACAATACATCACAGCATTGTCGTGACGCAGGTAATAATAATAACAGGGCAGCCAGCTTGTTTGCGCCAACAGAACTAGAAATGAGAGACTTGCGGTAAAAACAGTGAAATAAATAAGCGACCTAAGTGGTAAAGTCATTAGGTGTTATCTACGAGGGGAAAGTGTGTAAAGCTATCGCCCGCACTCCTACAGGAAAGCGATGGCTGATAGGAGAATGAACACAATGATCGTTGGGCAATGGGAAATGTCTCCTGAAAACTGTTTAGTGACGTAACAAACTCTTGTCGCGACATTTCCAGCTGTCTGCGTTACTTGGACACTGCAATATGTCCTAGTTAATTGACAATTAGACCGCTACATGAGTAAACTAATTATATAATGTATTATATATATATATAAATATGGCAAGTGTTACCCATGAAATATTTACAGTAAAAATATAATCGCAAACATTATTTTTCATACGAGACGACCCTAATTTTTGAAATGAGAATAATCTCGATGATAGTTGGTTCAATTTGAATTACAATATGTTAAGTCCAGCCTTATCATGTTATTCCTTTAATAAAAATAAAGTAATGTACCCTTACTTGCGAAGTAATATACAACAATGGAACAAGTCAATTTCCCGACTAGGTGGAGATATCCAGTTTTTTAATCACTCGATTTTAGGCGAGAGAATGTTACACGTTTTCATTTTCGTTCCCATCTAAGAAAAATCAGCAACTAATAAACTCCAGCTCTGTCTATGTATGGCAATAACTCAGTGGTCTTCAGGGGTGAGCCATGCGATAGTAATCTTCCAAGGCTTATCGTATCATCAAAGAGGTCGCTCTTCCACTTGAAACATTGGCCATTGATTAAACAAAGAGCTTTACCAGAAGATATTTTATCTTTATGGGATTCGTACAGTAATCCCCCTTCGGTTGATCTTCCTACGGCCCTCATCCCTCTCCAATAAGCTACTACAGGATCGGCGGGAAGAAAATAGAAGATAATTCTCACTAATCCACGAAACTGATAAATTACGTAAGGGCGTCTTGTTGTGGAATTCAACTGTAAGGATACATATTAGACAATACATAAATTTGAATCTGTGTTTATATAAAATATGATTTTTTAAATTTTGCTCATCACATTTTCAAACCAGTCTTTTCATTTCTGCACGCGAGGCTCTAACTCGGGAGGTCGTCAATTCGATACCAGTCACCGGCAATCCTGACTGAAGTTTTCCGAGGTTTTCCTCAACCACAATGCGGCCGAGTCCTTTCGAACTTTCCAAGCACATCATGTGAAGCTGGTGGTTCACACTTCATAACGTGATGCGAGCCAAGAGGAGCCCCTTGTATGGACGTAGCTGCACAGCTGACCCGCTCCAATGAAATCAGTTACACAGCGGCCACAGTGACCTGTGACGTCACCACGAGGGATTGAATGAATGAATGAATGAATGAATGAATGAATGAATGAAACCCTTCCATCACACACACGTTACGTACAAGACAAGACCGGACGCAGTTCCCATTTACATATCGTGTTCTCCTATGTAAGACACGGTGTTGTTCTGTGGCGCTATCTTGTAGTTGGAGGCTAAAGTTAGAAACACACAGATAGTGAAGGATACAAGGTAGTAAAACAAGGAAAATACCCTCGCGATAAGAATGTACAATGATGTGTGTTATTTATATTCATTAGTTTGACGTGCGGTGTGTTAACATGGGGTTTGGGGACTGGAATAGATTTACCGTTGATACAACAACATGTCGATAATGCTATAAATAACAATGGATTACATCGGCTTTGTTGTCATTATATGACGTAATAGGATCGTTTATCTGGACGTGACAATCGTTTATTGATAACAAATTGCTTTACATAATGTATTATTAATGTAATGCTGTGTGTTCCTCATGATTAACTAGAAACACTTTATGTGTTTACTGTAAACATGAGTAAAATTGTGTTTTTATTAGTTGACACATCCAAATGTGTAATATCACCACTTTACTGGTACGAGTAAACGTTTATTAATTACAAATCGCAATGTACATCGTGTATGACCCATGTATGCTAACCGGCCCTCCATGTGTAACGTGTTTGTTTGGTGTATAATGTATATTCGTATAAAGATTGAGAAATTTAGTTTGTTCTCAAGCTAACTCAAGCGAATTTGTCTATGTATTACTTTTATTTCAAAGACAACCCTCGTAAGTTGTGTACGTAAATATTGCAATCTAGCTAGAGCCAACATTTGGGGGCGCCAATTCAACGACGCTCCCTCAATTTCCTCAATGCCATTTCTGATTTTAGCTTCAGAATAAATAATGAAATTGATTTCAATATAGTACATTGAACTGTACATTTAACTTGGGGGGGGGGGGGGGAGGGAGGGGGAATCACGTTATTAGTCTCCTGATCATACCTCGTGCCCTATTGTTTGAAATATAGATCTTTGATTGGTTATCGCTCACTCGTCGATGGTGTTTGGAGCTTACAGGGTTGGTTTAGTCGCTTTAAATTAAAGTCCCCCACTGCAAATCAGTTTCATTACTGAGTGGGTATAGACTCTAAATGTGGATTTATTTTTTATTTTTATTTATTTACATGCCTTTCCCGGACGGAGACGCTTTCCGATATATTACAGAATACAGACCACGTCACCGCCCTCGACCAGACAATTTAGAACGCGCTTCTAAACGACAGAAAGTTGTTGAGGTTGTTGACCAGAGATAAGCGTTATCTCTCGAGGCCCGCGTTGAGTTGGTCAAACGTTTTCAACGCTAATTGGCCCGACAACAACGTCCGATGCTCATGTGGCGACGGGGCGCAGTTTGGATACGATCTCACTTGACACAGGGGCAGGGGTGTCCGACAACTGGTGCAGAGGAAACAAGTTCCGCTTCTGCTCGTGTGCTAGTTTCCAAATTCATTATTTTTATTTTTATACTTTCCTCTTTAACATAATATTTGTTTTCTTTCATTAATTAATTTTACATCTTAATAGAGCTGAATGCACTGATTCAGGGTAATATATAATATAGATCAGAGTTCGGGATAATAAGGCACGGGTCACAATTTATTTAAATTTCGTAGGGATACCTGTTATTTGGTGCACACCAGCTTTACCTGATGTGCCCCTCGAACTAGTTTTTTTTAGGCTGTTTTGATAGTTGCGAACGAATGTCCGAGGGCTTTTAGTAGGAGTCAATCCCAGCATTCGCCTTTCAGACTTGAGGAAAACCTCGGATAAAACCTTGAATCAAGTTTGGCGGTGGCCGGAATCGAACCGAGGACGTCCCTTATTAGAGCCTCGCGTGTTATCCCTGAGCCACGTCTATTATCGGTAAGACTTCCTAGAGGAATACATCTATGTCTGGGGGTAAGCCTATGTGTCTGCGGGTTAACCTATGTGGTAGCACATACAGGAAGGTGGCGGCGCACATAACCGCAGACAAGACATGTCTATGAGGAACCTGTGCAACGATGAGCGCAGTACTAAACCGCAACCGCGATGAGTCGGCGATGACGTAGTCAATTGATGCAGGTGTGGAGTACATGTGACATACATAAGCCTGCCGTGTTGTCAGGAGGATTGGAGGACATAACATAAAAGGAAAAAGGACACTTGCGGGACTAGTTCTGCTTGGTAAATGGAGGAAAATTGGCATTTACAACGTTACTTTCGTAGGAAAGCGTACTTTTTTGTCAGAATCATTGTATAGTTATTCCGTTGGAGGCGTATACCTCTTCAATTATGTAAATAATACTTTGCTATGTTGTACAAGCAATCGAACATATAACCATCAATTCAAAGTTCATCAATTCAGAAATCGTGGTTAAAATATGTCGAGTTAGCTTGGGACTTATTCTGAAACGTGTAAGAAGCCATCCAGTATGATGCATATGGGAACACTTGGATGTGTTAGATTAGTGAACCCAGCGCATCCCTCGCGCTCGGCGATGCTGGAGGAGCGAGGCCTATGACGCATAATGGCTGTCAGTAGTAAACCGCAGGCCCCCACGTTATGGCATCAGTCGACAGTAATAAAAAAAGAAAGAAATGAAAACTCAAGGTGAGTCAGTGATTCAAAGACTACTTTTACTACTACTATAAACTTTAAACAGTATGCGTTGAGGTAAAAGTCCCCATGAGTATGTCTTCATTTAGGTTTCCATGACTGCATTTTTCCAGCGCAGCGCTTTTCCTGAAAGAAGGAAATGGAAATAAATGAGTAATATGATGAATGAGAAAGAGTGATTATAGATGTGCATGAGAGCCCTCTTTGCGAGCACCGGTCACCACGAGGTGGAATGAAAAGCAGAGATAATTCATGTTTGTGAATGCTCTTATTTTCAACAGTCATTTTCCTAACACAGAAGCAAAGATTACTAATCTACTGTAATGTGGTTCGATTCACACTACTGAATAAGATGCGACAGGTGTGTATAAGGACCGCTTCACACGAGCGACTCAGCGGCGCCGCTGAGCCGTCGGTAAACCGCCGTGCACGCGACTGCACGCGACTCTGCCGCGCGTTTGTGCCCAGGCATTCCTTTTATCAATTACCAATATGAATTCTGAGGAGGATGATTTGCGTCTTATTCTGCTGCTTCGTAAAAGACTGCGCCGGAAGAGGAAACCAAAAAGAAAACTATGGGTTCACGCCATGCTAAGTGAGAGATTGCAAAAGGGGTTATTCCATACTCTGTATGACGATTTAAGACAAGACGACAATAAGGTTTTTCAATTCTTTCGCATGTCAAGAAGCTCCTTTGATGAGCTTTTATCCATTGTGGAAGTGGATATAAGTTATCAGGAGAGGACACAGTCATGAGGAGGTGTATACCGGCAGACGAGAAACTTGGCCTGACCTTGAAGTAAATAATAATTTTTATTAATTAACAATTGCCATCATATTTATTGTTATAAAACAGCACAGAAATAGTAAGGAATACGAGTTTTTCGTAGACTATTTGGCACCTGTAATATGTATAATATATGGTGGCCCAACAGTTTACGAAAAACTCGGATTAAACTTGTAACTCGTATACAAGGCATTTAGGCCGTTTATGAATATATGTATAGTAATTTGAACTTTGATAAACTTTAGATTTGATTATATGAATATGTTTGATGTAGGTTCATACCCTATATATACGTGCTTTCAGCTTTATATAGAAATTATTATTGTAAAAAGATGCAATATTGAACCATAATAATTGCTAATAATAATAGTAGGATGTATGAATGTGAATAGTAAAATACGATATTACTGAAAGAAGTGAGGGCTCTAACTGTCCAAGCTTTCGAAAAAGTTATAATTGTGACAAAAGGTTAAAGTTTAGTAGTGACAAAAAGGTGACTGTGATGTGAAAGTGACTTATCTGAGAAAATATATTCTTTTTTTCATAGTTTCACATTTTCAAAATAGTTAGGTATACTAATCCGTTAACCAATTAGATTTTCAGTAGCTTTAATAAAGAACTTTGTGTTTGTTTCTGCTAAGAATACTAATAATTAAGATAAATAATTTTGAATAAAAAAATTAGGGATGGAGGGATGCTGTTCTACTTCATTAATGAAGTCTTCAGTGTTCTCCATGGCTGCAACCTCATCCAATCACTCTCAGAACATGACTGAAGTACGCAAAACAAGGGAAGATACGAGGAACAGCGGCGCCGCGGAGTCGCTCGTGTGAAGACCTTCATTTAAAACAATGTACTGCTACCAGCGGCGCCGCTAAAATTCACCGCGACTAGTCGCGTCTGAAACGCCGAGTTCGCGACTCTCCGCCGCTGCGGCGCGACGGATTTAGCGGCGGTCGCTCGTGTGAAGACCTTCATTTAAAACAATGTACTGCTAAACACCGCCGCTTAGCGGCGCGGCTAAGCGGCGCCGCAGAGTCGCTCGTGTGAAGCGGTCCTAAGAGCATCCACACGCACACTCACACACGCACACGCATACACACGCACACGCACACACACACACACCGTCGTATATCACAGTGGCCAAGCTAACGTTGAGTATTTTTAGTTAATTAATGACTTAGATCAACAACGCTAATCAATCATTGTTATAATTCGAGGAAAGGTTTTTTAAATTGCTGAAATGGAGAAATACCTCCACGTCCCTCGGGTCTCGGGGTCACGGCAGCCAACATAAAGCATGTCTGGATGTCAACGGAGACAAATTTCGTGGAACGCTGTTGCGTGTAAATAAACTGCACCCGTGTGCGTTCATAGATCAAACACTGTTCGGTGTAATGCGAGTGTAAACTGCACCAGTGTGCGCTCATAGATCAAACACTGTTCGGTGTAATGTGAGTGTAGTAACTGAGTAATCAATTGATTTAGAAGTGATATCGCGAACAAGAAGCCTCGAGACACTCATACACTCCTCTCTCAACCAGTGATAGGGTTAGAACCCCTACCACTGGAATCATTCATTACAATGGGGCCAGTCCAAGCTCTCTCAACTGTTTCACCCCCTTAGTTGCATCCCCTTGTGTTGTGCACCCCTGAGCACGCGGGCAATAAAGAGCTCCCTAACAATGCTAGACTACCTGCCTGTCTGTCTACCTGTCTACCTGTCTACCTGCAGACAGACACGCACCTGCCTCGCCACAGGCTACCTGTCAGGCATTGTAGTGATATCCCTGAAGACTGACGTTGTGTTCAAGAACCAGAGAATGACATTGGTTTTACAGAGCTTCAAAACGTTCCCAACACTCGATAGCTGACGTCGACCAAATCAGATCCATTGCACATCGCCGTGGCCGTCATAAGGGTGTCCGAAATAAGGGGTGTTGGAGGGTTGGTGGGCGTTTGGATCAGCCGGCAAATATAAAGAATAAGTGAGGAAGTAGGAAGAGGAAAATGATGAAGGCTAAGCGAGATGAATACAGGGATGACAAAATAGATGCACGAGAGCCCTCTTTGCGGACACCGGTCACCACGAGGAGGGAGGTATGTTAGATGAGATTATCATGTGTGGGCCCATCAACCCTTCCGAAGAATATAGGTCGAAATAACTCAAAACGAAGGCCCGTGACCCCCGTTTTTTATTCAAGTTAAATGAAAAGCACACTTACAGTAGTGTATGTTGTGAATTATGGCCAAATATCATTATATATTCATTGGTCAGCCCCGCCGTGACGTCACGACGTGTTGCCGTGGTGGTTTTGCAATGTTATTTGTGTGTTTAGTCACGAATATCTCTAAAACGAGTTTAATAACATCGTCTTTTTAATGCCTGTTTTAATCATTGTTTAATTATCTACAATGTCATACATAATTTAAACATGTTTAATTTCATGTTAATCTACTGCACCGTGTTTTAGGTCAACGCTTATAGGTTTTTCAATCGTACAATAGGAAAAATAGGGGAATAGCGTAGACTATAGTACAAAATAAATGAAAAAGAAGGCCCGTGACCCCCGTTAAAAAAAATTTAATTGAAAAACACACTCACAGTAGTGTTTGTTGTGAATTGTAGCCAAATATCATTATTCATTCATTGGTCAGCCCCGCCGTAACGTCACGACGTGTTGCCGTGGTGGTTTTGCAATGTTATTTTGTGCGTTTAGTCACGAATATCTCGAGAGCGAGTTACATAACATCGTCTTTTTAATGCCTGTTTTAATCATTGTCTAATCATCTACAATGTGATACATAATTTAAACATGTTTTATTTCATGTTAATAAGGTCAACGCGTACAGGTTTTCCAATCGTACAATAGGAAAGATAGGAGAATAGCGTAGATGAATGATGTTTCCCCTCATGAGAGACGAGTGACCAGCCGACCTGGCTGTCGAGTACGTCGTAGAACAACAATAATGATATTAAAATGAGATGGTTCGTACTCTCTCCAAGTGTGGCCGTGAGCTTTGCACGTGTCAGCCACGTGTACAGCCGCTTCATCAACATAACGCAATGTTAGTGACAATACTTCGAGCCAACAGATCGATACAACTAACCTGGACTTGTGTTTCTTCCATATTAGCACTGAGAACTGCGGTAATAATGTTATTCCAACATATTCTCACGCGATGTTATAATGTTAGATGGAAATCTTTCAGTTCACACGACAAACCATTCAGATACACGTCGGTACAAGTTACATTCATTCATTGCGTCACATTTTCACTTTATTTCTCAATTCATTTATAACACATCTTTGAATGCTTCCTAAGTTCTTTGGCCGTCCACTATTCTCGTTACGTCACGTATCTTTGAATGCTCCTAAGCTCTTTGGCCGTCCTCTCTTCTCGTGACGTCACGTATCTTTGAATGCTTCCTAAGCTCTTTGGCCGTCCTCTCTTCTTGTGACGTCACGTATCTTTGAATGCTCCTAAGCTCTTTGGCCGTCCTCTCTTCTCGTGACGTCACGTATCTTTGAATGCTTCCTAAGCTCTTTGGCCGTCCACTATTCTCGTGACGTCACGTATCTTTGAATGCTCCTAAGCTCTTTGGCCGTCCTCTCTTCTCGTGACGTCACGTATCTTTGAATGCTCCTAAGCTCTTTGGCCGTCCTCTCTTCTCGTGACGTCACGTATCTTTGAATGCTTCTAAGCTCTTTGGCCGTCCACTCTTCTCGTGACGTCACGTATCTTTGAATGCTCCTAAGCTCTTTGTCCGTCCACTATTCTCGTGACGTCACGTATCTTTGAATGCTTACTAAGCTCTTTGGCCGTCTACTCTTCTCGTGACGTCACGTATCTTTGAATGCTTCCTAAGCTCTTTGGCCGTCCACTCTTCTCGTGACGTCACGTATCTTTGAATGCTTACTAAGCTCTTTGGCCGTCCACTCTTCTCGTGACGTCACGTATCTTTGAATGCTTCCTAAGCTCTTTGGCCGTCCTCTCTTCTCGTGACGTCACGTATCTTTGAATGCTTACTAAGCTCTTTGGCCGTCCACTCTTCTCGTGACGTCACGTATCTTTGAATGCTCCTAAGCTCTTTGGCCGTCCACTCTTCTCGTGACGTCACGTATCTTTGAATGCTTCCTAAGCTCTTTGGCCGTCCACTCTTCTCGTGACGTCACGTATCTTTGAATGCTTCCTAAGCTCTTTGGCCGTCCACTATTCTCGTGACGTCACGTATCTTTGAATGCTTCCTAAGCTCTTTGGCCGTCCTCTCTTCTCGTGACGTCACGTATCTTTGAATGCTTACTAAGCTCTTTGTCCGTCCACTCTTCTCGTGACGACACGTATCTTTGAATGCTCCTAAGCTCTTTGTCCGTCCACTCTTCTCGTGACGTCACGTATCTTTGAATGCTCCTAAGCTCTTTGTCCGTCCACTCTTCTCGTGACGTCACGTATCTTTGAATGCTCCTAAGCTCTTTGTCCGTCCACTCTTCTCGTGACGTCACGTATCTTTGAATGCTCCTAAGCTCTTTGTCCGTCCACTCTTCTCGTGACGTCACGTATCTTTGAATGCTCCTAAGCTCTTTGGCCGTCCTCTCTTCTCGTGACGTCACGTATCTTTGAATGCTTCCTAAGCTCTTTGGCCGTCCTCTCTTCTCGTGACGTCACGTATCTTTGAATGCTTACTAAGCTCTTTGGCCGTCCACTCTTCTCGTGACGTCACGTATCTTTGAATGCTCCTAAGCTCTTTGGCCGTCCTCTCTTCTCGTGACGTCACGTATCTTTGAATGCTTCCTAAGCTCTTTGGCCGTCCTCTCTTCTCGTGACGTCACGTATCTTTGAATGCTTACTAAGCTCTTTGGCCGTCCACTCTTCTCGTGACGTCACGTATCTTTGAATGCTTCCTAAGCTCTTTGGCCGTCCTCTCTTCTCGTGACGTCACGTATCTTTGAATGCTTCCTAAGCTCTTTGGCCGTCTACTCTCCTCGTGACGTCACGTATCTTTGAATGCTTCCTAAGCTCTTTGTCCGTCTACTCTTCTCGTGACGTCACGTATCTTTGAATGCTTCCTAAGCTCTTTGGCCGTCCTCTCTTCTCGTGACGTCACGTATCTTTGAATGCTTCCTAAGCTCTTTGGCCGTCCTCTCTTCTCGTGACGTCACGTATCTTTGAATGCTTCCTAAGCTCTTTGGCCGTCCTCTCTTCTCGTGACGTCACGTATCTTTGAATGCTCCTAAGCTCTTTGGCCGTCCTCTCTTCTCGTGACGTCACGTATCTTTGAATGCTTCCTAAGCTCTTTGGCCGTCCTCTCTTCTCGTGACGTCACGTATCTTTGAATGCTTCCTAAGCTCTTTGGCCGTCCTCTCTTCTCGTGACGTCACGTATCTTTGAATGCTCCTAAGCTCTTTGGCCGTCCTCTCTTCTCGTGACGTCACGTATCTTTGAATGCTTCCTAAGCTCTTTGGCCGTCCACTCTTCTCGTGACGTCACGTATCTTTGAATGCTCCTAAGCTCTTTGGCCGTCCTCTCTTCTCGTGACGTCACGTATCTTTGAATGCTCCTAAGCTCTTTGGCCGTCCTCTCTTCTCGTGACGACACGGAACAAAACGCCCGCCATACACAAGGGATGAGAAACCATCATCAGTCTCGTGCAGATAGCGAACCAGATAAAGCTGTGGTTTAGAAACCTCTGCTCGCTATCCAGATATCAGCCCACGCGATCCACGCTACTTTGCCTTTCCTGCAAACTCAGCGTTCTTTTAGTTGCATTCACAACATCGAGAAAGTGAGCAAATAGTGCAGTGTATGATAGAAATTAGAAACGACGCCCACCTGAAAGTTGACTAAAAATTGACATGGTATTCGATATCTGCACTGAAACACAAACTAAGTCCAGGGCAAAGATAGTAAGATATATCCTGTCAGGTGGTCCAGGGTTGTAAACAAAGTGAATGAATGGAGCCGGAGTCTGTTGTCCCTGATCAAAAGTGTGTCTATTTACCCATTGTTTTGAGCGATATCTCAACAACAGGAACAGTACACCCCTTCATCCACGCTGTATCTCAAACGAGGCCCAACTTTTGTACTGCCAAGAGTCGAAACAGAAGTTCTATCAAACTTCCTCACCTCCCCCCAAGCCCCCACCTTCCTCTTGATACAATATGTACAGTTGAGGTGGTTGACAGAGTTGTATTGCCCTATACTGGCCATGAACTATGTTACACGTAGACCTATACACGGTACGCGACGTAAGTATAGCAAGAGTAGATGAGAGCACGTTACTCTAATGCCCTAACCACAATCTCACACAAATAGAAAACGTCGTGAAGCGAAGAGCCACAATAAATGATCGCTTCTATTACTGGCCCACTCGAAATCAATTGATATTCTTTATGGAGGACCCCAGGGAATCAAACTTGAGTCACGCTACTTGGCTGGTTATTAATTCTTGATTTAGTTCGCATGCAGCTAATTCAAGACAACGACATTATGTAAGAATGTATATTATAATAATAACTAGTGGCTGTAATGTTATAGATAGATACAGCATTATCATTAGTAAACGTACATCTTTTTTTGTATTATTGTTACATGATTTTATTCAACTCAGGGTCTCTGTCGTCAAATTTTGCAATCGACTTTTGATCCACTTCTATCGTACCGATTTTCTTCAAATTTCCGATGACATTTCCGATGATAATATATTTTTTCCATTATCTCCGAATTTTCCGAATCTTTTGAAAAATGTGTCTATATATTCGTGACCCCCCCCCCCCCCCCCACTTATATCAAAGTTGTTACGCGCCTGGATTTGAATAACTAGCTCTGCCGCGATGAGGTACAACTGAAGTACCCGACATTTAGAAAGTTGGTCGGAGTCTCCTCCACTAGGCCGGCGCGTTCTCAGGTGTCGTCGAAGCTGCACAACCACAGCTCGGCGTTGACGCGACGCGTTACCCGCGTTGCGTTGCAGCGTTATGCTCATAATGCCACTTGTACACTGAAGTCGTTATGATCGGGCATAATCGTCATGGACCGCTACAGTCTGCAGTGATTGGTCGACGCTCCGCACGCGTCGCGTCGCCAGCTGTCATGAAGCCGCTGCTTGGAGAGACGGAAGACCTGAGACCTGTTCGAGAGATCAATGCTACCAAATTTGGAATGAATGCATCAATGAATGAACGGCCACTCGAACTTTTTAGTTTTTCTTAGTCTGGCTCTGGGGTATGCGGATATGAAGTGTTTGCTGGTCCCATGGACGACGTTACCCCCCCCTCCCCCCCTAAATGTAACCTTTTCTGATTTCACACATAACACAAGTTTCATTTTAAAATATGTCTCAATTCAGTAGTCGTCTTCCCCATAAATAGGCACTCCACTACATGTTGTTTTAGCCTTCACTGTCTTCACTCTTTTGCATCCACTGGTGCAGTTTCGATGTCCGTACAATCTTGCTTTTAGCGAAGCAATCGTACTAATTACGTTGAATAATTGATCTTACAATCCTTGTATTACCAAGTGATGTTTTCATGTATGCACAGATTCGGTGTCCGGTACAACAAAATCTTAGGATTGTCTTCCATTGAAGGACTTTTCATCTAAGAACTTATTTAAAAGTGTTTACGTACTCTTCCACTCCCCTCCTCCCCCCCCCCCCCCTCCCCGTCTCAACACCTCTTTATGTACAAAGTTTTATACTAACTTGGTCGTGCGTATCCCCCAAACAGTTAAATGACCCCATCTTGATCCCCCCCCCCCCCTTCTCCCCCTCACTCAAAGAATCTCAGCGTCGATCGTTTGTTCGTCCTCTCAGCCTCAAACGCGTTTCCTATTTCCGTGGGGATATTGAGGACGCCTCAAGAACACTGACTTCACATTTACATAATCATGTCCCGACGCCCAAACTAAGATGTGTCGTGGGCGATGTGACAGACAGGTGGGGCGATGACCTCTGACCTCTGACCGTCCCAGGGGTCACTGATGACGCCGCCCTGCCCCTAGTTGAACGTACACGTTAGGGAGAACAGCTGATGCGTTGGATAAGACTAACACGACACTCCTACTAATACTAACGGTGAAACTTGTGATATCGTGTATTCGTACTTTGCATACATTATATATAGACAACACTTTATTGGTTGTACTCTTGGCTAAAAATATACAACAATAATTGTTTTTAGATATGATGATGCTATTTATATTGAACTACATTTAAATCTATGACCCCCCCCCCCCCCCGGCACAATTCCCCGTCAAACCGCGAAATATAATATTTCATATGTTGTTTGAATTTGAAAGTTGAAATGAAATCTAAAGATATTAAAAGCGCATGGCAGCCTGACATGAATGAGATGCGTCGTCATTGTCCATCCGTTAGTTTATGACAGTCATAAGACTTTCAATTGGGCAACGTACAACTGGAACACACAGAAACGTTAGCAGACAAAACTTGTATGGAGCAAAATTATGATTTCTCTCGAGTGGTGTAAATGCGTCAAAATAGTTTGTGTCCGTTTAAACTAACTTCCGCTTCACAGGCGCGTTCGGTTCCGCCAAGCTTGCAGGCGTTGTGTAGTAATACACTCAGCTTTCTTATTATACACTGACTACTGGCATTGACAATTAGCAAGGATTTAATGTCTATCCAATTCAGTATCATCGAGAATTATCTTATATATTTATTGCTTTACACCTCTATCGGTGTCTGTCTTATTCAGTCACTGAGAATACCGAAAGATAGAAAGTGTTGCTGTGTCGTTATCCGCTTTGCTAGACGTAACAATTGTGTTTTATTATCTCAGTTGAACTTGATCCGAGCAACTCTAGCTGAGTGAGCTAAGATATCATCTTGCTGCGCCGAGAGGGATGTTATCTCTAATCACGTGACATTCATCGGAATACACGTGGACATTGACAAGGGTAGTTGCTAAATGTCAAGGAGTTTGTGAGAAATAAATCTTGTCTCGATTTAAAATTCATTGTTAACGAAGTGTACAAAACCACTATTTCTACTACATTAATTTAGTTACAACGTAAGTTAATTAAAAAAAGTTTGTTATTTAAATAAAAAAATCTTTACAGGTTTTCAATTGTTGTTTTTAAACCTCGTTTTAAATTACATTTTAATCGCAATGAAGTGGAATAGTCACGTTTTCACATAAAAGTGTGTTTGTTTGGTACTACTCAGGAAACCATAATACAATCTGGCCGGTAAAAAACTTTCAAAAAATAAATTAACTTGGTTATAATTTCAAAGGATACATCAAGTCCAAGGGGTAGTGAATGGGCCCACCTTGCCGGCTCCAATGAATATGGGACACGTACCGATATTTGTTCCCCGGGCAGTTCTGTCATTAGCCGGCAGACCGCACCGTCTGTAGATACATACGTCAGTGACTCATGAGGGCTACTTGCATTAGTCTTACTTGCTGGGTGGTCTCTGCCTTGGCCCTTTGAGCCACAGCCGGGGCTCACAGTGGTCGAACCATTAGGTCCCTGTTGAATATGCTGAGAGAGGAGGTAGTTTTTATACAGTCCAGGTAGTAAGCATATCATTTGATCACCAGTGTTTTTTACGGACTTTTTCCCCCAATGCACCTTATTGTTTATCTCATGTTACTTATTAAAATAAATAAATAAATTCACATTTAGAGTCTACCCACTCAGTAACTAAACTGATTTGCAGTGGGGGACTTAAATTTAAAGTGACAATTAACCAACCCTGTAGGCTTCGAACACCATCGACGAGTGAGCGATAACCAATCAAAGATCGATATTTCAAATACGAAACATATGAATCAGTGATTGGACAGTGCGAACACCTGCGGACAAATGCCAGAATCAACAAGGCCGATTCAGAACAACTTTATTTATATATTTGCTGTGTTATGTCGTAGTTAAGAGTTATGGGGAATTTTTGCCTTTATTTGTGGGTGTACAAATAAGAATTCACAATAGTATTCCAAAAAATATAATTTGATCATAAAATTGAGTAAAATATCGATTTTCATCTGTATTTAATGCAGTTTAAGTTGTATGAACATAACACGCTGAATTTACCACGTATTCGCGATCTGCCCCACTAAAAAACCCGTAGCCTTGAATTTGTTCCCTCTAGACCTGTATAACATAACATATCCCCATATCTTTGCTTCCTAGGATGAGGGTGGGCGGCAGTAGGCCTAACATGGGTGTTGTTAGCCCCATCCGTACGTATATGCGTCGGTTCACCCCCCAACCCCCGGCACACAAAGGCAGCTCGTAAAATGGTAAAGAATGTGCGAAATCGAATCAATGAATTCTCGATATCGTCCACAGTTATATCAAATGTAATAGCGAACATTCAGAAAACGGTTGACCCAGGAAAACAGCGAAGCCGTATGTTATAGTGTAAGACTCTGTGGGGTTCAATTCACCACGTTCACTTATTTCGACTTTTGATAAGTGGAGCGCAGCTGTAGAAAAGTGAGTTGATAGTTTACATTCTGCCGTTCGTCAGCATCAAAAGACATCATACTCTACATCCCCTTTGAGCCCGATTGGTTCCGAATCCACAATTGCTTCGGACCACGGCTCCAACTTCATTTCAAAATAATCTTGTCTTCTAAATTATTATTTTTGTGTAAACAATCTTATAATTATGTGTATTTATTAGTTTGCACTAATTTCGACGTGTATTGGTGCATACTTCAAACCACTTATTTAAAAAAATCATATTTCAAGTCCTCTATCTGTTTTCTTAAAACATCGTTGTTAACAAGTTAATAACGTAAACAACGGTGTTTGTTTCCTAGCTTAAATACGTGGAAGTTGTGGGCGTGTGTTGCCCTATGTTACGTCATGTCATCAGATATGGGTGGTCTCACCGTCTCAGGTACTCAGCTACCCCTGGAGGGAGGGAGCTCTTGTCACAGTCACAGCCACAAACACTAGACTCATCTTAATTAAATCTAATGGGTCATTACGCTTAGTACCTGTTATTACCGCCTGGGTGGTCTGTGGGCCCCACGTTGCGCGATGAGCGAGCAGGGTTCGTGCGGAGAGCTCGTTATTCCTCTCTCTGTTCCCAGGTCCCGCGGGACGAGCCCCACTTAGGAGACGCTGGAATGGATTTCGGATAATAAATTAGGGTTCACGGACGTCGTTGGTGTAATGGCTGCCGTTTGTCCACACGCCGCGGAGACATTCATTTTTTGTTTTAAATTACCTTTAATAAATTATGTTGAAGCATGTAATGAACTTTATACGTTCAAAAATCATGAAAAATAAGTTAAAACACTTCGGAGATTTTTTTGGGAGGGGGGCTTTAGCCGAAAATACCCCCTAAACCACGGGGTGCCCCAACATGATACCTCCTTTTCTGGATACAATATAGTTTGGACGTTGTTCAGGAATTACACACATCACACCTACAATATAGCACTGCTTGATAGTAATATTCCTATAAAGTAGAAATATACAATACTTTTGTAACCCTATCTCATTGAAGTGGAGAACTTGACAGGCTAAAACACAACTCTTTCTTTGCTCAAGCCTCAGTAGGGGGTAAATGGGGATACTGGAACAGTGGTGGATCTCGCTTTAACATTGTAGTCCCATAAGAGATCCACCACCGTGGTGGTGGATCTCATGGTGGATCTCGTGACCTACTTTCACTACCTCAACATACCTAACCTAACCTAACACAGCTATAGGACTATACCAAACCTAATCTTAACCTAAACTAGCCCTGCCAAAGGGCATAACCACCACTTTTCAACCAATGCACCTATCCAGCCCTAAGAGTAAATAAGCTCATCTAGCCTAACAAAAAGACCTTACCTAACCCAACCTTCCTAATGGAATCATAACTAACCCACCCTTTTCCCGCCAAAGGGCCTAACCGTCACTTTACAACCAATGGACCTATCCACCCCGTAACAGCCAAATATCCCAATTTTACATAACCAAATGATCTAACCTCCACATACCCTTTTCGAAGAAACCTAACCTAATCCGTCCCTTTTTCACCAAAGGGCCTAACCACCACTTTAGAATCAATAAGCTTATCCACTCCCTTACACCCAAAAACCCGATCTAACCTAACCAAAAGACCTAACCTAACCTAACCTTACTATAGGAACCATACCTAACCCACCTCTATTCCACCAAAGGACCTAACCACTACTTTATAACCAATGAACTCATTCCACCTCTAAGAGCTAAAGAACTCCATCCTACCTAACCAAAGGTCCTAACACTCACCTAGTCTTACTCCATGAACCATGCATGACCATCCCGTTCCTGTCAAAGGGTATTCAGTTTTTGAGTTATATTATACTTAAATGTGTATTCTAGTATTCTACACATTCTAGTTCTAGTTCTAATACAACATACATTATATAGATAATACCTGAAAATTCTTCAAGGAAGGTACAAGGGAAATGTATCTCTGCTTATAATGTACTAATAGGAAACGAGTTTATTAAATGAAAAGGCTAGTTTATCAAGTTTACATTGTTTATTTAAAAAAAAAAAATCTCCCCAGAATATTTCACTTGATAAAGTAATATACTTTCACAACATCGTAACCTAGCATTCATAATTCGTAGAATAGTTTTAGAGTTTTGTTAACGGTTCTATTTATAGACCTAAGAATGTGGTGGATCTCAACA
This sequence comes from Isoperla grammatica, assembly GCA_945910005.1. NCBI lineage: Eukaryota > Metazoa > Arthropoda > Insecta > Plecoptera > Perlodidae > Isoperla > Isoperla grammatica. The sequence goes on along the minus strand of OX246743.1, from coordinate 47,147,661 downwards.
GAGTATTACACTTGATAAAGTAATATACTTCTCTAACATTCATATCCATTGGAATAACTTTATGGTTTTACTAAGGGTTCTATTTATAAATCTGAGGCGGTGGTGGATCTCACTATATCATTGTTTACTACAATATCATCTCAATAACAATATCAATGAGCATTTAAAAATGATTATACAACATAGGCTACATCCACTGTGTAAACATACTTGATACAGTTATATTCATACAATTTAGGTTATGGATGATAAAATAAGGATAATTTAGGAGTGAAAAAAGAATTATCATATTACAATATTATTTCAAAAAAACTATTTATTTTCCCAAAACCATACATTTTTTAAACAATTATATTTATAGACATTCTATAGTACAGTGTTCTTCAAGTGTTCTTAATTCTAATATGTCCATACGCAAGAGTTTGAACACCATCTTCTAATAAATATCGCTTATCATCAGCAGGTGAGAGAGCAATCTTCCTCTGTTTAACACTATAAACTTCATGTTTATATTGTCTTATGGTATACATTTCCTCACTTATAATTTTGCTATTCAGCAAACATTTCTTGTAATGATCATGTTTTATTTTATTTTTAAGGGTTTGTTTCACTACACCTTTTGCAACTTTCTTCTCTTCCCCAGTTGCTTTCAATAGAGAATACATTTTCGGTCTCAAACCAATAAACTCTTTTATCAAACTTCCTCCCATTTCATCCTTCATCTTACCAAGAGATTTATTATTTTGCATATCGAATAGATCATGATTTTGTGGATAATTAGAAGTATCGAATAGATGAGCATGTTCTCTCACATCATTATACACATCTTCAGTTTGTATTTCATAACATAATGAATCAGTATCAGTGAACAGAAGACATGCGTTGTTCCCAAATTTTTCATTTATAAAAGAATAATGGAAGTCGTACATGAATGTTTTGCTTAGTTCCAAGATAGAGAGCCCAGCGTATATCGGTCTGTTCAACAAGAGCATTTTCTTTATGGATTTAATTGCTACTAGATTATTCGCAAATATAGTAAACCCCTCAAAGGTTGGTGACGCAATTAATTTCTTTGCTTTCTTATCAGTGGTAACTAAATCAACATTAACCCTCTTCCTAAGACATTCTAAAGATTTTCCATAGATAGCATTGTTCATCAATTTATAGAAATTTTTTTCAAATTCGTTTTTTGCATGTTTCCTCTTTTCGGTATTTAAGTCAATAAAAGGTTTCAACCACTTACTTTGATTGAATTCAATAACCCGATGGATTTTCGTCAATCTCATTCCATATAATATGTACTGCTTCAGATTCTTGTAGTGAATAACATAGTTTTCTTTGTTCTTTAGATTTGGAACTAGCTTTTTAATTTTGCCAGTAGTCTTAATATCTAATTTTGAATTTAAAGCTTGTGAAAATGGAGACAACAATTCATTCTTGATTTCCATTCGTTCTGGTGCGAGGGGGTAACAGTTATGTGTTTCATGTAAGTTTTCGGGATACTCCAAGTCCACTTCTAGAATATACCCCTTACCATTTTCATCGTGCACATTTTCCACATCGAGTAATTCAATTTCGTTTTTATCTAACCAACGAAAACCACTGATAGGGAGATTCTCAACCATTGACGTTCCATAGAGATTGTTGCAATCCCAATACATTATGTATTTACTTTCCTCGTTTTGTTTATAATCATCCATATACTTGTTGTTAGCAACTGAGAATCTTTTTGTTATCATTGATACTCCTCCACGTATACCACTCTCTATAAAAATGTGCATGTCGATGTCAGTTAACAATTCGAGCTTCACCCCTGTTGTTTTTAGACAAGCTTGCCATGCAAAACCTGGTGCGGTATATAAGTGAGCCGGATCAATTTCATAATCTTCTAAGGCTAATGTTCTAAAATTTTCGAAAACATCAGCCAACAACAAAACATCAGTCTGTACGTATAGGTCATGGTATTCTCCCATGGTTTTGATTTCAAAGGCATCCCACACTCTTAGTGCATGCTCATAGTCTTCAACTGATACACTGCTTTGAGCCAAAGTACTATTAAAAGCGGCTACATATCTAGCGAGCGAAAATTTAAGTGAGCGAATGTTCTAGTAAGCGAAAACGCACCCGATCATTCGCTCACTAGAGTTTTCGCGCACTAGAGCATTCGCGCAGTAGAACATTCGTGCACTTAATTCTTCGCTCAGTAGATTTTTCGCGCAGTAGAGCATTCGCTCACTAAACCATTAGCGGACTAGAGTTTTCGCGCACTAGAGAATTCGTGGACCAGAGCATTCGCGCACTAGACCATTCGCTTACTAGACTTTTCGCGCAGTAGAGCATTCGCGCGATTAAATCTTCGCTCATTAGAATTTTCGCGCAGTAGAGCATTCGCTCACTAGACTATTCGCTCAGAAGAGTTTTCGCGCACTAGAGATTTCTCAGACTAGAGCATTCGCGCACTAGACCATTCGCTTCCTAGACTATTCGCGCAGTAGAACATTCGAGCGCTTAACTATTCGCTCAGTAGAGTTTTCGCGCAAAAGAGCATTCGCTCACTAGACCATTCGCGGGCTAGAGTGTTCGCGCACAAATCAATTCGCAGACTAGAGCATTCGCGCACTAGACCATTCGCTTACTAGACAATTCGCGCAGTAGAACATTCGAGCGCTTATCTATTCGCTCAGTTGAGTTTTCGCGCACTAGAGCATTCGCTCACTAGAACATTCGCGGGCTAGAGTGTTCGCGCACAAATCAATTCGCGGACTAGACATTCGCGCACTAGACCATTCGCTCACTAGACTATTCGCGTAGTAGAACATTCGCGCGCTAACCATTCGCTCAGTAGAGTTTTCGCGCAGTAGCGCATTCGCTCACTAGACTATTCGCTAAGAAGGCTTTTCGCGCAGTAGAGAATTCGTTAACTACAGCATTCGCGCACTAGACTATTCTCTCACTAGACTATTCGCACAGTAGATAATTCGTGCACTTAACTATTCGCTTAGTAGACGTTCGCGCAGTAGAGCATTCGCTCACTAGACCATTCGCGGGCTAGAGTGTTCGCGCACAAATTAATTCGCAGACTAGAGCATTCGCGCACTAGACCATTTGCTTACTAGACGATTCGCGCAGTAGAACATACGCGCGCTTAACTATTCGCTCAGTTGAGTTTTCGCGCACTAGAGCATTCGCTCACTAGATCATTCTCTCAGAAGAGTTTTCGCGCACTAGAGAATTCGCGGACTACAGCATTCGCGCACTAGACTATTCGCGCAGTAGCCTATTCGCGCAGTAGATCACTCGCGTGGTTAACTATTCGCCCAGTAGAGTTTTCGCGCGGTATATCATTCGAGCACTTGACCATTCGCGGACTAGAGTTTTCGCTCACTTGAGTTTTCGCTCTCTAGAACATTCGCTCAGTCGAGAGTCCCACGTCCGGTCATAAATTCCTAAACAGGTTTTATTACTGGACCTGAAAACATTCGAGTTTTTCTTCAAAGTTGAGTTCGCCTTCTACTTAAGCAACCAAACTAACTCCAAAGAAAGGCTGTGAACTATATAACAAGGGCATTCTTGGACAGTGTCGTAGCCAGTAATATATTACTGGTTAGTGGCACGCGCGGCTGGGGGGTGGGGGGGGGGGGGGGGGGGCTGCTGCTACCGATGTGAACAAAGCCACCAATCGACAACAGCAATGGTCGGGGCTCAAGTCATCCCTCGATGGGATCATAAATATCTCTCAAGAAAGAAAACTATCAGTCTGTTGCACATATCATTAGAGCAGACGTTGAATGGGAACTGAGTGACAACCAATAAACACTATTTTTTTTTTCGTGTGATGCATTAATATCGACTGTAAACAGTCATTCATATTTAGGTCTAGAAATCGATAATAAGTTTTGCTGGGATAAACAAATAGAGAAAAGTAACTAAACGCCTAAGATCAGGCGCTTGTCAATTGTATACAGTTAAAAGTGTTTTACCTAATAAGTATGTAAGAATGGTCTATATAGCTCTAGCTGAGTCGGTTATTTCCTATGGTCTAATAATTTGGGGTAATGCCTCGTTGTCGCATCTTGATAGTATAATTTCCATTCAAACAAAATAATAAATATGATAACTTTTGACAACAACAGCATACATTCATTGGATGGTTACAGATTATTATATGTTTTGCCTGTTCAAGAATTATTCATATATAAATTATTAATATTAAAATACTTTTTTGTAGAAACTCATACAAATTGTAAAGAACATAGTACTTGCACTGGGGCCAAATCAACGGGGGTATATCAGCTGCCACTCTTTAAAAATAAGCATGGTAAAAGAACATTAAGTTATAGTATACCGTTTTATTTTAATAAGCTTCCGACAAATATTAAAGATTTAGAAACTTTTTTGAAATTTAAAGAGTTTTAAAGGCATTTCTTTTGTTGGGTATACAGTGTTAGTTGTTTTTGTTATTGTTGTTGTGTTTTTCATTACTGTCTTATTATTTATTTTGTTTTGGTTACCGTATATGAGAAAATGAAAGTTGATATTATTTTGCATTACAACTCAGAATAGGCAACACGCGTACGATTTTTTTTGTTAAACCAAACACTTAGTTTAATAGTATTAGATACAAAAAGTATATTAATGCAAGTCGCACGTAAAAAAGAAATTTTTAAATAGGTTTAATGTGGTCGTATTTATTGAAGTTTAAACTCGGGGATCTGAAAAGCGTACAGGTGGCTGTGACGCAATGATTGTGTAGACGTGGCGTAACAGACCAATCGCTGAGGCGGTGAGCGTAGAAAGAACAAAACCATGACGTCAAATCCCATCAACATGGCGGCGGCTCGTTTTTCGCGCCCTTTTATTTATCGTTACTAAACCAATTATTTTGAGGCATAGACTGATCCGTTTTTCAAAATTCAAAGACACAAAATTATTTAATGAGAGACAAGGTATTTAAAAATTGATTAAAATTTTCATACGCGTGTTCCCTATTGCTTTGCTATTTTTTATAGAGATTTTTTTTGTTTTTATTGATTTTTGTAAGCACGATTTTCTTTAATGTGATGTATTCCACAGATAAGCTGCTTCGTGCAGCTTTGTGGATGACCGAATCTTACTTCTTAAATATATGTATAGAGAAATGTAATTATCAATAAAAAAAAAAGTATTATTATTATTATTATTATTATTATTATTATTATTATTATTATTATTATTATTATTATTATTATTATTATTATTATTATTATTATTATTATTATTATTTTCATTTCTATTATTATTTTATTGAACGTATTACATAATAGTATCGGTCAAAACCGGCATTAACATGTCATGGTCACGTAATATTAAGTATTTCCATGACTATTAGGTATCTTGATTAACTTCAGTCGCTACTATCGTATTATCCTTGTCAAAATTTCATAAAATAACAATAAGATCTTCTTTGCGACGTGTGTACGGTCATGGCGTATTTCTCGAAGCCATCCTAGTTTACATTCATTATGTAAATGAATGTTCCACTCTTTGGACAATAGAAAACCACAGGAACCATAGTTGTCAGCAGGGGTTAATTTGAGCCGGAACGCACCGGAACGCAGTTCCGATTCCTTTTCCGAAACCAGAACGCGCGTTCCGGTATTATTTCGTAACGTAGGTTACTCCCTAAAAACTCGTGAATTAATTCGTATCTCTGAAAATGTCACAAAATATATTTTTTATTTCTTGGTATGAATGCAAGTTATTCAAGTTTATGAATTACCCCTAGGTAGCCAGACCCAAATACATAGGCAATAACCTTCTGACTGACCACTGACACTAAACAGATAACTAATTAATAATAACATATTATCTGTGTTCACAATGTATAAATGTGGGCGGGGTTGGTGCCAAATTATATTTGACAAACAAAATATGCGTTCCGGTTCCTTTTTAATTACAAATTAAGCCCTGATTGTCAGGATGGTTTACGGATGATTCCGGATGAAATGATAATGCATTCAGTGTTTATTTAACGTTGAGAGGTAGCTGGTTCGATTGCCCGTCGGCGCGTCACTTACGTGAAGTCAAACAGATACATGAAAATACATTAGTGAAAATTTCAAAGTTTTCCTCTGTCATTAGGGGGAATGTTATGATTAAATTGTTCTCCAAACACCTTTGGACGTTACATCTAAAACTATCACAATACCCAGGGATTGCAAACTTGTTTCAATCACTTTATCAAAAGTCATCATGTTTTATGTGAACCAAATGTTAGGACTCTGACTTTGTTGTTTTACTATTGGTCGGTTACCTTAGTCTATTCTGCATGTTTTCTGTTTCTATGCAGAGCTCGACTCTCTCACATCTTAAGAAACTAAACTTTATAATATATTATGTGGAAAACTACAAAACAATTAAGTTGCAGTCCTGGGTACCATTTCACCTTAGAAACAATCGCCTTGCTAGATGATATTTGTCCTTCAAGACATTATAAGTAGTAGTAATGTTATTTCGTCTCATAAAGTTGAGCACTACACACAAGTTGAACTCGTTACCACTTTCTCTTTTATGAATGACCAACGCCTCAGACCCTCAAAACCTTGGTGGCCAGGCATCCACATGGATGTGTGTGTTATTTTTTTTTTTAAGACGCAAAGGGCCGTATTGTATATAAGTCAGTTTGTTTCTTTTTACTGTTGAGCCAAATATAGAATATAAAGCGAGGTTTACAGCCCAATTGCTCTAGCTGGGAAGTCCGAGGGGTCAAGGGCCACAGAACGCTGTTCCGTTTCAACAGTATTGCTTCCTCTGTGATTTACAAGACCCCGTCAGGGCTACATGGATAATTTACGACTTAAAAGCCCTTCAAAATAACTTTTAACTATTTGAAAACGACACCAAGAAGGGGATACGTTCTGTATGTCTGCGTGGTGGATGCGGGACGGTTGGGAGAGGGGGGCATTCCTTTGCAAAATAATAACGTTGATTTTCTCTTTAAAAAATGTTCCCATCCTATTTGAACTGACAAAACCAGAATGTTTTCTGTACCGAATGTGTTGTGTCTTGAGCATGAACGTGGCGTTTGCTCATCCTCATAATCACCCACTCAACGTCTCGATTAGCCTCGTTGCAAAAATATGGGACGTACAACCCCAAATATCATATATTTATTTTATTGTTACAATACATTTCCATGTGCTAACCTTATTAAACTCTACTTAGAACTAATTAAATCATAATCATTGTCCATATTATTTTTCCAAAACAAACTGTGGATGCTATGAACGGTCGTTGCCGATTTGTACCCATCCCAGCATTCGCTCTTCGTACGGTGGAAACGACGAAAACCACCATCAGGATGGAGAACTTCTTGAAGTCTCCATTCTTCTTAGCTAAAATATTTTCGTGTTATCCTACACGTGTTCAAAATTATTGCTTTTTGCATCTCGATGTATATGTTCGGTTGGAGACCAATTAGTTTAATACTGTCATGGGGGTTTCGCGGAACAATACCATTTGCTGATATAATTAACGGTACAACAGTTACATACATTCTGCTTCCACAGCCTTTTTCTGTCAATAGATATCTCCTGATATCTGTTTATCTATTCTCGCCAAGTTGTCTCTACATTGTCGCATTTTGAAATGGCAACATCAAAATCGTTTCTTTTTCTTCTTGTCAATAAATATAATATCAGGTCTATTGTGATGTATGGTTTGGTCTTTTATAGCTGCCCGGTCGTAACATAAATTGTAGTCTTTACTATCTAACTTGTACTTGTAATACGCAGTGGTTGTGTTTATCAGTTTATACTTTATGGCCAATTGTTTATGATAATGTTTGCAACTTGGTTATGCCTATAAAGATAATCTGTTTGACACAGTATTTTGCACCCAGATACGATATGTTCAATTGTTTCACCGTTCATATTACATTTTATAAATCTATCACCAACTGTGACCTCTTTCCTTCTGTATTTTTTTTTTGTAATTGTTAGTCTTGATTACCTTGTCTTGAATAGCGATCATAAATCCCTCTGTTTCGCTGAAAATGTCCTCCCCGGATGTAACCATTTGTTCGATGCTACCCTATCGACGTTATCCTTAAGTAGTTCTTTATAATGTTTGCTATGTAAAGTCTTTTCTGATATGCTAACCTCCTTTGCTTTGTCAGAATTTATTTGTTGAAGCAAGTTTAAATTTCCGTAATTTAAATTGAGGGGAGAAAGCGACTTGTCTGCCGACACTATAGCTCTGTGAAGTTGTGAATGTGGGCATTTTGTTAAAAGTACTTTATTAGAATTTCAATTTGTTTATAATATAAATTGTTTAAAGCAATCAATCCTCTTCCCCCTTTTTCTCTCGGTAGAGTCACTCTTTCTATTGCTGACTTACGGTGATGACTTCTGTATTTGGTGAGTGTTGTGCTAGTGAGTATTTCAAGGGCATGAATCTCTGTTTGTGTCCAATTAATAATTCCGAATGAATATGTAAGTACCGGTATAGCATAAGTGTTAATTGCTTTGATCTTGTTTTTTACCATTCAGTTGTGTTTTTAAAATTGATCTTATTCGTTTTTTGTATGCAAAAATTTATTAACTTTTCATCAGTTTATGATCAATTTGTTTAGCCTGCGCAAATCCTTGATATGTATATACGTTTTCGTCGTCCATTACTCCTATTCGGTTGGCTTCGTCAACTTCAAACTCTTCTAATTTTGTTATCATTCCTTTGATGACATTAAGTGACTTACATTTATCAATTCCAAAATCCATACATATATCTATACTGAATTCTAACGTTGAAGTAGATTCGTCATGTGTGTAGCATATAACTTGAGATCGTCCATGTAGAATAGATGTGAAAGTGTGTGGCAAACTGTATTACCATCTTTTATCATGAAACCATGTGTAGATTTGTTATGTATTTGAGATAATGGATTTAATGAAAGACAAAACCATAACCTACTAAACACTAAACGAGTCACCTTGAAATCTTCCTCGTCGGATGTTTACTGGGTCAGTACATCTGCTATTTTTCTTATATTTAACTTTAAGGTTGTTCTCCAACTCGTCATCGCTGTCCGCAAAACGTTTACTATCAATGGCTTTACTTTATAAATTTTAAATATCTGTATCAGCCTAATTATTATTATTATTACTATTGTTATTATTATTTTTATTATTATTATTATTATTATTATTACTATTATTATTATTATTATTATTATTATTATTATTATTATTATTATTATTATTATTATTATTATTATTATTATTATTATTATTATTATTATTATTATTATTATTATTATTATTATTATTATTATTATTATTATTATCATTAATATAACCATTTATATATAAGTATGACACAGAATTTATGCTACCTATTATTTTAAAATTTTCACTACTCCTTAACTGTATGCGATTCTGATAAAATGCAATAGCAATTCCCATTCTTTGTTTAGTTAACGTAGTATAAATAAAATTAAAAAAATATAGCTAGTGGAAAATTCAAAATATGGTATAATCAGGGTAAGAAGGATATTTAGAAGTTCCTTATCTCAAAACGAGTTTGCAAAAAAAGTCTTAAAATAGCAGTTTCATTTATTGATTGTCATTTTGTTTTTTAGACTAGATCAGTTTTAAAAAAATGTGTCTCCTTCTCGATTTTGGGGTACCGGGTTGTTAAAAGCTGCCAACAAGGTTATTCTTACTTAAGAGAATATCCTGCATTCAAAAACCATTGTTGGCAGTTTTTTGTTTGAGTATTTCAACCCCAAACACCCCAAACACCCCCTAACAATCAATTTTTACGGAATTATCTTTAATAATTCATAAGTCCGGAAATAATTATTCTAAAATTTATTTTTAAAACTTTGTTTGTAGAAAAATGTATAATCAAGAATTTGGCTATTTCAAATTGTTGATTTGTTTCGAAACTAAACAAGAAAATGGCTCTCAGACACAAACTTCTCAGTTTCTGCTGAGCAACAATGAAATGTTTCACTTTATTGCAAGTAAACGGTAAAAAATGGAGATGTTGTTTTTTCCCGAAAACATCATTGACAATTCATAAATAATGTATAATCGTCATATTTAGTCTAAATAGTTTAAGTATTGTGTAGTAATTGAAACAAAGTGGCAAAGTGTAATAATCCTAGGGGCAGCGGAGCGAAGCGGAGTCTCTACTACAATGTACATCCGTGGGCTTCTTGATGAAGCAAGTAGGCCTACGGGAGTAGGCTCAATCGCTTCCTTTTAGCTCATAAAATAATAAATTTGATAGTGCTCGGCTCATGTGTTACGCATTTACGAGCTGTACACAAAAAATAAAATGGCCGCCACTTCAAGTGTTTTTCCCATTTATCTCCATAATGCAAAGTTTTATGAAAAAATTGAATATGACAAGAATGATTTCTCTTGAAATTCTACACAAACATGATATTCACGTATGTTTGTAGAATTTAATACTTACGTACAACGAAACTTTTTGCATGTCAATCTGTACTAAAATGTACATACTTTGGCTCCAGTGGGCTTCTCAATGAATGAAGGGGGGAACTATGTGGGTAGGCTAAGTCTCTTTCTTTAAGTGTATGTAATAATAATTTTGATAGTGTCTGGCTCAAATTTCAGGCATTCATGAGCTGTACGTAAAAAATAAAATGGCCGCCACTGCAAGTGTTTTTCCCATTAACTCCATAATGCAAAGTTTTATGACAAAATTGAATATGACAAGAATTATTCCTCTTGAAATTCTACACAAACGTGATACTCACGTATGTTTGTAGAATTTAATACTTACGTAGAACTTAAACTTTTTGCATGTCAATCTGTACTAAAATGTACATACTTTGGCTCCAGTGGGCTTCTCAATGTTTGAAGAATGAGCCAGGTTGGTGGGCTAAGTCTCTTCCTTTAAGTGTACGTAATAATAATTTTGATAGTACCCGGCTCAAATGTTAGGCATTCACGAGCTGTACGTAAAAAACAAAATGGCCGCCACTGCAGGTGTTTTTCCCATTTATCTCCATAATGCTAAGTTAAATGACAAAATAGAATATGACAAGAATTATTCCTCTTTGAATTTCACACAAACATGATATTCACGTATTTTTATAAAACTTAATTGTAACGTACAACTTTAATTTGTTGCATGTTAATCTGTACTCAAATCTACAAACGTTTGCTCCTGTGGGCTTCTCATTGAGGGAAGAGTGAACTATGTAGGTGCGCTAAATTTGTTTTATTTAATTTGGTTTAAGGACGTAATTGACAACGAGGATCATATGACGTCAGGGGTATTTGGAGGAAAGTGTCAAGAAGGACGTCACAGTCCCTGGGCATGTGGGTGGGCTCAATCTATTCCTGTGAGCTTTTTGCCTGGCAATATTGAAAATTTGATATATTTAATAATTTGTTCGGAGTGTGATGAATTCAATGGTGGACGACATTGATAACCAAATTCATCAATCTGGCTCTTAGGGGTTACCAAATTACCGAGATTGTTAAAAATTGTTGCAAACCGTGGTCTATTTTTTATGAAACGGAGCACTTATCAATATTTATTTTGTTTTTAAAATTTTTCATGTAAACATTCTTATACTTACGACTTAACAATAGTTAACTTTATGGCTCTATCTAGAATCAATAACAAGGTACAGTTAATTAATAGGCACAAGTGCGTACGCGAAATTGAGACAATGTTTAACTTTGGGGCGTTGCGACGCCACAATCCCTTCCGATATTGAAATGTTCCATAAAAATAATAAAACAAGATAAATATTGATTTCAAAAGTTAAAAACCATTGATCCAATTTCGTAAATATAGCTCTCAGAAGTAACCAAAGTCTTCCTATAGTTAGAATTCTCGCTGAGGATGTCTATTTTTTTTACGAAACGGAGTTTTTATCAATATTTATTTTGTTTCTTATTTTGTTAATGTAAACAATCTTAACCATACGAGTTAATAATAGTGAACTTTATGGCTCTATCTAGAAGCAATAATAAGCTAGAATTATTTAATTGACAGAAGTGCGTACGTGACATTCAGGCATTGTTTGACCTTGGGGCGTCGCCACGCTACTAACCCTTCTGATATTGAAATGTTCCATACTTGATAATTTTTTCTACAATATGTATAGATTTCAATAGTTAAAGACACATTAATCCAGTTTGATAAATGTGGCTCTCAGGGGTAATCAAATTCTAGAGATTGTTTCAATTCTCGTTACGGAGGTCTATTTTTTATGAAACGGAGTACTTATCAATGTTTTTTATTGTTTATCATTTTTTTCTATAAACAAACGTAACATTAGAAAGTTTATAGTGGCTAACTCTATGTATCTACCTGAAAGCAAGCACAAGCTAGAGTTATTGAAATAACACAATATCTGCATAAGTGACATTCAGACATCGTCTGACTTTGAGGTGTTACACCGCCACTCTTCCTTCTGATATTGAAATTTTCAATATCAAATAATTTATCTGCAAGTATGACTTAATGAACGGCGTGTTTAATATATAACCAAACTTGTAAGTTTGGCTCTCAGGGCTAACCAAACAAGTGCGATTGTTACAATTCTTGCAACCGTGGTCTATTTTATCCTGTAACGGACTATTATCAAATTGTGTTATTGTGTTTTATTTTTTTTATAAGCAAACTAAACATTACAAGTTACTATATTAGTTAATTGTATGGCTCTATCTAGAATAAGTACAAAGTTAGAGGTATTTATATAGACAGATGTGCACACATGAAATTCAGACATCTGAATTTGAGGCATCGCGACGCCATTTCCCTTCCGATATTTGAAAAAAACGATATTAAACAATATTTTCGCGAGTATTGGTAATCCAACGGTGTATGACACTTTTATTCATGAGCCATTTTTACCCTCTGGCTCAAAGTATAGTAGTTGCATAAATAATATGCACTTTTTTCTTGTTACAACCATGTTTTACACCCCTGTATTAACTTTAACCATTTTTAAATTATTATTTGTATTTACTAATCTTTGCTGAGCACATAAGTAATTTTATTTGGGGTTTAGTGTTAAAATAGTGGTTTATGTGGGTTTTTTTCTTCTGGATGGCAAAAACCAACCCTAATCCGATTTAAGGGTAAAAAAGTGAAAATGGCGATTGCCAACAATGGTATTCGGATTCAGCGTTTAAAAGTCTATTAGGATCACTTTGTTGGCAGCTTTTAACACGAGGGGCCCCAAAACTGAAAAATTATTAATTCTGGTCTAGTCAAGTTAATTATGGTCGACCACCGCTATTGTCAACCAGCATGGTTCATTTCTTCCATCTCACCCATTCCATTTCAACCATCCGAATTGCAGTGGATAATATATTCTGACAGCCGCATTCAGTACTCCTGGTGAGAGGCGGACAACAATTCACAAATGTCTCAAGGGTTGCATACCTGCACGGGGTTCCCGTGTTGGGAAGAAACATTGGGGCCGGGAACATGGGTGGATGTTTTTAGAACGTGGTGATAAAACCAGTAATGCTTGTTCGCTCACTAGATCATTCGCTCACTAGAACATTAGCTCTCTAGACTATTCGCTCAGTAGACCTCTCGCTCACTTAACTATTAGCTCAGTGGAGTTTTCGCTCAGTACATCATTCGCTAACTAGACCATTAGCGGACTAGAGTTTTCGAGCAGTAGAGTATTCACGCACTACGTCATTCGCTCACCAGAGCATTCGCTCAGTAGACTATTCGTGCAGTAGAGCATTCGCGCGCCTAAATACACGCTCAGTAGAGTTTTCGCGCAGCTGAGCATTCGCTCACTAGATCATTCTCTCAGAAGAGTTTTCGCGCACTAGAGAATTCGCGGCCTACAGCATTCGCGCACTAGATCATTCGCACACTAGACCATTCGCGCAAAAGAACATCCGCGGATTTAAGTCTTCGCTCAGTAGAGTTTTCGCGCAGTAGATCATTCGCTCACTAGACCATTAGCGGACTAGAGTTTTCGCGCACTAGAGAATTCGTGGACTAAGCATTCGCGCACTAGACCATTCGCTTACTAGACCATTCGCGCAGTAGAGCATTCGCGCGCTTAACTATTCGCTCAGTAGAGTTTTCGCGCACTAGATCATTCGCTCACTAGATCATTCGCGCAATAGAGTTTTCGCGCACTAGAACATTCGCTCACTAGATCATTCGCTCACTAGATCATTCGTTTAGTAGACTATTCGCGCAGTAGAGCATTCGCGCACTTAAGTATTCGCTCAGTACAGTTTTCGCGCAGTAGAGAATTCGCGAACTAGACCATTCGCGGACTGGAGTTTTCGTACAGTAGAGTATTCGCGAAGTACATAATTCGCTTACTAGAGCATTCGCTTTGTATACCACTCGCGCAGTGGGGCATTCGCGCACTTAACTATTCGCTCAGTATAGCTTTCGCGCAGTAGAGCATTCGCGCACTAGATTATTCGCGCAGCAGTGTTTTCGCGATACAGAACATTCGCTCACCAGAGCATTCGCGCACTATAGTTTTCGCGCATTAGAGCATTCGCGCACTAGAATATTCGTGCACTTAATTATTCGTTCAGTAGATTTTTCGCGCAGTGGAGCATTCGCGCCTTAGACCATTCGCGAACTAGTATTTTCGCGCAGTACAACATTCGCTGACTAGATCATTCGCGCACTGGTGTTTTCGCGCACTGGAACATTCGCGCACTAGACCATTCGCTTACTTAATTTTTCGCTCAGTAGATTTTTCGTGCAGTACAGTATTCGCTCACTAGACCATTCGCGGACTAGAGTTTTCGCTCAGTGGAATATTCGCTGCCTGGATCATTCGCGCATTAGGGCTTTCGTGCTTATGAGCATTCGCGCAGTAGAACATTCGCTAACTTAAAATTTCGCTCACTAGATATGTTCCCTTAAAAGCTTCTATAGGCGGTAAAAAAGTGTCATTCATTTTAGCATCAGAATCCATATACTCGTAAGGGAATACACCTTTTCTCAAAAGCAAAGACACTCGCTCATCATTAAAGTTTTGTTTCATGATCATAAAACGTTGAATGTTATCAGACACCTTTAAATTTTCTACCAATTGTTCCAAGGATGCGTTCAGAAACTGAAACGAGTCAATAAACTGCAAGCTACCAAGAGAAAAGGAAATATACTTTTCCATGTTGTTAGGTATGCAAGTAATTTTTTTGTTTTCTATTTTACCCATTCCTTGCATGATTAAATGTGAATCATAGTTTCGCAAATTATGGAAAATCACAGGAATCTTGTTAGAGAATTTATAATTCAAATTACAAGAGTTATGGGCGGCACCTCTGAATTTACCTGTCATATGACAGTGATCTCTTACTCGATCATTGTACATTGACTTTTTACATATATGACAACATTCTGATGTTTGAAAAATAGTCTCCTCGTCAGAACTCATCTCCATTGGTACAACACATTTCTTTACACCACTTAATTGGTTTTCTTCATTTAACATGAAATCTAAAAATGTATCTACTACATTTTCTCCTCTATACACGGTAGGTTGTTTTACGCACTTTCCCTCTGAATCAACAACAACATACGCAAAGCCCGACGGAACATGATGAGCGATTTCAGTAGTATGTGAAATGTTTGGATCTTGTTCACACCCCTCTATTGGTTTTACAAAACACTCAAAATCAGCGTAAATAACAAAGGGCACTTTCAACGCAAGGTGATGATTTTTAAATTCCATCCACTTAGTCTCTTCAGTAGGCATGGAAATTTTTTGAGGCTCGTTTACAGCACACCGCGGTTCATGATCATCGAGTAAATGTTTAGATGAGAAACGATGTAGACAATAATGACAGTAAAATGATTTACATTTGTGCTTAGTTAGAGAACTCATTAAACGATTTAAGTTTTTAATTAGAGAATAATGTTTTTTCTCGCCCTCAATGATATAAAGTAAATCAACATGTCTTTCACAACATTGTTTTGTAATTCGCAGCGGAAAAACTTCTTTTTCATAGCCATATACATTAACGGAGATATGGTTCTGTTTTTCGAATTTATCAATATGTTTCACTGATACTGGATATGTAATCCCAGTCATGTTAAACTCATCCTCCCATTTGATATATTGTTGAACACGGTGTTGATTATCACTCACAGGATGAATCGCAGCTAGAACAGACCACAGAAAGCAACGCTCGTCTTCATTTTGAATGTTGATTATAGCTTTTTTGTTTCCAAGTTCACTTGGGAGAGTAATGTAACTCGAACCTGCGAGCGGAACGTACTGACAGATTTTTAATTCAAGATATTCTACTGCTTCTTCGTTCCACCCACTTCCATCGCGTTGAAACTCCCAGCTTCTTCTCGTTAACACCTCCATCACCTCACTCACTTGATCATTAATTTCATGTTCTCCTAACAGTAGACAACATTTACTTCTTAGACAGGGTGTCGATGTTACAGTTTCACCCTCACTATCAGTACGGCTAAATCTCACTAACATCGCTATATACCACTTTATACCCTTCATTTCATGCAGTTCCTCGGATAGTTTAAGTTTAATAGTTTCGGTTAAGCTATCCTTAAATGTTAAGTGATTCATCTCATTGTTTTTGTTTTTAAATTTATAACTCTTCACAGTATTGTTCAATACACTATTAAATTCACAAGGGTCATCACACGCTTTATCTTGCTCAATCACTACTTCTTCTTCTGCTTCTTCTTCTTCTACACCAGTTGACATTTTATTGCAAGATGTCTTCATATGTCTCTTTAACGCGTCTTTTCGTGAAAATGTCTTAAGACAGGATGGACACTCCATTTCTAACTTTAGATGGGTCTTCATATGACGTTCCAACGCATCACCTCGCTTAAATACAGAAGCGCAAAGATCACACTTCCGCAACAACAGTGAAGTAGAATGGTCATTTCGACGATGTCGATTTAGATTAGTCTTTTGAGGGAAGACTTTCTCGCAGTCAACACACTCGAATCTCTCAGAAGGCATTTTAAGCAAACTGAAACCAAAATAAATATACATATATAGCTTAGACCCTATCTGTTAGAATTCCATCCATTCAGTCTCTTCCGTAGACAATAATGGCAGTAAAATGATATAACATCAACATACATAATAATAATAACCATAATAACCATTATCATAATAATTACAACAACAATAATAATAATAATAATAATAATAATAATAATAATAATAATAATAATTATAATAATAATAATAATAATAATTGTATTCTTGTTGTTTATTTTCATTGTTATTGCATATAATTAATCATATCATATTGTTATGTTTGTTCATAATGAATTATGTTTCACAATATAAATTAAAAAAGTATAAAGAATAATATTAAATGTAATCGTTATTAATATTATTATATTTAAATGTTACGTTTAAATAAATAAACTTACTTTCAAAGTATAAATCTATTCATTAATTTAAAACTTATGAAAATCGAACTTTGAACTTTTATTTATTTTTATTATTTTTTACGAAAACCGGAAATCTTAATAGCTCCGTCAATGACGATAGCTCAATGACTAATGAGTAAGAAGATTGTGCTCATTACTTATATAGGGCAGATATCTTATTTCAATTAAATTCCGTAAACACACGAAGGTACCCGAAGTTTGCCGAATATGCCTCTTGTGATATTGAATAAAAAAAACTAATAAGTTGCTTGGCCTACTGAAAAGTAATAATGTTATGATTGTACAATCTCGTACCAAGTATCATGTTTTAGCGAGGTGAGAACAAGAATGAACTTGTTTCATTGTGTGCTAGCAGAAGACTGCGGCAGCAAAGTGAGTGAAAGTGAATGATTCATCTCAAAACCTGAAGGACAAAGACCAAACCGCTACTACCTGTTTCAATAATATTATGTTAAGACAGTGGGTTAATGTTAGGTTATATGTCAGACTAGTTATTCCATCTATGTAGATTTGTTATGAAAATCCTAGAAGATTAGGTTATGTTAGGATATGTTGGTTTATGTTAGATTAGTTTAGGTTAGGTTAGGTTAGGTTAGGCTGATCTAACCAAACGAAAAAGTATAAAATAACAAGTAGAAATGAAGTATATAGCTTATCTGTGAGAAATCCATCCATTCACTCTCTTCCGTAGACAATAATGCTAGTAAAATGATATACCATTATGATACATAATAATAACCATAATAACCATAATACTAATAATTACAATAATTTTTTTTATTTATTGATTTTTTTAAATTTATTTGTAATGAGCACATACTACCAAAATTACTTCATATCCATAAAGCCTTATAGAAGACTTGTCTGTGGGTTAGACAAAAAAAACATATTTACTTCTCGGTAATGTGCAATTAACATAACTAACAAAATAACATGAAGAAACTATAGTTTCTTAGGATCTGTTAGTTTAGGTTAGGTTAGCTTAGATCAATCTTACCTAACCTAACCTAACCTAAACTAACAGATCCTAAGAAACTATAGTTTCTTCATGTTATTTTATATTTTTTTTTTTTTGGTTTGATCAATCTAACCTAACCTAACCTAACCTAAACTAACATATCCTAACATAATCTAATCTCTTAGGATTTTCATAACAAATCGACATAGGTGGAATTACTAGCCTGACATATAACCTAACATTAACCCAGTGTCTTAACATAATATTATTGAAACAGGTAGTAGAGGTTTGGTCTTTGTCCTTCAGGTTTTGACATGGATCATTCACTTTCACTCACGTTGCTGCCGCAGTCTTCCGCTAACACACGATGAAACAAGTTCATTCTTGTTCTCACCTCGCTGTAACATGATACTTGGTACGTAATTGTACAATCATAACATTATCACTTTTCGGTAGGCCAAGCAGCTTATTAGTCATTTTATTCAATATCACAAGAGGCATATTCGGCAAACTTCGGGAACCTTCGTGTGTTTACGGAATTTAGTTGAAATAAGAAACCTGCCCTATACAAGTACTGAGCACAGTCTTCTTACTCATTAGTCATTGAGCTATCGTCATCGACGGAGCTATTAAGATTTCTGGTTTTCGTAAATAGTAATAATAATAAATAAAAGTTTCGAAGTTTGATTTTCATAAGTTTTAAATTAATGACTAGATTTATATTTTGAAAGTAAGTTTATTAATATAAACATAACATCTAAATATAATAATATTTATGACAATTACATTAAATATTGTTCTTTATACTTTTTTTATTTATAACGTGAAACATAATTCATTATGAACAATTATAACATGATATCATTATTTATATGCAATAACAATGAAAATAAACAAAAAGAATATTATTAGTATCATCATTATTATTATTATTATTATTATTATTATTATTATTATTATTATTATTATTATTATTATTATTATTATTATTATTATTATTATTATTATTATTATTATTATTATTATTATTATTATTATTATTATTATTATTATTACTTTAAGGTTATTATTAGTATTATTATTATTATTATTATTATTATTATTATTATTATTATTATTATTATTATTAAAGCTTTTACGTTCAGTATACCTTGCCATAGCTGAGTCCATTATTTCTTATGGCTTACTAGCTTGGGGTAAGCCTTCCTCCCGGTATGTAAACTTAATATTAAAACTCCAAAAATTAATGTTAAAAGCAATAACACCCTGCTTTGTCAAATACCGCTCACTTGCTTCTAATAATACATTTTCGATTTTTAAGTTTTGTAATCTATTGTTTGTTTCTTATCTTTATAAATATCGCTTTATTTTAAAATATTATTTCAATAGACTATATGAAATTTCTGCAAATGTTGTTGGAGTTACTAGATGGAACCAAAAAAGAAAATGTTACTTTACCAAGATTTAATAACAAATATGGAAAGAAGGCACTTTTTTAATTAACATCTTTGATATTCAATGAAATCCCTGCTAATTTAAAACATTTAGAAAAATGTTCAGTTATAAAAACAGAAATTAAAATGCATTTGTTACAACTACTATGCTAATAGATACTTATTGTTTTATACATATGATTTAGCCTGGTTATTGCCAATTGTGATTGTCCGTATTCTCTTTCACTATAATATTTTGTACATGTAGAATAATATATGTATTGTGTTGGATGTTCCAGTGTTGGTTATGTTATGTTTTGGTATTATGAATGAATCTGTGTGCTTTTGTGAAATGGAATTATTTTTGTTAGTTATGTTAATTGCACATTACCGAGAAGTAAATATGTTTTTTTTGTCTAACCCACAGACAAGTCTTCTATAAGGCTTTATGGATATGAAGTAATTTTGGTAGTATGTGCTCATTACAAATAAATTTAAAAAAATCAATAAATAAAAAAAATTATTGTAATTATTAGTATTATGGTTATTATGGTTATTATTATGTATCATAATGGTATATCATTTTACTAGCATTATTGTCTACGGAAGAGAGTGAATGGATGGATTTCTCACAGATAAGCTATATACTTCATTTCTACTTGTTATTTTATACTTTTTCGTTTGGTTAGATCAGCCTAACCTAACCTAACCTAACCTAAACTAATCTAACATAAACCAACATATCCTAACATAACCTAATCTTCTAGGATTTTCATAACAAATCTACATAGATGGAATAACTAGTCTGACATATAACCTAACATTAACCCACTGTCTTAACATAATATTATTGAAACAGGTAGTAGCGGTTTGGTCTTTGTCCTTCAGGTTTTGAGATGAATCATTCACTTTCACTCACTTTGCTGCCGCAGTCTTCTGCTAGCACACAATGAAACAAGTTCATTCTTGTTCTCACCTCGCTAAAACATGATACTTGGTACGAGATTGTACAATCATAACATTATTACTTTTCAGTAGGCCAAGCAACTTATTAGTTTTTTTTATTCAATATCACAAGAGGCATATTCGGCAAACTTCGGGTACCTTCGTGTGTTTACGGAATTTAATTGAAATAAGATATCTGCCCTATATAAGTAATGAGCACAATCTTCTTACTCATTAGTCATTGAGCTATCGTCATTGACGGAGCTATTAAGATTTCCGGTTTTCGTAAAAAATAATAAAAATAAATAAAAGTTCAAAGTTCGATTTTCATAAGTTTTAAATTAATGAATAGATTTATACTTTGAAAGTAAGTTTATTTATTTAAACGTAACATTTAAATATAATAATATTAATAACGATTACATTTAATATTATTCTTTATACTTTTTTAATTTATATTGTGAAACATAATTCATTATGAACAAACATAACAATATGATATGATTAATTATATGCAATAACAATGAAAATAAACAACAAGAATACAATTATTATTATTATTATTATTATAATTATTATTATTATTATTATTATTATTATTATTATTATTATTATTATTGTTGTTGTAATTATTATGATAATGGTTATTATGGTTATTATTATTATGTATGTTGATGTTATATCATTTTACTGCCATTATTGTCTACGGAAGAGACTGAATGGATGGAATTCTAACAGATAGGGTCTAAGCTATATATGTATATTTATTTTGGTTTCAGTTTGCTTAAAATGCCTTCTGAGAGATTCGAGTGTGTTGACTGCGAGAAAGTCTTCCCTCAAAAGACTAATCTAAATCGACATCGTCGAAATGACCATTCTACTTCACTGTTGTTGCGGAAGTGTGATCTTTGCGCTTCTGTATTTAAGCGAGGTGATGCGTTGGAACGTCATATGAAGACCCATCTAAAGTTAGAAATGGAGTGTCCATCCTGTCTTAAGACATTTTCACGAAAAGACGCGTTAAAGAGACATATGAAGACATCTTGCAATAAAATGTCAACTGGTGTAGAAGAAGAAGAAGCAGAAGAAGAAGTAGTGATTGAGCAAGATAAAGCGTGTGATGACCCTTGTGAATTTAATAGTGTATTGAACAATACTGTGAAGAGTTATAAATTTAAAAACAAAAACAATGAGATGAATCACTTAACATTTAAGGATAGCTTAACCGAAACTATTAAACTTAAACTATCCGAGGAACTGCATGAAATGAAGGGTATAAAGTGGTATATAGCGATGTTAGTGAGATTTAGCCGTACTGATAGTGAGGGTGAAACTGTAACATCGACACCCTGTCTAAGAAGTAAATGTTGTCTACTGTTAGGAGAACATGAAATTAATGATCAAGTGAGTGAGGTGATGGAGGTGTTAACGAGAAGAAGCTGGGAGTTTCAACGCGATGGAAGTGGGTGGAACGAAGAAGCAGTAGAATATCTTGAATTAAAAATCTGTCAGTACGTTCCGCTCGCAGGTTCGAGTTACATTACTCTCCCAAGTGAACTTGGAAACAAAAAAGCTATAATCAACATTCAAAATGAAGACGAGCGTTGCTTTCTGTGGTCTGTTCTAGCTGCGATTCATCCTGTGAGTGATAATCAACACCGTGTTCAACAATATATCAAATGGGAGGATGAGTTTAACATGACTGGGATTACATATCCAGTATCAGTGAAACATATTGATAAATTCGAAAAACAGAACCATATCTCCGTTAATGTATATGGCTATGAAAAAGAAGTTTTTCCGCTGCGAATTACAAAACAATGTTGTGAAAGACATGTTGATTTACTTTATATCATTGAGGGCGAGAAAAAACATTATTCTCTAATTAAAAACTTAAATCGTTTAATGAGTTCTCTAACTAAGCACAAATGTAAATCATTTTACTGTCATTATTGTCTACATCGTTTCTCATCTAAACATTTACTCGATGATCATGAACCGCGGTGTGCTGTAAACGAGCCTCAAAAAATTTCCATGCCTACTGAAGAGACTAAGTGGATGGAATTTAAAAATCATCACCTTGCGTTGAAAGTGCCCTTTGTTATTTACGCTGATTTTGAGTGTTTTGTAAAACCAATAGAGGGGTGTGAACAAGATCCAAACATTTCACATACTACTGAAATCGCTCATCATGTTCCGTCGGGCTTTGCGTATGTTGTTGTTGATTCAGAGGGAAAGTGCGTAAAACAACCTACCGTGTATAGAGGAGAAAATGTAGTAGATACATTTTTAGATTTCATGTTAAATGAAGAAAACCAATTAAGTGGTGTAAAGAAATGTGTTGTACCAATGGAGATGAGTTCTGACGAGGAGACTATTTTTCAAACATCAGAATGTTGTCATATATGTAAAAAGTCAATGTACAATGATCGAGTAAGAGATCACTGTCATATGACAGGTAAATTCAGAGGTGCCGCCCATAACTCTTGTAATTTGAATTATAAATTCTCTAACAAGATTCCTGTGATTTTCCATAATTTGCGAAACTATGATTCACATTTAATCATGCAAGGAATGGGTAAAATAGAAAACAAAAAAATTACTTGCATACCTAACAACATGGAAAAGTATATTTCCTTTTCTCTTGGTAGCTTGCAGTTTATTGACTCGTTTCAGTTTCTGAACGCATCCTTGGAACAATTGGTAGAAAATTTAAAGGTGTCTGATAACATTCAACGTTTTATGATCATGAAACAAAACTTTAATGATGAGCGAGTGTCTTTGCTTTTGAGAAAAGGTGTATTCCCTTACGAGTATATGGATTCTGATGCTAAAATGAATGACACTTTTTTACCGCCTATAGAAGCTTTTAATAGTACTTTGGCTCAAAGCAGTGTATCAGTTGAAGACTATGAGCATGCACTAAGAGTGTGGGATGCCTTTGAAATCAAAACCATGGGAGAATACCATGACCTATACGTACAGACTGATGTTTTGTTGTTGGCTGATGTTTTCGAAAATTTTAGAACATTAGCCTTAGAAGATTATGAAATTGATCCGGCTCACTTATATACCGCACCAGGTTTTGCATGGCAAGCTTGTCTAAAAACAACAGGGGTGAAGCTCGAATTGTTAACTGACATCGACATGCACATTTTTATAGAGAGTGGTATACGTGGAGGAGTATCAATGATAACAAAAAGATTCTCAGTTGCTAACAACAAGTATATGGATGATTATAAACAAAACGAGGAAAGTAAATACATAATGTATTGGGATTGCAACAATCTCTATGGAACGTCAATGGTTGAGAATCTCCCTATCAGTGGTTTTCGTTGGTTAGATAAAAACGAAATTGAATTACTCGATGTGGAAAATGTGCACGATGAAAATGGTAAGGGGTATATTCTAGAAGTGGACTTGGAGTATCCCGAAAACTTACATGAAACACATAACTGTTACCCCCTCGCACCAGAACGAATGGAAATCAAGAATGAATTGTTGTCTCCATTTTCACAAGCTTTAAATTCAAAATTAGATATTAAGACTACTGGCAAAATTAAAAAGCTAGTTCCAAATCTAAAGAACAAAGAAAACTATGTTATTCACTACAAGAATCTGAAGCAGTACATATTATATGGAATGAGATTGACGAAAATCCATCGGGTTATTGAATTCAATCAAAGTAAGTGGTTGAAACCTTTTATTGACTTAAATACCGAAAAGAGGAAACATGCAAAAAACGAATTTGAAAAAAATTTCTATAAATTGATGAACAATGCTATCTATGGAAAATCTTTAGAATGTCTTAGGAAGAGGGTTAATGTTGATTTAGTTACCACTGATAAGAAAGCAAAGAAATTAATTGCGTCACCAACCTTTGAGGGGTTTACTATATTTGCGAATAATCTAGTAGCA
The DNA here is from genome assembly GCA_945910005.1 of Isoperla grammatica. Taxonomy (NCBI): domain Eukaryota; kingdom Metazoa; phylum Arthropoda; class Insecta; order Plecoptera; family Perlodidae; genus Isoperla; species Isoperla grammatica. The sequence continues at coordinate 47,122,992 of OX246743.1, read as the reverse complement.
ATTAAATCCATAAAGAAAATGCTCTTGTTGAACAGACCGATATACGCTGGGCTCTCTATCTTGGAACTAAGCAAAACATTCATGTACGACTTCCATTATTCTTTTATAAATGAAAAATTTGGGAACAACGCATGTCTTCTGTTCACTGATACTGATTCATTATGTTATGAAATACAAACTGAAGATGTGTATAATGATGTGAGAGAACATGCTCATCTATTCGATACTTCTAATTATCCACAAAATCATGATCTATTCGATATGCAAAATAATAAATCTCTTGGTAAGATGAAGGATGAAATGGGAGGAAGTTTGATAAAAGAGTTTATTGGTTTGAGACCGAAAATGTATTCTCTATTGAAAGCAACTGGGGAAGAGAAGAAAGTTGCAAAAGGTGTAGTGAAACAAACCCTTAAAAATAAAATAAAACATGATCATTACAAGAAATGTTTGCTGAATAGCAAAATTATAAGTGAGGAAATGTATACCATAAGACAATATAAACATGAAGTTTATAGTGTTAAACAGAGGAAGATTGCTCTCTCACCTGCTGATGATAAGCGATATTTATTAGAAGATGGTGTTCAAACTCTTGCGTATGGACATATTAGAATTAAGAACACTTGAAGAACACTGTACTATAGAATGTCTATAAATATAATTGTTTAAAAAATGTATGGTTTTGGGAAAATAAATAGTTTTTTTGAAATAATATTGTAATATGATAATTCTTTTTTCACTCCTAAATTATCCTTATTTTATCATCCATAACCTAAATTGTATGAATATAACTGTATCAAGTATGTTTACACAGTGGATGTAGCCTATGTTGTATAATCATTTTTAAATGCTCATTGATATTGTTATTGAGATGATATTGTAGTAAACAATGATATAGTGAGATCCACCACCGCCTCAGATTTATAAATAGAACCCTTAGTAAAACCATAAAGTTATTCCAATGGATATGAATGTTAGAGAAGTATATTACTTTATCAAGTGTAATACTCTGTTGAGATCCACCACATTCTTAGGTCTATAAATAGAACCGTTAACAAAACTCTAAAACTATTCTACGAATTATGAATGCTAGGTTACGATGTTGTGAAAGTATATTACTTTATCAAGTGAAATATTCTGGGGAGATTTTTTTTTTTTAAATAAACAATGTAAACTTGATAAACTAGCCTTTTCATTTAATAAACTCGTTTCCTATTAGTACATTATAAGCAGAGATACATTTCCCTTGTACCTTCCTTGAAGAATTTTCAGGTATTATCTATATAATGTATGTTGTATTAGAACTAGAACTAGAATGTGTAGAATACTAGAATACACATTTAAGTATAATATAACTCAAAAACTGAATACCCTTTGACAGGAACGGGATGGTCATGCATGGTTCATGGAGTAAGACTAGGTGAGTGTTAGGACCTTTGGTTAGGTAGGATGGAGTTCTTTAGCTCTTAGAGGTGGAATGAGTTCATTGGTTATAAAGTAGTGGTTAGGTCCTTTGGTGGAATAGAGGTGGGTTAGGTATGGTTCCTATAGTAAGGTTAGGTTAGGTTAGGTCTTTTGGTTAGGTTAGATCGGGTTTTTGGGTGTAAGGGAGTGGATAAGCTTATTGATTCTAAAGTGGTGGTTAGGCCCTTTGGTGAAAAAGGGACGGATTAGGTTAGGTTTCTTCGAAAAGGGTATGTGGAGGTTAGATCATTTGGTTATGTAAAATTGGGATATTTGGCTGTTACGGGGTGGATAGGTCCATTGGTTGTAAAGTGACGGTTAGGCCCTTTGGCGGGAAAAGGGTGGGTTAGTTATGATTCCATTAGGAAGGTTGGGTTAGGTAAGGTCTTTTTGTTAGGCTAGATGAGCTTATTTACTCTTAGGGCTGGATAGGTGCATTGGTTGAAAAGTGGTGGTTATGCCCTTTGGCAGGGCTAGTTTAGGTTAAGATTAGGTTTGGTATAGTCCTATAGCTGTGTTAGGTTAGGTTAGGTATGTTGAGGTAGTGAAAGTAGGTCACGAGATCCACCATGAGATCCACCACCACGGTGGTGGATCTCTTATGGGACTACAATGTTAAAGCGAGATCCACCACTGTTCCAGTATCCCCATTTACCCCCTACTAGCCTCAATTTTATTAAAATATACAGACGGTATTGTATTGTGAGGTTCCCAAGATGGACACAAGAATATCTCCCTTGTTTGTTTGTATTCACTTTATTGGCGTTCCATAGATAGATATCAAAACAAAGTTACAGCGGTTGAAACGTTAGGTTGTGGAATGTCCATGTCTTTGGTCGTGGAATGGCTTGGAAGTTTCACGGAATGTCTTGGTTATTCCTTGTCGTTGACCATCCAGATATCCGAGGTACAGTCCCCGCCAGGGTATCTGCAAACAGAGGCATCTCATATCATCCAATCACATCTCACGGACTCTCGCCGTTCTTGTCCGCAGCGATATCTCGAGCCACGCAAACAGGGGTGGGCAAACTACGGCTAATATGGCCGGTATTGAACGCGACTAAATTCAAAGAAGTTATGGTCTATGGACTGGCAAAAATGATGCTATGGTTTTTAGGTACGTGTATGCGAACTCACGTGTTTAATGTGAAAATAAACCAGGTGGGGATCTTGAATCAGCTACATCACATGTCATAATCACATAATGAGGAAACAAAATTGATAAGTTCATTAATTATTATATGTATTGTTGTTAACCGGCGTGTGTGTTTGGAGGAGGTGGGCGGGGGGGGGGGGGGGGGAGGGGGCGGGTGATATAAAATTGAGTTTGGTTTTAGTGGTTCGTCCCAAAATGATTGTAAAAAGCTTGTCATGTGTAACCACTAAAAACGAGCTTAGGTTTAAATCACCCCCCCCCCCCCCCCCCTGGAAACACATGAACTGGCACAAATGTTCTCATTTTTAATTTACCAATAATGTTCCCCCAGTACGACATATTGATGCGTTGATGATTTTCATAACTGAAAACGTACATCCACACTCACAGGTTAGTTAGCTATATGTGCCATGTGGACTGTCTGTCTGTCTGTCTGTCTGTCTGTCTGTCTGTATGTCTGTCTGATCGCATGTGCACGTGAAACCAAACAAATCGCAACTTCATGCCACGTCACAACCCAATGGTTGACTCAGAAAGTTTTCCTACCCCTGATCTAAAACCAACACACGAAAAGTTAATCAGGAATCTTTTCGAGGAGTCAGTCGGGATAAGTTTGTTTGGTATGAAGATCATAAGATAAAGTCACATTTTAAACTACGGCCGGTAAAACTCGAGCCTGGTTTAAACGACTTGATTTACATAAAGCTTGCAGACTTCCGAAACTGCAGAAAGACTTGGAAAAGGAAAGGGAATATTTCTGAAATATATTGAGAGAGAACGGTGAAGCTGGAAGTGGTTGGTAACTAGAGGGGTTTCACTGTTTCGTGTTTTTGGTAAAACGAGTAGTTTTTATTTTTGCCGTGATCTGAATAATGCAAATTTCAGCGAAAAGGAAATAGGATTGTTTTTGCAATTGCCACTTTTATCTACGCATCTCGTAAATGTTCATATTTTTGTGCTAGTAAATACGCAATCTTTGGGCCTGGTGGCAATTTCATTACTAAAACTGTATGGTATACCATCCAGTTTTTATTTTGGTATACCATGCAAAATAAAATAAAGGGAATGAAATGTTATAACATTTCCATTCCCTTTATTTTATTTTATTTTATTCGCGACTGTATTTTAGACCCTGTAGACGTGATATGTAAGAAGAGGTAAATGAAGTTGAAGAAGAAATTGAAGTTATAACATTAAACATACGTTTATGCATGATTATGAATGTGATTAAATATCAATCCATATCTGATCTAATATTTAGATCACATTTTCTAATAGTAACTAAACTGTATACAATACATACACACTATGTTGTCGCCACCATAATGTTTGCAACAAACACAGCATGCAGGCTTTTACGCACAACCACACTGACTCCTCGCTTTCCTGTTACCCTGTTATTCTACTCCGTCAGCCCCTTCGTAAAACAAAACAACAAGAAATGGAATCGACCAATCGGAGAACGCTTCTAATTATTTCAAGATAAATAATAATCCCCAGCCCATCAACGGTTTTGTCTGAAGCCACGAGAAGGAAACACAACCGGAGCTTATATAATTTTACACTTCACTTCGGCTCTCGGAATAAACTCGCGCTATAAGAGCCTCCCCCCCCCCCCCCCCCCAACACAGACGAGTTTGTTCGCGAATCTCCTCCACACAAAAGTTCCCTCGCAAACAAGAAGGTTTGTAATGAATCACCCCCCTCTCCTCCCTCCCTACCGCAACCCGCCCCCCACACCTCATTTCACTCTGTTTGCATATCGAACTGAGAGCTCTACGAAGCAGAGATCTTTTCTTAATGACCCTGCTATGTAGCCTACAAGTCTCCAAAGCACTTGAACCCTAGCTCGTTATATCTCTTCTATACTGAGTGCACTGGAGAGACTTGTTGCATTATGTATCAGCATTCCCTATAGCTTGAACGGAAGGAGATAGGCTACCCATTTCCGTTCCTTTGAATGCTGTTTCCATATCTCTTTTACCCTTTCCCGAATTGACGGGATCGCGACGCAGACATACAAGTCAACAAAAGGCCGTATCACACACTACGTAGACTGGAGTCGCCGATTACAATTGCGCTCTACAACTCTCCAATCACACACGCTTTACCAGCTGACAAACCACAACGCCCCCCAACCTAGTCACGCCATAATACACTCCCCAAACATATCTTCCAGACCAACGCGTGTTTTGATGTTTTTACTCGCACAGTTCAAAACATTTCCGTGAAGGTCGTTGTCGAGAAGGAAACTTAAAACGATAATCAGGTCAAAAACAAACAAAAAATAATATACAAAGGACATATAAAAGAAAAATGTTACTTAAAGTATGTAATACTTAAAAAGTAATGTAAAAAGTAAAGTATCGAAATGATATTTATGCTGGTCAATTCAATTCAATGTATTGTAATTTACCTGTCCCATGACAGGACAGGATGGCCAGTGTAGTGTTATGGGCATGCCCATATTAGGCCTACTATTAAGGTATTTGCCCATACCCTCTTCTCTTTAGCCTACAATGGATGTATCTATTGCGAACTATCGCGCCACCACCGGCAGTGCGCCTTACTTGTAGCGCGTAGGCAACCCGCGATACATCTTCTCAGCGCTCCGCACGGCAGCTGCCTCAACCCTGCTACCCCGTACTTAGAGCGCGTAGGCAACCCGCGATACATCTTCTCAGCGCTCCGCACGGCAGCTGCCTCAACCCTGCTACCCCGTACTTAGAGCGCGTAGGCAACCCGCGATACAACTTCTCAGCGCTCCGCACGGCAGCTGCCTCAACCCTGCTACCCCGTACTTAGAGCGCGTAGGCAACCCGCAATACACCTTCTCAGCGCTCCGCGCGGCAGCTGCCTCAACCCTGCTACCCCGTACTTGCAGCGCGTAGGCAACCCGCGATACATCTTCTCAGCGCTCCGCACGGCAGCTGCCTCAACCCTGCTACCCCGTACTTAGAGCGCGTAGGCAACCCGCGATACAACTTCTCAGCGCTCCGCACGGCAGCTGCCTCAACCCTGCTACCCCGTACTTAGAGCGCGTAGGCAACCCGCAATACACCTTCTCAGCGCTCCGCGCGGCAGCTGCCTCAACCCTGCTACCCCGTACTTAGAGCACGTAGGCAACCCTCGATACACCTTCTCAGCGCGCCGCGCGGCAGCTGCCTCAACCCTGCTACCCCCTACTTAGAGCGCGTAGGCAACCCGCAATACACCTTCTCAGCGCGCCGCACGGCAGCTGCCTCAACCCTGCTACCCCGTACTTAGAGCGCGTAGGCAACCCGCAATACACCTTCTCAGCGCTCCGCGCGGCAGCTGCCTCAACCCTGCTACCCCGTACTTAGAGCACGTAGGCAACCCTCGATACACCTTCTCAGCGCGCCGCGCGGCAGCTGCCTCAACCCTGCTACCCCCTACTTAGAGCGCGTAGGCAACCCGCAATACACCTTCTCAGCGCGCCGCACGGCAGCTGCCTCAACCCTGCTACCCCGTACTTAGAGCGCGTAGGCAACCCGCGATACATCTTCTCAGCGCTCCGCACGGCAGCTGCCTCAACCCTGCTACCCCGTACTTAGAGCAAAGAGCGCGTAGGCAACCCGCAATACACCTTCTCAGCGCGCCGCGCGGCAGCTGCCTCAACCCTGCTACCCCGTACTTAGGGCGCGTAGGCAACCCTCGATACACCTTCTCAGCGCTCCGCACGGCAGCTGCCTCAACCCTGCTACCCCGTACTTAGAGCGCGTAGGCAACCCGCGATACACCTTCTCAGCGCTCCGCACGGCAGCTGCCTCAACCCTGCTACCCCGTACTTAGAGCGCGTAGGCAACCCTCGATACATCTTCTCAGCGCTCCGCACGGCAGCTGCCTCAACCCTGCTACCCCGTACTTAGAGCGCGTAGGCAACCCGCGATACACCTTCTCAGCGCTCCGCACGGCAGCTGCCTCAACCCTGCTACCCCGTACTTAGAGCGCGTAGACAACCCGCGATACACCTTCTCAGCGCGCCGCGCGGCAGCTGCCTCAACCCTGCTACCCCGTACTTAGAGCGCGTAGGCAACCCGCGATACACCTTCTCAGCGCTCCGCGCGGCAGCTGCCTCAACCCTGCTACCCCGTACTTAGAGCGCGTAGACAACCCGCGATACACCTTCTCAGCGCGCCCCGCGGCAGCTGCCTCAACCCTGCTACCCCGTACTTAGAGCGCGTAGACAACCCGCGATACACCTTCTCAGCGCGCCGCGCGGCAGCTGCCTCAACCCTGCTACCCCGTACTTAGAGCGCGTAGGCAACCCTCGATACACCTTCTCAGCGCGCCGCGCGGCAGCTGCCTCAACCCTGCTACCCCGTACTTAGAGCGCGTAGACAACCCGCAATACACCTTCTCAGCGCGCCGCGCGGCAGCTGCCTCAACCCTGCTACCCCGTACTTGTAGTGCGCAGGCAACCCGCAATACACCTTCTCAGCGCTCCGCGCGGCAGCTGCCTCAACCCTGCTACCCCGTACTTAGAGCACGTAGGCAACCCGCAATACACCTTCTCAGCGCGCCGCGCGGCAGCTGCCTCAACCCTGCTACCCCGTACTTAGAGCGCGTAGACAACCCGCGATACACCTTCTCAGCGCGCCGCGCGGCAGCTGCCTCAACCCTGCTACCCCGTACTTGTAGTGCGCAGGCAACCCGCAATACACCTTCTCAGCGCGCCGCGCGGCAGCTGCCTCAACCCTGCTACCCCGTATTGTAGCGCGTAGGCAACCCGCAATACACCCTCTCAGCGCTCCGCGCGGCAGCTGCCTCAACCCTGCTACCCCGTACTTAGAGCGCGTAGGCAACCCGCGATACACCTTCTCAGCGCGCCGTGTGGCAGCTGCCTCAACCCTGCTACCCGAACTACGCGAATCTCCCCCTCTCTCTCTCTCCACGGCTGAGGGAGGGAGACATCAAGAGCACCAATACGTCGACTACGTTGTTGTGTAATTCGAGAAGATTAATGAATGATGTAAATAAATATTATTGAACATGAAGAGCGGCGTTTTACGTTGGCTCTGCTCTACTTGTAAAACAGGCGGTGTACACAGCCTGTACAGTGTACACAGCCTTATATAACGTTGCTAGGCTTCGCACCCTCCGACCGGTGGACTTTCCGAACCGATACTTGTATTCATAATAACATTACTGACAAAACATCACGATGAGCCTCATTGCTTGACCTGATACGGTTGCCCCTAGCAACTCCCTTGCCCGCATCACAACCACGTGTCAACCGAACTACGCAACATTGCGTCTTAATATCGTTTGAGAAATTTGTTTTGCCGTTTAATTGTGGGTAGGAAGGAATATTAAAAACATAATCAAACAGAAGACTTCGAAGGATTTCTTCATCTAACTGTGTTCTGGGAAACGTAATATGAGCGGTCGTGGGTTTTAAATTAAAAAAATGATTGTACCTTTATAAATTTCATAACTCCCGACATATTTTCTTGTGGGCTTTGCACGCCCACACGAACCGTCAGCATTGAACAACCAATAAACAATTCACTTTCAGCCTGGCTTTTCTTCGTTATTTCAATTATGTGTAGACTCTGAGCGCCTCCTAATTGGCTTGCTAGAAACTAAACACTGCGTTAGTCGGAGTATTTTTAATTAAAAATATTGAGTCGATAGGTTGATAATGTATGCCGAGAGGTACGAGCTTCTAAAAGTACGGTGGACGGGGAATTGTTGAAAGCACGGGGAGGAGAATTCTTACATCGTTTTTATCTCGGGGGGCGGCAAACTGTCTCACTTCTCTTGCGGCCAACTGTCTCACTTCTCTTGCGGCAAACTGTCTCACTTCTCTTGCGGCAAACTGTCTCACTTCTCTTGCGTCAAACTGTCTCGTTTCTCTTGCGGCAAACTGTCTCACTTCTCTTGCGGCAAACTGTCTCACTTCTTGTCTTCTACTCACGAAGAGACACTTTACTAAGTGTTCGTACGTTATTCACATTTTCTGACGGGGATAAATCGGCTGAAACGCCCCTCCACTTCCCCTCCACTCCCCCTCCACTTCCCCCTCCCCGCGCCACAGAATCATGATTTGTTTGCCCGCGGGATTCTGGATTTCTCAAATGAACCCGAACGAAAATAATTGCAGTTTTTTCAATAGCAATCAATTATTTTCTCACACGCGAATTGTTTGTAAAGAGCTTTCCACTTTCCTTCTTCTGCCATACCTTATACCATTACATCTCCACTCCTGGATTGTGTTATAGTTGAGAAACTGTAAGAATGACGGCCCCTTATTTATCCCTTCCACTGCTACCCGACCCCCCTCAACTCCGTGACAACCAAACCAAATGAAATGCGTAACTGAAAATCAGTTTGTTTCAGTTGTTCAGTTAGCCGTTTCATGGAGCTGAAGGGGGTCGGGTAGCAGTGGTGGGGATAAGGAGGGGGCCGTCATTCTTACAGTTTCTCAACTATATGTCTGTGCGTGTTGCTCGAGGGAGTAGCAAGTGCAGTACTCACCGCATTTCGTGCGCCAATACGGGCCCACCCGGCTCCTGCCCTGTCTACACCGAGTGTGAGTGTTGCTCGAGGGAGTAGCAAGTGCAGTACTCACCGCATTTCGTGCGCCAATACGGGCCCGTCCGGCTCCTGCCCGAAGTCAACCAGGAAGTTCTTGTCCAGGCTCATCCCTCCGTCTACAGTGTCCACGTCAATCTTCACCATGGTGGAACCGTGTCTACAAACAGGACCATGCTCATCGTACAAGGAACACTTGATTTGTTGCCGGAACATGTTCTGACATGTGTGGTGGTCTTCACGTGAAGTCACAACACATAGCGGAGTCACGAAGACAATGAGATATTATTGGAATTCTCTAATTTTATAGAAACTCAACCAATTGTACATCCATGTTATAGAAGTGTTTATAGATGTTGATTATATCTAGCCCGGTATCATTCCAGAATGTTGGTATTGAATGCAACTTTAAAGATAGGAACAAGAAACCTTAAACACTCCCGCTGTTCAAGCTCAAGTTACGGTATTATAATCCCATCCAATAAATCAATGTGCTGTACTAAACGTCCAGGTTTATTGCCTACATACACCACCTATAACGGGTGTGTATTATACTACACACTTTGAACCCCGTCTCCGTGCAAACTGCAAATTGACCCGTCGAAGTAAACTACTAATTGTGTTTGCTGCTCCTCTTAGTACTAAGTCCGCTGGCAGTTAATTACTCGCCAAGCTATGATGAACACTGGCGGCCTCTCTCTCTCTTAGTTCACACTTTATTGTTGACTGCAGCGGTGACCTAATTAGGTCGGGTTAATGGGCTCATTCTGGGCTGGAGTGAGGGGGTGTTGGGTCACTCCTCGCAGTGTGTAGGTTAGATGATTCAATAAGGGTAAATATATTATAGAGTGTGAGAGATTGCTGTACGGGGTAATGGGAGAGACTGATTCGGAAGATCGCGGGCTTGATTCATTCAACCCTGCCGGTACTGAGGGTTTATCTTAGGGGTTATACACCCTTGCAAGTATGTGAGGGGTCTTGTTGGTTAATACTTACTTGACCATGTCCGGGTAGAACTGTTTGTCCCATGGTGAGAACAATGATGTGGTGACATACAGTCGTTTGCCGTCTAAGCTGAGTTGCAGCATCTGTGGTGAGCCTCGTAGCAGCTGTGTCTTGATTGTGACCGGCTCGGGCTGGCCCTGGAACACATCTATAGTCACAACTAACATGGTGACATACAGTCGTTTGCCGTCTAAGCTGAGTTGCAGCATCTGTGGTGAGCCTCGTAGCAGCTGTGCCTTGATTGTGACCGGCTCGGGCTGGCCCTGCAACACATCTATAGTCACAACTAACATGGTGACATACAGTCGTTTGCCGTCTAAGCTGAGTTGCAGCATCTGTGGTGAGCCTCGTAGCAGCTGTGTCTTGATTGTGACCGGCTCGGGCTGGCCCTGCAACACATCTATAGTCACAACTAACATGGTGACATACAGTCGTTTGCCGTCTAAGCTGAGTTGCAGCATCTGTGGTGAGCCTCGTAGGCGCTGTGCCTTGATTGTGACCGGCTCGGGCTGGCCCTGCAACACATCTATAGTCACAACTAACATGGTGACATACAGTCGTTTGCCGTCTAAGCTGAGTTGCAGCATCTGTGGTGAGCCTCGTAGCCGCTGTGTCTTGATTGTGACCGGCTCGGGCTGGGCCTGGAACACATCTATAGTCACAACTAACATGGTGACATACAGTCGTTTGCCGTCTAAGCTGAGTTGCAGCATCTGTGGTGAGCCTCGTAGCAGCTGTGTCTTGATTGTGACCGGCTCGGGCTGGCCCTGCAACACATCTATAGTCACAACTAACATGGTGACATACAGTCGTTTGCCGTCTAAGCTGAGTTGCAGCATCTGTGGTGAGCCTCGTAGCCGCTGTCTCTTGATTGTGACCGGCTCGGGCTGGCCCTGGAACACATCTATAGTCACAACTAACATGGTGACATACAGTCGTTTGCCGTCTAAGCTGAGTTGCAGCATCTGTGGTGAGCCTCGTAGGCGCTGTGCCTTGATTGTGACCGGCTCGGGCTGGCCCTGCAACACATCTATAGTCACAACTAACATGGTGACATACAGTCGTTTGCCGTCTAAGCTGAGTTGCAGCATCTGTGGTGAGCCTCGTAGGAGCTGTGTCTTGATTGTGACCGGCTCGGGCTGGCCCTGGAACACATCTATAGTCACAACTAACATGGTGACATACAGTCGTTTGCCGTCTAAGCTGAGTTGCAGCATCTGTGGTGAGCCTCGTAGCCGCTGTGTCTTGATTGTGACCGGCTCGGGCTGGCCCTGGAACACATCTATAGTCACAACTAACATGGTGACATACAGTCGTTTGCCGTCTAAGCTGAGTTGCAGCATCTGTGGTGAGCCTCGTAGGCGCTGTGCCTTGATTGTGACCGGCTCGGGCTGGCCCTGGAACACATCTATAGTCACAACTAACATGGTGACATACAGTCGTTTGCCGTCTAAGCTGAGTTGCAGCATCTGTGGTGAGCCTCGTAGGCGCTGTGCCTTGATTGTGACCGGCTCGGGCTGGCCCTGCAACACATCTATAGTCACAACTAACATGGTGACATACAGTCGTTTGCCGTCTAAGCTGAGTTGCAGCATCTGTGGTGAGCCTCGTAGCCGCTGTCTCTTGATTGTGACCGGCTCGGGCTGGCCCTGGAACACATCTATAGTCACAACTAACATGGTGACATACAGTCGTTTGCCGTCTAAGCTGAGTTGCAGCATCTGTGGTGAGCCTCGTAGCAGCTGTGCCTTGATTGTGACCGGCTCGGGCTGGCCCTGCAACACATCTATAGTCACAACTAACATGGTGACATACAGTCGTTTGCCGTCTAAGCTGAGTTGCAGCATCTGTGGTGAGCCTCGTAGGAGCTGTGCCTTGATTGTGACCGGCTCGGGCTGGCCCTGCAACACATCTATAGTCACAACTAACATGGTGACATACAGTCGTTTGCCGTCTAAGCTGAGTTGCAGCATCTGTGGTGAGCCTCGTAGCAGCTGTGCCTTGATTGTGACCGGCTCGGGCTGGCCCTGCAACACATCTATAGTCACAACTAACATGGTGACATACAGTCGTTTGCCGTCTAAGCTGAGTTGCAGCATCTGTGGTGAGCCTCGTAGGCGCTGTGCCTTGATTGTGACCGGCTCGGGCTGGCCCTGCAACACATCTATAGTCACAACTAACATGGTGACATACAGTCGTTTGCCGTCTAAGCTGAGTTGCAGCATCTGTGGTGAGCCTCGTAGCCGCTGTCTCTTGATTGTGACCGGCTCGGGCTGGCCCTGCAACACATCTATAGTCACAACTAACATGGTGACATACAGTCGTTTGCCGTCTAAGCTGAGTTGCAGCATCTGTGGTGAGCCTCGTAGCAGCTGTGCCTTGATTGTGACCGGCTCGGGCTGGGCCTGCAACACATCTATAGTCACAACTAACATGGTGACATACAGTCGTTTGCCGTCTAAGCTGAGTTGCAGCATCTGTGGTGAGCCTCGTAGCCGCTGTGTCTTGATTGTGACCGGCTCGGGCTGGGCCTGGAACACATCTATAGTCACAACTAACATGGTGACATACAGTCGTTTGCCGTCTAAGCTGAGTTGCAGCATCTGTGGTGAGCCTCGTAGCCGCTGTGCCTTGATTGTGACCGGCTCGGGCTGGCCCTGCAACACATCTATAGTCACAACTAACATGGTGACATACAGTCGTTTGCCGTCTAAGCTGAGTTGCAGCATCTGTGGTGAGCCTCGTAGCAGCTGTGCCTTGATTGTGACCGGCTCGGGCTGGGCCTGCAACACATCTATAGTCACAACTAACATGGTGACATACAGTCGTTTGCCGTCTAAGCTGAGTTGCAGCATCTGTGGTGAGCCTCGTAGCAGCTGTGCCATGATTGTGACCGGCTCGGGCTGGCCCTGGAACACATCTATAGTCACAACTAACATGGTGACATACAGTCGTTTGCCGTCTAAGCTGAGTTGCAGCATCTGTGGTGAGCCTCGTAGCAGCTGTGCCTTGATTGTGACCGGCTCGGGCTGGCCCTGCAACACATCTATAGTCACAACTAACATGGTGACATACAGTCGTTTGCCGTCTAAGCTGAGTTGCAGCATCTGTGGTGAGCCTCGTAGCAGCTGTGCCTTGATTGTGACCGGCTCGGGCTGGCCCTGGAACACATCTATAGTCACAACTAACATGGTGACATACAGTCGTTTGCCGTCTAAGCTGAGTTGCAGCATCTGTGGTGAGCCTCGTAGCCGCTGTGTCTTGATTGTGACCGGCTCGGGCTGGCCCTGGAACACATCTATAGTCACAACTAACATGGTGACATACAGTCGTTTGCCGTCTAAGCTGAGTTGCAGCATCTGTGGTGAGCCTCGTAGCAGCTGTGCCTTGATTGTGACCGGCTCGGGCTGGGCCTGGAACACACCTATAGTCACAACTAACATGGTGACATACAGTCGTTTGCCGTCTAAGCTGAGTTGCAGCATCTGTGGTGAGCCTCGTAGCAGCTGTGCCTTGATTGTGACCGGCTCGGGCTGGGCCTGGAACACACCTATAGTCACAACTAACATGGTGACATACAGTCGTTTGCCGTCTAAGCTGAGTTGCAGCATCTGTGGTGAGCCTCGTAGCAGCTGTGCCTTGATTGTGACCGGCTCGGGCTGGGCCTGGAACACACCTATAGTCACAACTAACATGGTGACATACAGTCGTTTGCCGTCTAAGCTGAGTTGCAGCATCTGTGGTGAGCCTCGTAGCAGCTGTGCCTTGATTGTGACCGGCTCGGGCTGGGCCTGGAACACACCTATAGTCACAACTAACATGGTGACATACAGTCGTTTGCCGTCTAAGCTGAGTTGCAGCATCTGTGGTGAGCCTCGTAGCAGCTGTGTCTTGATTGTGACCGGCTCGGGCTGGCCCTGCAACACATCTATAGTCACAACTAACATGGTGACATACAGTCGTTTGCCGTCTAAGCTGAGTTGCAGCATCTGTGGTGAGCCTCGTAGCCGCTGTGTCTTGATTGTGACCGGCTCGGGCTGGCCCTGGAACACATCTATAGTCACAACTAACATGGTGACATACAGTCGTTTGCCGTCTAAGCTGAGTTGCAGCATCTGTGGTGAGCCTCGTAGCCGCTGTGTCTTGATTGTGACCGGCTCGGGCTGGGCCTGGAACACATCTATAGTCACAACTAACATGGTGACATACAGTCGTTTGCCGTCTAAGCTGAGTTGCAGCATCTGTGGTGAGCCTCGTAGCCGCTGTGTCTTGATTGTGACCGGCTCGGGCTGGGCCTGGAACACATCTATAGTCACAACTAACATGGTGACATACAGTCGTTTGCCGTCTAAGCTGAGTTGCAGCATCTGTGGTGAGCCTCGTAGCCGCTGTGTCTTGATTGTGACCGGCTCGGGCTGGCCCTGGAACACATCTATAGTCACAACTAACATGGTGACATACAGTCGTTTGCCGTCTAAGCTGAGTTGCAGCATCTGTGGTGAGCCTCGTAGCCGCTGTCTCTTGATTGTGACCGGCTCGGGCTGGCCCTGCAACACATCTATAGTCACAACTAACATGGTGACATACAGTCGTTTGCCGTCTAAGCTGAGTTGCAGCATCTGTGGTGAGCCTCGTAGCCGCTGTGTCTTGATTGTGACCGGCTCGGGCTGGCCCTGGAACACATCTATAGTCACAACTAACATGGTGACATACAGTCGTTTGCCGTCTAAGCTGAGTTGCAACATCTGTGGTGAGCCTCGTAGCCGCTGTCTCTTGATTGTGACCGGCTCGGGCTGGCCCTGCAACACATCTATAGTCACAACTAACATGGTGACATACAGTCGTTTGCCGTCTAAGCTGAGTTGCAGCATCTGTGGTGAGCCTCGTAGCAGCTGTGCCTTGATTGTGACCGGCTCGGGCTGGCCCTGCAACACATCTATAGTCACAACTAACATGGTGACATACAGTCGTTTGCCGTCTAAGCTGAGTTGCAGCATCTGTGGTGAGCCTCGTAGCAGCTGTGTCTTGATTGTGACCGGCTCGGGCTGGCCCTGCAACACATCTATAGTCACAACTAACATGGTGACGTACAGTCGTTTGCCGTCTAAGCTGAGTTGCAGCATCTGTGGTGAGCCTCGTAGCCGCTGTGTCTTGATTGTGACCGGCTCGGGCTGGGCCTGGAACACATCTATAGTCACAACTAACATGGTGACATACAGTCGTTTGCCGTCTAAGCTGAGTTGCAGCATCTGTGGTGAGCCTCGTAGGCGCTGTGTCTTGATTGTGACCGGCTCGGGCTGGCCCTGGAACACATCTATAGTCACAACTAACATGGTGACATACAGTCGTTTGCCGTCTAAGCTGAGTTGCAGCATCTGTGGTGAGCCTCGTAGCAGCTGTGCCTTGATTGTGACCGGCTCGGGCTGGCCCTGGAACACATCTATAGTCACAACTAACATGGTGACATACAGTCGTTTGCCGTCTAAGCTGAGTTGCAGCATCTGTGGTGAGCCTCGTAGCAGCTGTGCCTTGATTGTGACCGGCTCGGGCTGGCCCTGGAACACATCTATAGTCACAACTAACATGGTGACATACAGTCGTTTGCCGTCTAAGCTGAGTTGCAGCATCTGTGGTGAGCCTCGTAGCAGCTGTGCCATGATTGTGACCGGCTCGGGCTGGCCCTGGAACACATCTATAGTCACAACTAACATGGTGACATACAGTCGTTTGCCGTCTAAGCTGAGTTGCAGCATCTGTGGTGAGCCTCGTAGCAGCTGTGCCTTGATTGTGACCGGCTCGGGCTGGCCCTGGAACACATCTATAGTCACAACTAACATGGTGACATACAGTCGTTTGCCGTCTAAGCTGAGTTGCAGCATCTGTGGTGAGCCTCGTAGCAGCTGTGCCTTGATTGTGACCGGCTCGGGCTGGGCCTGCAACACATCTATAGTCACAACTAACATGGTGACATACAGTCGTTTGCCGTCTAAGCTGAGTTGCAGCATCTGTGGTGAGCCTCGTAGCAGCTGTGCCTTGATTGTGACCGGCTCGGGCTGGGCCTGCAACACATCTATAGTCACAACTAACATGGTGACATACAGTCGTTTGCCGTCTAAGCTGAGTTGCAGCATCTGTGGTGAGCCTCGTAGCCGCTGTGCCTTGATTGTGACCGGCTCGGGCTGGCCCTGCAACACATCTATAGTCACAACTAACATGGTGACATACAGTCGTTTGCCGTCTAAGCTGAGTTGCAGCATCTGTGGTGAGCCTCGTAGGCGCTGTGCCTTGATTGTGACCGGCTCGGGCTGGCCCTGCAACACATCTATAGTCACAACTAACATGGTGACATACAGTCGTTTGCCGTCTAAGCTGAGTTGCAGCATCTGTGGTGAGCCTCGTAGCCGCTGTGCCTTGATTGTGACCGGCTCGGGCTGGCCCTGGAACACATCTATAGTCACAACTAACATGGTGACATACAGTCGTTTGCCGTCTAAGCTGAGTTGCAGCATCTGTGGTGAGCCTCGTAGCAGCTGTGCCTTGATTGTGACCGGCTCGGGCTGGGCCTGGAACACATCTATAGTCACAACTAACATGGTGACATACAGTCGTTTGCCGTCTAAGCTGAGTTGCAGCATCTGTGGTGAGCCTCGTAGCAGCTGTGCCTTGATTGTGACCGGCTCGGGCTGGCCCTGGAACACATCTATAGTCACAACTAACATGGTGACATACAGTCGTTTGCCGTCTAAGCTGAGTTGCAGCATCTGTGGTGAGCCTCGTAGCAGCTGTGCCTTGATTGTGACCGGCTCGGGCTGGCCCTGGAACACATCTATAGTCACAACTAACATGGTGACATACAGTCGTTTGCCGTCTAAGCTGAGTTGCAGCATCTGTGGTGAGCCTCGTAGCAGCTGTGTCTTGATTGTGACCGGCTCGGGCTGGCCCTGCAACACATCTATAGTCACAACTAACATGGTGACATACAGTCGTTTGCCGTCTAAGCTGAGTTGCAGCATCTGTGGTGAGCCTCGTAGGCGCTGTGCCTTGATTGTGACCGGCTCGGGCTGGCCCTGGAACACATCTATAGTCACAACTAACATGGTGACGTACAGTCGTTTGCCGTCTAAGCTGAGTTGCAGCATCTGTGGTGAGCCTCGTAGCAGCTGTGCCTTGATTGTGACCGGCTCGGGCTGGGGCTGCAACACATCTATAGTCACAACTAACATGGTGACATACAGTCGTTTGCCGTCTAAGCTGAGTTGCAGCATCTGTGGTGAGCCTCGTAGCAGCTGTGTCTTGATTGTGACCGGCTCGGGCTGGCCCTGCAACACATCTATAGTCACAACTAACATGGTGACGTACAGTCGTTTGCCGTCTAAGCTGAGTTGCAGCATCTGTGGTGAGCCTCGTAGCAGCTGTGTCTTGATTGTGACCGGCTCGGGCTGGCCCTGCAACACATCTATAGTCACAACTAACATGGTGACGTACAGTCGTTTGCCGTCTAAGCTGAGTTGCAGCATCTGTGGTGAGCCTCGTAGCAGCTGTGCCTTGATTGTGACCGGCTCGGGCTGGGGCTGCAACACATCTATAGTCACAACTAACATGGTGACATACAGTCGTTTGCCGTCTAAGCTGAGTTGCAGCATCTGTGGTGAGCCTCGTAGCAGCTGTGCCTTGATTGTGACCGGCTCGGGCTGGGGCTGCAACACATCTATAGTCACAACTAACATGGTGACGTACAGTCGTTTGCCGTCTAAGCTGAGTTGCAGCATCTGTGGTGAGCCTCGTAGCAGCTGTGTCTTGATTGTGACCGGCTCGGGCTGGCCCTGGAACACATCTATAGTCACAACTAACATGGTGACATACAGTCGTTTGCCATCTAAGCTGAGTTGCAGCATCTGTGGTGAGCCTCGTAGGCGCTGTGCCTTGATTGTGACCGGCTCGGGCTGGGCCTGGAACACATCTATAGTCACAACTAACATGGTGACATACAGTCGTTTGCCGTCTAAGCTGAGTTGCAGCATCTGTGGTGAGCCTCGTAGCCGCTGTGTCTTGATTGTGACCGGCTCGGGCTGGCCCTGGAACACATCTATAGTCACAACTAACATGGTGACATACAGTCGTTTGCCGTCTAAGCTGAGTTGCAGCATCTGTGGTGAGCCTCGTAGCAGCTGTGCCTTGATTGTGACCGGCTCGGGCTGGCCCTGCAACACATCTATAGTCACAACTAACATGGTGACATACAGTCGTTTGCCGTCTAAGCTGAGTTGCAGCATCTGTGGTGAGCCTCGTAGGCGCTGTGCCTTGATTGTGACCGGCTCGGGCTGGGCCTGCAACACATCTATAGTCACAACTAACATGGTGACATACAGTCGTTTGCCGTCTAAGCTGAGTTGCAGCATCTGTGGTGAGCCTCGTAGCAGCTGTGCCTTGATTGTGACCGGCTCGGGCTGGCCCTGGAACACATCTATAGTCACAACTAACATGGTGACATACAGTCGTTTGCCGTCTAAGCTGAGTTGCAGCATCTGTGGTGAGCCTCGTAGCAGCTGTGTCTTGATTGTGACCGGCTCGGGCTGGCCCTGGAACACATCTATAGTCACAACTAACATGGTGACATACAGTCGTTTGCCGTCTAAGCTGAGTTGCAGCATCTGTGGTGAGCCTCGTAGCAGCTGTGCCTTGATTGTGACCGGCTCGGGCTGGCCCTGGAACACATCTATAGTCACAACTAACATGGTGACATACAGTCGTTTGCCGTCTAAGCTGAGTTGCAGCATCTGTGGTGAGCCTCGTAGGCGCTGTGCCTTGATTGTGACCGGCTCGGGCTGGCCCTGGAACACATCTATAGTCACAACTAACATGGTGACATACAGTCGTTTGCCGTCTAAGCTGAGTTGCAGCATCTGTGGTGAGCCTCGTAGCAGCTGTGTCTTGATTGTGACCGGCTCGGGCTGGCCCTGGAACACATCTATAGTCACAACTAACATGGTGACATACAGTCGTTTGCCGTCTAAGCTGAGTTGCAGCATCTGTGGTGAGCCTCGTAGCAGCTGTGCCTTGATTGTGACCGGCTCGGGCTGGCCCTGGAACACATCTATAGTCACAACTAACATGGTGACATACAGTCGTTTGCCGTCTAAGCTGAGTTGCAGCATCTGTGGTGAGCCTCGTAGCCGCTGTGCCTTGATTGTGACGGGCATACATGCAACGTCGCTGAAACGTCGGCTGGGTGGAGTAACTTGGAACCACCTGTTCAATTTGGATCTAATTCCCAGAAATCTACGAGTAAGTAAACTGATGTCCGCGACAATTTGAAGAATTAATATTTAAGACAAACTTGCCAAGTCTATAACGTTCACCTATATTTTCCGAAGCAAATACATTTATGTGCTTTGCTTACTGAAAGCACAACTTGGAGAGTTAAATACACGAAACCATGGTGGCTCGAAGTGGCACGGACCACTTAATGTAGCTCTGACGTCATGCAGTGAAATAGATGGCAATGTGTACAAGTGCGACTCAGTGCGAGTCATGCTGGCAGTTTATTGGCACACTTAACAAAAATACTCGAAGCAGCCATGACAAGGGGGAATTTGCTAACGCGACTTTGACCTTACTGTTATATCCGTAGCTTCGCTAATCATCGTTGACGTTGGGAGACACCTGCTGTAGGGGTATTGCATTCTAACTGGAGTGACTCAACAGTTTCGAAGTAATTTCACTATATACCGTTTGTAGAAGCGAATCTTGGGATTCGCGCAGGCCCTAAGTATAGTTAAATAAGGAAAGCACATGGAAGTAGTTAACATTTTTGTCCTTACAACAACATGTTAGGTTTTGACCGAGATTTAGCGACAAAAGGTGTAAATTATGTCGTCATACACAACACGAGTAAATCATGAATGAATGACGTATTATTTTCACTGTACAAATTACAGTATTTACTCAACTCTTGTGCACTCATTTTGTATCCGATATCGTTACGAATTGTTATTACTCATTAACGTGTGTTGCCTATTGATTCGTAGATTATAAATGAATAAATCAAAGTGTAGGGTGAGTGCCGGAGAGTTGCTCTGTTCGACCCTTCATTTACTGATGACGGCGAATGTACAATAGTGTGAATAAAATATTTATTTTTCAGTACTGATATGTATTAAAAGATAATATTTTCACTTCTGCCGTGATTATAGTAAGGGGACATCTGCTGATTGGCATCTGCAATAAGTTAAATATTAAATTTTGAAAGAATTTCATCCCACTCTGCTTCCTGCTGACATTGCTTCTAAATAATGCGCTAAGAATGAGGGGCGCTACCGTCTCGTTAGCCTGTGCCTTTGATACGACCCTTGGCATGAGTGTCTATATTCTGTGCTGGGTATTGAGCTTCAGCGGCGAAGATCAACGATGCAAGCAGATCAGACCCTCATAGCTTTATCCGCGGTCGCTCGCTGTACAAACAGCAGAACGTGTCTCCTCTCGCATTGTCCGAGATCTCGTTGCCATTCGTCTCGTTCTTTGCGAGATCGTCCGGCCTCGGTGATTGGCCGTTCCTTGCGTCAACACATCCTGTCAGTTATTGCCTGTCGCCCCTACACGACGTCACAGCCGTGTTCTCAACCGATTCGAAGGTGAAGGATCACCGCAGATGTGTTTCGTGTCTGGCATATATGATGTGAGTAGACGGATTCCATTGGTAAAACTGTATCTCAATAAAGAATTAGGTTGTACCTCTTAATTTAAAATCAAACCCAATTATTTTACACCCACAACAGTGGTTTTCAACCTTTTCATTCGAATCTTTGCCAAATCTGTGCCTCCCCCCGCCCCCTCCCTCCCTCTCCCTCTCTACCCCTTCCATTTGTCCAACTCCAACTCACTTGACTCACTTGAGAAGCTCTTGTATCGTGATCACATCACGCACCGCATCCATGCGTGAACTACTGCCAACAATCACGCCTAGAATGACAGATTATTTATTTCTTCTCAAAGTGACTTGTTCTTCATTTAATGGACTCGCCCTCGTATTGACAGTAAATAAAGCTGATCGCTTCGAGGGGGACCGACCTCCCTTTACAGGCTGTAAAAAGTTATCGCCCCCTTGTAAGAAGTTGAGCTGTTAGGGGTGGCTGTTAAATGCGCACCTAAAGTTGATGTGCGGAAACAGAGATGGCGGTGTCAATAGGTCACATGTCACACACAACCCCCCCCTCCCCCACCCCTCTCGGTCAAAGATTGGGAGCTTTTTAGCCAGAAGCTTCTCGCACATGTTGCGGCAAGAAATATATGAGAGTTGTTGAAAGTTGTTTTAATAAACTTACATCGTGTAATGGATGTCTGCGATTGGAGGGGAGATATAGTTTCCAAATCCCGAGGGATAAAAGTGGGATAAACGAGTCTGAGAGATGGTTTGATTACAGCGAAGTTAGTTTACGATTGTGTCTAGAGTATAATGAATGCATTTACCACCTAAACTCCACGTGAATCTGCGCCGAAAATGTGGTGGCACGCCAATATTATTCAAATCAATATAAAACATATTTTGCATAATATATCAATAATCTATAGTCATGTACAGTCAGTGTTGAATATGGACTAATCAATGAACGCCACATCCCGTGGGGGACATCCCGTGGGGGGGGGGGGAGGGGGTGTATTTTACACGTCCAGATTGCGATAGCGTTTGCGCCCCCAACTGGCATACTCGCCGCTGAACCGCCTCCCCTAATGCAACATCCTAGCGTCGCCACTGGTGCAATGGCACTGTTATTAGTGCCAACATTATGTAATTTAAACAGACAAAAAAATAGAACAAAATTAACAAAATTAATACAGTCATAAATATATTCGAGGTAAATATATTCGAGGTAAATATAGTCGAGGTAAAATTGTACTAGAAATGTGATCCCTCGACACTCTATACACATTAGTTAAAACATTCACATATCATATTGGATTTAACCAGCGAAATGTAACAAATATATGTCCAAATGTTCAAAGTTTATAATTCCTCTATCATAATTGAGGACACAAAAGCCCGGTATTATGAAGGGGGGGGGGGGGGGGGGGAGCGCTAAATAGTTAATCTCCGCGGAAGCCTCGCTTCGACTTCTGACTGGTGGAAAACAAGTAGCTAGTCCCGGATTAAGTATTTAGCAGGCCGTCATAATAGACCACTTTAAAAACTATCTGGGACCCTCGTATGATTATCATAATTGTCCTCTAAATCTTCAATAACTACAATACGAACAATTAAAATGTACGATATTGTATGCGTGGTATGACCCTTGACATTACTTTCGAAAAGTAATCTCTAATTGTTCTGTGATATTATTGTTGTTGAAGATCTAGGAGAGTGTGTGAGGAGAATCATCCAAAGGGTGAACAACATCCTGCAAGAGAGGCTAGACTATCGTGACGAGGGTGTCCACACAAAGGAAGATGGCTGCCATGTTTACCCTGGCTAGACCCCTAATTGGATGTCCCCAGCCTTGTGGGTTGTCTGAGAGACACAAGAATGGTTTCATATTACATCGTCTTGCCTTGTCAGCCATGATCTGCGAGATAATCTCGCTGTCTGTCGCCGAGAGGGGTTGGGGGGCCGGCATCAGATTACAGGGGTGGGGGGGGGGATACCCGTCTCCGCTCGTTCCGATGGATATATTACGACTGTAGAGCACAGGGGTTGAATATGTACACTCGCCTGCATAAGTGAAGCCTCGCCCCCCACCCCAGCTGACTTGAAGGGGGAGGGGGGGCGCTCTTACCTTGAGCTCCACGTCGTGTGTGACCTTGACAGCGCCACCCTTGAGAATGCTGCCCCCCAGGAACACTTGGGGGAGGGGGGGCGCTCTTACCTTGAGCTCCTCGTCGTGTGTGACCTTGACCGCGCCGCCCTTGAGAATGCTGCCCCCCAGGAACACTTGGGGGAGGGGGCGCTATTACCTTGAGCTCCACGTCGTGTGTGACCTTGACCGCGCCGCCCTTGAGAATGCTGCCCCCCAGGAACACGCGGGGGGAGGGGGGGCGCTCTTACCTTGAGCTCCACGTCGTGTGTGACCTTGACCGCGCCGCCCTTGAGAATGCTGCCCCCCAGGAACACTTGGGGGAGGGTGGGCGCTCTTACCTTGAGCTCCACGTCGTGTGTGACCTTGACCGCGCCGCCCTTGAGAATGCTGCCCCCCAGGAACACTTGGGGGAGGGGGCGCTATTACCTTGAGCTCCACGTCGTGTGTGACCTTGACCGCGCCGCCCTTGAGAATGCTGCCCCCCAGGAACACTTGGGGGAGGGGGGGCGCTCTTACCTTGAGCTCCACGTCGTGTGTGACCTTGACCGCACCGCCCTTGAGAATGCTGCCCCCCAGGAACACTTGGGGGAGGGGGGGCGCTCTTACCTTGAGCTCCACGTCGTGTGTGACCTTGACCGCACCGCCCTTGAGAATGCTGCCCCCCAGGAACACTTGGGGGAGGGGGGGCGCTCTTACCTTGAGCTCCACGTCGTGTGTGACCTTGACCGCACCGCCCTTGAGAATGCTGCCCCCCAGGAACACTTGCCCCACCAGGCGCGGCTTCTTCGGGTCAGTAACGTCATACTGTCTTACGTCACCGTGCAGCCAGTTGCTGAAGTAGAGGAAGCGATCGTCCAGGGAGAGGATGATGTCGGTTATCATCCCTGCAGGGGGGCAAACAAACAAAAAATATGTTGCAAAAGAAAAAAAGAAACAAAAAATACATGTTTTCAAAAAGGGCCGATTTAGGCCAACTAAACCAACAAACTAAACAAACTTACGAACATTCCAATTACCAATCCAAACAACACGTGGACAAGCATATGATTTGCCTCTCAAGCTTACTTATGTTTGTATAATCGAGCCAGCTTTATGAAACGAATTTCCCCCCTGGATGGGAAAATCCTTTCCTCCAATATTTGCGGGTCTGAATAACCTGGCCACAACTCGATGCGGGGTGAAGTGACGTCACGGTCTCCTAGGACGCTCATTGGTTAACACGAAGCAGGGCATATTGTTTACCCTTAATTAATCTCGGCACAGCTTTCTTGGCCGGCTTTGTTTAACTTTGTGAGGCACTAAAACGTTAATAACCACGGGGGTGGGGGTTCACGCAGATACTTCTAGCAGAGTTCCTTGTAGAGTCTTCTGTCAGGTGTATTGATAATACTTAGAATATGTTACCAAGGGGTGGGGGGGTTGTGGTTATAGCTTGTTAAGAGTTAAGAGTAAAGTTTTCTCTCGACTTTTTTACTTTTCTAACTTATCCGTGTAACGGTCGCTTTAGTGGTACAGTTTTTCCTGCCTTTTTCCGTTTTTGAATTTGTCTTTGTAGTTTGTAGTGTAGGTATCGCAAAATATTGTCTAACAATTAATGAGCCCTTCTTTTTATCAATTGTTTCCACAAGTCTCACGGACTGACTTATCTGGCTTATACGGATACCCACTATTATGAATGTCTGCGCCGTGAGAGACAGTTGCAATGCTTATGCTCAGTAACTGTGTATGACAGTGAGACACAGTTGCAATGCTTATGCTCAGTAACTGTGTATGACAGGCAGCGAGGGTGGAGGTGTCATACAAAGCGACAAACAAGAGCGCTACTTTTCTTAAGTGGTCTTTATTTTCTATGCTAATCAAGGCAGACAGCCGAGATGCCGAGTTTGAAGACGGTTGTCTAGAAATTTAAGTGGTGACTTTGAGTAGGCAACGGATATTGATTCATTTAAGCACGTTGCTTATGTAGCATACCTCATAACCAATTGCTTTGCCTTTCGACAATCTCTCACTATTCAAAGCTATTGAATCTCAATGCATTCATTTGATTAATAGTTCGTAGGACCAAAGTGTGAAATATCATAACTTTGATTTGGGGCAGAGCAACAACCAGCAACCTGAAAATGTGAGCTACCTCAATGAGCGGTTATCTACAAAGATGTATTATTTGAATATATTATCCCTAAACAGAAACAAATGTATTCCCATACTCATGAAACTCATTGAACCTCATCGTCGGTCGTTATATGTTTGTTTGTGAGGGGCAACTCTTACCCTCCATGGTCGGCGCCACCCACCCCTCCACCCCCTTGTTGGGGACGTCGATGACCTTGTCCGCCCCCCAGGTACCGTCGTCCTTCTTGTAGAACCTGCAACCAGACAGGGCACGGGGTCAAACACGGGGCTAGAGCACTCGTGGTGCCAATATAGCCCCTCCCCTATGCCTCAACTCAATGACGCGCTTCGCTCGCTCACCTGAACACGTTGGCCTTGAGGGCGCACCCCACAAACCCCTGCGGCTCGCGGGGGTCGTGCAGGAAGCGAACCTCCAGGGGTGCGATGCCTTCTGGGCCAAGGTCGACCGTCTGCAACAGTTGTCTGTTCTTCCAGGAGAAGAAGTTGAGTGATCGGCCGTAGATGTCTGCAGAGTCAACAATAGGGGCGTGGTTAGCGAGTAGATGTCTGCACAGTCAACAATAGGGGCGGGGTTAGCGAGTAGATGTCTGCAGAGTCAACAATAAAGGCTGGGTTAGCGAGTAGATGTCTGCACAGTCAACACCAGGGGCGGGGTTAGGGAGTAGCTGTCTGCGGAGTCAACAATAGGGGCGGGGTTAGCGAGTAGATGTCTGCAGAGTCATCAATAGGGGCGGGGTTAGCGAGTAGATGTCTGCAGAGTCAACAATAGGGGCGTGGTTAGCGAGTAGATGTCTGCAGAGTCAACAATAGGGGCGGGATTAGCGAGTAGATGTCTGCACAGTCAACAATAGGGGCGGGGTTAGCGAGTAGATGTCTGCACAGTCAACAATAGGGGCGGGGTTAGCGAGTAGATGTCTGCATATTCAACAATAGGGGCGGCGTTAGCGAGTAGATGTCTGCAGAGTCAACAATAGGGGCGGGGTTAGCGAGTAGATGTCTGCATATTCAACAATAGGGGCGGGGTTAGCGAGTAGATGTCTGCAGAGTCAAGAATAGGGGCGGGGTTAGCGAGTAGATGTCTGCACAGTCAACAATAGGGGCGGGGTTAGCGAGTAGATGTCTGCATATTCAACAATAGGGGCGGGGTTAGCGAGTAGATGTCTGCAGAGTCAAGAATAGGGGCGGGGTTAGCGAGTAGATGTCTGCACAGTCAACAATAGGGGCGGGGTTAGCGAGTAGATGTCTGCACAGTCAACAATAGGGGCGGGGTTAGCGAGTAGATGTCTGCACAGTCAACACCAGGGGCGGGGTTAGCGAGTAGATGTCTGCAGAGTCAAGAATAGGGGCGGGGTTAGCGAGTAGATGTCTGCACAGTCAACAATAGGGGCGGGATTAGCGAGTAGATGTCTGCACAGTCAACAATAGGGGCGGGGTTAGCGAGTAGATGTCTGCACAGTCAACAATAGGGGCGGGGTTAGCGAGTAGATGTCTGCATATTCAACAATAGGGGCGGCGTTAGCGAGTAGATGTCTGCAGAGTCAACAATAGGGGCGGGGTTAGCGAGTAGATGTCTGCATATTCAACAATAGGGGCGGGGTTAGCGAGTAGATGTCTGCAGAGTCAACAATAGGGGCGGGGTTAGCGAGTAGATTGCTGCATATTCAACAATAGGGGCGGGGTTAGCGAGTAGATGTCTGCAGAGTCAAGAATAGGGGCGGGGTTAGCGAGTAGATGTCTGCACAGTCAACAATAGGGGCGGGGTTAGCGAGTAGATGTCTGCATATTCAACAATAGGGGCGGGGTTAGCGAGTAGATGTCTGCAGAGTCAAGAATAGGGGCGGGGTTAGCGAGTAGATGTCTGCACAGTCAACAATAGGGGCGGGGTTAGCGAGTAGATGTCTGCACAGTCAACAATAGGGGCGGGGTTAGCGAGTAGATGTCTGCACAGTCAACACCAGGGGCGGGGTTAGCGAGTAGATGTCTGCAGAGTCAAGAATAGGAGCGGGGTTAGCGAGTAGATGTCTGCACAGTCAACAATAGGGGCGGGATTAGCGAGTAGATGTCTGCACAGTCAACAATAGGGGCGGGGTTAGCGAGTAGATGTCTGCACAGTCAACAATAGGGGCGGGGTTAGCGAGTAGATGTCTGCATATTCAACAATAGGGGCGGCGTTAGCGAGTAGATGTCTGCAGAGTCAACAATAGGGGCGGGGTTAGCGAGTAGATGTCTGCATATTCAACAATAGGGGCGGGGTTAGCGAGTAGATGTCTGCAGAGTCAACAATAGGGGCGGGGTTAGCGAGTAGATGTCTGCATATTCAACAATAGGGGCGGGGTTAGCGAGTAGATGTCTGCAGAGTCAAGAATAGGGGCGGGGTTAGCGAGTAGATGTCTGCACAGTCAACAATAGGGGCGGGGTTAGCGAGTAGATGTCTGCATATTCAACAATAGGGGCGGGGTTAGCGAGTAGATGTCTGCAGAGTCAAGAATAGGGGCGGGGTTAGCGAGTAGATGTCTGCACAGTCAACAATAGGGGCGGGGTTAGCGGGTAGATGTCTGCAGAGTCAAGAATAGGGGCGGGGTTAGCACAGAACATAACGTGACGTCATACGATGGGGTTAAATACTGTAGTGTCGATTACCGGGGTCCTGAGTTCCAGGCCCGTCGAAGCCCTTCTTGAAGTTGCTAGGGGTGCCCCACTCGCTGGATACCATCACGTCGAACAGTGGTTGATACCAGAAGTCGTACCCAAACTTGGCGCTCTGTCCCTCGGCCGCCCACAGCCCTGTAACATAGACACACAGCCCTCTATACATGGGGGGATTCCCGACGTGAACATCCAATGTCGAGCGAACGTCAACGAACCAATCAGATTCGGCGCTACCGAACGCAGCTTCATTCTGATTGGCTCATTGGTGTACGCTCGATGTTCTGTGCTCTTCGATGTTCTTGTCGGCAATCCAGCTTATAAGGAGGTCCGATGCACAGTCTCCACTTGATTTCGAGCAACACTTTGTTGCTATGGATTGTTTTCTACATGCTATTTTCTATAAAAGGTAATTTTGGGTGTTTCCTTAAAGTAGGGGATATCTATGCATCTGGGCCTCAAACCTGCATGCATACATGTCCATTACTTAGGCCTACATACAAATACATAAGAAACAGTTAGGTGAAATGAACGACCCCTAACCTTTGACCTTGAAGGTGTTCCCGTCGATGAGCACGAAGTCGCCCCTGCTGCCGCCCTGTGGGGTTCCCATGGTGGAGATCATGATCTCACCGGTCGACAAACAGTGGCTCGTGTGGGGCGTCGTCACATTGAGCGCGTGGAGCTCCTCGGGTTCGATCACCTGGCGGGGTAGATACGGTTACAACAACACTAGATGGCTGATCTCACCGGTGGACAAACAGTGGCTCGTGTGGGGCGTCGTCACATTGAGGGCGTGGAGCTCCTCGGGTTCGATCACCTGGCGGGGTAGATACGGTTACAACAACACTAGATGGCTGATCTCACCGGTGGACAAACAGTGGCTCGTGTGGGGCGTCGTCACATTGAGGGCGTGGAGCTCCTCGGGTTCGATCACCTGGCGGGGTAGACACAGTTACAACAACAACACTAGATGGCTGCATGAGTGACTGCAGTTGGGCTTCAATTTAAACCATTAGTTGAACATTAAAACAATTGTACAGTTTAGCAGGACCATCCCTTGACAGTTTTTGTGGTGTATCATGAAATGTAGCGAAAATACGTTTCTACTTTCCCCGACATAGGATCTAAGAAACTATCTTCTTCATCAACGGCTCTTTGGGTTAGTTCTACTAAGGGAACCGGGTAGCCTATAAGAGTAGGCTCCACACACCATCTGCTGGCAACCTCGTGTACCTTGTGTAGGGCCGGCTCCCGCGGCTCAGCCATGTCCACGATGTAGATGCGGTCTGAGCCGAGGCACGGCAGCACCATCTTGTCGCGTCGCTTCCCCTGGTCGCCATGGCAACTGCTGCACACGTTCCACCCCGAGTGATGAATCTCATCCCCCAGGTACTTCATGGGCAGCCGGTGGATCACCTTAAACAAGCCGGTAAAGAAGCTGCCTTTGATATGGTACACTTGTTACCAGTGGCCGGACACGTGACCAACACAGCCCACTGCGTTCAACAGGTCTTATGATCCGGGTACTGTGCGTTGATAACTTGACGCGTTGACACAACGCAGTGGGTAGCGTTGGAACAACGCAATCATGGGAACTTAGCGTTATACCAGGGTAAATGTTGATCTTCGACTAGCGGAGGCTCGAACCCCCGTCCCCCAAGACGAGCTTTCGCTAGACGGAGGTCAGATAGACCTTGACTTACCCTGGATCAAGGCAGGTCTTGCAACGCACCGACTGTGGCTGCCGTGACAGCAATAGCGGTGGTAGTTGCAGAGGTACATGACAGGTGGCGCCAAACGAAGGCAGGCCATGATGCATTAATCAGACGCGTGGCGCTATCAGTGTAGTAACGAGGAACCATGGTAGTTCAGTAGGTACATGACAGGTGGCGCCAAACGAAGGCAGGCCATGATGCATTAATCAGACGCGTGGCGCTATCAGTGTAGTAACGAGGAACCATGGTAGTTCAGTAGGTACATGACAGGTGGCGCCAAACGAAGGCAGGCCATAATGCATTAACTAGACGTAACGTGGTGTAGTTACGAGGAACCATGGTAGCTCATTCAGTAGGTACATGACAGGTGGCGCCAAAATTACGAAGGCCACGTGAGATTAGTAAAGAAATTAAAAATAGATGCACGAGAGCCCTCTTTGCGTTCACCGGTCACCACGAACAGGGACCCGCCTCGTCTGAAACGTGAACTCTTATCTGTACTAATACAGATGCTTCGTAATAATAAGAAGCGAGTGATAAAACTTAGCAGTAAACAAGGCAATTTGGTGAAAACAATACATATTTAATGCCTCGTTACGCCGGTCTGTAAGTTGTATATCTGTTTTGAGTACCGGTCCCAAGGTTACATATTCCAGCGTTAAGTCTGTGTACTGTTACATAACTTGTTGTGTTGATGGCAAACTAAGGTTGGAGAACAGAACAATGTGGAAGGAAGAGACGAACAGGAGGAACTAGATCTGATCAAATGGGCGGAGACCGAGAAGGGGCGGACATTGTTTGGTCGCCTCTCACGACAGGGAGAGTCACCACCGGCCCTACCCCGGACCCCGACGATTCTATAGTCATGCAGTGAGAAAGAAGCGCGTGTGTTTACCGCTCTTATCGCCTATTATCTCGGGCCAGGCGGTTGATCCTTTAACATTGCTGCGATATTGGAGGGGTCGTAACCTCGCGGTCATTCATTATGAATAACAGGCGATTAATCCAATAGTTTTGAATTGTATTGCTCTGATTTTTATTCGTCATAATTATTGATTCTATGATGCCAATCATCCCAAAACTACTATTTTAAAACAACCATGTTTTGTACCGTTAAAAATTAATAGCACATTCATTGATCTTCTTATTAGATCAATATGAGTCTATTAAAATGTATTTGTTTTCATAGTTCCTACTGGCGAAAACAAACAAGACATTAAACATCTAACGATCATAGTTCATACTTTTCCCCCCGTCTTCAAACTTATCGAGCCAACACACGTATTGCATAAACTATATACTACTAGTCTCATACCGATCACATCTATGATGCCTTTCATGCACGCTGGTTCAACGAAAGCCAACAGATTCCTTGCGTAAAGGCTCTCCTCCGCTCAGAAGAGTGTACAAGCCTCGTAAGTAACGCCCGCTGTGTACGGAGTTTTCAGAGGTGTTACAACTAGAGAAGTAGAAGATTATGTTGGTATTTCTAAACACGGGCGGCGTTATCAACGTAAGCCGATACCGGACGAGGATGCCGGCGGCGGTCTCATACATCAGCGATAAGAGGCAACATTACATCGGAAGCTACCGGCACGTTGTGTATCTACCGTACATGATAGACGGAAACACACCATTAATATATTTATATCGTTATTGTTGTTATATAATATCATGCTGCGTTCGTTTATGTCTAGAATGTTGTACAGTCACTGTGGAGACTATGCGGATAAACTCCGACCGCAGTTTCGGGCCGTGCGTTATCTCACATAATCCAGATGCCATGTGGAATACATTTCATCTTCAGTAAACAAAACGTTTTAGGGGATTATACGGACATTGTTATACTCTGTAAAAGACGCAAAGAAATGATACAAATAATTTCTGGGCCAATTAATTTTGGGTCAAATGATTCGTTTCTTGGATAATTCAAATGTAGAGCGTACCAATAGACCATTTTCAAATTGATCTAGGACCCTTAGAAACGAATCACGGTCCTCTAAATCTTCGGTACCAACAATACACAACAATAAAAAGTGTTTATTGTTGTGTATTGTTGGTACTGAAGATTTAAAAAAAAAAACAGTTTTTCAAATGTTATGTCAAGGTGCATTTTTAATTGTTGTGCATTGTTGTGATTGTTGTGATTAACTCAGTCTAAAGGAGATGTCGTCAGCATGTTAGGCCGTACCTTGCAGTAGTCAGCGCTCTGAGGGTCGACGTCAGCTCGCGGTGTGAGACAGATCAACTGGCAACAGGTTTACAAGAGGAGATGTCAGCATGTTAGGCCGTACCTTGCAGTAGTCAGCGCTGTCAGGGTCGACGTCCACCGTAGCGAGGTAGTCTGGTCTGATTGGCTCTGGCTGGATGCAGGGGATGTAGAGGATCTTCTCGCGTACCCCGCGTACCATGGCGTCCCGCGGGCTCGCGTACCCCGGCCCCCCTCCACAACAACCTGCAGACATCAAGTCTTGTACCTCCTATAGTCAAATTATATTTAAGAAGCAAAGTGAATTTATAACTACATGTTGCTCAAAGATGGAAATTATTGTCATTTAGTCTAGGAAAGAATTTTTAGTCTCAAGAGTAGGCCCTACTATTGAGACTAAAAATGCATACCTGGACCAAATGACAATAATTTCCATCTTTGAGCAACATGTAGTTATAAATTCACTTTGCTTCTTAAATGTACTTTGACTTTAGAAGATCGTAACATATCCCATCACAGATAATATTGTAGGTTTACCTGTTATAGGGTGCGCACCAGCTTTACCTGGTGTACCCTAGGTATAGATAGTAGGGAAGGAATGTCCGAGAGGCGAGAGCTGTTAGTAGGGCTAAACATGTGCCATTATAATGCTGTACGTTACCAATCCCATCAAGGATACTATTGTAAGGAAGGTAAAAGAAAACCCCCACCGTCAGCGTCAACATATTAGTAGTATAGTGTAAACGCATGCAATGCACAACACTTGCGTTCTGCTACTAGCCGACTAGATTATGTTGAGCGGTACGAAGCACAGCATACAGACATAGACAAATGCAGTCATTGGGTATCTACCCTGACGCTAGTCTAATATATATATAAATTAGTATAAAATAATAACCATAAATAACGTACAAGGATATTCTAGTCTAGCAGTCTAGTAGTAAGTGTCGTGTCATTATGGTTGATGTGCTCTCGTGTTTCTCAGAATGAAATACAAAAATAGATGTTGTCGTTGTCGATTGATTGATTGATTGATTAGTTGTACTTACCACCGGCAGTCTGCGCCATGTTCGCTCGGCTGTTCACTTCAGCTAATACGTCCGCTTCCTCCTGTATCTGCAACGCGACTGACTGTGTGCCAGTGCCTCTACGGTGTTATGTCTGTCACTTGACCTTGACTGCGTGCGGTACGGGCATAGAACCCAGTCTCATGGAGCCGCGATGCTGGCACTCGGGGCTCGAGTCCCGTGCAGGGGGATATAGTGTTCTACAACCCTTCACACTCATGGGTTACCCAACAACATCATCAACATCCATTATCGACATCTCACTGTGAAAACCGGGTCTAGTTAAGTTAATGTGTTTAAGTTATTTTTGAGGAGGGTTCAGAATATTGAAAAGGTATAACGAATGCAGGGGCGGATCTAGCCTTGATTTATGGGGGGAGGGGGGCGGTTTCATGGAAGGCAATTGCCAATTGTTATAGGGGGGGGGGGGGGGGGGGGGGGGGGTCAGTGCATGCTATTTATACAAGTTTTGCGGAGTAATGTACATTATGTTTAATTTAATCAATCCCATTTTCAAAACATACTTTACTTCAGTCAATACTGACATTGTCACATTTTGGGTGAAGCAATAACATAGTTGTCACTAATGTTGACGTATAAACGAACAACACACGTCATATTTATTTTGATTTTGAGATAATTACGGAAGTTTCAGGGGTGTCATTCGGAAATAACGTAATTTCACACTAAGTATCGATTTGTAAGTGAACCTGAGAATATTCATTTAATTTGACTCCTTTTAATTAATCTCATTTACATCTACTTTCAGGTTATACAAACAAACGTGCGTGACATACCACAGATTTTGAGATAATTACAGAAGTTAAACGGGCTGTCAGTGGAAAATTACGTAATGTCACACACAGTAGCGATTTGTAAAATAACCAGAGTATATTCGTTTAATTTGATTCCTGCCAATTATTCGCAATTAGATTTTGTTTAATCACATATAAACATACTAGCGTGACATACTACAGATGAGACAGTACGGATAAATGAAAACATGATAACAAAAGAAAACAAACCCTCAGCTAGCTCAACTTTGGGTTGTTGGTAGAGCACAATATGAGATTATGGTTGTAGGATAATAGGAATTAAAAAATAGAATAGTATCAAATATAATCTTAATGTTTAATTAATAACACAAATGACACAAAAGATACACAAAAATGAAAAATGCAATACATAAACAAAAATGAATGAAATACATAAACAAAAATGAATGAATGAATTACAAAATCTGGAATAAATATCGTTATTACTATTCTACCTCCCTATGGCCATAGTATAGGTAAAAAAAGTAGTAACGATACCTGTTGTAGCGCTGGCTGGAGATGGCTTGATGTACGGATGGCGATGGTGATGATGATGTTGACGATTAGGTTGATGATGCCGGAGAGCGTGGGTGGTTGATAACTGTCTATGTGTTGGAGTTGTGGTGTTCTGCTTGATAGTTCTTTGTTACGTTGCGTTCAATTTTACTTCTTCCTTAATTAATTACTTTTATGATTAGTATTATTATTCTAATTTATATTTAAATCAACACGTCCGCACACTCACACGCACTCGGCTCGCCGGCCATTGTCTCTGTATTCTTCCTCGGCCAGCGGCCGCCTTACGTCTAAAAAACTACCTCCTCGGCCATCGGCCGTCTTCGTTTTGTCAAACCGACTTATTCGGCCCGCGGCCGTCTTCCTTCTTCCAACCGTCCCTCAGGACTCCGGCTACAAACTTGCCCCTGTGTTCTTAGGGCGACCAATCAGAAGGCTCATAATTAGTGACGTCATGGAAGATTTTGAATTTGGTTTACCCTAACTAGGGGGGTGTAGTGGCCTAAAAATGGACTAGCCTGGAACTTAGCCTTGAAGTGGAAGTTCTCACCCTCGGCGTGGTAACAACCCCTGACCTCCCCTCCAAGACAAATACCAGACCGTCATTTAAAAATGTCAAATAATTTAGAAAACTGATACCCTTCTGAGAGGTTTCCCTTGACTTGACGCGCATATGGCTTTTAAGAACACCCAAGCCGTGTGGGACAAGCCTGTACCGTCTCACAGATTTTGAGATAATTACGTAAGTTTAACGGGCTGTCATTCGAAAATCACTTAATTTCACACATAGTAGCGATTTGTAAGAGAACCTGAGTATGGCATGCGCATACGTCGGCAGGGGCGGATACAGGCTCGATTAGTTACACAAAGCATATGGCAACTAAAGTTCGCTAACGACTCCAAAATGATAATTATTCAGAATTTCCATTTTTTTGGGGTCATGGGGGGGGGGGGGCGGTCGCCCCCCCCCTGTATCCGCCCCTGAACGAATGTCGGAAATGTACTTTCGTAAGAACTAAAAAATGGGTTGAAAAAATTCAAACATTGAAATCATCACGCTTGTCATTAGGGAAGCCATTACTGTATGGCTGATCTGTAGCTGAAAGGAAAGGCATTAGAGTCATTAGGGCAGCCATTACTGTATGGCTGATCTGTAGCTGAAAGGAAAGGCATTAGCGTCATTAGGGCAGCCATTATTGTATGGCTGATCTGTAGCTGAAAGGAAAGGCATTAGAGGCATTAGGGCAGCCATTACTGTATGGCTGATCTGTAGCTGAAAGGAAAGGCATTAGAGTCATTAGGGCAGCCATTACTGTATGGCTGATCTGTAGCTGAAAGGAAAGGCATTAGCGTCATTAGGGCAGCCATTATTGTATGGCTGATCTGTAGCTGAAAGGAAAGGCATTAGAGTCATTAGGGCAACCATTACTGTACGGCTGATCTGTAGCTGAAAGGAAAGGCATTAGAGTCATTAGGGCAGCCATTATTGTATGGCTGATCTGTAGCTGAAAGGAAAGGCATTATAGAGTCATTAGGGCAGCCATTATTGTATGGCTGATCTGTAGCTGAAAGGAAAGGCATTAGAGTCATTAGGGCAACCATTACTGTACGGCTGATCTGTAGCTGAAAGGAAAGGCATTAGAGTCATTAGGGCAGCCATTATTGTATGGCTGATCTGTAGCTGAAAGGAAAGGCATTATAGAGTCATTAGGGCAGCCATTATTGTATGGCTGATCTGTAGCTGAAAGGAAAGGCATTAGAGTCATTAGGGCAGCCATTACTGTATGCCTGATCTGTAGCTGAAAGGAAAGGCATTAGAGTCATTAGGGCAGCCATACATTAGCTACAACGGAGTCATGTTTCAAATGGCGCGGGGTTATGTTCGCCGGCGTCAGTTCTCGTGTTATACGCTAGCGCCACCAGACGGTGCGCCCTTAGAAAGATGCGTAGGCAATACACATCACACCATGCGCCATCCACGCCACATTGTCGGATGCTGGAGATAAACTTTGTTCGAACGGCCACAATTTACCGACTTTATTTTAGGCATCAGCTCTTTAAAAGCATTTCAAGTGATAGTGATTGTATGGACTTTAGTGTGAAGTAATTTTGGTGTTGAAAGGTTTTCTACGAGGTAATTAAATCGCGAAAGGAAATTCTTGATAGCGTGTAGTGGCCCAGTGTGACACCTGTAGCATTCGAGCAAGGTAGGCCTATCTACTTTATGCAATTTCTAGCTCTCAATTGAAGACTAGGCCCTAAAACATTTTCAGGTGCGTTCACATTGTTTTTTTAAGACGATTTCAAGTTCTACGCCAGTTGATGGTAGGCCCTACCGCAGAGGAAAGAATCTTGTTGAAACGCGTCCGTTTTTCGAATAGGCTAGGCCCAGGCCCTACGCCTCGTAGGTCTAGGGCCTAGCCTATTTCTTCAACCTTTGGGCAACAATTTTTGTTTCGATTTTGTATTTCAGCCGAATGCTTGTTCAACAGATTACCGATGGCTCCATTGTTTGTAGGCCTATGCATGTGAGCTTAATAATTTTGCCAGCTTTTAATAGGCCCTATCAATACCAGAAGGAATAAAAAAAAACAGTCTGAATCTGGAATTGAACCCTGAACGGTTTTCGGATAAACACTTTCGTAGGCTACCAGCACAAGCTAACCACAATAACTAGGCCTATTATCGTATAAGCCTAGGCCTACCATCTAGCTTAAATATGTGTTCTTTTTTACAGATCCAAGCAACAAAAGTCTTATAAGTAACGCATGGCTATGGGCCGGAAGAAGGCGGGGAGGGAGATTACTCTGCCACTGGCGAGGCAGCGCCGCCACAGAAGAGAGACTTCAAGCAAAGCTTCAAGATTCTTTGCGATTCAGAAGGGCCAAGCCTAGGTGCAGTCAAGTCCTGCCTTTCACACAAGACAACAGGTAAGCCTAGGGTAATTATTATACACATTGGGTCCACGCTCCGTTTTCACATTTCAATACCCAGAAAGTAGTTGAAACACTAACCACTAGGCCTACATAGAAAAATGTGTAATAGGCCTATGTGCGCAAAGAAGGTTTTGTGTCTGTTAAGGCATTATAAACTGCGTTTTTCGACGATACAAAACAGCGTCTGGCTGGATGTTTACATTGACGCCATGATCCTTTTGCTGCCGGTGTGCCGGCCTACCAACGTGTAGTTCAAGGTTAGGAGAGGGGTTACATTCCGCTAACCCAATTCTGCTAACCAGGTTGGCGTTCTTTCAATGGTTGGTAACACTTGTTTTATGTCAAACATGGCTGGAACTTTTGGCCACCCATTCCTCTTTTGCGACCTATTTTACGACATTTCTACCACCTCCACACACCATTCCACATATTTTCACTACTTTGTACACCACTATCCATCACTTCTTTCCAGTACATACCACCAGAAAACGATATACAAAAATTCTAGTGCAATGTTGCACTAGAATTTTTTATATCGTTTTCTGAGCGTGGACCCAACGTGTATATTTACCAAGCCTAGGTCTAGCTGGTTTTACACACATTTTACATGCCGTTTTTGTTATGCCATTGGCAATAGACCTACTTTCAAAATGTAGGCTATTTAAACATTTTTTAAATCACTAATCCATTAGTTTTGTGAGGGCGGTAGAGGACACTGTTTAAATCTGTTTCGTAAGGGGTTTAATTAAACGTTTTGGACATAAACCGTATTCTTTCTTGCCCGTCTTTCATTATTCCGTCTTTCTTGCCTAATGTAGCCTAGCCTATTGTCCCTCTCTGACTTAATGCATAGGCTGATCAATGCACTGTGGCACCAAAGTGACATAAGAGGAACTCATGGCAAAAATGGTGCAAATTGTTACAATATTGAAGAGCTGAATCCCTAACCTTATTTGATCTGATCTTGTCTAAACAACAGTCTGTTATGATTGCTCCATTTCCATTTGCCTACAGGGAACCTGCAACTGATGTCACAGCCGAACTACAACAATGGAAATTGATATACAAACAAAAAGCTGTCAAAGTAATAGCTTTGCGAATAATGGTGGAAAAACAATTAGTTTTAACGATAGTAACTGCTTGCCAGTTAAAATTTCTGTTCAATGATGGACAACAACGATCTGAAAGTTTGTAAACGTTTTGATCATTTGAATTTTCCAACTTCAGAACATTTTATTTTTTGACAGCTTGTTGTTTGTCCATCGGTTCAATTCATTTGTTTCATTGTTATGTTTTTGTGTTGTTAGTGCCCTATAGGGCACTAGCAACACCAAAAGACAACAATGAAATGAATTGAATCGATGGACAAACAACAAGCTGTCAAAAAATAATTTGTTCTGATTTTGGAAAACAAAACAAAAAACAAACAAATACACATACAAAACTTTCACTTAGTCGTTGTCTATCATTAAAAGTTTTAAATGGCGAGCAGTTACTATTGCTACACTTGTTTTTATTTCTATGGTTGCAATTTTATTATTTTGACAGCTGATGGTTTGTCCATCAGTTCAATTCGTTTGTTCCATTGTTGTCTTTTGGTGTTGCTAGTGCCCTATAGGTTATTAGCCATCTTTGAACTTCCAACCGGCATTACAACCATTCTTGAATACACAGCCTTCTCGAATATGATTCGTAATTTCAATCATTTCACCGGGTTACATTGAGTCACAGCTTTCGTAAGAGTCGGTTCAATCTGAGGTTCTGTCGTGGATTGACCCGCCGAGGAGGCCCGAGGCCGTGCATTGGTCGTAATGACGAACGTGCCCAAGATGTCAGCGCCCACTAAACTGCGCGTAAAATTGCCTATACCTTAACTAACTAAGGCCTACTGTGATACATAGCCTAAATAAAACATTTTGTGTTTGATATTCAGGAATCAGGTGCCGTCATGGTTGTTTACGGTCATATGAAATGAAACCAAACCATGGGTAACTTACCATGTCTCACACTGTTACCTACAGCTTAACCTCTCAACCTTATGTGACCTAATATTAGCTTAACTATATTCGTCAGGATGTCCACATGTACCGGCACGCTACAAGCTATGGTGCAACAGTCTTCATGCAGTGACCCAGCCTGGCTGCAATCACTGCTTGACTGGAAGATTAACTAACGTCTTGCAGTCAGCGATACTGGGACTATACATACCGACACAGCAGCGGACCTTTCAGCTATACACGACAAGACAGTCTGGTATTTAACAAAGAAAGGTAGGCCTAGTGTGATTTTTCAATTTTCATTCTCTACACATGGGTGTGGGGTCCCATTGATACTGTGGTTAGCCTACATAAAAACAGGCTTTTTGTGTTTTTTATACTAAGGAATCAGCTGACATGGCTGTTGGTGTGCATATTACCCTGTTTATTACTACCTCTAATGAAACAAAACCATGTCTAACTTAACCGGTCTCACTCTCACCTACAGCTAAACCACTTAACCTTATCTGACCTAATTTCTACTTTTTTCAGTAGGATGTACACGTGTACCGGTAGGCTACAAGCGACAGTGGAGGTGGACAATCTTCATGCAGTGATCCAGCTGGCTGCCATCTCTGCTCGACTGGAAGACGAACTAACGCCTCGCGGTCAGCGGTACTGGAACTTGGCATACTGACACAGCAGTGGAGAAGCCCGTCAACCCGACCTTTCAGCTAGTTAACACGACATTCTGATATTTAACAAAGGTAGGCCTAGTGTGATTTCTCACATTTTCATTATCTCCACATGGGCGGGGCATCCCATTGATACTGTGATATAGGGATGGGATAGTGTACACGTGTAAACGTTTACGCGTACATGTTTACTGTTTCTCTCGAAACAAAACGCGCCGCGTGTAATACTATACTGTGTGCGACCGGCCACGGAGGGCTTGGCGCCGACGAGTGGTTTCATGCGATGTGTGACCGTCCTCACTCCTCAGTTGTCACTTAACCCCTCCCCCCCCTCCCCCTCCGTCCCTAACTTCCATGCAAGCGGCCAACCCCGGGATGGCCAAGCGACACTGTGGCTCTACTTTTGCCAAGGTCACGCATGGCCTATCTCTCGTTCCCACTAAATCATCATCGCAGTCAAAATGTATAGGCCCTACAGCCTCAAATTAATAAATAATTTCGGCCTAGGCGTCACATATAATCCGAGGCCACTGCCAGGAACATGGACGTGCATCAGCATACGCCCGAAAAACATATTCAAGGCATATTTTTTACGGACGGAATATTTACGTGTTAAAGAATAATTTCGGCCTAAACCTGGCAAGTGATCCGAGGTCAGAACCATGAAACCCGCTGGATTACGTCTTGAAACTGTTTGCGGGAACAACTCCTTAAAACATAATTTTTCGGCCTAGACAGAAAATGATTTTTTTTCGAAAGCGGGACCCCACGGACGTGTACACGGCTTTGCAAGCAGCAGTGTACACGTTTAGTGAAGTATGAGCTTTTGCCCATCCCTACTGTGGTACATAAACACAGGCATTTTGTATTCTTTATAAAGGATGAAAGGGACAAAATGCCGGGTGGCATGGATCAAAGGGAACAGGAGTCCTATCTCTACTGGCTTACCAGAAAATACATGATGACATGGGATGTCAATTGTGGGTATAAGAAAAGAAGAAAGAAGACTTAAGGAATCAGCTGGCTGTTGGTGGCCACATTGCCAAGTGTACTGCAAAACTGCTACCTCTAATAAAACCAAACTATGTGTAACTTACCCTGTCTCACTGTCTCCTATAGCTTAACCTCTCAACCTTATCTGACCTAATCTTAACTTTTCTCTATTCATTAGGATGTACACATGTACCGGTACGCTACAAGCGTGGTGCAACATATCTGGGAGGTGGACATTAGGATGTACACATGTACCGGTACGCTACAAGCGTGGTGCAACATATCTGGGAGGTGGACATTAGGATGTAGCCCTACACATGTACCGGTACGCTACAAGCGTGGTGCAACATATCTGGGAGGTGGACATTCAGCTTGCTGCAATCTCCGCTCGACTGGAAGACGGACTAACGCCTTGCGCACACGAACCTGCCGGTCTTTTCAGCTAGGGTAGTCTCCACGACAATCTGGTATTTAACATTTACATATAATAGGTACTAGTTATTGTGATCAGAGATGTTAATGCAAGATGTTTCCAGAAATTTTCACAGATTTATGTTGTCAGGAAATTTCCGTACAGATCTACACGTTCAGACGAATTGGCCGTACAAAATGCCCGAAATGCCAAAAGGCCGCAAACAAATTAAGGAGGGCAGTGCGGTATCTGAATTCATGATAGCAGAGCTTAGCGAGAAAACTTGTCCGTAGAGCCAAGGAGTACTAACGTAGCACGCCTCGTCTTGCTTTGTGCTGAATGAAAGATATTGCATGTTCTTTGTAAACAAAGAAGTATTCTTTGTTGTTAGATAGTGGTGCCATGATAATTAGTCCTTGAGAGAGGGAATATGAATAAAGTGCATCCTCACAATTTAAAAAATACGAATGTCCGTTTGAGTCTGTCATAGACCATGTGGATGTAGGCCTACATGTTTTAGCTCATTTTGCACATAACAAGAATGGCGAAGAGGTAGTAATGGGACGTTTTAAACGTGGGAGTGGCTTTTAGGGATGTTCAACGATATCGATATTGCGGAAAAATCGCAGTTACTTATGAGATCAATATGGTAGGTAGCGTCATGTCGAAAATATCGCGATATCGTGGTCAACTTACAATATTAAAATATTTCTGCTATGGTCTGCAGTATGCATTGTTGCAGCATAAGTCACTGAG
Organism: Isoperla grammatica; assembly: GCA_945910005.1. Lineage (NCBI taxonomy): Eukaryota > Metazoa > Arthropoda > Insecta > Plecoptera > Perlodidae > Isoperla > Isoperla grammatica. The sequence goes on along the minus strand of OX246743.1, from coordinate 47,081,149 downwards.
CACCTACCCCCCTGCCCCGAGGATATCGCGATATCATTGTCAACTTGAAGTACTTCTCTGTGGGCTGCAGCATGCGTTGCTGCAGTTTGTAGCTGCACATCTACCCCCTCCACACAGATGGCCCCACCAGGCAGCAGGTTCCCTTTGTTTGCGTCCAGACATTGGATCCATTCAACTTTTTGTACCTGTAACCCCGAATTCTTTCCGAGAAGAATGTTGTTCAGTATTGCATGATAGTTTTAGGACTGTCAGTAACCAGTAGCGGATGCCTGACAGGTGACTCATCAGTCATCTTGCCAATTCAAGCCTTTATCGCTGTGCAGCAACTCAAACTGCAGGCCACGGCAAAAATACTTTCAATTGACAACTATTTCTTATGTATTGTTTCAATACTGCCGAAAAATATTCGATGTCGCGATATCAATGTCAATTTTTTTTAATAGCGATATCCATCCAATAGGATATCGGCAAAATGGTGCCGATATCGATACTGAAAAAATATCGTTAAACATCCCTAGTGGCTTTAAACATTTCTCTGTTGTGCCAAGGACTGGGCCAGTCCAAAAACATAATATTCAGTGTTGACAATTTTGGGGGGGGGGGGGGGATTTTCAGTTACGATCTGCAACATCACATTCTGAAGGCCACTGCGGAAAAATTTCAAGCCATAATAATGTATCATATGTAGAGATGTGTAAATTTCGTAGGCCGCGATAACGCGAAATGGCATTTCTAGTCATTTTAGAGGTGTAGTTTTGCAATTTGTGGGTTATGTAGCCCTTGGAGAGTAATATTTAAAAAAACACAAAACGCGAAATCCACTAAATTTGCCCTATAACGCGAAATCTCACATATTAAGCCGAAAATACCGCGAAATCCCTATATTTTGAGACTTTGTAGTATTTGCTAAGTTGCAAAGTTGGAGAGTGCAAACATTCTCAAAATTTACTATTTTACGTGTTTTATGGGCGGGACTCGGTTCGGCGTTAGTGGGCGTGGTCTACACCCATCAGTTTCACTGTCTGCTTGATCGTCATTCGACCAATCGATCGCGTGACGAGTTCGACTTCTCGACTATCGATTCTCAACTCTGTTTACGTGACGTCATCCTAAGCACAAGTAGGCCTATTTCTTGAGACGTGAAACCGCGTGAAACAATGCCGAAAGTTAATGTGCCTGTGGAAACCAGGGCTAGGGAATTTAAGAATGACGGGCTCTATGCTTCGGCTAAACAGCTATTTTGTAAGTGGTGTAATTGCACTTTAGACCACACGCGCCGCGACACATTGCTGAAACCTTGACGATGCTAGCCTTCAAAGCCTAGACCTAGTGTCATTCATGTACATTGATATCTTACAATTATTTTTAGCACTTACTCCATATTTTCAAAATAAAAACACAAAACACCGCAATTTGCCTTTTTAAGAACGAAATCCTCCAAAAAATAAAACCATTTTTACACATCTCTAATCATATTTATTTATTTATTTATTTATTTATTTAATGTCTATCCTATTCAGTTATAAAAACTGATTTACAAAGGAGGACCTTAAATAAAACTAAGCTATGCAAACAATGAATAGTAATGAAATCATAAATAACAATAACAACAAAAACAAAACAAACTACTGAACTATATAAAATATAATCAAGAACAAGAAAAAATAAATGCATGGTTCTCACTAGGGATGTGCAAAAGCATGTATTTCAGTAAACATGAAACCTCGCTCTGTGAATGCCATGTACACGTTCATGCTTGCCTACCCAATTTTCACATGAATTAGTATGTGCCCTGTACACATGCATTTTGTGTGCAATGTTGTACACTGTGGCCGGTCGCACACAGTATAACCCTGTGTGGGCGGCGTGCACAGGTCCATGCTTCGTTTAAATTTAGAGAATGTTAATTTAAATAATTTTAAAATTGAATTAATTTGTTTGGATTAAATTGATTTATTGTATATAAAATGAAATTTTAAATTACATTAAATTAATTTAATTGAATTATGGAATAGTGGGGGTTAAGCAGTATTAATGAATATAAATAAATGATGATGAATGATAACAAAAAATCAAATATTAATAAATATATAATAAAATTACATACAACTTCAAATTTAACTGAATTAATTATCTATTAATATTATGTTAATCAAATTATTAAATTATTAATTGCATTAATTTAAATCAAATTTGTTCATTTTTTATTATTAGGCTATAGCCCTATTGCATTAATTTAAATCAAATTGGTTCATTTTTTATTATTAGGCTATAGCCCTATTGCATTAATTTAAATCAAATTGGTTCATTTTTTATTATTAGGCTATATTAAATCATTAATTAGGGCCTAATGTAATTTAATATATTACATTTTAATTTGTTTTAATTACATTAATAACATATTGCAATATTTTAAACTAAATACATTTTAAATAGCCTATTACATTTTGTATTAAATAAAATACATAAAGGTTGGGGTTATGAATTATGATGCAGCAATACGATCTGCAGACAAAAGATAATATTCCCTGTTGACAATTTTTTTTTTGTTGAGAGGGGGGATTTTCAGTTATGATCTGCAACATTGCATTCAGAAAAACTTTTTCTTTTGAAAAATTTCAAGCTGTAAGATATCCCACAAATGCAAAGTTGTATCAGTACGTACTAGTTCTTATCAGTACTTGTCTAGTGCTGTAACTATAAACATTTTCTAAACTGTTGTCATAATTTCAACATTTTGTTTTTTACAGCTGGTTCTACAAAGAAGACGACTAGGAGACTGCTGGATGCTGGATTCAGGATTGTATAGTGAGTGGGCAAGATGCTCATTTAAAAGAAACGAGCCTAACCTACATCGAAGCTTGAGCCATATTGATGGATTATGTGACGTCTGTGGTAATTTTTTGGAGTGTAATTTTTATGAGTTATTATCCTGGGTAGGCCTAACGTGTGGTTAAATAAAGGCATTACTAAATATATAAATATATATTATATATATATAGAGAGAGAGGTGGATAAGGCAATTTAACAGGCCAAATTTTGTTTGATATTGCTTACTTTGATTTTGATATTATTACTTTTACTTACTTTTTACTCTTTCTTTACTATTATTAGTTACAATAGACATTTATATTCGGCCATACCTGTGATGGGAGTATGAAAGTTAGGTAGCTTTGATTCAAGGTCCGTCGGTCTCATGGCGGACGTTCAGTAAACGAACCCCCATCAGCGGATTTACGGACTTTAGGCCCTAGGTCTGATTTAGGTAGGTGTGTCATGGGTGGGTTGGGTAACCAAGGTCCATCACCCTATACCACGGTCAGCAATTGGCTGATAGTGGTATCCGCTATGACTCTGGTTTCTTGCTGAGGCGAACCTTTAGGAACAACTCTGGCTGCAACGTATCAGATTGGATAGCACTGACTGGTGGAGCTATAGTGTGGTAAAAGCACATTGGCCGCCGATGGAGAAGCACGTACGCTATTGCTCCTGACGTATAAGCACGCCCATAGATTACCAGCACGCCTGGACATGGAGAGCTTAGGAGCGTGTTCCTTTAGGGGTGGCCAAGGACAGGTAAAGTGAACGTCCCGTTTTACCCGGGCATCACATTTACGCTTGAGCCTTGTCGTGTCTCGATCCAGATATAGAGCGATTTAGGTAGCTCTTCTGATTAAGGTAGGTGGTATGGGAAACCAAGTTCCAATCTCCCGCCGCTATCAGCACTTTTTTCGCTGGTAGTGGTTCCGCCTGGCGCTGGGGGCCCTGTTTTGCAGAGGCGAACCCAATGGTTGAATCTGGTAGTTGGTGGTAGAGGGATGGAGTGAGTGTGGTAAAAGCACGTGCTACAGCTGGGATAGATCCCCTCCAAGTGTCAATAAGCTCCATCTCTGCCGGCTACACGCCCTAAGTATCCTACACGCCTATGTGCGTCGACGGACTAGGTGAGCTTTCGGGAGAAACCATTGGGGGGGGCCAAGGACAGGTAATTGATGGATTGATCCGTTTTACCCTGGAGTCAATTACGCTTGAGCCAAGCCGAGTTCTCAAACCAGTTGCCGAAAACCCTTCCTGCATGTTTAATTGTACGAGTAGTTCATTTTAAGGGTTTAGATAATTTTAAGGGTTCTAAGGATTTTAAGGGTGTATGCATTCAATACACATTGTTGCACTGTCATGGCATCGTATGAAACTAAATTGGCTGGTTGAATGGTCTATTTGTTGTAGGACTTGGTGGGTACAGAATTGCACCGTAAGGCAGCCACAGCTGGCTAACAAAACTATCTGCTTGACAGGGTAAATGAAAATGCAGTACAGTGATTAATCGTCATAAGTGCTCATTGCTCTGTGCCTAGAGCCTTCCTTCTATATTGTCTCTGATATAATGCAAACAGTTGAAGTATGAACATAATATGTGTGTTGTTGTTGTTACACAATTTGTAATGGTTGTGCATAATTATTATAGTCCAGAATTTATGAAAGTATGGTGAAATGAATTCACATTTGCAGAAAATTCTGAAGACGAATTTCAATAACCTGGTCATTTTCAGTGAATTGGTGTAATGGAAACTTATTGGTGTTGTAACAAAACTGAAGTAGCCTTGTATATAATACTCTGTGTAGGCCTCTAATCTTCAATCATAAATTTACCACCAAACCTTTCAGCTTTATGAGCCAAAATAACACTTCCTAGTAGGCCTACATGTACACCGTAAAACTTCTTATAAGAAACTGATGACAAAGTGTTTTCGATGCCCCAGATGTTTGTATATAATACACATTGAAATGTAAGATCCCTGTAAACAAATATTCTTATAACATGCTATTTTGGTCCCTGAAAGTTTGTTTTAAAGAAGTTTCACTGAATAGGTCTAGTGATATTTGACATGAAATCTCTTGCAAAGCTTATGACAAAGATTACATGTCCAGTAGAGTGGGACAAGAGGTTACATCAGCTTAAACAACCCTGTCACATAACCAAACGTATAATTGGACAATATTGATGGTGAATTGTGCTTGCTCAGTAAGATTGCTTAATGGACATATATTGGTATACTGGCTGCAATCATCATAATTTAAATTTTGGGGAAAATGTGTTCTTTCGTAAATGTATTTTCTTGTCAACAAACCTCACCTCCCACTCTACTAACGGAGACCATTGGGCCTTCTATCAAACACAATTGTACATATATCAATGGAAGATGGAAAAATGTGGGTTGGTTAGTTAAACCGCTAAGTACTAAGCTAGGTACTTCCTGCAAAAAGTGTTATTAGCTTTGATACTTCTGATCTGTGTGAAGGAAATGTTGTACCCTTGGTTTCGGGTGTCAATTATTTCCTCAAATCTGACGTGGGCTGAGGTGACTCACCTCCATTGCCAGCTAGTAGCAATGCACAAATTAAGTAGCCAACAAAGTTTTTCAATTCAGAATCTGGCCTTTGTGAGCGTAATCACTCTTTACCCTCATCTCTTTTGCATCAAACTTGAAAACTGATTGTTCTTGTGGACATAAAAGAGCCACTATATTATTATGGTTATTGCAAGTCAAAACGTGCAATGTACTTGTCAAAACAAAATTCAAGCCTCAAAACCTAACCTAACAAATGAATTACTTCAGCCCATGACAAATTTCAGGAATAGATGTCCTTGGGCCAGATTCACAAAACGCTTTATCTCCAAGGTTTAAGCTGATTCAAAGTCTGACAACAGTGCTTTACACAGCCTGATGATGATAGTTTCATGCAATCACCCGGTAAGGAGAATGGAAACGGGAACGATGTCTGAAAAATGAAAATGTTCCAGTATGTTTCGTAAAAGTTATTGTAGGCTATGCAACGCCTTTCTCATTTCCGTAAGAGAATGCAAAAGATCACAAAGTTTGATTTCTTTTCATGGTAGTCAGCCATATTCACAGCCAGTTAAAGGGATAGTCAGATGAAGAACTAAAAAATCACCAATTAGTCATTAGTCCATGAAATTCAGTTATGTGTAAAATACAGTTGATATAGGTTGCTTCAATGCAAGAAAAAAAATAGTGAACAATTAGCTATTCTACAGGTTCCCTTCGGCAGCTCTTGCTGCATTTTTCTTCTAAAGCGTAGTGTAACTGTATCGGTTCTGAGGTCGCTGGCGCCTTCCCGATAGACAGAGGACTCATTGTGTTATACGAGACCAGCCCGCGCTCCGCGAAACGCTCGGCGACTGCGGACAGTACCGCTCAAAACAGATTGCAACTTTTCTACACATCATGTCACAAAAAAATTAATTGCAGGGTATTTTGTAGAAGTAAACGTTCGTACTAAGAAGCATGTTATCGGTAGAGAAACGATGCACATTAAACCTCCTGATCGATTTTTGATCAGTGCCCTATTTTAGCGGTGGTTTTACTTTCTCAAGGCAACATTTTTTTTATATGGGAATTACCATGAGAAAAGTTGCTCGGTGCTACTTGGTAGCACCAAACCAAATAATCGCGTTTTCTTTAATTTTTTAACCGCCTGCTTTTAAAGTATGGTATCTTTTAGTCATGTTTTTTATATTTAAAGGTGGACATCTACAAATGGTAGTTCTTGAGTTTTTCACCCGACTATCCCTTTAATAACGTTCTCCATTTAAAGGTCACTTTCGTAATCACTGTTTTGCGTCAAAATAAACAGTTCAAGCTATTAGAACTATAGAAACTTATCAACATGTCCATCTCTTGGGAAATCCAAGGTTAAGCTTACAATATTGCATTTCTTTTAATTTTCGATTTGTGCATGCACTTAAATAAAAATAAATGTGCATTGTAGTCTACCCATAACTTACAAGAACTGATTTTCATTTAGGGACATCTATACAGTTTATTATGTGCATTGATGCATTCCTTTCTCATTACCGGTGACGTCATGGCTTTATAAGACACGGTTTTAAGTTTCTATAACCTCAAAGAAGTTATTTTCACTAGTAATAAACACTCACGTCACGTGTCAAGCTACAGCGCAATAACCAACATGTTTGGTGGATTTTAAAGTCGCTGGCATGTTGGGATCATCTTTGAAAGAACAATTCCGACTATAAAGTTAGTAGTGAATTTTGCTAAGCAGACTTAAGTCTGGAACATGAATTAGCTAGTGACGAACCTGGATCTGTGATATTGAAACTATGCTGCATAGTGATAAAACTTATATGAACCTGGCTCCTGCAGGGCGATTCTGAATGTGCAACGATAGGTTTTTTACCGGTTTTGGTTGTTAAAAGAAGGCAATGAGCCAAATCATCGCCTTGAGTAACGACCAAAACCGCTGATAAACCTATCGTCACTCATATAGAACCGCCCTGCAGATCATTGGAACTGTTATCGTAACTATGGGATACCGTACGACATGAACAACACATTACGAGCAGTCGTGCCTACCTAGGGTATGCTCAAGCAAGCGAGCTTCAAATCTAGTAAATTACTAAGAAAATATCCGGTAAACTATTATTAGGTATTAATTTATTATTGACTTGTGAACGGAGTTATCTTCAGAAGAATAAAAGCAAACACAACAGCCGATTGAATATCGCAGTCTGCCACACATGGCACGCAGGTAAAGTTAAGTCAATACTCAATACCACAGCCATCTGTATTGCAGGGGCATACTGCACATTATCTGGGTAGGAATGCTTACAGCTCTGCAGTCATACAGTATCCCATGGTGTTATTGTTCATGTACTGGTGCAGTGGCGGCTTTAACCTGTATCTAAACTTGTACCGATAAGGGGTGGGTTTGCAGATGCATTTGAAAGAAAATGTTTTGTATTTCTGTATACAGTCAAACTTTGTTAAGCAGTTTACATGCTAAAGATCTGATTCCCCTCGAGTACAATGCTTTTGTCATTTTTTTAACAACATGCTTGCCATGCATGGATGTCTGTCCACTCATAAATTATTTATATGTTTAGGACGTTTTTAAAGCCGGATATCATTTCTATTGGATTTATTTGTCGATCTGTAGATATGTATTGTTAAAGTCACAAACATGTAGTTAAGTAGTGTAACCCTAGATCAAATGGACAGCTAGCGTGGTGAACAGGGGCGGAAATTGCTTATGTTTTGGTCAATGAAATTTTCCGCACAAGTTGTTCAGTTTCTCTCGCAGGTTGCCATTCTTCCCTCCCACTTGTCTACTTGCCAAGCCCCATCCACTTACATTCTACTAGCTACTAGAGACTACACCGAATCGAATGTTTACTACGTAACTGGATAATCGTTGAGGAAACCTGTTGGAAAAATGAGTTTCCTACAAAATGCCCAGAGTACAATATACGAGTGTCAAAACCATTTTGGTGAAAATGTATGGTGTATGCCATACGGTTTTATGACAAATATGACAAACACCATCATGTAAGCCACATACATGTTTTACATTTTATTTGTTGTACTCACTTTATCTGCGCTATTATCTAAGGTGACTGAGGTCTGTATGCATAGTCCAGGTTCAAGCCTTCCTCAACTCAGCCTAACCCATCCCCAATCACGGAACGGCATTGTCATGTGGACGGCTTTGTGATGGGTGGCTAGGTAAGGCCGAGTTGAGGAGGGCTTGAGTGTGAACTATGCATTCGGGCCTGAGTCTTTTAAAATAATAATTACTGTATTATATAATATTATGTCTTAACTACGATTTGTTTTGTTTGCCGCACCAGTTATCGAAAACAAATTGCAGTGGAGCAAATTTAAGTCAATTGCTACAATACTCCTCTTGACCTTAGATTGTTCTAGTGAGGGTACGGTCTATACAAAAAATAAGTTCACATTTCAAATAGTATGTACTATTTGGTTCACACTTAGGTGTTAACCTTATTCTTCACAATGCCGGTTTTAATTTTCCTATGCTGCAACCGAATATATTTTTAAAATATTTCTATTTTCTTAAAAGGGCATATATTTCATATGTACTCCATACAGTGTGTTTACTCGTGTTTAAAACAATGCTAAGTAGGGCAGGACTCGCCTTAAATGCATCATCTCGGGAGGCAGGAAGATGTTCTTGATAAATGATGAATAACTAGTGTAGTGTAACCGTCTACACTCTGGCAAAGCATTCAATATTCATGTAACATCTTCTTTCAGTTGACTGAACAAAAACTGGTTAGGTACCAATTATTCGCTGTAGTCTACTATGTACCGAAACCATTTCCCCGCGGGCTACTGTCCTTTCCCCCCATCTCTTTCCCCTCCCCGTCTCTTTCCGTGGCATGAAGGACCGTGATGATTGTTTTTCAAAGCATATCGTCTTTGAGGGAATGGAAAGATTCTGCCATGACTCGTTAAATATCTCTGGTGTTGGGCCTAAATAATGTGTCGACGTAAATATTGAGTAATTCCCATAATTATATTTACTTTTTTAGTAAAATATAAATTTAATACTTTGCCTAATTAATTGGCAATACATCAGAATCTCATTTATCTTGATAAGTGTTCATCGTCACATTCATGATGTCCACTTTTTTTCATGATGTCACTTAAACATGCCCTTACAAAGCTTGACTGTATTATTACTAGGGTAGTCTAGGTGCTACAGTACTCTTGATTATTCATTTGCTTAGAGGATATTTGCTAATGCAAACTTGATATGGATACTGTACATTAAGAGCCCCTACTGTACCGTGTATTTATTTCAGGTATTAGTATGAGTGAATTTTTTATTGTACTGAAAATTGCACTGCACCAGCCTTATTCCAGTATAGTTTTTGGGTTCAAATTTGAATGATTTGTATTTTCTTGTAAGGTAAGACATTTCGTTATTGTTATATGTTTCGACACCTACACACATAACATACGTACATAAAACACCCGCAAACACACACATACATTTATGATGTACCCAGTACCAGTACATTGCGCACTTGTTTCGTAGCAGGGTGCAAACATGCAAACTGCGTCTGAGACTCGTCCGCCTTGGCTTATCCGGTTATCATGTAATTAAATTAGTTTCGCATATTGATTTAAAAACATGTTGACTGAAATCTATTACGATAGCAGGAATTGATATTGATGGTGACCTATCTAATTACAATAGTGTCGTGTGTCGCCCTCTTGATACGAAATTGGCGGACACAAAATTAATAGAAACAATCTTGTAAGTTATTAGTTATTTACTGAAAACTTTTGTGGTTTGACATAGAGAATAATCACACCAAAGTAAGGTGAATATATGTGTAATAGCACAAGCCTCAATTGAGGAGGTTGTGACATCACATGCGGACAAACAATGTGTTGCTAGGCAACTGCATCGTCGTATCTCTCTTTGATTGGTGCATATTCAATGTTTGTCCGAAACAAAACACGGCTACACTGCTATTTTTAGAATTGAGTCTTGTGCTATATAAGGCTGTTCTTTTTACTACAGCAATGAATTTCTTTAGAAAAAAACAATTCTTTTTATTGATTGATCAACAATTATTGATACTTCTCTGCAGATATTTGTTAGAGAACAGCCATACTTTAAATATCTATAAGCGTTATTTAGAAGACGGGAGCGTACGTCAGCTACAAGTGATTAATTTGCGCATGCGCGGGGCTAACGTGGATTTGTATAACTCGCTCTTATTGTTTCGAAGAAACCACTCCTCACGTCTAAACCGATAATAGGATTTCTCTCCAATTTTAAGTCCTAGTACTTAAGTGTCAAATTGATGTCTTTCATCATGAAAAAACGAGATATTAATCTTGAAAGAGTATATAAAATATAAAACAATATCTAAATTTGTACATATTGAAAAATGAAACTACATAGTACATTGTGTACAAATTTACAAATGTTATCATTTTATTAATGTTTAATGATTAATGTCTTGTATTTTCGTAATGAAGTCATCAATTTGACACTTTTATACTCGGACGTAAAATTAGAGAGAAATCCTATTATTGGTTTAGGCGTGAGGAGTGTAAGTTTAGACGCATGTTGTAGCGGTAAAATGACTACTTCCGAACGCTCTTAAATTCCGTGATAGCTACCAACAAGAATTAAATTGTAATCAATGAAGAAAATAACGGGCTTTCTCGTCGTGCTAATCGTTTACCTTATATTTGCCACCTTCGGCAATACCACTTATAGGAGTGAGATAATTAATTGTGATCCAAAGTAGTTTGCGCCTTTGCTACTTAAGTTCCCTATTAGAGGAGACGGAGTCAAGATCAACATTTTGGGGGAAATAGTACGGAAACTGTATTTTTTTGCTACAATTGGCAGAAACATATTGATTTGGCTAATATTGGACAATATCAGTATTCGGTTTTTATTCGTAGACAAGATACCAAATGTTGCAAATTTAAATAGAGTACACTGTTTATTTTTCATGGCAGATCGAAATGTATATTAATGCCGCCTTCGCAAGTAGCAAACAAAATAAAAACAAAGCACTATTTATTTTACTCAGGGTGTATCCCAATACTCTATTTTGAGGCTAGTTGACTGGCCTAATGACAACAAAAAATACAAAAATAGAACAATTAATGATGGTTATAATTAATTGTCATTAATTGTTGCATTAGTCCACTGCATTGGTGCACACAAAATAGAGCGGTAAGATACGCCCTCAGTTACTAGAACTGATTTTCAGTAGGAAACATTATACCATTAATTATGTGCCTCCTTGCTATGAGTGCACAAAAGTATTATTTTGAAGTATTGTCCTCATAACCCAGTTTTATTGGATAGACTATAAATAAAATAGACACCGTTAAAATATGGGTTACTGTCGTATCAATAGATTTCAGTACATTTAAATACGTAGTTGACTAACCCCCAGAACTGGGAATCGAACCCTACACCTTCTGTATTTGAAGCAGAAATAATATGCAGAAACATCGCGATCTATTACCTTTTCTGATATTGAGTACAGTCACCACCCGGATGATGAGTGCCAAGCACCCAACATTATTTTCAACAACTATGTACATACAATGCAAGTGAAAGTCAACAATGTAGTTTATTGACATTGCCATAACCTTTGATGATGGTACGGGCTCAATAATGAATTGGGGAAAATGGGATTTTTTGTAAGCAAACATTTCAATGCCGGTTGAACTTGCGTTTTCTTTAATATCGATGAAAACATACTTTGTGAGGAGTGAAGCTCTACCCTGTTTGGTTCACTGATCTTTGTAAGTTTTATGCTAGGTCCTTTTAATTTAGGAATATTCAAGGAACATGACATAACTCGTTTAAACTTACCATTTAATTTTGGACACAATCCATCTATAATTTATATTATTATTGATACACAGGGGATCTCAAACTTCACATAAACTTAATTCATACTTTTAACATGCATCTTACTTCTTACGATACACTACATCACATTGTAAATTACATAACCGTGCTGCTACAGCCTTGGTTTTCTAAGTAATTTTAAGTTATTGTGTACACCAAACCATGATGTACGAATAACTCATACCTACACCATACACCTCATATTCATACTTACACATACTTACACTGTTATAAAGTGTCACAAATTTTAAAATTTCACTTTAGGTGCAAACCATCCATAATTTGCATTACTGGTTATGTGTGATTAAACCATCCATAATTTGCATTACTTGTTATGTGTGATTAAACCATCCATAATTTGCATTACTGGTTATGTGTGATTAAACCATCCATAATTTGCATTACTGGTTATGTGTGATTAAATCATCCATAATTTGCATTACTGGTTATGTATGATTAAATCGTACATAACCAGTAATGCAAATTATGGATGGTTTGCACAGTGAAATCATACCAGTAATGCAAATTATGGATGGTTTGCACCTTAAGTGAAATTTTTAAATTTAAGACACTTTATAACAGTGTAAGTATGAATATGATGTGTATGATGTAGGTATGAGTTATTCGTACATCATGGTTTGGTGTACACAATAATTTATAATGACTTAAAAAGCCAAGGCTGTAGCACGGTTATGTAATTTACAATGTGATGTAGTGTATCGTAAGAAGTAAGATGCACGTTAAAAGTATGAATTACGTTTATGTGAGGTTTGAGAAGCAGAGCTTATTACATTCATACAGTGTGTTACATCTTGCCTTTATCACCTACTGTTTGCATCATGACATAAAATTTAGATGCATGCATAATGTCCGCATCATACTTGCTTCATACACTTAACCTCAAAACATTATGCACTTGTGAATACAGTGGATCAATTTTATTAATTTCACGTGTAGGTTTGAATAATCCATAATTTCAAGTATGTATACCCTATGTGTGATGTGCTAGCAGAACATACATATTTCGGGTATATGGATGGCATCATACCTTTCATCATACATTGTATAATCCAGTGTGTTGCATCTTGATCTTTTTGTAAACTTTCATTAATTACATCGTGATCCAAGATTCATACATCATGTCCTCATCATACTTGTTGCGTACACTTGACTACAGTGGAGTATGGCGGGAGCTCACACCAACCTTTTAGGTAGTTTTCTTGGTACACCCCTAGAGCAAAGTATTCAAACTCGAGCAAAGGACGAGGAATTCAGATGACTGAATACACTCATCACATTCTTCAAGGCGATGAGGTCCAATCGTTGTACGAAAACAAGAAATCCCTGGGTAGCTCATCTTTCAACGTATCTATGGGTGTCCAAAACTGAGGGAAAATGGTGTGGCCATGGTGTAAACTCCCGCGGAACTCTACTGTACTTACATACAACATTACACATATGAATACAGTTGAACAATTTTGGAAAATTTTACTTTTGGTAAGGCATACAGTAAATATTATCTTACATCCATGTTGACCAATCATTAGGGAATTGTGAACGTCGCCATATGTATAAACAAAGTGTTTCATGCAATATAGCCAAAAAATATCTACATTTACAAATTCTTCTTACTGGTACCTACTTACTGATGATGAGCCAATGTAAATGTAAAATATAATATTGGTACTGCCTTGTCAAAAACACTTCATTTTTGTTTAACATTGTACAAGACCCCTTGAAGCGGCTGTCTGTAGGTCATGTCATACAAATTTGGATCAAACTATCTAAACTAACCCCCCCCCCCCCCACTCCCCTTAAATGATGTCACAAAAATTAAATGCCCCCACACACCAACCAAAATGATATTGGAAAACAGAAGAGTGTAACAAAGCAATATTTGAAAAGTCAATACGTTTTCTGAATAAAATAGCTAAATTATATGCAGTGGATATCACACAAAACATAGCCCCCCCCCCCCCCCCCCACACACAAATCATGGATGTGGTTATAGTAGTAGTAAATCTTTATTTTTAGCAGTTTTGCTATTACACAATGCAATATGTGCATAAAATACACAATACACACATCATACACAATACAATATCACACACAATACAATATGTGCATAAAATACACAATACACACATCATACACAATACAATATCACACACAATACAATATGTGCATAAAATACACACATCACAACCATTTCATTCACAATACATAGTATGACTAATATTATATGGACGGTCGTTAAGGTTCACTTTTCACAAGTTCGTCTTAATTATTGTCATGGTTGTGTTGCACATTCATGTTTGTGCTAGGGCTAGTTCGCGCTCGTTCCCATCAATAGGCTCATGTTAAATGGATATTTATTGTTGTTTAACGTTCAAAGCAAATCACTTCACTAATCCTTGATTATGAGCAGCTGACTTGTTGAGAGGCAGACGGGCTTGAATATCTTATCCGTGCCTCCGTGGCTCTTGTCGCCTAACAACGTCAGGACAGTTCTTACGATGCTCGTCGCTGAACAAGTATAAATTACAATTACTGTTGTCCGTGTGCAAGGCAAATATATTCCTACTTGCATTCGTAGCGTTCTTAAGCGTTAACTGGCGGAAATAATTTTTATTGCTCTACAACCAGTAAATTCAGGGATTTCTACATGCCCAAATAGAATTTGCCTTACATCCGTTTATTTTGACTTGCCATCAAGGGAAGCTGGTTAGCGCCCATATGGAATAGAACCCAAATCTTTTCGAAACGAACTTGACCGAAGACCAAACCAAAGGGTTTTTTTTTGGCTTGTTTCTATTTTTCTTATGATTACCATTACAAATTAGGGTAGTTCTAATACATCTACCAATATTTTATATCCCTACCTTCAGCTGTTGACATAATAATGAACCCACCAAACCCCGCTATGACCCATCAGCTAACGTGACAGTAAACGCCTCACTATATTATGCATAAGCGGATGTTTCCGGTTTGGCGATGTTCGGTTTTCACAAATTTGGCTTCTACTGTGTTTGCCGCTGTTCCGCACTCCTGCCAACAAACTAGACAGGAAGGGTACAATTGGATTTGGTGTAGATGGGGGGGAAGTTTCCAAAATGTCTTTATTATGTTTGTATTTTAATATAAGTAGATCTAGAAGCTCGTACTGGAATAAGATTGGTGCACTGCAATAAATGAAACATTGTCTGTAATAAAAAAAATTGTATCCCTGCCTACCAAATTATTTTACCCTAGCCAACGCTGAAGGAGTTACGACTGGTGGAAAGGTACGTGCATGCATGCAATGAAATTAGTGAGATTTAAAAAAAAAAAAGCCGTTCCTGACGGCGGTGGTGGGTCGCCCCCTAAGGGGTGTAAACCCCAACCAAACAAATTCAGAGCTTTGGGATATAAGTATCGAGTTGTAGGTTATGTGCTCTTTTTTGGGTCCAATACAAAATTATAGATTTTGGCTATGCTTTGTTCGATACCCAGCTTGGGCTGCTGATTCATTGCATTTTGTGAAAGTAGAGATATTGTTGCCCATTTTCCGAGGACTAGATTTGCGGTTATGTATCTCTCTTAGCAAGAAACTTTGGCTCGTGTTCGGTTGGCCGGTCTGTGCACACAAACTACAACATTACTCTGTTAGTGCAACATCATTGTGGGTGCACCGCCATTACCAATCGAATTTATTTTCAAAAGTGGGGTTAAGTCAACCAGTTACTTTTAACACTACGGCAGGCATTGGGCGGAGCCTGGCCACTTAGGCCTACAACGGTGCACAATAGCCCGGGAAAGAGCAATGTTACCATTCCCGGGCTATTGTGGTCGTTATTTCTGGTTTATTTTGCTGGGATAAGTTTAAGCGTTGAGTGAGAAATTTCTCACTCAAAGGTTTGAGGTTTGTTGCACTTGTGTAGTCTGTTTTCATTTGTAATTGCCATGTTTTATTGTACACGTAAATTATGTATATATGCGAGAACAAAATAAAAACCACTGCTACTATTAATCTTCCGTTATTTTACATCTCCTACCTGGCGGCCTTTAGACTATACGTCCACCTTCCAATCACATCCGCTGGCGGGCGAGAAGGATATTCGTCCGCCGTCCTATGTGTGTGTGTGTGTATGACGCGTAACGCCTCTTGTTTAAACTTTAAAGGGTTAAGAAAATAATGATGACACTTTTTCCTTTGGGCATTCCTAGTCTATACATGAAACATGTTAATGTTTGCCTTGCATTAACGGTTAGCCGAGGAAACATGTTTTAATGTTCAACGAGCTATCTTAATACAACAAGCTAAGCCATATACATTGAGAGCAGTTTGTTATCTACCAGTGTAAGCACAGCTACTTCCATCGTGTGACTAGCGTACGCTTTATCGTCGTCGCTTCGAATGTTTGAGGTCGGAGGTTCGAGACCCGTTACACTCACTTTTTTCCACCATTTTCACGCATTTATATCAATGCATCAACGTTCATGGACACGGTATATTTTTTAACGATCAAACAGCTCATTGTTTCCACAAACGATTTACGGTTTCGCGATCAACCAATCAATCAATACGATCTGATGATAAAAACTCCGAAAATTGAAAAAAAAAATTGAAGGCGGTTTTTTCTCAATTTTCGGAGTTTTTTTTATCTTCAGATCGTATTCTTGGATGTTTTTATATCCAATAAGACCCTCTGTTCGTAAATCCATCTATGTTAGGTGTTAGAATAACAATAAGAATGAATCGAGATACATACATGCATTCATTGCGAGCAGCACAATATGTACCAGTCCAAGCGCTTCAACTTCCATCGAGTGGCGTGGCGTAGGCAGTAGCGACGCCGACTAGTGTTTTCGCGGTCCGGGGTTCGAGACCCGATACCGGCAAACTTTTTTTCTTCCATATTCAGAGCAGAATATTTGAGAAGGGTTTACTAAGGGGAAATTTATTTTTCAAGCGCTCGTAGCTAAAAAACGGATGGTACAAATTTGTTTTTTTATTTTTTTTATTTTTTTTGCGTTAATTATCTAGACATCCTGAAAACGAAAATATGCTGGGGGTCATACTAACAGAGATACAGGCGCCCAAAATTTCAAATTTTGTCTCAGAAGACCACAATCGGAGAAAAATGAAATTTTTGATTTTTTTTATTTTTTTAAAAATACGAAACATATCAAGAGAGCGATGAATAAGAAGGAACTGACAACCAAAAAATTCTATCTTAAACCGTTTACCCGTAAAAAAATAAAAACCTCAAAAAATCTACTATTTTGGTTACCTGAAGTTGGCGTCGCCTCACCACGACCTGTGTAAACCGACGCTACCGACGCTCATACTACGTCACCAAGGACTCTTACTGACCTTAAGTTCGACGCTACGACTAACTAGGTACCACCGTTCCTCCACAATCGGTACCGAAAGTGGAACTTGACGAGAAAACCTTTGAAATTTCGGCGACGCCTGACGTCGTTCACAACAAACATAGGCACACGTTGATTATTTTCAAAGTAGAACATTATCAGTTCTACCTTGAGTATTAACTTCAAGATCTCTCAAGTAAACAATATAGCTGTAAAAAATTAAAAACTAAAAACTGCAGTGTATTTTAGCACGTTTTTGACACTGCGTAGCGTCACGGATTAAAGGGTTAAGACAATGATGTCTACTCTTTCTGCATCTTCCATTCCCAGTGTACTTATGGAACATGTTTTGGTTTGCGTATGATTCATGTTTAGCCCAGGAAACATGTTTTAATGTTGGCTGTTCAGTGATGTTCCCAACGTGAATTTTTCTAAGTCCCGTTTTCTGTGGATGTGTATCAGGAGTTCAGACGGCTATAGGAGGTTATGATTTGAGAATGAACCAAGTCTTGAAAGTCCCAAAACTGCGTTTTCTGGAGATGTGTATCAGGAGTTCAGACGGCTATAGGAGGTTATGATATATGCTATCTGAATACCCCAAACAATGCACAACATTGAGAGCAGTATGTCTTGTACCTGTGTAAGCGCTGGAAGTATCATCGTGTTCTATGGCGTGTGCAGTAACGTCCTTGATTAGAGTGCAAGAGGTCTGGGGTTCGAGACCCGTTACATCGTCTTTTTTTTCTACAATATTTACACATTTATATCAATACATCAACGTGCATGGACTGGGTTTATTTTTTAACTGTCAAACGGCTCGTTGTTTCCACAAACGATTTACGGTTTCGCGATCAACCAATCAATCAATACGATCTGATGATAAAAACTCCGAAAATTGAAAAAAAAAATTGAAGGCGGTTTTTTCTCAATTTTCGGAGTTTTTTTTATCTTCAGATCGTATTCTTGGATGTTTTTATATCCAATAAGACCCTCTGTTCGTAAATCCATCTATGTTAGGTGTTAGAATAACAATAAGAATGAATCGAGATACATACATGCATTCATTGCGAGCAGCACAATATGTACCAGTCCAAGCGCTTCAACTTCCATCGAGTGGCGTGGCGTAGGCAGTAGCGACGCCGACTAGTGTTTTCGCGGTCCGGGGTTCGAGACCCGATACCGGCAAACTTTTTTTCTTCCATATTCAGAGCAGAATATTTGAGAAGGGTTTACTAAGGGGAAATTTATTTTTCAAGCGCTCGTAGCTAAAAAACGGATGGTACAAATTTGTTTTTTTATTTTTTTTATTTTTTTTGCGTTAATTATCTAGACATCCTGAAAACGAAAATATGCTGGGGGTCATACTAACAGAGATACAGGCGCCCAAAATTTCAAATTTTGTCTCAGAAGACCACAATCGGAGAAAAATGAAATTTTTGATTTTTTTTATTTTTTTAAAAATACGAAACATATCAAGAGAGCGATGAATAAGAAGGAACTGACAACCAAAAAATTCTATCTTAAACCGTTTACCCGTAAAAAAATAAAAACCTCAAAAAATCTACTATTTTGGTTACCTGAAGTTGGCGTCGCCTCACCACGACCTGTGTAAACCGACGCTACCGACGCTTATACTACGTCACCAAGGACTCTTACTGACCTTAAGTTCGACGCTACGACTAACTAGGTACCACCGTTCCTCCACAATCGGTACCGAAAGTGGAACTTGACGAGAAAACCTTTGAAATTTCGGCGACGCCTGACGTCGTTCACCACCAACATAGGCACACGTTGATTTTTTTCAAAGTAGAAAATTATCTGTTCTACCTTGAGTATTAACTTCAAGATCTCTCAAGTAAACAATATAGCTGTAAAAAATTAAAAACTAAAAACTGCAGTGTATTTTAGCACGTTTTTGACACTGCGTAGCGTCACGGATTAAAGGGTTAAGACAATGATGTCTACTCTTTCTGCATCTTCCATTCCCAGTGTACTTATGGAACATGTTTTGGTTTGCGTATGATTCATGTTTAGCCCAGGAAACATGTTTTAATGTTGGCTGTTCAGTGATATTCCCAACGTGAATTTTTCTAAGTCCCGTTTTCTGTGGATGTGTATCAGGAGTTCAGACGGCTATAGGAGGTTATGATTTGAGAATGAACCAAGTCTTGAAAGTCCCAAAACTGCGTTTTCTGGAGATGTGTATCAGGAGTTCAGACGGCTATAGGAGGTTATGATATATGCTATCTGAATACCCCAAACAATGCACAACATTGAGAGCAGTATGTCTTGTACCTGTGTAAGCGCTGGAAGTATCATCGTGTTCTATGGCGTGTGCAGTAACGTCCTTGATTAGAGTGCAAGAGGTCTGGGGTTCGAGACCCGTTACATCCAGTCTTTTTTTTCTACAATATTTACACATTTATATCAATACATCAACGTGCATGGACTGGGTTTATTTTTTAACTGTCAAACGGCTCGTTGTTTCCACAAACGATTTACGGTTTCGCGATCAACCAATCAATCAATACGATCTGATGATAAAAACTCCGAAAATTGAAAAAAAAAATGAAGGCGGTTTTTTCTCAATTTTCGGAGTTTTTTTTATCTTCAGATCGTATTCTTGGATGTTTTTATATCCAATAAGACCCTCTGTTCGTAAATCCATCTATGTTAGGTGTTAGAATAACAATAAGAATGAATCGAGATACATACATGCATTCATTGCGAGCAGCACAATATGTACCAGTCCAAGCGCTCCAACTTCCATCGAGTGGCGTGGCGTAGGCAGTAGCGACGCCGACTAGTGTTTTCGCGGTCCGGGGTTCGAGACCCGATACCGGCAAACTTTTTTTCTTCCATATTCAGAGCAGAATATTTGAGAAGGGTTTACTAAGGGGAAATTTATTTTTCAAGCGCTCGTAGCTAAAAAACGGGTGGTCCAAATTTGTTTTTTTATTTTTTTTATTTTTTTTGCGTTAATTATCTAGACATCCTGAAAACGAAAATATGCTGGGGGTCATACTAACAGAGATACAGGCGCCCAAAATTTCAAATTTTGTCTCAGAAGACCACAATCGGAGAAAAATGAAATTTTTGATTTTTTTTATTTTTTTAAAAATACGAAACATATCAAGAGAGCGATGAATAAGAAGGAACTGACAACCAAAAAATTCTATCTTAAACCGTTTACCCGTAAAAAAATAAAAACCTCAAAAAATCTACTATTTTGGTTACCTGAAGTTGGCGTCGCCTCACCACGACCTGTGTAAACCGACGCTACCGACGCTCATACTACGTCACCAAGGATTCTTACTGACCTTAAGTTCGACGCTACGACTAACTAGGTACCACCGTTCCTCCACAATCGGTACCGAAAGTGGAACTTGACGAGAAAACCTTTGAAATTTCGGCGACGCATGACGTCGTTCACAACCAACATAGGCACACGTTGATTTTTTTCAAAGTAGAAAATTATCAGTTCTACCTTGAGTATTAACTTCAAGATCTCTCAAGTAAACAATATAGCTGTAAAAAATTAAAAACTAAAAACTGCAGTGTATTTTAGCACGTTTTTGACACTGCGTAGCGTCACGGATTAAAGGGTTAAGACAATGATGTCTACTCTTTCTGCATCTTCCATTCCCAGTGTACTTATGGAACATGTTTTGGTTTGCGTATGATTCATGTTTAGCCCAGGAAACATGTTTTAATGTTGGCTGTTCAGTGATGTTCCCAACGTGAATTTTTCTAAGTCCCGTTTTCTGTGGATGTGTATCAGGAGTCCAGACGGCTATAGGAGGTTATGATTTGAGAATGAACCAAGTCTTGAAAGTCCCAAAACTGCGTTTTCTGGAGATGTGTATCAGGAGTTCAGACGGCTATAGGAGGTTATGATATATGCTATCTGAATACCCCAAACAATGCACAACATTGAGAGCAGTATGTCTTGTACCTGTGTAAGCGCTGGAAGTATCATCGTGTTCTATGGCGTGTGCAGTAACGTCCTTGATTAGAGTGCAAGAGGTCTGGGGTTCGAGACCCGTTACATCGTCTTTTTTTTCTACAATATTTACACATTTATATCAATACATCAACGTGCATGGACTGGGTTTATTTTTTAACTGTCAAACGGCTCGTTGTTTCCACAAACGATTTACGGTTTCGCGATCAACCAATCAATCAATACGATCTGATGATAAAAACTCCGAAAATTGAACCCGCTTTTTTCTCAATTTTTTGAGTTTTTTTTATCTTCAGATCGTATTCTTAGATGTTTTTAAATCCAATAAGACCCTCTGTTCGTAAATCCATCTATGTTAGGTGTTAGAATAACAATAAGAATGAATCGAGATACATACATGCATTCATTGCGAGCAGCACAATATGTACCAGTCCAAGCGCTCCAACTTCCATCGAGTGGCGTGGCGTAGGCAGTAGCGACGCCGACTAGTGTTTTCGCGGTCCGGGGTTCGAGACCCGATACCGGCAAACTTTTTTTCTTCCATATTCAGAGCAGAATATTTGAGAAGGGTTTACTAAGGGGAAATTTATTTTTCAAGCGCTCGTAGCTAAAAAACGGGTGGTCCAAATTTGTTTTTTTATTTTTTTTATTTTTTTTGCGTTAATTATCTAGACATCCTGAAAACCAAAATATGCTGGGGGTCATACTAACAGAGATACAGGCGCCCAAAATTTCAAATTTTGTCTCAGAAGACCACAATCGGAGAAAAATGAAATTTTTGATTTTTTTTATTTTTTTAAAAATACGAAACATATCAAGAGAGCGATGAATAAGAAGGAACTGACAACCAAAAAATTCTATCTTAAACCGTTTACCCGTAAAAAAATAAAAACCTAAAAAAATCTACTATTTTGGTTACCTGAAGTTGGCGTCGCCTCACCACGACCTGTGTAAACCGACGCTACCGACGCTCATACTACGTCACCAAGGACTCTTACTGACCTTAAGTTCGACGCTACGACTAACTAGGTACCACCGTTCCTCCACAATCGGTACCGAAAGTGGAACTTGACGAGAAAACCTTTGAAATTTCGGCGACGCCTGACGTCGTTCACAACCAACATAGGCACACGTTGATTTTTTTCAAAGAAGAAAATTATCAGTTCTACCTTGAGTATTAACTTCAAGATCTCTCAAGTAAACAATATAGCTGTAAAAAATTAAAAACTAAAAACTGCAGTGTATTTTAGCACGTTTTTGACACTGCGTAGCGTCACGGATTAAAGGGTTAAGACAATGATGTCTACTCTTTCTGCATCTTCCATTCCCAGTGTACTTATGGAACATGTTTTGGTTTGCGTATGATTCATGTTTAGCCCAGGAAACATGTTTTAATGTTGGCTGTTCAGTGATGTTCCCAACGTGAATTTTTCTAAGTCCCGTTTTCTGTGGATGTGTATCAGGAGTTCAGACGGCTATAGGAGGTTATGATTTGAGAATGAACCAAGTCTTGAAAGTCCCAAAACTGCGTTTTCTGGAGATGTGTATCAGGAGTTCAGACGGCTATAGGAGGTTATGATATATGCTATCTGAATACCCCAAACAATGCACAACATTGAGAGCAGTATGTCTTGTACCTGTGTAAGCGCTGGAAGTATCATCGTGTTCTATGGCGTGTGCAGTAACGTCCTTGATTAGAGTGCAAGAGGTCTGGGGTTCGAGACCCGTTACATCCAGTCTTTTTTTTCTACAATATTTACACATTTATATCAATACATCAACGTGCATGGACTGGGTTTATTTTTTAACTGTCAAACGGCTCGTTGTTTCCACAAACGATTTACGGTTTCGCGATCAACCAATCAATCAATACGATCTGATGATAAAAACTCCGAAAATTGAAAAAAAGATGAAGGCGGTTTTTTCTCAATTTTCGGAGTTTTTTTTATCTTCAGATCGTATTCTTGGATGTTTTTATATCCAATAAGACCCTCTGTTCGTAAATCCATCTATGTTAGGTGTTAGAATAACAATAAGAATGAATCGAGATACATACATGCATTCATTGCGAGCAGCACAATATGTACCAGTCCAAGCGCTCCAACTTCCATCGAGTGGCGTGGCGTAGGCAGTAGCGAGGCCGACTAGTGTTTTCGCGGTCCGGGGTTCGAGACCCAATACCGGCAAACTTTTTTTCTTCCATATTCAGAGCAGAATATATGAGAAGGGTTTACTAAGGGGAAATTTATTTTTCAAGCGCTCGTAGCTAAAAAACGGGTGGTCCAAATTTGTTTTTTTATTTTTTTTATTTTTTTTGCGTTAATTATCTAGACATCCTGAAAACGAAAATATGCTGGGGGTCATACTAACAGAGATACAGGCGCCCAAAATTTCAAATTTTGTCTCAGAAGACCACAATCGGAGAAAAATGAAATTTTTGATTTTTTTTATTTTTTTAAAAATACGAAACATATCAAGAGAGCGATGAATAAGAAGGAACTGACAACCAAAAAATTCTATCTTAAACCGTTTACCCGTAAAAAAATAAAAACCTCAAAAAATCTACTATTTTGGTTACCTGAAGTTGGCGTCGCCTCACCACGACCTGTGTAAACCGACGCTACCGACGCTCATACTACGTCACCAAGGATTCTTACTGACCTTAAGTTCGACGCTACGACTAACTAGGTACCACCGTTCCTCCACAATCGGTACCGAAAGTGGAACTTGACGAGAAAACCTTTGAAATTTCGGCGACGCATGACGTCGTTCACAACCAACATAGGCACACGTTGATTTTTTTCAAAGTAGAAAATTATCAGTTCTACCTTGAGTATTAACTTCAAGATCTCTCAAGTAAACAATATAGCTGTAAAAAATTAAAAACTAAAAACTGCAGTGTATTTTAGCACGTTTTTGACACTGCGTAGCGTCACGGATTAAAGGGTTAAGACAATGATGTCTACTCTTTCTGCATCTTCCATTCCCAGTGTACTTATGGAACATGTTTTGGTTTGCGTATGATTCATGTTTAGCCCAGGAAACATGTTTTAATGTTGGCTGTTCAGTGATGTTCCCAACGTGAATTTTTCTAAGTCCCGTTTTCTGTGGATGTGTATCAGGAGTCCAGACGGCTATAGGAGGTTATGATTTGAGAATGAACCAAGTCTTGAAAGTCCCAAAACTGCGTTTTCTGGAGATGTGTATCAGGAGTTCAGACGGCTATAGGAGGTTATGATATATGCTATCTGAATACCCCAAACAATGCACAACATTGAGAGCAGTATGTCTTGTACCTGTGTAAGCGCTGGAAGTATCATCGTGTTCTATGGCGTGTGCAGTAACGTCCTTGATTAGAGTGCAAGAGGTCTGGGGTTCGAGACCCGTTACATCGTCTTTTTTTTCTACAATATTTACACATTTATATCAATACATCAACGTGCATGGACTGGGTTTATTTTTTAACTGTCAAACGGCTCGTTGTTTCCACAAACGATTTACGGTTTCGCGATCAACCAATCAATCAATACGATCTGATGATAAAAACTCCGAAAATTGAACCCGCTTTTTTCTCAATTTTTTGAGTTTTTTTTATCTTCAGATCGTATTCTTAGATGTTTTTAAATCCAATAAGACCCTCTGTTCGTAAATCCATCTATGTTAGGTGTTAGAATAACAATAAGAATGAATCGAGATACATACATGCATTCATTGCGAGCAGCACAATATGTACCAGTCCAAGCGCTCCAACTTCCATCGAGTGGCGTGGCGTAGGCAGTAGCGACGCCGACTAGTGTTTTCGCGGTCCGGGGTTCGAGACCCGATACCGGCAAACTTTTTTTCTTCCATATTCAGAGCAGAATATTTGAGAAGGGTTTACTAAGGGGAAATTTATTTTTCAAGCGCTCGTAGCTAAAAAACGGGTGGTCCAAATTTGTTTTTTTATTTTTTTTATTTTTTTTGCGTTAATTATCTAGACATCCTGAAAACCAAAATATGCTGGGGGTCATACTAACAGAGATACAGGCGCCCAAAATTTCAAATTTTGTCTCAGAAGACCACAATCGGAGAAAAATGAAATTTTTGATTTTTTTTATTTTTTTAAAAATACGAAACATATCAAGAG
The DNA here is from genome assembly GCA_945910005.1 of Isoperla grammatica. NCBI lineage: Eukaryota > Metazoa > Arthropoda > Insecta > Plecoptera > Perlodidae > Isoperla > Isoperla grammatica. The sequence goes on along the minus strand of OX246743.1, from coordinate 47,055,461 downwards.
AGCGATGAATAAGAAGGAACTGACAACCAAAAAATTCTATCTTAAACCGTTTACCCGTAAAAAAATAAAAACCTAAAAAAATCTACTATTTTGGTTACCTGAAGTTGGCGTCGCCTCACCACGACCTGTGTAAACCGACGCTACCGACGCTCATACTACGTCACCAAGGACTCTTACTGACCTTAAGTTCGACGCTACGACTAACTAGGTACCACCGTTCCTCCACAATCGGTACCGAAAGTGGAACTTGACGAGAAAACCTTTGAAATTTCGGCGACGCCTGACGTCGTTCACAACCAACATAGGCACACGTTGATTTTTTTCAAAGAAGAAAATTATCAGTTCTACCTTGAGTATTAACTTCAAGATCTCTCAAGTAAACAATATAGCTGTAAAAAATTAAAAACTAAAAACTGCAGTGTATTTTAGCACGTTTTTGACACTGCGTAGCGTCACGGATTAAAGGGTTAAGACAATGATGTCTACTCTTTCTGCATCTTCCATTCCCAGTGTACTTATGGAACATGTTTTGGTTTGCGTATGATTCATGTTTAGCCCAGGAAACATGTTTTAATGTTGGCTGTTCAGTGATGTTCCCAACGTGAATTTTTCTAAGTCCCGTTTTCTGTGGATGTGTATCAGGAGTTCAGACGGCTATAGGAGGTTATGATTTGAGAATGAACCAAGTCTTGAAAGTCCCAAAACTGCGTTTTCTGGAGATGTGTATCAGGAGTTCAGACGGCTATAGGAGGTTATGATATATGCTATCTGAATACCCCAAACAATGCACAACATTGAGAGCAGTATGTCTTGTACCTGTGTAAGCGCTGGAAGTATCATCGTGTTCTATGGCGTGTGCAGTAACGTCCTTGATTAGAGTGCAAGAGGTCTGGGGTTCGAGACCCGTTACATCCAGTCTTTTTTTTCTACAATATTTACACATTTATATCAATACATCAACGTGCATGGACTGGGTTTATTTTTTAACTGTCAAACGGCTCGTTGTTTCCACAAACGATTTACGGTTTCGCGATCAACCAATCAATCAATACGATCTGATGATAAAAACTCCGAAAATTGAAAAAAAAAATTGAAGGCGGTTTTTTCTCAATTTTCGGAGTTTTTTTTATCTTCAGATCGTATTCTTAGATGTTTTTAAATCCAATAAGACCCTCTGTTCGTAAATCCATCTATGTTAGGTGTTAGAATAACAATAAGAATGAATCGAGATACATACATGCATTCATTGCGAGCAGCACAATATGTACCAGTCCAAGCGCTCCAACTTCCATCGAGTGGCGTGGCGTAGGCAGTAGCGACGCCGACTAGTGTTTTCGCGGTCCGGGGTTCGAGACCCGATACCGGCAAACTTTTTTTCTTCCATATTCAGAGCAGAATATTTGAGAAGGGTTTACTAAGGGGAAATTTATTTTTCAAGCGCTCGTAGCTAAAAAACGGGTGGTCCAAATTTGTTTTTTTATTTTTTTTATTTTTTTTGCGTTAATTATCTAGACATCCTGAAAACGAAAATATGCTGGGGGTCATACTAACAGAGATACAGGCGCCCAAAATTTCAAATTTTGTCTCAGAAGACCACAATCGGAGAAAAATGAAATTTTTGATTTTTTTTATTTTTTTAAAAATACGAAACATATCAAGAGAGCGATGAATAAGAAGGAACTGACAACCAAAAAATTCTATCTTAAACCGTTTACCCGTAAAAAAATAAAAACCTCAAAAAATCTACTATTTTGGTTACCTGAAGTTGGCGTCGCCTCACCACGACCTGTGTAAACCGACGCTACCGACGCTCATACTACGTCACCAAGGACTCTTACTGACCTTAAGTTCGACGCTACGACTAACTAGGTACCACCGTTCCTCCACAATCGGTACCGAAAGTGGAACTTGACGAGAAAACCTTTGAAATTTCGGCGACGCCTGACGTCGTTCACCACCAACATAGGCACACGTTGATTTTTTTCAAAGTAGAAAATTATCTGTTCTACCTTGAGTATTAACTTCAAGATCTCTCAAGTAAACAATATAGCTGTAAAAAATTAAAAACTAAAAACTGCAGTGTATTTTAGCACGTTTTTGACACTGCGTAGCGTCACGGATTAAAGGGTTAAGACAATGATGTCTACTCTTTCTGCATCTTCCATTCCCAGTGTACTTATGGAACATGTTTTGGTTTGCGTATGATTCATGTTTAGCCCAGGAAACATGTTTTAATGTTGGCTGTTCAGTGATATTCCCAACGTGAATTTTTCTAAGTCCCGTTTTCTGTGGATGTGTATCAGGAGTTCAGACGGCTATAGGAGGTTATGATTTGAGAATGAACCAAGTCTTGAAAGTCCCAAAACTGCGTTTTCTGGAGATGTGTATCAGGAGTTCAGACGGCTATAGGAGGTTATGATATATGCTATCTGAATACCCCAAACAATGCACAACATTGAGAGCAGTATGTCTTGTACCTGTGTAAGCGCTGGAAGTATCATCGTGTTCTATGGCGTGTGCAGTAACGTCCTTGATTAGAGTGCAAGAGGTCTGGGGTTCGAGACCCGTTACATCCAGTCTTTTTTTTCTACAATATTTACACATTTATATCAATACATCAACGTGCATGGACTGGGTTTATTTTTTAACTGTCAAACGGCTCGTTGTTTCCACAAACGATTTACGGTTTCGCGATCAACCAATCAATCAATACGATCTGATGATAAAAACTCCGAAAATTGAAAAAAAAAATGAAGGCGGTTTTTTCTCAATTTTCGGAGTTTTTTTTATCTTCAGATCGTATTCTTGGATGTTTTTATATCCAATAAGACCCTCTGTTCGTAAATCCATCTATGTTAGGTGTTAGAATAACAATAAGAATGAATCGAGATACATACATGCATTCATTGCGAGCAGCACAATATGTACCAGTCCAAGCGCTCCAACTTCCATCGAGTGGCGTGGCGTAGGCAGTAGCGACGCCGACTAGTGTTTTCGCGGTCCGGGGTTCGAGACCCGATACCGGCAAACTTTTTTTCTTCCATATTCAGAGCAGAATATTTGAGAAGGGTTTACTAAGGGGAAATTTATTTTTCAAGCGCTCGTAGCTAAAAAACGGGTGGTCCAAATTTGTTTTTTTATTTTTTTTATTTTTTTTGCGTTAATTATCTAGACATCCTGAAAACGAAAATATGCTGGGGGTCATACTAACAGAGATACAGGCGCCCAAAATTTCAAATTTTGTCTCAGAAGACCACAATCGGAGAAAAATGAAATTTTTGATTTTTTTTATTTTTTTAAAAATACGAAACATATCAAGAGAGCGATGAATAAGAAGGAACTGACAACCAAAAAATTCTATCTTAAACCGTTTACCCGTAAAAAAATAAAAACCTCAAAAAATCTACTATTTTGGTTACCTGAAGTTGGCGTCGCCTCACCACGACCTGTGTAAACCGACGCTACCGACGCTCATACTACGTCACCAAGGATTCTTACTGACCTTAAGTTCGACGCTACGACTAACTAGGTACCACCGTTCCTCCACAATCGGTACCGAAAGTGGAACTTGACGAGAAAACCTTTGAAATTTCGGCGACGCATGACGTCGTTCACAACCAACATAGGCACACGTTGATTTTTTTCAAAGTAGAAAATTATCAGTTCTACCTTGAGTATTAACTTCAAGATCTCTCAAGTAAACAATATAGCTGTAAAAAATTAAAAACTAAAAACTGCAGTGTATTTTAGCACGTTTTTGACACTGCGTAGCGTCACGGATTAAAGGGTTAAGACAATGATGTCTACTCTTTCTGCATCTTCCATTCCCAGTGTACTTATGGAACATGTTTTGGTTTGCGTATGATTCATGTTTAGCCCAGGAAACATGTTTTAATGTTGGCTGTTCAGTGATGTTCCCAACGTGAATTTTTCTAAGTCCCGTTTTCTGTGGATGTGTATCAGGAGTCCAGACGGCTATAGGAGGTTATGATTTGAGAATGAACCAAGTCTTGAAAGTCCCAAAACTGCGTTTTCTGGAGATGTGTATCAGGAGTTCAGACGGCTATAGGAGGTTATGATATATGCTATCTGAATACCCCAAACAATGCACAACATTGAGAGCAGTATGTCTTGTACCTGTGTAAGCGCTGGAAGTATCATCGTGTTCTATGGCGTGTGCAGTAACGTCCTTGATTAGAGTGCAAGAGGTCTGGGGTTCGAGACCCGTTACATCGTCTTTTTTTTCTACAATATTTACACATTTATATCAATACATCAACGTGCATGGACTGGGTTTATTTTTTAACTGTCAAACGGCTCGTTGTTTCCACAAACGATTTACGGTTTCGCGATCAACCAATCAATCAATACGATCTGATGATAAAAACTCCGAAAATTGAACCCGCTTTTTTCTCAATTTTTTGAGTTTTTTTTATCTTCAGATCGTATTCTTAGATGTTTTTAAATCCAATAAGACCCTCTGTTCGTAAATCCATCTATGTTAGGTGTTAGAATAACAATAAGAATGAATCGAGATACATACATGCATTCATTGCGAGCAGCACAATATGTACCAGTCCAAGCGCTCCAACTTCCATCGAGTGGCGTGGCGTAGGCAGTAGCGACGCCGACTAGTGTTTTCGCGGTCCGGGGTTCGAGACCCGATACCGGCAAACTTTTTTTCTTCCATATTCAGAGCAGAATATTTGAGAAGGGTTTACTAAGGGGAAATTTATTTTTCAAGCGCTCGTAGCTAAAAAACGGGTGGTCCAAATTTGTTTTTTTATTTTTTTTATTTTTTTTGCGTTAATTATCTAGACATCCTGAAAACCAAAATATGCTGGGGGTCATACTAACAGAGATACAGGCGCCCAAAATTTCAAATTTTGTCTCAGAAGACCACAATCGGAGAAAAATGAAATTTTTGATTTTTTTTATTTTTTTAAAAATACGAAACATATCAAGAGAGCGATGAATAAGAAGGAACTGACAACCAAAAAATTCTATCTTAAACCGTTTACCCGTAAAAAAATAAAAACCTAAAAAAATCTACTATTTTGGTTACCTGAAGTTGGCGTCGCCTCACCACGACCTGTGTAAACCGACGCTACCGACGCTCATACTACGTCACCAAGGACTCTTACTGACCTTAAGTTCGACGCTACGACTAACTAGGTACCACCGTTCCTCCACAATCGGTACCGAAAGTGGAACTTGACGAGAAAACCTTTGAAATTTCGGCGACGCCTGACGTCGTTCACAACCAACATAGGCACACGTTGATTTTTTTCAAAGAAGAAAATTATCAGTTCTACCTTGAGTATTAACTTCAAGATCTCTCAAGTAAACAATATAGCTGTAAAAAATTAAAAACTAAAAACTGCAGTGTATTTTAGCACGTTTTTGACACTGCGTAGCGTCACGGATTAAAGGGTTAAGACAATGATGTCTACTCTTTCTGCATCTTCCATTCCCAGTGTACTTATGGAACATGTTTTGGTTTGCGTATGATTCATGTTTAGCCCAGGAAACATGTTTTAATGTTGGCTGTTCAGTGATGTTCCCAACGTGAATTTTTCTAAGTCCCGTTTTCTGTGGATGTGTATCAGGAGTTCAGACGGCTATAGGAGGTTATGATTTGAGAATGAACCAAGTCTTGAAAGTCCCAAAACTGCGTTTTCTGGAGATGTGTATCAGGAGTTCAGACGGCTATAGGAGGTTATGATATATGCTATCTGAATACCCCAAACAATGCACAACATTGAGAGCAGTATGTCTTGTACCTGTGTAAGCGCTGGAAGTATCATCGTGTTCTATGGCGTGTGCAGTAACGTCCTTGATTAGAGTGCAAGAGGTCTGGGGTTCGAGACCCGTTACATCCAGTCTTTTTTTTCTACAATATTTACACATTTATATCAATACATCAACGTGCATGGACTGGGTTTATTTTTTAACTGTCAAACGGCTCGTTGTTTCCACAAACGATTTACGGTTTCGCGATCAACCAATCAATCAATACGATCTGATGATAAAAACTCCGAAAATTGAAAAAAAGATGAAGGCGGTTTTTTCTCAATTTTCGGAGTTTTTTTTATCTTCAGATCGTATTCTTGGATGTTTTTATATCCAATAAGACCCTCTGTTCGTAAATCCATCTATGTTAGGTGTTAGAATAACAATAAGAATGAATCGAGATACATACATGCATTCATTGCGAGCAGCACAATATGTACCAGTCCAAGCGCTCCAACTTCCATCGAGTGGCGTGGCGTAGGCAGTAGCGAGGCCGACTAGTGTTTTCGCGGTCCGGGGTTCGAGACCCAATACCGGCAAACTTTTTTTCTTCCATATTCAGAGCAGAATATATGAGAAGGGTTTACTAAGGGGAAATTTATTTTTCAAGCGCTCGTAGCTAAAAAACGGGTGGTCCAAATTTGTTTTTTTATTTTTTTTATTTTTTTTGCGTTAATTATCTAGACATCCTGAAAACGAAAATATGCTGGGGGTCATACTAACAGAGATACAGGCGCCCAAAATTTCAAATTTTGTCTCAGAAGACCACAATCGGAGAAAAATGAAATTTTTGATTTTTTTTATTTTTTTAAAAATACGAAACATATCAAGAGAGCGATGAATAAGAAGGAACTGACAACCAAAAAATTCTATCTTAAACCGTTTACCCGTAAAAAAATAAAAACCTCAAAAAATCTACTATTTTGGTTACCTGAAGTTGGCGTCGCCTCACCACGACCTGTGTAAACCGACGCTACCGACGCTCATACTACGTCACCAAGGATTCTTACTGACCTTAAGTTCGACGCTACGACTAACTAGGTACCACCGTTCCTCCACAATCGGTACCGAAAGTGGAACTTGACGAGAAAACCTTTGAAATTTCGGCGACGCATGACGTCGTTCACAACCAACATAGGCACACGTTGATTTTTTTCAAAGTAGAAAATTATCAGTTCTACCTTGAGTATTAACTTCAAGATCTCTCAAGTAAACAATATAGCTGTAAAAAATTAAAAACTAAAAACTGCAGTGTATTTTAGCACGTTTTTGACACTGCGTAGCGTCACGGATTAAAGGGTTAAGACAATGATGTCTACTCTTTCTGCATCTTCCATTCCCAGTGTACTTATGGAACATGTTTTGGTTTGCGTATGATTCATGTTTAGCCCAGGAAACATGTTTTAATGTTGGCTGTTCAGTGATGTTCCCAACGTGAATTTTTCTAAGTCCCGTTTTCTGTGGATGTGTATCAGGAGTCCAGACGGCTATAGGAGGTTATGATTTGAGAATGAACCAAGTCTTGAAAGTCCCAAAACTGCGTTTTCTGGAGATGTGTATCAGGAGTTCAGACGGCTATAGGAGGTTATGATATATGCTATCTGAATACCCCAAACAATGCACAACATTGAGAGCAGTATGTCTTGTACCTGTGTAAGCGCTGGAAGTATCATCGTGTTCTATGGCGTGTGCAGTAACGTCCTTGATTAGAGTGCAAGAGGTCTGGGGTTCGAGACCCGTTACATCGTCTTTTTTTTCTACAATATTTACACATTTATATCAATACATCAACGTGCATGGACTGGGTTTATTTTTTAACTGTCAAACGGCTCGTTGTTTCCACAAACGATTTACGGTTTCGCGATCAACCAATCAATCAATACGATCTGATGATAAAAACTCCGAAAATTGAACCCGCTTTTTTCTCAATTTTTTGAGTTTTTTTTATCTTCAGATCGTATTCTTAGATGTTTTTAAATCCAATAAGACCCTCTGTTCGTAAATCCATCTATGTTAGGTGTTAGAATAACAATAAGAATGAATCGAGATACATACATGCATTCATTGCGAGCAGCACAATATGTACCAGTCCAAGCGCTCCAACTTCCATCGAGTGGCGTGGCGTAGGCAGTAGCGACGCCGACTAGTGTTTTCGCGGTCCGGGGTTCGAGACCCGATACCGGCAAACTTTTTTTCTTCCATATTCAGAGCAGAATATTTGAGAAGGGTTTACTAAGGGGAAATTTATTTTTCAAGCGCTCGTAGCTAAAAAACGGGTGGTCCAAATTTGTTTTTTTATTTTTTTTATTTTTTTTGCGTTAATTATCTAGACATCCTGAAAACCAAAATATGCTGGGGGTCATACTAACAGAGATACAGGCGCCCAAAATTTCAAATTTTGTCTCAGAAGACCACAATCGGAGAAAAATGAAATTTTTGATTTTTTTTATTTTTTTAAAAATACGAAACATATCAAGAGAGCGATGAATAAGAAGGAACTGACAACCAAAAAATTCTATCTTAAACCGTTTACCCGTAAAAAAATAAAAACCTAAAAAAATCTACTATTTTGGTTACCTGAAGTTGGCGTCGCCTCACCACGACCTGTGTAAACCGACGCTACCGACGCTCATACTACGTCACCAAGGACTCTTACTGACCTTAAGTTCGACGCTACGACTAACTAGGTACCACCGTTCCTCCACAATCGGTACCGAAAGTGGAACTTGACGAGAAAACCTTTGAAATTTCGGCGACGCCTGACGTCGTTCACAACCAACATAGGCACACGTTGATTTTTTTCAAAGAAGAAAATTATCAGTTCTACCTTGAGTATTAACTTCAAGATCTCTCAAGTAAACAATATAGCTGTAAAAAATTAAAAACTAAAAACTGCAGTGTATTTTAGCACGTTTTTGACACTGCGTAGCGTCACGGATTAAAGGGTTAAGACAATGATGTCTACTCTTTCTGCATCTTCCATTCCCAGTGTACTTATGGAACATGTTTTGGTTTGCGTATGATTCATGTTTAGCCCAGGAAACATGTTTTAATGTTGGCTGTTCAGTGATGTTCCCAACGTGAATTTTTCTAAGTCCCGTTTTCTGTGGATGTGTATCAGGAGTTCAGACGGCTATAGGAGGTTATGATTTGAGAATGAACCAAGTCTTGAAAGTCCCAAAACTGCGTTTTCTGGAGATGTGTATCAGGAGTTCAGACGGCTATAGGAGGTTATGATATATGCTATCTGAATACCCCAAACAATGCACAACATTGAGAGCAGTATGTCTTGTACCTGTGTAAGCGCTGGAAGTATCATCGTGTTCTATGGCGTGTGCAGTAACGTCCTTGATTAGAGTGCAAGAGGTCTGGGGTTCGAGACCCGTTACATCCAGTCTTTTTTTTCTACAATATTTACACATTTATATCAATACATCAACGTGCATGGACTGGGTTTATTTTTTAACTGTCAAACGGCTCGTTGTTTCCACAAACGATTTACGGTTTCGCGATCAACCAATCAATCAATACGATCTGATGATAAAAACTCCGAAAATTGAAAAAAAGATGAAGGCGGTTTTTTCTCAATTTTCGGAGTTTTTTTTATCTTCAGATCGTATTCTTGGATGTTTTTATATCCAATAAGACCCTCTGTTCGTAAATCCATCTATGTTAGGTGTTAGAATAACAATAAGAATGAATCGAGATACATACATGCATTCATTGCGAGCAGCACAATATGTACCAGTCCAAGCGCTCCAACTTCCATCGAGTGGCGTGGCGTAGGCAGTAGCGAGGCCGACTAGTGTTTTCGCGGTCCGGGGTTCGAGACCCAATACCGGCAAACTTTTTTTCTTCCATATTCAGAGCAGAATATATGAGAAGGGTTTACTAAGGGGAAATTTATTTTTCAAGCGCTCGTAGCTAAAAAACGGGTGGTCCAAATTTGTTTTTTTATTTTTTTTATTTTTTTTGCGTTAATTATCTAGACATCCTGAAAACGAAAATATGCTGGGGGTCATACTAACAGAGATACAGGCGCCCAAAATTTCAAATTTTGTCTCAGAAGACCACAATCGGAGAAAAATGAAATTTTTGATTTTTTTTATTTTTTTAAAAATACGAAACATATCAAGAGAGCGATGAATAAGAAGGAACTGACAACCAAAAAATTCTATCTTAAACCGTTTACCCGTAAAAAAATAAAAACCTCAAAAAATCTACTATTTTGGTTACCTGAAGTTGGCGTCGCCTCACCACGACCTGTGTAAACCGACGCTACCGACGCTCATACTACGTCACCAAGGACTCTTACTGACCTTAAGTTCGACGCTACGACTAACTAGGTACCACCGTTCCTCCACAATCGGTACCGAAAGTGGAACTTGACGAGAAAACCTTTGAAATTTCGGCGACGCCTGACGTCGTTCACAACCAACATAGGCACACGTTGATTTTTAACAAAGTAGAAAATTATCAGTTCTACCTTGAGTATTAACTTCAAGATCTCTCGAGTAAACAATATAGCTGTAAAAAATTAAAAACTAAAAACTGCAGTGTATTTTAGCACGTTTTTGACACTGCGTAGCGTCACGGATTAAAGGGTTAAGACAATGATGTCTACTCTTTCTGCATCTTCCATTCCCAGTGTACTTATGAAACATGTTTTGGTTTGCGTATGATTCATGTTTAGCCCAGGAAACATGTTTTAATGTTGGCTGTTCAGTGATGTTCCCAACGTGAATTTTTCTAAGTCCCGTTTTCTGTGGATGTGTATCAGGAGTTCAGACGGCTATAGGAGGTTATGATTTGAGAATGAACCAAGTCTTGAAAGTCCCAAAACTGCGTTTTCTGGAGATGTGTATCAGGAGTTCAGACGGCTATAGGAGGTTATGATATATGCTATCTGAATACCCCAAACAATGCACAACATTGAGAGCAGTATGTCTTGTACCTGTGTAAGCGCTGGAAGTATCATCGTGTTCTATGGCGTGTGCAGTAACGTCCTTGATTAGAGTGCAAGAGGTCTGGGGTTCGAGACCCGTTACATCCAGTCTTTTTTTCTACAATATTTACACATTTATATCAATACATCAACGTGCATGGACTGGGTTTATTTTTTAACTGTCAAACGGCTCGTTGTTTCCACAAACGATTTACGGTTTCGCGATCAACCAATCAATCAATACGATCTGATGATAAAAACTCCGAAAATTGAAAAAAAAAATTGAAGGCGGTTTTTTCTCAATTTTCGGAGTTTTTTTAATCTTCAGATCGTATTCTTGGATGTTTTTATATCCAATAAGACCCTCTGTTCGTAAATCCATCTATGTTAGGTGTTAGAATAACAATAAGAATGAATCGAGATACATACATGCATTCATTGCGAGCAGCACAATATGTACCAGTCCAAGCGCTCCAACTTCCATCGAGTGGCGTGGCGTAGGCAGTAGCGACGCCGACTAGTGTTTTCGCGGTCCGGGTTTCGAGACCCGATACCGGCAAACTTTTTTTCTTCCATATTCAGAGCAGAATATTTGAGAAGGGTTTACTAAGGGGAAATTTATTTTTCAAGCGCTCGTAGCTAAAAAACGGGTGGTCCAAATTTGTTTTTTTATTTTTTTTATTTTTTTTGCGTTAATTATCTAGACATCCTGAAAACGAAAATATGCTGGGGGTCATACTAACAGAGATACAGGCGCCCAAAATTTCAAATTTTGTCTCAGAAGACCACAATCGGAGAAAAATGAAATTTTTGATTTTTTTTATTTTTTTAAAAATACGAAACATATCAAGAGAGCGATGAATAAGAAGGAACTGACAACCAAAAAATTCTATCTTAAACCGTTTACCCGTAAAAAAATAAAAACCTCAAAAAATCTACTATTTTGGTTACCTGAAGTTGGCGTCGCCTCACCACGACCTGTGTAAACCGACGCTACCGACGCTCATACTACGTCACCAAGGACTCTTACTGACCTTAAGTTCGACGCTACGACTAACTAGGTACCACCGTTCCTCCACAATCGGTACCGAAAGTGGAACTTGACGTGAAAACCTTTGAAATTTCGGCGACGCCTGACGTCGTTCACAACCAACATAGGCACACGTTGATTTTTTTCAAAGTAGAAAATTATCAGTTCTACCTTGAGTATTAACTCAAAGATTTCTCAAGTAAACAATATAGCTGTAAAAAATTAAAAACTAAAAACTGCAGTGTATTTTAGCACGTTTTTGACACTGCGTAGCGTCACGGATTAAAGGGTTAAGACAATGGTTTCTACTCTTTCTGCATCTTCCATTCCCAGTGTACTTATGGAACATGTTTTGGTTTGCGTATGATTCATGTTTAGCCCAGGAAACATGTTTTAATGTTGGCTGTTCAGTGATGTTCCCAACGTGAATTTTTCTAAGTCCCGTTTTCTGTGGATGTGTATCAGGAGTTCAGACGGCTATAGGAGGTTATGATTTGAGAATGAACCAAGTCTTGAAAGTCCCAAAACTGCGTTTTCTGGAGATGTGTATCAGGAGTTCAGACGGCTATAGGAAGTTATGATATATTCTATCTGAATACCCCAAACAATGCACAACATTGAGAGCAGTATGTCTTGTACCTGTGTAAGCGCTGGAAGTATCATCGTGTTCTATGGCGTGTGCAGTAACGTCCTTGATTAGAGTGCAAGAGGTCTGGGGTTCGAGACCCGTTACATCGTCTTTTTTTTCTACAATATTTACACATTTATATCAATACATCAACGTGCATGGACTGGGTTTATTTTTTAACTGTCAAACGGCTCGTTGTTTCCACAAACGATTTACGGTTTCGCGATCAACCAATCAATCAATACGATCTGATGATAAAAACTCCGAAAATTGAACCCGCTTTTTTCTCAATTTTTTGAGTTTTTTTTATCTTCAGATCGTATTCTTAGATGTTTTTAAATCCAATAAGACCCTCTGTTCGTAAATCCATCTATGTTAGGTGTTAGAATAACAATAAGAATGAATCGAGATACATACATGCATTCATTGCGAGCAGCACAATATGTACCAGTCCAAGCGCTCCAACTTCCATCGAGTGGCGTGGCGTAGGCAGTAGCGACGCCGACTAGTGTTTTCGCGGTCCGGGGTTCGAGACCCGATACCGGCAAACTTTTTTTCTTCCATATTCAGAGCAGAATATTTGAGAAGGGTTTACTAAGGGGAAATTTATTTTTCAAGCGCTCGTAGCTAAAAAACGGGTGGTCCAAATTTGTTTTTTTATTTTTTTTATTTTTTTTGCGTTAATTATCTAGACATCCTGAAAACGAAAATATGCTGGGGGTCATACTAACAGAGATACAGGCGCCCAAAATTTCAAATTTTGTCTCAGAAGAGCACAATCGGAGAAAAATGAAATTTTTTATTTTTTTTATTTTTTTAAAATACGAAACATATCAAGAGAGCGATGAATAAGAAGGAACTGACAACCAAAAAATTCTATCTTAAACCGTTTACCCGTAAAAAAATAAAAACCTCAAAAAATCTACTATTTTGGTTATACCTGAAGTTGGCGTCGCCTCGACGACCTGTGTAAACCGACGCTACCGACGCTCATACTACGTCACCAAGGATTCTTACTGACCTTAAGTTCGACGCTACGACTAACTAGGTACCACCGTTCCTCCACAATCGGTACCGAAAGTGGAACTTGACGAGAAAACCTTTGAAATTTCGGCGACGCCTGACGTCGTTCACAACCAACATAGGCACACGTTGATTTTTTTCAAAGTAGAAAATTATCAGTTCTACCTTGAGTATTAACTTCAAGATCTCTCAAGTAAACAATATAGCTGTAAAAAATTAAAAACTAAAAACCGCAGTGTATTTTAGCACGTTTTTGACACTGCGTAGCGTCACAGATTAAAGGGTTAAGACAATAATGATTAGAGTTTCTCCATTGGACATTCTTACTTTATACATAAAACATGTTAATGTTTGCCTTGCATTAACGGTTAGCCGAGGAAACATGTTTTAATGTTGGCGTGTAGACGAGCTATCTGAATACAAGATATGCCATACATTGAGAGCAGTGTGTTATATACCAGTGTAAGCATAGGATTTCCGTCAGGTGGTGTGGCGTACGTAGAACGTCAGCGCTTCGAGTGCTTAAGGTCTGAGGTTCGACACCCGTTACACACACTCTTTTTTTCTCACCATATTCACACATTTATATCAATATATCAACGTGAATGAACACAGTTTACTTTTTAACCGTCAAACGGCTCGTTGTTTCCACACGATTTACGGTTTCGCGATCAACCAATCAATCAATACGAAATGATGATAAAAACTCCGAAAATTAAAAAAAAAATTGAAGGCGTTTTTTCTCAATTTTCGGAGTTTTTTATCTTCAGATCGTATTCTTGGATGTTTTTAAATCCAATGAGACCCTCTGTTCGTAAATCCATCTATGTTAGGTGTTAGAATTACAATAAGAATGAATCGCGATACATACATGCATTCATTGAGAGCAGTACAATATGTACCAGTCTAAGCGCTCCAACTTCCATCGAGTGGTGTGGCGTAGGCATTAGCGACGCCGACTAGTGTTTTCGCGGTCCGGGGTTCGAGACCCGATACCGGCAAACTTTTTTTCTTCCATATTCAGAGCAGAATATTTGAGAAGGGTTTACTAAGGGGAAATTTATTTTTCAAGCGCTCGTAGCTAAAAAACGGGTGGCCCAAATTTTTTTTTTTATTTTTTTTATTTTTTTGCGTTAATTATCTAGACATCCTGAAAACGATAATATGCTGGGGGTCATACTAACAGAGATACAGGCGCCCAAAATTTCAAATTTTGTCTCAGAAGAGCACAATCGGAGAAAAATGAAATTTTTTATTTTTTTAATTTTTTTAAAAATACGAAACATATCAAGAGAGCGATGAATAAGAAGGAACTGACAACCAAAAAATTCTATCTTAAACCGTTTACCCGTAAAAAAAAATAAAAACCTCAAAAAATCTACTATTTTGGTTACCTGAAGTTGGCGTCGCCTCACCACGACCTGTGTAAACCGACGCTACCGACGCTCATACTTCGTCACCAAGGATTCTTACTGACCTTAAGTTCGACGCTACGACTAACTAGGTACCACCGTTTATCCACAATCGGTACCGAAAGTGGAACTTGACAAGAAAATCGTTGAAATTTCGGCGACGCCTGACGTCGTTCACAACAAACATAGCAAGGCTATGATTTTTTTCAAAGTAGACAATTTTCAGATCTACCTTGGGAATTAATTTTAAGATCGCAACAATAAACAGTTTAGACGTAAAGAATATAATTCTAAAAAACAGAGTGTATTTGAGCACGTCTTTGACGACGCGTAGCGTCTCGTGTTAAAGGGTTAAGAAAATTATGATTATAGTTTCTCCATTGGACATTCTTACTCTATACATGAAACATGTTAATGTTTGCCTTGCATTAACGGTTAGCCAAGGAAACATGTTTTAATGTTGGCGTGATGACGAGCTATCTGAATACAACAAGATATGCCATACATTGAGAGCAGTGTGTTATATACCAGTGTAAGCAATGGTATTTCCATCGTGTGGCGTTGAGGGACGATGGAGCGTTGGGGGTTAGTGTTTTAGAGGTCTAGGGTTCGAGACCCGCAACCACCACTCTTTTTTTCTTCCATATTCAGAGTAGCGTAGTTGAGAAGGGTTTACATGGGAGACATTTTTTCAAGCGCTCGGAGCACCAAACGGGTTGCGAAATTTGTTTCAGTATTTGTTTTATTTTTTTGTTGACATTTATCTAGACTTCCTTAAAATTAAATTATGCTGGGTGCCATACCATACACTAAAACTACCATAAATTGAAACGTTTTTTAAGATTCATTTTAAAGTACTGATTTTGTGGTTTAGGTTGTATGGTTGTCACTGCAGAGTTTTATATAAATCATACTGCCTAAAAATACCACGTTTTTGCAATGCCCGATCTCTCGAGTTTTCTAACCACAATACCACTCGCGATTGAAAAATAACGCTTTACAGTTTTTCTAAGTAATAAACTGGCGTAATAAAAATAAAATATTAATGATACATAATTGTAATTAACATGTAATTAATTAATGATCTTATTATTTAAATACCTATATTCTGTTATTGGTGGGTCGAATAGCAATTGCTCACAAATTACCTAAGTATATTTATTAAAATATTAGTACTAGAAAAATGTTTCTTGAAATGTAATTTACTCTGAGATTTTAACGAAACAATGAAGTTTCGTGCACTGTGAGTTGACGAGGAGGCCACGCTGCATCGCAGAAGTTCATTATTATTTAAAAAATCACAGAGATCTTATTTTGATATCTCGCGTGGTATTGTGGTTATAAAATTCAAAAGATCGGGAATAGCAAAAACGTGCTAACGTGGTGGAATAATATATCCACCGCCACTTTTATCGCTAAACACCCACGGCCGCCTCGTTGCTTTGTCACCGCCACCGGGATCTCACTCATTGTGGTCAACACAGAGCGCTGCTGCAACCTCCTTATCAGCGCCATTGACGATTTAACAATAACACAACAATGAACAATTGATAGCAAAACTCCTCCTAATATAGTTTATTTTCTTGCCACCAGAATGCATCTAGTTTATTATCAGGGGCCAATAGAATGATTCATAAACGAAGTTGAAGTGTCCAGAACACACGCGAGCTGCGAGTATTGACAGATTTGTGATCAAGTCAGTTGATTAACTTTCAAATCAAATAATCAATCCTTTATTGATGGATTTACTTATTAGAAAAATGGAATTAGTCATTAAGATGGTGATAATCAGTTCGGGCAGGAAACAATAATCGTGTTAAGTTGACATTTTGCTGGAGGACAGTTGGGCTGAAAAGCTATTTGAGAGGAAATAGTCACGGACTTACGACCCTTCTGGGTTACTAATCGTTTAATTGAGTTCAATTATTCAATTACAACATAATTTTAAAGAATTTGTAGTTAAAAAGCCGTCGTTAGCGATTTTCTCGCCTTGGATACCATTTCAACAGTTTGTTTTAAACAGTTGCTGTTGCTCGAAAATAGTTCATAAATACAGTCGTGATTATAAATACTTGAAAATCCTTACTTATAAATGCAATACCAGATTTGATTATCTCAAACGTAAAATCGTGAGACTAAGGCCATTTCTCTATTACGCGTTCAACTCTTTAGGAAAAACAAATCGAATGAAATAACGCGTCACTCATTGTAAATAAACAAACAAAGTCAAAACATAATTATTATATCTGCTAAAGGATAATTCAAATGGCTGACCTTTTCTTCTTTAATGCAAACACTATTATTTAACATTTACATGACCTTTTCTTCATTTAATTTGTATCATGTTCTCTGTTTTGTTTATGTATTATCTTTTTGTTTTTTATTATGTTCAGTGTCTTTACAATTAATTGTATGGTTGAATTTTGTTTTCTCTTTTTTGAATCAGTTTTGTAACTGAATAGGGTGGATAACTAATTAATAATTTATTAAATAATTAAGTTATTATTTAATTAGATGTATACAAGCATATAAACGTACGAGCAAACATTACTTTTTACCATACAAATATTAAAGACATATGAAGGCAACAATGAACACTAAACAATTTACAATAGATTCAACCATTTTTAACTTAACTGAACTTAAACTTAAAACGCTAAGTAAGTTATTGTAAGCCGTTACTCATAAAGCATAATTAGAAAAGCATAATTTATATGAAAGCTTTCAATCGATAGTTGCTAATTGCCACCTGCCATCGTGAAAACCAGTGATTCGAATGACAGTTGGTAAAGAAATACACTGGCCCTAAAGAAGTTGATACATCTTCCGATTCAAAGAGGTTCCTC
Source organism: Isoperla grammatica (assembly GCA_945910005.1). Taxonomy (NCBI): domain Eukaryota; kingdom Metazoa; phylum Arthropoda; class Insecta; order Plecoptera; family Perlodidae; genus Isoperla; species Isoperla grammatica. The sequence goes on along the minus strand of OX246743.1, from coordinate 47,037,784 downwards.
TCTACCAAATACCGTTTAGGCAGAGATGGGCAGTATCTATAATACATGTATTTAAAATATGTATTTGAAATATATTTGTATTTTGTGTTTCAAATAATGTGTTGCCAAGTATTTGTTTCTTGAATTTCAAAATACTCAACTTTGCAGTATCTTTGTATTTTAAAAATACTAAAAAATACGTATATAAATATACATGGGTTGCTAAATCCAACAAATTAATATTTCAGAATTTTTTGCTTTGGTATTTTAAACAAATGTTTATTTTTGTATTTGAAATACAAAATTACCAATTTATACCTTGTATTGGAAAATACTGTGTTCTTAGGTATTTTGTACTTCTTATTTCAAATACATTTTTTATGTTTTGCCCATCTCTGGAAGTAGGGATGTTTGGGAACTCTAATGATATTTAGTCTTTGTTGAGTAAAATCTGTTTTATTTTGTATTCATACTAATATAGGACAAATTGATTAATAATTAGGTACGTTATCATTGTTTAAACAATGTTTTCAATTTGGATAGTAGGGATGTTTGGGAACTTAGATTATACTCAACAATGTCTAAATATCATTTGTCTTATTTTGTGTTCATGCTAATATACGACAAATTAATTAATAATTAGGTACGTTATCATTGTTTAGACAATGTTTTCATTAGGATGGCAGGGATGTTTGGGAACTTACATGATGTTTAGCCATAATTATTTTGTATTAGTACTAGTACACTATATGATTAGGTAATTCATAATTAGGTAGTAAATAAAGTGTTACGTACTTTGTTAGGAGTTAATTGGTACATACTAATTATAATGTTTCGGTAAGTATAGCACTACTATAGATGTGTTGAGGCTTCTGCACGAGCTCCCACGGCGTCCACGAGCACCCACGGCGTCCACGAGCACCCACAGCGTCCACGAGCACCCACAGCGTCCACGAACACCCACAGCGTCCACGAGCACCCACAGCGTCCACGAGCACCCCAGCGTCCACGAGCACCCACAGCGTCCACGAGCACCCACAGCGTCCACGAGCACCCACGGCGTCCACGAGCACCCACGGCGTCCACGAGAACCCACAGCGTCCACGAGCACCCACAGCGTCCACGAGCTCCCACAGCGTCCACGAACACCCACAGCGTGCACGAGCACCCACGGCGTCCACGAGCACCCACGGCGTCCACGAGCACCCACGGCGTCCACGAGCACCCACAGCGTCCACGAGCACCCACAGCGTCCACGAGCACCCACAGCGTCCACGAGCACCCACAGCGTCCACGAGCTCCCACAGCGTCCACGAGCACCCACAGCGTCCACGAACACCCACAGCGTCCACGAGCACCCACAGCGTCCACGAGCACCCACAGCGTCCACGAGCACCCACGGCGTCCACGAGCACCCACAGCGTCCACGAACACCCACAGCGTCCACGAGCACCCACAGCGTCCACGAGCTCCCACAGCGTCCACGAGCACCCACAGCGTGATGCCTGCAACAAGAGACGGGAAAGCTTATGTCACAGGTAAGTAAGGTGAGTATATATAAAGTGTAAGTATAAATGCGAAGGGGGAAGGGGAGAGGAGAAAATGGGTATAGGGGGGGAGGGGACGGAAGAAATACGACCTCACACATTTATTTTTTAGGTTGGCATACCTATTTACGACCCCACAAATTTATTTTTAGGTGGGTATACCTATTAACGATCTCACAAATTTATTTGTAAGTGGGTATACATATTTACGACCTCGCAAAAATAATTTTTAGTTGGGCATGCATATTTACGGCCTCACAAATTTATCTTTAGATGTGTATGCGTATTTACGACCTCACAAATTTATTTTTTTGTGGGTACACCTATTTACGAACTCACAAATGTTTTGCATACCTATTTACGGCCTCGTACGCCAGCACGTCTGAGACAGAGATAAGCATTAGGCCCAGTGGAGGAACTTAGACCACTTGGTGGCTTCATTCAATACAGATATACTTGTTTAAATCCTACCTACCGAACATTCTCGACATAGATCTACTAAAGTTAATATAAGATTGAATATAAAAAAAATTAAAATGGAATTTTAAGTTTAAATTGAGAATTGTTTCATAGATTTATTTTATAAAAATAGATATTAATATGTTTTCTGGGCGATTTTTCATAAATTTGAAAAAATGTTGGGGAAAACAAAAACTCAGAAAAATCCAGATTAAATCCATTAAAAATAATACAAATTTAACTTACAACTCAAAATTCTGACAACAAACAATTTGAACGGGGTAAGGAACGTGTCAGAGTGAATATGTTTTTGTTTTTTTTAAAGCACCTATAAGGCTATAACGATTGATGCAAAATAATAAAACAAGAATAATAGAATTAAAGATCGCAATTAAATATCAGATTTCTACCCAACACCAAAAACTAAATTCTAAAAGAGCTTACCGAAGTGAGTGTGCCCGCGAGCACGTCGGCGCACGTCCTCTGCACGGCACGTCGGCGCACGTCCTCTGCACGGCACGTCGGCGCACGTCCACTGCACGGCCCGTCGGCGCACGTCCTCTGCACGGCACGTTGGCACACGTCCTCTGCACGGCACGTCGGCGCACGTCCACTGCACGGCACGTTGGCGCACGTCCTCTGCACGGCACGTCGGCACACGTCCTCTGCACGGCACGTTGGCACACGTCCACTGCACGGCACGTCGGCGCACGTCCTCTGCACGGCACGTCGGCGCACGTCCACTGCACGGCACGTCGGCGCACGTCTACTGCACGGCACGTTGGCGCACGTCCACTGCACGGCACGTCGGCGCACGTCCACTGCACGGCACGTCGGCGCACGTCCACTGCACGGCACGTTGGCGCACGTCCACTGCACGGCACGTCGGCGCACGTCCTCTGCACGGCACGTCGGCGCACGTCCTCTGCACGGCACGTCGGCGCACGTCCACTGCACGGCACGTCGGCGCACGTCCACTGCACGGCACGTTGGCGCACGTCCTCTGCACGGCACGTCGGCGCACGTCCTCTACACGGCACGTCGGCGCACGTCCACTGCACGGCACGTCGGCGCACGTCCACTGCACGGCACGTTGGCGCACGTCCACTGCACGGCACGTCGGCGCACGTCCTCTACACGGCACGTTGGCGCACGTCCTCTACACGGCACGTCGGCGCACGTCCTCTTCACGGCACGTCGGCGCACGTCCACTGCACGGCACGTCGGGAACACGTCCACCCGCTATCCATGCACGGCAGCAGCGATATGCCCCAGTCAGCGCAACTCCACCCCACAGAGGACACAGGAGCTAGATGATGACGAGTCATCTTGTGCCTTCTCTTCCTCTCGTACACTAGGGGGCCCCCTTGCCCCCCCCCCCCCCCCAGGGGTACTCCGCTCTATAGGCCCGTATTACTGAGTAGAATGTCAATTACACGTGTAACACGCAAATTATGTAGACCGGGTACTTTATTGATTTATTACCATGCGACTTGTACAGGGTACAAATATTGGTAGGCCTACAAACTACAAATATAAATACTATAAGTACAAAATAAAATATACATACACGCTGCTAAATATTTAGCGGTCTGTCATAATACCTGGCCTAAGAATATGTTTAGGTCCGTACTAGTTATTTTAATACCCTGGCTAAGTCACACGCCTAGACTACACTAATTAATTAGATTAATTAAAACAAGTAAAAACAACATATTAATATTAGTCCCCGGCTCTTACACATAGATTATAAATATAACATACCCTGAGGTGCGGCTAATAAACAGGCGCGTCCCGGCAGCGGTGGCGTCGCGACGTCTTCAGCCCCTTCCCCCTGCCCCCTCATGCGCATCCTTGGATAGCGGACAGTCTGGTCCCCACACACATTGGGGTGCGTTGAACTTCTCTTCGCGTTGCCCCCTGCCCCCTTCCCCCTGCCCCCTCATGCGCATCCTTGGATAGCGGACAGTCTGGTCCCCACACACATTGGGGTAGCGTTGAACTTCTCTTCGCGTTGCCCCCACTACCAGATCGTGGACAACTGGCTGCGGCGACAGTTACGGGATACAGGGACGGTCTCCAGTTTAACTCACATTTAATATACTTATTTACCTTTGTAATAAAAAATCAGCTCGAGTAGTAGTTCACGGAAAATATATAACTGCATAGTTTTACACAATACGAGACGTCTCTTCTCCACGAAAACAACGAAAATACGATTATTAATAAACGGAATTGCACCCACGGGGGTACTTATCATTCATGTGCCTTTTACACGCAGTATTACCCGAACAAGAACTCGAAAAAACGCCCCCTTTTCCGGTCGCCACAGGTAGGTCGCCATGGTAAAGTGATTACGAGTAGATATGTTTTTAGATGTAAAATCTCTTTTGAAAGGTGGACAAATCTAATATCAACGTACAAAATGTTATGAGGTTATGGAACATCGCAATATGTTAAGGGCTTACACTTTACACCAATATTTTAAACAGTTAAATATGTAAAATCGGTGTAATTGTATTCAAAACAAGAGATGTTAATAAAATGAATAATGGGTCTAGATACTTGATATGTTGCAGCCCTCATATCCTGCGGGTCAAAGCGTGGCCAGGAATATATTTCAGTGGGGTGGAAAACAGCTCCACGGTTGGATGCAAAAGGGGGGGGGGGGGGGGGTTACTGACGTATTTGATTTTATTGCGCTATTGTATTGTATTGTATTTTACCCGGCCGAGAGCGGGAAGGCCACCATGTAATGTAGGGTACAATAGCCCTATGTAGCCAAGAACAAGAGTGGACATATATTAGAAAGTGTCAAATGCGATTATACCGACTTCACGAATGCATTTTAGATGAATGATTTAATGATGATGATGATGATAGTGATGGTGATAGTGATGATGATTTTGATTTTACGTCCCATAGTTTTAAAACTTCGGCTAATCGAGACGATGAGTGGGTGATATATGAAGATGAAAACCCGCTACATCGCGGGGGTCATCATAAGAGGAGTCCAGCAAGGGAGGGCAGGGCCAAGTGGGAGTGAAATCTTCAGTGGGACAGTGGGAAAAGGGGGAAGGGACGGTCTTCTTTCGTCACCTCTTACGACTAGCAGAGTCACTCTGGGCCTAATCTTCATGAAAATTCTAAACATGAAAGGTTCGTGAGCACTATCTAGGCTGCTTGACAAACATGTCTGTATTAGCCACACAAGATTGGTGTATTTCGGCATATTTCGGGTGGCATATTTACTTGTTCAAACTTGTTTCCAGTTATTAACATGGTTGAATGCAATAGAACACGAGAACTATTGTGAGTATTTTCTTTATTATCAATAATAAGTACAAAATGTAAATCATTTCGAGCAGATTGATTTTTCCTATGTTGGCAAGGACGGAGATTCAGGGATGTGAGTCAAGGCCACGCGTGGCGCGTTGCATGTGGTGGTGAACTACGGCGCTACCACGTCCTGAAAGAGTAAACACAACCACTTTTTTTCTATTCTTAGGTTGGTACGAGCTCGGCGCTGTTTGTTCATGCCTGTCAAAGTACTTACATTGCATGGAAGTGGCGTTCAATCTTCAGGGGCTGTGTGTTAGGGTACAAGGGAAGGGTAAGGCATGACTGGGACAAATAAACTCGATCTCGATCTGTTAAAATTGCTTTATTTAAGATGTTTTTTAATTGCCCCCCAAAAAAATCAAAATACGTCATCCTCTAGAGAACTTACTACTACTTAGTGCTCTTTGAATGTTTTTTGTTCAAATAAATATTTCCGTTAAATGTCTTAATTAACTTTGGTAATGTGATAGTGTAAGCCAGCTTTCGCACCCAATCAAGAACACTTGAAAAACGGAAATAAAACGGAAATACATATTTATTGGAACAAGGAATCATTTATAAGGAAGTGCGTTAATTCCCTGGAAGATGACATATTTTGATTTTCTTTTAGGACAATTAAATGCAATTTACAGTTTAACAGACCGAGATCCGGATATCCGCAGGGTAGGCGAACCTAGTCTTAACTTTGTAGCCCGTTTATAGTGAAAATGTTCAGCAATTTCAAGACGATCTCATCATTGGATTCATAAGTCTTGGACCAAACTCAACCCCTGAATTAAATAACGTGGTATCCCACTTGTCACGCGGGCTCGGTCATGTTTCTATAACACAGTTACGCGTTGTTTACCCGATAATTCACTGCACCCGCGCCTATATCGAGTTACAATAACTAGTTATTGAAATAATGTCCGTGAAATAAAGTGTTGCAATCATCATTACTGCAATCGATTCATCACTTTCGCCATCAGATTCTACGGTTAGTATTACACAAACAATAAATCATTTACAAACGTCATCATTCGAAATGTTTCAAATGTCAAAGCGAAACCGTTTCGACGAATGAGAGCGTTTTCAATTTTGAATTGCGTTTTTTCTTACTTATTAAAATTACGTTAAAGATTACATTAAGAAATAATACATCAAGTTTTGAGTATGTGTCCCCCTAAAATGTACCTAAAACGAATTGCTTGGGCTTCATTATCTCGGAGACATGTAGTAGGGCCCCTGATGCGGCCCGTAGGGGTAGAAGGCCTGGTGGTTGAAGGTGGTCGGGGGCGGGAAGGGGGAGGACGAGGAGGAGGTGTTGCCCGACGACTGGTTGTGCAGGTGGTGCAGGTATTCACCCCCGGAGGTGGCCATGTAGGGGTTGGGGGGGCGCGCCTCGGGCGCCAGGTCCCCGTAGGGCGTGAACCCCCCCGCAGAAGCCCGGTAACCCTGGTGGCGGCCGGGTACCTCGCCCGAACTGTCTGGGTCACGCGACGGCAGCTGGTACGAGCAGTAGTTCTTGTGCTCGTCAACAGATAGGGCGGCATCGCGCTCATACATCTTGGCGTAGTTGCAGTCGGGGCCGGGAGGGGACTCTGCCAGACCGATCTTCATCCTGTCAACAAGTGTTTGTCAGAGTCGACAAAGAAGGTTTTCTCTATCCAGTCTGGTTTTAGGCACAGAAACCTCACTAGTAGTCCACAAATTGTTGCCAAAGATTTGGTTTATTATATAGAAAATAACATACATAACACAATTGGTTTTAAAACCAGATGGACAGGGGTCAAAAATGATCTACTGCCTGAATAATGACTGTTTATCTTTGAAACACAGTGTATACTGTATATCAAAGTTTTTAAAAGCATGTACAAATCATTTTACTGTTAAAACTACATAAACTGATCTTTGTTACAGTACAGGGTACTCAGAGAGAGGTGACCCACTTGAATCTGTATATTGTGGTGATTTTCTTAAACATTTGCAATTGTTTAAAAAAATGTAATAACTATAAAAAGAAATTATATCAAAATACATTCAGATTGTCTCCAACAAACTTATCGTAAAAGTATGTAGGAACAATTGACTAAAGTGTGTGCGTGTGCGTGTGCGTGTGCGTGTGCGTGTGCGTGTGCGTGTGCGTGTGCGTGTGCGTGTGCGTGTGCGTGTGCGTGTGCGTGTGCGTGTGCGTGTGCGTGTGCGTGTGCGTGTGCGTGTGTGTGAGCGTGTGCGTGTGCGTGTGCTCACCGATTACAGGGTCTGGCACCGTCCTGCCCGGTGGAGGAAGATATCACACCGGAAGTGCTGGGCAACTCCCCGTCCGAAGCCGAGTGACGGAGACCGGAGGACTTCGGGGGCTTCCGGCGACGCGGCTGATACTGTAACATAGGAGGGGAGGGGGTCTTTAGATACACAGACCTATGACCCTCGACAACGTAACAATCTATAAATTGGTCATTTATTTATTGTTTGTTGTTTGACGACGTACTCGACAACTATGATCATATGACGTCAGGGGATGTTTGGAGGAGACGGACAAGTAGGAGGTAAATGGGAGGAAAACGGAGAAGGGGACGTGGACTGCCTTTCGCCAGGCTTCTCCTCCTCGACATGTCCGGCTAGAGGTGGCCCTACCAGCAGGGGCGGACTGGGATAAAAAGGCCCGGGGTGCTGGGTTTCGAGGAAGCCCGCACGAGGTGACGTGGCGCAGCTGGGGTCTGGGGCAAAGCCCCAGCCGCCAGAGGCAAATACGCCAAAGGCGTACAAACATTTTTGGAGTCGCACTGAATTTTATGGCCTAAAATACGATTTTAGGGCGCGATTAACAGAGGCCACCCTACCAGTAGCAAAATAATTTCCATTATATCCAATTAATTACATTAAATATTTACAATAAATTCAATTATTATTTCAAAATAAAACTCATAGAGTGGGCTGTGGGGTTTAGATTTTTTTAGTAATATACAGAGAAGTATTTACATCATAGGAACTTTCTGGTAGCAGCCCGGGGGCCCGGACTGCCAAAGGGCCCACATTTGCCCAGGGGCCCGGGATGCGATCGCATCCCGGCATCCCTAGCCAGTCCGCGCCTGCGGTCACGATCGAGGTCGTCGCTATCGAAGAACGAAGTGAGTATAACGAAGGTCTCGGTACGATGCGCGGTTTAGCTGTAAAATGCAACTAAAAATTCATCCCAAGGCAGCCCCTAGTGTTGTATGGGAGTCTAGTGAAGGTGCCTGTATGATGCCAGAATAAGCCCCGTTTTCCTCTACGATGCACGGTTTAGTCGTAAAATGCAATTATAAATTGTTCCCAAGGCAGCCCTTGTGTTGTATGGGAGTCTAGTGAGGGTGTCTGTGTGATGCCAGAATAAGCCCCGTTTCCCTCTACGACAGGGGCGGTCTGGGATAAAAAGTACCGTGATGCTGGGTTTCGGGGGGCCCGCTCGAGGTTGAGTGGCGTAGCTGGGGTCTGGGGCTAAGCCCCAGCCGCCGGAGGCAAATACGCTGAAAGCACAACAAATTTGTTGGGGTTGCGTTGAATTTTATGGCTTAAAATAAGATTTTTGTGCGCGATTAACAGAGGCCCCCCTACCAGTAGCAAAATAATTTCCATTATATTCAATTAATTACATTGAATATTTACAATACATATTACAATAAATTCAATTATAATTTCAAAATAATACTTATAGAGTGGGGTTAAGATTTTTTTTAGCAATATAGAGATAAGTATTTACATCAAAGGAACTTTCTGGTAGCAGCCCGGTGGCCCGGACTGCTAAAGGGCCCAGATTTGCCAGGGGGCCCTAGCCAGTCCGCGCCTGCCTACCAGAAGCATACGCTTCCGCCGGCCGGCATAGCTCTTGGGATCACCAAAGCACGCAAACCTGCCCGGCCAACACGATAAGGAACCTGTACTCGGGCAGGTAACCATAGAGGCAAACCGGCAACTATATTTGTATATCGTTCATGTAATTTTGTAATTGTAATTTGTTAGCCATGAGAAATATACTTGTGGCGGATAAACGTGAGTGCAGAAGTACACGCCTCGCATACATACCGTCCTGTATAATATAGAACGATTATATTATTGGCAATGTATTAATTGTGCCAATCAATAAGTTGATCGAGCTAAGTGCCAAGTGGTTTACAACAACCACACAACCACGCAACGATGCACCGAGGGATGGCTTGTCAGTTCAGTTTAAGTCGCGCATGACGAGGGGCGGGGGGAGTGAATATTACACAGAGAGGCAATTGGCAAAGTTTTGTAGATTATTGTTGCTACTTCATTGGAAGAAAGACTGGACGACGGTTTTGAATTTCGATTCACTAATCCTTCGTTTGCGACGAGTGTATTTCAAAATTAAATTGAAAGTTTGAAAATTTTCTTCATTCTTATAAACTGTGTTACAAAAATTGATGTATCAATTCTAGTATTCGTAAATAATACTTAATAATTATCTCAAAATAACATACCAGTATAAATATATATATATATTATTTCCATAAGACGAGTGTTTAGTGGTAAAGTTCGCCTCCGGTATTTACCCGTCGGTAAGTTTCATTGTAAGTATGGCCGTCTACATAGAAAGTCTTACTGGTCATACAAACTAACGTACGCTGCGCAAACCGAGATTTGACCTAAAACATAAGAAAACAAATCGAGAACATAAATCCGTGGAACATGGATTCGATATCGAACCCCAAAACTATCTACTCGAGTATATTTCCTGTTTATTATCCGTTAAAACTTGTCGGCTTTGCTTCGTTTTCGCTCGTGTACAAAGACGGCCAATGGGTCTGCGACGTTTCGACTACAGGAACCGTCTACAACGTGTTTATAGTCACGGCCACTCTGGTGTGGCTTCTCATATCGACGTTTCGGTACCGCATTGCTGACGTGCCCGCTGACGCCCACTTCGTCGCCATTGCTGACGATATTGTGTGTATGGGGCTCTCGTTTCTCTCCGTCATCACGGGCGTGCTGACTCACGCCGTCAACCAAACAAGACTAACAGCCTCTCTGGCAAACATACACACGGTCGACTCGGAGCTTCAACACTTTTACATTCAAATACCCCACAAGAAGAACAGAAACATCGTCGCATTGTTTCTCCTCTCCTGTTCATTGGTCGTCATCCTCCTCTTCAGCGCGGACATGTTCCTCCTGAGTATGACGTCGACCTATAAGCCGGCTGTCTATTGGCTGGGCGTACACACACCGGCTCTCATGAGCGCCATCTTGGTCTGTCAGGCCGCCATCTTCCTGTCTGCGCCAAGACAAAGACTGCGTCTCATCAACGAACATCTGCGCACGCGCGGGAAACAAGATCCACGTTTCGTTCGAAGAGTGTTTTCACTTCACGTTAGATCGTGCGAGATAGCTGGGTCGATCACTCAAGCCCACTCGGTTGCTCTCCTGCTGGTGGTTGCCGTGGTCGTTGCGAACACAGTGGTCGACCTGAATTACTGTCTGCGGTTGTACGGAAGTCTGGCAACCTCGGATGATGACAACTACACGTATTTCTACATTGCCAACATCTACTGGGCTATCGTCGATGCGTTGAAACTGATGCTCGTCTGCTTTAGCTGCACCTCGATGGCAAACGAGGTAAACTCAACACATCGTTTTTACTTTCGTAATTTATTTTTTATATTTTAAGTTATTTTTGTTAATCCTGACGTCGAAAAATGTATTTCCTGATTCTATTTTCTTCTATCTCTTTCTTTGAGTTGTCTCCCTCAACCCTGCTACCCCGTACTTGGGTAGGCAACCCGCAATACACCTTCTCAGTGCGCCTTACTTGTAGCGCGTAGGCAACCCGCAATACACCTTCTCAGCGCTCCGCACGGCAGCTGTCTCAACCCTGCTACCCCGTACTTAGAGCGCGTAGGCAACCCCTGATACACTTTCTCAGCGCGCCGCACGGGAGTTGCCTCAACCCTGCTACCCCGTACTTAGAGCGCGTAGGCAACCCGCAATACACCTTCTCAGCGCGCCGCACGGGAGTTGCCTCAACCCTGCTACCCCGTACTTAGAGCGCGTAGGCAACCCGCAATACACCTTCTCAGCGCGCTGCGCGGCAGCTGCCTCAACCCTGCTACCCCGTACTTAGAGCGCGTAGGCAACCCCTGATACACTTTCTCAGCGCGCCGCACGGGAGTTGCCTCAACCCTGCTACCCCGTACTTGCAGCGCGTAGGCAACCCGCGATACACCTTCTCAGCGCGCCGCACGGCAGCTGTCTCAACCCTGCTACCCCGTACTTAGAGCGCGTAGGCAACCCCCGATACACCTTCTCAGCGCGCCGCGCGGCAGCTGCCTCAACCCTGCTACCCCGTACTTAGAGCGCGTAGGCAACCCCCGATACACCTTCTCAGCGCGCCGCGCGGCAGCTGCCTCAACCTTGCTACCCCGTACTTAGAGCGCGTAGGCAACCCCCGATACACCTTCTCAGCGCTCCGCGCGGCAGCTGCCTCAACCCTGCTACCCCGTACTTAGAGCGCGTAGGCAACCCCCGATACACCTTCTCAGCGCTCCGCGCGGCAGCTGCCTCAACCCTGCTACCCCGTACTTAGAGCGCGTAGGCAACCCCCGATACACCTTCTCAGCGCTCCGCGCGGCAGCTGCCTCAACCCTGCTACCCCGTACTTAGAGCGCGTAGGCAACCCCCGATACACCTTCTCAGCGCGCCGCGCGGCAGCTGCCTCAACCTTGCTACCCCGTACTTAGAGCGCGTAGGCAACCCCCGATACACCTTCTCAGCGCTCCGCGCGGCAGCTGCCTCAACCCTGCTACCCCGTACTTAGAGCGCGTAGGCAACCCGCAATACACCCTCTCAGCGCGCCGCACGGGAATTTCCTCAACCCTACTAGAAATACTACTACGCGGGGAAAGTACATGATTTAATTTAGAAAATAAAAAATTACTTTTCTGTGCCTGGATTAACAAAGATTACCGCTAAGAAAATCCTAGCAAGACAAATCATCACTGGGTCTTACTACCTACACATTCACAAATCAAATATTATGTTTTATTGTTGACATCTAACTATATTTTATCTTCATGAGTTTGCAGAGCGACACAGGCATGGTTTAACTAAGGCACCTGTGTGAATACACTGCCTGTTGTTTGTAAATGACGGCCTGTCTATTTTACATATTTGTACCAATATTATTCCCTCGTACAAACTCCAGTATAGTGGGGCCGCTTATCGGAACATTTGAATAGAATTGTGCACTTTTTGAGAAAAGCATGAAATTTACAGTATAGTTAGTTAATACCCTAAGGATCAAATTCAGATGTGGAGGGAAGTCAGATTTGACCTCTGGAGATGGTGGGAGGTCAAATAAAAAATGGCCGACACTCCTTTAGGAATTTGACAAACACACTGAAATAAGGTAACAAATAGTGTAGAATGACTTTGAGGATGTATTTTATAAATGATATGGGTATGCAGAGAAGTCAGATGTGACCACCGAGGACGGTGGGAGGTCAAATCAAAGATGGCCGTCACTAAATTGGTAATTTTATAAACATGCTGGAATATAGTTTCAAACAGTGTAGATTGGCTTTGAGGATGTCTTTAATAAATACTATGGGTATGCAGAGAAGTCAGATGTGACCTCCGAGGACGGCGGTAGGTCAAATCCAAGATGGCCGCCACTACATTGGTAATTTGATAAACATCACGATGGAATATAGTTTCAAATAGTGTTGAATGGTTTTGAGGATGTCTTTTATAAATAACATGTGTATGCAGAGAAGTCAGATGTGACCTCTAAGGACGGTGGGAGGTCAAATCCAAGATGGCCGCCAATTAATTCTTATTTTGTTGAACACGCTGAAATATAGATTTAATAGTGTTGAATGGTTTTGAAGGTGTTTTTTATAAATAATATCGGTATGCAGAGAAGTCAGATTTGACCTCCGAAAAAGGTCAAATCCAAGATGGCCGCCACTAATTTGGTAATTTATTAACGCACTGTAATATTGTTTCAAACAGTGTCGAATGGCATTGATGATGTCTTTTAAAAATAATATGGTGAGTCACCAATGGTGATTCTTCCAAGTCAATGATACGTCTGCCATCTAGCTAGACAATTGTACCACCAGCTTCCCTCATGAAGAAGGATTTTAGTGCGCCGGTGGTGCAAGGGCCAGTTAGACCTTGTGAATTCGTATTTTCTGCAGTTGCAACAGAAAACGAGTTAGCATGGCTCAACAAAGTAAAAAATGCTGTTAAAACGTCAACAATGGATGGTTGGATATAGTGATCTGCCTATCACGCTGTCTTGCACCAATCTGGTAATCCCTCCAGTAATCAACGCACTATTGCCTCTCTTTGTAGACAACGCGCACTCAGTGGCAATGCACTCCATGGACATCGTCAAGAAAGCTGTTCAACACTTGACCCCAGGTCAAATTCCAGTCCTGGCTACTGACCAACCTCTTTTTGCTCTTGCTAAAGAAATCCAGTGGACTTGGCCAGCTACTTACGGAGAAGTTCATTTTGTCAACATGTTTGGTGGTTTACAACTTTACACATAGAGATGGTAATATTAAAAGTACTGGGCGACTAGCTAAAAGACAGTGGCTGGACGAACGCCCCGGTACAAGCTGACATTGCCAGTTCAGGAACAACAGATTCCTTTATAAATGTCAATCACATTAACAAGACCCGTCATGCACATCAGGTAACAGCTGCAAGCCTCCATACGCTTCTCCACAAAGCTTACACGGATGAATGTTCATGCCATGCAACCAGCCCACCCTCCGTATGATGAGTGGTGCCAAACACGAGCAGAGGCCAGAGTACACTTTCAATATTGGCTAGAGACTCTGTCATTAGAGCTTATCTTGCTGTGGTGCATCAGTTCACTTCGCGAAGGTAACTTCCCTCTGTATGTGGAATCACTGACAGATTATGCCCTAGCGTTTTGCCTTGGATCATACACACTACTCGAGATGGCTTGCCGTACACATCCGTGATATGATGACTCTCGCTGTGAACCACCCACTTGTCCTAGCAGAATTCGAGTTTGGAAATTATGTTGTTCACAAAACTAGCAAACAAGTTCTCTGCCATGGCACTCGATCAGTGCCATGTGCAGAACAACGCATTGGTGAAAAGTTCTGGTGATGGCTATTGGACTGACAGACAATCCAGGAGCACTAAGACGCTGGATGGTAGCAGGGCCAGAAATTGTCAGGATCACTACAGAGTTTGAAGAACAGGCATTTCAGGCATAATTTGAGCTTGTTTATCAAATCACTAATGAAGCGGCGGCCATTTTGGATTTGACCTCCGACCTTACTCAGAGGTCACATATGACTTCCCTCCATATCCATATTATTTACAAAAGACACCCTCGACGCCATACTACACTATTTGAAACTTTATTTCAGCGTGGTATTGAATTAATAATTAGTGGCGGCCATCTTGGATTTGACCTCCGACCGTACTCAGAGGTCACATCTGACTTCCCTCCATACCCATATTATTTATAAACGACATCCTCGATGGCATACTACACTATTTGAAATTTTATTTCAGTGTGGCATTGAATTATTAATTAGTGGCGGCCATCTTGGATTTGACCTCCGACCGTACTCAGAGGTCACATCTGACTTCCCTCTATACCCATATTATTTATAAAAGACATCCTCGATGCCATACTACACTATTTGAAACTTTATTTCAGCGGGTTGTTGAATTATTAATTAGTGGCGGCCATCTTGGATTTGAGATCCGACCGTACTCAGAGGTCACATCTGCCTTCCCTCCATACCCATATTATTTATAAAATACATCATCGATGCCGTTACTACACTATTTTAAACTTTATTTCAGCGTGTTATTCAATTAATAATTTGTGGCGGCCATCTTGGATTTGACCTCCGACCTTCTTCAGAAGTCACATTTCACTTCCCTGCATACCCATATTATTCATAAGAGACATCCTCAATGTCATTCTACACTATTTTTAACCTTATTTCAGCGTGTTTGTCAAATTCCTAATGGAGTGGCGGCCATTTTTTATTTGACCTCCCACCGTCCTCAGAGGTCAAATCTGACTTCCCTCCACATCTTAATTTGATCATTATGGTATTAGCTACCTATGCTGTGAATTTCATGCTTTTCTCAAAAAGTGCACAATGAAAGTGCTAAGCAGCCCCACTAGTATGCGATTGCAGTCCACAATTATTCCGACGTCTGAATGATTTGGCAATCATACTAAGTACGAATCAATCACAAAACACGTTATTATTATTATAATAATAATAATAATAATAATAATAATACATCCGTACAAATATGAACACTGTTCGTTTGACAGTCTCAAAATATGACAAATGTTGATGTTGTACAAATACACTTCTTTGTTGCGGGCGACTGAATCGCAGAGACAGATTCTATCGATAGCAATCAACTAAGTCATTCGGCGCTCGAATCAAGAACATTGCGGGTTCATTTGCGCAGTCAGGAACCACAATCCGTTGAAATCAAGAACAGTGTGGGTTCATTTGCGCAGTCAGAAACCACAATCCGTTAAAATCAAGAACAGTGTGGGTTCATTTGCGCAGTCAGGAACCACAATCCGTCGAAATCAAGAACATTGCGGGTTCATTTGCGCAGTCAGAAACCACAATCCGTTGAAATCAAGAACAGTGTGGGTTCATTTGCGCAGTCAGGAACCACAATCCGTTGAAATCAAGAACATTGCGGGTTCATTTGCGCAGTCATAAACCAAAATCCGATGAATTCAAGAGCATTGTGGGTTCATTTGCGCAGTCAGGAGCCAAAATACGTTGAATTCAAGAACAGTGTGGGTTCATTTGCGCAGTCAGGAGCCAAAATCCGTTGAAATCACCCATTCGAGTGAACCGTTCATAAAATAATTACGGCTATTTATTTAAATAATAATTGTGCTGTGATTGATTTCGGGACAATAACACAAATGTGCGTGCGTTCTTTGTCGAGTAACTAAGTTACTGAAATATAAAACTGTTGCACTGAATACGTGTTTAACAAGCACTCGCAGTAAAACACGTGCGCTATTAGTATTGACTAGACCTTGCAAGTTTAGCTAGAGCAGTCCCGGCACAGAACACTGCCAATGTTCGAACTAAATCGTTTACCTTTACAGACGTAATAATTCTAACATCTTTTTAACGTTTCAAAACATTATATAAAATGAAATCAGATATTTCAGAAACGTATTATCGGTCAGCTTTATTTGATATTATAACAGAGGTAAAATTGTTGTCATTAATTAGTTAAGTAGGGTACGTAACCGTGTGCACTTAGGTCTTCAGTGAAACTGAAACTGTTTGTGTATTGCAGATATTTGAGCACCTTCAACAAGTTTTTAAATCGTGAAATATTACAGATAAAACACCCGATGGATTCCATACGAAACCCAAAAACCGTCTACTCGGCCATATACCCGGTGTATTTTCCGTTAAAAATCCTAGGCTACGCCTCCTTTTCTCTCTCTCACAAAAAGAGGAAATGGAGATGCGACTTTTCAAGGGTGGGCGTGGTTTACAATATCTGTGTCATCAGTGCAATACTTTGTATTTTCTTGTACGCATTAGCAGGCCATATGGAGGTCGATAAGTTTAGATTGGTAATAGACGACATTTCTCAGATAAGTATCGCTTATACGTGCACCATTATAGGGCTATTGACCCACGCTATCAACCAACGTAGGGTAGTTACCTCCCTGTTGTCTCTACACAATATAGACATAGAGCTAGCCTCGTACCGCATACACATACCCCACAAGAATCACAGGAATGTGTGCCTAGCATCGTTTTTAACTTGTCTCTGTGTATTTCTTTTGATGGTTTACCCCTTAGACATCGCCCTAATATGCACACTGGATTCGCTTTGCGAGAACGCCCAATATTACATAGGCTACGACGTACCAGTCTTCATGAACCTCATCTTACTGCTCCAGTTCTCTATCTTCGTGCTCGCGTTGAAGCAAAGACTGCGGCTGATAAACGAACGTCTGCTCAAGCGCGGAGCGGGAGATTTGAATTTCGTTCGACGAGTCGTTCCGCTTCACGGGGGATTGTGCGAGATCGCGCGGGCGGTGAACCATGTCTACGCCCCGCCCCTTCTGCTCACGGTTGCCATGGTGATAGTGAACGTGGTCATCAACGCCAACTACTCTCTGGGAGCGTCTGGCAATCTTGCCGCGCACTCTTCCTCAGCGTACAAGTACACGCACATATCTATCGCCTACTGGGTGCTGGTCGACGTGGTCAAGATTCTGCTAGTCTGCTCCGCTTGCACTTCCATGATGCGACAAGTAATTCACTTTATAATAATGTTCCGATTGTTTTGGAGGATATGTGTGATCTTGCAAATTGGACGCCATTAAAGTGCTGTACTATAAAGTATTGGCATCGATTCAACACTGTCGTAGGCTTTCGCGGCCCGGCCAAGTCACTTATTAAGCTTGACTTTCGGGTGAGGCCGGGTCGATTGTAGCTATTACGCTGACGTTTCGGGCAGGTTATATTGCCCATCATCAGAGCTAAAGCTAGCATCCCCCAGTGGTTAGCATCCCTGCTTCCAATGCAGAAGGTCCCGGGTTCAAATCCCGCTTCAGGCAGAAGTTTTTTAACTTCTAATGTGGATTCCATTCTATTACTTCTTGGCTAAGAAATAAGTAAACGGTGACTTTGGAGCCGTCCTAGCAACGAAGCACTCAATAAATTCAAAGTTGTTCTGAATCGACCTTGTTGATTCTGGCATTTGTCCGCAGGTGTTCGCACTGTCCAATCACTGATTCATATGTTTCGTATTGGAAATATCGATCTTTGATTGGTTATCGCTCACTCGTCGATGGTGTTCGAAGCCTACAGGGTTGGTTCAGTCACTTTCAATTAAAGTCCCCCACTGCAAATCAGTTTAGTTACTGAGTGGGTAGACTCTAAATGTGAATTTATTTATTTTTATTTATTTAATAATAAGGCATCTGTTACTGTTCGGAACAGTAACACTGCCAACTATATGGCAAGCAAAGTTTTGCCAGCAGCACTTTAATGACGAAAACAACAGTAGACTTTGACTACATAAGCAACACAAAATGAAACAAATTGATTGACCCGATACACAATCAATCTGTCAAAAAATAAAATGTTCTGACTTTGGAAAATAAACGCTCAAAACGTTGTTGCTCAGCATTAAAAATGTTAACTGGTGATAAGTGCCTATCGCTACACTTGATTATCTTCATTATTTGCACCGACAGCTTGTTTGTCCATCAGTTCAATTCATTTGTCCCACTGTTAAAGTGCGGATGTGACGTCAGTTGTGGCCACATTGTGTGACAAAAACACGACACACACATCCCCGTTTGTCGATAAGAGCAACTATGGTTCTCTAGACTCTAAAGTCTAAAGGCTGGTTTTACCAAACTTTTTAAAGTCCGATTAGCCGGTAACCGGGACATGGCTGCATTTTGATGTAACCATGGCTACTAAACCGAGCTTATTAACTCGGAGGTTTACGAACTTGGTGTATTGGTACTAATGTCTACACTTTGTCAGCCAGGTCCAAGAAATAGCTCCCATTCCGGCCGCCCACCTAGTGTAGTGCATGCAATGGCGGCGTAGGGCTATTTCCGTAGGACCGGTTTCCGTGGCGCCGAACATGAAGGAATGACTGACAAAACGTTCAAACAACAGACGCACGTTGACGTGGTCATCAACACATTAGATAGATAGATGGATAAATTACACAAACTTGAATTTGTAAAACCATCCATCATTGTTGAGTTTACAAACTGTTCCGTTCGAGCGGGAAATTGTATTGTGGATAAGTTTGAATTCAAGATTGTGTAAATAGGGAATTTGATCAAATTACGTGCATTTCTGTGTGAGTGTTCGTGGAAGGTTGTATGGCATACAACTAATATTGTATTGGCTAGACATAAACGACGTAAATAATTAGCTGGTCCCAGGCGCGTAGGAACTCTGTATCAAGGGGTCTGGGGCGGAGCCCCAGCCGCCGTAGGCCTTTTGGCGTAAGAGAAATTTTTGTTGCTATATTAGTTATTACTCGATTTTTAGGCTTAAATAAGTATGTCTTGAGGGTCTTAACCCACCCCTTTCTTAATTACGCCACTGATCTCATCGCATACCTTCGGGCACCCATTTACTCTTATTTTGTAATGCTACAAAGTGCAAACAAATAACAGAGGAAATGTGTCTTGTGAGGAAAGACTCGTGGCTTTCTCCGGGGCGTGGGGCCCCGGAGAAAGCTGGAGAATGTGTTTCTACAATAATTATTCACTAGTGAAATATGAAATTTAGTTGGTGAATGTTTGATATAGCGAGGGTGAAAAAAAATTGTCATTTCTAGTGGTTGTGTATGTAGGGATGTGTGACTTGACTGGGTGCCTAAAACGCTAAATTGGGTGGGTCGCAGAAAAAAGTGTGGGGGGGGGAGAATCTCTCTCTCTCTCCATTCCCTCCCCCCTTCCTACGCGCCTGTCTGGTCTCATTACTTTAAAACTAACTATAGTAATGGATACCGACCACCATGCTAACACTATTATTTGTATCTTTGCCTGTACGCAATTGTAAAACGATATACATCTTTGAAAGTTTAAATAAGTAAAAATGTGCCATATCTGTGCTATCATAATTCATAAGTCATTTTGTTTGCCATAATATACGCATAGCAAACGTTTCATCGTTCTCTTTAGCCTCAATGCTCGTGCAAGTGTAGGTGGAGACTGCGCCGGCCCCAATCACTCAAGCCCCTCCCCGTACATAACATGTGTCGTACTTTGTCAATATTGTCACGCTGACAAGCGTCACTCGTGCTGACATTATAAGTGGGAACTTTGTCGTTTAATAGTCAACGTGTCTGCCTTTTCCTTGAAAGCATTTGAATTGTTTGGCATTGCTGATAAAGCAGCAATTGAAGAGTGTGAAGACGGTGGAAGGGGTAGACCCTCAGAAGTATGAACCATCGTAGTAGTGTGTCAAAGCAAGAAGCCTAATCCTACTGACAATCAAACATTGATCTCTCCGTAAATCAAAGATTAATAATATCTATTCACGAATACTTTCTCAACAACCATTATTAATGATTAACTGCAGTTTAAACAAATTTCTGCCCAGATTAGAGGATTAGTGAATTTAAATTACTGATTAACAGTTTCATTAGTGCGACAGTGAACTATAACTAATTTAAAACTAAAACAACAATGGATTCGTTTCAGAATCCAAAAAGCGTTTACTCCAGCATATATCCAGTGTACTTCCCCCTCAAATTCATCGGCTATGCTCCGTTTTCACTGTCTAGAATGAAGAAGAAATGGAGATGTGAATTTTCAAACGTGGGACTTATTTACAATGTTTTAATATTTATTGTAACATTGTGTATTTTTATCTATTCACTTAAGTATGAGGTGGATTACGTTACAATCGACCTGGCGGTAGTTATGGACGATATCGCCCAAGTATGCACTGCGTTCAGCTGTGCTATTTTAGGAGTATTCAGCCACACAGTAAACCAAAGAAAGACTGTTAAGTCTATATCATCATTGCATTCGATTGACTTGAAGCTAGCCTCGTACAATATACGCGTACCTCACAGGAAGAACAGAAACTATCTGCTGACGTCATTGGCTGCCTGTTCGCTTTTTGCCCTGCTTCAGTTCTGCATGGATATATTTCTAGGCAGTATCGACTCCATATACATAGATCCTGAGTATTGGATAGGATTCACTGTGCCAGCTTTCATGAACGACATATTAGTGGTCCAGTTCTCTATCTTCGTGCTCGCGTTGAAGCAAAGACTGCGGCTGATAAACGAACGCCTGCTCAAGCGCGGAGCGGGAGATTTGAATTTCGTTCGACGAGTCGTTCCGCTTCACGGGGGATTGTGCGAGATCGCGCGGGCGGTGAACCATGTCTACGCCCCGCCCCTTCTGCTCACGGTTGCCATGGTGATAGTGAACGTGGTCACCAACGCCAACTACTCTCTGGGAGCGTCTGGGCAACTCGCCTACTATGACAAGGCGTTGTACAAATACACTCACATCTCCGTAGTCTACTGGATCATCATTGACTTGGCTAAGATGATCCTTATCTGCTTTGCCTGCACATCGGCATCACAAGAAGTAAAGTCTCCTATTTTATTTATTTATTTATTTATTTATTTATATATTAATTTATTTAATGTCTATCCTATTCAGTTATAAAAACTGATTTACAAAGGAGGACCTTTCTATGTTGTTGTTATAAATTCACAAAGAGAGTCTGAGACGTTTAGTTTATTGTCATCTTTGGTCATATACAAACTTTAAAGTTCGTCCCGCTGATTGGCTACGAATCACTCGTCTTTGAAGAAACTACATGTCAAGTTGTTTCACTACAAGTATATATTTGATAATTCACTTAATATGGGAGGCGTAACAAGTGCACAGAGAGCGTTGCGAGCGATCCGGCAAACAGTACCTGTATATTGGATACACGCAACTTTCAACAATATGAATTCTTAGGCCATTGAAACACTATTTGACTTCTTTGGAAGGATAAGTAGTGCACTGCCTCCTCAATGGGGTTTCAGCTTATTTTAGCAGGCCGAGATCAGTGGCCGGAACGCTCGCAGCGCTGAAGTGTAGTCGTTTGTTGTACGCCTCTCCATTGGACGATTTTCAGAATTATTCTAGAGGGCCGTGATTAATTCTATATAAGGGTCCTAGATCAATTCTGAAAAAGGTCTAATGGTGGGTTTACAGCCACGCGTTGGGAGCGAAGCGAGGGCGCGAGCTCCAATCAGCGGCCGAGTTTCACGCGAGCTCGCGAGGAGAAAACCTTCGCGCCAGACATGGTTCAAGTTTATGTTTTCTCGCGTCGCGCCTCCCCACGGCCACCTCGATTATTTGCCGAACACGTATCTGTTTTATTTTTCTATGCACGTATCAAGTGGCAGTGCCGAACTAGGCGTAGGCCTAGTGTTGACAGTTGTATGGTACCCCAAAGTAATTAATAAACATGCGTTTTCAGAGATAACTTCTTCCCTGAACAATGTTATTATTTTTAATAACGCCGCAATACGAGACAGAGGTACATCGAAAGTTTGAAACGACATCATGTAAAAACCATACGTCTACGGTAAAAAGTAACAAATTTGTTGTGGCCTCCTAACCTCATTTACTAGTCTAGTTTTCTGGATTTTCGTTAAATCAAACGCATGTCTTTTCAAATACAGTGAACGTACATAAGCAGAATACTCTGATTGGTCAAGAAATGTTTTATTTAGGTGAAACCATGTAATTATATTCCTACGGCGAAGATTCAATGAATTTCGTACTCATGCTGCTGTTTTGCCATACTGCTATTAGGCCTATTTATTTCCCTCGCCTCGCGCCCTCGCTTCGCTCTCAACGCTTGCAACGCGTAGCTGTAAACGAACCATAAGTCGTTGGCAAAACTATTAGATTTCTATGGAATCGATGGATATTTTTCCAAGAGCACTGCGTTGTGGAAGGGTTTTCTAGCAGGCAGTGCTCAGTGGCCGGAACGCTCGCAGCGCTGCAGTGTAGGTATTTTACTACGTCTACACGCGTGGATTATTTGCTCCAATCATTCGAGTCTTCAATTATATTTGCGTGTAGACGTGCAGTTTCGCCAATCGTTGTCGAGGCGGATGATTTGCCTCAAGACCCCCAAATAATTGAAGCGCTGCCAAATAAACATGTGCATTTATTTGACGGAAGGTGGCAGACCCAAAGATGGCAGTGCAGTGCATATATTTTGTGCGGTAAAGGTAACCCAACCTAATAACCTATAAAACATAGCTATAAAACGTACTTAAAACGTGTTGTCGCGGCGTTTCGTCTTTATTATTTTCGTGGATTTATTGATTTTAATATGGCAAAAAAGAATAAAGTGTCCCAAGCAAGAATTTTAAGTTCTGGAGAATTAGAAATGTCACTAAAACGTCACAACAAACAACACATAAACAAAGTTAAAGCTATTTTGAAATTCTTCCGCTAGGTGCTACAATTGTCGTTAAATTGATCCGTGTGGACGTTCACGGGAATCATGTCCAACGTTGATTATTTTCTTCGAGGATAATCAACGTGCGTGTAGACCAAGTATTTGTTGTTGGATGAAAAATAAGGATTAATTGGCGTTAATAAATTATGATAATGTATCAATGAATCATCCAGTCTGATCCAGTCCCTCTTTTTCTTTCGTAAATGTGCAGCGTATTTAGTCAAGCTCTGCACGTTGGTCGTTGACACGTCACCGAGTGAAGCGAAGCATGACTAAACTTTCACGCACGATATATGTCTTTCTTTTATACTCGGACGACCTTTGTGGATTCAATCGATTGTTTAATAACAAATGTTTCCACTTTTTTCTTACAAACCTTTCAAACGTCTGCCAGTGTTAAAACGAAAAGGGCGGTGGTCGAGACCCATGGAAGTGCGAATAATAGCCTAAATGTTACTGACATTGTGACTTTAGGTTCCAAACCAAAGATTAATACAATAATAACTACTATTATTATTATTATTTTTCAAGAAAAATTCCTAAACAATAAGTATTCATAAATAATGTAACGAAAATAAGTATGTGTAGCCAGATTCTCGTATTTGCCAGTTCGGGTGGATTTAAATGTAGTTATCAGTGATGCGTGCGACTGTGAAACCACTTCGTAGACCAGGCAATAACAGAGACAGCAATGAATTCAATGCAGAATCAAAAAAGCGTTTACTCCAGCATATATCCAGTGTACTTCCCCCTCAAATTCATCGGCTATGCTCCGTTTTCACTGACTAGAAGAGAGAAGAAATGGAGATGTGAATTTTCAAACGGGGGAGTAATTTACAATGTTTTTATATTTATTGTAACATTGTGTATTTTTATCTATTCACTTAAGTATGCGGTGAATTTCGCTATCGATCTAGCAATAGTTATGGACGATATCGCCCAAGTATGCACTGCGTTCAGTTGTGCCATTTTAGGAGTATTCAGCCACACACTAAACCAAAGAAAGACTATTAAGTCTCTTTCATCGTTGCATTCGATTGACTTGAAGCTAGCCTCGTACAATATACGCGTACCTCACAGGAAGAACAGAAACTATCTGCTGACGTCATTGGCTGCTTGTTCGGTTTTTGCCCTGCTTCAGTTCTCCATGGATATATTTCTAACTAGTCTCGACTCCATATACATAGATCCTGGGTATTTGATAGGATTCACTGTGCCAGCTTTCATGAACGACATATTAGTCGTCCAGTTCTCTATCTTCGTGCTCGCGTTGAAGCAAAGACTGCGGCTGATAAACGAACGTCTGCTCAAGCGCGGAGCGGGAGATTTGAATTTCGTTCGACGAGTCGTTCCGCTTCACGGGGGATTGTGCGAGATCGCGCGGGTGGTGAACTATGTCTACGCCCCGCCCCTTCTGCTCACGGTTGCCATGGTGATAGTGAACGTGGTCATCAACGCCAACTACTCTCTGGGAGCGTCTGGGCAACTCGCCTACTATGACAAGGCGTTGTACAAATACACTCACATCTCCGTAGTCTACTGGGTCATCATTGACTTTCTGAAGATCATGCTTATCTGCTTTGCCTGCACATCGGCATCAACAGAAGTAAATCATTATTTTTTTCTTATGGCGTTCACTATTTAAGTTGTTATTTTGTGTTCAGACGCTTTTTTCATGGTTAAAAATACAGAGAACAAGAGAGTATGAAACGTTTAGTTCAGTTTAGCCTAGTTTCCTTTACTTTACTTTAATTTACTTTTGTTTAGTTTAGATTAATTGCTTAGTTTATTGTCGACTTGGTCATTGACAAGTACTAAAATTAATCTCGATCATTGGCTACGAGAAGAAACCATCTGTACGGTCCTTTCGGCATGGGATGGATATAATTTACTTAAGTCTGTAATAATACCCGTAGAAATAAAGTTGTCCCGTTGGCGCATTTAGTCACGCTCGTCACGCCGACACGTATCGCCGAGTACAGCGAAGCGTGACTCGACCTGTCACTCTCGTTACGCGGACGACTTTTGTTGTTTCAATCGATTGTTTAATAATCGATGTTTCACTTGTCTTAGAAACCTTTTAATCGTCTGGCAGTGTTAAAACGAAAAGAGCGGTGTTGGTAGACCCACGGAAGTGCGAATTATAGTCAAAATGTTACTGAGATACCTGACTTCAGGTTCCAAAACAAAGATTAATAAACAATAACTACTACTCAAGAATAATTTATAAACAAAAAAGTATTAACGTAATTTAATGAACACAAAATCAGTGTATGTGTAGCGTATTTGTGAGTTCAAGTGGATTTAAATGTAGTTATCGGTGATGAGTGCGACTGTGAAACCACTTCGTAGACCAATAACAGAGACAGCAATCAATTCAATGCAGAATCAAAAAAGCGTTTACTCTAGCATATATCCAGTGTACTTCCCCCTCAACTTTATCGGCTATGCTCCGTTTTCACTGACTAGAAGAAAGAAGAAATGGATTTGTGAATTTTCAAAAGTGGGACTAATTTACAATGTTTTTCTCATAATCTTAATATTTTATATTTTTTTCTATTCAATTTCAAACTATCTGGTTTACGCTCAGAATTACATGTCAAAAGTTTTGGACGAAGTCACCCAGGAAGCCATTGCCTTCAGTTGTGCTATTTTAGGAGTATTCAGCCACACACTAAACCAAAGAAAGACTATTAAGTCTATATCATCGTTGCATTCGATTGACTTGAAACTAGCCTCGTTCAATATACGCGTACCTCACAGGAAAAACAGAAACTATCTGCTGACGTCATTGGCTGCCTGTTCGCTTTTTGCCCTGCTTCAGTTCTGCATGGATATATTTCTATGTAGTCTCGACTCAGTTTACGAAATAGCTGCGTATTGGATAGGATGCGATGTGCCAGCTTTCATGAGCCACATATTAGTGGTCCAGTTCGCTTTCTTCGTGCTCGCGTTGAAGCAAAGACTGCGGCTGATAAACGAACGTCTGCTCAAGCGCGGAGCGGGAGATTTGAATTTCGTTCGACGAGTTGTTCCGCTTCACGGGGGATTGTGCGAGATCGCGCGGGTGGTGAGCTATGTCTACGCCCCGCCCCTTCTGCTCACGGTTGCCATGGTGATAGTGAACGTGGTCACCAACGCCAACTACTCTCTGGGAGCGTCTGGGCAACTCGACTACTATGACAAGTCGGTGTACACGTACACTCACGTCTCCATAGCATACTGGGTGATCATAGACCTGCTTAAGATAGTTGTTGTCTGCCGTGTCTGCACATTGACAACAGATGAAGTAAATCTTCTTCTAGTCCTATGGTGCTCACTTTTTATTCTTGTCAAGAATATATTTTTCTAGTCAAAAAACAAACAGAAAAGAAGAGTGAGACATGCTTTATAGTTTGGTTTAGCGCATTGATTCCTTTCGTTTGATATTATAAACGTGAAGTAAATACCAGAAACTTGTAAACTCTGTCTGATGTTTTCTCCCAATCATTGTCTGAGAAAATTTAAGCTGGCTTACTCACATCGCTGAATAACTTCTAAAATATGAACAAAAAATTATTTTTTGTAATAGAATCGAAGTCTCTTGTTTAAGGTATTTAAAATAAAAAGTCATGACCATTGCCTGGAATAGAAAGAGTTACCATTAAAATGAATGGTAAATCTGTATTGGTATTTTCCTCTTTTCTATGGTAGCTCGTTTTGTTGTTGAGTGATTTTTTGCATTTTTATTTTGTTCATTGTTTTCCCGAACTGTTTAGTTGTCTGATTGTTTCATTATTAATCGTATAGATATATTCATTTATTGTCCTCGTTCCGCTAATCAGTTTGATAACTGAATGGGGTAGACATAAATGGATATACCTACCTATATGAGGTATAGAAAAGCGTGACATGATTTTCTTCCCACAGGCTGAGAGGACGGCCCTGATCGCGCATGACATACTCAACGAGCCTCGAGTTACTCCAGAAATAAGGAAGTCCGTAAGTCACTCCCTGGCCTATATACACATAACCTCACACACAGATACAGTTGCATAGCTGTCCCAACGTAACTAGTCGCATGCTGCCGACACTGCAGGGTCACAAGCATTAAAACACGATCATAAGGGATCATTTATGACCTTGGGCTGGATACAATCAGGGCCCGAGATGCCCGACGCAGCTCAAAAATATTGGTCTTAACTTAAAATCTTAAGTTTACTTACTTAACCCTGGAAACTACTATCGAACTACTCAAAAGTTGTATTTTACTTCAAAATGTGTTTGTTTCTCGGATAAGTGAAAAGTGTTTTAACTTTCAGTTGCGACTGATCTCGAAGCAGCTCCTACACCGAAACGTGGTGTTTACTGCGTGCGGCTTTTTCCCTCTGGACTTTACGTTGGTGTTGGCGGTAAGCATGAAGCATGCATCCTAAGTGAACACAGATACCCTCGCAATGGTCAAAGTTTTACTTTTTTGAAACGATGTATACAAAGAAATTTGATGAAAGAAAATTTTAGATGCCCCATACAATCATCTATGACCGGACAGGCAAGAGTGTTATGAGAACGCGTTGCATAAAACCGACCGAAATATCAGTTTTCTAGTAACATCTGAGAACGCTACACGATATTAAAAAAAAATATATATTACCCTGATAGGTCAGTCACGCAATAATTGTTTATTTACATGACCAATTACAACCCTACAGTTGAAATATTTAAAACACTTTAAATTGCAGTTTTTAGTTCTTACGAAACCACATCCGGAATATTGATCACGTTTTCAATATTGTGTAGCGCCTTCTCAAGAACAAAAAGCGTAATCTAGCGCGGCGCGGTTATATTATCGCCACTACCCTAATCGATTGTGTATCCTAGCAGACAGCTAAGCAATAAGCAATAAGCATTAAGCAATCACTCTCTTGATGAGATATTTATGGGGTGCGCACTCGTACACACTTTAGAGGTGATATTAAAGTTGATTGCAAGAAATGAGAGGGGTAGATTGATTGATTGATTGATTGATTCGTCTTTACTAAGGAGAGAGTCACGCCAGTGTTCATTAAAGCTTGGCGAGTAGCTAATTCGACGGGTTAATTTGCACGGAGACGGGGTTCAAATCGCAATGGCGGATGGGATTATAATACCGTAACTTGAGCTTGAACAGTTAAAGTAACACTCAAGTCTCGTATTTCGTGGTAAGCAACGATTTGCCCCACGATGAGTGTTTCTTCGCAGTTGAAGCTCTTTGTGTCTTGTTTCAGTGCATTGGGACGATCAGCACCTTCCTAATAATCCTGACGCAGTTCGAACAGGCCACCCAACAGTGAAGAAACATGACAGCAACGAACCCTGCCAGTCTTGGCTGAGGGTTGTTTCCGAAGTTTTCCTAAGTCAAGACAGGAATGCTTCGATTCACTCATATTTAGACCGGCCCCGGACATTCCGTTTCAAATATATTCCAAATACCACAACACCTAGATAGTCACCTAAAGAGGAGCATCGCATCACATCTCTTTGCAGAATACGTTGACGGGACGCGTTGTATAGAAAATTGACTTTTAGGCTCGTTATAACAAAGCCCAGTGAGACCGTATCTCAAAGCTCCTTAGTAGGCGAAATAGTCAACTATTTTGGAGGAAGTGACGTAATAAGTAGGCGACCAAAGCTCAAAGTCGTTACACTTTTAGTCGATAGCTGTTAGGAACCGAAAGTGGTGACTACATTCGACAGCTAACGTCTAAAGATGGAGGACGTTGAAGACAAAGCTGAGGTGCACATCAAATGTGAGTAAACATTGTATTATTTTACAATATCTGACTTTATGTCAGTGTAGACATTGCTTATTGCATCATTTAAATAATATGCTGTGGGCTCTATTAATATTTTTGGTATTTTTCGTTGGATTTAAAGGTTATGTATTTCCACATCTGGTCATCATGTCCAAAGCTCTAGTGATTAGCATTTAGCAGTTAATTTAGTTCCCGAAAATAGTTGACTAACATTTTAGTCCATACTTGGAGCTTTGAGATACGGCCTGAATGTATGTATTATTTCATTAACTTGCTTTCACCGTGTTAACTATAATCAAATGCCTTGAAACGATCTTCACTAGATTCAAATATCATATTTACTGAATTGTATAATATAATTAATAACACAAAAGAATTAGCGGCATGAACCCAAATGGGAAACATTTTAAAATATGTAATTTCTAGTGGATGTGAACTTTGGTGTTTGTAGTTACGTAGTATATACTTATATCTTAAAAACTACGGGTAATAGCTATTTTAGATATGGAGAGATGTTATGTGTTAAAAGTTAGCACATCTATTTTCATGGCGTATAAGAAGATACGAATGTGAAATTGCAATGTATCCTTATTCTAAAACGTGTTGATGCAAATCACCAACCTTGTAGTCGGGATGATCCTTCTTGTGAGCACTTCTCAACCGCTCGGCCTCCTCGATGAACGGGTGTTTCTCGTCCTCGCTCAGTATCCTGGAACAAACAGAACATTGATAAGAGCACAGATAGCGGATTGTTTAACTATAACTAGTAATATAGTCTGATAATACCGAAAACCTCATGTAATTAATTTTATTTTATTGTTGTTTTCCTGTCCCATGAAAGGACAGGATGGCCAGTGTAGGGTTATGGGCATGCCCGTACCCTCTTTAGCCAGCTTCTTTATCCACTGTCCCGAGTCAAGGTCCACTTGATCTCCAACTAGCGGAGGATCGTCAAAGCATGGATTTATAATAGTACCTAATGGTCAAAGCATGGAGTTGCTATTATAAATCCATGGTCAAAGTTGGTCAAAGCTCGCAACTTGGGAGTTCGACGAGCCTCCGCTAGGCAGAGATCAAGTAGACCTTGGTCCCGAGTCAACTCAAGTCTCTACGTCGAGAAAGCGGTGGTTTCAACAATGTGTTGTATAGAAATGTCATACGAACGTTATTTCTTCGTGTTATGAACACGCTCAACCACTAAAATGAATGTCTTCCGAAAGGTTCTTGGTTCGAAAACAACCCTGCACATTCCAAGGTGAGAGATTTACTATTATTTCTTTGTTAAGTTCAGATTTAACCGCAACGCTATCAAATAGTGGGTTAATTAGTGGTGACTGGTGCGTTGTTAGCAGTGTTAAGCCCGATTCACACAAAGTTATAAGAATGTCATAAGGTATAGGTATAGTCACAAGCCATGTTGGGCTATAGGGATTACGTACAAGGGTTCACACAAATGTGTCATTGCAATAGCAATAGCAATTGGTATAAGACTGGTATAAGAGAGTTCAGATATTTCAATTTTCTTATGACGGACCAATCATGCGTTGAAACCTCACTTATAACACGCCAATGGGATGCTAGCAACTTGAATCAATGTAACAGATGATTCATTGTAAATTATTAGTCAAAACAAAAACTCACCGTATACATCCGGTTCACATCAAATAGACCTAGCATCCGGTGACTACGTGCAAAATATCTTCTCCCATCGGCGTCATTAATGATTTTACAACATAACAATAATTAATAATAATAGTTATTATTTTTCTTATTATTTTTAACTATTGTTTTTAATTATTGTCAATACATTCGATGCCGGTTTAAAACGTAAATAACAGCTGCGGGAAGTCAGCTGATTGACAGCCAGCTGTAGTTGCTTAAACTGCCGCCAGAGCAAGTCAAAAAAGTCTACACAAAAATGTAATATCTTTTCAGGAAAGTCTTTGGCGTCCTAAGCTTATACCTTATACCACTTTCTTATACCCTATTCTTATTGCTATTGCAATACCTTATAACTTTGTGTGAATCGGACTTTATGGTAGTAGGGCACAGCCCATCACAGTAGGGCGTATCATCTCTGCTTCACATACTTCGCAGACTAACATAACAATTAATAACAATTAGTTAAAACAATTGGTTATTGTTGTGTTAATTCAACAAAAAGACCAACCTTCCCAGCTACAAACTACATGGAAAATATCAAGTTGATCACTGACTGATCACTTCAGGTACCACATTGCCCTCCAATCGACTGTCGCTGAGATTTAAGACAAGACTGGTGTTTTGATTACAACTTCTAGCGGCGTAGGCGACAGCTTAGCCAGGCCAACTAGTGCCTGGCTCTTAGTCTAAATGAAAGAGGTTGTGGTAATTGCAGAGGGATCCAGGTGCGCCCGAGCTCGAAGGTGGAAGAAGCTCTCTGCATCTGTGAGGCTGAGCAGTTGGACAACCCCACAGTCATGTTGAACACAAAGGAGCGATTGGAAATTGCTCGTCACAAGGGCAACCTGAGTATATGCGGCCAGGTGAGGGAGTGATCCGTTTTGTTCTAGCTGTCTTAGTTTAGGAGATAAACAAGGAAAGCGAATCTAGAACCAACTAGCCAAGGCGGCCAATAGTGTTATATGGGTTCCTATAGGGAGGGTCTTTAAGTGATCACAATGCTTGCCCTGCCCAGATCACACAGATCACCCCGGTGACCGGCCGACGCGTTATATGGGTCCTAGAGAGGGTCTGTAAGTGATCACAATGCTTGCCCTGCTCAGATCACACAGATCACCCCGGTGACCGGCATCCCCATCGAGCACGTGACCGGCCGACGCGTTATATGGGTTCCTAGGGAGGGTCTGTAAGTGATCACAATGCTTGCCCTGCTCAGATCACACAGATCACCCCGGTGACCGGCATCCCCATCGAGCACGTGACCGGCCGACGCGTGCGCATCTACGAGGAGGCCAAGAACGCGATGCAGTCTGGGTCGAACAACGTGTACGGGTGGACCCTCGAGTTCGACACCCGCGCCCGGTGGGAGAACCCGCTCATGGGGTGGGCGTCCAGGTGGGTGGAGGAACCTTGCTACTGACACTGGGAGAACCCGCTCATAGGGTGGGCGTCCAGGTGGGTGGAAGAACCTTGCTACTGACACTGGGAGAACCCGCTCATGGGGTGGGCGTCCAGGTGGGTGGAGGAACCTTGCTACTGATAGTGGGAGATCTACGGTTCCCCTCTGAGAAGTATGGTTACCCTTGGTTCCTGGATCATCGTCCCAGATACATCGGACAGGCCCTGCGTCCTGGATCCTACGCCTTATGAATGATATCTGTTTCAGTGGGGATCCCATGGGAAACATGAAACTGAAGTTCTCCTCTGAGAGGGATGCGATAGCCTTCTGCGAGAAGTATGGTTACCCTTGGTTCCTGGATCATCGTCCTAGATACATCGGACAGGCCCTGCGTCCTGGATCCTACGCCTCATGAATGATATCTGTTTCAGTGGGGATCCCATGGGAAACATGAAACTGAAGTTCTCCTCTGAGAGGGATGCGATAGCCTTCTGCGAGAAGTATGGTTACCCCTGGTTCCTGGACCATCGTCCCAGATACATCGGGCAGGCCCTGCGTCCTGGATCCTACGCCTCATGAATGATATCTGTTTCAGTGGGGATCCCATGGGAAACATGAAACTGAAGTTCTCCTCTGAGAGGGATGCGATAGCCTTCTGCGAGAAGTATGGTTACCCCTGGTTCCTGGACCATCGTCCCAGATACATCGGGCAGGCCCTGCGTCCTGGATCCTACGCCTCCAACTACTCCTGGGATAAGCGATGTCGCACATCTACCAAGTGAAAACACTACTCAACTGTGACTGTGGAGCTTTGTCCATCCGTGTTTTAAATCACAGCTTTATGCCGGAACATAACATTTAATTGGTTTGTACTTCCTTTTCGTGATGTGAAATGCCGACAATTAATAAAAAAAAATTTAAATTGCTTGTTTAACTGGAGAACTATGTCATATTACGTAGGGGGTTGATTGGAAGAGGACGAGTAGGAGTGATATTCAAGTGGAAGGGGGCGAATATAGGTTAAAGAGTGTGACGGGACGGCTGTCTGCAAGAAATATGCAACACGGCACCTCCACCATAGATGGGACGTGGTTCTTACCTCCATAGCTTGCCGAGAGTCTTGCTGAGCTCGGCGTTGTGAAGCTGGGGGTATTGGTCGGCCAGCTTCCTGCGGGCCGCCTGGGCCCAGACCATGAAGGCGTTCATAGGCCTCTTAATGTGCTGCTTGCGCTTGGCCGTGCTCTTCTGAGTTACAGGGAGAAGTGTCCAGTCGTAGCCTGCAACCAAGGCAATAACCACGTGAGCAAGAGCATTACTACCGTAGCCTGGAACCCAGGCAATAACCACGTGAGCAAGAGCATTACTACCGTAGCCTGGAACCAAGGCAATAACCACGTGACCAAGAGCATTACTACAATCAGGCGAGAGAAGCCATAACCGAGGGCGCCATGTCTTCGAGACGGAGCTGAATGACAGCCTCAATATAATTTCCTTATCATTTTCCGGGCATTTGCTATCAAATTGAATGGAGTTCAAAACTCTGTATAAAGCAAAGCTTTTACCCTCATCAGTTCTACCATTGAGTTTATTAGTGTAATAAACTCAATGGTTCTACAGCTAACATTAGTTCAAAACTTTCAAGGAAGCGTGTACAAATCAACAACAAAAAGGGGGGGGGGGGCGAGCTGTGAAGTTTGGGAAACGCTCATCTTGGGAAGGAGTTTTAACCAACGTCCTATAATAAAATAATATATACTAGTATACCTAATATACATATATAAACTAGTCCCAACCTAAGTAGTTAGCCTACATACCGACATCACGCAGATCCTTATCTATCGTCCCGTCATGCATGCTGATTCAACGATCTTCAACAGATTCTTGGCGTTATTTCACTCATTCGTAAAAGGTAAAAGTGTCGTCTTTTCTGCGCTTAGAGTGTGGACAGGCCTCAATGGACACGCCTAGTATTCCAGGTAACCAATTAAAGATCGTGTTTTATCCCTACTGGACCCGTTTCAACTAGATGGTTATGAACTGGAGAAGTAGAGAATTAAGTTGGTAGCGTTGCTCCAGCATTGTACTCAGGTATTTCGTAAGCATGACAATACTTACGTTGGGACAACTTTAGTAAACCACAATTCATAGTTCCCACGTGACGTCACAGCGGCCATGATTGCGACACAATTGATGCGGACCAATCCTAGATCATTGGCAAATACTATTGAAATTTAATAAATAAGCCTTATTTATAACTTAAAAAGTAAACATAAGTAATAAACAAATAAAATATTAACACACCAATTTTATCTAAAAAAACAGACTGAATTTAAAGAACTAAGAATTTCTGTGTTCTACCACAACAGCCTTCAATTGTTTCTCCATGGCAACGTTAAAGTTTGATCACAAATGTGGCCGCCACGCGCAAAGATGTGACGTACGTGCAACCTATGAATACACAAATAATCTAAATGAATGCATATACTCGGAATATGTTTGCACATATCTTCCACTATTAACGTTTTCTTTTGAACTAAGATAATTTAGCGGAAGTAGATCTAGTGCGGCATTTCACAAAGCCCTTCGTGTAATTGGTCCACTACTAATGAGTCATTATCTCCCCCACTAAAACACCACTCTCACAATACAAACGAATTAAAATACCACCGTCCACGCTTTCTTTCCTGCGTGTGAGTGTGTGTGAGTGTGAGTGAGCGACGAACCACGTGCAAATAGTTAGTCGTACAAAGTGACGATTTGTGAATCTCGCCGGCGACAACGTAGGGAGTGATACCCAGACAGCTGTGCGTCCGACCGCCGAGCCGTGACTCCATCTTCACCGACGACAACGACGGCGTCCCCCCCCCCCCCTCCCCCTTGCACGACGACGTCGCCGTCAAAGGGGCCGACGGCGACCGCGTGACGCGCCTAAATGAAGCGTGGCCATGTTTTCAAACAACCACATGGCTGACAAACGGAGGTAGATGGATATGTGCGCCGAGTGGCGGGGGAGGGGGGGGGGGGGGCAAACGAGCAATTAGTACCGAGAGCTTCGAGATGTGACGCCGCTGAGATGATACCGACGACGCTGGAATCTTCATTATGAGTCGGTTGGCCCAATCGAGAGAAAATATTTACGAGCTTTAACCGTTTGGCGATGTCTCCTGTAATTTATTTTACATATAATGTTGAATAATTTTTAACGTATATACCATTTTATAATTACTATTCATTTAAAGTGGTGAAGTTCACCGTATTGGCCCGGTATAGAACTCTGCCAGTCGTTACAGGCGACAAAAGGCGACCCTGTCCGTTTTTCCACTTGACCCTTCTCTTCATTATAGGGCACTAGCAACACCAAACGACAACAATGAAACAAATGAATTGAATCGATGGACAAACAACAAGCTGTCAAAAAATAATTTCTTCTGATTTTGGAAAACAAAACAAAAAACAAACAAATACACATACAAAACTTTCACTTAGGTTGGAATTCATAGTCGGCCCCTACACCTAGGGGCGCCCATTGTTACCAAGGTAACAGTTGTTTGCATGTTATTTCCCATAAACAAAACAAATCCATAGCAACAATGGGTGCCCCTAGGTGTAGGAGCCGACAATGAATTCCAACCTTAGTCGTTGTCTATCATTAAAAGTTTTAAATGGCGAGCAGTTACTATTGCTACACTTGTTTTTATTTCTATGGTTGCAATTTTATTATTTTGACGGCTGATTGTTTGTCCATCAGTTCAATTCATTTGTTCCATTGTTGTCTTTCGGTGTTGCAAGTGCCCTATTGGACTCCCTTTATGACGACTCCGGTCATCTGACCAATAGCTGTCGAGTACGTCGTCAAACACAAAATAATCAAATTGCAGTGGTGAAGAAATGTTTCTGGGAAACGTTTAATCATCCTTCAAATGTATTTATAACTATTAATTTTAGTTTTGATTGTGGGCATAAAACTGTGAATGTAGCCGGCCACCCACAGCCCCCTGTATTTGTTTTCCTAGGCCTCTTTATCGTCGGCTGTGCCTTCACTCCAAGCCGCCAAGTTTACTAACAAAACGCGGCATTCTGGGAACAATTCCACCGCCGGAAGTCAGATAAAACGTTATGATATTTATTTAAAATAACTTTTTATGGTAATTATTTACGGGCCTACATAAAATCAGTGTATGGCTTCTAAAGTGTTCTGGCTAGAGATTTTACTGAGGATTCGAGAAAAAACGTTTTCTTCTCTGTTATGTTCATGAAGTGAGGTCAATACTCTTCAAGCTGAACATTGCATTGCACTTCTAAATCATGCTTACGAATAACTAAACTTCAACGAGTACATTGATGCATGTCAAGAGTACAGAGAGAATAATTGGATATCAATTATTATTATATCGGTCTAGTGCATTCACATTCATGTTTATTTATTACATTTAAGAGAAGTACTTTTTCATAGTACTTATATATAACAACTAAACAATGTACGACTTAATACCGCTAGGGAGATGATAGCTTTTGTTACTTTATGCATCTTTTATTGCAGTCGTGCTATTCGAGACGATGAGGGGTGACCATGCCTTGTACGGAGTTCGAACCCACGTCCCTAGATACAGTAAGCAGAGTACTTTCATCCCAACCTAACTGTGAAAACAATTGTGTTATATTCTACTATATATACCAAACTATATTTCATGTACACGTACGCACACGTTGATGTACACGTGTGATGTATCCACGGCACACGTGAGTCAACATCAGCTCAAAGGTTTTATCACCAACACAGATGTAAGTTATACGACTAGGCCGGCAACAAACACATTGCTGTAATTACTGGCTATAACGTTAAGCAGGAGCCAGCCACTATTTTACGGAAATGATAATTGTAAACAATAATTATTGGTGGCGGTGTGTTGCTTTTAAACTGGACAAGGGAAACATTTATACAGTGAATGAGGATGTTGCACATATTCTGACGCTGTGCTTGTTAGGAACGTACATTGGATTTGCATTGATCAAGTTTTGTGTTCTTCTCGAGTGACGATTAATAATATTACACAACATTCTTGGCAAATAGGACATCGAAGATGATAATATCTGGACGCTACGTATCATTGTGGCACCGACGCTAATCGAGACGATGGAGATGACGAAACGTCACGTGACATCTATGCGCAAGCCATGATTAGAAACTTGAACGCTGATAGTCGAATAAAAAATACTATCTTGGAGTAAGGTAAGAAGTATCCAAATCAAATAAATACATGCAAAAAGAAAGAAATGAAAGACGAGCTTGTATGAACTGAATTGATGACAATACACATAGAAGTGAAGAGTGGAAGATTGCTGGAAAGGTTAAGGGTTTAGAAGAATAAATAATGAATGAAGACCTACTGAAATAACACTCGTGCCTTGTGCGGAGTTGCGTGGGATTTGAACCCTTGCCATCATATTCCGGAGATCTTGAGTCGTATCGCTTGGCCAGCTGAGGTATGTTCCAAAAATAAGAAGAATCAAAAGAAGGATATAACGGAATTGTTAATGGTGTCTAATTCAAGAAGTCAGTGCAGCGACTTCATTCATTATGTATTAAAATAATGTTATGGCATTGTTAATGACACGAAATTAACTCACTGGGGGTAATTTTCTTAATTTAATGTACCTGAGGAGGAAACTCACGATTCTTTGAAGTAATAATTATAATTAGATGAGTTAACACTGCCTAAGATGTTGAAATAATGTGCAGAACAGAAATTAAGTAAGATAACAAATAACATATATCGTAGCAACGGCCATACCGGGAACCAATGCGTGTTAGTTTTGAGCTGTTAAGAAGAATATTCTTACAGGTACCTGAAAAATATGATATTTGTTCACTCCAATAAAGTTTATAAAATGTTTTTGTGGCAATGTAAACCACAAAAAGAATGGACGAGACAAGAAAGTTAATTTTTTGCTGGCAATTCAGCCGCAGCCACACTGAGTGCGCCACACACTACCTGGCCTGCCTACTTTTGGCGCTACCTGTCGAGCACCTCTGAAACTACCGAGCATAGCGCGTTGCAAGGCCTGCCTACATTGTACCGTGATCTAATCGTAACAAGTACATGCATGTCGTAGCCTAACAACCATGTAATACGAAGTTAAATTAATTCAATATTGCAACATAAAAACAACGATATCTGTTTTTTACCGGAAACTGTTTCCACCAATCGAACGGGAAAGCTCACACAAAGACGGCACTGATTTAAATTGCGTTTAATTACGTCTATAACTCGGCGTCAGCTCCGGCCTTAATGATCTCATCAAGGAGTCCATTTTGACACTTGTTGAGTAACAAGACGAACACTTGCAAATGGCGCCTCGACTTATACAAGGCTGTGAATAGAGATCTAGACTCATCGACACAAATATAACTCCTTGATTTACTTTTGTCGCATGGTATACAAGGACTGGTATCATTATGATGATTACACAATTAGGTTGATAATAATGCAATATTTGACCTTTTCAATGAAATACGACGCCGTAGTCCATACCCTGTATTGTAACGTGTGTTGGCATGTCCTTCATACACTTGCTCCGTCTCGTTACCTCACCTCACACCCCTGCTACTACGTATGTATGGAACCATTATATTATCCCCCTCCACACAAAAACACTGTGTTACCACCTGATGCTACAAACTGAGTCAAGAGCCGAAAGAAATCAACTTTTCTCTTTTTTTTATGTTTTTTTTTTCGGGGTTCGTCGAACCTTTTATGAATATCAATTCTTTGTACACCATCCATTTTGAGCGAGCACTAAAGCTACACTACCTGTATCACTCACTGTTTGAAATCACATGACATATTTCTTTTGCACGCATACAGACAAAAAATGCGTGAAATACAATGAGATGTCTGTCGATCGTTCTGGAGTTCATCGAACTTCTTGCATTGGTATTGTAACATTTCTTTATTTCCTCTATTTGATCAAGTTTATCAGTCGGGAAGTGATGTTTCTCTCACTATGCATTTCCCCCAATTCCTGTTTTTGCTCCGTCTTCGATCAAAGTGTCCATGTACGCATGGTATTGTTACACGCCAGTCATTGAACTCCACGCAAGTATTTTGCCGTGTCCTATCTTGCGCGATGGGATCCTGAAAGGGTCGCATTGTCAACGATGTAAATATGAAATGTTCCGGAAGAAATCCCCCCAAGCTGGGGCGTGGCCAAAGCTAAACACTGCAGTTTTTCACTTTTTAGGTCAAATAAATATGGTCGTCCTTGCTTGGTAGACTATCTCGGTAGACGTGTGAATCTATTCAGTGCAGGAGCACCGAGCTGTCTCAAGTATGGAGCGCTTCACGGAGATACAGCCAATCAGGGAGTCTTCCGATGGTAGATGTTTCTAATTGGGTAGTTTCTGGTTGTCTTAGCCAATGAGGGGTGAGAGTTAGCTCGGACCGCGAAGTAAACAGCTGAGCGGTGATTCTAATTGGTTAATTTCTCATTGTTTTAGCCAATGAGTGGCGATGGTCAGCTCGGACCGCGGAGTAAACAGCTGAGCGGTGATTCTAATTGGTTAATTTCTCATTGTCTTAGCCAATGAGTGGCGATGGTCAGCTCGGAACGCGAAGTAAACAGCTGATGCATATCATTATCATTCAGCATATCAGCAGCATTCAATTATCATGCAGCGAGGACCGCAAAAAAAACAGCCTAACGAATGTTTTACTTGGATTTCTTAGATCTTTAGAGGTCGATTTCACAAAACCTTTATTAACCCCGAGAATTAGTTATTAATCGTAAATTTGCTCCAAACAAACATGGCGACTGGTAGACAACACCATGTGCATTTTGTATGTAATGTTTGTTGAAAAAATAGTAACTAATCCAATCTATCTGAGATATTATTCAAAGTTAGGTAAAATCTGACCTAAGGGGGAGAAGAACAATACAAAATAATTAAAATAAATGTAGGTAAAGTGTGACCGTGTAGAGCGGGTTCTCCCCCGTAAAACACATGTCCGACGCGGCCCAATGGATCGTGAAGGTGTTTTACGGCGGTGCAAACGAGCCAACATATCACAGCCATCTCACATGAGAACCCGCTCGTGCGTGCTATACGCGCCTCGGTCAAGTGCAACTCAATCAGGTCCCGGGTTGTAAACCCACGACCCGTAGAGAGAGACACGTTCCACCCCGGGCTCCTGTACAGCAGTGTCGCTACTGAGCCGTGGGATGGGGTCGCTACACGCACGTCCATTCGGGCTATTTACCACGTAGCGCGGTTCCATTATAATTTTTTCAATTCAATTCAATTCAATTTTATTCAATTACCACATATTACAATCAATATGAATTACAATACATTTGTTTTTACGTTGATCAATACCTACTGACAGAAGTTAGTCTTGAGAGTCAGAAGGTATAATATCTGGTGTGTGGAGTACTGAATAATGTAATATATTTAACTAAGTATTAACTTAAAATCTAGACTATAACTATGGATATAATTTAAAATTATAAATAAATAACTAGTAAGATTTTGTGGGTAGACGATTGTAATAATTAATCATTTCTCGTAGAAAACCTGCCTCTCCAAGTGACTAAATGGGTATTGCGGAATTCGGAATAGTCGGGAAGGAATGTTCGAGCTCTGATAGTAGGTCTCAATGCCAGCATTCGCCTTGTGACTGAGGAAAACCTAGGCAAGAACCTTCAGTCAATGCTGCCGGTATTGATCCGGCGGCCTCCTGAATTAGGCTCGTATTTTCTACGATATTTTATTTTGCTAGCACGTACGGAAATAATATGTGAATCTAGTGGTGCTCTGCCCCAGACCCATCTCTATGAAATGTATCGCCCAAGTATAATTATCCATACATCTGGAACATCCTCCCAGGCAGAACCCTGGGTGCGCCATGCTGCATGTACAAGTAGAAGACAAACATTGTATGTTTGTTTATTCTAAGACCATAACCAAACATAATGAATGTTAACTCTACCTTGTATTGTAGGATGCATTCCTTGCAACTAGTCTTTACCTCGCTCACTGCCGTATGTACCCGGTTGTCTGCTTGCCAGACATACAGCAGTGTTTAGGCCGTCACAAACAGAACGGAAAGTCGAGGTGCTTCTTTCTTTACATTGGCTCGTAAATCACACCAGGTTTAGTACATTCTGAGGAATCAAGTAGAGTCCAACAGGCAACAAGTATACTCGCGATATAAACACAAATAAGCGATTGTGCACAGACACTTGAAAACAAGAATGTATTTTCAATGTGGAGACTTTTGTGTTTATTTGTCTTTTGCCTGACTGGGATGAGCTTCTACAAGGAAATAAAATAATTTGTCTGTCTATTGACTTGGGTTTATTCTTTATTCCCGGCCCAAATACACACATAGAAGGTTATTATTAAGGTTATTAGGAGGTTAGGTCCAAGACTCTCATATGTCAAAAAGATATTGAAATTGTTGCAAACGATGGCCGACATAATACGCCAG
The DNA here is from genome assembly GCA_945910005.1 of Isoperla grammatica. Lineage (NCBI taxonomy): Eukaryota > Metazoa > Arthropoda > Insecta > Plecoptera > Perlodidae > Isoperla > Isoperla grammatica. The sequence continues at coordinate 46,996,108 of OX246743.1, read as the reverse complement.
TAATATTGTAATGTTCCGCACAACACAATTAGTTAGAAACATAGAGTGGGTATATACAATGAAAAAGTGACTTATTACCGTAGATAAGGACTGTTTCTTTCACTTCGCTCCCAGCTGACTAGCAATCAAATTACCTACATTTTCTTGTAATACACTAACTGACCATTGTGCTTGTTAGTTATTATTTATCATTTCTGTATAGCAAGGAACTCTACTAATTATGAATTTATTCGTTCCTTTCAATAAGAAACATGGCAGGAAGTTACAAAGTATCGAAATCAATAAAGGAAAGCAATATAAGTGATATATTATTACTCTCAACATGAGTGGGAAGTGTGCTCGTGGCTATGGTGTAATATACCCCCTCCGTCACAGTTTCCCCCGCCACAAGGAGGATGTTCTGAGGAGGCAACTCCCCTCAATTTATCATCTCAAAGTCTAAAACCAACACCAGTCCCATAACTCACTCAGTCACACATCCCATCTAGCGATGCCAATTATTTAGCGATGACTAAATCAGATCAGGTAGAGAACCACAGGTGAAGTGCAACGGTCTGAAACTTGGCAGAATACGACCGGGGCAATTAGGAACCAACGTATCAGATAGTATCGAAACCTTGCACGTTATGGCAGCGCACAGCAGGACCGTTCAGTACCCGGCAGCTGTCTGATGAGCGACCGCTGATAAGGGCTTAGCGAACATACCCGCTTTGTCTCGCAAGCTAATCAACTTACGCATGCTTGGATTTAGGAGAAACTCACAGATTTAGAACTAAGTGTGTCGAGGTGGAGATCGCGTTACGTTGGTGGGGCTAAACAGCTGCTGAGAGTTGCGGTTGAGATACTCACGCGACTCACTGATACTTCCCATGCACTCTTCATCCCCGTAACTACATCTCGCGACACGGGGAGCGCTGCGTGTACACATCAAGGGTTGCACAGAAACCTTCTTTAGCCGCTAAACAGCTGCCCGAGAGTTGCGGTTCAGATACTCACTCGACTCACTGATACTTCCCATGCACTCTTCATCCCCGTAACTACATCTCACGACACGGGGAGCGCTGCATGTACACATCAAGGGTTGCACAGAAACCTTCTTTAGCCGCTAAACAGCTGCCCGAGAGTTGCGGTTCAGATACTCACTCGACTCACTGATACTTCCCATGCACTCTTCATCCCCGTAACTACATCTCACGACACGGGGAGCGCTGCGTGTACACATCAAGGGTTGCACAGAAACCTTCTTTAGCCGCTAAACAGCTGCCCGAGAGTTGCGGTCCAGATACTCACGCGACTCACTGATACTTCCCATGCACTCTTCATCCCCGTAACTACATCTCACGACACGGGGAGCGCTGCATGTACACATCAAGGGTTGCACAGAAACCTTCTTTAGCCGCTAAACAGCTGCCCAGAGTTGCGGTTCAGATACTCACGCGACTCACTGATACTTCCCATGCACTCTTCATCCCCGTAACTACATCTCACGACACGGGGAGCGCTGCATGTACACATCAAGGGTTGCACAGAAACCTTCTTTAGCCGCTAAACAGCTGCCCGAGAGTTGCGGTTCAGATACTCACTCGACTCACTGATACTTCCCATGCACTCTTCATCCCCGTAACTACATCTCACGACACGGGGAGCGCTGCATGTACACATCAAGGGTTGCACAGAAACCTTCTTTAGCCGCTAAACAGCTGCCCGAGAGAGTTGCGGTTCAGATACTCACTCGACTCACTGATACTTCCCATGCACTCTTCATCCCCGTAACTACATCTCGCGACACGGGGAGCGCTGCATGTACACATCAAGGGTTGCACAGAAACCTTCTTTAGCCGCTAAACAGCTGCCCGAGAGAGTTGCGGTTCAGATACTCACTCGACTCACTGATACTTCCCATGCACTCTTCATCCCCGTAACTACATCTCGCGACACGGGGAGCGCTGCGTGTACACATCAAGGGTTGCACAGAAACCTTCTTTAGCCGCTAAACAGCTGCCCGAGAGTTGCGGTTCAGATACTCACTCGACTCACTGATACTTCCCATGCACTCTTCATCCCTACATCTCACGACACGGGGAGCGCTGCGTGTACACATCAAGGGTTGCACAGAAACCTTCTTTAGCCGCTAAACAGCTGCCTGAGAGTTGCGGTTCAGATACTCACTCGACTCACTGATACTTCCCATGCACTCTTCATCCCCGTAACTACATCTCACGACACGGGGAGCGCTGCATGTACACATCAAGGGTTGCACAGAAACCTTCTTTAGCCGCTAAACAGCTGCCCGAGAGAGTTGCGGTTCAGATACTCACTCGACTCACTGATACTTCCCATGCACTCTTCATCCCCGTAACTACATCTCACGACACGGGGAGCGCTGCATGTACACATCAAGGGTTGCACAGAAACCTTCTTTAGCCGCTAAACAGCTGCCCGAGAGAGTTGCGGTTCAGATACTCACTCGACTCACTGATACTTCCCATGCACTCTTCATCCCCGTAACTACATCTCGCGACACGGGGAGCGCTGCATGTACACATCAAGGGTTGCACAGAAACCTTCTTTAGCCGCTAAACAGCTGCCTGAGAGAGTTGCGGTTCAGATACTCACTCGACTCACTGATACTTCCCATGCACTCTTCATCCCCGTAACTACATCTCACGACACGGGGAGCGCTGCGTGTACACATCAAGGGTTGCACAGAAACCTTCTTTAGCCGCTAAACAGCTGCCCGAGAGTTGCGGTCCAGATACTCACGCGACTCACTGATACTTCCCATGCACTCTTCATCCCCGTAACTACATCTCACGACACGGGGAGCGCTGCATGTACACATCAAGGGTTGCACAGAAACCTTCTTTAGCCGCTAAACAGCTGCCCAGAGTTGCGGTTCAGATACTCACGCGACTCACTGATACTTCCCATGCACTCTTCATCCCCGTAACTACATCTCACGACACGGGGAGCGCTGCGTGTACACATCAAGGGTTGCACAGAAACCTTCTTTAGCCGCTAAACAGCTGCCCGAGAGAGTTGCGGTTCAGATACTCACTCGACTCACTGATACTTCCCATGCACTCTTCATCCCTACATCTCGCGACACGGGGAGCGCTGCATGTACACATCAAGGGCTGCACAGAAACCTTCTTTAGCCGCTAAACAGCTGCCTGAGAGTTGCGGTTCAGATACTCACTCGACTCACTGATACTTCCCATGCACTCTTCATCCCCGTAACTACATCTCACGACACGGGGAGCGCTGCATGTACACATCAAGGGTTGCACAGAAACCTTCTTTAGCCGCTAAACAGCTGCCCGAGAGAGTTGCGGTTCAGATACTCACTCGACTCACTGATACTTCCCATGCACTCTTCATCCCTACATCTCGCGACACGGGGAGCGCTGCGTGTACACATCAAGGGTTGCACAGAAACCTTCTTTAGCCGCTAAACAGCTGCCCGAGAGTTGCGGTTCAGATACTCACTCGACTCACTGATACTTCCCATGCACTCTTCATCCCTACATCTCGCGACACGGGGAGCGCTGCGTGTACACATCAAGGGTTGCACAGAAACCTTCTTTAGCCGCTAAACAGCTGCCCAGAGTTGCGGTTCAGATACTCACTCGACTCACTGATACTTCCCATGCACTCTTCATCCCCGACATCTCGCGACACGGGGAGCGCTGCGTGTACACATCAAGGGTTGCACAGAAACCTTCTTTAGCCGCTAAACAGCTGCCTGAGAGTTGCGGTTCAGATACTCACTCGACTCACTGATACTTCCCATGCACTCTTCATCCCCGTAACTACATCTCGCGACACGGGGAGCGCTGCGTGTACACATCAAGGGTTGCACAGAAACCTTCTTTAGCCGCTAAACAGCTGCCTGAGAGTTGCGGTTCAGATACTCACTCGACTCACTGATACTTCCCATGCACTCTTCATCCCTACATCTCGCGACACGGGGAGCGCTGCATGTACACATCAAGGGTTGCACAGAAACCTTCTTTAGCCGCTAAACAGCTGCCTGAGAGTTGCGGTTCAGATACTCACTCGACTCACTGATACTTCCCATGCACTCTTCATCCCTACATCTCGCGACACGGGGAGCGCTGCATGTACACATCAAGGGCTGCACAGAAACCTTCTTTAGCCGCTAAACAGCTGCCTGAGAGTTGCGGTTCAGATACTCACTCGACTCACTGATACTTCCCATGCACTCTTCATCCCTACATCTCGCGACACGGGGAGCGCTGCGTGTACACATCAAGGGTTGCACAGAAACCTTCTTTAGCCGCTAAACAGCTGCCTGAGAGTTGCGGTTCAGATACTCACTCGACTCACTGATACTTCCCATGCACTCTTCATCCCCGACATCTCGCGACACGGGGAGCGCTGCGTGTACACATCAAGGGTTGCACAGAAACCTTCTTTAGCCGCTAAACAGCTGCCTGAGAGTTGCGGTTCAGATACTCACTCGACTCACTGATAATTCCCATGCACTCTTCATCCCCGTAACTACATCTCGCGACACGGGGAGCGCTGCATGTACACATCAAGGGTTGTACAGAAACCTTCTTTAGCCGCTAAACAGCTGCCTGAGAGTTGCGGTTCAGATACTCACTCGACTCACTGATACTTCCCATGCACTCTTCATCCCTACATCTCGCGACACGGGAAGCGCTGCATGTACACATCAAGGGTTGCACAGAAACCTTCTTTAGCCGCTAAACAGCTGCCTGAGAGTTGCGGTTCAGATACTCACTCGACTCACTGATACTTCCCATGCACTCTTCATCCCCGTAACTACATCTCGCGACACGGGGAGCGCTGCATGTACACATCAAGGGTTGCACAGAAACCTTCTTTAGCCGCTAAACAGCTGCCTGAGAGTTGCGGTTCAGATACTCACTCGACTCACTGATAATTCCCATGCACTCTTCATCCCTACATCTCGCGACACGGGGAGCGCTGCATGTACACATCAAGGGTTGCACAGAAACCTTCTTTAGCCGCTAAACAGCTGCCTGAGAGTTGCGGTCCAGATACTCACTCGACTCACTGATACTTCCCATGCACTCTTCATCCCCGACATCTCGCGACACGGGAAGCGCTGCATGTACACATCAAGGGTTGCACAGAAACCTTCTTTAGCCGCTAAACAGCTGCCTGAGAGTTGCGGTTCAGATACTCACTCGACTCACTGATACTTCCCATGCACTCTTCATCCCTACATCTCGCGACACGGGGAGCGCTGCATGTACACATCAAGGGTTGCACAGAAACCTTCTTTAGCCGCTAAACAGCTGCCCAGAGTTGCGGTCCAGATACTCACTCGACTCACTGATACTTCCCATGCACTCTTCATCCCTACATCTCGCGACACGGGGAGCGCTGCGTGTACACATCAAGGGTTGCACAGAAACCTTCTTTAGCCGCTAAACAGCTGCCTGAGAGTTGCGGTCCAGATACTCACTCGACTCACTGATACTTCCCATGCACTCTTCATCCCCGACATCTCGCGACACGGGGAGCGCTGCGTGTACACATCAAGGGTTGCACAGAAACCTTCTTTAGCCGCTAAACAGCTGCCCAGAGTTGCGGTCCAGATACTCACTCGACTCACTGATACTTCCTATGCACTCTTCATCCCTACATCTCGCGACACGGGGAGCGCTGCATGTACACATCAAGGGTTGCACAGAAACCTTCTTTAGCCGCTAAACAGCTGCCCAGAGTTGCGGTCCAGATACTCACTCGACTCACTGATACTTCCCATGCACTCTTCATCCCTACATCTCGCGACACGGGGAGCGCTGCGTGTACACATCAAGGGTTGCACAGAAACCTTCTTTAGCCGCTAAACAGCTGCCTGAGAGTTGCGGTCCAGATACTCACTCGACTCACTGATACTTCCCATGCACTCTTCATCCCCGACATCTCGCGACACGGGGAGCGCTGCGTGTACACATCAAGGGTTGCACAGAAACCTTCTTTAGCCGCTAAACAGCTGCCCAGAGTTGCGGTCCAGATACTCACTCGACTCACTGATACTTCCCATGCACTCTTCATCCCCGACATCTCGCGACACGGGGAGCGCTGCGTGTACACATCAAGGGTTGCACAGAAACCTTCTTTAGCCGCTAAACAGCTGCCTGAGAGTTGCGGTTCAGATACTCACTCGACTCACTGATACTTCCCATGCACTCTTCATCCCTACATCTCGCGACACGGGGAGCGCTGCATGTACACATCAAGGGTTGCACAGAAACCTTCTTTAGCCGCTAAACAGCTGCCCAGAGTTGCGGTTCAGATACTCACTCGACTCACTGATACTTCCCATGCACTCTTCATCCCCGACATCTCGCGACACGGGGAGCGCTGCGTGTACACATCAAGGGTTGCACAGAAACCTTCTTTAGCCGCTAAACAGCTGCCCAGAGTTGCGGTCCAGATACTCACTCGACTCACTGATACTTCCCATGCACTCTTCATCCCCGACATCTCGCGACACGGGGAGCGCTGCATGTACACGTCAAGGGTTGCACAGAAACCTTCTTTAGCCGCTAAACAGCTGCCCAGAGTTGCGGTCCAGATACTCACTCGACTCACTGATACTTCCCATGCACTCTTCATCCCTACATCTCGCGACACGGGGAGCGCTGCATGTACACGTCAAGGGTTGCACAGAAACCTTCTTTAGCCGCTAAACAGCTGCCTGAGAGTTGCGGTCCAGATACTCACTCGACTCACTGATACTTCCCATGCACTCTTCATCCCCGTAACTACATCTCGCGACACGGGGAGCGCTGCGTGTACACGTCAAGGGTTGCACAGAAACCTTCTTTAGCCGCTAAACAGCTGCCTGAGAGTTGAGGTTCAGATACTCACGCGACTCACTGATACTTCCCATGCACTCTTCATCCCTACATCTCGCGACACGGGGAGCGCTGCATGTACACATCAAGGGTTGCACAGAAACCTTCTTTAGCCGCTAAACAGCTGCCCAGAGTTGCGGTTCAGATACTCACGCGACTCACTGATACTTCCCATGCACTCTTCATCCCCGTAACTACATCTCGCGACACGGGGAGCGCTGCGTGTACACGTCAAGGGTTGCACAGAAACCTTCTTTAGCCGCTAAACAGCTGCCCGAGAGTTGCGGTTCAGATACTCACGCGACTCACTGATACTTCCCATGCACTCTTCATCCCCGTAACTACATCTCGCGACACGGGGAGCGCTGCATGTACACATCAAGGGTTGCACAGAAACCTTCTTTAGCCGCTAAACAGCTGCCCGAGAGTTGCGGTTCAGATACTCACTCGACTCACTGATACTTCCCATGCACTCTTCATCCCCGTAACTACATCTCGCGACACGGGGAGCGCTGCATGTACACATCAAGGGTTGCACAGAAACCTTCTTTAGCCGCTAAACAGCTGCCTGAGAGTTGCGGTTCAGATACTCACTCGACTCACTGATACTTCCCATGCACTCTTCATCCCCGTAACTACATCTCGCGACACGGGGAGCGCTGCATGTACACATCAAGGGTTGCACAGAAACCTTCTTTAGCCGCTAAACAGCTGCCCGAGAGTTGCGGTTCAGATACTCACTCGACTCACTGATACTTCCCATGCACTCTTCATCCCCGTAACTACATCTCGCGACACGGGGAGCGCTGCATGTACACATCAAGGGTTGCACAGAAACCTTCTTTAGCCGCTAAACAGCTGCCCAGAGTTGCGGTTCAGATACTCACTCGACTCACTGATACTTCCCATGCACTCTTCATCCCCGTAACTACATCTCGCGACACGGGGAGCGCTGCATGTACACATCAAGGGTTGCACAGAAACCTTCTTTAGCCGCTAAACAGCTGCCTGAGAGTTGCGGTCCAGATACTCACTCGACTCACTGATACTTCCCATGCACTCTTCATCCCGACATCTCGCGACACGGGGAGCGCTGCGTGTACACATCAAGGGTTGCACAGAAACCTTCTTTAGCCGCTAAACAGCTGCCTGAGAGTTGCGGTCCAGATACTCACTCGACTCACTGATACTTCCCATGCACTCTTCATCCCTACATCTCGCGACACGGGGAGCGCTGCGTGTACACATCAAGGGTTGCACAGAAACCTTCTTTAGCCGCTAAACAGCTGCCCAGAGTTGCGGTCCAGATACTCACTCGACTCACTGATACTTCCCATGCACTCTTCATCCCCGTAACTACATCTCGCGACACGGGGAGCGCTGCATGTACACATCAAGGGTTGCACAGAAACCTTCTTTAGCCGCTAAACAGCTGCCCGAGAGTTGCGGTTCAGATACTCACTCGACTCACTGATACTTCCCATGCACTCTTCATCCCCGTAACTACATCTCGCGACACGGGGAGCGCTGCATGTACACATCAAGGGTTGCACAGAAACCTTCTTTAGCCGCTAAACAGCTGCCCAGAGTTGCGGTCCAGATACTCACTCGACTCACTGATACTTCCCATGCACTCTTCATCCCCGTAACTACATCTCGCGACACGGGGAGCGCTGCATGTACACATCAAGGGTTGCACAGAAACCTTCTTTAGCCGCTAAACAGCTGCCCGAGAGTTGCGGTTCAGATACTCACTCGACTCACTGATACTTCCCATGCACTCTTCATCCCCGTAACTACATCTCGCGACACGGGGAGCGCTGCATGTACACATCAAGGGTTGCACAGAAACCTTCTTTAGCCGCTAAACAGCTGCCTGAGAGTTGCGGTCCAGATACTCACTCGACTCACTGATACTTCCCATGCACTCTTCATCCCGACATCTCGCGACACGGGGAGCGCTGCGTGTACACATCAAGGGTTGCACAGAAACCTTCTTTAGCCGCTAAACAGCTGCCTGAGAGTTGCGGTCCAGATACTCACTCGACTCACTGATACTTCCCATGCACTCTTCATCCCTACATCTCGCGACACGGGGAGCGCTGCATGTACACATCAAGGGTTGCACAGAAACCTTCTTTAGCCGCTAAACAGCTGCCCGAGAGTTGCGGTTCAGATACTCACTCGACTCACTGATACTTCCCATGCACTCTTCATCCCCGTAACTACATCTCGCGACACGGGGAGCGCTGCATGTACACATCAAGGGTTGCACAGAAACCTTCTTTAGCCGCTAAACAGCTGCCTGAGAGTTGCGGTCCAGATACTCACTCGACTCACTGATACTTCCCATGCACTCTTCATCCCGACATCTCGCGACACGGGGAGCGCTGCGTGTACACATCAAGGGTTGCACAGAAACCTTCTTTAGCCGCTAAACAGCTGCCCAGAGTTGCGGTCCAGATACTCACTCGACTCACTGATACTTCCCATGCACTCTTCATCCCCGTAACTACATCTCGCGACACGGGGAGCGCTGCATGTACACATCAAGGGTTGCACAGAAACCTTCTTTAGCCGCTAAACAGCTGCCTGAGAGTTGCGGTCCAGATACTCACTCGACTCACTGATACTTCCCATGCACTCTTCATCCCTACATCTCGCGACACGGGGAGCGCTGCATGTACACGTCAAGGGTTGCACAGAAACCTTCTTTAGCCGCTAAACAGCTGCCTGAGAGTTGCGGTCCAGATACTCACTCGACTCACTGATACTTCCCATGCACTCTTCATCCCCGTAACTACATCTCGCGACACGGGGAGCGCTGCGTGTACACATCAAGGGTTGCACAGAAACCTTCTTTAGCCGCTAAACAGCTGCCTGAGAGTTGCGGTCCAGATACTCACTCGACTCACTGATACTTCCCATGCACTCTTCATCCCCTACATCTCGCGACACGGGGAGCGCTGCATGTACACGTCAAGGGTTGCACAGAAACCTTCTTTAGCCGCTAAACAGCTGCCTGAGAGTTGCGGTCCAGATACTCACTCGACTCACTGATACTTCCCATGCACTCTTCATCCCCGTAACTACATCTCGCGACACGGGGAGCGCTGCGTGTACACATCAAGGGTTGCACAGAAACCTTCTTTAGCCGCTAAACAGCTGCCTGAGAGTTGCGGTCCAGATACTCACTCGACTCACTGATACTTCCCATGCACTCTTCATCCCCGTAACTACATCTCGCGACACGGGGAGCGCTGCGTGTACACATCAAGGGTTGCACAGAAACCTTCTTTAGCCGCTAAACAGCTGCCTGAGAGTTGCGGTCCAGATACTCACTCGACTCACTGATACTTCCCATGCACTCTTCATCCCTACATCTCGCGACACGGGGAGCGCTGCGTGTACACATCAAGGGTTGCACAGAAACCTTCTTTAGCCGCTAAACAGCTGCCTGAGAGTTGCGGTCCAGATACTCACTCGACTCACTGATACTTCCCATGCACTCTTCATCCCCGACATCTCGCGACACGGGGAGCGCTGCGTGTACACATCAAGGGTTGCACAGAAACCTTCTTTAGCCGCTAAACAGCTGCCCAGAGTTGCGGTCCAGATACTCACTCGACTCACTGATACTTCCCATGCACTCTTCATCCCCGACATCTCGCGACACGGGGAGCGCTGCATGTACACATCAAGGGTTGCACAGAAACCTTCTTTAGCCGCTAAACAGCTGCCCAGAGTTGCGGTCCAGATACTCACTCGACTCACTGATACTTCCCATGCACTCTTCATCCCCGACATCTCGCGACACGGGGAGCGCTGCATGTACACGTCAAGGGTTGCACAGAAACCTTCTTTAGCCGCTAAACAGCTGCCTGAGAGTTGCGGTTCAGATACTCACTCGACTCACTGATACTTCCCATGCACTCTTCATCCCTACATCTCGCGACACGGGAAGCGCTGCATGTACACATCAAGGGTTGCACAGAAACCTTCTTTAGCCGCTAAACAGCTGCCCGAGAGTTGCGGTTCAGATACTCACTCGACTCACTGATACTTCCCATGCACTCTTCATCCCCGTAACTACATCTCGCGACACGGGGAGCGCTGCATGTACACATCAAGGGTTGCACAGAAACCTTCTTTAGCCGCTAAACAGCTGCCCAGAGTTGCGGTCCAGATACTCACTCGACTCACTGATACTTCCCATGCACTCTTCATCCCCGACATCTCGCGACACGGGGAGCGCTGCATGTACACATCAAGGGTTGCACAGAAACCTTCTTTAGCCGCTAAACAGCTGCCCAGAGTTGCGGTCCAGATACTCACTCGACTCACTGATACTTCCCATGCACTCTTCATCCCCGACATCTCGCGACACGGGGAGCGCTGCATGTACACGTCAAGGGTTGCACAGAAACCTTCTTTAGCCGCTAAACAGCTGCCCAGAGTTGCGGTTCAGATACTCACTCGACTCACTGATACTTCCCATGCACTCTTCATCCCCGTAACTACATCTCGCGACACGGGGAGCGCTGCGTGTACACATCAAGGGTTGCACAGAAACCTTCTTTAGCCGCTAAACAGCTGCCTGAGAGTTGCGGTTCAGATACTCACTCGACTCACTGATACTTCCCATGCACTCTTCATCCCCGACATCTCGCGACACGGGGAGCGCTGCATGTACACATCAAGGGTTGCACAGAAACCTTCTTTAGCCGCTAAACAGCTGCCTGAGAGTTGCGGTTCAGATACTCACTCGACTCACTGATACTTCCCATGCACTCTTCATCCCCGACATCTCGCGACACGGGGAGCGCTGCGTGTACACATCAAGGGTTGCACAGAAACCTTCTTTAGCCGCTAAACAGCTGCCCAGAGTTGCGGTTCAGATACTCACTCGACTCACTGATACTTCCCATGCACTCTTCATCCCCGACATCTCGCGACACGGGGAGCGCTGCATGTACACATCAAGGGTTGCACAGAAACCTTCTTTAGCCGCTAAACAGCTGCCCAGAGTTGCGGTCCAGATACTCACTCGACTCACTGATACTTCCCATGCACTCTTCATCCCCGACATCTCGCGACACGGGGAGCGCTGCGTGTACACATCAAGGGTTGCACAGAAACCTTCTTTAGCCGCTAAACAGCTGCCTGAGAGTTGCGGTTCAGATACTCACTCGACTCACTGATACTTCCCATGCACTCTTCATCCCCGACATCTCGCGACACGGGGAGCGCTGCATGTACACATCAAGGGTTGCACAGAAACCTTCTTTAGCCGCTAAACAGCTGCCCAGAGTTGCGGTTCAGATACTCACGCGACTCACTGATACTTCCCATGCACTCTTCATCCCTACATCTCGCGACACGGGAAGCGCTGCATGTACACATCAAGGGTTGCACAGAAACCTTCTTTAGCCGCTAAACAGCTGCCTGAGAGTTGCGGTCCAGATACTCACGCGACTCACTGATACTTCCCATGCACTCTTCATCCCTACATCTCGCGACACGGGAAGCGCTGCATGTACACATCAAGGGTTGCACAGAAACCTTCTTTAGCCGCTAAACAGCTGCCCAGAGTTGCGGTCCAGATACTCACTCGACTCACTGATACTTCCCATGCACTCTTCATCCCCGTAACTACATCTCGCGACACGGGGAGCGCTGCGTGTACACATCAAGGGTTGCACAGAAACCTTCTTTAGCCGCTAAACAGCTGCCCAGAGTTGCGGTCCAGATACTCACTCGACTCACTGATACTTCCCATGCACTCTTCATCCCCGACATCTCGCGACACGGGAAGCGCTGCATGTACACATCAAGGGTTGCACAGAAACCTTCTTTAGCCGCTAAACAGCTGCCTGAGAGTTGCGGTTCAGATACTCACTCGACTCACTGATACTTCCCATGCACTCTTCATCCCCGACATCTCGCGACACGGGGAGCGCTGCATGTACACATCAAGGGTTGCACAGAAACCTTCTTTAGCCGCTAAACAGCTGCCCGAGAGTTGAGGTCGAGATACTCACTCGACTCACTGATACTTCCCATGCACTCTTCATCCCCGTAACTACATCTCGCGACACGGGGAGCGCTGCATGTACACATCAAGGGTTGCACAGAAACCTTCTTTAGCCGCTAAACAGCTGCCTGAGAGTTGCGGTCCAGATACTCACTCGACTCACTGATACTTCCCATGCACTCTTCATCCCCGACATCTCGCGACACGGGGAGCGCTGCGTGTACACATCAAGGGTTGCACAGAAACCTTCTTTAGCCGCTAAACAGCTGCCCGAGAGTTGAGGTCGAGATACTCACTCGACTCACTGATACTTCCCATGCACTCTTCATCCCCGACATCTCGCGACACGGGGAGCGCTGCGTGTACACATCAAGGGTTGCACAGAAACCTTCTTTAGCCGCTAAACAGCTGCCCAGAGTTGCGGTCCAGATACTCACTCGACTCACTGATACTTCCCATGCACTCTTCATCCCCGACATCTCGCGACACGGGGAGCGCTGCGTGTACACATCAAGGGTTGCACAGAAACCTTCTTTAGCCGCTAAACAGCTGCCCAGAGTTGCGGTCCAGATACTCACTCGACTCACTGATACTTCCCATGCACTCTTCATCCCCGACATCTCGCGACACGGGGAGCGCTGCATGTACACATCAAGGGTTGCACAGAAACCTTCTTTAGCCGCTAAATAGCTGCCCGAGAGTTGAGGTTCAGATACTCACTCGACTCACTGATACTTCCCATGCACTCTTCATCCCTACATCTCGCGACACGGGGAGCGCTGCATGTACACATCAAGGGTTGCACAGAAACCTTCTTTAGCCGCTAAATAGCTGCCCGAGAGTTGAGGTTCAGATACTCACTCGACTCACTGATACTTCCCATGCACTCTTCATCCCCGACATCTCGCGACACGGGGAGCGCTGCATGTACACATCAAGGGTTGCACAGAAACCTTCTTTAGCCGCTAAACAGCTGCCCAGAGTTGCGGTCCAGATACTCACTCGACTCACTGATACTTCCCATGCACTCTTCATCCCCGACATCTCGCGACACGGGGAGCGCTGCATGTACACATCAAGGGTTGCACAGAAACCTTCTTTAGCCGCTAAACAGCTGCCTGAGAGTTGCGGTCCAGATACTCACTCGACTCACTGATACTTCCCATGCACTCTTCATCCCTACATCTCGCGACACGGGGAGCGCTGCGTGTACACATCAAGGGTTGCACAGAAACCTTCTTTAGCCGCTAAACAGCTGCCCAGAGTTGCGGTCCAGATACTCACTCGACTCACTGATACTTCCCATGCACTCTTCATCCCCGTAACTACATCTCGCGACACGGGGAGCGCTGCATGTACACATCAAGGGTTGCACAGAAACCTTCTTTAGCCGCTAAACAGCTGCCCAGAGTTGCGGTTCAGATACTCACTCGACTCACTGATACTTCCCATGCACTCTTCATCCCCGACATCTCGCGACACGGGGAGCGCTGCATGTACACATCAAGGGTTGCACAGAAACCTTCTTTAGCCGCTAAACAGCTGCCCAGAGTTGCGGTCCAGATACTCACTCGACTCACTGATACTTCCCATGCACTCTTCATCCCCGACATCTCGCGACACGGGGAGCGCTGCTTGTACACATCAAGGGTTGCACAGAAACCTTCTTTAGCCGCTAAACAGCTGCCCAGAGTTGCGGTCCAGATACTCACTCGACTCACTGATACTTCCCATGCACTCTTCATCCCCGACATCTCGCGACACGGGGAGCGCTGCATGTACACATCAAGGGTTGCACAGAAACCTTCTTTAGCCGCTAAACAGCTGCCTGAGAGTTGCGGTCCAGATACTCACTCGACTCACTGATACTTCCCATGCACTCTTCATCCCCGTAACTACATCTCGCGACACGGGGAGCGCTGCGTGTACACATCAAGGGTTGCACAGAAACCTTCTTTAGCCGCTAAACAGCTGCCCAGAGTTGCGGTTCAGATACTCACTCGACTCACTGATACTTCCCATGCACTCTTCATCCCCGTAACTACATCTCGCGACACGGGGAGCGCTGCGTGTACACATCAAGGGTTGCACAGAAACCTTCTTTAGCCGCTAAACAGCTGCCCAGAGTTGCGGTTCAGATACTCACTCGACTCACTGATACTTCCCATGCACTCTTCATCCCCGACATCTCGCGACACGGGGAGCGCTGCATGTACACATCAAGGGTTGCACAGAAACCTTCTTTAGCCGCTAAACAGCTGCCCAGAGTTGCGGTCCAGATACTCACTCGACTCACTGATACTTCCCATGCACTCTTCATCCCCGTAACTACATCTCGCGACACGGGGAGCGCTGCATGTACACATCAAGGGTTGCACAGAAACCTTCTTTAGCCGCTAAACAGCTGCCCAGAGTTGCGGTCCAGATACTCACTCGACTCACTGATACTTCCCATGCACTCTTCATCCCCGTAACTACATCTCGCGACACGGGGAGCGCTGCGTGTACACATCAAGGGTTGCACAGAAACCTTCTTTAGCCGCTAAACAGCTGCCCAGAGTTGCGGTCCAGATACTCACTCGACTCACTGATACTTCCCATGCACTCTTCATCCCCGACATCTCGCGACACGGGGAGCGCTGCATGTACACATCAAGGGTTGCACAGAAACCTTCTTTAGCCGCTAAACAGCTGCCCAGAGTTGCGGTCCAGATACTCACTCGACTCACTGATACTTCCCATGCACTCTTCATCCCCGACATCTCGCGACACGGGGAGCGCTGCGTGTACACATCAAGGGTTGCACAGAAACCTTCTTTAGCCGCTAAACAGCTGCCCAGAGTTGCGGTCCAGATACTCACTCGACTCACTGATACTTCCCATGCACTCTTCATCCCCGACATCTCGCGACACGGGGAGCGCTGCGTGTACACATCAAGGGTTGCACAGAAACCTTCTTTAGCCGCTAAACAGCTGCCCAGAGTTGCGGTCCAGATACTCACTCGACTCACTGATACTTCCCATGCACTCTTCATCCCCGACATCTCGCGACACGGGGAGCGCTGCGTGTACACATCAAGGGTTGCACAGAAACCTTCTTTAGCCGCTAAACAGCTGCCCAGAGTTGCGGTCCAGATACTCACTCGACTCACTGATACTTCCCATGCACTCTTCATCCCCGACATCTCGCGACACGGGGAGCGCTGCGTGTACACATCAAGGGTTGCACAGAAACCTTCTTTAGCCGCTAAACAGCTGCCTGAGAGTTGCGGTTCAGATACTCACTCGACTCACTGATACTTCCCATGCACTCTTCATCCCTACATCTCGCGACACGGGGAGCGCTGCGTGTACACATCAAGGGTTGCACAGAAACCTTCTTTAGCCGCTAAACAGCTGCCTGAGAGTTGCGGTCCAGATACTCACTCGACTCACTGATACTTCCCATGCACTCTTCATCCCCGTAACTACATCTCGCGACACGGGGAGCGCTGCGTGTACACATCAAGGGTTGCACAGAAACCTTCTTTAGCCGCTAAACAGCTGCCCAGAGTTGCGGTCCAGATACTCACTCGACTCACTGATACTTCCCATGCACTCTTCATCCCCGACATCTCGCGACACGGGGAGCGCTGCGTGTACACATCAAGGGTTGCACAGAAACCTTCTTTAGCCGCTAAACAGCTGCCTGAGAGTTGCGGTCCAGATACTCACTCGACTCACTGATACTTCCCATGCACTCTTCATCCCCGACATCTCGCGACACGGGGAGCGCTGCGTGTACACATCAAGGGTTGCACAGAAACCTTCTTTAGCCGCTAAATAGCTGCCCGAGAGTTGAGGTTCAGATACTCACTCGACTCACTGATACTTCCCATGCACTCTTCATCCCCGACATCTCGCGACACGGGGAGCGCTGCATGTACACATCAAGGGTTGCACAGAAACCTTCTTTAGCCGCTAAACAGCTGCCCAGAGTTGCGGTCCAGATACTCACTCGACTCACTGATACTTCCCATGCACTCTTCATCCCCGACATCTCGCGACACGGGGAGCGCTGCGTGTACACATCAAGGGTTGCACAGAAACCTTCTTTAGCCGCTAAACAGCTGCCCAGAGTTGCGGTCCAGATACTCACTCGACTCACTGATACTTCCCATGCACTCTTCATCCCCGTAACTACATCTCGCGACACGGGGAGCGCTGCGTGTACACATCAAGGGTTGCACAGAAACCTTCTTTAGCCGCTAAACAGCTGCCCAGAGTTGCGGTCCAGATACTCACTCGACTCACTGATACTTCCCATGCACTCTTCATCCCCGACATCTCGCGACACGGGGAGCGCTGCATGTACACGTCAAGGGTTGCACAGAAACCTTCTTTAGCCGCTAAACAGCTGCCCAGAGTTGCGGTCCAGATACTCACTCGACTCACTGATACTTCCCATGCACTCTTCATCCCTACATCTCGCGACACGGGGAGCGCTGCGTGTACACATCAAGGGTTGCACAGAAACCTTCTTTAGCCGCTAAACAGCTGCCCAGAGTTGCGGTCCAGATACTCACTCGACTCACTGATACTTCCCATGCACTCTTCATCCCCGTAACTACATCTCGCGACACGGGGAGCGCTGCGTGTACACATCAAGGGTTGCACAGAAACCTTCTTTAGCCGCTAAACAGCTGCCCAGAGTTGCGGTTCAGATACTCACTCGACTCACTGATACTTCCCATGCACTCTTCATCCCCGTAACTACATCTCGCGACACGGGGAGCGCTGCGTGTACACATCAAGGGTTGCACAGAAACCTTCTTTAGCCGCTAAACAGCTGCCTGAGAGTTGCGGTTCAGATACTCACTCGACTCACTGATACTTCCCATGCACTCTTCATCCCCGACATCTCGCGACACGGGGAGCGCTGCATGTACACATCAAGGGTTGCACAGAAACCTTCTTTAGCCGCTAAACAGCTGCCTGAGAGTTGCGGTTCAGATACTCACTCGACTCACTGATACTTCCCATGCACTCTTCATCCCCGACATCTCGCGACACGGGGAGCGCTGCATGTACACATCAAGGGTTGCACAGAAACCTTCTTTAGCCGCTAAACAGCTGCCCAGAGTTGCGGTCCAGATACTCACTCGACTCACTGATACTTCCCATGCACTCTTCATCCCCGACATCTCGCGACACGGGGAGCGCTGCGTGTACACATCAAGGGTTGCACAGAAACCTTCTTTAGCCGCTAAACAGCTGCCCAGAGTTGCGGTCCAGATACTCACTCGACTCACTGATACTTCCCATGCACTCTTCATCCCCGACATCTCGCGACACGGGGAGCGCTGCGTGTACACATCAAGGGTTGCACAGAAACCTTCTTTAGCCGCTAAACAGCTGCCCAGAGTTGCGGTCCAGATACTCACTCGACTCACTGATACTTCCCATGCACTCTTCATCCCCGACATCTCGCGACACGGGGAGCGCTGCGTGTACACATCAAGGGTTGCACAGAAACCTTCTTTAGCCGCTAAACAGCTGCCCAGAGTTGCGGTCCAGATACTCACTCGACTCACTGATACTTCCCATGCACTCTTCATCCCCGTAACTACATCTCGCGACACGGGGAGCGCTGCGTGTACACATCAAGGGTTGCACAGAAACCTTCTTTAGCCGCTAAACAGCTGCCCAGAGTTGCGGTCCAGATACTCACTCGACTCACTGATACTTCCCATGCACTCTTCATCCCCGTAACTACATCTCGCGACACGGGGAGCGCTGCGTGTACACATCAAGGGTTGCACAGAAACCTTCTTTAGCCGCTAAACAGCTGCCCAGAGTTGCGGTCCAGATACTCACTCGACTCACTGATACTTCCCATGCACTCTTCATCCCCGACATCTCGCGACACGGGGAGCGCTGCATGTACACATCAAGGGTTGCACAGAAACCTTCTTTAGCCGCTAAACAGCTGCCCAGAGTTGCGGTCCAGATACTCACTCGACTCACTGATACTTCCCATGCACTCTTCATCCCCTACATCTCGCGACACGGGGAGCGCTGCGTGTACACATCAAGGGTTGCACAGAAACCTTCTTTAGCCGCTAAACAGCTGCCTGAGAGTTGCGGTTCAGATACTCACTCGACTCACTGATACTTCCCATGCACTCTTCATCCCCGACATCTCGCGACACGGGGAGCGCTGCGTGTACACATCAAGGGTTGCACAGAAACCTTCTTTAGCCGCTAAACAGCTGCCCAGAGTTGCGGTCCAGATACTCACGCGACTCACTGATACTTCCCATGCACTCTTCATCCCCGACATCTCGCGACACGGGGAGCGCTGCGTGTACACATCAAGGGTTGCACAGAAACCTTCTTTAGCCGCTAAACAGCTGCCCAGAGTTGCGGTCCAGATACTCACTCGACTCACTGATACTTCCCATGCACTCTTCATCCCCGTAACTACATCTCGCGACACGGGGAGCGCTGCATGTACACATCAAGGGTTGCACAGAAACCTTCTTTAGCCGCTAAACAGCTGCCCAGAGTTGCGGTCCAGATACTCACTCGACTCACTGATACTTCCCATGCACTCTTCATCCCCGACATCTCGCGACACGGGGAGCGCTGCATGTACACATCAAGGGTTGCACAGAAACCTTCTTTAGCCGCTAAACAGCTGCCCAGAGTTGCGGTCCAGATACTCACTCGACTCACTGATACTTCCCATGCACTCTTCATCCCCGTAACTACATCTCGCGACACGGGGAGCGCTGCGTGTACACATCAAGGGTTGCACAGAAACCTTCTTTAGCCGCTAAACAGCTGCCTGAGAGTTGCGGTCCAGATACTCACTCGACTCACTGATACTTCCCATGCACTCTTCATCCCCGTAACTACATCTCGCGACACGGGGAGCGCTGCGTGTACACATCAAGGGTTGCACAGAAACCTTCTTTAGCCGCTAAACAGCTGCCCAGAGTTGCGGTCCAGATACTCACTCGACTCACTGATACTTCCCATGCACTCTTCATCCCCGACATCTCGCGACACGGGGAGCGCTGCGTGTACACATCAAGGGTTGCACAGAAACCTTCTTTAGCCGCTAAACAGCTGCCCAGAGTTGCGGTCCAGATACTCACTCGACTCACTGATACTTCCCATGCACTCTTCATCCCCGACATCTCGCGACACGGGGAGCGCTGCGTGTACACATCAAGGGTTGCACAGAAACCTTCTTTAGCCGCTAAACAGCTGCCCAGAGTTGCGGTCCAGATACTCACTCGACTCACTGATACTTCCCATGCACTCTTCATCCCCGACATCTCGCGACACGGGGAGCGCTGCGTGTACACATCAAGGGTTGCACAGAAACCTTCTTTAGCCGCTAAACAGCTGCCTGAGAGTTGCGGTCCAGATACTCACTCGACTCACTGATACTTCCCATGCACTCTTCATCCCCGACATCTCGCGACACGGGGAGCGCTGCGTGTACACATCAAGGGTTGCACAGAAACCTTCTTTAGCCGCTAAACAGCTGCCCGAGAGTTGCGGTCCAGATACTCACTCGACTCACTGATACTTCCCATGCACTCTTCATCCCCGACATCTCGCGACACGGGGAGCGCTGCATGTACACATCAAGGGTTGCACAGAAACCTTCTTTAGCCGCTAAACAGCTGCCCAGAGTTGCGGTTCAGATACTCACTCGACTCACTGATACTTCCCATGCACTCTTCATCCCCGACATCTCGCGACACGGGGAGCGCTGCGTGTACACATCAAGGGTTGCACAGAAACCTTCTTTAGCCGCTAAACAGCTGCCCAGAGTTGCGGTCCAGATACTCACTCGACTCACTGATACTTCCCATGCACTCTTCATCCCCGTAACTACATCTCGCGACACGGGGAGCGCTGCGTGTACACATCAAGGGTTGCACAGAAACCTTCTTTAGCCGCTAAACAGCTGCCCAGAGTTGCGGTCCAGATACTCACTCGACTCACTGATACTTCCCATGCACTCTTCATCCCCGACATCTCGCGACACGGGGAGCGCTGCGTGTACACATCAAGGGTTGCACAGAAACCTTCTTTAGCCGCTAAACAGCTGCCCGAGAGTTGAGGTCGAGATACTCACTCGACTCACTGATACTTCCCATGCACTCTTCATCCCTACATCTCGCGACACGGGGAGCGCTGCGTGTACACATCAAGGGTTGCACAGAAACCTTCTTTAGCCGCTAAACAGCTGCCTGAGAGTTGCGGTCCAGATACTCACTCGACTCACTGATACTTCCCATGCACTCTTCATCCCCGACATCTCGCGACACGGGGAGCGCTGCGTGTACACATCAAGGGTTGCACAGAAACCTTCTTTAGCCGCTAAACAGCTGCCTGAGAGTTGCGGTCCAGATACTCACTCGACTCACTGATACTTCCCATGCACTCTTCATCCCTACATCTCGCGACACGGGGAGCGCTGCATGTACACATCAAGGGTTGCACAGAAACCTTCTTTAGCCGCTAAACAGCTGCCTGAGAGTTGCGGTCCAGATACTCACTCGACTCACTGATACTTCCCATGCACTCTTCATCCCCGACATCTCGCGACACGGGGAGCGCTGCGTGTACACATCAAGGGTTGCACAGAAACCTTCTTTAGCCGCTAAACAGCTGCCTGAGAGTTGCGGTCCAGATACTCACTCGACTCACTGATACTTCCCATGCACTCTTCATCCCCGACATCTCGCGACACGGGGAGCGCTGCATGTACACATCAAGGGTTGCACAGAAACCTTCTTTAGCCGCTAAACAGCTGCCTGAGAGTTGCGGTCCAGATACTCACTCGACTCACTGATACTTCCCATGCACTCTTCATCCCCTACATCTCGCGACACGGGGAGCGCTGCGTGTACACATCAAGGGTTGCACAGAAACCTTCTTTAGCCGCTAAACAGCTGCCCAGAGTTGCGGTCCAGATACTCACTCGACTCACTGATACTTCCCATGCACTCTTCATCCCCGACATCTCGCGACACGGGGAGCGCTGCGTGTACACATCAAGGGTTGCACAGAAACCTTCTTTAGCCGCTAAACAGCTGCCCAGAGTTGCGGTTCAGATACTCACTCGACTCACTGATACTTCCCATGCACTCTTCATCCCCGACATCTCGCGACACGGGGAGCGCTGCGTGTACACATCAAGGGTTGCACAGAAACCTTCTTTAGCCGCTAAACAGCTGCCCAGAGTTGCGGTCCAGATACTCACTCGACTCACTGATACTTCCCATGCACTCTTCATCCCCGTAACTACATCTCGCGACACGGGGAGCGCTGCGTGTACACATCAAGGGTTGCACAGAAACCTTCTTTAGCCGCTAAACAGCTGCCCAGAGTTGCGGTCCAGATACTCACTCGACTCACTGATACTTCCCATGCACTCTTCATCCCTACATCTCGCGACACGGGGAGCGCTGCATGTACACATCAAGGGTTGCACAGAAACCTTCTTTAGCCGCTAAACAGCTGCCCAGAGTTGCGGTTCAGATACTCACTCGACTCACTGATACTTCCCATGCACTCTTCATCCCTACATCTCGCGACACGGGGAGCGCTGCATGTACACATCAAGGGTTGCACAGAAACCTTCTTTAGCCGCTAAACAGCTGCCTGAGAGTTGCGGTCCAGATACTCACTCGACTCACTGATACTTCCCATGCACTCTTCATCCCGACATCTCGCGACACGGGGAGCGCTGCATGTACACATCAAGGGTTGCACAGAAACCTTCTTTAGCCGCTAAATAGCTGCCTGAGAGTTGCGGTTCAGATACTCACTCGACTCACTGATACTTCCCATGCACTCTTCATCCCCGACATCTCGCGACACGGGGAGCGCTGCATGTACACATCAAGGGTTGCACAGAAACCTTCTTTAGCCGCTAAACAGCTGCCCGAGAGTTGCGGTCCAGATACTCACTCGACTCACTGATACTTCCCATGCACTCTTCATCCCCGTAACTACATCTCGCGACACGGGGAGCGCTGCATGTACACATCAAGGGTTGCACAGAAACCTTCTTTAGCCGCTAAACAGCTGCCCAGAGTTGCGGTCCAGATACTCACTCGACTCACTGATACTTCCCATGCACTCTTCATCCCCGTAACTACATCTCGCGACACGGGGAGCGCTGCGTGTACACATCAAGGGTTGCACAGAAACCTTCTTTAGCCGCTAAACAGCTGCCCAGAGTTGCGGTCCAGATACTCACTCGACTCACTGATACTTCCCATGCACTCTTCATCCCCGTAACTACATCTCGCGACACGGGGAGCGCTGCGTGTACACATCAAGGGTTGCACAGAAACCTTCTTTAGCCGCTAAACAGCTGCCCAGAGTTGCGGTTCAGATACTCACTCGACTCACTGATACTTCCCATGCACTCTTCATCCCCGACATCTCGCGACACGGGGAGCGCTGCGTGTACACATCAAGGGTTGCACAGAAACCTTCTTTAGCCGCTAAACAGCTGCCCAGAGTTGCGGTCCAGATACTCACTCGACTCACTGATACTTCCCATGCACTCTTCATCCCCGTAACTACATCTCGCGACACGGGGAGCGCTGCGTGTACACATCAAGGGTTGCACAGAAACCTTCTTTAGCCGCTAAACAGCTGCCCAGAGTTGCGGTTCAGATACTCACTCGACTCACTGATACTTCCCATGCACTCTTCATCCCCGACATCTCGCGACACGGGGAGCGCTGCGTGTACACATCAAGGGTTGCACAGAAACCTTCTTTAGCCGCTAAATAGCTGCCCAGAGTTGCGGTCCAGATACTCACTCGACTCACTGATACTTCCCATGCACTCTTCATCCCCGACATCTCGCGACACGGGGAGCGCTGCGTGTACACATCAAGGGTTGCACAGAAACCTTCTTTAGCCGCTAAACAGCTGCCCAGAGTTGCGGTCCAGATACTCACTCGACTCACTGATACTTCCCATGCACTCTTCATCCCCGTAACTACATCTCGCGACACGGGGAGCGCTGCGTGTACACATCAAGGGTTGCACAGAAACCTTCTTTAGCCGCTAAACAGCTGCCTGAGAGTTGCGGTCCAGATACTCACTCGACTCACTGATACTTCCCATGCACTCTTCATCCCCGACATCTCGCGACACGGGGAGCGCTGCGTGTACACATCAAGGGTTGCACAGAAACCTTCTTTAGCCGCTAAACAGCTGCCCAGAGTTGCGGTCCAGATACTCACTCGACTCACTGATACTTCCCATGCACTCTTCATCCCCGACATCTCGCGACACGGGGAGCGCTGCATGTACACATCAAGGGTTGCACAGAAACCTTCTTTAGCCGCTAAACAGCTGCCTGAGAGTTGCGGTTCAGATACTCACTCGACTCACTGATACTTCCCATGCACTCTTCATCCCCGACATCTCGCGACACGGGGAGCGCTGCGTGTACACATCAAGGGTTGCACAGAAACCTTCTTTAGCCGCTAAACAGCTGCCCAGAGTTGCGGTCCAGATACTCACTCGACTCACTGATACTTCCCATGCACTCTTCATCCCCGTAACTACATCTCGCGACACGGGGAGCGCTGCGTGTACACATCAAGGGTTGCACAGAAACCTTCTTTAGCCGCTAAACAGCTGCCTGAGAGTTGCGGTTCAGATACTCACTCGACTCACTGATACTTCCCATGCACTCTTCATCCCCGACATCTCGCGACACGGGGAGCGCTGCGTGTACACATCAAGGGTTGCACAGAAACCTTCTTTAGCCGCTAAACAGCTGCCCAGAGTTGCGGTTCAGATACTCACTCGACTCACTGATACTTCCCATGCACTCTTCATCCCTACATCTCGCGACACGGGGAGCGCTGCGTGTACACATCAAGGGTTGCACAGAAACCTTCTTTAGCCGCTAAACAGCTGCCCAGAGTTGCGGTCCAGATACTCACTCGACTCACTGATACTTCCCATGCACTCTTCATCCCCGACATCTCGCGACACGGGGAGCGCTGCGTGTACACATCAAGGGTTGCACAGAAACCTTCTTTAGCCGCTAAACAGCTGCCTGAGAGTTGCGGTCCAGATACTCACTCGACTCACTGATACTTCCCATGCACTCTTCATCCCCGACATCTCGCGACACGGGGAGCGCTGCGTGTACACATCAAGGGTTGCACAGAAACCTTCTTTAGCCGCTAAACAGCTGCCCAGAGTTGCGGTCCAGATACTCACTCGACTCACTGATACTTCCCATGCACTCTTCATCCCCGACATCTCGCGACACGGGGAGCGCTGCGTGTACACATCAAGGGTTGCACAGAAACCTTCTTTAGCCGCTAAACAGCTGCCCAGAGTTGCGGTCCAGATACTCACTCGACTCACTGATACTTCCCATGCACTCTTCATCCCTACATCTCGCGACACGGGGAGCGCTGCGTGTACACATCAAGGGTTGCACAGAAACCTTCTTTAGCCGCTAAACAGCTGCCCAGAGTTGCGGTCCAGATACTCACTCGACTCACTGATACTTCCCATGCACTCTTCATCCCTACATCTCGCGACACGGGGAGCGCTGCATGTACACATCAAGGGTTGCACAGAAACCTTCTTTAGCCGCTAAACAGCTGCCCAGAGTTGCGGTTCAGATACTCACTCGACTCACTGATACTTCCCATGCACTCTTCATCCCCGTAACTACATCTCGCGACACGGGGAGCGCTGCGTGTACACATCAAGGGTTGCACAGAAACCTTCTTTAGCCGCTAAACAGCTGCCTGAGAGTTGCGGTTCAGATACTCACTCGACTCACTGATACTTCCCATGCACTCTTCATCCCCGTAACTACAACTCGCGACACGGGGAGCGCTGCATGTACACATCAAGGGTTGTACAGAAACCTTCTTTAGCCGCTAAACAGCTGCCTGAGAGTTGCGGTTCAGATACTCACTCGACTCACTGATACTTCCCATGCACTCTTCATCCCCGTAACTACAACTCGCGACACGGGGAGCGCTGCATGTACACATCAAGGGTTGTACAGAAACCTTCTTTAGCCGCTAAACAGCTGCCTGAGAGTTGCGGTTCAGATACTCACTCGACTCACTGATACTTCCCATGCACTCTTCATCCCCGTAACTACAACTCGCGACACGGGGAGCGCTGCATGTACACATCAAGGGTTGTACAGAAACCTTCTTTAGCCGCTAAACAGCTGCCTGAGAGTTGCGGTTCAGATACTCACTCGACTCACTGATACTTCCCATGCACTCTTCATCCCCGTAACTACAACTCGCGACACGGGGAGCGCTGCATGTACACATCAAGGGTTGCACAGAAACCTTCTTTATTGACTAAACTCTGCGGGTCGTGAGTTTTACGAATCTATCAATGACGAGAGTCAATGTCTGCTGTTGATCAGTTCTATCACATTTCTCATTGAAACTTATATACTTACTCCTAGATGGTAATAAGCAATAAACAATAATAATAAATAATAAACAATACCAATAATCAGGCGTAAAAATAGAAATAAAAAATAAGCATGGGATATTATTGGCTTCGCTAAACGCACAACTTGACACAAACACTACTTTTCTCCTCCTTATTTCCTTTGCTCCACGGTGGAGAAGGCAAGAGATGGACGGCTATGGGGATGGAGAAGGCAAGAGATGGACGGCTATGGGGATGGAGAAGGCAAGAGATGGACGGCTATGGGGATGGAGGAGGCAAGGGATGGATGGCTATGGGGATGAAGGAGGCAAGGGATGGATGGCTATGGGGATGGATGGCTATGGGGATGGAGGAGGCAAGGGATGGATGGCTATGGGGATGGAGGAGGCAAGGGATGGATGGCTATGGTGATGGAGATGGCAAGGGATGGATGGCTATGGGGATGGAAGAGGCAAGAGTTGGACGGCTATGGGGATAGAGGAGGCAAGGGATGGATGGCTATGGGGATGGAGATGGCAAGGGATGGATGGCTATGGGGATGAAGACGGCAAGATTATTCAAGTCTATAAGTAACAAGATCATAATTATATACACTTACATTAATTTACTTACATGTCGAAGAGTGTACACTGTACACTTGCCGTCATGTATGAATCAAGGGTGGTAAAAGTATCTTGAAGCGTTCTCAATTAATCGCAGTTAGTAAAATAATTGCGACTACCCAGGTGCTTTGCGACATTATATAGAACCGGGCCTAACTTACAGAACGAATCTTCAACACGTAAACCCACTTGAAACAACGACGAAAGAAACACGACAAATGTTCCACTCAGTTAGACCCTGTTATCCCCGCACAACGCTCAGTCTGAGGCCGACAAGGCCCGGGTGTTTTGTACGGGATAACGGCTCTTTGACGCGCGTTAGAAGGCGGCTTTGACGCGCGCTAGAAGGCGGCTTTGTGAGCGCGGGAGGACCGGCACATACGCGCATTGTGCGGCCTCAATGCGCCTCTGTGCGTGGGGCTATTAGAGCAAGGTGGACACGGCTTCATCGACACCACGGATACTTTAATTAGTAGCAATTATACGTGTATACGCTTCTCTTTCACGATAGGTTGCTGCTAATTGGTTCAATAAGACGAGTATATCATTCGGGGCTACATTTACGTTATACATTGGATAACAACTGCAACGATTATGAAATATCGATCTCTGATTGGTTATCGCTCACTCGTCGATGGTGTTCGGAGCCTACAGGGTTGGTTTAGTCGCTTTAATTAAAGTCCCCCACTGAAAAACAGTTTCGTTACTGAGTGGGTAGACTCAAATGTGAATTTATTTATTTACAATATTTGTAAGTTTTTAAATCCATTGTTTGGCTTTTATTCAAACCAAATCCCGAGTATCAATCACTTTTCAATACCTTGAAGCGTTCGCAAGATACCAATAAAATACCATTGATTTTATATCCATTGCCGTTATTAGTAGCGAAATAAGAAATTGTACATTTAGTCACTTCTTATTTATTTTATGGATATTAATTTTTGCAATGCGACATACCGCCGAATATTTCTTCATAAACAAGTCTTACATATACAGGAAATGAACTTACCATCACATGATCATAAAGAAATAATGCAAAGCTTGTGCACTTACACTTGCACGCAGCCAACAAACACTCGAAGTGCATAAAACTGCAACCAACTTGCATTATCATACCACACACTAGAGAATCTGTTTCACATACTGCCGAATATTTCTTCATAAACAACAGTCCTACATAGAGGAAATGAACTTACCACATGATCATAAAGAAATAATGCAAAGCTTGTGCACTTACACTTGCACGCAACCAACAAACACTCGAAGTGCATAAAACTGCAACCAACTTGCATATCATTCCACACACTAGTAGAGAATCTGTTTCACATACCGCCGAATATTTCTTCATAAACAACAGTCTTACATATATAGGAAATGAACTTACAACACGACCACAAAGAAATAATGCAAAGCTTGTGCACTTACACTTGCACGCAACCAACAAACACTCGAAGTGCATAAAACTGCAACCAACTTGCATTATCATGCCACACACTAGAGAATCAGAACGATGCGACGCAAATAAGGACGAGACAAACGACAACGACAACGACGTGGACAGATATTCGAGTGTTTAGCCAACAATAACAACACGGCAATGAGCTCAGAACAGGATGATCTCATCGGGCCACAGAGATTTGCAGTAGTCGACTCAGAGCGCGATTGTTTGTAGGAAACGAAGCCAGTTGCAAACCATTTAGCCAGTTAGCCTATCTATCCACTCGAGTGCTGAACAAACATCAGCCATTCAACTTCGCCGTCGGACGTATTTGTAAGGTTGACATTTTTTCTTTTTAGACATTTTTTTTTTTTTTTTTTAGAGAACTCTCTATGCATTTTTGCATGTGAATTGGAAGATGGAGTTATTTCATTAATGCTGGGTAAAAGATTGTTTTTTATTTTATTTTACGACTGGTTAGTCATTTGCAAAGTCATCGACGAATTAAGAAATATCAACAAAGATTTGACGGGAAAACATGGAACGTTCATCAATAAAATAGTTTGGCTCGGGAATAAGTAGGCTACTAAAAGTATGAGCGCTTCTGCCCAAGCGAATATTACTTAGATATTCGATCGTTGCAGACAAATATATAAACGCACAATAATCCCTGATATCAAGTGACAATGAATATACAATATTTTATGAATTATCGATATTGTCATTAAAACATAAAATATACTAGTACAAAGTAACAAAAGGCTTAGGCATTATTAGGTATATATATCTTGAATACATCATGAAAGCGTTGTGGTTTTCAAAGTTATGGAATAGTTCATAAGTAATTAATGCTGTAATATATAGTTTGATTGATTGATTGATTGACTGACTGATAAGAAGAGATTGGACAAATAATTCACTACTCCGACATCATTGTGTGTATAACTGATATTTTCTTAGTGAAGAAATAAAGTTTAGACTTTAGAGCACCACAGTTATTTTATACATTATTATGTCTAAGTAAATATATGTATTAAATTAGATCCCAAATTGTGTGTTGAAACGACGATATTTGCTACAAAATATAATGTGCGGCATTCAATGCGTTTTGAAACTACTGTCTACAGTTTTGTCTAGGTTGTCTATCCATATTCTCATGTTTCTCTTGCGAAATACTGAGCGCTGCCCCTCAAGACTGTGTCAAACTAACAGATTGTACAAAAAAAAGAGCAAGATGCCCAATCTTGCGCTACAGGAAGGAAGTTGCAAGATGAATCAACATATGGATGTGATAAGATCGAGTTAACCTATATTTAAAACTATTTTGGATAAAACTCGCTAGCTTAGTAGGCTGTGTTTGCGTTTCAACGTGATAAGCCGGTTTCCCGCTCCGCATTAGGTCGATTGTGTGTACAGTCACGTGGACGGTATTATCAAGACGCTATACTCAATATCTTATGTATTCTATACTAAAAGAAATTACAAATCCGCAGATGGAGAATTTAAGACGAAGTCGGAACTCGAAAGTATGTAAGTTCGGAGTGGTCAGACCGAACGGCAAAGTGTGACTTTGTCATGTTCAAAATGGCAAGCAAAAATCACAGAACAAAAGTTAGGCTATTGATTCTACAGTTGCGGGAGTAACACAAAATGGAAAAGCCAAATTGAGGGATTAGAGGGCAGCCTAGTAAGACATGTTTATAATTACTGTAGTTGCAAGAAAAACCGCTGAAAGAACTGACTTGTCACGATAAAATCAGTTTGATCAAGTTACAACCATGGCATTACAAACTGACCGAACAAAGATGATTTTGTAAGGATTGGAATTATAAATGGTAACCGAAGTGATGTAACTGCTGCACTCAAGTCGAGTGATGATTTCAGACATTCTTCCTAGGGGGGGCTGATAAAAATCTGGGGTGTTGCTAAATTAGTAACTCATTTTATGGCTTTTTCTGACGCCGTGACAAAAGGTAGGGGTGGAGGGGGTTACGGTCTCTGTTGATGCCATCCTTTCAGTTTTCGAATATGACGTGATTCCTATTTGCCATTCTTACATTTACCTAACATCGTTTAACAAGAAAATAAAATGCTGCAACATTTATGTAGATGACTTTTTCGTGGAAATCGATTTATTTCCTAGTCCATGAGGTGGAAAAATATACCTCATTTTCTTGTATTAAGCATTTTTTTTTTTTGCAAATTTACATTACTTCATGTTATTTATTCAATCTGCTAGGGCCAGGAGGGGGGGGGGGGGGGCATTTACAACTGCCGGGGGGGGGGGGGGCGGGCCCCCCCCCCGGGATATGCCTGAAATCATCACTGCTCAAGTCAGATATATAGGTGGATGTTGCGATAAAATCCTACAATAAGCTATAACAACAAGACTGTCACCTCATTTGTAATAGTACATCACATAAGCCAAGTAATTCATCAAAGGGCGTGGGGTGTGACTGAGAACTACATATTATACTATATTATACTGTTGCGTGTAGTGTTCACTCAAGACTGTGTTCGCTCAAAACGATTCATATTTCGTGTCATATCAGTAACACACTGTTTTGAGTTGTTTCGGTATCAGTTCCAAATATTCCCAGAAGTTGTGCAGCAGCCAATCAAATGCATGGTAATAATGTCTTACCGTCGCATAGACGCATGGCATATAGACGTAGACCTATCCAATGATGCAGCAGCCAATCAAATGCATGGTAATAATGTCTTACCGTCGCATTGACGCATGGCATATAGACGTAGACCTATCCAATGATGCAGCAGCCAATCAAATGCATGGTAATAATGTCTTACCGTCGCATTGACGCATGGCACATAGACGTAGACCTATCCAATGATGCAGCAGCCAATCAAATGCATGGTAATAATGTCTTACCGTCGCATTGACGCATGGCATATAGACGTAGACCTATCCAATGATGCAGCAGCCAATCAAATGCATGGTAATAATGTCTTACCGTCGCATAGACGCATGGCATATAGACGTAGACCTATCCAATGATGCAGCAGCCAATCAAATGCATGGTAATAATGTCTTACCGTCGCATTGACGCATGGCATATAGACGTAGACCTATCCAATGATGCAGCAGCCAATCAAATGCATGGTAATAATGTCTTACCGTCGCATAGACGCATGGCATATAGACGTAGACCTATCCAATGATGCAGCAGCCAATCAAATGCATGGTAATAATGTCTTACCGTCGCATATACGCATGGCATATAGACGTAGACCTATCCAATGATGCAGCAGCCAATCAAATGCATGGTAATAATGTCTTACCGTCGCATAGACGCATGGCATATAGACGTAGACCTATGCCAATGATGCAGCAGCCAATCAAATGCATGGTAATAATGTCTTACCGTCGCATAGAAGCATGGCATATAGACGTAGACCTATCCAATGATGCAGCAGCCAATCAAATGCATGGTAATAATGTCTTACCGTCGCATAGACGCATGGCATATAGACGTAGACCTATCCAATGATGCAGCAGCCAATCAAATGCATGGTAATAATGTCTTACCGTCGCAGAGACGCATGGCATATAGACGTAGACCTATCCAATGATGCAGCAGCCAATCAAATGCATGGTTATAATGTCTTACCGTCGCATAGACGCATGGCATATAGACGTAGACCTATCCAATGATG
The DNA here is from genome assembly GCA_945910005.1 of Isoperla grammatica. Classification (NCBI taxonomy): domain Eukaryota; kingdom Metazoa; phylum Arthropoda; class Insecta; order Plecoptera; family Perlodidae; genus Isoperla; species Isoperla grammatica. The sequence goes on along the minus strand of OX246743.1, from coordinate 46,963,990 downwards.
CAGCAGCCAATCAAATGCATGGTAATAATGTCTTACCGTCGCATAGACGCATGGCATATAGACGTAGACCTATCCAATGATGCAGCAGCCAATCAAATGCATGGTAATAATGTCTTACCGTCGCATAGAAGCATGGCATATAGACGTAGACCTATCCAATGATGCAGCAGCCAATCAAATGCATGGTAATAATGTCTTACCGTCGCATAGACGCATCGCATATAGACGTAGACCTATCCAATGATGCAGCAGCCAATCAAATGCATGGTAATAATGTCTTACCGTCGCATAGACGCATGGCATATAGACGTAGACCTATCCAATGATGCAGCAGCCAATCAAATGCATGGTAATAATGTCTTACCGTCGCATAGAAGCATGGCATATAGACGTAGACCTATCCAATGATGTATATTGTGCAGATATCAATAGCAAGTGATCAATATCGAAGAAGAGGATCTTAATTTTTCATCTTGTATGTATAGGCCTACCTCTTAAATGGTTTATAATGATAATATAATAATTTTCGTAAAAATGTGTCCCGACTGCAGATCGCCCCCCCCCCCCCCTCTCCCCCTTCACCCATCGAGACCGATCGGTCAAACACAGTACAGAACATTGTCCGTTAAGCAAGGTAATGCTCCAAATCCATTATTATTATAAGGTTATACCAAGTACTGACAGTGAATTATCATTATTAATAAAATACAAATGTAATGTGAATGTGCCAGTGTTATTATTCCGGCCAATGTGTTAAGGTACCTTCCAAGAGCTTCCCGACGGCCTCGTCTAGGGGGACGCCTTCCTTGGACGTCGAAACGTCGAGGTTTGTGCTGCTCGTAGCCGGGGAAACGCCGGAGTCGGCCATCGCTACACTCTTGAACATGTTCGTGCCGGTCCGCGCAAAGTATCACTTAGCTGATTGATGTGCGATAAGATTGTAGGTACTCGATTCAAGTTGTCTACTATTTCACCATTTTGACCCGCAAAACACTTTGCTAACAAATCTTTGTTGCAGCTGATAGGAAACTTAGCCCGGGTTTAAATTCTAGAAGAAAAGTGAAAATTTAATATTTAAATAATAGGTTTGTTTTACACAAGATAAAAATATGATCTAAGGGAGAAAAAATACTTTTGTTTTTTAACCAGTAAATTTATATTAAAACACCGAAAGATCTGTAAAAATCGCAAGTTTTTTAAACAGTTATAAAATGTTTGTTTATAATGTTGTGTTTAAAATTCATCACCATGAAATATAAGTAATCCAGTGAAATTAAATAAACCAAATAAATCAACCGGCGCAAATGTAATTGATCGCTTTGCAAACAGAAAGAACTCTATTGTAAACAATTAACATCTAATCAATGTTAATTAATGATGCGATAAAGTTGATAACACTTTTCCTGCAACGAAGGACAGAGCGCTCGTTCACTGGGAGACACCAATAAAAACTGGGGCAATGTTCGAATGAAGAGATCGTTTGTCTATCGCCGTTCTACTTGTCATCGTCCTGTCAAGACTTCAAAAACCAACCCACCAAGTAAAACACACTCACGAAAAACTTGTTTTTTTAGGTTCTCAATCGTTTCGAAAATGTTTTCTCTCTTCTTTAATCACCAAAATCGCAGAAATAATAATAATAACAATAACAAAAAACGTTCACTTATCTTTTCAGTCGCAGCTGATAACGCACGACGCACTGATTACGCACAAATCACAACACTAACAATACACGTTTCTTTATATAAAAAAAAAAGTCCTGGGATCACAGAATGAAAAAGGTGCGATGATCGCAATGTGAGATGATCGAGTGCAGTTAGTACGTCTAGCCGTGTACGTACGTGTGCGTGTACGTGTACGCGCTCCGGCTCCTGATAGAACAACCGCGCAGCCTCAACCAAGGAGCTACGAATAAATAACGCAGCCGAAGGAACCATGCAAGCCAACGGCAGAAGCTACAGAAGGAAAATCAAAGCGAGAAAGAAAGAGAGGAGGAGAGGGAGAGAGGCAACATCCATCCTATAACAAACCTCCTACGTCTTTTTACCCCCTCCAAAAAAGATTTTCCACCCATGTTTTATAAACGGTTGGTCGATGAAGAGGGTCTGAATGTGACGTCACTCGTGTATTACAATGGGTCTATAGAAATACTCCGGCTTGGCTACCCATGTGCTAACGTGTCTTCTCGGATTGGCACTGATTCTACACATCGATTGTTCAACGTTACCACAATCGTTTATTGATACTTTTTTTAATTGTGATTTTTACCAATTTTTTAAGACGAGTTCTATTAGATCTATCAAAATAGAACTTTCCTCTAGAAACATTAGCGCAACGTTCGGGGTTCGAATCCCAGACGGGGAAAAGTTTTCATTATAATTGAAATCACACCAGACAAATAAATTTACCAAATAATATGCAACAATGGTCTAGGGGAAATTTACGAATCGATTTTGTTTGGATGAAATTAAACAATAATATCTCAAATTGTGTCGTATGATCCAGATAATAATTAATTAATCCTTGTTTTAGAATATCTGTAGTTCTTGATATCTTGTAGCCCCAAAACATTACACCATTTTGAGATTGAATGTCATTCAATAGATGTGAACAAAAAATCTTAAATTTTCACTCTTTCGAGCTCTTCGTGATACCTAGAGAAGGGTACCATTTTTTACAATAGTAGAACAAAATAAATAAGTCATTATTCATTACATGTTTACCGCATTTTATGCCTACAAAATATGTCTATTATTCGTGAACAAATGACAAGTGCTCATGCACACATTGAGAGTCAAGTAGGTCTGCATGATCGTAGCCGATCGCAGTGCGTATTGCGCAGTGCGTATTGCGTATTGAGTATTGCATATTGCGATGCAGCTTATTATAACACGGTCAGCAAGTTTAATTACTTTGCAAATTACTGCGAGACATTTGAATATAATCCCGTTTGGTTCAATCTACAAGACTGTGAGCCGAGGGGGGGGGGGGGGGGTGTTAGAGCCGATTCAATAATCTCCTTCAATCGGCACCAAACGTATTCGCCTCGGTATTGTCTTACTGAATTACATTTTGGTATCGTTCTGTGTTTGACAAATCTACAAATGTTGAAACCCCTGTTGAAGGCCCCGAGACTGAGACGCAACATGTTAATTAGCTATAAGCGAGAGACAACACTACTCGGCCTCGTGTCCTGGCCAGCCACACAGTAGCCGCACGTGACTGTGTTTCAGATGGGCCTCGGAGACAAACCTCCCTTTGTGCTCACGGTGTTATATGGGAATCACCTTGGGTGCGTGAGTCTGCGTGTGTCTGCGGGTGTCTGCGTCTGTCTGAGTATATTCATTAAATTTGATTCCATAATTAATCTCAACTACATCTACTTTAAGTATATATGAACATACCTGCGTGATATACCACAGAATTTGAGATAATTACGTAAGAACCAGCGTCTAACATTCGGAAATTACGAAATGTTCATACTAGCGATTTGCAAGAGAACCTGAGTATATTCATTAAATTTCATTCCATCTAATAAATCTCAACTACATCTACTTTAAGCATATATGAACAAACCTGCGTGATATACCACCGATTTTGAGATAATTACGTAAGAACCAGCGTCTGTCATTCGGAAATTACGAAATTTCAAACATAGTATCGATTTGAAAGAGAACCGGATTATATTCATTTTATTTGATTCATTCCAAATAATTTCAATTACATCTGTTTTAAGTATATATAAACAAACCTGCGTGACATACCACAGATTTTGAGATAATTATGGTTGTTTGGTCGGGCTGACATTATAAATTACGTAATGTCACACATAGAAGCGATTTGTAAGAGAACCTGAGTATATTCATTCAATTTAATTTCTTCTAAATAATCTCAATGACATCTACTTTAAGATATATCAACAAACCTGCGTGACATACCACAGATTTTTAGATAATTACGGAACTTTGACGGGCTGACATTATAAATTACGTAATTATGTAATGTCACACATAGTAGCGATTTGTAAGAGAACCTGAGTATATTCATTAAATTTGATTCCATCTAATTAATCTCAACTACATCTATTTTAGGCATATATAAACAAACCTGCGTGACATATCACAGATTTTGAGATAATTCCGTAAGTCTCAGGGGCTGTAATTTGAAAATTCCGTAATGGCACACATAGTAGCGATTTGTAAGAGAACCTGAGTATGTTTATTTCATTTGATTCGTTTTAATTAATTTCAATTACATCTGTTTGAAGAATGTATAAACAAACCTACGTGACATACCACTGACTTGAAGATAATTACGGAAGTTTGAACGGACTGACATTCGATATTTACATGTCATACATAGTAGCGATGTCATACATAGAAGAGATTTGTTAGAGAACATGAGTATATTCACTTAATGTGATTCCTTCATATTACTCTCAATAACATCTACTTTAGGTATATATAAACAAACCTGCGTGACATACCACAGATTTTGAGATGGTTACGGAAGTTTGACGGGCTGACATTATTAATTACGTAATGTCACACATAGTAGCGATTTGTAAAAGAACCTGAGTATGTTTATTTCATTTGATTCGTTTTAATTAATCTCAATTACATGTTGAAGAATGTATAAGTAAACCTCCGTGACATACCACTTACTTGAAGCTAATTACGGAAGTTTAAACGGACTGACATTCGAAATTTACATAATGTCATACATAGTAGCGATGTCATACATAGTAGCGATGTCATACATAGTAGCGATTTGTTAGAGAACATGAGTATATTAATTAAATTTGATTTCATCTAATTAATCTCAACTACATCTACTTTAGGCATATATAAACAAACCTGCGTGAAATATCACAGATTTTGAGATAATTACGGAAGTTTGACGGGCTGACATTATAAATTACGTAATGTCACACATAGTAGCAATTTGTAAGAGAACCTGAGTATATTCATTAAATTTGATTTCATGTTTTTAATCTCAACTACATTTACTTTATGCATATATAAACAAACCTGCGTGACATATCACAGACTTTGAGATAATTACGTAAATTTGACGATATGTCATTATAAATTACGTTATGTCACAAATAGTAGCGATTTGTAAGAGAACCAGAGTATATTCATTTAATTTCATTCCTTCTAATTAAGAGAACCTAATCTTAATTATATATATTTTAACATATATAATCCAGCCTGCGTGATATACCACAGATTTTGGGATGATTACGGAAGTTTGTCGGGCTGTCATTCGAAAATTACGTAATGTCACACATAGTAACGATTTGTAACTGAACCTGTCACAAGTCAGGTTTTACTGATACCCATTTCCTTTGGTTTAGGTTCGACGTCTCGACCGTTTAGGTCATAGTTATGACGTCGCCCGAATGAGATCCATTGCACCTCGCTGGGGTGGTCAAAAGAGAAGTCGGGGGTGGGTTATTGTTCGGATCGCAAAGACAAGCATGAAGAGAAACGAGACAAAAGGAAGAGGAAAACTTATGAAGGCCACGTGAGGTGACAAAAGAGAAAGAGATGCGCCAAAATAATGATAAATAAGATACCAAATTTCAAAATAAACGTCCAAATGCTTTTGTAAATATGTTTAATAACAGAATAGGATTCGGAAATACAATAAGTCTACGTGGATCAAATAAATAAAAATAAAATGAATTCAAGGTTTTCATTGTAAAAGAATAATATGATTTGAGAAATGTAAATGTACACTTTCTTAACAGGAAATGCTCGTAATGAATGTACATCAGCCACCATGTTCAATACTCCGACTACCCTTGCACTAAGGCCCCAACCAGTGCTCACTCTTGACTCCCAGGCAGCATCTCCTAATGTCTTGGTTGTGATGGCTCTGTACCGGCGAATAGCGCGTGTCCGTGTGCCATTTGGCAGCCACGTCCCGTCGCATCAAAGACACCCATTGTCTATAGCACTAGCAGGCCTACACCAGCCACCATGTTCAATACTCCGACTACCCTTGCACTAAGGCCCCAACCAGTGCTCACTCTTGACTCCCAGGCAGCATCTCCTAATGTCTTGGTTGTGATGGTTCTGTACCGTCGAATAGCGCGTGTCCGTGTGCCATTTGGCAGCCCCGTCCCGTCGCATCAAAGACACCCATTGTCTACAGCACTAGCAGGCCTACACCAGCCACCATGTTCAATACTCCGACTACCCTTGCACTAAGGCCCCAACCAGTGATCTCTCTTGACTCCCAGGCAGCATCTCTTAATGTCTTGGTTGTGATCGCTCTGTACCGGCGAATAGCGCGTGTCCGTGTGCCATTTGGCAGCCCCGTCCCGTCGCATCAAAGACACCCATTGTCTACAGCACTAGCAGGCCTACACCAGCCACCATGTTCAATACTCCGACTACCCTTGCACTAAGGCCCCAACCAGTGCTCACTCTTGACTCCCAGGCAGCATCTCCTAATGTCTTGGTTGTGATGGTTCTGTACTGTCGAATAGCGCGTGTCCGTGTGCCATTTGGCAGCCCGTCCCGTCGCATCAAAGACACCCATTGTCTATAGCACTAGCAGGCCTACACCAGCCACCATGTTCAATACTCCGACTACCCTTGCACTAAGGCCCCAACCAGTGCTCACTCTTGACTCCCAGGCAGCATCTCCTAATGTCTTGGTTGTGATGGTTCTGTACCGTCGAATAGCGCGTGTCCGTGTGCCATTTGGCAGCCCCGTCCCGTCGCATCAAAGACACCCATTGTCTATAGCACTAGCAGGCCTACACCAGCCACCATGTTCAATACTCCGACTACCCTTGCACTAAGGCCCCAACCAGTGCTCACTCTTGACTCCCAGGCAGCATCTCCTAATGTCTTGGTTGTGATCGCTCTGGTCCGTCGAATAGCGCGTGTCCGTGTGCCATTTGGCAGCCCCGTCCCGTCGCATCAAAGACACCCATTGTCTATAGCACTAGCAGGCCTACACCAGCCACCATGTTCAATACTCCGACTACCCTTGCACTAAGGCCCCAACCAGTGAACCCAGTGCCCACTCTTGACTCCCAGGCAGCATCTCCTAATGTCTTGGTTGTGATGGCTCTGTACCGGCGAATAGCGCGTGTCCGTGCGCCATTTGGCAGCCCCGTCCCGTCGCATCAAAGACACCCATTGTCTACAGCACTAGCAGGCCTACACCAGCCACCATGTTCAATACTCCGACTACCCTTGCACTAAGGCCCCAACCAGTGCTCCCAGGCAGCATCTCCTAATGTCTTGGTTGTGATGGTTCTGTACCGTCGAATAGCGCGTGTCCGTGTGCCATTTGGCAGCCCCGTCCCGTCGCATCAAAGACACCCATTGTCTACAGCACTAGCAGACCTACACCAGCCACCATGTTCAATACTCCGACTACCCTTGCACTAAGGCCCCAACCAGTGATCTCTCTTGACTCCCAGGCAGCATCTCCTAATGTCTTGGTTGTGATGGTTCTGTACCGGCGAATAGCGCGTGTCCGTGTGCCATTTGGCAGCCCGTCCCGTCGCATCAAAGACACCCATTGTCTACAGCACTAGCAGGCCTACACCAGCCACCATGTTCAATACTCCGACTACCCTTGCACTAAGGCCCCAACCAGTGATCTCTCTTGACTCCCAGGCAGCATCTCCTAATGTCTTGGTTGTGATGGTTCTGTACCGTCGAATAGCGCGTGTCCGTGTGCCATTTGGCAGCCCCGTCCCGTCGCATCAAAGACACCCATTGTCTACAGCACTAGCAGGCCTACACCAGCCACCATGTTCAATACTCCGGCTACCCTTGCACTAAGGCCCCAACCAGTGCTCACTCTCCACTCCCAGGCAGCATCTCCTAATGTCTTGGTTGTGATGGTTCTGTACCGTCGAATAGCGCGTGTCCGTGTGCCATTTGGCAGCCCGTCCCGTCGCATCAAAGACACCCATTGTCTATAGCACTAGCAGGCCTACACCAGCCACCATGTTCAATACTCCGACTACCCTTGCACTAAGGCCCCAACCAGTGAACCCAGTGCCCACTCTTGACTCCCAGGCAGCATCTCCTAATGTCTTGGTTGTGATGGCTCTGTACCGGCGAATAGCGCGTGTCCGTGTGCCATTTGGCAGCCACGTCCCGTCGCATCAAAGACACCCATTGTCTATAGCACTAGCAGACCTACACCAGCCACCATGTTCAATACTCCGACTACCCTTGCGCTAAGGCCCCAACCAGTGCTCACTCTTCACTCCCAGGCAGCATCTCCTAATGTCTTGGTTGTGATGGTTCTGTACCGGCGAATAGCGCGTGTCCGTGTGCCATTTGGCAGCCCCGTCCCGTCGCATCAAAGACACCCATTGTCTACAGCACTAGCAGGCCTACACCAGCCACCATGTTCAATACTCCGACTACCCTTGCACTAAGGCCCCAACCAGTGACTCCCAGGCAGCATCTCCTGATGTCTTGGTTGTGATGGTTCTGTACCGTCGAATAGCGCGTGTCCGTGTGCTATTTGGCAGCCCCGTCCCGTCGCATCAAAGACACCCATTGTCTATAGCACTAGCAGGCCTACACCAGCCACCATGTTCAATACTCCGACTACCCTTGCACTAAGGCCCCAACCAGTGCTCACTCTTGACTCCCAGGCAGCATCTCCTAATGTCTTGGTTGTGATGGTTCTGTACTGTCGAATAGCGCGTGTCCGTGTGCCATTTGGCAGCCCCGTCCCGTCGCATCAAAGACACCCATTGTCTATAGCACTAGCAGGCCTACACCAGCCACCATGTTCAATACTCCCACTACCCTTGCACTAAGGCCCCAACCAGTGCTCACTCTTGACTCCCAGGCAGCATCTCCTAATGTCTTGGTTGTGATGGTTCTGTACTGTCGAATAGCGCGTGTCCGTGAGCCATTTGGCAGCCCCGTCCCGTCGCATCAAAGACACCCATTGTCTATAGCACTAGCAGGCCTACACCAGCCACCATGTTCAATACTCCGACTACCCTTGCACTAAGGCCCCAACCAGTGCTCTCTCTCCACTCCCAGGCAGCATCTCCTAATGTCTTGGTTGTGATGGTTCTGTACCGGCGAATAGCGCGTGTCCGTGTGCCATTTGGCAGCCACGTCCCGTCGCATCAAAGACACCCATTGTCTACAGCACTAGCAGGCCTACACCAGCCACCATGTTCAATACTCCGACTACCCTTGCACTAAGGCCCCAACCAGTGCTCCCAGGCAGCATCTCCTAATGTCTTGGTTGTGATGGTTCTGTACCGGCGAATAGCGCGTGTCCGTGTGCCATTTGGCAGCCCCGTCCCGTCGCATCAAAGACACCCATTGTCTATAGCACTAGCAGGCCTACACCAGCCACCATGTTCAATACTCCCACTACCCTTGCACTAAGGCCCCAACCAGTGCTCACTCTTGACTCCCAGGCAGCATCTCCTAATGTCTTGGTTGTGATGGTTCTGTACTGTCGAATAGCGCGTGTCCGTGTGCCATTTGGCAGCCCCGTCCCGTCGCATCAAAGACACCCATTGTCTACAGCACTAGCAGGCCTACACCAGCCACCATGCTCAATACTCCGACTACCCTTGCACGTAGGCCCCAACCAGTGCTCACTCTTGACTCCCAGGCAGCATCTCCTAATGTCTTGGTTGTGATGGTTCTGTACTGTCGAATAGCGCGTGTCCGTGTGCCATTTGGCAGCCCCGTCCCGTCGCATCAAAGACACCCATTGTCTACAGCACTAGCAGGCCTACACCAGCCACCATGCTCAATACTCCGACTACCCTTGCACTAAGGCCCCAACCAGTGCTCCCAGGCAGCATCTCCTAATGTCTTGCTTGTGATGGTTCTGTACCGGCGAATAGCGCGTGTCCGTGTGCCATTTGGCAGCCCCGTCCCGTCGCATCAAAGACACCCATTGTCTACAGCACTAGCAGGCCTACACCAGCCACCATGTTCAATACTCCCACTACCCTTGCACTAAGGCCCCAACCAGTGCTCACTCTTGACTCCCAGGCAGCATCTCCTAATGTCTTGGTTGTGATGGTTCTGTACTGTCGAATAGCGCGTGTCCGTGTGCCATTTGGCAGCCCCGTCCCGTCGCATCAAAGACACCCATTGTCTACAGCACTAGCAGGCCTACACCAGCCACCATGTTCAATACTCCGACTACCCTTGCACTAAGGCCCCAACCAGTGCTCCCAGGCAGCATCTCCTAATGTCTTGGTTGTGATGGTTCTGTACTGGCGAATAGCGCGTGTCCGTGTGCCATTTGGCAGCCACGTCCCGTCGCATCAAAGACACCCATTGTCTACAGCACTAGCAGGCCTACACCAGCCACCATGTTCAATACTCCGACTACCCTTGCACTAAGGCCCCAACCAGTGCTCTCTCTCCACTCCCAGGCAGCATCTCCTAATGTCTTGGTTGTGATGGTTCTGTACCGGCGAATAGCGCGTGTCCGTGTGCCATTTGGCAGCCACGTCCCGTCGCATCAAAGACACCCATTGTCTACAGCACTAGCAGGCCTACACCAGCCACCATGTTCAATACTCCGACTACCCTTGCACTAAGGCCCCAACCAGTGCTCCCAGGCAGCATCTCCTAATGTCTTGGTTGTGATGGTTCTGTACCGGCGAATAGCGCGTGTCCGTGTGCCATTTGGCAGCCCCGTCCCGTCGCATCAAAGACACCCATTGTCTATAGCACTAGCAGGCCTACACCAGCCACCATGTTCAATACTCCGACTACCCTTGCACTAAGGCCCCAACCAGTGCTCCCAGGCAGCATCTCCTAATGTCTTGGTTGTGATGGTTCTGTACCGGCGAATAGCGCGTGTCCGTGTGCCATTTGGCAGCCCCGTCCCGTCGCATCAAAGACACCCATTGTCTACAGCACTAGCAGGCCTACACGCAGTTACGGAAGAACGCAGTAATTAACTAGTGGATAAGCCGTGATAAATGAGTGGAAATAAAGAGACCAGATACGACGATAAAAACAGTAAAAATAGATATTTCTCGTGATCTGATAATGAGCCGAGCCAGCAAGCCAGACAGACTTTCGCGCGCCATAGAAATGTCAATTAGGCATATTTTCAACATATAAATATTTTAAAATGTGATGAGGGGGCGTTTGTAGTTTGTGAAAATATTCTTAAAACAAAACGCCGTGTGTTTCTATTTAAATGTTTTAAGGTGGTTTAATCACCTTAACTCTTGTAAATTAATGTGCACCCCAATTTGTAGTTGAAATTTTCTACATTTTCATCACTATTTTTAAAATATAAAGCCTATACGCGTCAACTATTAATGTCTGAGAACTGATCAAAATTCCATTGCCAACCTTGTTTACTATTCAAATAAATAAACAAACACATTATATTTAGTTATACTATTTCATGTCTTCCTACGAGATATTATAGAGGTGATTTCCACTTATCAGTGAGATACATTGGGCAGTGTTCATCAACACAGCTTCTCTAACACTTGGAAAACTTTTTGCGATTACACATTTTCTATATTTTATATAAAATTATTGAAAATGTAATTAATTTAAACCAGAAAGTTCCCAAAATTCCCCAGATCACGCAATCTCGTCTTTATATCACGCAATTGAAACGCTCTTTAAAAAAAAAATATGCTGCCATTTATCTTTGCTTAGAGCTTTGAAGCAAAAACATGATGCATCAAAGGGCTTTGTAAGATGACACTCTACGAGGCTGTATAATTATGATAGCATTGCAGGTAACTACTCAGCCGTCACACGAGTACCCACATCACATAAATAACGTTCAACACACCGTGGTAGGCGATCTTAATACCTGCCTGAGGTTTCGTCGCCCAGTCCTCAGACTAATTGGTGACACGCAGTGAAATATGGCCGGCCCAGAATATACACACGGCTTAATTAGGCGGCCGCCATTTTGTACCTTCGCTTTATGCATTATTTCGATGCGGTTTCTGTGAATCGCGAAATGCAGATACGAGCTATTATTAGTTGTAATGCCACTCGAAATACTAGATGCATTCTGGTGGCAAGAATATAAGCTATTATGAGGATGAGTTAGCTGCCAATAGAACATTTTCGAAATTTATGTAGGCCTCTTAGATACAGTTAATCACGTTCCTCTAAATCTTTAATCAAAACAATGCACAACAATGAAAACCTAGAAACTCATTAACTCTATACTTTTGGGTCCTAGATCAATATTGAAAATTGTCTATTGTTCATTGTAATTCGATTGTTGCCAATTTTACTCTAGGTTTTTGGTGCACCCGTCTGCTATTCTTGCTGATGAAGAACGTAATTTTAAGGGCCGGTAAATTAAATTAGCTCGGTAAATTATTATAAATTAGCCGTGAAGTAACGCATTTAATGCAGTAAACAGCAATAAGTGTGTTTGCACTAGGTATGGTTCGAGCTGCCAACTAAAGTAGTGACAGAGTCATTGTCTATATTAAGCTCTGCGTGGTCGCACGCTAATGCTAATGCGTACTAATACTCACAAAGACTGCATTCCACATAATAACGCACATTATAAACGATTTTATTTTCCACTGAAGTTTCAATTTCTTTTACGAGTTACACAAATTATCGCAGTTGTCCATCGAATACGTCAACGAGTCAATTAAAATCGATGTCGATGCAAAATAAAACGTACATTCTCTTTTTAGAAATAGTTTTTGTGTATATCTAAAACATTGAGACACAATGTTTCAAGTAAAAAATATAAAAATTAAAAGTTAAAACATTCTGTATTCGCGGCTCTTGAAAAGACTCCGGTTGAGGTGGGTCCCTCCTCGTGATAACTAACCATGGTGCCCGCAACCCATCCAATCCAGTGTCTTATACGAAATCACAATTCGAACATTCGTCACTTTTTCAACATAGTGCAGCGATCTCAAGATAATACTAAAAAAAAACGTTAATTTCAGTGGTTTTACTGACAGTACTTTTTTATTATATAAATAAAGTGTTGATATCGAAAGAGTGACGAAATCACGATATGACATCGATTTCTCGACTTCGATAGCGCTGTTGTCATTTAACATCGATAATTACCTGCGATAAAAACCCACCGCCCCCCCCCCCCCCTTTGTCCACGATCTCAATCTCAGCGAGACAGATCCATTGTGATTGAAATAATTAAATCTCAATCTTTGACTCGTCCTGCGCATTCCATACGCCTCTATTTTGTTAACCTCTTCCCTCTTGACCCCCCTGTCTTAACTCTTAGCCATGTGACGGGTGTAGTAATGGACTTCAAAGCACGCGCGGGCCCACTATGCGTCCACAGTGCGACCAACATAAGAACTACACTGCACAGTCCACACAACTAGCAGGGCTACTTCCCTCTTGACCCCCCTGTCTTAGCCATGTGACGTGTGTAGTAATGGACTTCAAAGCACGCGCGGGCCCACGATGCGTCCACAGTGCGACCAACATAAGAACTACACTGCACAGTCCACACAACTAGCAGGGTTACTTCCCTCTTGACCCGCCTGTCTTAGCCATGTGACGTGTGTAGTAATGGACTTCAAAGCACGCGCGGGCCCACGATGCGTCCACAGTGCGACCAACATAAGGACTACACTGCACAGTCCACACAACTAGCAGGGTTACTTCCCTCTTGACCCGCCTGTCTTAGCCATGTGACGTGTGTAGTAATGGACTTCAAAGCACGCGCGGGCCCACGATGCGTCCACAGTGCGACCAACATAAGAACTACACTGCACAGTCCACACAACTAGCAGGGCTACTTCCCTCTTGACCCCCCTGTCTTAGCCATGTGACGTGTGTAGTAATGGACTTCAAAGCACGCGCGGGCCCACGATGCGTCCACAGTGCGACCAACATAAGAACTACACTGCACAGTCCACACAACTAGCAGGGCTACTTCCCTCTTGACCCCCCTGTTTTAGCCATGTGACGGGTGTAGTAATGGACTTCAAAGCACGCGCGGGCCCACGATGCGTCCACAGTGCGACCAACATAACAACTACACTGCACAGTCCACACAACTAGCAGGGTTACTTCCCTCTTGACCCGCCTGTCTTAGCCATGTGACGTGTGTAGTAATGGACTTGAAAGCACGCGCGGGCCCACGATGCGTCCACAGTGCGACCAACATAAGAACTACACTGCACAGTCCACACAACTAGCAGGGCTACTTCCCTCTTGACCCGCCTGTCTTAGCCATGTGACGTGTGTAGTAATGGACTTCAAAGCACGCGCGGGCCCACGATGCGTCCACAGTGCGACCAACATAAGAACTACACTGCACAGTACACACAACTAGCAGGGTTACTTCCCTCTTGACCCGCCTGTCTTAGCCATGTGACGGGTGTAGTAATGGACTTCAAAGCACGCGCGGGCCCACGATGCGTCCACAGTGCGACCAACATAAGAACTACACTGTACAGTCCACACAACTAGCAGGGCTACTTCCCTCTTGACCCGCCTGTCTTAGCCATGTGACGTGTGTAGTAATGGACTTCAAAGCACGCGCGGGCCCACGATGCGTCCACAGTGCGACCAACATAAGAGCTACACTGCACAGTCCACACAACTAGCAGGGTTACTTCCCTCTTGACCCCCCTGTCTTAGCCTTGTGACGTGTGTAGTAATGGACTTCAAAGCACGCGCGGGCCCACGATGCGTCCACAGTGCGACCAACATAAGAACTACACTGCACAGTACACACAACTAGCAGGGCTACTTCCCTCTTGACCCGCCTGTCTTAGCCATGTGACGTGTGTAGTAATGGACTTCAAAGCACGCGCGGGCCCACGATGCGTCCATGCACAGTGCGACCAACATAAGAACTACACTGCACAGTACACACAACTAGCAGGGCTACTTCCCTCTTGACCCGCCTGTCTTAGCCATGTGACGTGTGTAGTAATGGACTTCAAAGCACGCGCGGGCCCACGATGCGTCCATGCACAGTGCGACCAACATAAGAACTACACTGCACAGTACACACAACTAGCAGGGCTACTTCCCTCTTGACCCGGCCTGTCTTAGCCATGTGACGTGTGTAGTAATGGACTTCAAAGCACGCGCGGGCCCACGATGCGTCCACAGTGCGACCAACATAAGAACTACACTGCACAGTCCACACAACTAGCAGGGTTACTTCCCTCTTGACCCCCCTGTCTTAGCCTTGTGACGTGTGTAGTAATGGACTTCAAAGCACGCGCGGGCCCACTATGCGTCCACAGTGCGACCAACATAAGAACTACACTGCACAGTCCACACAACTAGCAGGGCTACTTCCCTCTTGACCCGGCCTGTCTTAGCCATGTGACGTGTGTAGTAATGGACTTCAAAGCACGCGCGGGCCCACGATGCGTCCACAGTGCGACCAACATAAGAACTACACTGCACAGTCCACACAACTAGCGGGGTTACTTCCCTCTTGACCCCCCTGTCTTAGCCATGTGACGTGTGTAGTAATGGACTTCAAAGCACGCGCGGGCCCACTATGCGTCCACAGTGCGACCAACATAAGAACTACACTGCACAGTCCACACAACTAGCAGGGTTACTTCCCTCTTGACCCGCCTGTCTTAGCCATGTGACGTGTGTAGTAATGGACTTCAAAGCACGCGCGGGCCCACGATGCGTCCATGCACAGTGCGACCAACATAAGAACTACACTGCACAGTACACACAACTAGCAGGGCTACTTCCCTCTTGACCCGCCTGTCTTAGCCATGTGACGTGTGTAGTAATGGACTTCAAAGCACGCGCGGGCCCACGATGCGTCCATGCACAGTGCGACCAACATAAGAACTACACTGCACAGTCCACACAACTAGCAGGGTTACTTCCCTCTTGACCCGGCCTGTCTTAGCCATGTGACGTGTGTAGTAATGGACTTCAAAGCACGCGCGGGCCCACTATGCGTCCACAGTGCGACCAACATAAGAACTACACTGCACAGTCCACACAACTAGCAGGGTTACTTCCCTCTTGACCCGCCTGTCTTAGCCATGTGACGGGTGTAGTAATGGACTTGAAAGCACGCGCGGGCCCACGATGCGTCCACAGTGCGACCAACATAACAACTACACTGCACAGTCCACACAACTAGCAGGGTTACTTCCCTCTTGACCCGCCTGTCTTAACTCTTAGCCATGTGACGTGTGTAGTAATGGACTTCAAAGCACGCGCGGGCCCACGATGCGTCCACAGTGCGACCAACATAACAACTACACTGCACAGTCCACACAACTAGCAGGGTTACTTCCCTCTTGACCCGCCTGTCTTAACTCTTAGCCATGTGACGTGTGTAGTAATGGACTTCAAAGCACGCGCGGGCCCACGATGCGTCCACAGTGCGACCAACATAAGAGCTACACTGCACAGTCCACACAACTAGCAGGGTTACTTCCCTCTTGACCCGCCTGTCTTAGCCATGTGACGTGTGTAGTAATGGACTTCAAAGCACGCGCGGGCCCACGATGCGTCCACAGTGCGACCAACATAAGAACTACACTGCACAGTCCACACAACTAGCAGGGTTACTTCCCTCTTGACCCGCCTGTCTTAACTCTTAGCCATGTGACGTGTGTAGTAATGGACTTCAAAGCACGCGCGGGCCCACGATGCGTCCACAGTGCGACCAACATAACAACTACACTGCACAGTCCACACAACTAGCAGGGTTACTTCCCTCTTGACCCCCCTGTCTTAGCCATGTGACGTGTGTAGTAATGGACTTCAAAGCACGCGCGGGCCCACGATGCGTCCACAGTGCGACCAACATAAGAACTACACTGCACAGTCCACACAACTAGCAGGGTTACTTCCCTCTTGACCCCCCTGTCTTAGCCATGTGACGTGTGTAGTAATGGACTTCAAAGCACGCGCGGGCCCACGATGCGTCCATGCACAGTGCGACCAACATAAGAACTACACTGCACAGTCCACACAACTAGCAGGGTTACTTCCCTCTTGACCCGCCTGTCTTAGCCATGTGACGTGTGTAGTAATGGACTTCAAAGCACGCGCGGGCCCACGATGCGTCCACAGTGCGACCAACATAAGAACTACACTGCACAGTCCACACAACTAGCAGGGTTACTTCCCTCTTGACCCGGCCTGTCTTAGCCATGTGACGTGTGTAGTAATGGACTTCAAAGCACGCGCGGGCCCACGATGCGTCCACAGTGCGACCAACATAAGAACTACACTGCACAGTCCACACAACTAGCAGGGTTACTTCCCTCTTGACCCCCCTGTCTTAGCCATGTGACGTGTGTAGTAATGGACTTCAAAGCACGCGCGGGCCCACGATGCGTCCACAGTGCGACCAACATAAGAACTACACTGCACAGTCCACACAACTAGCAGGGCTACTTCCCTCTTGACCCGCCTGTCTTAGCCATGTGACGGGTGTAGTAATGGACTTCAAAGCACGCGCGGGCCCACGATGCGTCCACAGTGCGACCAACATAAGAACTACACTGCACAGTCCACACAACTAGCAGGGCTACTTCCCTCTTGACCCGCCTGTCTTAGCCATGTGACGTGTGTAGTAATGGACTTCAAAGCACGCGCGGGCCCACGATGCGTCCACAGTGCGACCAACATAAGAACTACACTGCACAGTCCACACAACTAGCAGGGTTACTTCCCTCTTGACCCGCCTGTCTTAGCCATGTGACGTGTGTAGTAATGGACTTCAAAGCACGCGCGGGCCCACTATGCGTCCACAGTGCGACCAACATAAGAACTACACTGCACAGTCCACACAACTAGCAGGGTTACTTCCCTCTTGACCCGCCTGTCTTAGCCATGTGACGTGTGTAGTAATGGACTTCAAAGCACGCGCGGGCCCACGATGCGTCCACAGTGCGACCAACATAAGAACTACACTGCACAGTCCACACAACTAGCAGGGTTACTTCCCTCTTGACCCGCCTGTCTTAGCCATGTGACGTGTGTAGTAATGGACTTCAAAGCACGCGCGGGCCCACGATGCGTCCACAGTGCGACCAACATAAGAACTACACTGCACAGTACACACAACTAGCAGGGCTACTTCCCTCTTGACCCGCCTGTCTTAGCCATGTGACGTGTGTAGTAATGGACTTCAAAGCACGCGCGGGCCCACGATGCGTCCACAGTGCGACCAACATAAGAACTACACTGCACAGTCCACACAACTAGCAGGGCTACTTCCCTCTTGACCCCCCTGTCTTAGCCATGTGACGTGTGTAGTAATGGACTTCAAAGCACGCGCGGGCCCACGATGCGTCCACAGTGCGACCAACATAACAACTACACTGCACAGTCCACACAACTAGCAGGGTTACTTCCCTCTTGACCCGCCTGTCTTAGCCATGTGACGTGTGTAGTAATGGACTTCAAAGCACGCGCGGGCCCACGATGCGTCCACAGTGCGACCAACATAAGAACTACCCTGCACAGTCCACACAACTAGCAGGGTTACTTCCCTCTTGACCCCCCTGTCTTAGCCATGTGACGTGTGTAGTAATGGACTTCAAAGCACGCGCGGGCCCACTATGCGTCCACAGTGCGACCAACATAAGAACTACACTGCACAGTCCACACAACTAGCAGGGTTACTTCCCTCTTGACCCCCCTGTCTTAACTCTTAGCCATGTGACGGGTGTAGTAATGGACTTCAAAGCACGCGCGGGCCCACGATGCGTCCACAGTGCGACCAACATAACAACTACACTGCACAGTCCACACAACTAGCAGGGTTACTTCCCTCTTGACCCGCCTGTCTTAGCCATGTGACGTGTGTAGTAATGGACTTCAAAGCACGCGCGGGCCCACTATGCGTCCACAGTGCGACCAACATAAGAACTACCCTGCACAGTCCACACAACTAGCAGGGTTACTTCCCTCTTGACCCCCCTGTCTTAGCCATGTGACGTGTGTAGTAATGGACTTCAAAGCACGCGCGGGCCCACGATGCGTCCACAGTGCGACCAACATAAGAACTACCCTGCACAGTCCACACAACTAGCAGGGTTACTTCCCTCTTGACCCCCCTGTCTTAGCCATGTGACGTGTGTAGTAATGGACTTCAAAGCACGCGCGGGCCCACTATGCGTCCACAGTGCGACCAACATAAGAACTACACTGCACAGTCCACACAACTAGCAGGGTTACTTCCCTCTTGACCCCCCTGTCTTAACTCTTAGCCATGTGACGGGTGTAGTAATGGACTTCAAAGCACGCGCGGGCCCACGATGCGTCCACAGTGCGACCAACATAAGAAGTACACTGCACAGTCCACACAACTAGCAGGGTTACTTCCCTCTTGACCCCCCTGTCTTAGCCATGTGACGTGTGTAGTAATGGACTTCAAAGCACGCGCGGGCCCACGATGCGTCCACAGTGCGACCAACATAAGAACTACACTGCACAGTCCACACAACTAGCAGGGTTACTTCCCTCTTGACCCGCCTGTCTTAGCCATGTGACGTGTGTAGTAATGGACTTCAAAGCACGCGCGGGCCCACGATGCGTCCACAGTGCGACCAACATAAGAACTACACTGCACAGTCCACACAACTAGCAGGGCTACTTCCCTCTTGACCCGCCTGTCTTAGCCATGTGACGGGTGTAGTAATGGACTTCAAAGCACGCGCGGGCCCACTATGTGTCCACAGTGCGACCAACATAAGAACTACACTGCACAGTCCACACAACTAGCAGGGTTACTTCCCTCTTGACCCGCCTGTCTTAGCCATGTGACGTGTGTAGTAATGGACTTCAAAGCACGCGCGGGCCCACGATGCGTCCACAGTGCGACCAACATAAGAACTACACTGCACAGTCCACACAACTAGCAGGGTTACTTCCCTCTTGACCCGCCTGTCTTAGCCATGTGACGTGTGTAGTAATGGACTTCAAAGCACGCGCGGGCCCACGATGCGTCCACAGTGCGACCAACATAAGAACTACACTGCACAGTCCACACAACTAGCAGGGTTACTTCCCTCTTGACCCGCCTGTCTTAGCCATGTGACGTGTGTAGTAATGGACTTCAAAGCACGCGCGGGCCCACGATGCGTCCATGCACAGTGCGACCAACATAAGAACTACACTGCACAGTCCACACAACTAGCAGGGCTACTTCCCTCTTGACCCGCCTGTCTTAGCCATGTGACGGGTGTAGTAATGGACTTCAAAGCACGCGCGGGCCCACGATGCGTCCACAGTGCGACCAACATAAGAACTACACTGCACAGTCCACACAACTAGCAGGGCTACTTCCCTCTTGACCCGCCTGTCTTAGCCATGTGACGGGTGTAGTAATGGACTTCAAAGCACGCGCGGGCCCACGATGCGTCCACAGTGCGACCAACATAAGAACTACACTGCACAGTCCACACAACTAGCAGGGCTACTTCCCTCTTGACCCGCCTGTCTTAGCCATGTGACGGGTGTAGTAATGGACTTCAAAGCACGCGCGGGCCCACGATGCGTCCACAGTGCGACCAACATAAGAACTACACTGCACAGTCCACACAACTAGCAGGGCTACTTCCCTCTTGACCCGCCTGTCTTAGCCATGTGACGTGTGTAGTAATGGACTTCAAAGCACGCGCGGGCCCACGATGCGTCCACAGTGCGACCAACATAAGAACTACACTGCACAGTCCACACAACTAGCAGGGTTACATTTTTAGCAAACAAAAGTTTTGCAGGTTGAAAATATAAATTTATATCGTTTTGGTTTGCGGTTCGGTTCAATCAAAAGAAAAAGAACGGTTCGTTTCGCTTCACGAACGTTTTAACATTTTGTTTTCTTATGGTTTCTGAACCTTAATCTGCTTAGGTTTGGATCAAAGCAAAGGCCAAACAAGCCCTAACAAGAATAAAAATATGTAGCGCAATGATGGGTTCAACTTTATGTATGTGGGGGGGGGATATTTGGCTAAGGCTGCGAATACAGACTTCAAACAATGATCATTTTTGGTTTAGTCAAGTTATAAAATCGAGTACGGGACAGCACCGTGTCCCGGATGTATCGGGACACATCTATGTACTTGTATACAACACATTTCTCAAAACATCTACAGCCATGTTGCCAAATAATAGCAACAGTTAGCACATACTGTCTACATTGATGAGGATGGGGTCGTTGTTAGCTGGAGGGAAGGGGTTACAGCATGGTCAGCTAACGGTATGCCCTGAGAGTGACTCCTTACAGCGCTCCGCCTGTACCTCATTATCATTATCATCATTATAATAGCAACAGTTAGCACATACTGTCTACATTGATGAGGATGGGGTCGTTGTTAGCTGGAGGGAAGGGGGTTACAGCATGGTCAGCTAACGGTATGCCCTGAGAGTGACTCCTTACAGCGCTCCGCCTGTACCTCATTATCATTATCATCATTATAATAGCAACAGTTAGCACATACTGTCTACATTGATGAGGATGGGGTCGTTGTTAGCTGGAGGGAAGGGGTTACAGCATGGTCAGCTAACGGTATGCCCTGAGAGTGACTCCTTACAGCGCTCCGCCTGTACCTCATTATCATTATCATCATTATAATAGCAACAGTTAGCACATACTGTCTACATTGATGAGGATGGGGTCGTTGTTAGCTGGAGGGAAGGGGGTTACAGCATGGTCAGCTAACGGTATGCCCTGAGAGTGACTCCTTACAGCGCTCCGCCTGTACCTCATTATCATTATCATCATTATAATAGCAACAGTTAGCACATACTGTCTACATTGATGAGGATGGGGTCGTTGTTAGCTGGAGGGAAGGGGGTTACAGCATGGTCAGCTAACGGTATGCCCTGAGAGTGACTCCTTACAGCGCTCCGCCTGTACCTCATTATCATTATCATCATTATAATAGCAACAGTTAGCACATACTGTCTACATTGATGAGGATGGGGTCGTTGTTAGCTGGAGGGAAGGGGGTTACAGCATGGTCAGCTAACGGTATGCCCTGAGAGTGACTCCTTACAGCGCTCCGCCTGTACCTCATTATCATTATCATCATTATAATAGCAACAGTTAGCACATACTGTCTACATTGATGAGGATGGGGTCGTTGTTAGCTGGAGGGGAAGGGGTTACAGCATGGTCAGCTAACGGTATCCCTTGAGAGTGGATCCTTACAGCGCTCCGCCTGTACCTCATTATCATTATCATCATTATGAGCATAATACCGTCATGATCGCGGGTGAGTTTGTTTACGCAGCGTAAGGCTGTACCGCCCGCCCGCCCGTCAACCCCCTGGCCCCGCGGCAGATGAGGAATCCGCCGCATCATCGCGCCCACCCGCCACACTCGGCCGGTAAAGTAGTTACCTGACAGGCTGCTTTGCCGGCGGGGGGAAGATCATCCCCCGCCAGAACAACACGGCTTTGGGAACACTCGAGGTGGGTTCCTCCTCGCGGTGACCGGTGCCCGTATAAAGAGCTCTCGTGCATCGATATAAACATAATCACCCTCATTCTGATTCATCATGATTCATGATTCATGATCTTGTCCACCTTTCCCCCTGTTTCGTCTCTTTCTCTCTTCTCATCCCCCTTCATGCCGGCCCTCTTTGCGACATAGACGCCCACCAAACCCCCGAAAGAACGTCCTCTGTGATGGGCCGATGGTAGGCTACGGCGTTTACACCAAATAATCAATCAATCAATGGACATTGAATAAGACGAAATGTATGTACGTACAACATGTCAGTTACTTTCCGTTTTTTTTTTTTTTTTTACTTTGGAAATAATCGACTTTAATACATTTATGATGATTATGAAAACGGTAACTTTGGAGCCGTAGTAACGAAACAAATAACAAATGGTATAATGTCCGCCACTGGCTGAAAATCACTTCTTGAAACTGAGTAATTAATTTTTGTTTTTTTTTATTGTGACTTTCCTGTCCCATGAAAGGACAGGATGGCCAGTGTAACTGAGTGGGCAAATAGGAATGTATTTATTTTGTTTACAATAAAATGATTATTTCTTTAATTCCCAGTTAGCAACAAGTAGAAAAAGAGAAGCTAAAAGCGAAATGAGTGACTGGCGATATGTTATCACCTCTATAAAAAGAGTAGCGAATGAAGGGGTTCCAGCCACGTGGGTTCTAGCCCGCTATACTCGCATAGAACCCCGTTGATAGGACATCCTAGCCAAACAACCCATGCTGGCATAGACGAGGGAACTTCTTCTACGGTGATGTAATTAAACCAATAACTGACGTAACGGTCAGATGATGATCGGGTATCACTGGGGGGCGAATAAATATACAACCATAAGTAGATAATGCACGCAGCTATCTGGAAGTTTTTACAGTGCCACGTTGGCCAAACTCTATGAAACTGAGGATACCGGGTGCAATGTGCAATACACAGACACGTTTAAAACTATTATTCACATTCTTAAATTTGCCGATCGTAAGGGGCGAGAACACGAGGTGCCCCCTTTCCTTATCCTCCCCTAAACCCCTTGGAATATTTAGGGAGGTTCGTCGTATCGACGCCCCCCAAATATTGGCGCCCTAGGCTCCGACCTTCTGTTAATAAACGCAAATATCATCAGTATAAGCAAATAGTGTTGATTATAAAAAAGTAATAAGTAACTGTTATGAGAAATATATCCCAAACATAATGAAAGTCTCGCAAGCTGGATGATACCTCGAGTCGACCGACAAGACAATCCTGAATATTCATTCTTTTTACTCCGCTAAATTAAGTATTACATAATCCGACACGTTAGCGTCTATTTCCACCATTTCACTTGTATACACAGCCGATGAAGACCTAGCTAGTGTTTATATACAATTCAGATGAAGTTTACATTGCCTAGCGAGCATACTTTTTATAGTCCTGGCTTTTACCGAGAGTATACACCACAATACGCGAGAGGAGTGCGCATGCCGGCACCACGTGTGCACGCCGATTATCAAAATGCCTTTTCGAAAATGCTTATTCGTGGAGGCGTCGTTCTCAACGAGGCGCCATGGAGGCGATTACACTACAGGGTGTTCCTGTGTACTTGACACAGGACCAGACTCTAAAAACACGTGTAAAACCACCAAATAGAAATGTACATCGCATAACATTGTTGTGGCGGGCTAGCCTCCCCCCCCCCCCCCCCCATTGCACCGAGCACGGAGACGGTTTATTTAATTTTTCATTCTTTGAATAGAGTTGTTGCAATTATTGTTGACGTTTTGTTCGAATAGGATTATAAAATTTGTTCCAACGTCCTTTGAGATGTTGAAAGGGTTAGAGTGAGTTGCTTCGCTGTGATTTGTTGGAGCTTTCGTGTGCGAAATATTTATTTCAAAGCCACAACAATTTTACTGGTAATCACATCAATGTGTATAATATGATTTATTGCTATAGCGATAAAGACATTTCGGCTTCTGAATATGAATCAGCCCACGGGAAATAAGCGTTAAATTATCGTATGGTAGTTATACGTTATGTTTACAAAGTTAACGATCGTAAGTCAAGTGTATCGACAAGCAAATGTTCGCCCGCAAACATAATTAAGTCATAAACCCACCGAATATACTAAAAATCTTTATTTCAAAGAGCAAAGGCATAAAATTATGCCCACCACGGGTAATTAATCCCATATCTCGGCCAACACTCATCTCCTCCCTACGAGTACACGCATTACACGCACTACACGCACATTAGTGCACCGATGACAACCATGGTGGGTTCGATACCGGCGTTTATCAAACGAGAGAAGATTCGCAACAGCGCCGCTTCCGTCAGAAGTCAGAACTAACTTATCGTTGCCGAAACGCAGGAACACATTTTACGGTCGAGAGACTTCGGAGGTTTTCGGCATTTCTCTTTGAAGAGTCCTGCGAAAAACTGATATCCCTAATCATTAGCAAATGGCCGAGTTTTAGGGCCCGAATTAAGGTTACGCTGTTTTAGTTGCATGGGAGAAGAGAAGACACAACTTATAACAAGTAGTAGTCCGAGTCGTATGTAACTAAAGGACGAGGGTTCGAATCCCGAGTAAATGAATATGTGTACCGTATTTACCCATTCATCGTCTAATTATCAGAATAGGGAATGTGCAGATCATTTTTTTATAGTTCCATCTAGTGAATTTCATTTTCTATAAAGAATCATATTAATTTTTGTGTGTTTGGTTGGAATAGATTTCATTGATAAAAATCACCCGAAACTTTCACACATCGTTTTGGCGGGAAAAACGGGGAATGACGTCAAACGTTTGGATCACAACCACCCAATCATACCAAGAAACGCTGTTTTGCTAATAATTTCACTCACAATAGAATGTTTTGTATCAAATTTGTTTCTAAAATGTTCAATAAATACTATTGAACATAAATTTATACGAATATAATCAATAATAACAGTATTTTTTACGAATAGTTGAAAACATTGTGGTTTTAAAATGAAACGTCTGAAGATCGACAACAATGAAGTGCTGTTATAACAGTCGAAATAGTTGTGAATTCCAAAGAGCTTAGATAAATTAATTCATAAAATCTGTTGTTTACCAACGTTTGACGTCACGGACCGTTTCACAATGCAGGTAGAAATGTCATACTTTAAATGCTAAAAGAATTGAAACTATGCACTTCTCAGACATAAACATTATCTCCACGTAATTTTTGGATAAGGATCTATCATTTTTTGGTACTCTGAACAATATTTATGTTTTATGAACATTCCCTATTGCTTTTGAGTAAGTTGTCTTTATCTACAAACAACATTTAAAACAAATAAATGTAAAAAAACATATAGTTCAAACAAAACTGTACCGTAACTCAATTTCTCTAGAGAGACAGAACATTACAAGAAACTCAGCGAGAACAAATTGTCTGTAACAAAAAAATATAAACTTACCAAAGATTCAGTAAAACAAATTAATTTATCTGCGAAAAGTAATTCTGGCTCAAAACTGCGAAATACAAAACTGAAATACTTAAATTAATCTCGTATTTATGTAAATGTTTTACTCAAACGTTTACATTATTAATAAAATTAATTAAACCAGTTGTTTTTAGTGGGGACGAGAATGGCGATGTTGACGGGCCTTGGAAAGGGGTCACGTATCATGGTGGGGGGGGGGGACCCCCGTCAATGACTTGTTTGTGTTGCGGACTGGACCGGCGACCACGTGGTAATCTCACTGGGGTGTTACCGCATCACACCGAGGGTGTTACCGACAACCGCACCCTTGTCCGACACGGAAGTCCTGACGAAGAGCAGCACAGACCACCCGAAACGGCCGGCGGTCTGTTTGACGCGCGCTGATCCGTGACGTCACACCTGGGAGCGATTAGCCACCCCTGCCGCACGCAGTTCCACGGCCATGTGGGCTACACCGTGGCCTTACAACGAATACACACTTACCCCCCGTTTACGTTACTCTCATCCTACGATCGTAAGACTACATTACCGACCAATCGACGGTCATTTTCCAAGTGTAACCGCTGCACAGTTAGTAAATCAGTCGGTAGGTCTACCAGAGTACACTTACGGCAGTTAGTATACTAGTTGCCATCTAAACTTGATCTAAAAAAATATCCATACAATACAACTCGATTGTTTCGCCTAATACGTGACATATGAATTAAATCAAACCTGTTTCTACGCCAATTAAACAACAACGTAAAAGATAACCTGAAGAATACACCAAGCTCCATCGTCCCGCCCTTTGTATTTTTGTAATTGTGTTCAGTATTCCGTGGATCCGTGATGACTGTGTATGAACGCTGGTAGAGTTACGAACGTCAAGCACCCAAAACCTACGATCGTAACGATGAGGGTAACGTAAACGAGGTAACACACCTACCCATGCATTCAGCGGACCCACCCCCTCACCCCGCGCACCGTTGGTGATCAGAGGAGCCAATGAGGTAACTGAAGGCTCATACGAGAGGTCATCGATTGTGTACTTGCTATATATGACTTGTTGGTACGAGAACGTATGTACTGCTACATCCAACTGTAATGAACCTAGCATTACAGCACCAATTAAATTCAATTTCTATATTGTTTCTGAACTATTGTTCTCGTAACAAGGAAGAAAAGATATTAAAATGAAAGCAAGATATTAGCCACGAGTCTCTGCCAAGAGGGAAAAGCAAGTTCTCTCTCCCCCCCCCCCCCCACCCCTCATCTGCCGTTCAATTCTATTTGGGGGGGGGGGGGGGGGGGTAGGTGCAAAATTGATCTTACGCATGAAAAATCTCTGGAACTGACATTGTCATAGTTTTGCAGCAGACATGTACTAACAAGAAGCTGTAGTTTCTTGTATTCGGTAAGTGTGACATTCAGTCACATACCAGACCAGAGCGCTCTTGGCTGTGGAAGAGAAATCAAATAACCACCCACTCGAAACTCGCGCCCGCCAACATGCACACTCACGCCTGCCAACACCATCTATCGGCCATGGCTCGAAACTCTTCAACGTCTCCCGTGACGTCATTAAGTGGTTGCCTAATTACAAGGGGCACTGTTGTTGACTCTGTTCCCATTTCCTCATATTGTTGCAGAATGTATCTTGCCCAGCAAAGTCCTATATTGATTTACGTTTACATATTATATTATCGATGTTATATATATATATATACATACACCACTGTTGCTTCTCGATTGATAATGTTTATTACGATGGTGTAAGGAAAATAAACATTGATACACGGCGCACGCCAAGCCAGATGCAGAACTGCGCATTGCGTCGCAAATATCAGCAATATTTATATCTTAGACGTTCGCAAATAACAACCCATAGACTCGCTGTGGTGCGTCCAACAAAAAGTGCAGTTTCGCAATAAGTGTATCGCATCGCTCAAACCAATAACGCGAGGCGATAAAACGTGAAACATTTCAATTTCCGCACTCGATCCTCGTGCCATGACAATCACGCACCGTCTCATCCTATCAGAGACAAGCAGCACCTCAGCGCGCTCTCTCATTGGTCGTGTCGTCCTCACGTCTCCTCCGTCATTGGCGCTATCCACTGATGGTATTAATTCCCCTCTCCCCTTTCAAATAACGTACATTCTACTTCCATCCTTGTCCCACTTCCTTTTTGGGGTAAGAGATGGTGTTTTTTTTTTCTCGTTCCGTCGACTCCCTTCCGAAGTAACCAAGAGCCAGGCAGACACTTGTGAAACAACGGTCCATTCTATTGCTCATTCTCGCGAGGGAAGGAAGGAGCGCGACTTGTCCATTCATAGAAAAAACACCGCTAGTTGGATCGCGTCTTTAGCAGCGCACGTTCCAAAACACACAACGGCGGTTTAAAAAGTGGGGGTGACTGACAGAGGCGTCTGTTCTTCCAGGCAGGCAGTCAACAGGTGCGACGCACAGTAACAGTGACAGTCTGTCGGCGACATAGCAACGTAACAAGTGCATCGGGGGGGAACTCAATGAAAGTCATTGACGTGAGTCTATCTGTGATTTGATTTGACATTTACATACACGTTTGTTGTATTTGACATTTTTCCCCGAAGTACGTTTTGAAGACGATGTTTAAAGGTGCGCGTAGATCGATTTGTTTATTGTTGGTTATTTACGTGTGAATTGTGAGAGTAGAAGATCTTAGTCGACCGTTGAACGCTGGAGACAATAATTTCTGGTACGATATTTAATTAATTCAAAGTGTCGCGTCTAGTCATGATGCTGTCACAGCACCTGGGGTGCGCGGACCCGGGTTCGAAGCCCGTGGTGACGATCACGGCGAGTGCGGCCGCGAGTGTTGCCGCCGCCGCTGCCGCCGC
The DNA here is from genome assembly GCA_945910005.1 of Isoperla grammatica. Classification (NCBI taxonomy): domain Eukaryota; kingdom Metazoa; phylum Arthropoda; class Insecta; order Plecoptera; family Perlodidae; genus Isoperla; species Isoperla grammatica. The sequence continues at coordinate 46,935,238 of OX246743.1, read as the reverse complement.
AATGGACCGGGATCGGGACCGGGACCGGGAACGAGAACGGGAACGGGTCGGAGGGGTCTGCAAGCTGGAGAAGACCGAGATCAACGAAGCGGTGACCAAAGTGCTGGAGGGCTACGATTGGACGCTGGTGCCCGTTGCTACCAAGTAAGTCACGACACCTGGTTTACGGGCTTCTTTTCAAACTATTTTCCATTCTCTCATCTTTTCTGTCACACTTTTCATTCCTACGTATCCATTACAATGTTCGTATATTGCTCGATAACCTGTTGCACTCATTACAATAATTGAATCTTCGTCTCCCTCCATTATTGTCCGCTTCAAATACCCCTTCAATGTCCCTTTAGTATTCCTTCTTGCCTCAAAATATGCCCAACTACCACTGGCCCCACACAGGGCCCCGCACACCCCGCGGATAGAGGGGACCCCCCCAATTTTGCGCTCAGCCAGTGTCTACCACGATCCCTCAGTTTAATTAGATTTGTCTATTTTTTCCGTTTGCGTGTAACGACTTCCTCGTGCGTAAATATCCAATTGATCTTCATCATTCTCCGACAGCCCCACGACTTTTTAAAGTAAACTTTTTCAACTCTCATATATTTTGAAATTTGAACAAGAGCTGTTATTCAGATTTAGATTTCAAATTGCAGTAGGGAAAATATTTTTAAAAATTACATTATTACTAGGTATAGATATTGTTATTTGTTACAATGTTCAAAATCGGGATGTTCAAAACATCTCTACAGTTCTCACACAGTTACACAGTTCGTACAGTTCATCTCTACAGTTACTGTAAGACTTCCCCCCTTATGTGTCCACGTCATATTCAAGGAAATAATGTCGTTTTGACTTTTGTTACAACCAATGTTCTTTTACGACTGTGTGAACTGAGGGCCCCCCTTAAAACGCAACATGTGTGGCACTCTTGGATCTATCACACAAGCACTCACACCATGCTAAGTACCCACGGTAGATGGAATGTCCTGCCATAGTACGATCACACCATGCTAAGTACCCACGGTAGATGGAATGTCTTCTGCCCTCACTCCACGCTTGAACAGTGCCTACACTAAATGCATGGCGACCGCATTAATGGTAATTTTCATTAGGTCGTACAACTTTTACAAGTTTATATTTTTACATTGTTTCAACATAGAATAGGACTTCTCTCTTCCACTCAAGCGTTTTATATGTTCGAGCTATTCGCACTTGTATATACTTCTCGCGTGGGAAATAGAGTCAAATAGAAGTACTAAAGTGAGTTGTTGCCCCTTCACCGAATGCGACGTGACTGTGAGACTGCGCGTATTGTTGTTATTGGTAATGTCACACATCAGCCATAAGCACGTATACAAATGGCACCAAACAAGGTTTTCACTACAAACCCAACAGGCACCGACGATATTTTATTCTAGAATGAATCAAAACAGAAAAATACGTGGGCAATAGCCAATAACAATTGTATTGATTGATCAAAGAAACAATCCAGTGGTATATTTATATATGTAACTGGTAGGGACTATGAAAATATTTGTATCATGCTTTCCAAATACTTCATATTCGGAATAAGTACTGATTATAGCATGGACGCACACTCGCACAGTCCTAGTTGTGATAGGTCTACTTATTAATTGGTTTCTTATTTCAACAAATGATTGTATAAGTAAATTGTGATAATTGTAATTTTATGAACTAATTAAGTAGCGAGAATGTAGGAAAGCTCAAAAGGTTAAATACAATAAATAACACATAATAAGCTCGAGTCTGTCGACATATTCAATAATGATCATAATTATCACACCATATTTATGACCACAATATGATTATCTTTTTAATACAGTTGACAGTTTGTGATTAAAAAGGAATATATTGACAATTAAAATTTATTTATGTTATTTTTATTATTATATTGATTAGGCGTTTAATATCAAAATTTGCGTTATGCATTTGTAACCTTGATATATCGTATTGCTTCTTAAAACTACATGATCATATTTGATATTTTTGGGGATTTTCCACGTATGCCTCTTATATCACGAAGAGGAACTATGAATTAGAATTGTTTCTAAATAATTCTGTACATCTGACGTTTCGATGAAATCCCATCCACCATCTGCACTGATATTCTCCATTTTGTTTACATTAGTAACGCGCGATCGACTTGATAACAATAACATCGGCATCTGTTTCCTCTTTTGCCCCCTCGATCACCAACGATACCAATAAATCCATCAGCCACAAGAAATCAATCAATGTTGTTTATGACTTTCCCGATAGAGCGGTGAGACGTCTTAGTATTATTATTGATACTCTAATTTGTTCAGTTAATCGAGCTCCATGCGGTGTTATCAGAGGGGACAAAGTGACGTATCGTATCGTGACCTCTGATTGGCTGTGTTGCCTCCCCCTAAGCCTATCACGTCGCCTTGATATCTGACCCTGAAACAGTTCCACTTATCAAGCACCTCAAGGATTGTAAACCAAGTCAACGAGTATAAACAAATAACACAGGAGAACAAATACACCCTACCCTTATACCTTATCGATCTCTTGACCTTATAAGAGAGTGTTTCAAGATTAATAAGACGGGTTTCCTTGGAACTTAGGTCCAAAGTCTTGTTTATCAGACACCTTTAGTGTCGCCTATATCGGAGACAGACGGAGATTGCTCGGTGTGGTTGTATATGTGTATATAGCTCTGCTTGACTCTTCTCTCTCTGATTAACTAAATGCTCAGATAACAAGTGCACGCTATAGGATGCATTCAGTATATGTCTTGTTTTGTATAACACATTAGGTGGGGTGGGAATCCACAGGTTTGTGTTTTGAGGGGGTGAGGGTTGTGCACGTACATATACGTAAGGTAGAAACCATTTTCGGGATTTTGTCAATCTTAGAAATGGAACGAATAAATGTTTGGTTTTATATACAGCCTCCCACTGTTCAAGTATCCCGACGCAACTAGTCGCATACTGGCGATGAAATAGCCAACAGGTCCATTAGGGAACATTTACGTTAGTTGATTGGATACCTGAAACCCCAAACACGGTAAGAGTGACTGTATAATGAAGCTTGTACACTCCACTAAGCAGAAGACCGCCTTTACCTTTCGCGGAACGCCAGGTTGATTTTCGTTGAATAAGACTCCGTAGATGAGGATCTACAGCATAAGACTTAGTTGATACATTGGGACAAGTTTACACGAGACGAACTCCACCTTTAAAAAATCTCTCTCTAGCCTCGAGTTAAAACATTATTTTAGTATGCACTAACTCGTATGACGGAGCGTACATAAGTATATACAAATACAGAAAACAACGCACTTTGCACCTACCAAGGTCCGTACATGGCCTGCAGCCACACACACACAACTAAATACCCATAATTACCCGCCGCGTTGGCGTCGACCAATGAGGAATGCTCTCGCGCCGCACGTTGAAAGAGCAAACTAATTATCAGCAACGCGCTACGTTGCAAAATTCTTTCACCTCCGCGTGTTTCGTTTCGGTCCAAGTGTTTACTCAAAAGATATGCCTTGTTTTGTACAACGTGTGAGATCTTGGATGAGTGGCCGAGGTGTCGCCACGCCGACTGTGTTTGTACACATACGTGAGTGTGTATATGGGAGATAGTTAACTGTTGAATGTTAATTACGTGTAAACTATCGTTAATGTTGATTTTTTAATTATTTCTATGGGTGTTCTGAATGCGCTGGTCTCGTGTTGTGTTACTCATCCTATAGGGATCGCTACATTATTACCATGAGAAAGGTTAGAGGAAGATGTCTCACAAAGAGGGGAAAAATCAAGGGGAAAAGTTTTCCGCTGAAATGAAATCGAAAAAATTGAAATTTGTAACATCATCCATAAAATTACATGAAATAGTTCTTAATAGTTTCGATTTGATAATTATTATAGGACTATTTGAGATATTTGAGATGCGAAAGAGATTGAACTAGGTCTATACTCAATGAAGACACTGCCAATCAAAGTTCCCAAGAATATGATCGCCCAGCATCTGTGTGAGCATTAGGGAAGGAAGGGGAAACTACCCGCTGACCGTTCTCCAGTTGCAGTGGTATTTTTTTAAAGTAATATTAGGAACATCGAAAACTTCTTAGAAAAACGGTAGCTGTGTTTATATATACATAAATAACATTGTTCACACCATATTTTGTAAGGTAATCAGTTCCAAGGATATAGGTCATCCATAACTCTGAAGTGGACTCAGGAAAACAAAAGCATAGCAATTGTAAAGAGAAAGTATAACAACTATAACAATAAAGCTCCCGTTTGCTCGTAAACGTGTTCTTATTTCGTCTGACGGGTCTAAACACTATTCTTAGGACTATTGTCGCTCCAAAATCAACACTCGCCTTTGACCGCCATTAAAATTATGTATGCATATGTATTGTGACAGTTACCCTGTTTATTACGCCAGGTTTGGACGCCGAATACAACCGTTATAGCGGTATGGTTATATGTTTCAAAGTTAAAGATCGCCTTTTTTAACGAATTGCCTCCAATATATGCAAAAAGTACAAATTCGATGTAGTTTGTAAACTTATCAACGAGAAATGTATTTAAAATCTGTGCAACATTGTCTTATTCATTGAAAACCTCTTGGTAAAAAAATTTCAAAGAATCTCGACTAAAATCCCCAAGGGGCAGTATGTATTCATTCCCGTTAGAGGGGGCGGGGGGGGGGGTTCCCTCCTCGTGGTGACCGGTACACGCAGAAGACTGTCTTGCTTCCCTTTAACCACACCTTGGCACTCTTTGAATAATTACAATTACCGACAGAAAGACACCAAAACGGGGAGTAATTGAAGGTAGCTGTGGGGGCACTGGACCCTTTATACGTTCCCGATTCCAATCCGTAACTACAACATGGCATAACGATGACCCTAAAACATGGAAAAGTTTTTGAAAATCAATTAGAAAATCCCCCCTAGTGCGCGGCTGATATTATAAAACCTCATTAGATCAGTTCGACGGGTCAGACGACGGAATTCCTGGCACAGTCGGCGCGCAGAGAAATCTGTCAGAGCCAAAGCGACACCGCGCACGCGCAGAGATACAATCACGCGCAGAGAAAATAGTGCGCAGTCATCCAATTAGACTGTGATACGTACGTTCTATCATCGGGCCGCAATTAACGACAATTACGTGGGCTGCAATTGCAAGCGTCACGGCTTAATACGGACATAAGATAATATGTATTTATTTTATCTTCTGAGGCACTTTGGAACGAAACAGTTCCCTTTTCCCCGACAGCGATTTAAAGTACCATTATCCGAGGAATTGCACCTTATTTATAATTATTTCATTGTTCATCTTTTTCTCTGTCGGTACAAAGACATTTTCTTTGATTTGCCCACATCGAATTGATACATTCTTGCGGTTATACCTCGTTATCTAGTTTTCGATTTAGTTCAAATTTCGCATTGTTTCTTGTCTTCCCATTTTTTTTTTGCCACAAACTCGTGTTTTAGTCATATAAAATGGTGTATATCATCTTGGAAAAACTTTTTGTATGTGTTGGGTTATTGACACTTGAAATGTGTAAAACGTTTTTAAAATATACAAGTCTGAAAACGTATTATGATTTAGACGTGTTGAGTGGTCATGTGGTCTCAAAACGTTTTGCTTGCCTCGTTCATGCTTGTTACTACAACACGTTATTCTTCAAGACTTTGGTCTCTGGGTCCTCGGGAGCGACTTTGGTGGTTTCCTACTTAGATGACGTCACTGCACGGAAGAATTCAATTCAAAATATTTGTTTAGGTATGAAGAAATTAGTATACACTAATTTTTGGCTCCACACACCACATTTTTGACTTATTAGTATACTTTTCAGTTTTCACACAGTCACCTCTCATAAATATTTTAGAAATTATCCCGGGACCGCCACGTGAATGAACCTGTGACGTCAAGTATGCCACCAATATGTCGTGTGGAGCGTGAGAACCAATAACCATGCGGCGTGGGTCGCAATTGTGTCGCACTTCTCGCAACAATGCCTATTGTGTGGAACAATGTGCTCCTGTGTTTGTGTGTGTTGACACCTTGTTGGAGCCGTTTAGCGAAACAGTAGCGGCTACTTGTTGCTCACACTCGCCACCTTTCTTTCTTCGCGTCACATTCGGTGGGAAACTATGTGGGTGTTGGCGGGGGGGCTTAGGGGCTTGACCCCCCTGTTTCCGCACACACCACGGGGGTATTGGCATCTGTATAGTGAACAACTGTGGGTATTGTACCCTGATACGTGTAACGGTCAACAAGAAATATGCATTTATTCTTTTCATAACGCACTTTAACATTTTTGGGGTAATTCTTAGTATTTGTTTTCTAGCTAATTGACGAGTGGTGATAGGCGGAGCTTGCGCCGAGTACTGTGTCACGTGACTAGCAGTTGGGAAAAGTCCCTACTGTCCGGACGGATCCACGCAAAACACATCCACACTTATCTCGTTCTAGCTGGTATAATATTCATTTTTAAGATATAACCTGGAAAATATAATTAGTTCACATACCAGTGGTCAATATAAAGGTTATTTCAAAATTATAGACGAAGTAGTTAACTTGTTATAACAATTCACGCACTGAAGAGGATAAAATGAGCAAGGTGTGTTTTGTTTTTTTAACTTCAACTGGCGAAAAACTAATGATCGGATTTGGACGAGAGTTTCTTAAGAATACGTACCAATAATGTGAGACAATAAGCAAATAAACTTTCTAGATAGAAAATGCCCAGAACGAAAATTCATAGCATGCACTAATATGCAAGGTGCTTAGTTTCACGGTCAAAACCGCTACTTTTGAGGCCCAACCGCTACACCCTGCATATTATTGCATGCTATGAATTTTCGTTCTGAGCAATTTCTATCTAGAAAGTTTATTTGTTTATTGTCTCACATTATTGGTTAATATTCTTAAGAAACTCTCGTCCAAATCCTATCATTAGTTTTTCGCCAGTTGAAGTTGAAAAAACAAAACACACCTTGCTCATTTTATCCTCTTCAGTGCGTGAATTGTTATAACAAGTTAACTACTGGGTCTATAATTTTGAACTAACCTTTATATTGACAACTGGGATGTGAACTAACTACGCTTTCCTATAGGTTATACCTGAAAAGTGAATATTATAACAGCTAGAACGAGATAAGTGTCGTACATTAAGCGCGTGAAAGCGTAACAGTTCGCGGATTTGTCCCAACTATGGGCGCCACGTTCCTTCGTGACGTCAGGGGGCGGGTAAATCACCACTCGTCAATTGGTACTTCCTTGCAGGCCTGTATCAAAAGTAAATAAGTCTTGAATGCGTCTTCACACAAACACACATTTTGTTTCAAAATCTCGTACATAAATTGTGTTTTTATTTTATTTTACTCATACTTTTCCACTCATTATTGCCACAATCAAACATTACAATCGAATCCGACCAACAACCACCTTCATATGCTTCATACTACTTCATATGCTTCATCAATCAACCCCTATATCCTAGATCCTACGCGGTCACGTGTTCATATTGTGTTACCAAAAGCTGCCTTTTCTAGTTAGCGATTCCCACATAAACCTTGTTATTACTGCCTCAGCGAATTAGTGAAAACTCCAGCCGCTCTCCGTACGTTAGTAATGCATGCGTTGAAACATCGTTACCACTTCATAAGGAAGTCAGCACCGAGGTTTCGGCGCCAGCGGTGCGGTCAGCTTTGATCCCCCCTGCAGCTTTACGAGCATTTCAGACTGACTGAACGATTGCGCAGTCATAATCAGTCACACAAATACCTCCTCGACATTCGTCCGAATATGCATGTTTACAATTTACATATTATGTTGTTTGTTGTGGGTTATATTCTCCGTCTTGTGCTCCACTGGCTGGATTTAATGAACGTAAACTCACAATATTTTCACATAATAAATACATTTCAAAATGTAATACTCATAAAATACAAATAATGTACAAAATGTGTTTAAACAAAAAATAATAATGTTTCGGCTTAAAAAAAAACTGTAGCGTTAGATTTCGATAGTCGGTGCGCTTGGAGACTGAAGGACATTATTACTACAGTAGATAAGCTGTGTGTTGTGAACACAGAAGCCGTTGAATGGTGTGGGAGCTGAACGAACGAAACCAACACAACGGATCTCAGAGGGCATAAAACCCATAAAACAAAGCGTTCGGTTCGGTTGGGTCTGTTCTAATGGACGAGTGGCGTAAGTGGACCCTACAGTTACTCAATGGGGCTCTCGATGGTAATTGTTGCTGCTTCGGTCCACTTTCACAAGCGCGGAGAAAATGTGGACATTACAGTTTACTTTCTCGATTTCGAGTATTTCTTGTGGGGGGCGTGTTAGAAACAATATCGGGGGGGGGGGGGGTAATCGGTATTAGACAGGCAAACAATGGTATTCACAACAGAGGTATCGACAGAAGTAACATTACAATTTACATGATGAGGTGATGATCATACTCTTGGTCTTACTCCCATCAAGAATAAGACATGATCGCAAGAAGCCAAGTGATGCATGACGGGTAATGGTAAAAACCAGTGCATTACGTCCATTAGCGATGAGATCATTGCTGTACATAAACGACACAGATCGTAGAAACTACCGATCCCAGCCAGCCGATAATGTTTTATGCGAAGCGAACTGAATTATTGCACCAATGGGTTTGTATAGTTGGCTAGAAATGCAAGAACAGCGTTGACTATAGAAGTTGGAACGCTGGTGGTATTCCCACTTTCCTCGTGCAACTACCCCCCCCCCCCTCGCCATTCTGTAATAAAATAAATAACATGATAGTGCGAACTGCATGTGAATGGCTGTCATGGTATAATGAGCAAATATGTAAACGTCATCCACCGAAAACCAGTTCTCGTAACTGAGTGGGTGGAAAACAAATAAAAATACATTTATTTTTATTTATTTATGATTTAAACATGATACACAACCCTCTATAATCTTTGATGATACCTTCGAGGATTGAACCCAGAATGCAAACTTTACAGCTGCCCCTTACAAACGTCATATCATGATCTTAGTTCACTTCGAAATATATTTCCGAGCTACTAAGTAAAACTGTTGATTGTGTTAATAGTGTTTTTCCTTGTCCCTTACAGAGCGTCGTCAGACAAACGCAAGCTCCATGTGAAGAGGCCTATGAACGCCTTCATGGTCTGGGCCCAGGCGGCCCGCAGGAAGCTGGCCGACCAATACCCCCAGCTTCACAACGCCGAGCTCAGCAAGACTCTCGGCAAGCTATGGAGGTAAGAACCATGCGATACAGTTCGAGGTTCTAGCCACCCTATTCTAGGGGAGACATTCATTCACAGTAAAAGACGTTTCATGAACTCCGTATCAACGAACATCAACAGGATGATAATTAATACGTCTCATTTTCTCATACAAGTCACTCAAAATAGACTTGACTAGATGCATTCTGGTGGTAAGAAAATAAACTCTTGTGAGGAGGAGTTTAGCTTTCAAGTGTTCATTCTTGTAATGGCACGAATAAGGAGGTTGCTCACATTACAAGGTTCAATACTTTCGTCAAACTTATTGAATTCAAGGACAAAGAAGCATCATTTAATAGAAGCTATATTGTTGCAGTTTTTTTACAAATTGTTTTTTATTCGCTTTTGTTCTTGAATTCAATAAGTTTGACGAAAGTATTGAGTCGTGTAATGTCGGCATTAGCAGTGCTATCTATTGATACCTACCGACAGTAAAAATAACGGCTTTGCCTCTGAAAGACGATTGCAAGAACTACACATGCGTGATTAATGAGATCCACTCGATAGAATGCGCTGTGAGAACCGACCGAGCCTAGACGTGTATGGCGCCATCTAGTAGCGACAGATTGAATCAAACGTCATGAATGAGTAATAACCGAATAACTACGCGCATGTGTTTTGGCTGGTTTACGTAGATGTGGAAACTAGACGCTGCGAGGGGATTATTGAAAGCAGAAGGTGATATTCCCACAGAGTTGATGGATGACGATGTCGCGTCTTAGTTAATTGATCCTCTTAACTCTGGTACAGTTAACTAGTCATCATGGATGCGATCAGGGCAACGGTTTAAAGTCGATCGATGATAACTGCACATGTAATATAAATCATTCAAATTGTATGTACTACAAGCTTAGATTAAGCTTGTGAATATTGTAGAAAAAAATATCCACCTACCGCTATTAGTTTTTTATTTATTGAGTGTTGAAATGCGTTGGAATTCCCTATGTTATACATTGTAACTCAACAAAAACCTACATTTTAAATCGTATTACTTTGCGTAGCACCTTCAAAAAGTAATATTTTGTAACAAATTTTCGTCTTAAATGTAGATAACTTCATGACTATCATGAATACGTTTGAAAAAGATGATCGAACGCGATCCGTTTTCGAGATATTCGCGTTGGTGTGTCAATTTTACGTCAAATCTACTCAAATTAGAAACTATAAATATACTTTATTAATAAAAAAATATATATAATTTCAAGAAGCTCAGTATTAAATGCTACTCATATGTAATAATTCTTGAAATTCATAATTTAGAATAAAAAAAAGTATTTTTTCATGTCCATTTAATTTGAATAGTTTAGTTGTTGTATTGAATGGGTAGTTCACTTCATCGATCGACTTTAATTGTCTGGTAATGTTTAACGTTACTAAACAATCGTGGCATTAGTACTTGTTCACGGTGACAATTTGTGTGATATTACAAAATACAACAGATTGGTGAAGAAATTCTTGCCTCAATTCGTGGAGAACTTCTTTGTCGACTCGGATACAAAACATACCACATATCCCCCGACTGCAGGTGGCTGTGGTATAGTTAGATTACTTCTAGAAGCCAAGTTACTGGACGGTACCATCATCGTGAGAGACAATAATCGTAGTGTCTACAACGGGCACAAATTCCTCGTGCGTTTAGCAGCGTGCTCGTGGAGAAATGTGCCGAAATATCTCGAAACAATTTGTGCGCGCGGTTTTCCTCGGTTCACACGATCGAGGAGACTTGGAACAGACGCGGCGTTTGTTTACGGAATTACCGTAAGGCAATGGTATCAAATAGGAGCCACGTTACGTAAATGGTATATATACTTACATAAACGGTGACATGTGTGTTCAAATGTATTCTTGACATGTCTGTTGTTTAGAGCGGGAGGGGGGGGGGAGAGGGGGAGTTGAGTCAAGATGGCGACTGGGTAAATCCCATGCTAGGTTCATCACAACTACCTGTAACATAGTAGCAAACCGTTTGGCATATTTTATATTAATTGAAATTTGGCAATCATGACAAAAAGTACTTCTCATCCTGATATTTTAATGTCCACAGACAATGGAATACAATCTGAACTGAACTGTACCTAAACACCAAAATATTGGAAAATGCCATAAAAATACCGAGATACCTTAATGTTCGTCACATTTTGCATACACAGAGAAAATGAAAAACTGCCACTGACTGACGGTCAAACGGTCAGAAGCAGCGTCATCGCCAGAGTGTGGTTTACTACATATGTTGTAAGGTCGTTGGCTGACTACTATTATTTCTTTCAGATACAAAGTTATTTCGCGAAATACAATATTAAATTAAGAATAGAACACAGCTATCATTACCATAGACGCATATAAGTGACATTGTATCCTGCCATACATTAAACAAAGCTATAAATCTTACCCTAATCTTTTTAAAATTCCTGTTACGTCGAGATTTTGCCTACGTTTCGTTTGTCGGCCACAACGACAACAAAACACTTGTGTTTAGTTATCTGTGCTTGTGTCATAAAGTATTGTTCATAAAGCGCGCGCAAACCGCTCCGCCTCGCGTTTCACTGTTGATCTCTCCGCTCAGCACATTAGCCGACAGGGGTCATTCGAATAACCAAGTCGGGGTCACAACCGCCGATATTTCGCTCATTTTATTGGCGATTGAGTTTTCTGTCACATCCGGTGTGTAGAGTTTCCTGCTCATCAAGGCGCCGGCCCCGCTAGGAAGGAGTTATTTATTACACACTAGCACAATCGGTTCTTATTTCATTATAGCCTACCACAAAAGAGTTACACACTGTTCTACCGACAATGCTAGGTCACACATTTCGGAAACCATATCACAAACCATGCCATAAAAAAAGTTTGTCGCATTACATTATTGCGAAGTAAAAATAACTACAAAGATTCATGCAACAATCTATGTTATTGTTTGATATGGCTAATGGCTACACAAGCAACTGATATCTGTGTATTACTGTTTACGGCACAAACACATGGCATGTATGAGCTCATGATCTAACGAGAAATATTATAAGACCATGCGATGAGCTGTTTACTGTAGAAACAGCGAGGAGTCATCCTTAAACGCTAAAGTCAACACCAATAAGTAACACTTACAATCACCTTCAGCTTCAGAGAAGTATTCTAATCTTAGACCCTCGCTACTAAATCTGTACGCCGGACATACAGAGTATACATACAATTATTATCTACGAAACAGTCTACAAACGTGTGTGAAAATGCCACCGATTGCAATGGGAAAATCTAAATGTTTGATTTTATTTTAGATCAACAACATTTTCTACTTCTAGTTACTACCATCTTATTGAAACAGGTCTATTAGGGATCAATTGCGAACCTCGTTAGGTTACCTGGAACAGGGGGCGTGTTAAGCGAAAGACTACGTTTACAAATTGGTGAAAGAACGCATGGAATCTGTTTTGATTCTCGTCGGATCAGCGTGCATGAAACGGCCAGTAGATAAGGTACTGTGTGTACACTGTACAGTAGACCGTTGTTACATATCACATACAATGAAACGAAGCCATGCGATTATTACAACACAATGTCCGGGCGAAAGGGGTTTCAACTGTTGTCGTAGGACCGAGTCAGCACAACTGACCACAGAGACCGGCCCGCCATATCAATGTCAGTTACTTACAAAACAGCGATAAGCATTGTTCTAGCTGACTGACGCCAAAACTCCTTTGATGTGCAAACTAGGCCGTCGAAAAGTCACAGGTTGCAATTCTTTCTTTGTGAGGGTTTTGATTCTCCGCGTACGTTGCGAGTCCCCGTAGCCGTTGTGGATGCTATGAGGACGCTGAATGACTAATAAAGAACGCTGAAGGACTAAATAAGGACGCATGGGGTGTTCGGAATAGTATTGTAATTTAAATTATGACACAAAGGGGGTTGAATGTAGTTTTGAGCTCATACAAACAATTGTGCTAGATCTATAAATGAACAAAATCTTTCGCCCACTGTTATATCTATACCCCACTGGAAAACTCCAGTATTCACCATCGCAAAACACCTGTGTTAGGACCCCTACTTCAATTACCCCACACCAGCGGATATCCCAGCAAACACTTCGCGTTCTCGGGCCAATATATTGTTTGTTTGTTGCCGTGTTTTTATTTCCTAGTTCCTTATCAACGATAATTTCCCGTTGTCTGATATTATCTACGTATACGCAGCTGTATGGATTTTTACCCCCCCTCCTATTGTTGATTCCTGTTAAAGAAAGTCAACTTACCTTTCAGTAACAGCCCTATCACAATCTAGCTTAGCCGACAAGAAAAGAAACCTTATCACAAGACTCCAGATGTTTTTCCGGGACACAGTAATTCTCTTTCAGCCGAACCCTTTCTATTCCGTGTTATTTGAAGACGAGGTTCTGGTCTTTATAACTGGCCCTTTGTTGGCGGTGTCTCGTGTTTGCTTGCTTGTCATCACGGCACGCGCCACCACGTGTGCAGATAACGAGGTATAGGTGACGTGACGGACTCGCGTTAGATAACATTGTGTCTGGCCGCGGGTTGGATGGGTGACCGCCGGGGTGTCGGCAGGTTGGTGTTACAGGGAGGGCCTTGAAGCCGGCTAAATAGGCAAATACAGTTGGTGTTTAGGTGTATTGTAACTATGAATTGTAAGCGCCAAGAATCTAAAGAAATCCAGCCAAATATACATATATAGTAACAAATAAATAATAAATGGTACTCGGATCAATGAATAACATATACACCGATGCAGACGGTTGTTTTTCAAGGGTGGGGACACGAAGGAAAGTAATATAATTATAATACAAGATAACGTGGAAGGGTAAAATAGTAGTCGGACCTAATTTGGAATATGTGCAAAAATTCAACAAACGCACAGTAAAATTGGTAATGAACATAATGTAAGGTGCTTGAGTCCAATTGCATGACTGTTTCAAACCCATCAGTGGATTCATTCCACGAAAAACAAAAAAAAATTGCAGAAGATGACATCTATACCTTGTTCGATACTTTGATATCGGTTTGGAATGTAGATTCTTCTCATCAATCAATCAATGCGTTCGAAGACAATTGGACACCTCTCTAACTGAAAACGTGAGCAGATACCACCATCGGCCACGTGTCCTATCTATCGCGTCCTAAAACCAGCCTGTGCCAGTGTTAAGGGTTATCTGGGCGCTCACCAAGACCTTTGGGCTCCCATATCAGCGGACAAATTAACAATACACCAGAGATATCACAACGTGTACCAATTATAATTCCAACCGCTCTCAAGAAAAAAAAAAATAAGCATCCGTTTCTTCAACTTTCTAGGAAATAATTATCTTTGTCTACAAAAATAGATGTGCAGTTTAATTATGCGAAGTAATTAAGATAATATTATTGTTAGCCTGTTTGAAAAGTAAACGATGCGTGTTTGGGTTATCTTGGTCTTTACTAAACACACACCAGCATCAGCTCATCCGAAAACGATTGTTAGCTCAGTCTCCAGTCTCAGTGTTCCATTGGTTGTTGAGTTGCAGTGGCGTACTGGCCAGTTTGGGTTTACAAGTGTGTATAAGACAATGCTCTGGCTCACGGCTTCAAAAGCGTGTGAACAATTAAGGTTTTTTGTGCGTATTTTTTAAATTATATTCAATATCAAAATGCGTTCACGATGCTGGGCTAGATATTACAGAAAATGCAAAGTTGATTTGTATTTAAATAAAATTATACCATTTCAATAACATTTCAATTGTTTAATTTTATCGAAAAGTAATCGTATTCAAACCCATTTTGTTGTATGTGAGCCTGTAGTTTTTTGATAATACTGCTCGCCAAATCATTCCAAATTTTAATATTGAATTCCAGTTTTAAGTTACGAAGAAACACATGTACCGCGTAGTACGTAACACAAATCACAGTGAAAGGTACCGCGGTAGACTACGCTCTGTTATCCGTGTCTATACTTGACTCTACCGTGTCTACTTGACTGTGTCTACCGAGACTACGCTCTGTTATACTGTGTCTACTTGTCTCTACCGGGGGGCTTGAGACCATGCAAGACGACCATACAGCCATAAAGCCATACAGCCATACAGCCATACAGCCATACAGCCATAAAGCCATACAGCCATACAGCCATACAGCCATAAAGCCATACAGCCATACAGCCATACAGCCATACAGCCATACAGCCATACAGCCATACAGCCATACAGCCATACAGCCATACAGCCATACAGCCATACAGCCATACAGCCATACAGCCATACAGCCATACAGCCATACAGCCATACAGCCATACAGCCATACAGCCATACAGCCATACAGCCATACAGCCATACAGCCATACAGCCATACAGCCATACAGCCATACAGCCATACAGCCATAAAGCCATACAGCCATACAGCCATACAGCCATACAGCCATACAGCCATACAGCCATACAGCCATACAGCCATACAGCCATACAGCCATACAGCCATACAGCCATACAGCCATACAGCCATACAGCCATACAGCCATACAGCCATACAGCCATACAGCCATACAGCCATACAGCCATAAAGCCATACAGCCATACAGCCATACAGCCATACAGCCATACAGCCATACAGCCATACAGCCATACAGCCATACAGCCATACAGCCATACAGCCATACAGCCATACAGCCATACAGCCATAAAGCCATACAGCCATACAGCCATACAGCCATACAGCCATACAGCCATACAGCCATCAGCCATACAGCCATACAGCCATACAGCCATACAGCCATACAGCCATACAGCCATACAGCCATACAGCCATACAGCCATACAGCCATACAGCCATCCCTATCAGCCGACCGAGACACTCCACGACAAATAACATCACATTATCTTTGTATATAAAATGTGTGCTAAGGAATGTTCGAGTGAGGCACAGCCATCTTGAAGAGCTGTTGTCATTAGCCAGTCGGGTAACAGAGAGCAGACGCCGTAACGAGCTGTGGCTCTCTTGACACTTGTGAGTGGCTGCCCAACTACTTGTAAACCACTACAACCATCATTCATTACCCTAGTTCATTTTATTAATATCTATGAATTTATTATTTTCCAAGTGTGTTTCTTCTATGTTATATATGTATGGCAAGATTCAATCATACATTTTATTCGTGTTGATTACTTCATGTTTAGCATCGTACTCGACAACTAGATCATAATACGTCGGGGGTGTTTGGAGGAAAGGGACAAGCAGGATGTAAAGGGGGGAAAATGGGAATTGAGAAGACCGTTTTATTTCAAATTACCATGGTCTAAAATAAATTTGTCTCCAATCCGCCCCTGTTCTAAGCGGATAGCAATATGAAGAATATCAAATATGAATTCTGCAGTCGTGTTTTTTTTTTTTTTTTTTACAACCGACCATAGTTTTGTTCGTGTTCTCGTCTTAGCTGTGTGTATTGTGGGGGCAAACTAAGGTGTGTTCTGCACCGTATCACGTGTGTGCAGATCGTGGCGAGCGAATCAAGTGACGTGTATCGTGTATGGGTGTGTGGAGGCGCGTAGCAATTAGCCGGTGCTAATGAGTAATGCCTAATAAGACGTGTGGGTAATATCTTACATGCATTCTACACTGTGACGTCATGAAGTTACCTGAGAATTGATTTAAAAATAACATGAAAATGTGAGATTTTTTTGTTCGTATCTTTAAAATGAGATTCAATATAGACATGTTCAAATGATTCTGCGCTGAATATATTATCAAGATCTGTCTGCATATAGTTTCAAAACAAATATTCAAAATGTGTTACGTTTTAATCAGACAGATTATTTTCAAAATTGATCCAGGACTCTTAGATAGAATGAATCACAGTCCTCAATGACAACAATCTACAACAATGAAAACTGCACCTTGAGATAGCATTTTGAAGCTAGTTTTTATTGTTGCGCATTGTTATAGTTGAAGATATACAACAGAGGACGGTGAATAGTTCTATCTAAGGGTCCTAGATCAAATTTGAGATCTTGAAATTGATTAATTTACCGTAAAAAATCCCTGCGAGGCTAAGATTGGGGCAGCACCCCAAACCTCCGGCGTCTCCTGGTTATTGCCTGCTTGCGCTGTTTGCCCTTTGTAGAAGAGACACTTGCGCCATAAGAAGTTGTACCTTGATCACATAACGTTGATACCGGTGGCCGTGTGTACTAGACCCAAGCACACTACCGCTAGTAACTATTAACTAACAAGTAACCCACCCACGAGAACCAACATGAACAGCCTGGCCATGCAAACAACTCAACGGGCAAGACATGACCGATCACCAGTGCACAAGTACTGCACTGCGCATGAGTCACTGTTTGTCTTCTGTATCGGCGGCTGCGAATAGGAAACACGCGGTTTTTAAATTATTATTTGCCAAATGATTCACACGGGTAAAAATAAACACCGAGCATGACTGGTTTCTGTTTGAAAAGTATTGAGTCAAGTTTGAATTCTCATTCCCGCTCAAAAGCGGAACTCAGTATAACGTCTTTGCGCATCTTTGTGATACTATGTCTAAGAGAAATGTTATTCCTTATTAAAATACATACAACTTCATCCAGCGTGAAATTTATCAATGTCAAATCATGGTAAAATGGTTTTGGTGTAGCAGCTACCATTGTAAATACTTCGACTCTTCATAAATGTACCCCAGTCAAAACGATTCCTCAATATGGCCTCATAAAATTAATACTTTTTTTCAAAGGGCCAATGCAAAATAGAAAATAAAATACAACAACGAAATTTAGTGTTTCTTCACAAATGCACAATGGTCATATTGCGAAGCAGCTACTGAAGCTATAGCTAAAACGCTTATGCGACAGCCCAGCCGACGTCCGGGGCTAGTTTATAGTAATCAGCTGTAGGTCCAGTAAATCAGTTACTACTATTAAGTCCAAGCCAGACTACACATAAACAAATCCCGCTGATGTATCTAGTAGATAACTCATGGTTAGTATATCTGTCGGTTTATTTACTTAGATCAGCCATCTTTAACGCGCGTATGAGTCATCACTGCTTGGTGATAACGAAGCTAAAGACGACGCGTGCGTTCTGTTTACTGGTCTAATACGGAGCCCCCATGGCCGGCCACAGCCCCATCAGGCATCATAAGGTGTCGGAAACTTCAGGAAGTTCTTGGTTCTTTGAACCTTGAATTCAAGGCAAGAAATAAAAGGAATTACATTTGTCTAGTTTTTGTAATCTATAAGGTGTAGGGGCCTAATACGTGGTCTGCCTCTTTATTATAATACATTCATATTGTATAAAGCATAAGTGTTATCGCTGGGTATACTACCACTACTAGTGTATAATTACTAATTAGTAATATCTGTGGTAGTTTACCAAACTCGCAATCCTTCTCTCACTGCGATGTTATCACACAATCTCAAGTGTGAATCAATCTCCCCCCCCCCCCCCCCTGACCGCAGAACCCAACATTCCAACGTTCTAGCAGTCTCGCACCCGTTAGTCACTTTCAGTCAATTGAAAACACGTGAGAATGTCTCAAAAGTGCGCAAAAGTCCCCCCCCCCCCCCTTCCCCCCCCTCGTGGAGTTATCAGTGCAACGCAATGTACAGTCCACTTGACTCGTAATGCTACAGACGCCGCCGCTATCGCCCGCCCACTCGAGTACCCATAAATCAGTTGGCTATGATAACGACGAGCGAGATTCAAGTAGCCCAACACTTGTCAGTACTTCAACTACGACAATACAATAGCCAATCGATTATCGGAGATGAAGAGAGAAAGCGAAATCATTGATTGATTTATTCTGTATTTGCAACAACCGAGAAATCATGATGCTGACGGTATGCGGGTAAACCTTCTGTTGTCGACCAATCATCGGCTTTACGTCCCATCCGAAAAGATTTTATTTTATTTGCATGTAATCTAATACCGTAATATACTATAGATCTTATCCACCATGCACACTTGTTCAACGAAAGTCAACAAATTCCCGGCGTTCTTTCACACATTCGTAAAGGCATTCTTCAGATTAGTAGAGTGTACAAGCACTCATCATTATAGCAACCAATTAATACACAATCGTATATAAATATCTGTTTCAAGTAGATAGTGTAGGAACTAGAGAAGTAAGTTGGTACAATTTGAGCTTGTTAGGTTGGGAACCCTTTCTAATACACCTCGTCGCCATGACAGTTGGGTATACTCGTGTGTTACTGTCTCGTCTAACATGGCATTGACGGATGTTGGCCGGCCACACAAACAAGTAGCCGCCATGCTCAACCACTTCCAGACAGAACAGAGCGCAAAGTGGTCGCGGTCGTGGGTGATCCGCATGGGCCAAGTACTTGCTGAGCATTATCAAGTACCCAATTACACGCGGCGAAAATTACGAGGAAGAAACAGTCCACATGGCTTCTGTGTGGCTGATAAACGTCGGTACTACTTCATTATGTTCCCTTAGGCCTATATGTGAGTTCCCGACACTCGACACAGTCGGTCACAGTAGCCTACCGTGAGACCGACGCCTACCAACTATAGGCCAACAGCATATCATATTTTATATTGAGATTCGGCAGCCTTTTTGTTCAAAACTGTTCTTCCCGAATGGGCCCAGGGAGTTGGAGACCCAGGCTTACAAATATAGATAGCGCTGCTAAGCAACCTCGTTATCTGCGTCACAAAATACAAAACATTGTACTTCTCCTCGTAATAGTTCAACTTCTTGCCACCAGAATGCATCTAGTCTAATTTCAGTGGCCCTGGTTATGGAGAGTATAGTTGTGTCTGTCGTGAGAGGGCACAAAGGGGCATAATATGACGAAACGGTTCAGTACATCGTCAAACACCACACAAAGATGAATGTATTGTTGTGTCCAGGTTGCTAAGCGACATGTGTTTGTTGTGTGCAGGTTGCTAAGCGACATGTGTTTGTTGTGTGCAGGTTGCTAAGCGACATGTGTTTGTTGTGTGCAGGTTGCTAAGCGATATGTGTTTGTTGTGTGCAGGTTGCTAAGCGACATGTGTTTGTTGTGTGCAGGTTGCTAAGCGACATGTGTTTGTTGTGTGCAGGTTGCTAAGCGACATGTGTTTGTTGTGTGCAGGTTGCTAAGCGACATGTGTTTGTTGTGTGCAGGTTGCTAAGCGACATGTGTTTGTTGTGTGCAGGTTGCTAAGCGACATGTGTTTGTTGTGTGCAGGTTGCTAAGCGACATGTGTTTGTTGTGTGCAGGTTGCTAAGCGACATGTGTTTGTTGTGTGCAGGTTGCTAAGCGACATGTGTTTGTTGTGTGCAGGTTGCTAAGCGACATGTGTTTGTTGTGTGCAGGTTGCTAAGCGACATGTGTTTGTTGTGTGCAGGTTGCTAAGCGACATGTGTTTGTTGTGTGCAGGTTGCTAAGCGACATGTGTTTGTTGTGTGCAGGTTGCTAAGCGACATGTGTTTGTTGTGTGCAGGTTGCTAAGCGACATGTGTTTGTTGTGTGCAGGTTGCTAAGCGACATGTGTTTGTTGTGTGCAGGTTGCTAAGCGACATGTGTTTGTTGTGTGCAGGTTGCTAAGCGACATGTGTTTGTTGTGTGCAGGTTGCTAAGCGACATGTGTTTGTTGTAGGCAGGTTGCTAAGCGACATGTGTTTGTTGTGTGCAGGTTGCTAAGCGACATGTGTTTGTTGTGTGCAGGTTGCTAAGCGACATGTGTTTGTTGTGTGCAGGTTGCTAAGCGACATGTGTTTGTTGTGTCCAGGTTGCTAAGCGACGGAGACAAGCGTCCATTCATCGAGGAGGCCGAGCGTCTCCGAGTGATCCACAAGCGGGAACACCCCGACTACAAATACCAGCCCCGCAGGCGCAAGGGGATGAAGGGGGCGGCGGCTGGGGGTGGCAACGAGGCGCCGCCGTCCAGGGGGCAGGGCCAGGGTCACGGGGTCATGTTCAGGTGAGAGACGGGAATAATATCTGGGGGCGGGGGGAGGGGGATGTACCACTTGCTTGCAACCTTAACTTCACACACCTTTACTACCCATAGTGTTTTGTCAATGTATAGCTAACATTTTACGGATGCATGTGTACGAACATGTTTTACACCAACCCTAGTAAAATATGGTCCCTCCCTCGAAATAAACAAGTAGATGTGGTTGTGCAACAAGTGATGACCCGTCTCTTATTGTTCCAGCCGGACGTGCAAGCAGGAGGACAGCATGAGTGGGGACCCCACGTCCCCCCAGAGTCTGGGGTCCAACGGGTCCCCACAGAGCGGCCACGGGCCCCCCACACCCCCCACCACCCCCAACTGCGGCGACAGAAGGGGATCGTCCAACCACCACTTATCCGCAGCGCACCATACACACTCTAACGGTAGGTTCGAGTACTATAGCGAGTTACAGCCTGCTGGATATCAATCAACGATGGTCCGTAAATCCCCTGGCGGGGGCTAGGCGAACTACCAAGTACCTAACCCCCGCCAGGGGATAGACGGAATAGTTATAGATCTGTGGTTATAGTCTTAAAAATATTATCATAATAATCGGTAAAAGTATACAACGTACAGCGTCATTTGAAAATACCGATTTTACCTACTGGAAAAGGAGTACGAATATTGTAAGTAAAATGGATATTTTCAAATGTCGCTGTCGTATATACTTTAAGGACATGGACATTCCAGTAAAAACCCTTCACTGTCACCATCGTGATCAGAGCTCGTTAATAACCTTGAACTAGTTGTACAACTAATGCATATAGGTCAAACTATTAATCGCATTTAGGTCGCCCATGCGGCCCAATGAGACAGAGCGTTACACTTACATTATAGTTACAACACTCTCCCGTATTACGCACATATACTGCATGAGGTCGAGTCTCTCTATCCAGTGTCAATCTAGGAGCCACCCAAGTCTCAGTTTATTAGCTTTTAATTTTAATGGTTTCCACTTAAACTTGTTTGAGCGCAAAATGATCTTCTTCCGTTTAGAAACGATGTCCGCCGGGTTTTATTGCTCACCGCTATCTTACGAAATAAAACTCATCCTTGGTAATATTTGACAGACGGTCTCTGCTAAAGTTACTGATAACACTCTCCATCCGGATAAACCGCGCGCTACTCGTTATTTACATTAGCTTAAGTCTGATACCGTTTAACTAGTTGTTTCGGTGGTATCATATTTGGTAGACAAACATTAATTTACTGTTTTTAATAAATAAACGTCATATAAAAATATATATGCCTGGCAAGAGTATAACGGCCTCCCCTAAGGGCAGCCGTATAATATTCTTACTCCGAATGAACTCACTCAGTATTTCACCGCGACTCAACTTTAGGGCCCGGATTCACAAGACTCGCTAAGTTATACTACTTGTGACCTCGTAACGGAGTGTCCATGTGGATGTGATATACCCCCACCCCACACTCACACACACCAATTAAAACATAATAAACGAGTTATGGTATCTTATTTTCAATAATATATCAATTTGCGTCTGTTTGGTACTTGTGCTAAATTTTATTTTCTGTTACCATTATTTTAATAATTTCCGTTTTTCAATTAATTTCAATTTTTTTTATTTTTATTTCGTCAGCCAGAATATAAACATCAATTCTTCCGTTTATGATATTATAAATAATATTGCATGTCCTGAGAAAGAGACAGGAGGTTGAAAATACACAACCCGGCACCTCCACCAAGCCGGCTGTATCCGATATTCTGGGTGGGTGGGACACGCCCACATTCAATATGGCGTCTCTTTATACTTCAAATACTCATATTAAGTAATGTAAAATAAAACTACTCAACATTCTCTCAAAATTATACATTCGCCGTATACCAAACAATAGACTGCCAGTGATTTGTTTTCAAAGACCATCGCTTTGTCCCCAGGCGAAAACCAGCGACTTATCGACTTCGGCGACCTAACGGGCGTCGATCCTCTCGACGAGGGATTGGTCGACAACTCCGAGTTCGACCAATACCTGCCGCCTGGCGGACACCAACAGAACTACGTGTACGCGTCGCCTCCCGTGGCTCACTCGCCCCTATGGCTGGTACACAGACCCGGCGAGGAGCACGAGGCAAACAACAACAACAACAACAACAACAACAAGAAGCGACACTGCGGCGATCTAGCGGCCGCCGAGACCAACTACTCGGGGTACAGCGGTAGCTCCTCGGAGGATATACTAGCGGGGATGCAATCGGCTGCCTCGCTTCTAAGGTAATAAGACATTTCAACAGCATTCTGACTATATGTACAATGCAGAGGTTCACAAATGTGCCCCCTCCCCCACACCCCTCCCTCCGTCAAATATAAGTGATCTGAACTGAAGTCTTTGGCGGTTGGTCGTTTGTCCCAGCCCCCTATCTTCATATGGGTTAATCATAAGTTAACGGTCTTGGATTCGAGCCCAGTTATTTTGACATCACCAACACCATAATATGTACATACAACTATGGATGTATAAAAAAAAAAAGAATTCTATAAGAGTCTATTATATAAATACTGCTTTACTACAACGTAACGGTGTGAAAACCTCTATAGGATCGTTCATTTAAAGATGTTAAGTGATGAAATTATTCAGTAAAATACGTCCCCCCCGCCCAAGTCTTGTATATATTTGTTCACCGCATAGTGGTCAAGCCTGGCGTACGATGGTTGGGTGGTGCAGCGGATCCAATGT
The DNA here is from genome assembly GCA_945910005.1 of Isoperla grammatica. Taxonomy (NCBI): domain Eukaryota; kingdom Metazoa; phylum Arthropoda; class Insecta; order Plecoptera; family Perlodidae; genus Isoperla; species Isoperla grammatica. The sequence continues at coordinate 46,911,307 of OX246743.1, read as the reverse complement.
CTAACGGTAACGATGTCACAAGGCGTGGCGCGCTATGGCCAAGTGCAGCGTGTGTGAAGACCACAATTAGTGGCGTGTTACGTTCGTTAAAGGGCAATATAAGGTACAAGGGTGCACCAGACGTGCTAATGCAGTCATGGTTGCAGCACGTGCACGGGCGGATTGACCCAGCTGCCACCACAGAAGGTCAAATCTCTGGAGGAACGACCACGTGTGATGGAACGGGTATAGCCTTGTCTTGTCGTAGAGACCAGTGGCGTCCAGATAGATATTCCCTGTTATCCGCGGATATATGCACCAAATTGATGGATCGCCGTTTATAAAATTAGTAGTTTTTGAAGAACATATAATTACAAGGCAAATTTATGATATGATTATGACGTTTTTTTTTGTTTACCTCTATCCCAAAGGCAGAAATATCAACGTATGCCACATTATGTTCATTTATCCTTTCTCGATATGTTGTAGAAATTCACAATGTATCTCCTTGTTTCAGATACCATGAGCTTCAGCCCTCTTCGCTGATCAAGACAGAGCGCGACATGTACCCCTCCAGCCTCTCTTCGTCCCCGCCCTCCGTCTACCAGAACCACCAACCCCTCCTGGGCACACCCCCCAACTACTACAACAACAACAGCGCTCTGGGCGGCGGACATCAGTACCTCCCCTCGTACCAGTACCTGCAACAGAGAACCACTGTGTACGGCCCGAGCGGTAGCGTCAGTGAGAACTGGACGAACTATGTCTAGGCAACAACAGCGCCCCATGCGGTTGAACGTCTCCCCAAGGACCACAAAATCCCCTAGCGAGGTATCGTCGAACTCCAAAACTTCGGGCGCGCAACTAGTGGCAATTTAATGGACCTTAGTAACTGCACCTTCTGGCACAAAGCAGCAACAGCGCCCCATGTGGTTTAAAACAAAACCTCCCTTCAAGTTACTGACAACAGCGCCATGTGCGGCCCTGAGGTGAACTAGGTGGAGTCCCCACAAAACTTGTTGAATAACACAGTAGTACTTTATAAGTAGCGATATGGTGTGATATGGTTTGACAACATTGCAAGTGACAGTTTCAAGATAAGCTCGTGTGCAATAATCTTCGAGGACACAATTATCGAATGTATAGGAGGTGTTATGTGAAGAAGATGTGTTGCGTTGTTGCCATATCGCTGGAGTTGTTACTTTAATCGGCTGTTGTGTGCGGTATGCACTTAGTATCTGAGTGAAGTTTAGTCTGCAGTCGTGAGTATTGTTGCTATGAATGGTTGTCCACAATGGAAATATTATAGAAAACTATGAAAGAATGATCAGAAATTAGACTATTGAGCGTCACTATGTTACGAAACCTAATACCTGTTGCTATAACCGTTGCACAATATTGTTCTTATAGAGATGTTCAGCCGATATCGTCCCGATTTTTTTCTTTAAGGAAGATGAAAATGCCTCGCCAATACACCCATATTATTTGTTATCTGACTTTGCAACAGAACAATTTCATTAGTGTTTCTAACTAGGGAGAACTGACGAGTGTTTGTGTTTCTGATACAATATGGTTCTCCGGGCCGCCTCGAGGCGCGCTGCTGTCGAAACACTTGTTGCCAGGCCTGACATTTAAACGAGTGAGCCGTCGGTTTTGGGTGTGGAGAAAATGCGTGGTTAGAGCTTAACTATGTGTGAAAATCCGTTGTGTACATATGATAATGTTATTCATTCACAAAGACCGGACCACGTCGCATTCTGTAAATACCTCCGCTCGCACTGTTTGCCACTCTTTCCTTTCTACAGACTCTTCATTAATATGTTATATATATATATATTTACGCGACGGCAGTCCAGTCAACGTATTATTATGTAAAATGTGCTTCACTTTCACACGACTCACCTTAAAATGCTTGACGAGTGTTGTATTTACTACTTAAGTTATAGTTGCGAAAGTATTTATGTATACGTTTAGGGCGTAAGTGGGGATTGTAAGTAGTTTTGTGTGCTATGCCTCATTAAATACGTTTTGAGCTTTATTTAGTGTGTAAGATCATTTTTATAATCTAGTAGTCATAACTTAATAAGTCATAGCGTCTCAAAGACGGGCGAATCACGGAACTAATCTCGTTCAGATAAGCATGGAACTGGAACTGGCAGGCTTGGAATTGTAGCCGAGTGTGTGTTTGACCACAATTGGGCAGTGTCATCAACTCGTAAATGAATGTGACAAGAGTCGGTACGCAATCCTAACAGTAATCTGGTTATTTTAATCAATACTTTCAACGAGATCCTAATTTAGCAGCAGCCTAACATACTTAGGCAGCAACGTTATCATTTAGAAGTACGCTTTCATTTAATTACATACACACATGAATACTGCAAGCTGCAACACAAAACTAACTGCATCAAACGAATTTCCTCCTAGAGTTTTGTTTTTTCCCTCGACATTGATAAAATCAAAACATGCCAACACGAACCAGAATGCAATTAATAGTGACGTCACGGCTAAGCTGGTCGCGCCTCGAGAGAAAACCTAATACCCGACCGGAAGTTGGTGAAGTGAGGAGAGGAGAGGAGAAAAAAAATCAATTTCATTTCGTTTCGTTTCGTTTGATGAGCGAACGTCGCTTTTTGCTTCAATCGGATTTATATACAAGTGTGTATAAAACACACTAGTGCACGTGGACGAAACAGACATCTCCGCTCAAGAGATTGCAGCACATCGCCGTACTTAGGCGGGATCATTCAGGGATGGGTTAACTTTTAAGGCAAGGCTCATTGGGAGATATAGTTGAAACTTTTATTTCATTTTTTTATATGTTTCAATAAATACCCACAAAGAAGTGGTGTAGTTTTTGTTCTTCAATCGATAATCATTGTAGCTGCTGGTTTGCTGACTTCTAGTAGAGTGTATTCAGATTATGCGCGTGGCGGCCACATTGTGCGTCAACATGGCTTGTTTGATTACTTTCGTTTGGCAATTGGTTGTTAAAATGATTCAGATGGGTTTGTCTGATGTCATACCCATCTCGAACATTAGTTAGCTATTGCTATTTGCTACTAACAAGTAACCTAAAGAAAGTCTCTTGTCGCCGCCACTCTTTGTGTGGTTTACAACAGCACAACGTAAATAAATAATTATCTATTTCGTAGTTATTATATTTTTTCTATTGACGGCTCAAATGTGTGAATACTCTCCAAAATGTTCGTGGGTCGCAATAGTTTGCCCACCCCTGGCTTCTATTATTCTACTCGGCTTGAGCACAACCTGTGCAGTGTGCACAAATCCAAACAAACCATCGCGGTGATCGAGAAATGCACTATAATGAAACCACCACGTGCGAGCAATGATAAACAATCCTCTACCCATCTTTTAAACATCTCCAGGGCTCAAGACCATGTGTGCATGTGTATCATATCTCATTGTAATGTCTGTCTGTCTGTCTGTATGTCCAGTGGGCAGTGGTGTACCATGTGTATCTCATTGTAATGTCTATCTGTATGCCCAGGGTAGAAACAAGCACGGGCACTTACTATTTCACGAATTTTGTAATAATAATATATTTTTTCCACGAATCTTGTTCTTAAAATATTTCACTCGTACCATGTTATTGCATTTATTATATTAAGATATGCGTCGCTTCAACACTGTTAGGTAAACATGTGTATAATCATTAATCATAACATGTATATTATAATAATTTAATCTAGCAATAATAGATCGTCTCCATTTTGCTGTTAAAGATTGTTGTTAATAATCTTATTATCACGGGATGACACTTTACGTCATTCTAAGTCACATTTCCAAGTGCCAATAATAGAGTAGAATGTTATCTATAGTTAGACATGATCATCGCGCACGTGGTTCGTGATAAACCCAGCGTGCAAAACTAGTGTATTACTATTATTATTATTTTTGTAAAATTTGTAGACAATAAAAGTCATGATAATTTAATTTGTGTAAAACTTATTTTTATTGCCTTCCACACCCACCCTTCGTCCCCACGTCCCTCCCTCCACGTCCTTGATAGTTAACATGACTTTCTGAGCATGTTTGTCCCATGTTCAGCCATCGCACGTAATTCCAAGACGCATGAATCAAAACCTAATTCGATAACACGTATTGTTTGCACAGTGTTGTGTGCAGTATGTTGCGTAATCATATCCGGGGGGGAAAAGTGATGTGCAATACTTTTCAATCAGATCAGCGATGTCAAAATGAAATCATCGTTATAGATTACACCGGATGTGATTGTGAGGACGGTTTGATCAATTCCCTGGTGGAGGTTCGGTAAACCTCTGGCAGTTGGAATTATTTGAATGTCAATAAAAACCGTATTGTTCATACAATTTTTATGACGTTTGATTTCGATTTTTTCAACAAAATTTAGATTGCTTTTTAGTTTTTTTACTTTCAATTTTGATTGTGCCCTCTCTTCACACTTCATATATTTTTAGCTTCACTTAGAGCCCCATCACCGGCTACATTCATTAGAGATTCTGTGCGTGCCAACACTACAGCGTTATGGTGGGTTCCTTCTTGACCACTCATTATTATAATGCAAAGTTTCACATTTGAGAACACAACACACCGTTTAGAATCCGTTAGTGCACGATCTACAACTACTACACTATCGAGCTATGCTCTTATGTTATATGTTGCAGGCCCAGTGACATAGTTTGATAAACACTGGCAGATATGGGATTCAAAAAAAGCAGATTGTTTATAAAGGAGCCAAATGTTTGTCAAGAGTAAAAAATCACTTACATAAAGTAAACCTGGTCTATTTCTTATTGAAATGCATTTTCCTACGATAACGGATATGGGTTTGTCAAACCTGGCTAAGGACGTAGCAAAGTTGGCATTTGTTTTAGTTTCTTCAAACTAAACTCGCACTTTGATTGCTTTACATCAATATCGCTCTCTGGCAAAATATAGCTTCCACACTAATTATCGTTAAAATTAGCTTTTCTCGCTCTAGCCTGCACTATAAAAGACGAATGCGTAATGTGTTAAGTATGGATACCATATCACATTTTGAATAGCATACGAATGTGTGTTGGAATATGAAGATCATATTTACCCACACAAATTTCACAAACTTCTTCAACCAAGATATCACAGCTGGAATTCTGAGCCAGACAACCAACTAAATAAAACCCAGACGAACACAGAACATAAAACATATTGGATCGGAAACAGATTCATTCCTACGACAGTGAAATCATTTTTCACGCATATTTCACGTCTTCCTATTGGGCATGCAATACACGTATCAAGAAGAGAAACCTTTGAAGGCTTAATTATCACATCATTTTATGTGTGTGTATTATCTAAACAAACAAACATGTGGCTAATATCTTGACATCGGGGTCATTAAGAAGGTACATGTTCTACAACTCACTGGCTTTTATTCCGCCTAAAATGAAGATATAAATCAATTAATCAACAATTAATCTGCTATAATGCCACTTGGTACAAAAAAGATGAAGATGTACGGATATTTTGTTTTATCTTACTATTTCCGTTAGTAATAATATGTTTTAAAAATTGTACGCTATTTTAAAAATATAATGTACAAAATAGATGGCCGATAAGGCCTAAGAGAGTAAAGCCGCTGATAAGGACGCCCATCTGAGGGTGCAACAATATAGAGCGGGCGTGAGAACCTGTCCCGTGCACATGCACAGACGCGGAGTAATTTCATAAACCTAAATACCTCTCAACTGATAAGATTGCAACGTTGTGGGTATCACATTAGGCCGGCTTTCCCATAGCTCATTCTTACACGCCAGCCGGGGCTGTGTTTGTCTGAACATAATCCGCAAGACAAAGTATAGTTGCCATGTTTTACGGTATTTACGCTGTAAATCAATTGTAAACGTAACGGAAACATAATAGACTTGTGTGTTTATATGATTTCCTTTACGTCTCGTATTTCGACAGCGATGCTAATCGAGACGATGAGGGGTGAATGAAGCCATGAGTAGGAACTGGACCACGCAATCGACCACGAACAATCTCAAGTTGTCCAATTTGATACAAACCTATTACATTTTTTTATACTTAATAATTCACATAATAATATCTATCCCTGCATATTTCCAAAATTTTGATATTGAATGTCTTTTAAAGAACCCCCCCCCCCCCCCCCAAAAAAAAATCTCATGTTTCTCAAGACTTAGCGGTTTTCTTTCTATTTATTCTGGCCAGATGAAGGAACGTCCGAATACTGATTCTTGTGTAGGTCCCAATGATTGAAGCGAACCTCGAACCTACGACCTCCCGAATCAGAGTACCGTGTACAGTAACTTACATGCACACTAAATGTAGTAGGTATCGCCTTGAACTTGACCGATAACCAAAACCTTGACTCTAATAAGTTTGCACTTGAGACTCCACCTAGAGTCAATAGAATTATTAGATCTTATTAGGAATACCGATAATAAGTGTGATTGATAAGAAGTTACTGGAATTGGTTGCTCAATTTGGTCCTAGATTATCTTTCCTTTCCGCTCTCCTGTTTTAGAATCGGTGTGTGTTTTAGACGTAGGTAAATATTACAGAATACATACAATGAAAAAACATTATCATGGGACTATGGGGTGATTGTAATAGGACTTTACCCCCGAGGGACTGGGGTTCGGTCAAAAGTCTGGCTACTGTTAAAATATGTCCCGGGGATGAAGGTTAATTGTGAAGGTTTGTCGGGACAATCAATCGTTTCGTTTTGTGCAAATGCACAGAAATGTTCCGCTATGTGTGTGCAACTACTACTGGCATACATTCACAGTCGGTACAACTACAATCCCTAATTTTTTGTATTAAATACTATTTCTAGAGCTGTGATGTCCTACAGGTAGGCCAGTGTGTGTATGCAGAGGAAGCATAATAAAATTATACTCGACCCACACAACTAAAGGCCGGCTCCTCAACTCAAAGACTGTCGGAGTCACAGCCCCCTATATCGCATACAGTCATCTCACCGCCTTGCAAGTACGTCCACCAGGCGCCACAGCCGACCAAGGGCGGCCACGTTTTGCACGGCGGAAACACGAGATCACGCCGCATTTACCAACAAACTGTTACATTCGAGCAACTCAGATCGCTGGAGAGATAGACACAGACAGACATTCCCGTGCGCTAACTTACTTACGAGCTCACTTACGAGCTCACTTATACGAGCTCACTTACGAGCTTACGAGGCTGGTTTCAAGGCTAAGCGACAGTATTGTGACATTGTGTCGTGTCACCCACCATTTTGGCGGCAAAGACTTGTTGTCACGTGACATAGTTATCAATATGTAGATAGCAGCACTATAAACGTAACAACACGTCTGACGTGCCTGCTAAAGTTAGAATCTGGTTTATCTTGCATCTTGTTAGATTCTTATTCAAAGCAAATGTGTATTATACTATGTACCAATGTACCAACCACCACAACATGTATTTTCTATGTACACATTTGTATTACAAATAAACTTATACTATACTAAGCTACACGCACCATTTTTTAAAATGTTTTAATTTAAAATCATCAGGTATCACTCATTCAACCATCTGCAAGCTTACATTTACTCCTATGTCATCACTGATCAGTTTTCAATCGTCATTGTACAAAAATCTCGAAAAAATCATTTCGAATAATGATTATCTGACGTTATACCAAGTACATAATATGATCAATAAATGATATCTACTCTCTATAATGTGTTCTACTTTCAATCAACTCTGCGTCTAGCGTTCCCTATCAAGGTTTACATAACCTTCATTCCAGGCTTGCTAGTATCTTTGTTTATTTTTAAACCATATCTCGTTATGCCTGCCTTGTCGCCTCACACACACACACACACAAACACACTTACATTTGGGCTTCTCAGCGATTGTTTTTCGGGGAGTTATTAGGTCACATTAGCAGCTATAGCTTCGTCAGCTAAACGAGCCAACGATGGGTGTGAGGAGGGGGGACCCAAATATGTGTATGTATGTATTCAATATTTCAGTTCATACTCAAATCTAATTTAACATCAACAAGTTGTTTATAAATATATAAATTGAATAACTATATGTTTTGTACCTAACACAGTCATGTTGAACATCATTTTAAAGACATGAACAAGAACCCTAAATTCTCACACTATTCAAGGTGTTTGTGTCACACACTTTTGATTAGAACAAAGAGTGGTTCGAACCATTAAGCGGGTGTTACACGGAGAAGTAAGAAAAGTAAAGAGCAGAAAGTAAAGAGTAGAGGTAACGTGTAGCTTACGGGACTTTTCACTTGTTCAACATTGTCCTACTATTGGAGAGAACTTCTCACTTTTCACTTATTCCCGTAAGCTACGCGCTATCTCTGCTCTCTACTTTCTGCTTTTTACTTTTCTATCTTTTCCGTGTAACACCCGCTTTAAGGTAGTCATATCTGTCGAAATAACATGTTCATGACTGTAAGTAAGTGTACCCGATCATTATGCTGTATAGAGCAGAAGGGGCATTAGAAATGATGATCGGGAAAACCCTCTAATAAAAACAACTCTGATAGTAATTGGCTGATCACATTCTCATCTGTACCAAACAGTCCGCGCGCGATAAGGGTCAGTTTGGCGAGATATCCCGCTGGGCAAGGAAGTGATTGACCCGAGGTCACCACCTGTTAGGCCCAGAGGTCAACCCTTTATCTCTGACGTCATTCATTCATACATCCTGTCAGGACTGATAGTACAATAATGTGTCCGAACTGAACTGATAACACTTACAATTGCAACAAAAAAGAAAAAAAAACATGCTGGCAAATTAATGTATAGTAAACAAGAGGAGGATATTGAGATTGTGTTGGTAATTTTACATTGTTAGTGTCCAGCAGAGTAGCCAGCTGCAATACCACTTCACTGTATTGGCATATAGGGAGTATTCACGTGCCATCATAACGGCCATATAAAGGTGAAAATGTGTCTACCTTTTAGCTCTCAATATAAAAGACGAATTCAATGCTCACCAAGAAATTGAATCAAGCATTTTGAAATAACGTCGCAGGAAAAATGCTGTAACATCAGCATCGAAACGAAACTAAAAACTAAAAGTTGTTTATTTGTCTAAAATATTATCGGCTCGTTGTGAAGGCTTAATCCGCCTGAGAGTAAAACCACCATGACACATCCAAAGACCGGCAAAGTATCCAGTTACCCTTCGCACACGCGGCCCTACAACACATGGCCCTCATTACCTGCATGGTTCTCGTCAGTCAGAGATATATCTAGCCCCAGCCACTTCGCCCTCATTAGAAGGCTCCGTCAAGTTGGCCCCCCCACTATAAAGTTTAGGGTCAATTGTTATCTCAATCGTTTGTGCATCGTTAGTGCACGTTTGTGCACGAACTTATTTCGTTTGTGCACATTTATTTCTTAAGATATAACGTTTTTTTTGTGGGGGGGCCAACTTGACGCAGCCCCCCCACATGTCAAATGTTAACATTCTATGATGCGGGTCGTTTGTGCATCGTTAGTGCAGGTTTGTGCACTAAAAATTTTCGTTTGTGCACGTTTAGTTCTCGAGATATAACGGTTTTCCTGTGGGGGGGCCAACTTGACGCAGCCCCCCCACATGTCAAATGTTAACATTTTATGATGTGGGTCGTTTGTGCATCGTTAGTGCAGGTTTGTGCACTAAAAATTTTCGTTTGTGCACGTTTAATTCTCGAGATATAACGGTTTTTTTGTGGGGGGGCCAACTTGACGCAGCCCCCCCACATGTCAAATGTTAACATTTTATGATGTGGGTCGTTTGTGCATCGTTAGTGCAGGTTTGTGCACTAAAAATTTTCGTTTGTGCACGTTTAGTTCTCGAGATATAACGGTTTTCCTGTGGGGGGGCCAACTTGACGCAGCCCCCCCACATGTCAAATGTTAACATTTTATGATGTGGGTCGTTTGTGCATCGTTAGTGCAGGTTTGTGCACTAAAAATTTTCGTTTGTGCACGTTTAGTTCTCGAGATATAACGGTTTTTTTGTGGGGGGGCCAACTTGACGCAGCCCCCCCACATGTCAAATGTTAACATTTTATGATGTGGGTCGTTTGTGCATCGTTAGTGCAGGTTTGTGCACTAAAATTTTTTGTTTGTGCACGTTTACTTCTCAAGATATAAGGGTTTTTTTGTGGGGGGGGGCCAACTTGACGCAGCCCCCCCATATGTCAAATGTTAACATTTTCTGGTGTGGATCGTTTGTACATCGTTAGTGCAGGTTTGTGCACTAAAAATGTTTGTTTGTGCACGTTTAGTTCTCGAGATATAACGGGTTTTCCGTTGGGGGGCCAACTTGACGCAGCCCCCCCATATGTCAAATGCTAACATATTCTAGTGTGGATCGTTTGTGCATTGTTAGTGCAGGTTTGTGCACTAAAAATTTTCGTTTGTGCACGTTTAGTTCTCGAGATATAACGTTTTTTCCGTGGGGGGGCCAACTTGACTCAGCCCCCCCATATGTCAAATGTTAACATTTTCTTATGTGGATCGTTTGTGCATCGTGAGTGCAGGTTTGTGCACTAAAAAGTTTCGTTTGTGCACGTTTAGTTCTCGAGATATAACGGTTTTCCTGTGGGGGGGCAAACTTGACGCAGCCCCCCCATATGTCAAATGTTAGCATTTTGTTATGTGGATCGTTTGTGCATCGTAAGTGCAGGTTTGTGCACTAAAAATTTTCGTTTGTGCACGTTTAGTTCTCGAGAAATAACGGTTTTCCTGTGGGGGGCCAACTTGACGCAGCCCCCCCATATGTCAAATATTAACTTTTTCTGCAGTGGATCGTTTGTGCATCGAAAGTGCAGGTTTGTTCACTAAACATTTTCGTTTGTGCACGTTTAGTTCTCGCTATATAACGGTTTTTCCGTGGGGGGCTTGCTTGACGCAGCCCCCCTATATGTTAAATGTTAACATTTTCTGGTGTGGATCGTTTGTTCATTGGTAGTGCAGGTTTTTGCACCAAAAAGGTTCGTTTGTGCACGTTTAGATCTCGAGATATAACAGTTTTTCCGTGGGGGGGCTAACGTCACGCAGCCCCCCCCCCCCCATGTAAGCGCTAAGTCTCAAATTCTTAGATTATTTAATGCCGATTCAGACATTTAGTGCCCCGAGTATGGCTCCGTCAAATTGGCCCCCCCACTATAAAGTCAGGGGCAAATTATTATCTCAATCGTTTGTGCATCGTTAGTGCAGGTTTGTGCACTAAAAATTTTCGTTTGTGCACGTTTAGTTCTCGAGATATAATATCGAATAGTATCGAACCACCGACCTGTTGAATAAGGATATCCGTCTTACCGTTGAGCCATCTTTATCGGTATCTAATCGATGGTTTGAGTTTAGTGCAAAAGGTAACAATTTCTATTACAACATTCAACGGAGTTTCAAGATATTTGTTTTGAAGATTATTGCAAGATTCTGGAGGTGCTACGCGAATAGACATGGAATGTGACTGATATTTATTTGGAGCTCTCCATTAAAAGGGTAAAGAGGAACTCAGACGGCTGGAACCTTGCATTTATTTTGAAAAATTGCAGAGGCCACAACATTATAAACACTGGAGCTTGTTGCAGATGTCAACTATTCGCTCTTCTGTTGGAGGAAGGGACTTATTGACTCTCAAAACCTTCCATTATGCCAATACTTCTGAAACACATACTTAGAGACAACTACTAGGCAGGTATCTGAGTCTGAGTATTTAAAATTGAAATGCAACCAAACAATTCTCCACAAGATCTTCAGTGATGGAAGAATATTGGCGACTCGATTGAGATTGATTGCATGAGCTGCGAACCCGCCGGCACCTACTGCAGTACTGGAGCTGATTTCTGACTTCTTTGCTTTGTGTTATGAATGGATTTCGATGTACGGACATGTGTACAATTAAAACTTGAAGAAATGCCAATGAAAATTAAAGGTGAGAACGATGGGGAGAACATTGACGTTCAGCCCATGGATTCTACCGATTCTGAAAACGAAGACACCGTCATTATCATCTTTCTCGTCTGCATTATCACCCGTTCATCGTCTCGATTAGTCATCGTTGCATAAATATGAGACGTTAAGCCCCATTAATCAATCAATCATCACCGAATAAAATACAAGATTCAGATTCAGATTCAGATTCAGATTCATTTTTATTGCATTTTTAAGTTTACACTGCGATCGTTTAAGTATAATAGTAACATTATTATCTAGTATAGTAAAGAGCTAACATGTTTTAAGTGAAATTATGTAGGCTATACAGAATATGTACAGTGTAAACTTGTTTTGTTGCTGTCATAAGCAGAAGCTTGAGAGATCAGCAACAAAACATGCCTCTATACTTATTTTGTTTACAATGAAAATTAAGATTAAGTTTGGTCTAGAGCTAGGACTATGTATAATGCTATATATAAGTCTTAATACTATGAAATGAGAAACAAATAGAGAATTAATAACTAACTTGCTCTAATATAACTGACTTGCATAGAAACTTATAACTAATATATATCTCTGAAGTAGGATTTTTGCACGATTGTTATATATTGTACGTTAATCCATTGCAATGATATCCATATTTAAATTTACGAGACAGTCTAGCATAGTATCAGTTTGTAAGGGGTTTATTCTTTTAGATTTACGAGATTTTCTATTGTTTCCGTGGATGTTGTAGTGAGCCAATGTTTCAAGGATTGCTTGAATCTAGATTTAGATTCTTGCTTTATTTTGATTGAGTTTGTAATTTTGTTGTATATTCGAGGACCTAGGTAGAGAGCATGTCTTTGAGTGATATCTGTTGATGGTCTGTGCATAATAAGATTTTGGCTAGTGTTTACCCTTGTATTTATGTGATGTGATATTGTTTTTATTGTTCCGGTATTTTTGTTTAGGTGCACATAGTTGATTAAGGATTTAACATACAGCTTTCTAATATCAAGTTTTTGGCTTTCTGTATGTACAAGCGAGGATGGATATTTGCGTGGTTTCTTAAGTATTATTTTTAGAACGATCTTTTGCATTATAATTAATTATTCGACGTGTGCCATATATGTTCCACCCCACCCTAGGATACCATATTGTGCTACTGATTGAAACAATGCGTGGTATACAATTCTTACCCCCCGTTGCCTACATTACCGACCAACCGACGGTCATTTTCCAAGTGTAAACGCTGCACAGTTAGTAAATCAGTCGGTAGGTCTACCAGAGTACACCTACGGCAGTTAGTACACTAGTTGCCATCTAAACTTGATCTAAAGAAATATCTATACAATACAACTCGATTGTTTCGTCTAATACGTGTCATATGAATTAAATCAAACCTGTTTCTACGCCAATTAAACAACAACGTAAAAGATAACCTCAATAATACACCAAGCTCCATCGTCCCGCCATTTGTATTTTTGAAATTGTGTACAGTATTCCGTGGATCCGTGATGACTGTGTATGAACGCTGGTAGAGTTACGAACGTCAAGCACCCAGAACCTACGATCGTAACGATGAGGGTAACGTAAACGAGGTCTTAGCGTAGGAAAAGAGAGAATGTTTCGAAGATTGTAGAATTTGTAAATCGTGTTTTTTAGGTTTTTTGTAATAGATGAAATGTGGTTATGTCATCGAAGATGTTGATCCATTATGAGACCAAGGTATCTGGTGTGGTCTACTTTGTTTATTGTACTACACGTGCAGTTTATTTTGTACCTACTACAAAGGTTAGAGTGTATTTATAGTTTAAGGTTGGGGTTGGTAGGTTGTCCATTTAATTTTTGGGAAAATGTTATGTATACAGTTTTGTCTTCATTTAGCGTTAGAAGGTTTTCATTTAACCATTTGACCACTTTATTCATTAGTTCCTTGGCTTGTTTATATGCTTCGCTCCATGTATTGCCAGTTATGATTAAAATAGTGTCATCTGCAAAACTTAAAATGCGTGCTTCTTTAGCATTACACAGGTCGTTAATGTAAATTGTGAACAGCAGTGGTCCAAGCACAGTGCCTTGGGGCACACCGCATTTAATTTCTTGTGGTGAACTTAGGGAGTTGTTAACTTTTACGTATTGCTGTCTTCCTTTCAGATAATCTTTAATTAATTCTAGTGCTAAACTCCTGATTCCATTTTTTTCAAGTTTTGTAATAAGTATTTTTTGAGAAACCGTGTCAAAGGCTTTTGCTAGGTCTAGATAAATTACTAAAGGTTTTTTGTTTAGGTTTATTGCCAAGTGTATCTCTTCCGTTAGTTTATAGATAGCATTTTCTGTGCTCTTTCCTTCGCGAAAACAGTATTGGTTTGGTGAGAATATCTTGTTGTTTTCTAGGTACTCGTTTACTCTTTTTTTAATGCTTTTTTCGTGTATTTTCGAAAGATTTGTTAAAAAGGATATGGGTCTGTAGTTGGTTGTTTGCGTTTTATCTCCTTTTTTGTGTATAGGTGTAATTATGGTGTTCTTGTATTCGCTAGGGAATACACCTGTTGTAAAACTTTGGTTTATGATGTGTGCTATTGGCTTTAGAATTAGTGGTTTCAGAGCTTTAAGTGTTTTTGATTGTATGTTATCGATTCCTGGCGCTGTGTTTTCTTTTAGTTCGGTTATGTATGATGAGATTTCTGTTTCAGAAACTGGATAGAGGAAAATAGATTTGTCTGTGTTACTTGGTTTATGTTCTAAAGATGGGGTAGTTTCAGGGAAGGGTTGTTTCTTTTTTAAGATTTCCTCTGCCATTTTCCCCCCAATGTCAGTAAAGTAATTATTGAATGTATCAGCTACTAGTGTTGGGTTGTTGTCCGCGTTAATTATGCCTTTATTCGTAGCTATTTCTTTTATAGCAAAACGCTTTTTTACACAATTGTTTGTAGCTTCGTTTATCACGTTCCACACTTTTTTGATGTTATTGTTTGCATTCAGTAGCTTATTCTTAAAATAATCAGGTTTTGTGATCCTAATGATCTGATTTAGTTTGTTACGGTACTGTTTATAATATGCTTTGAGTACGGTATCTAGAGGGTGTTTTATTACTTGTTTGCTAAGTTTATCTCGTGTTCTTATTGACTTAATTAGCCCTAGTGTAATCCATGGTTTAATTTTTTTGAAGTTATATTTGTGATTTTACATTCAGTCGCTTTATCAATATGGCCTCCTAGTATTTTAATGAAGTTGCTTGTTGCAATGTTAACATCTGGTTCATTTATTACGTTTTGCCATCCTTCGTTTTGCATTCTTTGATATAATACTTCGTAGATTAGTGACCTAATTTCTTTTTTACTCTCTACGTCATCGCGAAAAAGTTTATCTTCTACTCCATTCACCGTTTCAATTTGGATTGTAATTGGCTAATGATCGGTAATTGCTGTATGTAGAATTGAGGTTTTTATAGTACTTGAATTTTTGTTGTGACTGGATTGTATTTTCGATTTGATGAAAATGTGATCTATGCAAGATTTACTAAGGCCCGTTTCTCTGGTAGTTTCATTTATGTATCTCTTGTATTCCTCGATTCATTACATTGCGTTTCTTTGATATTTATGTTTGTATCGCCTATTATTATGTTAACGTTTGATTTTATTTTTGGGATATAAATGGCTAATTCTTCTATAAATATATTTATGTTACTGGAAGGCGATCTATATAAAGCTAAAATAGTGTAGTTTTTATTGTCTTTGTTGAATGTAATTGAAATACAGGTGGCTTGAGTTATTTCATTTATCTGTTCAATGTTAATTTTATTTACAGTGTTTTCCTTGACAAAGATAGATATTCCATCATGTGATGTAAGTTTATTATTATAATGGTAAGACTCGTACCTCTCGATTACAAATTGATTATTAGTGCATTTCATTTGTGTTTCCGTTAATATTATAATATCAAAATTGACTGAGGTATTTTGGAGAACGACTAATAGTTCATCAAAATGTTTTTGTATGCTGCGTATATTAATATGGATAATAGTGATGTTCGTGCTTGATTTTTGGGGGGTGTGAAATTTTGAGAATTCTTCGAGGGATTTGCAAGTTATGCAGTTGTCTCTGGTTTCGTTAAGTGTGAGGTCGATGTCAGTGCAAATAGGATGCGACAAAACCATCGTGCAATTTTATCCTATTTTAGTAATAGATCTACAAATAGATTGTTCAGTTCTACAATGGATAATTCTATCTTAAAAAAGAAAAAATAAAAAAAAAAAATAAAAGCCATTCAGACTTCTTATCTTAAGATTGTGATATTACTTAAAAAGCAAAAAGCAAAAACAACAAGAAACAAATAAAAGCCAATTACACTTCTTATCTACTTTTTTACATTCTTTATCAAATATGTTAAGTTTTTATTTTATCGAAAAAGCTCAAAACCCGACGACGGGGGGGTGCCGTATACAATGATGTAATCTGAACACAATTTTGTATGACAATCTCAGATCTGCATTTAGTTCTAATGGTTCTAACTTCTAATCTAGTTTGTTCTAACCCTTATTTGTCATGTGCGACAGTTTAAATTGTCTGTCCAGTTACGAGTCTAATTCTAAACTAATCTATAAATAGATACTCTAAATATAATTAATATATATATATAATTAATAACTAAAACGTTGCTTTTACTAAACCTCTTTTTCCAGACACATTATCTTTCCGATTAATAACACAACGACCAACATGATTAGTCTGACCAAACGTGCAATACAAGAACAATTACTAAACATAGTGGTATGATTTGGACTATGTAGTTCTGACGTCACTGAGTGCATCACCTGATCCTCGGTGATGTCACCCGAGGTTTGAAGGTAAACCTCAACCGAACTGTAAGACAGTTGACAAGAATACACGAGTGTGTGAACGTGTATCTGTCCGTTATTCTACGACCCTGCTCCCTGTGTCCCTGTAGTTTCGATATGTGTGTGGAACTACAGTACATAGTATATAAGTAAATCATGTTCGCAGATTTAGATATAATGGTATACGCTACTTCTTTCAAATACATTCTAAATGACCTGTTTAATAAGTTAAATGAAGTAATAAGTAATAATTTCCATGAAACTTATTTTTCTTAAATAATGTTCAATAAAGGCAATGTATGTTATTGATGATGATGCTCGTATTTCACAACACATTTATTATTTATCATATTTATTTATTATCTATATTTTGTATATTTATTGTGATACGTATTTGCTAAACGAATATGCAATCTGTATACTAATACTGTAGACTAAAAGCGTAAGCTAAATAAAGATAATTGTTGTTGATTTGTGATTGATTGATTGATTGATTGTTGATTGATTACAGCACACGTGAAATGTTTCATAAATATATCTTTTTTTTTCTTTTTTTTTTTTTTTTTTTTTTTTTTTACAAAAACAGACTATCAACATACAAACTTAACCAATAATTTACAACAATACAAACATAAAGGTCCTATAATGGCATAAAATACTCAGTGACTCAGTGTTCAAAAACGAGACGAAACGAAGCTCTAATGTTTGTGTACGCGGTGCGGCCGTAGGCGCGGGAAGGCGGGATACCCACAATGCGC
Source organism: Isoperla grammatica (assembly GCA_945910005.1). Lineage (NCBI taxonomy): Eukaryota > Metazoa > Arthropoda > Insecta > Plecoptera > Perlodidae > Isoperla > Isoperla grammatica. Next base: position 46,893,812 of record OX246743.1, on the reverse strand, counting down.
GGCACGTCACAATACAAAACATGATCTAAAATACAAACAAAATTTTGTATACACAATTCAAGATAGCCATATGTTTTATAATTGTTTTATTCATATTACTGTTGAATATTACGTATGTATAATCTAAATTGTAGATTTCAGAGCAATCGAAAGTAAGGCGATTTTAAAATAAATTATAAAACAAGGTCTCCCATTTACATTTGAAACAGACTGTTTTCTCGAACAAACCACAAATAAGTTTCATTATTGTTACTAAATAAGGTCTTGTTAATAGAATACACTAAGAAAAAACACGATTGGTTTGTATCGTCTTGAGTTATAGTGATTTTAATGTTCGCATGCGCTGGCGAAAAAAAGAGGCGTCGGACAAGTTCAAAGCGTCGTGACGCCTCGTTGAGTTGGTGATTTCAAAAGTATCATACAAGGCGTTATTCCCTGAAGTTCTGTGAATCCAACCATATATGATACCCTTTGCCCATATGATTGAGACTATTTTTCACTATTGTGTCAGTTAAATGAATGCAATTTGTTAAAATATATATGCAAGGTTCAGTCACATTCCATGTCTATTCGCGTAGCGCCTCCAGAATTTTAAACAAATATATTGAAACACCGTTGAATGTTGTAATAGAATTTGTTACCTTTTGCACTAAACTCAAACCATCGATAAGATACCGATAGAGGTGGCTCAACGGTAAGACGGATACCCTAATTCAACAGGTGGCTGGTTCGATACTGGCTCCCGGCAATCCTGACTGAAGGTTTTCCCGAGGTTTCCCTCAGTCACAAGATGAGTGCTAGGATTGAGTCATAGTAACAGTCCTCGGAAATTCCATCCCAACTTTTCCAAATACCGCAATACCTAGCTATTCACCTGATATGGACATGGATTGTCCCTACGCAGGTTTCCTACGAAACAAATATTATACTTACCACAAATTAGTTAGACCCTACCTATGCTGGGGAAAAGATCATATTACTGGTGTCCAGTACGTCCACAGCAGCAAAACTTTCATAAGGCTTTATTTTGATTTTTTACGTGGAGCTGCATCTAATGAAGTGAGAGCCCATGAAAGTGATTCTACCTCATGTTTAGTTGCCTATTTGTATAGCAACTAATGTGATATCTGAAAATAGCACTCTATCCGCTCGACGGATCAACATTTTCTCCTTGGTTTGAAGAACAATTTTTCTTCTTTGTGCCATTAAAGGTCTTTAGTTTCATTCCTTGTATTGCAAGGATTCCTTATGGTTGTTCTGTTTCGAATGACAGATACCTGCATTTAAATTCCTTGTTTTCTGCCTCCCTTTTCTTGTGCTTGTGGCAAATAGTTTGTAATGGATGAGTAACAATCAAACCTTTTGTTTTGTTATACTAACAAGTGGTGATTTTTTGAATGGAATATTCCAGTTTGTCCCCATTACTTCCACTGGGACCATAACAGATTCCATAGTGCAGGCCCCTAACTTTATTCTAGCCAACGATATCGTGGTGCACAATGCCTTTGGAATTTTCTACAATTAGTGAACTATCTAAATAGGTGGAGAAACGTCTCCCACACTACTGAATTGAGAATGTACCGCTCAACTACATCTCTATTGCCTCTATCCAATTTAGGACACGATTTTGACTTGTCTCTCGATGTCCAACGTGCATCAAAGATGTTTGTATGCGAATTATATGGTGGCAAGAACATATCAGAAGTCAACAGCCTTCGATATTCCCTCTTCTGTTCGAGGAAGGGACTTAAATTGAATCTCAAAACCTACCAGCATGCCAGCACCGTTCTGAAACACTTACTTAGAGCAACAATCATATAGGTATCTGGGGGAGTAGGTTCTACTGGAATGCAATCTAAATATTCCTCCAGCAGATATTCGTTGATGGAAGAATAATGACACTCGATTTTGATTGATTGGATGACCTGCGAGCCTGCCCCTACAGAAAAACTGAACGCAATACTAAAAATACAAACAAAATTGTTTGTACACAATCAAAGATAGCCAAATGACTTATAATTGTTTGATTCATATTCGTATATGATTTAAATTGTAAAGTAAGGCGATTCTAAAATAAATTATAAAACAAGGTCTATTTACATTAGAAACAGACTGTTTTGTTGAACAAACCACAAATAATTTTGATACTAAATTAGGTCTTGACAATAGAATACACCAAGAATAAACATGATTGGTTTCTATCGTCTTGAGTTTAGTGATTTTAATGTTCGCATGCGCTGGCGAAAAAAAGAGGCGTCGTTCATGTTCAAAGCGTCGTGACGCCTCGTTGAGTCGGTGATTTTAAAAGTATCATACAAGGCGTTATTCCCTGAAGTTCTGTGAATCAAACCATATATGATTCCCTTTGCCCATATGATTGAGACTATTTTTCACGTTAAATGAAGGACTAATATGGGGGGGGCGGCGTCAAGTTGGCCCCCCCACGGAAAACCCGTTATATCTCGAGAACTAAACGTGCACAAACGAAAATGTTTAGTGCACAAACCTGCACTACCGATGCACAAACGATCCACATAAGAAAATGTTAACATTTGACATATGGGGGGCTGAGTCAAGTTGGCCCCCCCACGGAAAAAACGTTATATCTCGAGAACTAAACGTGCACAAACGAAAATTTTTAGTGCACAAACCTGCACTAACAATGCACAAACGATCCACACTAGAATATGTTAGCATTTGACATATGGGGGGGCTGCGTCAAGTTGGCCCCCCAACGGAAAACCCGTTATATCTCGAGAACTAAACGTGCACAAACAAACATTTTTAGTGCACAAACCTGCACTAACGATGTACAAACGATCCACACCAGAAAATGTTAACATTTGACATATGGGGGGGCTGCGTCAAGTTGGCCCCCCCCACAAAAAAACCCTTATATCTTGAGAAGTAAACGTGCACAAACAAAAAATTTTAGTGCACAAACCTGCACTAACGATGCACAAACGACCCACATCATAAAATGTTAACATTTGACATGTGGGGGGGCTGCGTCAAGTTGGCCCCCCCACAAAAAAACCGTTATATCTCGAGAACTAAACGTGCACAAACGAAAATTTTTAGTGCACAAACCTGCACTAACGATGCACAAACGACCCACATCATAAAATGTTAACATTTGACATGTGGGGGGGCTGCGTCAAGTTGGCCCCCCCACAGGAAAACCGTTATATCTCGAGAACTAAACGTGCACAAACGAAAATTTTTAGTGCACAAACCTGCACTAACGATGCACAAACGACCCACATCATAAAATGTTAACATTTGACATGTGGGGGGGCTGCGTCAAGTTGGCCCCCCCACAAAAAAAACCGTTATATCTCGAGAATTAAACGTGCACAAACGAAAATTTTTAGTGCACAAACCTGCACTAACGATGCACAAACGACCCACATCATAAAATGTTAACATTTGACATGTGGGGGGGCTGCGTCAAGTTGGCCCCCCCACAGGAAAACCGTTATATCTCGAGAACTAAACGTGCACAAACGAAAATTTTTAGTGCACAAACCTGCACTAACGATGCACAAACGACCCGCATCATAAAATGTTAACATTTGACATGTGGGGGGGCTGCGTCAAGTTGGCCCCCCCACAAAAAAAACCGTTATATCTCGAGAACTAAACGTGCACAAACGAAAATTTTTAGTGCACAAACCTGCACTAACGATGCACAAACGACCCACATCATAAAATGTTAACATTTGACATGTGGGGGGGCTGGTCGTCAAGTTGGCCCCCCCACAAAAAAAACGTTATATCTTAAGAAATAAATGTGCACAAACGAAATAAGTTCGTGCACAAACGTGCACTAACGATGCACAAACGATTGAGATAACAATTGACCCTAAACTTTATAGTGGGGGGGCCAACTTGACGGAGCCTCATTAGAACCCGTGAGCTGCCTGGGATGGGATCATGGGCCAGAGAGACCTGTCCAGCGTAAGCAACACCAGACAATAAACACCGCGCATGTAGGAAGGCAAGAGTCACTGCCCCCCCCAGCCCCCCCATAACCCCAACCCCCTTAAGAAAGTAAGTGCAGCTAAAAGCTGAAATAAATTTGTATTAATTTATATATTTAAAAATAAGCCATTTTATACTGGATAGCGAGGAAGAAGAATGGCTGAGGAAGCCGCCTCTCTGCATAGGAAAAAAGAAAATATATATTTATGTATTGATGTGACTATTTGCACTATTCAATAGATATGAAAAAATGAATCTTGATCGTGGCAGATGGCAGAACATACAATAAGAGGTATTCCACCAACAAGTTAACAGTGATAACAATTGGAACATAATTACAGAACTTGATAGACCCCTATATTATAAATGGTTGTACTTCGTGAATGTGTTGTGAGTGCACTTCCTTCGCCCCAGTTATACAAAATTAAAGTTTTGGGAGAAATTCTAAATAATTCGGCCACTGTATCCGGTATGCCTACATACTTCTTGTTGCCATTGACTTTGAGAAATCAGTATCACAAGATCCTCGCAACATTTGCCTTCGCCATCGTTCTGTTACTATAAGTATTACTATCAACCAAGTCACTTCTCATACATTTGTCTTGCATAACCTTTTGAGAGCCAAGCAAGCCACTCTTGTTTTTGTTCCCGTACTCAGATGGTGCTTGATATTGTCTTAGGAGAACCAAAGATACTACTAGCCAGGCTGAAAATATCGATACATTGACTGTGCATCGACTTCGATACATTTAGCTTGGCTATCATTCGAGAGGTCTCTGGTTCGACTCCGCGTAGGGTTGGTTGCGTCACAAAGTGGATGATAATATTGGTGAACGACAAAACTATCTTCTCTTATCGTCTGCAGCTAAGTAGTTTGCCATTCCTAATATTATACTTGTTATATTAGAGTATATTTCTTTATCGAGTGTGTAAGTGACAAACACACATATTACACACATTACACAAACATATTACACAAACATATTACAGACATTACACAAACATATTACACAAACATATTACACACATTACACAAACAAATATTGCCGGTACATTGTGAAAATGGCCATAGTTATTTGTCCTCTGCTATCTCAGAACTATGATGTATTTTTAGCGATATCATTAATGAGTGCTTTATATTTATCTCCCCCCATCCGGGTATTTCACACTTGATAAGAACTGACTTCTGGCAATCGAAAGCTAAGTGACCATTCAGTAAGTAAGTAGGTTCACAAGTACTGAAATACATCCAATAGAAAGTACTCTTCGATTCATTCGCTTGTAAATAGTCAAAACGTGGTTGATGTTTTTGGTCCGGTATGTGAACACTCCTTATGGTTTCCTTCAAAACTTCCACTCACTGATAAAGGATGACAGGGGAAAAAATGTTACGCATACTATGAAGATAGTGGGCTTCACCATATCTACCACATGCCAATAGTCCATCCAGATGACAAGTGCCTGTTAACCAGCATACGTGTCAACCACTTGTTGATTATTAGAACAGATTCGAAACCAGCCGGGGTAAAACTGTTGACGAAACCAAAATAACTTCATCTTTATTAGGGAGGGACTCTGAGTGGGTGATTGTAGCGTGTGAAGATGAAAATACGTCACTTATCATGCAATATCCAAGCGAGGATTCGAACACAGAACGCTGGAACATAAGGCCTACGTATGTATGAAAGTTGGCCTACGTATGTATTATATTTAGGCTTTACGGATATTTTTAGAAGAATGCTAATCGAGACGATGAGTGAGTGATTGTAGCGTGTGAAGATGTATACGCCACATATCATCCAATATACAAGCGAGGATTCGAACCCGTCCCAGGTCTAGGTCGAACAGGCTAGCCTAGGGTTTAGGTCGGCGACGGCCACTACGCTATGAATGTTATCAGCTCATATGATTACCAAAGATTATTGAGGGGAGATTAAAGCGAAACGAAGTACACACACGTGGTCTGCTTCTCTTTTCTCGCCAAGTAGGCCTAGCACTACCCGTGAGTCACCCAGGGCCGGCCGGCTAGACAGCCACGAGGCTATCAAGATCATTCAAACCATCCCCATATCAACTACAGATTACACTTGCCATAGAATAAAGAATACAGACATACCTTAGCATCCAATGTATCGGTATTACACTATTAACACGTCAATCGAGACCATTATTAACTCACATTACACCAAACTATCAAATGCTGACACGAGGTATTGCACAGTGGGTGGATCGTGGCCCTCTTGTTCTGCTTTTCTTTGTGGGGGTTCGGCACATGGCCAACCACCGAACGGCCAGGTGCAATTTACCAAATATAACGTAATCGGTTGTTAAGGGGTTGGACAACACAATATATGCCACGTATTTATAATAATACAATAGGAGTACATAGTTCAATTCCACATATCTATTAGACTACTTTACGTTCCATTCATTCACAAATATACAATAACATACACAGAAACAACATGAAAATATACAATAACCATGTAATACAGAGGAAGACATCCCCAATGATGCTATCGTATTTATTGAAATTTACCTGCCCGTGAGCGGGAAAGACAATGTAGGGCACAAATTGCCCTCTATAGCCATGTACAAAAGTGGACTTATAATCTAGACTAAGGACTATGTACTAACTAATAAAAGAAAGTGGCAAACAGGGTGTAAAATTGTTAGAAAACACATTGAAAGGTTAAACAAACAAACAAACAGTTCAAATTGGAAGACACACTATAAAGATGCTAGCAACATGCGCAGCACTGTACTTATGTGTTTGAAAGGTGGATGACGTATGTCTGACCAGATAACGCGAGTGTCAAAACCACACAAAGGGTGTGGAAACTCCCTTCTCCGGCACAACAATGATATTAATTAGACAGACAGACAGACAGACAGATAGACAGACAGACAGATAGACAGACAGACAAGGATTTCGAACGCGAACCGATCATAAAAACCTACCGGTGTTCCGTTCAACAAATTCGAGTGGGTTTAATAAACCCATGCATACCATTACCAACATATGAGCAAGTGAGAGATGGGAAGTGCTATACGGTACTAATAAAACAGTCGGTGTATAATGTTGCTATACTTTCTTTCCACCCACCTGTGGAATTTCCGATACTTCTGGGTCTAGAAAAAATGTAAAAAGCAAATAGCAACTTTAGTTACTACTTCACGCTATACAACGTTTACCACATACGAAATGGTTCACAATTAGCTTTGCAACCCCTAAAATAGGTAACAATAATGATTCCTGCACCCCAAAGTAGTTTATCTCTTTTATCGCCGTCCGCGGTTGGGGCGTAGGGTCCTAAGGGTATGGCTCCCTCACAGGGACGTGGGTTCGAATCTCGCATAACGGCATAGGGTATGGGTTTCTGTCGCCCTTCCTTCATTGCCTCGAGTAGTATTGCAATAATAGAGACGAAAAGCAACAAGAACCAATCTTAGAACAACTAGGGTGTAGCAATACACTGACTGTATTGTAAACAGTGTAAACAGTGCTTCCAATAACAAAATGTCTGCCAGACGAAACTGTTTCCCCCGATTCCCTCGGGATTAGACCTGCCTCAAGGTTTCCTCTAGACTTCCTGCGGCTACAAACAAGCTGCACGATAATCACAACTAGGCTGATTTATAATACAAGGGTGTCGAGATAAGTTTGTGTTGGCTTAGTCTTTACTTGTTTGCCTGTATTCGTGAGAAACACAGGCACAAAGGTTAGGGTTACGTTTACCAGAGTTTGTCACCTTGCTCTACAAATATATCTCGGCTGTATGAACGAGGCATACGATGTAGTAGGTGTCTGCAATGCCCAAGTGTAACATAGACTCTTGGGGACGGAATTTGGCAGTACGAACATTGACAACAATCGACAAAATATGGAGTTGTTTGTTGATTGATATTTGGGCTTAACGTCTCATATTTTTGCAACTTGGCTAATCGAGACGATGAGTGGATGAAATATGAAGATGAAATAGGGGGGTGTTTGGAGGAAATCAAGTAAGTAACCCCCTGAACAGCGACTGACAGAGGGTCTGTATTTAGCACATGGCGCTAACCACATCGGCTGTTAATAATTAAAAAAGGGATGCAAACGGGTCTATGAAAGTAATCTTTATGATATTCAGTAATATCTCGGTTGAGCGAGTGTTACAACAATTAATCTCGGTAATAGGGGTTAATGTGACACGTGTTAAGGGAGGTCGGTAGAGGACAGTGACGCCTGTCATCGTCCTATGCAACAGTCAGCCCCTTCACAACAAAAACCTCTTTGGGATTTTGTAACAACACATTACAAGAGTCACTTGTCAATCGCATCCCGTCTGACCCCGGGGTATATAGAATTGATCCAGACTCCAGGGTAGCTCTGCCTGTCGTTAGAGGCGACTGAAAGGCCGACGACATATGATCTAGTTGCCAAGGGCAACTTGACGTTTTTTCAAACAAAAATAAATAATATACAGAACAAATAAATCTTAAAAGATTCTGAAGTGTGATATATGGTGACTTGTAAGCGACGCACATGCCCGAGTGGACAGCCCCCCCTGAGATAATATCAGCACGTGACCAGTGACGGATACCCCGTGACGGGTACTCTCGGCTATCACACGTCGATCAAACATCTCGTACAAAAAGCCAGACCTTGTTAATTATAAATAACCTTCCTCGTAGATCATTCGTCTCGTGGCCGACCTAGCGTGTGCGCGCTTTTAGCCTTGTTTGAAACAATTCCCTAGTGTCCAGAGGGTTCCTCTATATAGGCTCTAACTAGGGAGTATCTCTCCATTAGGGCCAAACAGGAACTTTCTAACTATAAATACGTTATATATTTATTTACTTTTGAAAATATATAATATGTTCCTGGGGTTTGTAGATGTAGATCTTTGTATTGTCTGGGGAAGGGGGGGGGGGGGCTATACATGACCACGTGACAAATGACTACTTCCTGCGCCTCGTCTCGTCTGTACTGATACAAGGGTTGAGGCCGGGTGCGGCGCTAACAAGCCGTACAGCCGGCAGCCGCACCCATTACCCGGCCAGACTTTTTACCGCTAGACATAATTACTTCAACACGAGCTAAATTAAATAAACTGTTGACAAGTTTAATTAAACTGCCATAACCTATTACTCAAGATTTATTTGTATCTACTAATTTGCCGAGATGTTAGAGTTCGAGGGAGAGGGGGGGGGGGCTTTGAACTTTGCGCAGATGTGATGGAAGAGATACAATACATGAAAAACGGGGGGTTGATGGCGCGGGAGAGGGGGGGGGGGGGGAAGCGGCACCTATTCAGTTATTATTATATCAATCCGCGATACAGATGAAATTATAATTGCAAGGCTACTTTTTAAACAAATTCTTGCATTTTGGTATCACAGTGCAAAACAAAACGTATTTTTTGTCAAGGCTGCCAAATTTTGGCTACCGGTTGGTCTGTCTAAGAACACTTCGAGGCACCGTAGAAACAAAGATCTTGTAACAACGCGGTTTACTAAGCTCTTTGTGACCACTGCATGGTTTTCAGGACTTAGGATAACAATCTTGAAGGTTATTTATTTAGCGGTTTAGGGCTCACATCAAGGGCTTCCGTTTCGGTTCCACTTAGGGGAGATAAACGTGTCAAACCCTTTCATTCACTGCTCCCCATCCCTCGACTCGTCAGGCGCGGTTCAATCAAATACCGAATCAAAAACATGTTTTCAAAACAGACTTCTTTTTAGTGAAGTTTTTTCGGGTGTGTTACTTTCTTTCATTTGATGGGAAATACTCCCTTCTTGGGTAAAACTTCACAACTGGATTCACGCTACAATTGTGGGGTGGGCGTTCTCTGAAATGGGTTGTAAGTTGTAAGCAGATTTGTAGTGTTGTATTTTGTACATATTTTCCATCAATAAAGTGCACAGTAATATTTGCATGCTATTTCTGCTTCCTAATTTGTTTGATTTGATGAAGAGTTATTTATTATTATTTATTCATTATTATGACAATTCTTCTAGTGATCTGTATAGTTTGTAATCCATAAAACATAGTGTTCACCGGACAGAATGCTACTAAACTATGTGATCGCAAGACTAGAGTCATTTTTAGGACACTTATACAAGATAAAATTTCAAAAGATGTTTTCCTCCGTCGGCTGGGGCTCAGCCCCAGACCTAGACGCCGAGTTCATAGTTTTCCTCGTTCTCCTTGTAACAACATGACTCGCCTGATTCTGCGCATGTGCAATGTAGAATGTCCTGCGCGATTTCCAGGTATGCACTCCACTCACTTATTTCTAGTTTTTAAAGGCAACAGAACTTCCCCCTCCCTCTACCCCGCGCTGTAAACACGCTCGTCTGATGGTGATAGGCGGTGTTTGTACAGAGGGTAGATAGGCGTGAGAAGCCCATAGAGAGAAGAGTAGCCCACAGCCCACTGTATAGCATGACTCAAGCACTTTCAAGAGGACACTCCTCAGTACTCACTCGTTCAGACTAACATAAACTTTCAGGTTCTTATTACAAAAAAATAACTAATGAATTAGTTATGTAGTTCCCTTATTAGACCTCAATAAATGAAAGGACTCTGGCAGGACTTTTCTTCCAAGAGGAACTATCATTTCTTTTAGTCACATGTTTACACAATAATGAAGAGCAGACAGAAAACATCTATACCTTGTCCTTACATGAGTTTTGAACCTATTTACCTTAGGTCCAGTCTCACAATGTCCCAATAACTACTTATTCATCAAATAGCTTTGTTTTCTTCATGGCAACGACCAATCTTAACACTTGAAATCCTCCAAATAGCTTAGTTGGTACAAATAACTTTCTTATTGGGAGATTTTTACACCAGCCCTAAGTTTAATACACATTTTAATCTATGAGCCACTTCTGATAAGTCAGGATAATGTACAAGGTAATTATTGAAATACAGACAAGACACCAGTGAATAAGGGCATATTATGCCTTGCAGTAAATCAAAGGGCATAAACTAAAATGCAGCCACACTATATAGTGAGGGCTTGGCATCTGTTTTCTTATACTAAAAAAGCTGTAAAACAATAAACTGTTCTTGAACCAATTAAGAAATCCCAGCTGATCTGAAGGGTCAATGTCCTTACATAGCTCTCAAAGAGAAGATGTTGAAACTCAACACTTTCATTCAAGAAAAGCAGCATTTACTACCATAATATCGTAAAACTGTGCAGCTACCATTACTGAGCCTGTGTTTACACCGGGAACAATACAGAAACGTGTTAGTCACAATAAAGCATGTAAAATAACATTAAAAGGTTATTATCTGCCGCCATTGGCCGACTCCACAGGTGTTCCTTGTTCTTCCAGGTGTGCCAACTGTTGAATGCTGAAGACCCCAACGTGTTGAACCCATTGGCAGGCTCCACAGGTGTTCCGTGGTCTTCCAGGTGTGCCAACTGTTGAATGCTGAAGACCCCAACGTTGAACACATCGACAAAATCAGCTTTCACAATGATCTCAGATTTCAAATAAGATCTAAAAATCACTGTGAAAACCGGGTTCGTCTTTCATGTATGGGTCAGTTTGTCTCTCCATCTTCCTCCATCTTCCTCCAGCTTCATCCTTCTCTTCTCCAGGCTGCCCATTTGACTGATGAGCGTTTTCTCCAGCAGTTTCCCTGGTCTTCATCCTCTTCTTCTCTAAGCAGCAAGATCCACACCGTTATACCTCAGAAAAAATAAAAGAATTGGATTCAAATTAATTGTGGCAAAATAAATATTTTCTCCTACTATCTATCTGCTGCCCCCCTTCCAAAGAACCAAAATCATATGCAATCATCTCCATAGGCGTTGTGCAATCAATTAACACAGATTAAGAGCATTTTATTGAAAGTTGTGACAGTATCAATATCAATACATGCAGAATATGTTGTAAACCTGAAAGGAATGTACAATAGTGTACAAAACATAATGTTCTAGTTACCCTCTGATTATATTAAAACCATTCAGTTGCATGGCAAATATCAAGATTGCTTTGCTGTATGATATTAAAGTCCTAGTATCATATTAAAAACCACTTAGTTACTTAGACAATACAGAAGACTACATTATAATTCGCTTACAGCTACAATAAATGGTAGTAAAGCTAGGTCACCTTACCTCCACTTCACAAACACAGCTATTAAAACGTAGGATTTACCATTTCCCACACACGATTCGCCAGCAGCCACTATTTCACTAAAATTATGAATGAAAAGTGATGTTCATTCATAGGTCAGCTTGACGTGACGTCATGCGGAGGTCCGTTATCTTGTGTACTGGCCCCGGAGGTCGCAGGAGCCACCGAGCCACGCACTTTCAACCGGGCGTCACGTGATTGGCGAATTATCTGTGATTCACTTCGGGGTCCGGGATGGGTGATGCGTTCATCTCGAGGAGGGCGGCGATCACTGCAGTTCCACAGCCCTCTGGAAGACACTGCAATTCCACGGCCCTCTGGAAGACACTGCAGTTCCACGGCCCTCTGGAAGACACTGCAGTTCCACAGCCCTCTGAAGACACTGCAATTCCACGGCCCTCTGGAAGACACTGCAGTTCCACGGCCCTCTGGAAGACACTGCAGTTCCACAGCCCTCTGAAGACACTGCAATTCCACGGCCCTCTGGAAGACACTGCAGTTCCACGGCCCTCTGGAAGACACTGCAGTCCCACAGCCCTCTGAAGACACTGCAGTTTCACGGCCCTCTGGAAGACACTGCAGTTTCACGGCCCTCTGGAAGACACTGCAGTTTCACGGCCCTCTGGAAGGTACTGCAGTCCCACGGCCCTCTGGAAGACACTGCAGTGCAGTTTCACGGCCCTCTGGAAGACACTGCAGTTCCACAGCCCTCTGGAAGATACTGCAGTCCCACAGCCCTCTGGAAGAAAAGGCGGGAAGAATTAACACGTGGGAAGTGACAGTTGGCGATATTTGTTGCGTATCCACTGTGGTATACATAGAATACATGATTGAAACGGCAAATGCTCTTTCAGTCGCCCCGTACGACCAGCAGAGGTACCATGGACCTGTCATGCCCGGCCGGTGACAAATCAACAAGAAATCTCGCCCCTCAATCTGGTACAAATCAAAACAGACAACAAAAAACAGCAGAAATAAGGAGTGACGGAAGGATTGAGTCTCCACACGCGCGACAGATCGGTAAGAAACGGGCATAAAACATGGAGGGGGGGGGGGGGGCTACGAGTATCCACTTACAGTAAACATTGGGTAGAGAGGAAGGGATGAAGAGATACCTTCGTCTCCCATGCTGACTAGATCAGAAACCTCTCAGACAGACAGACAGACAGACAGACAGACAGACAGACAGACAGACAGGTCGTATCGCGTTGCACGCTGGGTAATATTATAACGCGCCGCATACGAACGTATATCTGGAACAACAACCGACCGTTGTCTGATTTCGGTGGAACGAAAGAACAAATCGTAATTGGCTATTTGTTAGGGTTAATCTTGTGGAAACACGCGCTGAAATGTCAATTAGCAGCTTGTGGGGGGGGGGGGGGGGGAGCTGATTAGCGGGGCTGGTATCAAAAGAAACAGCCCCCCCTTTTTTTTGTAAAGAAGTAATTGAATTCCTTATACGCATCGTGGTAAAAAAAAATTAAGTAAGAAGACATCAAATTATTTTATTTGGGGCGCCAGTCCGAGTACCACCGAGGAAGGGGAGTGGGTTCGAGACCCACCCCCCCCCGTGTCATTCTAATGGTTGTTTCGCAGAGAACAACTACATTATTGTGACAAGAACAAAATAACCTGTTGACAGACTGGCGACTTCTGAAATGACGCGTCACAATGCAACGCGAAACGACACGAAAATAAAATGTAGTTTTACTAATTTATACGACATTTCAATTTCTTGTATCTGTTTTGTAAATTATACAACAGCTATTCTAGTCCACAATTGAAAGAACAAGTAAAGCCCTGTTGAGCACATCTGTGCCGGCCCAACACTCAAGTGGACATCTCATCGCTGCCTTTGATTTGGGTGGAGCAGAAACGATTCAATTCAAAAAGTAATATCATCATATTCATTTCGTTTCAAGTGGGCCCTCAACCCATGTCACTTCTTTGTCTGTACGCTCTACGGGGGTGGGTGTTGATCCGTGCCGTTGTCGGCTCTGCATCCCGGTCGTACAGGTAAATTAGTATAATCAGGATGGTGAATTATGGGGGCGGGGGGGGGGGGGGGGGGTCAGTTCTCAGTTGAGGGCAAATGGTCCAGTGACACATGCGATGTTGCTAAGGGCCGGTTTTTCAATCAGTTTTTTAATCAGTGGTTGGAGTAACCAAGGCTTTTACCAACATTGTCAATGTAAAATGTAGATGCAACCCAAACATATTAAAAATGTTTTTTTTTTTAGTTCAAACTAATTTTGTAGGCCTATATGATAACAATTTTTAAAAAGCACAACTCAGTTTTAATTTATTGAATTCATAAGCCTGCATGTTTGATGAATAGGAAATAAAATAGTGTATGTATATGTTTTCCTGGTTGGCTATTATTGCTTGAGATGAGTGAAGTCATTTGTCAAGCTCACAAAGATATTAAATTATGCAATCTAAAAGAGGCCGTGGAAGTACCTAACCAGCCTTTGGTGAATTGATGGTCCATCCAGTGTTTAGACAACAATGATCTGTCTGTACCAAATTCTTTCAAATCACTGTTGAAAGGTGTGTTTTTTTACCTGAACAAAACACTATTGCATCATAATACACATGTTGACCAATATAAATTATATCTATTTATTAGTTTGTATATAAATAGTATGATATTGCTGATTTGAACTAATATACAATGTGGTTTACATACGAATTTAAAGTCGCTGGAATACGAATTCTATCAATTTGATAAGAGTAATTAGGAGACGTTTGATAATTGGTTACTAACAGTATCACAGCATTCTCAAGTTGGTAATAGCTCTGGTTAATCTAACCACTGATTACAAAACTGATTGAAAAACTGGCCCTAAGGTCTTTGGTAAAACGCGCCTCTCCCAACACGGCCCCTAAGACCAGACCAGCATGCCCGGCCAATGAGATCACAGTTACAGGAAAAACACTCACAAAATGATCTGTGTAGCAGAACTGATGTAATTAGCGCAGCACAATAATTAATTGTGAGTGTCTGCCTGTCTGCCTGAAGTAATCTAATAGCCGTGACGTGATCGCTAACCGCAAGCCCACTTCGCTAGAAACTGAATACACAACCAGAAACGGAAATTGAACTTCTTTGAAAATTTATTTACAGGCATTCCCTCTCCCCCTTTCTTTTTGTCAGCACTACCATTGATTGGCACTACTACGGATAATAGTATCAAGTGTACACACTCAGATACAAGATGTTTATCAGTGGCGGACTTAGTTTGTACCTATCTATGAGCGGCGCTCAACAAGTGCGGCCACGCATGTGTGTGAAGCGGAAGGGTAGTTGGGAGTGTCCGGGCGGCGGCGTTGCTAAAGGAGATCGAGTTCTCCCGGCCGAGGGGGGTACGCGGCCCCTGGGGTGGGTGGCCGACCGGAAGTGAGCGCGCATACGTCCACGGTGGTCACACGGGTCACACTATGACCTCTCTCACTACACGAATGACAGCCGTGACAAAAAGTACTATTTGCCGTTGCTGATATTTCAATGTCTCACGCAACGGAGCATCGTCTCGATCCGCCTCGATGCCTGCAGCCATCTTGGACTCGTCTAGGTGGACACCCGATACCCTCTAGGCCTCGTGGGTATTCTCCTAATGGACGCAGACACTTTTTCTCAAAGTTCGCGCCGATGTTGGTGTAATTCACACCACCCCCTCCCCCCCCCCCCTTTACCCCTCCCACACATGTCCGTCCTGACGTGCATGGACAGCGTCACTGGCTGACTTCGGCCAATAGAAACAGAAACTACTGCACCACAAACCACAATAGAACTAGGATTTACAATAACGATGTTCAATAGCTGCCAAATAGTGATTTATATTAGGGGATTGATGTTTAAGATTATTACATCAATTATGTGAGCACCGCCATGGATTACAAAATGTACAGAAGGTAAAAAGAATAATTTTAGCATAATACATGATACCATTTCATTCATAATAATTGATGATAAAAGATAACGGCATAAAAATGGATTACGAAAATATAAAATTTATTTGAAAATCCCAAACATACTGATGGTAAATAGAATAATTGTTGTTGGTACAGTATTGATTTTAGCAACAGTACAAATTCAGTGCGGGAAGAGACCCGCGCGCTATCTAGAAGCTAAATATAACAACACTCATCTGCATCAGCTATGTCGGTAACAAGCAAATTGTGAAGTCTTCTTTATCGATCACCAGTTGGTTCAACATTTCACTGCTACGAGCGCTGGCCATGGGCCAATAAAAGAAGACCCGACAGTTTTATCGACTGCGCATACCGACCTCGTGAAATCGTTCTTGTTCGTGCTGCTGTGGCGGAGGTTACTGGAACTAGTCGCACGCGGATGATTCAAATTAGTATATTTTCGTCGGCTACCACGTTTTCATCCTTACAGACTCCAGTAACTCAAAGCGCGAATATATTCTACATGTAATAAATAGCTAATCTCAGTGAGTTTTCTTTACAATAGTCTAAGAAAGAACTTCGTGTAATGGCACCCGAACAAAGCTGGTTCAAAAGCGTTTCTTGTTTTGTATGAATATTCACTTTGCCTACTTGTCTCCTTGCCGGAGCCCCCTTCACAAGTATTTTGTACACAGTTCTCATGATTTACGATTAGCATAACACCCTATTACTGTCTTAACAGCTTAGTTAAAGAATAAGGACAAGGCACTGATTTGTTAGAAACGATTTACTAATCTTTATGAAGACTTAAATATTTAAAAGGCCAGATATTATATGGGTGGGTGCGGCAGACATACTCAAAAGTTGGAATATAACTAACTGTAATGATTCTTGCACCAGTGAGGTATTTCAATGAACGTAATGTGGGGTGCAAATCAACCACCTTCCAATATTGTCCACTGGGCATTCACCCTCAATTCGTTCCCACCGACCAAGGCAATTGCCAATAAAACTGCACCGAGCGACACGAACTTTATTGACTCGACACTTGTTGAGGTGGGGGGTATTGATTGCACTACCGGGCACAAACAAACCGTTCACATACCTATTACAGACGACAGTTTGAAACAAACCCGAACAAAGAAAGAACGAGGGCTTGCTGACTTACTTACCGTCCGTCATCGCTCTCCGTCCACCGCTAAATCTGCACCGGCCGGCGAACAAGTTACTAAGGATGGGCAAAAAGAATCGATTTTTGTATGTATCGATTTTTTTCACCCGATATATCGATATTTTGAATCGATTTTTGTCATCCGATATATCGGTAGAATCGATTCTTTTGTAGGCGATCTTTTCACTTTTTTAATCTCTTTTCAATATCGTATCGCCATAAGACAAATTAGAAAATATACTTCTTAGTTGTCACTAAAATGTGCTTAAAGTGTGCATATGAGGATGAGAACAGTAGTTGCACTACTCAATAGACGTCGCAACCGAGCCGTCAGCCGACTGACTAGCTAGCTAGGCGTGTATAGCATGGCCGTGGCTACTAGTGCTACTACGTAGGTTGGGAATATCGCCACGGCGCCACTATACGATCTGACACGGCCGGCTGCACTCCCGCCGATTCTTTGGGGCGATCTTTTTTAGATCGATTTTTTGCGATCTTTTGAATAGGTTGGGAATATCGCCACGGCGCCACTATACCGTCTGGCACGGCCGGCTGCACTCCCGCCGATTCTTTGGGGCGATCTTTTTTAGATCGATTTTTGGGCGATCTTTTGAATTTCTTTATTTCTTGTCTCAATTTCTTATTTGCAATATAATTTTGAAGGTTGGATTATTGGATTCTTACTTTTACTTTCCAGTATGCGTGGTGAGTGTGACGGTAGAGTGTATAATTACTGTCCAGCTAACTACCTTATTTATTTAACGAAAAAAAAATCGATTCTTTTCACACGATCTTTGTAGTCTGTGCTTGTGTCTGCAGTCTGCAACAATATCTTGTGTATTTTATGGTGGTGGTGTGTATTGTTTTATCATATAACACGTTCCACGGACTAGTTTATTTGTATTTATGTATTTAAAGTGTTTAAAGTGCACCTCGTTCATTAACGCCGCCTCTAATGCTCGTGCGTAAAAAAATCGGAAAAAGATCGATTTTCTGATATATCGATTCTTTTGTGTAAAAAAATCGATTTTTTAGATCGATTCTTTAGACGACAGAATCGATTCAGATTGTATCGGATCCTAAAAGATCGATCTGTATCGATATATCGATTCACTCCAAATTTTTGCCCATCCTTACCGGCTACTAGACGTGCAAAACATATCGATATTTCGATATATCGATACAATGTACCCGATATATCGATATTTTGTATCGATACAGTGAGGTCGATATTTCGATAACGATATATCGCCTACCTCGATATATCGATATTACGATATATCGATACATCCATAAAAAATGCCCATCTCTACAAGTTACTCCTGCCTGCAACAGGTCAACTCCCGTCTACATTCCACGCATACCGACTACTCTGCAATCAACAGGTCTCACATCATTAGCGGCTTCATAAAAATAATGACACTCGCGTTTCGTCCGGCCGCCGATAGATGTCGTACGCGTTCACTCGGATAGTCGCGACCTTGGCGGGCCCCGAACATAACCTAGCATTATCACACGGTCCGTGGTCCGCCGCAGCCTCAGCGCGAGAGAGACGACGTCTTACTCGCTCAGCGGTGAACGAGCGAGAGAGAATTTCATTCAGAAATGGTTCTGTATTAAAACTAAACGTGACGTGACGTCACGCACGCATTTATACGGTGTTGCCATGTCGTCGCCGTTTTTTTTTTCATCTTCTTCTTCTCCATCTTCTTCGTCTTCAACGTTTCGAATCACGACGAGGGGAAACAAAAAATGTGTACACTTGTGTTCATTGAAATCGGGACGTTGACACCGTTCGGTAATTTCCCATCGAGGTTCGCTGGAAAAGGGGGCGGGGCGTCGCCTAGTCGCAAAGGGATCGCTCTCCCAAGTCACGTGACCATGGCGGCACATTCCCACACACACGTGTTGCACGCAGCGCAGGCCAGATAGATAGCCAATCGCGTTGCTGCAAACACTTTGGCCGTGGGTGTACCGCACGAGGAGTTCTCGCGTCGGTACCTACATCGATTTCATTGATAATATCGTATACGAGCAAAAAACAAAACACTCCCGGAGGTGGTTTGTTCGCAAGTCAATGTACCTATTAACGATCTCGCATTCCTCGGCCACATTGCCCGTTTTCAAGGGAACTCTCGCTTTTTTTTTTTTACCCACTACTCGCTCGAAGCGTAGAATAGAATTAATACTCCCTAACCATACCGGTAATTGGGCGTTCACCAGGGTACATTCGTCGGCCCGTTCCTTTATTTAATAACAACTTTTAATTTAGTATTTGTCGTTGCAAGTTGCGAGTTCTAGAGTTACATTAATAGTTTATACGCGTAATTCTGGCCGCATCAAAGGAGCTTGACAAGTGGATGGATATCTGCCCAGAAACAAGTCTGGGACGAAGCCCAGCCAAAGCGAAATCTACGTTGCACTTCACGGAGACACTGTACACGCATTCTGGTGGTAGCAAATAAACACATGCGTTATGTTATACCATTATAAATAGCAGTCAGTTGTTGAATTCTGCATTTGCTGAGCCAATTAAAACTGTACTGTACTGCTAAGCTATTGTTGTTTTCTTCAGCAGATTTCATTGACAATTTCTTCCTAGTGCCAGACGTCTCATGTCATCCCCTACGACCTGTGACGGGGGCGAGAAGAGGACACGACACGGTGAGACACAAGAGGCCGACGGCAGCGCCGTGCAAGAATGCACCCCTAGTGCCAGACGTCTCGTGTCATCCCCTACGACCTGTGACGGGGGCGAGGTGAGACAGAAGAGGCCGACGGCAGCAGCGCCGTGCAAGAATGCACCCCTAGAGCCAGACGTCTCGTCTCATCCCCTACGACCTGTGACGGGGGCGAGAAGAGCACACGGGAGGCCGACGGCAGCAGCGCCGTGCAAGAATGCACCCCTAGTGCCAGACGTCTCGTGTCATCCCCTACGACCTGTGACGGGGGCGAGAAGAGGACATGGGAGGCCGACGGCAGCAGCGCCGTGCAAGAATGCACCACTAGTGCCAGACGTCTCGTGTCATCCCCTACGACCTGCGACGGGGGCGAGAAGAGGACATGGGAGGCCGACGGCAGCAGCGCCGTGCAAGAATGCACCACCGCCTCGGGCTGGACGGCATTGCATACCACACCGACCACACGTTGTTGCTCGCTGTGTGTGAATGGCGGGCGGACCAACACACACTCGGTGCCACTTTGGCTAAACTCACACATCCTGGTAGTGAGTGGAGGGAAATTACACAGATTCATCTCTCTCTCTCTCATTCTCTCTCTCACGTCCCGCGCGTAGCTGCTAGTTATTTATTTACCACCTCTCCCTCCCTATACCCAGCTAGGCTATGTGTGTGAGATTATACACGCACACACACGCGCGTTACCGAGGTGCGTACAGCAAGGCGTTACGGGGGCGTGGTGACGTACAACAGGATACAAGAGCAGAAATGTGTGGGGGAGAAATCAAAATTTGATTATTCCACACAGTACATTCAATACGGGATACAGATTTGACAGAAAAGGAAGTTAAAAATCGAGAACATACACAAGGTGGTGCCGAAAGTCAAGTGCACATGACAGTAGAAGTGCCACGAAGCACACATAGCTTGGTAGAAGCGTCTACTTGCACAGCACCTGACATGACAGAAAGGTAACAGACTTGGCAGGCAGAGCTCGGGACAGTTTTGGCCAGACAACTGAGAGAGAGACACAGTCGCGACAGACAGAGAGCTAACGGCATCACAGACAGTCTCTCTTAGCCGCATTCCTTCACGTGTGAGACACGAGAATAAGACCCTCGTCTCCCACGCCCGACGCGGTTGTATCGCAGTGGGGTCGAACCCCGTACAAGATGCATTTTGCTTGCCGTCCATCAGGGAGGTCGGATTTCATTAAATATTTTGTGTTTCACGACGTACTCGACAAATACATAGGTATAATCTGACGTCTTGAGGTGATTGGTGGAAAGTCACAGCTATATATGACGTAAAAGGGAAAGAGGAGGACGTGGACTCGCCAGAAACAAGTACGATTTCCTTTCATCTTATAATTTTCTATTCGTTTTCTCCACCAAACAATTTTGTTTTTAGGAATACCAATCATTAGAATCAATATCAAAACATGAAGGTATGGCCTAAATATGAGGATACTTCGTCTGTATTTAATTTACTATCTATTAGATATATTTCATTGGTTCGTGCACGAACTGTATTAATTCACTAAACAATAAACTAGACAAACAGCCGGGGTCGTAGGACGGAGCCCTGAGTTACTCCCGACCGACAAGTGTTCTACGAGGTGGCGTGAAACTAACGCGCTGTCTGGACAGAGAATGCACTTGGCCGCACACATTCCTCGACTAATGTCGGACAATTGTAATGGTAATGAGCCTGCTTGCTCGCTGAAGTCACGGCCACTTGTATGCTGACTGACTGAACCAACTTACGCAACAATGGAAACGCGGAAAACGAGCAGAAATAGATCGTCGATGATGTCATTTTAGTTATTTCTAGCTTTGGGGTCAAACGTTTTTTCCTTTCTACTACTTCTTCTTGTTAGTGGCTTAGACAGACGTACTTGTCATTCCTGTCCGCCAACCGCCACACATTGTCAATGAATTGACAATGTGTGGGGGTCCGGGTTCGAAACATGGCTGGACTTAAAATTCGTGTTTTCGCGAATCGTGATACTGATTATTCTAAAAATTATTTAGGGCTCTATTCTTCTCTCTCATCACGGTCTTCATAATCTTCAACACAAATACAAAATGGTTAGTATTTAGGAGGCTGTGGCATCACAGTAATATTTCAGATAAACAGTCTATTGCTAGGTAACCATATGGTTGTACATATCTTTGTTTCGTTGGTTTGGTGCATATTCTACTTGTCCGAAACAAAACACGACCGCTTGGCTATTTTTATAATCGAAACTATGAACAACCAATGATAGTAGACGATGACCTTGTATTCTATACGCGTCAATGAACCTTGACAAACATTTTAACAAGTTGCCATATTATTCGTATTGTCTCTCGCTTTTGGATAGATTTAAAAGATCTACGATTTTTGAAGACCTTTAGCGACCGATTCGGAAAGCGAACGGAATGCAAATGGGCCAGCGAAACCCGTGTCCCTTCGCGACGACCCGAAAGGAATCCATCTTTTGTCAGTTCGCTGATTTAATAACCACCTTTCACAAGAAGCCGCCGCCGCCTTCAACACAAATACAGATGGTCCGATGATCGATCAATAAATCTATTCTCTCACAATAAGACATTATAGGCGCGATCCCCCCCGAGAACCTTTGTCCTTCCGTAGTCGAAACGGCGATGATAACAGCCCGAGAGCAAATTAATCGTCGTAATTGACAGCAAATGGCGGCCGCCGTGCGCGGGGGGGGGGGGGGGGGGCGATCTAGGAGGCGCCGGTTTTCCGCATACCATCACGTTTCCTAACGAGACAAGAATCCAGGTAGCGATGCTCGCGACTTGGATCGCGGCAAACGAGCGCGCCAATAACTGCCTGTCAACATTCCTGACCGGGGGGCGTCGTTAGGGTGTCCTCATCGCTGTTGCATCTTGCTGTATCAGACGTCGTAAGGACATACGAACACTGTTGCATATTGCTTGCATCTTGATGTATCAGACGTCGTAAGGATGTATGAACACTGTTGCATATTGCTTGCATCTTGCTGTATCAGACGTCGTAAGGATGTATGAACACTGTTGCATATTGCTGTATCAGACAAGACTGTTGCACACTTGCCCCTGCCTCAATCACCAGTCAGATAGTTCATCAAACACATCATTATCATTAGCATATGTATGTTTTGAGTACTTAGATACAATAATATCACACACAGAAGTGAGCCAGAATACTTTTCAACGGTCAAAACTATGTTTCGAATGTTGACGTTTTAAATCTGAACAACAGATAATTGTTGATTTGTTAAATAAAATAATGTAGTTCTACTTTATAGTGTGACGAGGAAAAGACGGGATATAGCCTACCTATACTATACTATATAGCCAAAGAAACAGTCAAACAAAATTTGAAGTAGAAACAAAACACAATTTCGTTAAGATTAGGCGGGGTTTGAAATAAAATTGAATTGTTTGGTTATTATAGATTTTATCATAAATTCATATGCCTTTCAATTGTAAACACCGCTTTTATGCAATCTAAAGCTGATGTGTACGCGAAGTGATTGCCGCGGCCTGTTGTCCCGGGGCCAGCTGTGTGAAGTTCACCGCCACGAACACCGCCGGTCGGTAAAAGGGCCAGACAACTAGTCACAGGAATGTAATCATGCGAACCACCGCCCGCAGCGATCCTCGTGTTTATTTGCAACACTTGCCCGCGATAACGCACGTCCCGGCCGAGGTAGGTGTGAGAATATACGACGTGCTGTGAAACTAGCGCCTTCTTACCCCAACCACCTGTGAGATTCGTACAGTCTTCAATTTACGCTCCATGTTTTGTAATTATGTGTACGGAGACAACAAGACATCGGAAAACACAATTGATAACGTGTAGTTACAAATGTAAGCATATATAGACGAATGAACTCGATTAGCACAACTTCGTCAAAAACATAACCTCACTTTCGGAGTATTATTTGGCGGCTTATAAATTTCATATTTTGTTAGCTAAACTATTACAATTGTTATGGTATGTAATAAGAAATCATCTAATGGTCCGAGGTGTATGACAAATCCAGTTGTCCACAAAGTTGCTGGGTTTGGGTTTTAGAAGGAGATTGTATAATATACAATCTCCTTCCTCCCTTCTTTTTTTATATTATAAAAGTTGGTCAACTACACCAACCCTATCTTTCAATGATAATTGGAAATTTGGCCAACCTAGATCATCAGTCGTTTGTCCATTTCCTACCAGAATACGTGGATGGCCTCGGTCAAAACGTAGCGGTCAGCGCAAGATCTGTTCCCACTTGTTTCAAAACGAAAGCGCAAATTGAAGCCTTATCAAAACGAGAATGTTACATTCTGCTCCTAAGTACTGTCAAGACCATTGACAACGTAAGATCAAAACATTTATTTCAAAATAATGTTTCGATTTACCTACCCTCATTAAAATGATAAAATCCAAAGTCGAGACGTACCGGCACTCACAGCACAGCAGCCAACTCTCTCACCACAAACACAGCACACGTCAAAGTAATTAAAAAGAAAGAGATATACCAAACAAAAGATCGCACACAGGTTCAACCGCCTCGACGCTATCATGAATTCCAAACAGTTTAATTCAATTTGTGCAACGGAGGCCGTTTTCCCCGCGCGTCGCGTCCACCTGGCTTCGGCTACACCGACTAACTGTATAGGTAGAACCAGAAGAACTGACAACATTCCGGGCCAAGGTCCCAATCCGCTCCGTCAATTGGGCAACGACCTACACTGCAAACAATCTATGGAATGTATAGCCGAGCCGGCCGGCCAGGCCTTATTAATAAATCCAAACGTGGTATAGCAAAATGAAACTTACACACCGAGAATCCAATCCAATCCAATCCGATCCGATCGGCCGGCAGAGAAGTTCTACTACTCCTCCAGTTCGTCTTCGGAGAGAACACTGACCCAATTCTGAAACAAAACCCACGAAGTATCGTTAGCGAAATGCATGTATACTGTGTGTGCATTCCTCGACGCAACTCGGGTCAATATACTCGGTACGGTTAGTAGCCGACCCGGCCAGACATACAGACAGACAGACAGACAGACAACCAGCCAGACACAACACCACATAGCGGGCAGGGTTATTGCGCCGGACCTTTACCCACTGTGACTGACTATGCTAATGGATGTTCATAGTCCGACGTGCAACAATTAGCGGGTATGGATGTTCAAATTACCGTTCTGTATAGTTAGTTATGAACACCACACAACATAAAATAACGTACTTTGATCGGGAAGTGCAACATCTGAAGCATTTATGATACAAATTACCAACGATCAATCAAAGAACCTATAGTCGGCCCAAGGGTAGCTTGTCCCCGCTACCTGAGCCAGAACCTAATTATAATTGCTTTATTGCGAATATTCCATTGTTGCAGCGCATTAACTGCTTCGTGTAAACTGTAAATGAACCCCTTTTAATTATTGTCAAAGTGTGTTTCACGGACACAATGCAAAAGCTCGCACAAAAAAAACGGGCATTTAAAAAATAAAATTTTCTTTTAATGATATTTGGGCTTTACGTCTTATATTTTTGCAACTTGGCTAATCAAGACGATGAGTGGGTGATAATGAAGATGAAATTGGGGGCTCTTTGGAGGAAAGGGGCAAGTAGGAGGGCGCGTGAGGAAAGGGGAAAGGGGTGGAAAGGGGATTGGGGTGTGGACTGCACTTCGTCTGACTTCTCCT
The DNA here is from genome assembly GCA_945910005.1 of Isoperla grammatica. Lineage (NCBI taxonomy): Eukaryota > Metazoa > Arthropoda > Insecta > Plecoptera > Perlodidae > Isoperla > Isoperla grammatica. The sequence goes on along the minus strand of OX246743.1, from coordinate 46,868,220 downwards.
CCTCAATCTGTCCGGCTAGGGTGGCCCTACCAGAAGCATACGCTTCCGCCGGCATAGCTCTCGGGATCAACAAAGCACGCAAACCTGCCCACCACGATAAGGTAGCAGTCCCTGGGCAAGAAAATTTTCTTTTAAAACTTGGGATGATTCTAAGAATATTTTATTACTTTCTCACGCGGGGTGATAGTTTTCTTTATGCAACGGTTCGAAAGCATTGAAAAGCAATGCAAACCGTCATAAATAAAGCTTGGCGCAGAAAACAATACATCCAATCGCAAACTGTACCGGCGTCCTGTGCTAAACCAAGCTAAACCTAACATGTAGGCCCATAACAAACAGGCTGGTCTCCAAAACATTGCGCAAAACAAGTGGCCAATTGGCGGACGGTGCGGTCGCGTTGGCGGGCATGCGCCAGCCAGTCGTGCGCCGCGCGCTGGTCGTTAGCCACGCCCTCCGGGCACTGCGCCGGCCATACAGGCGCGCGTGCGCACACAGGCCACGCCCACTCTGCGTACGAGCGCGTGCAACACGACCCAGCTACCTCGGTCAACTTGGCCCAATGTTCCTACCTCTGATTGAAACAGATTCATTTAGACCTTCAACTACTTATGCGTTGTGGCAAGTATATAGTGAAGATACTGTATCGATATATTCAAGAACAAGTAGCTAAAACTATTACTCTTATAAACACGATTATTTTACCACTGGAGCATTGGTTTCATCAACTTACGGTACCAATAGAGTAATAGTTTAGACAAATGTCTAAAAAGTTTAGTCTAACGTATAAAAAGTAGAGTGCGCAATAGTTCAAAGTCCCCAACGTGTGACAATAAATGCATCGGCCGCGAGTGTAACGATGGAAGGGGAAGGTCTAATTAGGGGCCCCCATCACGGGATATGGCTCGTTAGTTTGTCTTCCTCCCGCAGCCGCAGCCGCAGCGTTGGTGGAGGCGCCGGGTAAAAGTCGCAACTCCCTTGCCGACCCCGTTCAACGCCTTTCTATCGTTTCCCAGACCACAAGGGTTGTGTCACATTGTGTTACGGTCTCCAAACAATAAACACTACTTTAAATAAATCGATTTGTACTTATAGTCTACCCACTAAAGTCACAAGAACTGAATTTCATTAGGGGACATTTATACAATATGTTGTTCGTTGCCACATGACGGCTCCAAAGTCACCGTTTACGTCTACACAGCAGTATCGTCGGTATGACATAGATAGGTTCGACTTCAAGGCAAGATACAAAGTTAAAAACCCCAACCCGAACCGGGAATCGAACCCTGTAGGCTACCTTCTGCACTGGAAGCAGAAATACAATAGATTCAATAAACCCACTCAATATACAATCATCGAGCCACATTCTTCGAGTACTTATTTAGCCGGGGTGTTTGTTGAACTAAATTCAACGTGAGAGAGGTGTTTTGACGTCACCCCAGTCTGGACCCCCCCCCCCCCCCCCCCCAGGTACTTTCTCCTCGCGCGGCACATTCCTTAGAGACAGATTCCCACGTTCCACCGAGCGAGCACTTTCTACACCTTCGCGCGCAGACAAACAAGTGTTCCAACGGGGCTTTTTGCGACGCCTAGGGGTGTCCATCGTAAGGGGAATATCGGGACTGGCTAGGGGTGTCCATAATAAGAGAATCATCGATACTGATCGCATAATTTCATATGGTACGATATTTTGACAAAAAATCCCGGAAAAAATCTATATCCAGTGCAGAAGACCCAGCGTTCGATTGCTACGTGACTGGCGTGGTTTGTACGAAATATCAGGAAAAAAATATCACTACTACTTGGCCATCCCTACCTCTCACGGAAGAAGTGTCATTCACACCAGGCATAGACGACCCGGACTTATCGCGTCGTGCAATATAGAGCTTTGTGTCACTACCACCACTGGTGCTGTGATTGGTCGGAAGCCGTCGGGCGGGTGGCGAGGGGGGGGGGGGGGGGGGGGTCAAGACTACAACACCTCTTGGGGTTGTTACGTGAGTGAGTTCCTGGCCCTTGCTTGAGCGTATAAGATACGTCACTTCCCGTATCGAGCAAGCGGGTTGTCTAAGGACATTGTTTTAATACCCTCTACAGTCTACAGGGCCTACAGGCGGTTCAACACCCTCGCATTCATGTTCAACGCATGTGATTGGTGGACCATTCTATGACGTTTGGCGTATCTCTCAGTTACTAAGTGGTGCCACAATTCAATTGAATACAACACCGAAAGTTCCGCCCCGGGCCGAGTGTGACGTATGCCGGGCCCGAGCGTGCTCGGGTGTGATTGGCCGCGAGCTAACATATCGCAGATCTATCGATCCACAACGCAAGCAATTCCCATTATCAGCGTATTCCAAAATGTTTTGAGCAAGTTGTGATCGCAACCGGGTAGTGCATCCATGGTCTGACATGGTTATGAACATTAGAGTGTACAAGGACAAATGCGACTAAACTGGAGTGTACAACATCGAAATGACATCGTAAAGACCAGCCTGTTGAGACTGAGTATAGTGTTCAAGCCTCGCGCCATATTAGCGCAGGCTCTGCGCATGCGCCAAGCTAGGCGAGTGTGTGTGAGTGTGTGTGGCGCGCAGCCGACCGACCGCCGGGACCCGACCGTGGGATTAGGCTATCTGAAAAGTCGCACGGTCCTTGTATGGTCGAGGCTGCTGCGTTGCTTTGCGTTGCAGCCAGACAAATAGGCCACCACTGCAGCGGCCTACCACCTCGCGATACACCTCGACACTACGTGGTCACTGTATGGTCGAGGCTGCTGCGTTGCGTTGCTTGTAACGCTGCACTAGCCAGACAAATAGGCCACCACTGCAGCGGCCTCGCGATACACCTCGACACTACGTGGTCACTGTATGGTCGAGGCTGCTGCGTTGCGTTGCTTGTAACGCTGCACTAGCCAGACAAATAGGCCACCACTGCAGCGGCCTCGCGATACACCTCGACACTACGTGGTCACTGTATGGTCGAGGCTGCTGCGTTGCGTTGTAACGCTGCACTAGCCAGACAAATAGGCCACCACTGCAGCGGCCTCGCGATACACCTCGACACTACCGTGGTCACTGTAACAGGAGTCTCAGGGTCATGAACCCAGGGCTCCTGGTCCTACGAGACTTGGACCTATTGGACTCCTACAAGTACAACCGCAGTGGCAACGAAAACACAGTGGCGTAGTCGTTAGGGGAAGAGAGGGGCGCATGCCTCCTCCGACCCATCCAATTGGTCAGAATGTCGCCACTCCAAGGTTCCAAAGAGACCCACATAAAAAACAAGTAAATATTCTAGTTTTCACCGAAACACGAAATCATCGTTGGCAATATCGTCAACTTCACTATGTGCATACAAAAAATACGTGTAAGCATTTAGTATAGTATCTAAGATCGGCAACCTCCAGGTCCCCCCCCCCTCTCCCCCCTGGCTTGGAAGTACATGCACACAATCCAACGCTATTAGCCACCTACACGGCGCCGACTAGCTACGTACAAGTGCTGATGGCTGTATTGTCAGCCCACGTGTCTCATTACCCCGCGGGGGGGGGGGGGGCGTATCCCCCGATCAGCTCGGTTGTAAACAATCTGCAGTGTAATCAAAACGTCAACTTTGAGAGCGGCCGCGCCAAGAACGATCGAAAACAATTTCTCTTTCATGACGATCATAACGCGATGCACTCAACAACGATATTACTATAAAGCGTGGCGGCTCTTTCAGTTCCCTCGGACGACAGGAAGAGCTACGTGTATGTGTTGCACCAGGGGGGGGAGGTGCTGCTAGTCAATAGGCTAGGAGTGGTCAGTTAACGGATGCAACGCCATGAATCACACACACAGACACGTCCTCTGCCAAGGTTGTCGTGTACATGTTCACTTGTGCTGCATCGCTCCGTGTACGACCTAGGACCCACAAGGCTGCGTTGTTCCGGCAGTACGGTTCGATCCCGGCCACCGGCAATCTTGAACGAAGCTCTTTGCGACGATGTTCCTCAATCCTCAGTCATAAGGATGAATGCCGCGATTGTGTCCTATCAAAGATTCCTTCCAACTATCCGAGCACGTCCCTAATATAGCTGGTAAATCAGTTACCCGAAGAGGAGCATGTCAGGTAGCAGACGTTACATCCTTATAAATGTTTTGATACTGAATATTGGGGCGATTCATTGTGTGTCAGATACCCTCACAGTTGCGAAACAACCCCTCCTACCTAACGGGGCCCGATAGAGTCGCGAAGGCGGTGAACTAAGTCGAACCCACAGCCTTCCATCCAACCACCGGTCGCCCACAGCCTACGTCACTAAACCAGGCAGGCTATCGTTCCCACAGTTCAAGTAAAGTAGGGCCTACGCGAGGTGTGGGATAGCGAGTAGCGAGGCGAGCATGGGCGGCGTGAATCATGTATTTAGGCCCAATTTAGGAGCTGCAGCACATGGCTGCACGGTTAGTGTAGTACGAGCCACGTGGGCCGCTGTACGTGGCCCACACGTGCTGGGCTGCAATGCGCGGCAACACAGACTCTGACTGACTGACTGACTGACTGACTGACTGACTGACTGACTGACTGACTGACTGACTGGCTGACTGACTGACTGAAATATTTAGCTGAAGCTTGCATTTACATTAAGGTGTATCGCGGGTTGCCTAGGCGCTGTAAGACAGGTGCACTGTTGGGGTAGCAGGGTTGAGCTTGAGATAGCTGCCGCGCGGAGCGCTGAGAAGATGTATTGCGGGTTGCCTACGCGCTCTAAGTACGGGGTAGCAGGGTTGAGGCAAGTCCCGCGCGGAGCGCTGAGAAGATGTATCGAGGGTTGCCTATGGGCTGCAAGTCAGGCGCACTGTTGGTGGCGGTGGCGCGTACATCTAAAACCTCCCTCGCTCTTAAAGGTGCATTCACAATCTTTACTAGTACTATGGTTTAATGATTAAGACTAAGACAAACAACAATAAGACAAACCTTAGTCACAGCCAATCAGAGCGCAGTATTCTCTTTCCCAGCCAATGAAAGAAGCCTGTGGCTTAGTCTTAATCATTAAACCATAGTACTAGTAAAGATTGTGAATGCACCTTTACCCCACACATTAATGATTCACATTGGTTAATTGATCTTGTTGCCAATTTCCAACTCTAGTAGTTCTACTTTTCAAATAGATTTTGATAACAAGTTTGTAAATGTAAAGGACTACTTTAGAAAAATCGAAATTTCAAGTAAAAAAATAGGAAGCGCCAATCGTAAAATCGTGCGAAATTACAAATTCAAACAGACACAAAAAAACTTGTATATTATACTATTTGCTCAAAAACAGTCGCTCTCTCGTCAGCTTACAGATATGGACGGAAGAAAACGTTTAGTAACCACAGGACATGAACGGTTAATTAAACCCACTCACTAAACGAGCAGATCTACCGAAAGAGACTCCGAACAGTTTAGTGGAGTAATGTTTAGTTCCGAAAGAAGACAAAGGCGTGGTATCTGACACAATTCGCCATAGATGCTAAAGAATGTTTACAACTGCGACAATATTTTATAGTAAGTGGGATTTCGCCCAACATTGTTGATATGACGAAGTTTCGGCGCCTGTGTTGGCGTCTTCGTCACGCCTCCCTGAGGAAGCGGACATGATGGGTGTCGAAACGCCGGGTGAAATCTGCACTCCCGACGCGTCATAGCAGCTAAGATAACAATCCGAGTAGAAACGAGGTATTCAAATATCCGACACTAGCTGGGCAACGAACTCGGGTCTCGACCGCTCCGTCATCATTCTGTATGAATCTCCCCTCCCGCGCAGCCCAAATGACGTTTCTATCCTAACACTTAACAATTGTATTGATTAATTTCTGGTTTAACACTTCAAGAAACAAGAAAATGAATTTACTTTTTAAAATGCGATCGTGCCCATTTTGAGCGAAATTGACACGCTTGAACGAAATAAATTTGTGAAAGTTTATGGTAATCAAAAAAGATTCACCACCCTGGCCGGCCCTGTATGTTATGCCTTTACATTCTGCCCTGTATGCTATGACGTCAGACATATATGAGTCTACTATACATGGAGCACCGGCCCTGTATGTTATGACCTCACATTCTGCCCTGTATGTTATGACGTCAGACATACATGTCTGCTAAACATGGAGCAGCGGCCCTGTATGCTATGACGTCAGACATATATGTTTGCTATACATGGAGCACCGGCCCTGTATGTTATGACGTCAGACATATATGTCTGCTATACTTGGAGCAGCGTCGAGCGCGCAGGAATGTCCCAGTCCTTGGCAATGAAAGAAACCTAGCGACGACATTGCAGCGCTGAAACCAAGGCTTAATAAGGCAAAGTCAGCCATTGTCGGTCACGGCGACGAGGCTGTTGACCAATCAGATCACTTATCTCAGATATACCGCGGGCCAGACGACGTAACTAGTATCAAGCTGACGAGAATGTGTGACAGAACGCCAGGAACCTGTACGCGTTCGTTGAAACGTCGTGCATGGAAGGGCAAGGAGTAAAAATATCTAAAACTAATCTTGGACATAAGTGAATATGAAAATACATGGTATTTCTTTCCTGTCCGGGGTGATAGGCCCGGGGTGACTCTGCTAGTCGTAAGAGGCGACGAAAGGAGACCCTGACCCTGTCCCTTTCCCTCCTACTGTCCCATTGATAATTTCTCCTCCCACTTGACCCTGCCAACCCTTGCTGGACTACCATATGACGACCCCCGCGACGTACAATGGATCTGATTCGGATATGGCTTTATTCTTCATCGTCATCTTTCTCATCTTCATTATCACCCGCTCATCGTCTCGATTAGCCATTGTTGCAAAAATATGAGACGTTAAGCCCCATTAATCTCTCTTTCGCTGTCGGGATTACTATGAACAATATACTCACTACTTATGGTACGAAGTATGTATTTCTTACAGTTCCCTGGTGTAGCCTGCAGCCTGGGCTACCGGACAAAGTGTGCATGATGGACACAATTGAAAGGGTGATAAAGAGAACGTCGAATTCACTCACCATCCTCTCTCCTGGATCCACCCAACGAAAGTGCCGCGATGAAGAAGAAGATGACCCATTCAGGACACTCAACACACACCTGAAACAACAATGGACAAACAACATTTTAATGTCAGCTTTTTTATTTCCACGTAAAAATCAACTATCTAGCGAGGTGAGCCACTGACCCAGCCGAGCAAACGAGGGGAACTCATTCAACTCGACTGTACGTACATCGCCGAGCAAATATTTACAATACGCTTTCACGTATAGCTTGGTCATGCGTGGAGTAGACTGTAGGCGTTCGGCACACGCACACGCACACGCACACGCACACGCACACGCACACTTCCTGCGTAGAGAACGCCATATATGTTGATACAAGCATTGGTGTGCCAAGAAATATTTCCGTTTTTTTAAATGTTCTTAATTATATGTATGATGTTGCTACCACACCTTTCAGATTAATTAGGTACATTTGAAAAAAGAAGAAACATTGGTACGAAAGAGTACTCAATTCTCTAGTACTCAATTCTCTAGGAGATGACTGGTTTTGTTTTACGTCGTGAATATTTTAAAGCATTTTAAGAGACTAGCGATCGTGGGTTCCGTGAGCTTACAGCAAGTAGCGAGTAGCAAGTAGCAAGTAGCGAGTAGCAAGTAGCGAGTAGCAAGTAGCGTGCAACAAGTAGACAGGACAGGATGGGATGGGCTGAGCTGCACCGGAGCAGCCTTGTGCAACGTATACACGCTGTCAAGCAATGGCAATAGTACAAGTGTGGAAGGAATGCGCAAACATCCGGATATAAGACGCAGGCAAGGTCATCCACGAGGTCACCGGTTTGTAGTCACGTGATGGAGGTGGTCAGTAGCCGGTACTACCTGTTGGACATCTTCTAACTACACTCTTTGGTTATACAGCGTCTGCTGGACATCTTCTAGCTACACTCTTTGGTTATGCAGCGTCTGCTGGACCGTGGTACATCTTCTAACTACGAACTCTTTGGTTGTATGCATTGAGGGGGGGGGGGGGGGGATGCAAGACATGGTAACAACCAGCGCACACAGTCCACAGTCCATCTTTCTGATGCTCTAAAGTCTAAACTCTAAAGGTAGATCATTGTTTTTTCTTGGAGGTACATAAAACAGTGTCTGTTTTGTTTGCAATCCGAGAAGACAATATGTGGTTGACGCAAGTAGTTGCAATGTGATGTGTTACAGGTATCGAAACACAGGTATTCCCCAGTGGGTGGAGAGGAGGGAGGGAGCCAAGGTCTTCTTGATCTCCGCCTGGCGGAGGCTCGTCGAACTGGGAGTTCGACGAGCCTCCGCTAGGCGGAGATCAAGTAGACCTTGGAGGGAGCCTTGCAACATTATACAAGGCTGTGTACAAGTATCGCGATGACGGGTCGGCTTATGACGTCACTGCATGGCTGAACAACGTCCATCCTAACGGGGACTGCGTTATCGTGCAAGGTATAGGTAACACAGTCCCAGTGGGTGGCGAGGAGGGAGGGAGCCTTGCAACATGTTACAAGGCTGTGTACAAGTATCGCGATGACGGTTCGGTTCATGACGTCACTGCATGGCTGAACAACGTCCATCCTAACGGGGACTGCGTTATCGTGCAAGGTATAGGTAACACAGTCGAAGCCATTTCACTGGCGGTTGTTTGATTCCATTGTCGACGATAAGAAGTCAGTCGTACAAGTGCGTGCGCGTGCGCGTTAACAAACTGGGGAGAGGTTGAGAACACCACTTCGGTACCGTTATACAAGAAGGCAAAGGTTTTCATATGGATTTGTTTTAAAACGGCCCTTTCAATTATTTTAAACTCGTGTAGGGACAATCAATTTTTTAAAACTTGATTTAGGATTGTCAAGAGGTTTTGTAGAACATTCATAGAGGCCAAACACTCGTCACTCCATTCTTGGTATTCATACTTTCGTGCACGGTCACTCCAATCCACCCAAGTCCATCGTCTCTTCGATTGGCTTGTAACCGTCCCCTAAACATCGTTACGTTAACAATTAAATTTAAAAACATAGTAATTCATTCACTATACAAATTTCAACTTGTGTCTGGCTGGCATTCAATCACATAAATTACTCTTTTACACATTGCCACTGTTTAGCTTATTGTCACAAACCCTAGGACGTTTCCTCCTGGTACTTAAAAATATCGCTTTTTTCAATTTCGAGAATAAATTTTGCATTATTGTCTACATAATCAGTTAAATTGCTTTATTTTCAGTGCAGTATGGGGGGGGGGGGGGGGGGGTTCTATCTACTGCATGAAACTACGTATTTTCAAGAATACATCACCCGAGAAGTCGCAGTCTATCGTATGTTCCTCATTGTGAAGTATGCGAGTGTGACACGACTATAGAAGCCAAGACAATAAGGGGCGGCAGACAGCCAGACGGAAGGTCTGTCTGTCTGTCTGTCTGTCTCTGTACATGTGCAACACTCGTGTACACGCAAACAGAGCGTGCGTTCACCTACATTTCGGTTTTTATGGCGATACAAGAATAGAACTACGGAGGAGTCAACGAACGACAACTCGCCGGGGTATTTAAACGTCGCCGCAGTGCATTTAAACGTAGCTGCAGTGCATTTAAACGTCGCTGCAGTGCATTTAAACGTCGCTGCAGTGCATTTAAACGTAGCTGCAGTGCATTTAAACGTAGCTGCAGTGCATTTAAACGTCGCTGCAGTGCATTTAAACGTCGCTGCAGTGCATTTAAACGTAGCTGCAGTGCATTTAAACGTAGCTGCAGTGCATTCAACCGCATATTATCTACACGATTTTTTGTTTATATTTCAAATGAAACCCGGGAATCGAACCCGCCGAGTCCCGCGAGCCGCACACACTACTTGCAAGAGGTGACACGACCGGTGGCGCCAACGCGAGGCGAGGTGTCGTCTACGTGAACTACTGATAACAAGTAATGTTGTGACTTATCCACCTCGTTCGCTGAGACCGGCTGGAAACTATGCAAGACACGCACAACGTGTATAATATCACCCTTATCACCCGCCAGGCCGGGCGTCGACATAGCAGCCTTGGGCATAGCTCACTAGAGTCAAACCTTCACATGAGCTCACTGGAGTCAACCTTCGCATGAGCTCACTGGAGTCAAACCTTCACATGAGCTCACTGGAGTCAACCTTCGCATGAGCTCACTGGAGTCAAACCTTCACATGAGCTCACTGGAGTCAACCTTCGCATGAGCTCACTGGAGTCAAACCTTCGCATAAACTCGCTGGAGCCAAACCTTCACTGAGCTCACTGGAGTCAAACCTTCGCATAAACTCAGTGGAGTCAAACCTTCGTATGAACTCACTGGAGTCAACCTTCGCATGAGCTCACTGGAGTCAAACCTTCGCATAAACTCGCTGGAGCCAAACCTTCACTGAGCTCACTGGAGTCAAACCTTCACATGAGCTCACTGGAGTCAACCTTCGCATGAGCTCACTGGAGTCAAACCTTCGCATAAACTCGCTGGAGCCAAACCTTCACTGAGCTCACTGGAGTCAAACCTTCGCATAAACTCAGGGGAGTCAAACCTTCGTATGAACTCACTGGAGTCAAACCCCACTCATATATACGGTACAGAAAGAAGCTGTTTGTCGTGTGAATACACAGTCGCCTCTAGTTATCAAGTCTATACAGAAGCCCGCAATGATCGGTAAAGGAAGTGTTTCCCTAAATAGCGTTCTATAGTCTTGATATTCTGCATTGCATTGCAATCATATATAACCACTCTTATTCAAGTCGCGGATCGAGGGACGGGGAAGGGGGGGGGGGGAATACGTCACCAGGGGGTCGTCTGTAACCACGTGACATGTATGTAAGCACGTGACATGTCTGTAAGCACGTGACATGTCTGTAAGCACGTGACATGTCTGTAAGCACGTGACATGTCTGTAAGCACGTGACATGTCTGTAAGCACGTGACATGTCTGTAAGCACGTGACATGTCTGTAAGCACGTGACATGTCTGTAAGCACGTGACATGTCTGTAAGCACGTGACATGTCTGTAAGCACGTGACATGTCTGTAAGCACGTGACATGTCTGCACGGATTGAACTGAATTTCCGAGAGAACAAGTATGATGAATACGGTTAGTGAGACTTGCTTCGATTTTATCCGTATCATAGTCGAACACCACTGGATTAGGGGGTGTTCGTGTATACCACTGGATTAGGGGTGTGTTCGTGAACACCACTGGATTAGGGGGTGTTCGTGAACGCCAACGATGGGATATGCGACGGCTAGTCTGCATCCCCTCCCCCTCCCACAGACTATCCTCATTCATAAGACATCGCAAAAAAATTGCACGAACCATAAAGGTGTGCGCGTTGAATGAATCGAACGTTTTAATTTTGTTTTTCAATTACATATAATTAATTACGAAAAGAACAGTTGCCTAGCTATCGCGTGACAAGTTGGTCTTACTCGCAACAAAAACACACTGACACACACACACACGGCCTAACTCTGCACGCAAGACAGACAGACAGACATTTAAACGACAAAGTCCGGTATGTGTCGGTTTTTATTTACGTATAGCGGTACAAATATTAGTTTGTACTCGATCGATTAGAGCGTCGCCCACCGGAAGAAAAACGTACTAGAATTATGTCCCATGTTGTCTGTTTGGCAGATCGCTTCTCTCTGTCATGTATTCACGTCTCTCTTCTAGCTAGTTAGCACACAGTTTGGATGTTAAGGCCAATCACACCACGAGTAACAACGTTACGTAGTATTAGATCAAGAGATAGTCTATAGAGCCACTTGTAAAATAATTAAATGCCACAAACAAGCTTCCAAGTAATTACGTGTTAATAATGCTCGGGCATCATGTTTCAAAAAAATGTGTATATTACTGTAAATAAAATTAGTATCGCTACGAATGGATTAGAGATAAGAATAAAATGGCTTCTGTTGCTCGTTCGTAATCGTCCCTATCGTGATACGGAGTACAGCGGAAAGAGCCGAAGGGGTAGAACACAAAGAAGGGGAGGGGAGTTGATTTATGCCACAGGTGGTTGTCGTAACTGGAACAGTGCGCAACAGGGTTGTAGCCCCTGCAAGTTGCAACCACGCACGCTAGTGCACACCCCCCCCCTATGTTTCTACAACCTCGCATGCACCTAATGTTGCACATTTTATGACGTTTTCCCTCTCAATAAGATTGAAAGTGAGGTAACGGAAATATACATGTGGGTCCTGAATCAGTGTGCCTTGATTGTAGAATGTCAAAAAATAGTACGGCAGGCAGAGCTGCCATGGAGGTATTGACCGGGGCTCAGAAAAGGAGGTCAATCATTCCTCGATAAATATCGACGTCGATCGGTCAGACGCAGCTAATAAGCACTTGCATTATTGATACATTATTTGTAAATGTGAGCAACTGAGTGCGAAGACAGTACATACCTCAGTCCACGCTTAGAACGTATCGTTGAGCAGCGAGTCAACTCGACCACAAGTCTCGATGTTCGCAAATCGATTGAACACAGTTCGTGGTAACACACTCGCTCGACAAGAAGATTCCGCTCTCGTGATGTTGCACGATGTAGTAGCGACTCTACTACTGACTGGCGCAACTTCCACCCCCCCCCCCCCCCCAACCACCTTCCTTGGACGCCACTTGTAAAATTATTAATATGATAAATTTACATCGAGCGACGAGGGTAACGTACAAGTTCAATGCCGTCTATTTTGTTTCCCTCCTCAATAAAAGAAGAAGCAGAGTTACACAATCAAGCAATTGGCTCCATCGTCGTCCGCGCGCTGCGGTGAATCAAACCGAGCTATTTCGAGAACACAAACCATTTAACACCACTTATCAATTTCTCTCAATAACCCCACAAATCGGAAGAGCCAATCTACGTAGTAGCCTAGCGAAGAATCGCAATGACGTGCGATATTATTAGAACAGTGTGCGCGCGCACGCACTGCTGCGACCGACAGTGTTGAAGGCGGACGGGCTACTACTGACTACTGACTACTGACTCAAGGACAGGATGTATGCGATTTACTGTGCGGAGGCCTAGTCCAATGACGGCCGAGCTCAGCGGCTGCCATAAAGGAAATGCGTCACGAGTCTAGCAGAGAGCCCTCGTGATCGCGATTCATTCAATCACCCACACATCCCTCGCACCGCCAGCTAACAGACCAACTGACACTGCTAATAATAACTTGATGGATTTAGAAAACGTTTAGGTCGACGTTAAATATGAAAGGATTAATGTTACATGGTGCAAGCAAGCAAGCAAGCAAGCAAGCAAGCAAGCAAGCAAGCAAGCAAGCAAGCAAGCAAGCAAGCAAGTAAGCAAGCAAGCAAGTAAGCAAGCAAGCAAACAAGCAAGCAAGCAAGCAAGCAAGCAAAGACAGGCGTTCAGATTCGCGCGCGTGGTTCCGCTAAAAATAGGGGGTTTCCTCTGACGTTTACGTAGCGGGGGCATTGGACTGTGTCACGTGAGATACAGCTGCTTTCAGTGATCACGTGATTAGGGAAACGTGCGCGAAAATATGTCAATATTCCAACAAATGTAGCACAACAAATGTATAGTGATTTTTGCGTAGATTACGGTCTCCAATGAAGCACACTTATAGGATTGTATCCCTAATGAGTGAGCTTTGGTTTTACCAACTTCTGCTGTCTCTACAATAAGTGGTGGAGGGAAAAGGAGACGTTCCTGTAATGGAAAATCGCTCAATTCTAAAAAGGATGCAACAGTGAAATTAGATTGATGTAAAACTAGAAAATGTTTACGTCTAAAACACATTAACATGAATTCTGTGAGCGAACTCTCTTCTAAACAGGCAGGAGGAACTTGTATGTCACTTCTTTGTCGTAAAGAGATCCAGTAATTACATTGCTGTGAAGAAATAAATATCTTCTTCCCATTCTTTTGGAAACGAGCTACGTACACCGATTGCTCTGTAAACAGCGCTTCCCTATTCAACAGGTAGTTGAGACGATATATATTAGAACTCGTTACATGGTCGGCTGGCTCCACTTGCAAAACAATTGCACCGTTTTCCGTCTAGACCGACAGTGTACTAATTATTATTGCACGTCGAGCAAGATGCTCTGTACAAGAGAACAGAGCCAGAGCACAGACAAGACAGAGCAAGATGCTCCACACAACAGAACAGAACAGAGCACAGACAAGACAGAGCAAGATGCTCCGTACAAGAGAACAGAGCACAGACAACAAGACAGAGCAAGATGCTCCACACAAGAGAACAGAGCACAGACAAGACAGAGCAAGATGCTTCACACAAGAGAACAGAGCACAGACAAGACAGGTGGATCCGTCTCTGTCTCTGCTCTGTGGTCGAGACACCACGGCTGATTATACGGGCGAGGGGAGGGGGGGAGGGGGGGGGGCGATACGGGCGCTATACTGCTCGCCCACTTTGCCTTATTGATTCTGTCTGTCTGGCACTAATCAACGGGACGAGTGTTGGCCCATTCGGTGGAATTAAGTAATAATGCACGTCCTACGCCAAACCGGGGGGGGGGGGGGGGGTATGACACGTGGACATGTCAGAGACGAGAGGTTTGGACAAGTCGGAGAATGGTATTAATATTGCCCGAATGAAAGTATATATTAAGGAAGTGATTCATAATAATGAGGGATGATCCTTGTTGCTTTACGTCATATTGATGAAGAACAATCACACAAACCCATGACTTATGCTGGATTCAAACCCCATGATTAAATCATAAATAAATAAATAAATAAATAAATACATAAATAAATGTAAATCGTAAATCGATTCTAGATAGGAAATCTCAATGTGTCAGCAACTTCCAGCATATTTTCGAAGACACATTTCAAGCTAATCATTAGTGGATCCAGGCAGATACAAACGTGCACGTTTTGTTTACAACCCTTAGATATAATCGGAAAAGAACAGCCCGCGTCTGTTTTAAACAATTAGGCAGGGACAGTCCACTACACTTATATAGTAAAACACAATCAACACTCTACAACTACAACGGAAGCAAAATGTGGGACATGAAATTATTAATTCGTAAAAACGAAACACACAATTACAATATATTCTTGTTTACGTTTCCACCGCTGACAAAGGAGGACACAACATTATCAATAGACTTGTGCATAACAAACAGGCATCATTTCCCACAAGTACGTCACAACTGCTTATCAGCCAAGCGTATATGTAGAACAAAAAGTAAAAACACGCACACACACGCGCACACAAAAAAACCTACGTGTACACGTCAATTAGAAACTGCATTATTACGTCATTTCAACAGCTGTGACGATCGGTTTAAAGGGGCGGGGGAGGGGGGGGGGGGGGGGGGGAGGGGGCAGATCACTAAAACAAAAGACTTACGTCTCTTACATAGATTGTTTCGGCTTTGGGAAAGACAATAGATTCTGCCAACCGTGCACGATAGCATAGGAGTTGCACTTTAGACCTGGGTTAATAAATTACTCCTGTGACGTCACATCCCATCCATAAGCTATTCACTGTGTCGTGCGTGCGTGCGTGCGTGCGTGCGTGTGTGTGTACGGTATTTAGGTTAATTCGTGTTTTAGCTTTGTCATATTTGTAGTTTGATTGTTTTGGCTTACGCGCGAGAGACGTGGTTTTGCTTTGATGGGAAATACATATAATAAATTCTCGACAATGACACGCATGACTGTGTATAGTGTAGCGGGTGATGCAGCAAATTGGTCTACGCGTCACACATACTAATTTATATGTCAACAAAATACTGGTTCACGTGACGTTGTCTTGACTTGACTTGCCTCTCCAGTCAGACAGTTTAATGAGTGCGTTCATTAACGTACGATTATGCAGAGTGGAAAACAACGGGGGGAATATTATACCTAGTGGGGAAGAGTTACTTCGTAATTAATTAGGGTGTTTTCCAGGTTCTGGCCCTACGTAAAAACCCGGTGCCACAATATTATGACGTATCAATATCATAAAATTAACCCCAAGTATTGAACAGAAACCTGCCTTGTTTGTTATACATTCCATACACGTCCGTCGCATTTCGTTTTTATCTTTTGAATTTGATTTCAGTTTGGATTTGGCGAACTGGTGTGGTAACTGTTTAAAACTACCTAAAACATTATTTTAAAATTGTCAAAGTTGATTATCGACAACTAGTTCAAAAAAGTTAATCAAATACGGGTTGCACAATTTAATTTTTAATAACCCGCAGGTACTTTCGTCACAGATAATCGCCGTGTTCATATGCTTCAAATTTGGAGGGGGGGGCTCTGTATCGGTATCTACTCCCCGAGTTCTTTATTGTCTGCATATAGTCTCGCCCACCAACAGGTGGTTGTAAATCAGTGGACGCGTCAACAAGTGATGACGTCACATGCAGTCAGGCGCCTGAGGACGTCACAGAGGCGGCTCGCCCATCTTCAGAGGGAGATTAGAACAAGCACAGACCCGTCTACGCTAAATGTACACCCGTAGACGAGAGTAAATAAAAGCGTTATTTTCACGTGGTTTCCAAACCGCCATCGCACGATCCGACTGTGCCCACAGTAAAGTCACGACAGGCAATGCCCAGATAGCCGCACGCATACACACGCACTTGTGGTTGTGAACATGCGTGTGGTGTTATCACCATAGGGGCCTGACAATGCAGCCGCGATGCATCTCTCATGCGATGCGTTACTATATTACAGAGATAGAGTCAAGTTTCACCAACGGGCTCACGCTACTAACTACTAAATAAACAGCCGATCTAATATGTATCTCGAACTACCCTGCAAAGAACCCGAATTCTAACCGTTAAATTGCTTTGATATGCTTGAAATATGTCATCCCCTAGGCTAGAATTTAATGCTCTTTCTCATAGATTTTTCAGGAGCAGATAAAAATTTATAAGAAACTGCATTCGATTCTCTAGAGCTTGACATGTTTTGGTTTCCGCAGCTAGTTTGTACAATTTACTTGAAACACGTCCATTAGCGATAATCTACGACGTTTGGTTGGTTACCTGGAAACTCCTAACACAACTGGCATGACTACAATGATGAAACTGTTGCTCGTCGTTGAAACAGCGTGCATGAAGGGGGCGAGCATCGCACGGTGACACAACACACGGGCGTGTACGATGTTATTACCTGGAGGAGTGGATGATGGCAGTTTTCCAACAACGCAATCTAAGGCGCTGCCGCTGCAATAACGCGGAGCAATGGGGGGAAAACAAGGTAAGGTGTGTGATTTGCCTGTTACGGCCTCGTCAAACATTTCCAAGGCGTTTCAAGTACTTTGACTGAGGATAAATAAGTTACATCTTTCATGAAAGGGTGTCCAGGAGAAATAACCTTCAAAAATCACGTATTTCAAATATTGTAAAAGTTCAGCTGCCAGACAATGTTTTTTTTTTTTTTTTTTGAAAATAATGTCAAAATCGCGTATTCCAAGCCACCTTGTACACACCCATAGCTCGATGGTCGCCTGGCTCCGTACGAACCATGACTGCGATGGGGGGGGGGGGGGACCCAGCTCACCCCTGTATAGTAGCGTCCGTATAGTGATCCAACATTGCGAAACCCATTACGCCATGCACGGTAGTGTCAGTGATTGCCGCCTTCCTGTCCCGGCCCCACCAGCACCAGGCACGGCTGTAACGCAATGCCAGCCAGCCAGCCAGCGTTATCGCACTGGAATGCTGATCAAGAGACCTCCCGCCCTCCGCAGCTCTATAACGCGTTGGAGTCAGGCCATCACACCTAGGGGTCGTCATAAGGGAGTCCAACATAAAGGGTGTCCCACCCTCCGCGGCTCTATAACGCGTTGGAGTCAGTCAGGCCATCACACCTAGGGGTCGTCATAAGGGAGTCCAACATAAGGGGTGTCCCGCCCTCCGCAGCTCTATAACGCGTTGGAGTCAGTCAGTCCATCACACCTAGGGGTCGTCATAAGGGAGTCCAACATAAGGGGTGTCCCGCCCTCCGCAGCTCTATAACGCGTTGGAGTCAGTCAGTCCATCACACCTAGGGGTCGTCATAAGGGAGTCCAACATAAGGGGTGTCCCGCCCTCCGCAGCTCTATAACGCGTTGGAGTCAGTCAGTCCATCACACCTAGGGGTCGTCATAAGGGAGTCCAACATAAGGGGTGTCCCGCCCTCCGCAGCTCTATAACGCGTTGGAGTCAGTCAGTCCATCACACCTTGGGGTCGTCATAAGGGGTGTCCCGCCCTCCGCAGCTCTATAACGCGTTGGAGTAAGTCCATCACACCTAGGGGTCGTCATAAGGGGTGTGGGTGGGTTGGACCATAAAGAGGCCCAACAAGTATGATGAAAGAGTGAGAAAGTAGGAAGAGGAAAGTGATGAAGGCCACGTGAAATGAATAAAGAGATGCACAACATAGATGGCGAAGAACAGTTGTGAAGAAGGATATGAAGATCTGTGGGTAGTGTGTGCCTCTGCTTCCTGTCACCTCGAGGAGGAACCCTCTATTTCTCACCCCTTACATTGGGCACCCCGGGACACTTCGGGCCCAGTCGGGGAACCCTTTTATTATATATTATGCTACAAATGTTAGTTGAAAAAATGTATAACATAAATTATTGCTAATTCTATAGTAAAGTCTACATCGCCTCCTTACAGCGAGTGGACTGTAACGCTGACGGCGAAACACCGTCACAACTCGTTCTGGAATAGTGACGTCAACAGTTACTGGAGAAGTCACGTGATCGGGTCGTGTGACAATTCTGCACCGAGCGCGTCAGCGAATAGCCGAGCTTTGTAAGAGAGAGACGGACAGAGATCTGCACCCGCAATGTCGCACACTGCACACTTATATTCATCCAGGATTATTTCACCATCTTCACACAATATAACAACCTCGGCGTGTCCCCGCAGATAGTTGAAACTAAAGACGTATTGGACGGCTATTCCGTAAGGGGTACCATTTATTCATTCTAAAATTGTGTTATTTTCATAAAAAAAAATCGTAATTTCATATAGTTGCACTAAATGAAGGACTATAGAGGTGTAATGCAAATACATGGATGTGTGAAAGCAAGGGGCAAACATGGTGAAACGCACCCTCCATTCTTTGAGCAGATAATGGCGATCTTGCAAGAGACATGGCGCCTCATTCCACCACAATGGCCGCTCTAAAGGTTCCCTCTACTTGTCAACTGATCCCCACAGATTGAGCCACATACAAGAACGAACTCAAAAGCTTGTAAATTAATTCACTCAGTCTGTCTCACATGAAGAGGCCATAGAAATGGTGTGAAACAAAGGCTTACGGTCGAACCGAGAGACAAAAACATAGCACGCCATCGTGTAAGCCAATACTCTCGACAATAGAGATCTGCAGAGAGATTCGAGACCCGGCAAGCAAGGTATTTAGCAAGTCCCGTGACACTGGATACGCTTGCCGGTCGGTGGGCCGCCGGTAATCCTAGTCCTCGAGGAATGTCCGCCCGAGAGGCGCGAGGGTCTGCGACAAACACGTCCCCCCCCCCATTCCAGCCACAATACTTTTGGTTATTGTCAACATTCTCATTCCGATCTCTATCTACCGCTGCTTCAACGAAAATCGACCGATTCCTGGCGGTGTTTTATTATCAATCATCACATTACTCACCATATCCAAGCATCCAAGCACGCTCCCCGAATAACGGTAGGTCGACAAAAGATGGACCCGAAACCTCGGCATAGAAACATTCTGGAAAACGAGAAAAACTAATATTAGTAAGATGTTTGTGAAGGGGAGGGGGGGGGGGGGGCTATAAGTGGAGATGCGTGTGAATGTGCAACATAAAGTGAGTCATCCCCCCCCCTCACTACCCGCCTGGCAAAACAAGCTGCAAGTCAAAGTCAATTAACAGAGCGTAACGTAAACTGCATTGCCAAGTTACCATCCGCAATTGCCAAAAGAAACGCATTTTACCGAGCTTCGAGGTTGGTGAAACGAAGTTAATTTAGAACCAACTTCCTCAATGCCAAGAAAAACGAAAAAGGTATTCGATTTTCCCCCCTACGTGAAAACTGACTACACCAGTCCAGTGGCGTAACTACCCACAGGGAACCATGAGGAATTATCACCAGAGAAATACACTCACAACACAGACTCCACGCTCGAAACAATGCCCCCCCCCCCCCCCCCCCCGGGCAAATGCCCCATCACTAGAGCTCGAAGCTTTATTGATGAGTACAGATGAATAAGATAATTTTAACAGATTATTTTGCTTCGAGTAAGTCGTTGGTATTTTGGGTTCATTACATTATTAACAAGTGCCAAATACGATAACTGACATGTAAACATATTATATCTATACTGTAGACAGATGATAATACATACAAATATTGCGGACAATTCAGCGACCTTCATCCCCCTCCTCTAAAACTATTTCCTAAAATGAAATTATCTCTATACAAATTTTAATTAATTGGTTTGTTGTGGACGGGGTGTGGGGGGTGGGAGGGTTGGAGTGCGTTGATAACACAGCTGTGTGGGAGACGATATCAATACGTCATGGCCCGCTTAGTTACAGACAGACAGACAGACAGACAGACAGACAGACAGACAGACAGACAGACAGACAGACAGACAGACAGACAGACAGACAGACAGACAGACAGACAGACAGACAGACAGACAGACAGACAGACAGACAGACAGACAGACAGACAGACAGACAGACAGACAGACAGACAAGACAGAGAGAGGTACGAGATAGGTAAAGGGCAGCCAACAAGCCAGGCAACCAGGCAGGCAAGGCGCGTGTGTGCCTTTGACCGGATAAAAATACGCCTTCTAGTGTGAAACAAAAATAGCCGGATGAGCAAACTTAACCTCCATCTAAAACGAGAAAACGGGCCAAACATCATTGCACCAATCGCAGTCTAGGCTGTTCGGAGCGATCAGCTGCAAGGGCCGGCATTCCGAGGGGCCCAGAGGAAGACTGTTGGAGGCCAAGAGGTGGACAGACATGCAAGGAGCTTGTCTGACATTCCAGGGTCCCAGTAGGTAGGCAAGAGGTGCACAGAGCAAGACTGTTGGAGGCCAAGAGGTGGACAGACATGCAAGGAGCTTGGCTGACATTCCAGGGCCCCAGTAGGTAGGCAAGAGGTGCACAGAGCAAGACTGTTGGAGGCCAAGAGGTGGACAGCCATGCAAGGCGCTTGTCTGACATTCCAGGGTCCCAGTAGGTAGGCAAGAGGTGCACAGACCAAGCCCTCTATTTTCCGGAAGCTATAACCATTTAAAAATGGTAGCATCAGCACATTAACTAAAGGCCTATAGCGTAGTTCAAAATTAGCAGCTATTTATGCACCCGATGGAATCTTAACTCCTAATTTTGACAAGGCCCTTAAGTTTGGGAATGCGAGCTACATCGGCTAAATATCGTGAAAATTACCCATGTGAAAAATAAACACAAAAACATAAATAACTAACATTAAAATAAAACACTAAAATAATAATTTGGGGGGGGGGGGGGGGTATGTATGAGATTTTACCGGATACAAAAATGCATGTAGAGCATTTCCGCATGGTTGGGTAAATTCTCAAATTTGATTTCCCTGTGTGCATCAGGAAGAGCTTCATGGCAAAGAAGGTCCTCCCAAAAAAACACAGGGGTCGGAAGGAAGGATCACAAGCGTTGCCGGTGATTGTAAGACTACAGAAGTCCGCCTGTTTTTATCGTGTACTTTACACCAGCATAATAAATATGTTGCACTGTTAGTGACAGTTCTCATTTGGGCAAACATGAAGACAAATGTGTTATAATGTATACAGTTAAGAGATGTAATTAGATGTAATTAGATACGTTATTAATGTACATCAACTCTTGAAAAGTAAGCAGTAAATATAATTTACAAATAAATCGGTAACAACATTTATTTGAATACAAACTTTTGACTTGTTAAATGTTATACTGGAAAATAAATATATTTTCAACTCTCAAGACATTTATATGAATTAATAATACTGCCTGTACAATAAGAAGTGGAAATGAGCAAAAACAACGTATTTATTGATATCGAATGACTAGCAAAAGTGATCACATACACACACACTTCATTGTAATTCGTAACTCAATTTTCAACTGAACTGAACTCACTCAACTTCTATCTATAGCAGATCTCTATCTATAGGGTATATTTCTAATATAACTGGGTATAAGGAAAAATAATAATAATAATTAACAATAATTGTGGGAAGTGTTACCAGAGCGTAGTCGTTAGCAATGAGTAATTGCTCTGTAACAGAAATAGATATAGGTACAAATATAACCTAATTGTTTACTATTTGACTGAATTTAAATATTAATAGACAATAAATCATTATAATTGTGCGCGTCGTCAGGGCAACGAACCCTGACCACGACGGTTTCGGGGTCGCCGTTATGGGGCGTCCTCATACGCCGGCGCGTTGAGCAATGTTTCGGTCCCTGCTCCCGCTTCGAGGGGGGTCGTCTTGTAGTGAAGTGAAGGCAGGAAGTTATTTGCGGCCGTCTGTCGCGACCGAGGCGCTAATAATACCACGCCAACACAATGAGGCTCAGTCCGGCGTCGCGACGCTGTTCACCGCGAGGCACGCCCCTAGCAACGCCTGACACAAGCCTTAGCAACGGCAGCCATTTGCTTGTCCAGCTCTAGCAACGGCAGAACCGTCCTAGCAACCGCTAACTGAAGACTGTCGAGCCCTACAAACAGAAGCCTTAGCAACGGCAGAACCGTCCTAGCAACGCCTGACAAGCCTTAGTAACGGCAGCCATTTGCTTGTCCAGCCCTAGCAACCGCTAACTGAAGACTGTCGTGCCCTAGCAACGCCCGACACAAGCCTTAGCAACGGCAGCCATTTGCTTGTCCAGCCTTAGCAACGGCAGAACCGTCCTAGCAACCGCTAACTGAAGATTGTCGAGCCCTAGCAACGCCTGACACAAGCCTTAGCAACGGCAGCCATTTGCTTGTCCGGCCTTAGCAACGACAGGGAGTCCCGAGAACCATTCTAGCAACCCCTAACTCAAACTGAAGATTGTCGAGCCCTAGCAACGCCAAACAGAAGGCTTAGCAACGGCAGCCATTTGCTTGTCCAGCCTTAGCAACGGTAGCATTCGGTCTTAGCAACGGCCGAGAGTCCTGAGAACCGTTCTAGCAACGGCTAACCGAAGACAGTCGAGCCTTAGCAACAGAGCAGCCAATAGCTTAAACCACCCTAGCAACGGAAAGCATCATCTTGAATAGCCATAGCAACAACTAACAAGTAACAGATGCCTGTCGTGACTTGGCAACAGTAGCCAGCGACTTGGAACAGCCCTAGCAGCCGAATACAACAAATACGGGGCTAGATAGTGGTTTTCCTTATCGTCGCCGGAGTGTGCACAGTAGCGGCAGACAGAGGTGTAGCGAGCAACAAGACCGGCGATCGCCGCCAAGGTGGACTTAGGCCAAAATTCTTCCACATCATCTGAAAGAAGCCATTACGGCGAACCGACTACCGACTTCCTGGTACTCTAACTCGTGTAAACAACAACGGGTTGCACGAGAACGAATCTCGCTATTTGCGTCGCCGTTTACTCGGTGGTCCCATTCCGGGGGGACTGTTTCCTTCCATGTCGTTGTTGTTGTTGTTGTCGTCCTTTACTTCTTGTCTCGCGTTCTCATCTCATAGCACTTTGAAGAAGCCGATGGAAGCGCCACCGCTCTGCTCCTATCAGCAATGTCGCGCACTAACGTCGTACCGCGAAATTCGATTTATTAATTTTTGGTTTCATTCTTCAAAAAACTGGAATACATTTGCCGACAAAATGTTAAGAAGTACATTTTGCGATGTTGCCCCGCTGGACAGAGTAAATTCAATGACACAAGGTCTCGTCTATAGGGTGTATTCACGTATTGCGCATGGTGGCCACATTGGAGGCCACAATGGCATGTGATGGGTAGTTCATTGGTACTATGTTTCAGCTGGCGTTTGATAAAAATTTAACTGTTCTTTAACTTTGGTTTGCTATTATTATACATACAATCAATATAAACAAACTCTTTTGTCTCGATTGCTCTTTTAATCGTTTACAAAGGCATACAATAATCATTTTCGTACACTTTATCGGGGGATGTACGTGTTAAAACTTGTCATATCTTTCCGTCAACAATATTATTCGTTTTCTATTGACAGCCAAATGAAACTTGAAATTGTACCATAGGTGGCCTCCAATATGGCCGATGTGACGTCACGTGAATACTCCCTATACCTAACTAAGGACACACAACACGCTCTGTACATCGTCTACTCTAGCTAGACCGTTTGTTTACTACAAGTACAAAGCGTGTCGCGTCTGCATGTGTATCTTTCCATCGCTAAACAACTGACAGCCCTGCAATTACTCCAACACGTTCGTAATTAACACGAGAACCATTTTACATAAACTCTGTTCGACTCCGACACGTAACGACGTGTGTCTGTCTGTCTGTCTGGTGATGACGTCATGCACACGGCTGTCAATAGGTATTAGAGACGCGCCCGTTGGTTGGTCGTAACGACGTGTGTCTGTCTGTCTGTCTGCGATGACGTCATGCACGCGGCTGTCAATAGGTATTAGAGACGCGCCCGTTGGTTGGTCGTAACGACGTGTGTCTGTCTGTCTGTCTGCGATGACGTCATGCACGCGGCTGTCAATAGGTATTAGAGACGCGCCCGTTGGTCGGTCGTAAAGACGAGTCGTAAAAATGGCGGCGTTCAGTTGCCGAGAAAACCGGACTATTCGGGAGACACACAATCGTAAAACAATAATATCGGGTGGACGAGCCGAACCTATTATTGGTCGTGGCTTCGTTAGTTAATAGTTCGCTTTGAACTACCGAACACTGTATAGAGAGAGGGTCGAGATGACGGAATGCGGGTCCTGACGACAGATTTCCTTCATGTTTCCAAGGACACACGTGGGGTCACGTGATAGTGTTGTGATAGGACGCTCAAACATACCTGTTTTCATGGCGTCCTTATAGAATGGAAATATACCCCATTTAAAACAATGTGTCCGTAACATTGGGTATTATTGAAACTATTGAAAAAACGTCAAAATATTTAATATTATGATAATGTTTATTTAAAATAATAATCGTACTTATAATGGGGTGTTTTATATTTTTGAATTAAATGCACAATTGGTATTAGTGAAATATTTGATAAAAAAAAAATATATATTGCGAAATGAATGGAGGCATTGAAGTAGGCTAGTGTGCATAAAGACGTGTCTTTCGATGCGTCTGAGATAAAAGATAAGAAATTAATTTTGTTTTATTCATTCGGAGGCTATTTTGTTTTGAATGACTATAACAACGGCGCCCGGCGCTCTCGGTCCCCGCCCGCCCGGCCGGCGCGCTTGGTGGAGGTGCCGGGTCGCCGTCATGCTGGCTGCACCAATCACAGTACGGCAACTGTCAGCTGTTGTAAGCACACACCAACACACGTGAGGGAAGTAGACTTCTTACATTGGTAATTGGTTTCAAGAATGGTTTGATTCATGGACAAGAACAATATCCGGCCGGTATTTATGAGGTTTCCGACAATAACAAAATACCTGCGAGGCGACTTTGAGTGACGTTTCCATTCCGCGGTCATTTGTCTCGAGATCACTAACACGAGATAACAATAACGCTGGGGCTGCACCTCATCATGGATGCATTGTAAGTTGCCTCTAATCCGCACTTTTCCTAGGAAAACATTGTTGCCAAAAATATGAACGGAAGTCAAGCTAGGCGCGATGAAATTCTATGCAAGACTCTGTAAACAAGTTCGGGCACGTTTCAAGGAAATGCACCGTGAACAAAGCAGCCCCAACATGTCGCATAGCTGAAGACGGGGACAGAATTCTGCTAGACCGTCACTTTCGATATCGCGTATCGAATACATTTTTTCACATTCAAAATAATGGCATACAAAATTCAATAAAAAATTAAACTTATAAGTTAAGAAATTCATTGGAGGGAGGTAGTACCACGGCATAGCTACTAACTGACTTAGCAACAGTTAATCGTCCACTGTAGATAAATCATTATTATTTATGACGGTGGTTGCTTTATTTTTAACTTTCATAGTCGATCGACTCCTCTTTCGATTCCAAAGTCATGAATGATATCGCTGGCCCTGCCAACACTGGCCACCCCTGGCTTGTCCTCTCCATATAATGATGATAAAAAGGTCTTCAACCCTATCGCTATTACCGGATGTAAAGCATCATCATTGTCGCCGGGCGGGGTTGTTATATTATGCAGAGCATTCGTACAACTATGTAGGCAGGCATGAATCAACCAACGTGTCAGTCTATGCAAGAGTTACGATGACCGTGTTAGGAACTACGGGCACCAGAATGCGCTGCACTCGCGTTGAAATGCATAGTTACAACGCGGTTACCGCGCGAAATGGTCAGTTATAGTTTTAGAAAACGCTTCCATTTTGATGCATATGTGACAAAGAAGCAATTTAGAACAATTTTGTTTGTATACATACATACATACATACATACAGATGTTAAGGTTTTTTCCATAGAATAGACGAGTGTCACTTATTAAGGAATTCCCAATTGTCCATCCTTCAATTTATGCGTACACGTGTAAACAATAAACTAACGCACAAAAGAACCCATAAAACCAACAAATATGTAAATATACATAGTAAGTGTTCAACCATCCACAAGATATGAACCTAATCAAATCAAAATGCGACTATATCTTCAGTTTTTACGGCTTGTCTACCATTTCTCGTGCATGAAGCCCTTTCCGTCCGTTGAAACCGAGATGGTTATCGATAAATACGAGAGATAACCGCATGGGATAGTATACAGACATTCTTCAAAACAATACTGATAATTAGTTCTAATTACTCCGGCAATAGATACACCTAACACAGACGAGAAAGAAACGGCGAGAACGAAGCGAGAGAGCGGAAGACAAGACACAAGAAAATCGCCACAAAACGTTTTACCAGCGCAACAAGTGGCGCGTAATAAAAACGTGCGGCCTCAGCTCAGCCAGTCAGTGTGAGCGACACACGTGCGTGGGGATGCGTATAGAGATGATGAGCGAACATGAATGAATGGGAAGGACCAAGAAGTAATGAATGAATGAATGGGAAACTAAACTACACACACACACACACACTCGCCCATGCAGACTCCATGCGAAACTACGTCGGGCGATACCATCGCGCCTCGGTTCCCACACAGACAGACAGACAGACAGACAGACAGACAGACAGACAGACAGACAGACAGACAGACAGACAGACAGAACATCATGAATGAATATTAAACAACATCAGACTTCCGACAGAGATTTGCATAGATGCTGCGGGTCGGGTCGGGTCGGTTCGGGATGATGAGCCAACATTGATGAGAACATGTGGAGAAAATTAAGTTTATTAAAATCGCGTTTTGTAAACAGGAAGAAGCAACCGAATTGACAGCGCAAAGTAGTAGACGGGCTCGGGAGATCCATGACCACGGCGGTATAAGTCATGTTTGGGTGCTCGGGGGGGGGGGGGGGGGGGGGATGGGCCACAGTACAATACTTCTCTTACAAGGCACAAGGCAGACTGTTGGGAGACGGTTTGCTACCCTTGCTATGATTCTTCAAGCGGAAGAGGGTGACAGATACCCCAAGATCTTGCTCCTCGCTGGGGTTCAACGAACCTCAATGTAGCGACCTTGGTGTCGGTTGTCACGATTGTTCTTGAAGATCAAGGCGAAGTGACGTCACAGAGCGAGAGGATGGCGCCCGGGCCAGTTGACTAAGTGGGTAGAAAGAAATAATTGATTGATGTGACTAGCCCGTGATTAGCCGGCGCCTCGCTCGATACCTTACATAACCATGCCAGACATAACATGCAGGACGTTCTGTGTACAGTGGGCACTGAACGTCTTGTACATAGCGCCTCCCAACATCATCCTATAAGATGAATACACAAAACATAATAAAGTCACCCGCGTTGTCCACTGTCATTTGGCGCCATTGTTTTGCCATCTATAGGCGATGAACCAGACAGACACAGACAGACAGACAGACAGACAGACAGACAGACAGACAGACAGACAGACAGACAGACAGACAGAGTGCATGTAATACTCATATCTCTGCTACGTGTGTGGGTATAGAAGTACTCTGCTAGAGCGGCACAATAGGAAGGTGTCAACACGTTAACAATTATGTCCATATTTAGTCAAGAGAAATGCCACAGTAGCAATGGTGGACGCGAGTCGCGACTCCGCCGCGTACGTATGGTGCGTACGATGCTAGACAAGGCACTATATGACGGTATTGTACACTTACCGACATGTGTACAATTCAACTCAACAACTCTGCGTGGTATAGACTCGACGAGTTCCCTAGAAGTTCCCGAAGCTATAATGAGTTACTTAGTTCGTGTGTTTACGACGTAATCGACAACTATAGTTGCCCCGAGACAACCTTACCAATGCGTTCGTCATAAACTGTAGTGGTTCGTGGCCTATCAGCGCTCGGTATTTGATACTGGGACTCGCTGGTTGGCTGCGCGTCGCTCAGTTATCCGATTAAAGCATCTGTGACGTTGTTTCGGGGCCAGTGTATACGGCCTCCACGTAACGTCCGTCTGGGTAATCATATCCACGACAGTCGTAAGGGTTGGCACGCGTTCAGGTCGCGAAGAGGGGCGCGCCTGGTATTAAGGGCAAAGGATAGTCTCTACGTCAAAAACCGCAGAAAATGTTCATTATTAAATAATATCTCAAGATTGCAACAAGAAAGCGAAAATCTAAATCAGCAGCGAACTTTGCTTTGGTAAGCCCTACAGATTGAATATAATATTATAACCATTAGCGTAGTATTTTGATTATAATTCGATAATTAGTAATAAAATTAATTATTTAGAAAAAAACATACTGATTATAACATAAGTCACGACTTAGCGCATTCAATGTGTAGGGCTTACTAAACCACAGTGCGCTGTTGATTAAGATTTTTGATTTCGAAGCCCAATCTTGTGATATAAATTAAAAATCAAAATTTGTTGCGGTTTTTGACGTAGGGGTATCCTTCCCTGTTAATGAGAATTACACAAGAAATGTTGTTGATAAGATGATCAAAGGACCATGATGAATGAGGGGGAGATCTCATTGCGGGCACAGCGGTCACCCAGAAGGGCTGAAGCTGCAGGCAGCAACGTGTCAGACAGAAGACAAGGGGACGGAGAAACCATAATGTGCGGACACGCAATTGCGTATTGAGTCCGCCGAACGTGCGTCTACGCACTACGCAGGAGTCAGGCCCCAGCCTCGGTGCGGACATGCAAGATAAGCACCAGCAGCCTTGCCCCCCCTTCCTAAAAACTCACGCACTCACTAGAAAAACTCTGCGATTAGGTCACAGTTTCGAGTAGGTAGCAGTTTCGACAAGACTCCCGGGCCACGGGGGGCCTTATCATGGCCGAGCGAACCAGTGATAAGGACACGCAGCAGCAGGAAATTATGAATGGGATTGTTGTGGTTTTCCTTCACTATTTAATCTTATCGGACGCCCATGTTATTTCTTCCTCCATTCAGTAACGGCTAAGCCACTGCTGGCCGCGTGGTGTATGGTGAAGCACACTACACACTACACACTACTCACTACACACTGTACACTACGTACTTCATCTGACCTGACCTGACCTGTTCTGCCTACACCAAGCCCGGTTTGACATGGGAATATCTTCCAAACCGTAGCGGTGCCAAAGTGTGCAACAATATAGGTCACTCATAGTCATAGCACATTGGCAGCGTGGAGTGGGGTAATGGGGGGGTGGGGGGGGGGGGGCAAGTAAATGGAGCCCCCTTCACACAAGAACGTATAATGCGTGTATGTTTCAAAACAAGACTCACCATTTAGTGGGGTTGTTCTGATGGTATCGCCGGCCGGGAAAGGAAAGGGGCGTCTTTCTGTAACAAAGAACAATAATTTAAATTAGACTATGACTACAAACGGGAAAAAGTCAAACATCCGGACACAATCGTAATTATATTGCGTGCATGCACATGTTCTTGCGTCTGGTCGAGGGAAGAGGAAGGGGGCGCCACTGAAATGTTACTCTGGGGGTAACTTGTTCTATAGCTATACATACAACCGATACAGGCAGCTCATGCGATCGTAGGGACCTCGGTTCGATCCGCAGCACCGGCAATCTTGACTAGCCGAGGGTTTACTTGAACGCATTGAACATCACTGATGGGCTGATGAGGGTAAAATCAGCCCCACATGCGGCACGTAGCCTTCCTCGACCGAGAATCACACTCACAGCTGTCGTGAGTGTAGCATTCCCGTCGATGATTATAGCTCTTAGACGGAGTCTCTGCTGTAGGGTGACCACTGATAGAAGGAAGATGTTTGGACAGTTGGGAAGAAATGTCTGAAAGCTGCTGTTAGTACGACCCAATCCCAGCACTCGCTCTTTGTCGACGAAATCGCTATCGATAATCGCACAATGTTGACGAAACCGTTATCGATAATCGCACAATATCGGCGAAACCGCTATCGATAATCGCACAATATCTGCGAAACCGCTATCGATAATCGCACAATGTCGACGAAACCGCTATCAATAATCGCACACAAAAACAATCGTCGTTAAACAAAAGAGCAAACGTAAGATAT
Organism: Isoperla grammatica; assembly: GCA_945910005.1. Lineage (NCBI taxonomy): Eukaryota > Metazoa > Arthropoda > Insecta > Plecoptera > Perlodidae > Isoperla > Isoperla grammatica. The sequence continues at coordinate 46,837,572 of OX246743.1, read as the reverse complement.
TAATTAATTGCAAGCAAAACTAATCGCAAACTACGACGTTGGCCTGTGCGTTCGGTTTCACTCGGGACGGCGCCGAGGTCAGCCGAACTAACTGGGCCTTGTGCAGTAACTACCGACACGTGTGGGACAGTTACTACAGTGACTACGACACGTGTGTGATAATTACTACAGTAAGTAACTACGGCACGTGTGTGATCGCCTGCGACGACAGTAACTTCTATAGTAACTATAGAAAAGTGTGCCGGCACAGTTACTGAGTCTTGTGCAGTAACTATACGCCATGCGTATGGGGCATACTATGAGCATTATTACACTCTAGTACGAACAGTACGTTGCGATCTGTAGGTCGAAAGAGCGTAACTCAAAGAAAAACGTAATTATCGTTATTTCTGCGGTAAGAAGACTGGAGGGTTTTGACTTTGCGGCGACAGGTGCAGTAAATGACCGGGATTCGAACCCGTTGCTTGCATCCACCCCACACCGTAGTATTGTGTCCGCCGTGGGTATCGAACCCGGTCCAGTGCGACCAGTTCCCGCGCCCGGATGCGTAGCTCAGTCTGTGGGAACGTCGAGTGATGAATGGGCGGCCAACCCCACAGCCTAGTCGACGGCGCGCGGCGGAATTCCCATGGGAACGTTAGCTCGACGCGATTGTCTAGGGTTTCCAGTTTGTTGAATCAGGGTGGTGCATTGATGGACGATATTGCCGCAGAAACCCACTCCAAGTATGCATTGATACGATATACGTCTTAATCCAGTTGGGGTCGCATTGCAACATACGAGATGCGAGATACACCAAACACAAATAGCGCTAATTCCCAATAAGAAAAATACGTCACTCAAGAGTGTTTCGTGTCAGACAAACATTGAATGTGCGCTAATCAAAGAAAGACGCAACTAAGGCATTGAATGTGCGCTAATCAAAGAAAGACGCAACTAAGGCATTGAATGTGCGCCAATCAAAGAAAGACAGCAACTAAGGCATTGAGTGTGCGCCAATCAAAGAAAGACAGCAACTAAGGCATTGAATGTGCGCCAATCAAAGAAAGACAGCAACTAAGGCATTGAGTGTACGCCAATTAAAGAGAGACAGCAACTAAAAGCATTGAATGTGCGCTAATCAAAGAAAGACGCAACTAAGGCATTGAATGTGCGCCAATCAAAGAAAGACAGCAACTAAGGCATTGAATGTGCGCCAATCAAAGAAAGACAGCAACTAAAAGCATTGAATGTGCGCCAATCAAAGAAAGACAACAACTAAGGCATTGAATGTGCGCCTATCAAAGAAAGACAGCAACTAAGGCATTGAATGTGCGCCAATCAAAGAAAGACAGCAACTAAGGTGAAGGGCGCAGAAGGTGTGCAGTGGTTGAGGAGGCAAGTAATGACTTCTTGCTGGAGTTGCCTGAACAAGATGCATCGATGTACTGGGTACACATAAACCATAATGTCGCAGTCTTCACGCAACTAAAAAAAAAAATCGGTTTGATGTAAAGAAACACATGTGCCTTTAGTTTAGTTTTATTGTCCATCCATTCGACTCGACTTGTAGATAGACCAATTTTAATTGGTTTCTGTTTTTTCAGATGGGGATACTCATTCACACTACGTGTGACATGGGAGGGGGGGGGGGAGGTGGCGCCACCCGTGGGAACGTCTCGCAACTATTTAGGTCACGCGGTCAGAAGAAATTCTCCACCCTTGACGAAGAAAACGAATGAATGGAAACACGAAAAAGTTATTTCAAGTGTGTCCCCCCCTAATTCGTAACTCGTTATGAAACCCGATCCTCGAACCTTTCAATGGAAACCGGTCTCGATGATGTTTTCCACCGGGGGTTAACTACCCCTCTTGCCTTCCCCCACCCCCCTCGTAGAGAGCTATTTCAAAGGGGAGTGAATACGAGCGAATAACCGAAGTAAATTGGTTCTTACAACGGGGCACCTGTCTATCTGTCTACTGTGAATGTGTGATTTTACCTTCCATTTCTGACGGTCCGGGCGCCACACACACACATTGCACAACGCACAACGCACAACGCACAACACATCGAGCGATCATACAGACATCATGACAAAAACACGTGCGAACATATTTATTTGGCGATGCCAACGCGTAGACAATGTAGGGGCACCAAACAAGGTGCTATGCAATGTTATGTTGTCATTTACACTCCCCGACATCAAGGGTAGAACAGAAGGCTTCCTTATCAACACCTTTCCGGAATAGCGCAGAACGTCAAACACTGCACCAGGAACCAATCAGAATAATGCAAAGTCGCCGACCTGGTCGTCAGCTTCGTTCTGATTGGTTCGTTGATACGCGTAGTTCTCGTGTGAGCTCGCCAGGATCGCACCAAGCGCCGTCCTTATACCTGGCTGGACCATAACATGATGGGAACTTGGACCGCATAACATTTCCACAAGAAGCGGCCCCCATTCATACATTCATTGTTGGTGTGTGTGTAGGACCGCCAGACTACACCAGCACAAAGAGCGGCAACTCAAAAACACCCGTTCATAACGACAAACACACTATCAATAAATACAACATTCAGTCTGGTATAGATTAATTGAACAATAACACGTTCGAACTTGTCCTTTTGACAGACCTTTCATGTTTAGATAAAGATCACAGATTTCGATCGAATATCAACAATGTATGTATGTATGTATGTATGTATGTATGTATGAGCGTTATACTACGATCTTCACGACAGTATGAGCGTTATGCCACGATCTTCACGACAGTATGAGCGTTATGCTACGATCTTCACGACAGTATGGGCGTTATGCCACGATCTTCACGACAGTATGAGCGTTATGCCACGATCTTCACGACAGTATGAGCGTTATGCCACGATCTTCACGACAGTATGAGCGTTATGCCACGATCTTCACGACAGTATGAGCGTTATGCCACGATCTTCACGACAGTATGAGCGTTATGCCACGATCTTCACGACAGTATGTCCTAGGTACCGATAAGTTGTAATTTAAAGCCCCCATGTTTGTTCGTTTCCGAGGTAAATAAATACGTCGATTAGATTGCGTAAAATAGGGCAGGTAAATAAAATGTGATTGTTCAGTGGCGCCATGCCCAGCCACTTATCGTCTATATGTAAGTTATGTCTTTAGCTTAAACTACCACAGATAAACAAATAGAAAGTCAACAGTACTAAAATAGCTCTGCAGAGCTGGCGATGTATGTATGTATGTATGTATGTATGTATGTATGTATGTATGTATGTATGTATGTATGTATGTATGTATGTATGTATGTATGTATGTATGTATGTATGTATGTATGTATGTATGTATGTATGTATGTATGTATGTATGTATGTATGTATGTATGTATGTATGTATGTATGTATGTATGTATGTATGTATGTATGTATGTATGTATGGAATATGGATGTAAGCAAGCCACCATGTGGTAGTATACTTATTATTACTACTGTAGAGAAGTTGTCACGTGAAAATATGTATTTATTTACTATCGTCCTAATGTATAAATGTATATCAGAACGTATAAAGTTGTAACGAAACACGTGGGGTAGTTTTTAAAATTTGTATTCCATGTACCGTTCGTTCTTGGCACATGAAAACAAAACAGTCAAAATCCCTTTAATAGATCAATTACCGATCCCACAAACTACTTTGCCGACACTTTCAAACTCAGCCACTTGAGTTTTTGATAATACTGTGCCAATCATGCTTGAATTAGGATTAAACTTGTACCTATATGGTTGGATTAGCCTGATGACAATCTTTACTGCGTCTTACATCACATTCTAGAAATATGCGATAGGAGAGATGAGTGTATGGTTGATTAACATTAATAAACATAAGTCGGCACCGCCAAAATGATGGGTTCCTAACAAGGATGGTCCCCATTACGGTAGTATTATCATCATCGGGCTAAGTAACAATACATTCCGGCTGGTTCATCCATCAGCTGTCAATGACGAGTCATCAGTATTCTGCACCGCCTGTGTGATGCGATGAGTCACACTTGCACGTCGTGCATTTAGGAGGCGCTGGAAAGGTGGCGACACTGGCGCACCCAACGTCGGTCCGAACTAATCTGGTGACCATTCAACGTGCTTTGAAGATCCCGAGAGCTGGGCCAGCGGAAGCGTATGCTTCTGCCACCGGAAACGTCGAGGTGGAGAAGCCAGACGAAAGGCAGTCCACGTCCCCCCCTTTACACCCTACTTGCCTCTAACCCCCAGTCACCCTCCGACGTCATATATTATTGCCAAGATCCAAATAGTGCTGCCCTCCCTTTCCCATAGCCTCCCTGGTCGTATTCGGATGTATCAATCAGGTGGAAGTACAGCAAACTTCTTCGAATTACTGACGGATTCAATCTATTATCTGGCGACACGAACTCGATAACTATAAATGTAAATGGAAGCTCAGACAGTTACGGCAATAGCACGAGACTACCGACATTGTGTTGAGGCAACTTTACCTGACGCAGGTGCTCATGCACCGAAAAGTACTTTGCTCGCCACACTAATTAACATAACATCCTCTACAGGTGGTTGTCGTCGTAAGACAGTGTGCACCATATGTCGCGTGGCAGACGCAGTACGCACGCACCCTCGTGAGTAATACCACCTGCTGCTACCTGGCGGCAAACAAAGCATCGCGCACGTGCTCGATTGACTAGGAGCTCTTTAAACTTTAAACACCTAGAGCTCGCATCGCAGACAATATAGGATGTCAAAAACCCAACGCTGTCATCTCCGCCAGTCTGTTTGAACGAACGGGCTAAAACAAATAGACTCTCGTGCATTACAGAACTAATTACGACTACATCAAAACATGAACTTTGCTACGGTATTATGGTAAAAAGGTGTCACATTTAAATATTGGAACTAGGTTATGGTGATTTTATGGACCGCTATATAAAGAAGTCGTCTTATCTATTAGCAAAACAAACTCTCTAGTCTGGTGAACGAGTCCTGCTATGAAAAGGATGAATATATTGTCCAGAAATCGTGCAACATATTACTGAAACCATAGAAAACTAGATTAAATCAACACTGTTTGGAAATAGGATATTTAAAAACTGACGAAGCAATGAACAACAATTATTATGCTGAGCAGATGAATATTATGAATCTGTATCCACCTGTCCCTATTGGGCATTGATTTACTACTTGTGAAGTAGATACAATTAATCATTCATCAAATTAAAATAAAGGTGGTAAAATATTCAAATGGGTTTAGAATCCGGGAAAATAGCTACAAAAACATCAAAATGTTATATTTTTAATAGAATAAATATGTGAAGGAAGATGGTTTCAAAATGAGTTTCAACCCTTTCACCAGCCAAATGTGCAGGATATATTTGTGTTGTGTGTTCGCCAATAAGAGAGCAACAGCTCAGCTGCATCACAGGGAGACGAAATAAAATCTTACATAATTCCGCAGCGAATTTGATTTGGTTTGGTAATGTGTGGCTGGATGCACAAGGCTGGTTATGCAGTCAGCAGTCTAGGTTTTGTCTTGTGAATCTCGAATAATGGAAACAATCGCTCGCTCAGTCTGTGTGATTAGCATTTCAATGCTGTCTGGCCAGTCCGGGCAAGATGATCTTGAATTGCGAACAAATCAATCAGGGGAATAAAATGGGAGCCTGCAATATGCATCTATGAATAACTCTTGTCGCCAGTGTCGAATGGCAGGGTGGAAGGGCGGGTGTGCAGATATGTTGATGGATGCAGACCAGAGGGAATATATTGATTGGACTGGACGAATTGATTTGTGCAGCCGAGACAAATGGGACTCACTCGTGCGATCTCGTTCTAACGGGCACATCCGCGAATCAGTATTATTTTGAAATAGGTGTGGAGTATTCGTAGCAAGTAGAAGTAACAGGAGAGATGAGAAGAGAAGGACAAAACAATTATTTCCTTTTTGAGAAACCGTCATCGAATCATGATTATTGTTTTAGTGTGCGGTATTTTAAGTAGAAACAAGGAGGCTACAAATTATATCAGAACTTCAACCTATGCTAATACTCCCTCGAAATGGAAACATTTTCCCACCAATCGCGATCCCCAGAAAGTATTAACGACACCAAACTCACATCCGGATCTGGACCCGCTCTGGAATGCGCCATGAAAACACAAAACGGGAAGAAAAAAAACACCGCCAGAGATTCCTCACCGAAGAGGAGGGGGTGGGGGTTATTTTTAACTTCCACGACACCCCTGCGGCGAAAAAATGTGGGCAATAAAAAAAACCAATAGCTATTTTTACCTCACCACAACGCGTGCTGGAGGAAATGCACAGTTACGACAACACTAACACATTTCAGGGACCGTTGGGATTTTTTGTCTAGTTCCCACTATAAAAAATAATAATTTGTCACAGATTAAAAAAATTAATTCATGGTATTATTTCAATTGGCGATAAATCTTCGGGAATTAGCGGCCCTTCGCCCGCAGTGGTAGTAATAATAATAATAACATAATCTCCCCTTCGACGCAATAACAGTGTCGCCGTTACGCCAGACATGAGGGGGGGCGAGGGGTAAAAATATACCCCACCCACATCTGCACACAAAGACTACCTACCTACCTAGCTTAAAATTATATTTAAACACACACAAAAAATACATGCTTTGAGATGACAAAGACCCTTTTTATCACCGAATAAGATTACGCACTGTAAAGGGTAAACAGACGAAATATCAAAAGACTTACATAAAAAACTTGATAACTCTTTTTTTCATACAAGGGTCTGGAGTACAAATAGAACCTCTGTCGTACGGAGTCGAAATTCGGTTGTTGCGCACTTTCTGCAAATACAACGCAACACTTTGCACAAAATTGACAACGACTGTCAACCGTACGTCGAGTAGACCCGCATAGTAGACCCGCATAGTAGACACACATAGTAGACACGACTTTTCGGAACGTGTGGTGTAAAAATAAAACATTGAAAGTCGGCCGAGACCGGATACATGTTTTTCTAACTAATGCTTCGGCTGCTTCCAGATAATCCATCAATATAAAACTGTGTGTATTTGTTTACAAAGCTGCTGAGATGGGCGCGCAAGGCGGGGGCCCACTTTGGGATGTCCCCCCGGCCGCCCCGCCCCGCCCCCCTCACATCCGTCCGCACAAACCCACGCAAAGCCAATTAGCAACGTACACACTAATAACAACAATTAGTTAATTTTTAATTAACAATTTATAATCGTGATACCGTAACGAAGTTGAAAGATCTTATTAAAAGCCTCGAGAACAGCTGTAAACCTATAAAAATTTATGTAAGGGGTACGTACTAAAAATATTTTATTACGTAACAATTATGTAAAACAGTTTCTTGGTTAACGTGAAACGTAGAAAAGTTTCAAGTTAGAAGTGGGAGAGGTCTAACTTACCTTAGACTCTGCGCGGTTAGAACCAGCCATGATCCAACCCGTGACGATAATTCCCTCAAACACGAGAGGTAATGGTTTCCCATGCTGCATGATTGGGTTGCTGTATTAATAATAGTGATACGGCGACTGACTTGTGCCAGATGTAACTCAGTTGCTTGGTAACACATACACACGTCACTAGATGTGAGGGGGGGGGGGGCGACCTTCGCGATGGGCAAAGCGCTCAAAGAACGGGGCACGAGGAAAAAACGACGACGAAAATCGTCAAATGTTGAACGACGACGGTTTAGGTGAATTATCCCACGATAAAAATCGATAAAGTCGTTGATTTTAGTGGCTAATTAATTGATTGAACGTTGTCGATGACGATGAGGGGGGGGCGAGGGGGGACAGCATCGTAAAATGGCAGGACGGCTCCGGCCTTGCAGAGTAGTCGACTGCAGCGCTACATGCGGCCGTGAGCGAAACGTCTTGTGCGGAGTCGCTCGCAAGCAAGCAAACACACACACACACACTCACACAGACGCCGGCAAAAAAACGGGAATACAAAATGGCCGACGGAGCCGACAGAGGTAATTCGCGAGGACGGAAATATTTTTTTGGGGCCGATGACAATTTCATATCCGACGATTCAAAATATGATTGAGGAGCGCGAAAGACGGTTCATTTGATAATGTCGAAACTGTTTGGTTAGTACGTCCACGAAGGAGGGGAATATTTTTATAAAGACACTTGATTTTACACCCTTCGAATAAACACACACAAGACCAAACCCTGTGCGTTTTAAATTTGATTTTAATGAATTTGGATGAAGACATGTAAAAAGACGCAGATAAAAATAACGTTGTTATAGCTTTGCCTCAGAAAACATGTGTATGCCCATGGTTGAATGTTACTACCCCTAACAAGTAAAGCGAGTGAATATTGTTGACATTTGCAGTGTTTTAACATTTGGGGAGAAATTATGAACTAAAATATCATCGAACAGTTGGATAATTATAGACAATATAAACCTAGACGCACTCCGAAAGACTATCTTGACATATTTCTACCCCCAATGAAAAAACCATACACACAAACATTACTTTCTAAATTTATTCTAAATGAACCAAGCAAGGTTTATCATAAAAATGATTAAATGTTTGAAATTTATTGGTTCAAATCTAAGAGCGGCCCTACGGGGGTTAAATACTGCTTTTACCCACATAAAAAATATAAGGGTAAATAAATTGTCGAAATTTATGTTGCCCGTGTGAAGCGTTTGGATGGTTTAGTGTGTAGACGCACTAAAAGGTCGAGTCCGAAACCTCAAAACAGGTGGAAAAATTGAAAGTTGTCAGTGTCGGCCTATCCGTGCCCCGATCTAACGTACGTACGGGGCCACACAGGGAGTCTTTGAAGCGCTGCACAGGTGGATAGGGGAGGGGTGGGGGAGCACAACTATACGCGGCCTATGCGAAACAAATTTGTCATTTGTATGCACAAAAACATATAATCGTACTCTTAATTGGACTCGTAAAAGGTATAATTTATGTGAGCTGTTCATTTGTCGCTTATAGAGAAGTAGGACGGAGTTACGAACGCCTTTATTTGTGCACCCCAATAATAATGTAACGTCTACTTTCCAAATACCTACATGTCGAGTCGATGGGAAACCCCAACGCTAGAAATGGATCTTGCTAGGAATGTAATTCTTACTACTATATCTGCATCCTCTCACCCACAACTACCGTTATCGCACGTCTTGTATGCATGAGCACGGCTGAATATGATACTGGCTGGCTACAACATCAGCCATAGTATTATTATCATGCACAGTCCTGCCTACTATTGTCAATCCGTTTGGCAATTAAAATGTCATTTCTTGGGTATGGCATAAAAATATAAAGAATAAACACATAGACATTATTTGTGTAATTTAATTAGGCCAAAATTAATTAAAATGCAAAAATTATAGTCTAAGGAAATAATAATTGTAAACATAGACTATCGACGTCTAAAACATCATATTTACGTAGAAGAACTTTACCGTATACGAAACAGTGAAAAGTAGCTACATACTTATCTATAAAATAAGTTGAAATAGTACACTGTCGCCGCCCATAATACTAGCATGCGAAAACAATACATGCAATTGATGGGTCATGGCACATATTTAAAGTATATATATATATCTAAAATAATTGTATTCAACTTAAAATTATTTGCAATCAATTATTGCAATAATTGCTTTGTTCCTCGGCCAATAAGGAACGCAATGTGATATTTGTGCTGAAGCATGGATCAATAATAGCGAAAATGAAGTGGCCGGACATCCTCGCAATACAACACTCAACAGGTGTCCAGAGCTCTATGTTACCACTTTACCGCGTTACCACGTGGCCATCCAGTTTACCCGCATGGGCCTACTATACTATACTACACTACTACTATGTTGAATTAAAACGGCAATTTCAGACCACACATTATTATAATAATACTATGTAATTTAAGTCTCCGTCCAACACAATAACACAGCCTACCCACACAAGAGACACGCCATAGGAACAACTATGTACAAGACATGCGGGAGTTGGAGTTGCAGTTCCACACAAATACCTAGGAAACCATGGGGATTTATCCAAGGTTTATGTTCGATCGTTCAAATAGCATTCAAAATCAATATAGCCTATTGGAACGGAATATGATAAAGATCTACATAAAAAGGGATTAAAAACCATTATGATTGGATCTTACTAGACCGTTTTGAGATATTATTGAAATTGTCTTCAAAATCATTATAGCCTATTGGAACGGAATATGATAAAGATCTACAATAAAAGGAATTAAAAACCGCTATGATTGGATCTAATTAGATAGTTTTGAGGTATTATTGAAATTTTCTCATTTTAGCGAAAAAGGATAGTTTTACATCCGTTTTTAGATTTTCATTACAGTCCTGCATAATTCCAAAATGTTGTAATTGAAAGTAACAATTCATTTCTCAAGTTTTTCGAGCTATCATATCCACAGATAGGGCAATCAACAATCCACTGTATTCCCCATTTATCTTGGCCGTGTCGACCACTTTACTAACAACGCCATAACAACAGGTGTTATCAACGGCGTATATGTATAAGCTGGAGTAACTTCACGCTCGACCAGTGATAAAAGGAGGCATTGTTATGTTTTTAAGGGCGAGTTATCTAACAGGACAAATACCCACTCATAATTATCAACGTATATTAATTACTCTTTCCTCATTGGCTGCACAAATCAAGTACAGAAACTGAGAGTTACGATCAATTGCGCAATAAAGTTACATCCACATTTCACATTCGGTACACTTTCAATCGGAGATTACAGCCGAGGAATAGCAAGCTATCAACCTGCTTGTGTGTGCCATTCATGATTTCTATCATCTACTAATCTGTTCGCAGTAATTTATTTGTTTGTCACCAGAATGCGCAATTGTATTCTTATATAAAATGCATTTACATCCACATTTTCTATTTTTAAAAGGTATTTGTAGCTAGCTATAGAATGCAAGGACATAAAAAGTCGTGGACCTGTCTTCTGCCACAACTTCCCGTTTACTATAAAGCTCCGTATTTAGGTGTCCACGCACGAGACATTTGCATATCCCGTGGGGGTACTCACAAGTAAATAACACGGGTGGGATGGGATGGCGCCTCATTTTGGCGGGAAACGCCTTTTGGTGATGTTGGGGGAAGAGAATCATTCCTAAGATAATAATCGATAACTAAAGAATTATTATATTATCTAAGTAGGTTTAGGTCGAAAAGGGGGTCGGCAAGAATGAGAATGACTAGAAACAAAATAGGGAAAAGTGATACAAGATCATAATGAAAGAAACAAAAAGGGCGATTCTTTTCCATTCATTAAAATTAACATATTTTGTTGTTTTATACTTTTGTATTACATTTATACATTTGTTACGTGTAGTAAATTGTTTTATTGTAATGGGTGGTTAAATTACTGCCCACATTTAATTAATGCAAAAGTAAATAGAGATCAGATTTATAATAAATTAACTTGAGAGACAAAACGTGCCGAAAACACCTTTTTGTTTAATCAATAATCGGTATTCATTTCGGGTAAGTGTTTGGACGTACCACGTAATTAAATTAAAAATAAATTTTAACAGAAGTATTGCGATGCTGAAAACTATGTAGCTTATCAACAATAAATTGCAATTTTGTTGGTTGTCAATGTATGATGTTTACCCGTATGTATATCTTAATACTACATCCAATTAAACATAAATTGCAGTACTCTTGTGTTAAGTACACATTTAACTATACTTTGACTTCAAATAGCCATAAGGCATTTGCTGAATTAAATTACATTTTTTAATGTTGTGACTGATATGAAAAACAAGCGTCTACCCCTGACCCCCATAAGACGGTGCTATGCATGTACATGCAATGTATGGATGTATGAATGTATGTGTGTATGTACGCGAGTGCATCAGTCGTCGCCGTGGGTCTAAGCCAGGCGATGACGACCGGCGAGCGCGTGTACGAGCTACAAGTTCATAGACCTTGCTTGCTTGCTTGCTTGCGGTGCGGTGTTATTTTGGAGGCCGCTTTATGGGAGTCCAGACAGACTGTGATGATAAGGGGGCCTTTAAAAGGAGGCCAGCCCAGCCGCCTCAATACCGACTAACTTGCGTGCGTATATATGCGTGCCTGCCATTATGCGTTTACAACGAACAAATGCGACGCTTTTCTGCGAGGTTGCCAGACTTGCGGTCGCATTCCATCGCGACCATTTTACATAATATTATTTATATTTGCCGGCAACTAATTGAGTGCGGAGGATGCATTTCTGCAAGTGTATTGGCGACTAGAATGTGATGATGATAGGCTCAAGTCATTCATTACTCTCCTTCATAAAACTCCCCTATCCCTGGATGCATAGATGTACCCTACACTTGGTACAATCCCATAGCAACCAAGGTTGTGTTAATAACAAGGGAACATCTCTGCACCCCTGAAAGCTCTCAGCTTCTGGCAATGTCCCCCTGCAAGTCTACCCTCCCTAACAATGTACGGGACCGTACCACAACCGAGGTGTGATTGGAGCTCGGAACGGGCGACAAATTCAAAATTTTGTAATGATTCGAGACTACATATTATCTAGATCTGCAGGTACCTACTCTAAAAACTGAGATTAAAAATGTTTGGCGTTTGGACCAAATGAGATATTATTGAAATTGTATAATTTTGATCCAAGCATCAAAACCGATTTCGCATAATATCTTAGATCAGGTTTTCCGAGATATTTGTGCCGGCAAAATATGTTTTCAGGAATTCCTAAGTCAAGATCACTCGGATGTACAGCTGGCAATGCAAGTTACGCTATTTCTACTCCCTGGATCCCGGCTGACGATGCAGCAATGTGCACAGCGAGACAATGGATTCCAATTGAATTTAAATGTATTCCAATGATGTTTATTTTAATTGGAACTAATTACACAATTAGTTCTGCAATTTAACGGATACACGACGGAGAGCACACAATAAGTTATATCTTTCTCCACGCACTTCATCATCAGCGCTTTCAAGACAGCTTCAAAGGGATATTATTTCTAATAACCTAAGGAGTGAATCAAATCAACAATACAACTCCCATAGTTACATAAAACAGCGGTGGAAATGCATCTCGGAGAAGTCATTCATAATGGGTGGCTGCATGGATTGCTGAGGTTTGCATGGACGCACAAGATAATAGGTTCACTCTCAAGCATTTAACAGTCTATCCATCATCTTTAGAACTATTACGCAACTAGAACTTAGTAGGCCTAACACTTTCGAGAACAACGAGTATATAACAATTTACAATTATTTATTTTTTCATAATGTGTGTCGTTTTTGCGATAAACCATGTACACAACTATAACATATACACGGAGCAAGTATTAAAATGAATTATTTGATGTCGTCGATCGATCAGATTCGTAGGTAAACAAAATCCATTACCCCAAGAAACACACCGTTATATAAGAGACACAAAATAAGTTGTTGACTTTCAGTGGTGGACATTACACCAAGCATGTATCATGTGCTTGCTATATCACTATCTACATTCAGATCAGTATGATATAGATTGACTTAGATTCCAGAGTATAAAAATACTACCGAACCAGAGTACGAACCCTAGACAATCTTCGTCAATTAACTAGTTTTAATTGTTATAAATTATGTTTTATTCTCAGAAAATCGCCAGGACACCAACAAAGCCCCCCCCCCCCCCCCTCCAAATGCAATCCTGTCGCGTTGCTGGCTGAGTCGGCAGTGAAGCCCGACGGAAACACCTTAATTAAATACCCTATAATTAGTAACCATGGAAATAAAGTGCAAATTAGTGTAACTAACAGAGGAGCGGTTGTATTAGGCGTCACGCACACGCTAGGGCTCAGTTGCATTGCACGCTTCGCTCGCTTGCAGTGCAACAAGTGCTGCAATCTCAATTGCTTTGAGAAACACGTCCCCCCCCCCCCTGTGGTGTCTCTTACGACAGGCTGAGCTACCCAATACTTATTCTACCCCGGATCCAAACGGGGGACGTTAGTCGTTCGGGTCTCAAAGAATGCTAAGAAGTATAGACATGAAAAAAAAGAAAGAATAATAAGAAAGACTGTGATGGATGAGAACGAACTATCGCACGAGAGCCCTCTTAGCGGGCACCGGTCACCAACGTAGTGGAACCCCTCGACCGGAGTTACAAAATAATAACCCCGCTGCTCACAAGCTACTCAAACGGTCAGTATCCTGCTCACGAATAGACAACATTATGTGTCAAGAAATGTCTTCATATGGTCACCCACTCAAACCCGTGCTGCTTAACCAGAGCGCCGTCCTAATCGCGATCGCAATCCGGAAACGCGTCTGACTTGCTCTTAATGTTATTCAAATTAATGTTAATTACAAACGACGCAAGACTTTGCATCCGCTATAAAAACCCCAGAGCAGACGACACATACGTAATAAACGTCCTTAGTACAACCCTAATTGCGCTGATAAACGTCGTCAGTACAACCCTAATTGCGCTCACGCGGTGGGCGGACTAAATCTCATCACGCATTGGGTCTCCCGGGCGAGGACGCAGCCCTACGTCATAGGCTCGACGTAGACGTAACTGTATAGAGGCATAATTACTTTTTGTACATGCGATGTAGACCTTGTTGAAATATTTAAATTACAGTATCATTCGCATTGAACGGCGGAAGTTGTAGTGACGTCATTCATTCATGGTGAGATTCGTTCTGGCGCCCTCGTCACTTAGAACAACGTGAGCTGGTCTCGAACCCGGGACTCACACTTGGCGGAACGATTAATAGCAGTAAGTGAGTGATTGGTCAACGCAATAGTGTCAGAGAACAACGAAGACTCTTTGTTGACCTTTGACCAAATCACTTATTTGAATTTAGTTGAAACTGCGCTACAAGATTTGTTGAATTCTAAAATCCGGATGCTCAAGTGTTCACAATATTTCGATGTCGTGTGTTCATTTTACGGATATATTTCGCGCCGGTTTTTATACTAGCCCCCCCCCCCCCCCCCCCCATCCTTTAATTGCACTAAAACTAATACGAACATGTAATCAATGAAGAGATATTCGCAGAACCTTTAATTAAAAGGAAATAACCACTCGGCAAACACGCAAGTATTTATTATAGGTAGATCTAGAAAGCCGACTTGAGATTCTTAGAATTGATATAAATAAATCGACGTTCTTGTAGAATGTAGAGCGAATGATCTCCGCCCCCTTTACACGTCCATTGAGCATCACACCGCGCGGGCGCAGCGCACACCTTCATAATGCGCCCCTGAGGGCTCCGGGGGCCCCGCCCGATACGAGCCGGGTGATTTATAGGCGGTGCAGATGAATCACCCGGATCAGGCCGGACCCGTAGCAACTCTACTTCAAGAACACTTGCGATCCAACACCCCAAACTGGGTGCAGAGGGGAGAAAATAGCCAGACTTCTGAAACGCATGTATCTGATCTCTTTGATTTTATTTTATTTTGTTAGCAATTCGTCCCTGACACACAGCACACCAGTATTACCTGGGTGCACTGGTACAAACAGGGGGGTATGGGGAGCCGAAACATGCAACGAATTTATAAGGTAAATAATAAATATAACATCCATAAACCAAATCATATAGATGTATAATGTATTGGTGACGAAACAATCTGGTGTAATTAGACGACTGCAAGCAAGTATTTACACCAAATAACAAAGAAATTACCTCCGGTGCTGTTGTGTTGTTTATCTTTTGTGACGTCAGTGGTGGTACACAACACACAAACAAAACAGAGCCCACTGTCAAACGAGCGAACCCACACATTGCAGACACATACCACCGTATTTAAAACATCTAATTACACGACATATCAAAAGCTTTTCAAAACGTTCGTTCCGCCTTTGAATTAACTGATCTACGTCATACACTATTATACACATACATCCCATTCCGTTTCGCCATAGAGCTTTGTAACGAGGCTTATCGCGACAACGTATCGACGCACTAGTGACGTAACTGGAGTAAAAATCTCGTCCTTTGCAACGACTCTCGTTTCGGACTCAGTTTTCTAAAAACATTGCTCACTTTTTGTCCAGGGAACAGAAAAGAGGGGCCCAATTATCCACAAACGCTTCGAATGAACATTGAAACTATCATCGAACTAGTGGTATAGGCTGATAAGTAGCTCGGAAGTAGACACGGTTTACATATGTAATAGCGTCCCTTTAAATAGTTCCTAAGTCGCTGGCAAGGCAAGGCAGGACAGTTCAACAAGTAGGTCGCGAGTACTACTAGGACAGGATATCCGCTTCTAGTCGTATCTACTGTAAATAGCGACCATGCTAGTCGGAAGCAAGCCTACGCCATGGACGAAACTATGCGCCGTAGCCATAGCAGAACCTAGATCACTATAGAACCATAGCACCCATGCCAGTCGGAAGCAAGCCTACGCCGTGGACGAAACTATGCGCCGTAGCCATAGCAGAACCTAGATCACTAACACCATAGCGACCATGCTAGTCGGAAGCAAGCCTACGCCATGGACGAAACTATGCGCCGTAGCCATAGCAGAACCTAGATCACTATAGAACCATAGCGACCATGCCAGTCGGAAGCAAGCCTACGCCATGGACGAAACTATGCGCCGTAGCCATAGCAGAACCTAGATCACTATAGAACCATAGCACCCATGCTAGTCGGAAGCAAGCCTACGCCGTGGACGAAACTATGCGCCGTAGCCATAGCAGAACCTAGATCACTAACACCATAGCGACCATGCTAGTCGGAAGCAAGCCTACGCCATGGACGAAACTATGCGCCGTAGCCATAGCAGAACCTAGATCACTATAGAACCATAGCGACCATGCTAGTCGGAAGCAAGCCTACGCCATGGACGAAACTATGCGCCGTAGCCATAGCAGAACCTAGATCACTATAGAACCATAGCACCCATGCTAGTCGGAAGCAAGCCTACGCCATGGACGAAACTATGCGCCGTAGCCATAGCAGAACCTAGATCACTATAGAACCATAGCACCCATGCCAGTCGGAAGCAAGCCTACGCCGTGGACGAAACTATGCGCCGTAGCCATAGCAGAACCTAGATCACTATAGAACCATAGCACCCATGCTAGTCGGAAGCAAGCCTACGCCATGGACGAAACTATGCGCCGTAGCCATAGCAGAACCTAGATCACTAGAACCATAGCGACCATGCCAGTCGGAAGCAAGCCTACGCCATGGACGAAACTATGCGCCGTAGCCATAGCAGAACCTAGATCACTATAGAACCATAGCGACCATGCCAGTCGGAAGCAAGCCTACGCCATGGACGAAACTATGCGCCGTAGCCATAGCAGAACCTAGATCACTATAGAACCATAGCACCCATGCTAGTCGGAAGCAAGCCTACGCCATGGACGAAACTATGCGCCGTAGCCATAGCAGAACCTAGATCACTATAGAACCATAGCGACCATGCCAGTCGGAAGCAAGCCTACGCCATGGACGAAACTATGCGCCGTAGCCATAGCAGAACCTAGATCACTATAGAACCATAGCACCCATGCTAGTCGGAAGCAAGCCTACGCCATGGACGAAACTATGCGCCGTAGCCATAGCAGAACCTAGATCACTAGAACCATAGCACCCATGCTAGTCGGAAGCAAGCCTACGCCATGGACGAAACTATGCGCCGTAGCCATAGCAGAACCTAGATCACTAGAACCATAGCACCCATGCTAGTCGGAAGCAAGCCCACGCCATGGACGAAACTATGCGCCGTAGCCATAGCAGAACCTAGATCACTATAGAACCATAGCACCCATGCCAGTCGGAAGCAAGCCTACGCCATGGACGAAACTATGCGCCGTAGCCATAGCAGAACCTAGATCACTATAGAACCATAGCACCCATGCCAGTCGGAAGCAAGCCTACGCCATGGACGAAACTATGCGCCGTAGCCATAGCAGAACCTAGATCACTATAGAACCATAGCACCCATGCCAGTCGGAAGCAAGCCTACGCCATGGACGAAACTATGCGCCGTAGCCATAGCAGAACCTAGATCACTATAGAACCATAGCACCCATGCCAGTCGGAAGCAAGCCTACGCCGTGGACGAAACTATGCGCCGTAGCCATAGCAGAACCTAGATCACTAGAACCATATGAGAGCGTGGAACATAGCTGTAAGGTTATTCTTATTTCAAAGCTTCTGATTGGCAGTTGCCATGGTGAAAATAAGTTAGTGGAGAGTTAAATATTTAGTTGGAAGTTGAATGGGGCATAAAACTAACTCAACATTTAGCTACAAGATAAAAGTTGTGATCGGTGCTATGGTGTAAACAATTAAAAGGACAGTTAGAGATTTAGAAGGAAGTCATAACAACGAAATACTTAACGCCATACCCTCATAATTCCGTGCGTTGGTACAGAACCCCGACATTGTCTATTCCAGCTGACATTCCTGCCCGTGCCCTCGGTGTTATTTGAATGCATCGGGTTCCCAAGCCGGCTGCATCCACTTCTGATCGTAATCTAGACTCCCGTCAGTCAGGAAACCCATCAGCCGTTAAATTACCTCAAGTCCACCAATTTAAAAATAGATAAACTCGTCATAGGTCTAATTTTCGACAGTCTGACAGTTCATATTCCGTGAAAAAATTAATAAATAAATGGCTCTAGTTGTCTCAATTACGTAACACACACACAATATGGCGGTATTGTGCACTAAGTGGTCGTTAGAGCGTTTGTTTGACCCTCCGAGGGGTGGGTGATCACTCACTCGGGGGGGTAAAACGGAGGGATCAAGTTATTTCAGTTTCTTAGTAATTCCTCTAGAGTGATACACTACATCGCAAAGCCGAGGGCACAGCGTACTGTGTGTGTATCGGTAAGCCCTACAGACTGAATGCTAAAATATGTATCCAATAATGTAATCGGTTGTATTATGCGGATCGAGTCTTGCAATTATTTGCAAACCGACAGTGCGCCTTACTTGGAGCCTGTACGCAACCCGCAATACACCTTCTCAGCGCGCCGCGCGGCAGCTGCCTCAACCCTTCTACCCCGTACTTAGGGCGCGTGGGCAACCCGCGATACACCTTATCAGCGCGCCGCGCGGCAGCTGCCTCAACCCTGCTACCCCGTCCTTAGGGCGCGTAGGCAACCCGCGATACACCTTCTCAGCGCGCCGCACGGGAATTTCCTCAACCATACTATCCCGTACTATTCATTATTATTTATTGATATTTTCTTGTCCGGAGGCACAGACAGAGACCTCTTTACCTAACTGCAGGTCACAAGATGTACAGACTCAGATACACGTGCAAATACAAACTGAGACAGACAGGTCACAAGATATACAGAGACAGATACACGTGCAAATACAATCTGAGACAGACTGACAAGCGAGGTGCGGGACAGAATGCCGGCCGGCATATTCGCCTGGCGGGAAAACAACGCAACCAGTGCCTCTCACCTGTGTGACGGGTTGTCTACCTCACACTCCACAGGCGCTCCACAAACACGAGCGTTCACACTACTACATTATCTATCCTTCAGCACTCAATGTCATACACTATAAGACACCTTTAGGCTGTAGAAGGTATGTAGGCCTATAATGTGTAACACACTTTTAAAATTGGCAAACAAAATTTGAAACGTATTATCTTGAAACTTAGCAATTCATCCAACAACATCATAGATAACTCAAAATATTCTCTAAACGATAATTACACAATGATTACTCGAAGAGCAATTTGAAGCGTTAAAAACCAAACCCTGCTTTGCGCAGTTAGGGGGGGGGGGGGGGAGGGGACGCTCACACTATCTATAACCTACATCTAATCCAAAAACACAAAAGGTCTGCAGCAACTCTATTCTGTGACCGGACATGCATCGAACTAACCCAGCATGGTAGCCAACCAACCTGCCGCTCCCAAACTGTGGTCAAACTGTCTACGTCTATCTCCCGAAGGAATCTACTTGCTACTACGCCCACAAAGGAAGCCACCACAAAGTGCTCTGGATTTCGAGGGATTAACCCTTTAAAATCCCTCATTAAAACAATTTTTTTTAAGAAATGTTAATGGCCTGCTGGGGATAGTGTAAGATCGCAGATAAGCGGTGGGGGGAGAGGGGGTAGCAGGTGGTTCGACAGCCCCGACATGCGAGAGTGGGCCTAGCCCCCCTGCCAATTATCGCTGCATGTGCACCTGACGCTACCCGGTATAACGGTACTTGTCTGTCTGGCTTGTACACGGCCCCGTATCTTGATCGTGTCGCTAAGATTCGCCGAATTACCGAGTTAGTCGTCAATTTCATACTGGCTGGTTGCGTTCAACCATGTTCTCCATTTCGGTGGCTCTCAATCTAACATAACTTTACTACTTCTACCAACTTCTACTTACTTTTCTTCTACAACTTGTGAAAACCGGTCAAAACGAAGCTTTTTTTAAATGATGATAACTTGAGAGCGCTGCACAATATTGAAATAACCCTAAAATTCGATTTTGTGTACATTATTTTCGAGATATGATTTAAAAAATGCAAATTTTGTGCGGTTTTAAACAAGAGACAATCATTTCTCCTGCTTCAATCAAGGGAACATCCCCTCGCCTCCCAGACAGTCAGAGAATGGTCCACGTAAACGAGGTTAGTCTGTCTGTCTGACTGACTTGTGAGCAAAGCGACGCCAAACTCAGACTGGTCTCTGCGCATGAGCGAGACTCTATTGAAGGTTATATTAATTGAATGAACGGTTTACAGTAACGCACACCTGCGTTCCAGCAATAATTAGGCGATGCAGCGTGAAGTTCGTCGACCTGTTAGTAGAGGAATCACCACATTTAGAGGTCGGTTGCTCTATTTGTGCAGTGTAGGGGTATTACCGAGACATAACTGGCAACAACGCATACCTACACAAACTGGCAACATCGCATGCATACTTATACTTGCTTATACTACAGTACAGAGGGGAAGGTTTTACTGGCAACAACGCATACCTACACAAACTGGCAACATCGCATGCATACTTATACTACAGTACAGAGGGCAAGGTTTTACTAGCAACAACGCATACCTACACAAACTGGCAACATCGCATGCATAGAGGGGAAGGTTTGACTGGCAACATCGCATACATACTTATACTACAGTATATGGAGGGGGGAAGGTTTGACTGGCAACATTGCACATTGCAAATGGACACAGGGTTGCAAACTTAACAACCTGTTGCAAAATCTATACTTAAAACTTTAAATGCCAATAGAATATGCTAGTATTTTGCTCTAACTGGCCCAAGCGGGAACATGCAATACTATAATCCGGGAGGTCGCCGTTTCGATACCGGACATAGGCAATGCTAAAGCTTTCCTCTGTTACAAGGCGAGTGCCTAAATTGATTGTTCCTACGAACATCCCTCGGACTGGGACTATGTATCTTATATACATATTACATAGTCAACTAAAGAGGGGCATGTGGTTGCAAATGTGAACCCTACTGCACAGCCCGTTTCAACGTACAGCGATCATCATCATAAATCAATCCCTTCAGGTGGGACCTAATCAAAGATAACACGGACGTGCCGCCTACCGAAACGTTGTTTTTAATTATTTGATTCATCGGAATCGTTACGTCTAGAATGGATAATACGTGTCTGGAGGATTATATTATATTATACTCGCCGCGATCGGGGCTATCAACAGTTAGCCGAGTAACATTCCTTGGACGATACGGCCGCCACTATATTTAGCCGAACACGGCTCCTATAATGTCGGCTATGTGGGCATCTCCCGACATTCCTCGCGGTGCTCAGGGGTATCTTGATGTACACTAGCTGGCACGTGTAAATCATGGGGTTGGTGAAGCCGGCACACTTTCCTATCATGTCCTGCTTCAATGTATGTGTTTGTTAACGACAGTTTAGGTCATAATTATGACGTCTTCCGAATCAGATCCATTATATATCGCGGGGGTCGTCGTAAGGGAGTCCAGCAAGGGAGTGCAGGGCCACGTGGGAGGAGGACAGTGGGGGGGGGGGGGAGAGTCTCGTCTGTCCTTTCATCGCCTCTTACGACTGGCAGAGTCACCGACCTAGGACTATTCTACCCGGGGCCCAGACAAATAATACAAAGTTGTTGTTGCTGTTGAATATATTGAGACGCAGACTAGGGTTGAGGAGGTCACTTGGCAACGTCGCATGAATGAAAACATCGTGTTTGCAGTATTGTGTGTCGGTGCAAAGTGTTCTCGTTGGAAGTAAAGCGGGGTTGGCAGATGTTTCGATGATCTCTCAGTTAGAGGCAGACGGTAGACTTGGTCACACATACACACACACACGAACGCTTCTACTGCTGCAATGTGCAACCTACAGACAGGAAGTGGATGCATTCTTCTAGAGCCACGAGGAGGAAGACAATTGCGTTTTTACGACCGTACTGCAAGTATGTCTGTCTGTCTGTCTGTCTCTCTGTACAAACCGATGGCGGTGCATTTTACGAGCGTACTGCAAGTCTGTCTGTACAAAACACGTTGGCGGTGCATCTTTACGAGCGTACTGCAAGTCTGTCTGTACAAAACACGTTGGCGGTGCATCTTTACGAGCGTACTGCAAGTCTGTCTGTACAAAACACGTTGGCGGTGCATCTTTACGAGCGTACTGCAGTCTGTCTATCTGTACGATGGCGGTGGAAATTATTTTCTAATGCGGTTCTATTCTATTCTTGTAGTGTTCGTCCTGGAGGGTGTTGCAAGAACGAGCTACCCCCTCCCCTCTTCTTCAAGTAGCTGTAGTACTTCCGTTGGGCAGCCATCCGTTCTCTATAGTCAGTGTCACTCAAGCTGGCAGCAGACAAACGCACGATGTGAGCGCTTGCACGTATAAACTACAACAACGATTTTAATAATAATAAATGCATTTGTGTAGGTTGTCTACCCGCCCAGTTCTAGGAACTGATTTTTAGTGGGAGACACTATACTTCTTAGAATGACGTGCTTCGTTTGCGTTTACATAATATTGTACACCAGTTTCACATCATATAGATAGATTCAAGACAAACTTATAAAAATAAAATGATAAAGGATATATTTTCATTTTGTAGAGAACTTGAACTCTCACGAAATAGTACAATGTGTGTATGCTATAATGAAGCTGTCGACCAGTACTAAAAGTCGGTCTTGCCCACTGGTAAATTCCCAAGTTTTCGTCCATCACCATTTACAACTACCACATGCGGGGGAAACACGTCAGTGGCGTACGGCCGTGTGGTGACGACGCCGCTACGCCACTGGTCCCATTGAAAGTCACGTCAAGTAAGATTGGCATCACTAAACACACAAGTCTTGTCGCGACGTATTTTAAAAACAAACACACCTTTACATGTGAATATTCATCTTTCTTCTCGTCTCCTCGACAGAGATAAAACGCTATTTATAACGTAAACACAAGTCTTTAAACATCTTTTAGCATTTATAATTTCCGTCGCTACCTAAAAGCGTGAATCCTAAAGAGTATAACTAGACTGTTGTGAACAGGTTCGTCTAAGGTCCCTTCTTCATAAACAATCTTACGCAAAATCTCCCCCGACTTTCGACCAACCAGAACTCGAGATCAACATAATCATGTTCATGTATTGTTATGCACAGGACAGGGCAGGGGCTCAACGCTAAGGAAATATAAACATGCAAATGCGAAACGTCAAAACAATCAACATAACATCTCGGAACGATGATTTGCCTCGCGTAGATGCATAATCAGATAGATATTCGAGTGAGTGTGTTACTCAACTACGTGCATGCTTGCAATGTGTAGCAAGACCTGTTGCATTGCATGCCGAGTAAGCGACATTCCATTGTGAGCCTTGTACTGTGTACAACGGTAGAATTCCGTCGAGTAAGATTTGCGGTAGGCAAAGCTAATTCTATCTAGTCCTTAGTGGGCGTGGGTGGCATCGACTCTAACTGTGTATGTTAGTTCGGAGCTGCTAACATTTTTACGTCGAGTATAGTATCGCATTTATTGAAAAGTTATGGTTTGCAAATAGAATGTAAGCACCATTACCAGAATGAGAAATAAGCGTAATATAAAGTGCCGGTTAAATACGGGATAGTCTAAGTCGATACACAATGAATTATGCAGGTTTCAGTAACGGGAACCCAGAATGTCTGACTGTTGGAACTAAGATAAACGGAAATTCGACATAAAGTATCGAAAACTCGACCTTCAAGAAATGGCGTCGGCATCAACAGGAACACATAGCAAATGTATTTAACCAAGACACCAGGTTTAGTTGTATACAACGTGCAGCAAAGCAAGATGAATGCACGTGCCGAGACCCCTCCATGCAGGGAGGGCATTGCACCAGAGTAGAGAGGGGAGCAGATAGGAAGTGGCGTACAACAAGAGGGGTTGTGTGTGTGTGTGTGTGTGTGTGTGTGTGCAGGCATCCAGCCTAGCCTAGCGCGTATGGAAATAGCACACATACAACTACTGCACCCTAGCCTCTCCTCGTGGGAGCGACCGAGCCTAGCTAGACAAAACAAACATACGCTGGTCTACACGACACACCACACTAGGCTAATTTTGGCAAACAGAAAGAGAATCCACGTTGTTATAGTCAGCTACTTCTTCCAGGCTATGTCAATTGTCAACGCATCACTAATGAATAATGTCAGCAAAGTTTGGTTGACAAGGAACACTCTAGGCGTGTCGAAACACGTCGAGGCTAAGGAGTGTCTAGGCTAGAGAGCTAATTTCGTCCTCTTCGTAACCTGTGTGTGTCTGTCTGTCTGTCTGTGGCGAGGAAGGCAAACAATGCCTCATTAGGGGTCGCCACGTGTGCGCTAACTACTAGACATAAATCGTGGTGAATGTTTTACTAATAGATAAAACATACACAAGTTTAAGTATTCCTCGTCTGTTTAATTGTTAATAATAATTATCAGTACCACGCCCGGCGTTTCGATTAAGACTACAATAGCGGCAATGTTTCTAGGTATGACCACCCTATCAGTCAGTATAGTGCAAAGGAGTTTTATTTTTTTATTTTACCGTTACAAATTGTATGTTATTATTTCAACAAGATCTTTGAGAAATATATTTTAAAATAAAATACCACGCCTCGTCTTTTCGACTACCCTAGACTGCATCAACGGAAACGTACCGATATATACTTAAAACCCAACCAGTAAAAGATAAATAAGTTCTAGTTTACAGTTACAAATGCGATTCAGTACGAATCCATTCATATATTCAACAAGGTGTTTGCATAATCCCTCCCGTCTTACCTGGACGAGTCCGTAGAGGTCCATGCTCCATTATGCAATTATAATCAATCGCAAATTTCGACTCTCACACTGCGCAAGGCCGCGAGGATAAGACCTTGGCCTTACAACTTCATTCCATGCACTTTCCATCAAGGTCTAACTAGACTAGGTAGGCAACTTCATTCAACTCACCCCATGTAGCCACACAGAACTCTTCTGTCGTCACTAGCAGCGGCCGTTCGTCCGAAGTCCAGATAAACAACAGCAGCAATATCCACAATTAAATAGGATCCGAATCGGGGAAAACTTTCCATAACGATAATGGTTCGTTTACTCCTACGTGACGAAATCGTCAAAGACGAAATTCGCAAAAAGCAAGAGCGCAAAATATCGCAAAACGCATTGAATTACGCCACATCACAGAGTAGTAGGTCCGCTCTCGTAGCGGGGTGGGTTGCACTAGACAGAGAGTAGAGAATGCTGCATCCTCTAGCGAACATGCGCGAGTGTGGGTAAAGTTAGAAACTCTAGTCCACGCCACTCATTGATGAACAAGGCGGGAGTGGGGGGAAAGTCCCGCCCATTGAAATCCTGTTACCACTTTTATTGTACGTTGGTTCCAGAGAAAATAGGTAGTTGCCTTGGACACTCGTTTGTGCGGAATGCAATGTCTACAGTTAGCGCTGACGGGAGCCAGCTTTTTCACACACTTTTTAGTTAAATGAATTAATCTACGTATATCTGATGGTGCGGTTTTCTAAACTCCAGTCTCCTCGAGTTGTCAACCACTCTTTTCTTTGCTGTCTCTCCACAGAGAGTGACATTACAAAACTGATAAGACCCCCCCCCCCCCCCCTCCTTTGCTAACTCCCGTTACCGTTTTGGACTTTAAAAAACCCATCAAAGTCTTGATCACTTTTTTTGAACAGTAATAATAGTAGATATATAGCGAACTTGGGCACCTCCAGGAATTCAATTAAAGAGACCCACCAAATTTGTTTTAATCTTATTTACAAATTGGTGGAACAATTGGTATATTATTGTTAAAATTATAAACAATAATGAGGCTTAACTTTTAAGTATAATTAAGTAATGGAAGCACCTGAAATATTTGATAATTCTGCCCGTGCTGACTTCTGACTGAGTTTCTGTGCATTACACCAATAAAATGATAACATTAAATTGTCTGTGGGGGGGGGGCGCATGTGTAAAGCCTCCCCCCCCTATTAAAAGCCGTCAACGACGCGTCTTGAGCAACGCGTTCCTTGAGACAGATCACTAATCTTGTTATTAATCAATCAATCCAACGACGATTGACGTTAATAACGACCAGTATGACCAGTGAGCGAATGACTAACTACGAAACTATTCCACGTCTTCTGTGCTGTCTGATTGCCAAATGTAAATATAGCCTCAAAGGTCACAAACTCGGTACAAGTGTTGTTCGGAGTTGGGCACGCATGGTCGCTAGACGATACACCGTCTGTCTGTGCACACCAATAATATTGTTCCATAGAAAAACATGGTGTATTCAATGTGTTAACGATCTGTTATTATATTTTTTTAAGGTATAACTTATATGAAATAATATATTAAGTATAGACAAATTAATATTTTTTGTAACGATTCTTTCAAAGTTATCCGTCTGCGGTGGCTCATGCGGTTGAGGCGCAGGTCCTAAGCGACGTGGGTTCGAAACCTGAATAAGTCAAGGCTTTTCTGTATACTTATCCTTCCTTCATCTTCATCTATCATCCCTCGTCGTCGGGAAGCAATAGATATACTTTAATACTTTATTATATCTAATGTATTTGGGACTGTATTAGATGAATAATAAATAATAATAAAAAGTGAAGGGCGCCAATTGATTCTAGTTTTCTAAATAAAAGATCGCTTTTCTCGGAGGGGTTGACTTGCAGTCGTGTTGGTACAGTCTAATTACTTTGGCAAACGCTATAAGTAATACATTTCCATCATAAAAGAAACAATCTAGAAGCTGATAAGTTGTAAGATGATAGAAGTGTAGCCGGGGTCACCGTATGAGGGTCCAGCGAGTGTCCAGTATAGTAGCGCTGTTTAGGCGCCGTGTCAGGTATGCGGCCACGGGCAGGTATGTTGGCTATTATTGACCGGTACAAACCAACTGGCGACCCTCACCATCCATCGGCCATTCCAACAGCTAATATTACATTTATAACCAAATAATTCTTAAGAATTCGAAATCAGACATCACCCCTCTACGTCTCGAGTAACATGATTGCAATAATAGAAACGTAAAGCAAGAAGATCATCATCTTTATTTTGTACAAAATATGGATTTGTGTTCGTAAATTGTGGATCAATTATGAAACAGAGCCATCACACATCGTCATAAGAAGAGTCCACTTAGAGGGTTGGGGGGTGTTCAGGTCGCAAAGAGTGGGCGGCTTCAATGAGACAGACGACAAAGTCGAGATGAATGACTGAGCAAAGGGACTATTGATGGGACGTCCCTCTATGCAGGGACCGGTCACCACGTAAAGGGACCTATCTAGACCGGAGGAGTCAAAGTATTCGTTATCTGTGGTATTATATACATTATTAATGTATCAAATTCAAAGTGTCCACAATTACTTACAACACCATCAGATCAGCGAAAGAATTGGGTTTGGAGAACGACTATGAACGACATACAATAATTGACAAACGACTGAGTCAGTAGCGGATTTAACGGTCAGCCCGGTCAGCGAATGCTGACCGGGCCCCAGCCAATCCGGGCCCCCCGCCCCTTAGCGACCCACTTAAAAATACATGAGCTGAGATTGATTCGCCATAGGCATTGTTGAAACCCACTATAGCAAATGCTACCAATAAAATTATATTTAAAAAGAATGTTTCAAAAAGAATTAATCTGTTTATAGGGCTCAATAAAGCCTTCGCCCACGTGTTTGACAGTACACAGCGGCGGAAACAACCCCAGTTTAACAAATGCCGCTTTACTTTGAGTCACGTTCCAACTCGCTAAAATAAATTTTAGGAAAACCTCGAAATTTTCAGCAAATATGAGGGTTGATATTTACAACCCAATGACTGTCTATATGTCTATAAAATTACAATTACTTGCTTTGAAACACCCAACCTCTCCTCTACTCAGTACCAGTTACCAGTCGGTTTCTGTGTCTCGTGTGAAACAGTCCAGTGCAACTTAGTTCGTGTGTCAACGGTGTCATTTTAATTTAATTTAAACGAAGGTAGAATCTGAGCGTGGTATACGTTTTAAAGAAGAGTGAACAGACCAAATACAAGCATAAGACCCGGCAAAAGATAAAGGTAAAGAGCGCGCACTGCTTGTAACTGCCGGCAATGACCCTAAACAAAGAAAATTAAGTTTTTGTGTTGGCAATAATTCGCGTGTGTCAATTGGCGCTGAACATAATTAAACACGTCGAAAATTCGAGTGAAATTCAACCCAAATCGAAAATCAAACAAGTGCTTCTCATTACACACCTATAACAGAAAACCTCGAACCTTCTAGTAACACTCCTACCGTGTTACAGTGATTCTCAAAACAGCACAAAACCCTTTTCTCCTTATTATGTTGATACAGTGAATGTAGAAGTTCAAGTGAAATCACAAAGACCTAGTGTAAGGATAGTGTAGATTTTGCGTTGTCTCAAAACTACGTGTCCTGCACCAAAGTTAAAAAATTGCAGACCCATGTAACATGTTTGAGCATATTTTTCTTGACTGATAATAATAATAATAATTTTTGTAGGAATACCCGTTCTAGGGTGCACACCAGCTTTACCCGATGTGCCCCTCTTCAGGTGACTAACTAGGTTATTAGGGTGTTTGGATAGTTGGGAAGGAATGTCCGAGGGCTGATAGTATGACTCAATCCCAGCATTCGCTTTTACGACTGAGGAAAACCTCGGAAAAAACCTTCAGTCAGGACTGCCGGTGGCCGGAATCGAACCGGCGACCTCCCGAATTAGAGTCTCGCGTCTTACCGCTGAGCCACCTCTATCGGTCTTGACTGATAAAGCTCTGTTATCAGTGGATCAGTTATTTCAAATGATCAACTTGACATTCTTATTGTTAAAAAGCCTTCTCAACCCATAGGAAGTGACATGCCAAATTTAATATATCTTTAAGACGACGCCAATCGTAGTGTTTCGTCCTTTTATTATTTCAAAATAAATTCTACCAACGAACTATGAATCCTATATATACACTATGAAACAAACACGGCTAATTGATCTTGCGGATATGAATAGGAAAAACTGTCGAGAGTTCGGGCTTATCTCAACTGTTGGAGCTTTTGCCAGGAAAAACTTGAGAAGGGGGTGTCATGTTAAGAGCTTTGGTGAGTAATGAATTAGTACATATATTAGTTAGTTTGTTAAAAAAAAAATATGCCGAACGGACGGGCCCCTTTGGTAAAATGCTGACCGGGCCCTTTTTCTTAAATCCGCTCCTGGACTGAGTACCGGTATATTAGAAGTGCTTTGTCCTACCTTATAAGAACGTCAAGTGCAGGAGTCCATTGATCGGGGCGGTTAAACCTTCCCCGGGTGTTTTCCCTCCCCCAGGTCAAGAAGCCGTGAGAACACAGAAATGTCAGTCCTTCACCATCAGACAACACAAAAACAGCCAATTCTTCAGGACTGAATGGAAACATTCGGCGAAATAAATTACAATGGAGCCCTCCTACTAACCATTTCCAGGAAAACTCATTCAAAGCGGATTAGACTGTATTCTGAGTCGAGAATAAAATTAGACACTGGCGTCGGACGTAGCCGGGACCGTCTGCGGTACAGAAGAGGCCAAAACTTGGCTTTTACGACTCAGAAGTCGGTTTGGTTTCGACACTTGACTTGATTGGAAGGGTATATTAGAACGTGTTGCTTTACGACACACTCAACATATGACGGCGGCCTTTTGTCACCTCTTACGACAGGCAGAGTTACTCTGGTACCTCGGGACCAAACAGGATGCCCTGTATACGCTGTGCAGTGTTATACATGCGTTTTCACCAGATTCCTTGCGGCTATCATTGGTACTGACTTCACCAATACATCGAGTTATTGGATTTATTTACTGTGCCTCATTGTAAACAATCATTACACCTGTGATGTCTGGGGGGGGGGGTTAGCCCCCGCCGTGTGTGTACGGCCCTCCTTGAGAGTTCCTCCACCTCCCGGTATAACCAACCCGATACCTGCTCGTGTTACCTAACGTTATAGCAATAATAGTGTGTTGAGTAACTCGGGCATCAACCGCAACTATAACCACAAAACGAGCTTGGCCACATTTTCACACAGGTACCAGATATCGTTTGTTTGCTCCGCTGCCCCCACGTCGCTAGACATAAGCAAGTATGACAGACAAGGCAGCTTCTTGTAAATACATTGCGATATAATATCATATCATAAGCATAAGACTTGCAAAATGTTGCTTGAACTACGGTTCTATCTAACTAAATGAAACAGAGGCGATTTACTTGAACCGAAAACAAACAATTGTTGACAAATTACAAACTGTATGGCCGAGTTCGTTCAAGACTCAACTCGCAACACATAATCACAGTTCTTCCCCCCAACCTGCAGTGTAGGCCTAACAGTCGATTATTGAATGGACCCTCCGTAAAATAACTGACGTTGTTACGGAGATAGACCTCGCAAAGTCGTTTTACCTCGGCAAAGGCTGTCTGTTCCTCTGCTTGTCCCCGGTGCAGGCGAGTGTACCCTAGGAGTGTACGTCTGTTCCTCTGCTTGTCCCCGGTGCAGGCGAGTGTACCCTAGGAGTGTACGTCTGTTCCCCTGCTTGCCCCCGGTGCAGGCGAGTGTACCCTAGGAGTGTCCGCCTGTTCCCCTGCTTCCCCCCGGTGCAGGCGAGTGTACCCTAGGAGTGTGTCTGTTCCCCTGCTTGCCCCCAGTGTAGGCGAGTGTACTCTTAAGAGTGCCTGTCTGTTCCCCTGCTTGTCCCCGGTGCAGGCGAGTGTACCCCAGAGGTCCGCGGCACCGCCGGTCGAAGATAAAGGTCTCACAACTCGGCATCTTTGAGAGAAGAAAGGAACTCGTAAACAAAGATGGCGGGCCCGAGATCTGACGTATTTCTTGGAACCGTCTTGTTCGCTCCTGGCGTCTGCCGTGTGCTGGGCCACGGTAAACAAGGCGCATGCGTGTGCGTGTGTGCGTGTGCGTGTCTTCACGGGGCCTATTAGCATAAGCGGTGCACTATCTACCTATCTATCCATCGTGCACGTTCAGTGGGTGCGGAAAAGCGCACTTACTGACTCCAACCGTCATTTACTTTCAGATAACCATGAGAACATCAGCCAACCATGTTCCTGGGATACAGAGGGGTTCTCTTCCATTCACTCCGGTTTGGCAACATCGCATAAATATTGCAAAATGTAATGGCCATTTCAAAATATAACTAATACCTACTCATTCGTTTTTCGGAAATCAAAACCCGATGTTCCGTGAAAATACAAGGCATAATTAATAATTTTATAAAGTGAAATGTAATTGCAAACAAAAGAAAGAAGTCGGGACAAAATACCACCCTTCGTTCCATCCCTATTACTTTACAATAGAACGGAGTCATTAGGTAATACACGAGCTCAATGAATAGGCTTTTTTTAATTTTTTTTAAATAACCACCAATCTAGCTGCCAAACAATAGTTATTATTTATTTCGTGTTTACCCCCCACCCTCCCCCGCACCCCTATCAGTGCCCCAAGCCGCCCACTTTGAGTACGGTAAATGCCCGCCCGTACTGTCTCCGTATCTTCACATGTGTGGTCCCGGTTTGTATCCCGAGCAGGCGATAAAACTACGTCATTCTATGGCTCTTCTCTCACACTCGTCACTGAAACCACGTTGTGAGCATCTCAGTAAATATCATCAGTCGGAAGTATCCATAGTTTGTTCCACTGCCTAGGCCTAGGATCACTATTCCCGCTCAAACAAGGTTGTCGTCGAGAACAATGAGTTGTGAGACATATGTAGGAATGTTTTGTAAGCATGTAGGCATGTGATTGCAATCGAACCATGAAAATCAATTATTAGTTCGATTTCCACGCGGAACCCTGATATGGAAGGTTGGGGGTTCTATGCCCGTCACCAAGAATTATTGTTGACTGGAGATTTTCCTCAGTCAATCTGAGTCGTACACAAAATTAAAAACTACCCTAAACGTATGTTAAACCCTGTACAAAAGGGTCGTGCGATAAAAATAAGTAGCTAAACACTCTGGAATCGTCACTGTTGTTAGAATATTTCCACTGGATCATGGTTATATTGTTGTTTCATTAAAGTGCTTTTCAACAAAACCCATGTATACTAAGAAATTAAAAGAAAGGTGTTTGGTATGGTTGTGGTTTGCGGTTTTAAAGGTATCGGATGCGGTTAGATTCAAACACCCAATAAATAACACCCTTGTTAGAAGTGGAGACAGCTCAAAAAACCTACATCCACTCTCGTCTCCTACACAACTCGATAGTTCTTGTGCTAATCTCAGTCAGTATTCAATCATTCATCAGCATTTATGAGTGAAGACGATAGGAATAACCTATAGGTCCACAGCAACCTTGGGAATGCTGACGTCATAGATTACCGAGTCGGAGCCAATCAGCGGGCGGCCTTTTCAAATACTGACATTTGGTTGGCCAATGGCTCAATCATCTGTGACGTTATAGCATCCACAAGCTTGCTGTGGAACGACATCAGTGGCTGTTGAGGTATAGCCCTGCAATTGTGAAAAACTTTGTGTGATTGAGTCCTGTCCTACTTACAAGGACTCGGACATTCCTTCCCAACCATCATAGTTAGTTACCTGAAAGGGAACATCAAGTAAAGCAGGTGTGCAAACACAGCAGGGATTCCTGCGAAAACATATTATAATTATTATCCAACACTATAATGATTCCCGACATGAAACAACTAATAAATCAATAAATTATAAATGAATGAATTAATGTATTCGAATCTCAATCGCCGCCAATCGGCTGTATAGATAATTTCGACCACTTTTCTGGGTGCATCAATGCAAAAACCTGTTCGTATAGTTTCTCATAAAGTAAATTGGCTTGTTACTAACAAGCAGCCCGCGGAAACTGAAAAAATACGTCTTCTAACATTGTAAAATACAAAAAAAATAACCACATTTTTTTGTGTGCGAATGTTTATAAGTTTAGTCGATAGCGTGAAGAACCGATGTTTCGGCTTTAGTATGTAATTATTTTATTGACTTCCTTGGAGGTAACGAACGCGGCCCGACCGCCACAATACCGTCTTCGTGTGGGTATAGCAACGAGCAAGGGCTAAGATCCTAGGATGTTAATGATTCTATTACATTACAAGCTACTCACAGTTTGCTATTGAATTGTTGTATTGTTAGACATAGCTACACTTCAACGTTCAATAGCGTATTTATTGTAAGCTACAAACAGCTGCTTGTTACGTCAGGGTTGGTGTAGAATCCAAGGAAGGGCTCCAGAGACATCAAAGCAGTCGTTAGTTTAGAACTAGCCAAGGCAGCCAATAGTGGTAGACTATATGGATTTATAAGGAGGGTATGTAGATGATCACAGATACAGTCGTTAGCTCTCTTAGTTTAGCAGATAAACGCGAAAAAAGAAACTAGGCAAGGCAGCCAATAGTGTTATATGGATGGATTCCTAGGAAGGGTCTGTGTGTGAACACAGAACAGTCGTTAGGACTCAAGCCTCTAAAGCACACAGTGTTTTAGCCATCTCTTAGAAACACCGATGACCATAGTTTCGGTAAGAGCCGATGACGTAATCAACCGGAAGACATAACAACTGATCGGGCGACATAAAACACGGCAACTAAAACGAACGCGCTGCGTCTGCTGCAACAGCCAAGACTAATCGCCGGGAACCGTCAACCGACCACAGCACACGAAGTCATAAAACCTCGTGTGGCAATGACGCACTTCACGTATACTTTATGACACGGTCTGAATCAATGACATAACCCGACAAATACGAAGGGAAAAAAATATCGATACGTTCAGCCTGTGGTTCAACGTTAAAAATGAACCCTTTATTACAGAACATTTAGATTAGTTTATGGTGAAATATAGCGTTGGCGGATTCGGATCCATCATGCGGGTCGTCCATAAGGGGGATGAGGGTGGGGATGGTGAGGGGTGGGTGTTTAGGTCACAAAGAGGCCGGTATGAAGGGGAAGAAGGTGATGATATGGAGAAGATATGGACAAGGACCCTTGTTCTGGTACTGCGGTCTCAACGAGGAGGTGAGGGGTGGGTGTTTAGGTCACAAAGAGGCCGGTATGAAGGGGAAGAAGGTGATGATATGGAGAAGATATGGACAAGGACCCTTGTTATGGCCCCTGCGGTCTCAACGAGGCCGACCCACCCCGACAGAAGGAGAAACATTAACAATGTACATGATTAATTGATATAAATAAACAGTAAATATCGGCGCGGAGAGGCTAAGCCGCCGCACCTCGGTCACAAACGACGGCCGGTAGGCGGCGACGGCGCGCCCTATAAATAGAGCGTCGGGACGCCCGAAATAGTCCGAGCGACGCACAGACGGGGCCGAAGTGCAGTGGCGAGGGGAGGGGGGGGTCATCCCTCCCTGTTGCCCTGTCCGTCTGGCTGGCCACGGTATAATTAGCGTCCAGACGACATAGGTCACACTCACTATAATACAGAGCTTTCATCTTGCAGTTGCACTATACACAATAATAATACAGTAGGTATTCCAATGGGTCGACATGGGTCACACAATGGGTCACACTCACTATAATACAGAGCTTTCATCTTGCAGTTGCACTATACATAATACATAACAATAATAATACAGTAGGTATTCCAATGGGTAGCACCCAATATTGAACTCTACATAATAAACGGCATTGTGTTTGTATTTGTATTTGTAGAACGCTTCAGTATACAGGAAACGCGGTTCCTACGCGGAATTTGGTTTTGATCAAGCTAAACTATGAATTTAATAACTTTGTAACATCGTTATTGTTCCAATTATTATTTATGTATAATTAAACAATTAAGAATTAGTTTTTAAAACCGTTACGATTGTAATATTTGACGGTATCTAAATTTATCGTTTAGCCGATACTAAAACAAAATCCGCAGAGGGCATCCATCACATGTTCTATATACCTTATGGCGGTCTCAAGATATTAGTTAGTTGGGTCCCCTTCACCCTAAATAATCCTTAATGAGGTCATGATTTAAATGTAAGCCCTAATTTCGACCGCCTATCAGATATATACTTGAACCGTGCTGAGGCGCTGACAGCTGCCCACCCTAATCACACCACAACCGTATTAATAATTAATCCATTAAATTCGTTAGTCGTTGTAAAACTTGTGATATCATCTACGAATTTGTATTTTATTATATTATATTTTTACGAAAAAATATATGAAAACAAAAA
The DNA here is from genome assembly GCA_945910005.1 of Isoperla grammatica. Classification (NCBI taxonomy): domain Eukaryota; kingdom Metazoa; phylum Arthropoda; class Insecta; order Plecoptera; family Perlodidae; genus Isoperla; species Isoperla grammatica. The sequence goes on along the minus strand of OX246743.1, from coordinate 46,801,926 downwards.
CTATTCCATTGTTCACTGTTCAAAAAGCATAAAATTTAGTTTACTATAGATAACGGCGAGCGGGAGATTTGTATCTATGTTGATTGCTTTAGATTGTTTGCGTTCTAATAGAGATTGTTGTGGAAATCAAGGAGGTTGTTGAACGGAGTATTCGCCTCGAGAAACGACGCCGAGTTTAAAGGAAATACTTTACTTTTATAGGAAACTCATATTTGTTTGGAGTTAAAATATGAGCATCGACTATTAACAGCGCGCAAAAAGAAAGAAAGATAACGAAACATAACATTATAAAACAGTGGTTGATACAAACCAACATTTAGTATCGTAAGAAATAATCACTGCTAACAAAATTTGAAATCAGTTTAGTTACTGAGTGGGTAGACTCTAAATGTGAATTTAATTTATTTATTTATTTTATTGCGGTTGTCATTTTGTAAACAAATTAAGTATTCATTCTTTAAATGACTCAAAATAACCGTAACGGTTAAAATATCAAAAAGTTTTTTCAAATATTGTGAAGCGTGCTCAGGATATTACTAAAACACGTTGATCATTATAAAAACTACCCGAAATCGGGGTCCTCTTTCATAAATGAACCGCAACTCAGATTCACACTTCCCTTTCTTCCCCAATCATTCCAATCCGTGAATGAATGAATCGCTAACTAGCTTGGACACGTCACATAGGCCGGCCTATCCCATGTATGAAGCGTTCTCGCTGTTGCTTGATATTCTGTGTGCATGGCTGATCGGGGCCCCACCTCGATAATTGGTACAACACGCGAAATATCTGCGTGCGTGCGTGCGTGCGCGCCTCCTACCAAGCATGCGCGCCAGGTGAAGCACGTGGCTCCAGGGTCTGTCTTCGCCACTTTGAATCGCCGCTTTTACGGACAACTCGTTTTTTTTTTTTTTTTTTTTTACTTTTTTTAAACTTTTTTTTAAAACTCTTCCTCGATAATATCGCCAGAAATCACAAATGTGTGCATATTTTCGGTGTGTTTCATTATGCGGAGTTTTTCTCTCTCCGAGAATGTAATTCAGAAAAGAGGTGACTGCTTTTGTTTCTTTTAGATCGATTTTAGTATGTCATGCTGAAGAAATACGTTGGTATAATTGTAACGATGACATCTTTTGAGTGTGGTAACATATTTTCTGTGCTCCAGATTCGAATCCCGGCTTGGGCAAGGACTTAATATCGTTTACATATTCCTCGTTGCGATTACTATCGTTGCCAATGTACGAGAAATGTCAGTATCGAATAATGAACAGAAAGAGGAGAGAAGAACAAAGCTGGTCTAGCTCCGACCCCTGAGTAGTACTTCATGAGAACGCGGACACGATCCCAAGGTGTTCCCCAAGCTGACGCGTACGACGGAACAGAACGCAGCCAGACTGTTGATGGACCCTCTCTCGTCACTGGCGGAGCAGCGCATGTAAAACCAGTTGAAATACCTTGAAATGTTTTCGAGTGCAAAAGGGACGTACACATGTGTACACACGCATCCTGGTTATCACGGGCACGGCCAGATTCCTCCACGTCGGAATGGGACCTCCGCTTACGCATCGCGTCTACGTGCACGCGTAGACATCACGTAGCGTCGCGCGGCGCCTCCGCGTGACGTCACGACGCGAGGGGACGCGACGCTACGTGATGCCCACGTGCACGAGTAGACATCACGTAGCGTCACGCGGCGCCTCCACGTGACGTCACGACGCGAGGGGACGCGACGCTACGTGATGCCCACGTGCACGAGTAGACATCACGTAGCGTCACGCGGCGCCTCCACGTGACGTCACGACGCGACGCTACAACCGTCTTGTGAAGTTGGGCGCAAGTCACCTAGAAGGTAACGGTTCGAGTATTTCCTCTTCCCATGCGGAAACCTCGACTTCTGTCTGTTCTTAAAATTACTTTAAAATTGTCCATAAAAGTAATCCTAAATATGTATTAATTAACTACACACTGGGCACAACAATTACAACATTATAACTGGGTACTTACCCGGTTTACCGGGGGTCTGGGCGATGGCGCACACATCTTGCTGTTGTAACCAAACGGATTGAAACTCGAGCACCCAGCAACAACCAACACTGCAGAGAGTATCAGGAGTTCAGGACATGAAGAGTGAGTCACATTACACAACACACAGGAAGAGCTCCCTAAACAACCAACTCTGAAGAGAGTATCAGGAGTTCAGGACATGAAGAGTGAGTCACATTACACAACACACAGGAGGAGCTCCCTAAACAACCAACTCTGAAGAGTATCAGGAGTTCAGGACATGAAGAGTGAGTCACATTACACAACACACAGGAGGAGCTCCCTAAACAACCAACTCTGAAGAGTATCAGGAGTTCAGGACATGAAGAGTGAGTCACACTACACAACACACAGGAGGAGCTCCCTAAACAACCAACTCTGAAGAGTATCAGGAGTTCAGGACATGAAGAGTGAGTAACATCACACAACAGACAGGAGCAGCTTCTTAAACAACCAACTCTGAAGAGTATCAGAAGTTCAGAACATGAAGAGTGAGTCACATTACACAACACACAGGAGGAGCTCCCTAAACAACCAACTCTGAAGAGTATTAGGATTTCAGGACATGAAGAGTGAGTCACATTACACAAGACACAGGAGGAGCTCCCTAAACAACCAACTCTGAAGAGTATCAGGAGTTCAGGACATGAAGATTGAGCCACATTACACAACACATAGGAGGAGCTCCCTAAACAACCAACTCTGAAGAGTATCAGGAGTTCAGAACATGAAGAGTGAGTCACATTTCACAACACACAGGAGGAGCTCCCTAAACAACCAACTCTGAAGAGTATCAGGAGTTCAGAACATGAAGAGTGAGTCACATTACACAACACACAGGAGGAGCTCCCTAAACAACCAACTCTGAAGAGTATCAGGAGTTCAGGACATGAAGAGTGAACCACATTACACAACACACAGGAGGAGCTCCCTAAACAACCAACTCTGAAGAGTATCAGGAGTTCAGGACATGAAGAGTGAGTCACATTACACAACACACAGGAGGAGCTCCCTAAACAACCAACTCTGAAGAGTATCAGGAGTTCAGGACATGAAGAGTGAGTCACATTACACAACACACAGGAGGAGCTCCCTAAACAACCAACTCTGAAGAGTATCAGGAGTTCAGAACATGAAGAGTGAGTCACATTACACAACACACAGGAGGAGCTCCCTAAACAACCAACTCGGCCGAATTTCTGTCACGTTTCAATGTAAATAAGGTAAACGTCAACGTTTATCACGAGACAACATCTGAACGCCGTGAATTCCAAACTCACTCCGTTGCTCAACATTCTATTTTTAGTTTCGATTGTTCCCGGTCCGGTCGCCCAAATCGCTTCGCACTCTCCGCATTCCACTCTTTGTCCGACTATTATGTAAATCAATTAAAATTATAAACAGTCTCTACACGATTGTATTGTACAGCGTGGTGGGATTACCCAAACGCCGGCTTGGTTATTCCAAGTGCGGAGGCCTCTGTCAACATTCAGCGTGGAGCCAACGATATACCTGTGGCAGTGGTGTAGTACAGTACGGACAGGGGCCCAGCAGGGAACAGAGTCCAAACGACCCTGCAAATGGCGGTTTTCAAAGATGGGAAAACGATCACAAGGAATAGACAAGTTATAAAATAACAACTCGAGAAAAGAAAATATTCAATATTATACTATAATAACACGGAATACAATCCCAACAAGTACAATTTACAAAAGAGAACACACATTATTTGAAATAAAGAATGTACATATTGCTTTGTTTGCAGTTACAAATGGATGGCGTTGCACAACAACAAGTCTATGTACTGAAACCATTGTGACAGAAAGGTAACACAAATAAATGTGCGGAATGTACGGAGAAGAAATGTGTGCAGTTACCTATACAATACTTCCAATTACAACACTAATAGTTATCAATTGATAACAAATGTAAGATGGAATGTAAAATATATAGTATAGACAAAGAAACTAATGCTACACATACACAACGGTTTTTATAAAAGTGAAAATATTTATGAATTACTAGTAGGCCTACTTCTATCACAAAAAATCATACTCAAATAATTGCAAGAAAAACATTTCCCAGAAATATTAATCGGGAATTGATTACATACTGGTTATACATTTGACTAACATCATTGACTGCAAACTAGATATAATATTTATTAAGTATTTAGCTCTTCGTGTACATACTTTAGTACTGACAGTGACAGACACACTTCTGCCTTGTGTCCACATACATAAGTAACAAGGGTAATAGCGACTCATCACAGGCTCACATCTTTTACATAATTGACTCTTTTTAACATAAGAACACAGCCAAACTTTGTAAAAAAACAAAAGTCGCCTTGTTTTTCATCGGGTACGACGAGTTCCGTTCCAGTTTCTGTCACCAACGTTTCGAACGACATAGAAAAAGAGTATCATGAAAATGTGAGTATATACGGATACCTGCAAAGAATATCGAACACCCGTAAGTTTCCCAGACAAAAGGAAAACTTACCATCCCAGACTACATCGCCCTTTCGGGTGTAAAATATCATGAACATACCTTGTTTACAAACATACAAAATACTTCTCTTCACTATGCGTATAAAATGAGCAAATATATTAGTATTACGGTGGTGTAAAAAAGAATACCCGACATAAAACTAGTAAAACATGTGTGTGTGTTCTAATCTAAAACAATAATGTGTGAAAACGTTATCGGCAGACCTCAAAACAGTGAGGCGGGAAAACTAAAAAGAATGATCTCAAAAATATCGCGTTAAAATTGAATTGTAAAATTAATAGTATGGGTAGTTTTTTCCAGGGACATAACATCTTTCAGGCACAACAGTCCATACCTCAACATAGAAGAACGGTTGACATTAATTTACTCTTACAAAACCACAAGTAGGAATTTTTCAAAAGCAATAAGTATCTTCTCATTTCTCAATCATACGACTTAAAAACCAGATTTCGACAAATAATAACATGCGGATTAAGGGGGGAGGGGGGGGGGGGGGGGGGGTTCAATTTAAGATTAGCCTGTATAACTCGGGAAAATGATTTGTAAGAACGATGAAGCTAGACGGGTGGGGCTTGAGGTAATGTTTGGTTTACTTGGATCATATTGGTATTTGTATTATTTCTTTTATTAACAATGGTTTCACTACACCATAAGAAGATCAAATTTGACTGGAATCGTGTATAATACGAATCCATAGCCAATATGAAGGTTATGACTTATCCCCTAGGGATTGTGTAAAAAAGGAAGGCGGAGGGCGATTTAACAACTATAAATACTATAATATATAATTATAATAATGTTAGTAAAGATAATAGCAACTGTTGGGGTGGGTGGGTCTAGCTAAATCTAGCTTCAATCAAAGTATACAAGATTGTGTGTGATAGCAACAGTCGTAAAAGTTTGTCCCGAGGCGGATCGAGTCCAGAAACTTTGGCTCTGTACAAGAAACAAACTATAAGGGTACCAAGTTTCATTAAAAACTGTTATTTGTTCTGTTATATAAACTATTATAGTTGCTACCAGACTAGGTCGGTAACAATTCGAGCAGCGCAGACGGAGTGAGAGTAAAACTATCGTATCGCAATCGTTTACAAGATGGCGGCCGCCGTGACAAGATGGCCGACTCACGGGGGGGTAGGATAACGGGGTGTGTGATATAAGTAGCTGTCCTAGAACCGGGTCGGTGGGTTACCCCAGTCCCACGTCCAATACCATCATGACGAGGAAACCCAGGATGGCGCCCCACGTGGCTAGCTTCCCGTTGCCGCTAGAACACACCACAGACACTTGTTACACGAGGAAACCCAAGATGGCGCCCCACGTGGCTAGCTTCCCGTTGCCGCTAGAACACACCACAGACACTTGTTACACGAGGAAACCCAAGATGGCGCCCCACGTGGCTAGCTTCCCGTTGCCGCTAGAACACACCACAGACACTTGTTACACGAGGAAACCCAAGATGGCGCCCCACGTGGCTAGCTTCCCGTTGCCGCTAGAACACACCACAGACACTTGTTACACGAGGAAACCCAAGATGGCGCCCCACGTGGCTAGCTTCCCGTTGCCGCTAGAACACACCACAGACACTTGTTACACGAGGAAACCCAAGATGGCGCCCCACGTGGCTAGCTTCCCGTTGCCGCTAGAACACACCACAGAGACTTGTTACACGAGAAAATAACGTCAACACTACATCGGTCTAGGTCAGGAGAAGAGAGGGTGGCTGCTCTTAGCTCCGAAACACTAGTACACCGTTGGTTAGAGCAGATTGGAGGGTTCGTAGGGTGGTGAAACAGCGGAAACTGTTCAGCAACTGCCGATGTCCCCTTGGTTCGATAGAAATGCTCTAACGTGACGGCATCACCTTTCAGCACCTCCATTCTTCATTATCATCACTCATCAATGAATGATACATTTGCAATAGTTGGACCTCGCTACTGTTGCAAATATAGAATAAATCAAGAAATTAGCTGGGGGCGGAGTTCGGGAGGATTCTTCACACGTGTGCTACGCACGATGTGCAACCACGCAGCCATTGAGTTGCGTAGCAAAGATGGCGCGTATTGCGTATATACATACCGACGTGAGAACAGAAACCTCACGGATAAACGGTCCAGCCAAGAACTTCTTTGCTCCAAGGAATCTCCTTGAGGGCGACATACGGCGTATATTGACCTCAGTAAACAAACTCAAAGTCCGTCTAGATAGGTCCACAAGTTATACATCTCCTCGCTTCATTCATTCATTCATAAAACGGAAAGCGTGGACTTGGACCCGACTGCACGGATCGACCACGTCACGATCTCGTATCGCTCCACACATAATCGACATCCAATAACAAGATACATAGTCTACGGCTAAGGACAAATGCTGCAATGTTCGCAACGATTTCATAATGAAAGATTCACACTTATCGGAGCTACAAAGATAATGGATTCGTGGGTGACGCAATGTCCGTTTGTCCTTAACCCTAGGGATTTCATGTGTAGACCATTGCTGGTGGTCTTGAACCCTACGTGGTTCACTATTGATGTATGCGTCTCTTCTGCTGGCACAAACACACGCAGCAGAATCTCTTGGCTATCTCCACGGAGAATTATTCGACCAAGAGTTGGGGTAGACATTGAGACGATTTACAATTTTATCTACTTATCTACTAAAGGGTAGTTTTAATTTAGAGACATGCTTTAAAACGTTCGCAAACAGCCATGATTGAGCGCGGTAACATCTTCAGAAATGCCACTTATCGGATACCAATTCTACAACGTTGCGCACAGCAGGTACTTCCTCCACAAAGTGAGTGTGTAATAAGTTGCCTGTACTTCCACCCTCTCCTCGTGTGCTCAAAACAGTGGCCATCAAGACATGTTAGATGTTACAATGTTCTACAACACTTTCCTCAGTCGTAAAGGCGAATGCTGGGTTTGAGTCCTACTAACAGCCCTTGGACATGCCTTCCCAACTATGAGAAGAGAAGCACATAAAGTATCTTAGTACACCCTGTCCTATAACAGAACAGTATTACATCATTTAGTTGCTTTGTGGGCATTTAAAGCCAGGCACGCACTATATATTGTGCGTGGCGCTGTAACAGAACAGTATTATTATACACCATATACTCGTGTTATGGGCATTTAAAGCCAGGCACGCACTATGTATTGTGCGTGGCGCCTCATTAGCGCTGCAGCAGCGTCATTTCAGTCACCCCTGACCCGGCCGACTGACTCGTACAAGCGATGACGTCACTAAGTCAATAAAATGCGATCTTTGAAACAAAAACTACATTCGATTGTCGATAAGTCGGAATTTACATGTATCTATATATGTATGACCTAGAAAAACAAAGTGTGGCATAATGCTGAGGAATGTACGAACAAACAACTACCATCCGCATGTAACACACATGAAATTTAAAGTACCCTAATCAATATATGTGGGGGACGTAAAACCTAACTATCACAATCAATGTTTAATGTACATTTTATAGAATGAAATGCTTTATACTGAATACATGGGCAGAGTTGTTAGCTATACTGGTCTCGACCTATCAAGCAATGCGCTGACGTCACAGCTGTAAAGAAGATGGCCGCTACACGTGGTCCATCTCGACGTCGAAGCATTACAGTTCCAAGGCGTCCCGCCAGGTGGCGCCGACGGCGACGACGACACCTAGCGGGACGCCCGCGCATCATATCGGCGCATGCGCAGTCCCGACTTCTCGTACCGACAACGCAGACGCATACCCATATAACCCCGGACATATTATCTACCGGCGTTATTTACGACCGTACGACGTTTTACGACTTGCAAACTAGGTTAAAACTATTAAGCTTGATTACTGTTCTGTTCACCGCTCATTGTGATCACCGCCGACAAGAAACGCGAAAAATAATAACCCATTTCACAGGGAGAAGATGAAAAATGGAAATACCGCTTTTTGCGACAAAGATTATTATTACTAGTTTCTATAATTTACATAGTGCCATTATAACGTAGACACGATCGAGTGTACACATTCTAGCTAGAGAACAAATACACTTAGAAACAATCACGCACATGAAGTCGCTACTTCCCGTAGAACCTCACGTTACATGTTGTATGAACTGCGAACGTGGCGGTATTCAACATTTTTAAATCTGTGACCCGTTCCGTTACGAAGCTGCAATTGCACTTCCACTGAACTCCACGTTGCTTCAAGAACGTTAATTTAAACATATATATATGAGGGATAATCAAAGATTTTAAATACGTTTCACGGAAACGTAATTTAAAATAATGGTTTAGTCAGGCTGAATTCAAGGACAAAAACGTATCAAAGAAACTGAACAACTGTAACATTTTATTTATCTACGGATGTTTTGATGATTTTTGTTATTTGAATTATTAAAACCTTCAATAAAACATTGTTCCGGCTTTGACAATATTCTTACCAAGATTCGGAGACAATTGTCGGATCGAGTTCAACACTTTTAGATTGTTTTATTTCGTTTGTCATAAACACTTTTCAGTTATTATAAACGCCAACGGACTGTAACGTGTACCGTTTTGAGTAAACCTCATCCTAAAGTCCGGGAGACCCGACTCGTGTCTGCATTACTGATAAAGTCCGTACTTTGTATACGAACTACGGACTTGGCTTCGATCAAGTACGGAAGTGACGTCATTTCGTTGCCGCTGGAATGCAAAGTCCGCGAGACAAAGCCACCAAGTTTCCTAGAATTAGTCTGAGCTCTAGCCAAGGAATCGGGACATGGTCTGTCTCGTGGTTGCGCGCGTCACGTAGCGACAGCCAATAGGAGATGAGATAGGATTTGTATTTTGTACCGGACATATAAAAAATTGTTTGTGTTTTGCTGGTAGTGGTTTGCCAATAATTTATAAGCCCTTTATCGCTATACATACGCCATTAATTAAAAGAAATAACTTTATATTCTCTCAAAAGATCGTATTTGGTATACACTGCTTTAGAAAATGTGGATTAGTGTGTATAGGCCTAATCACCTGAATCGCAGCATGTTTACACGGGGTATACGACTGTTCCGAGCATGTTTACACGGGGTATACGACTGTTCCGAGCATGTTTACACGGGGTATACGACTGTTCCGAGCATGTTTACACGGGGTATACAACTGTTCCGAGCATGTTTACACGGGGTATACGACTGTTCCGAGCATGTTTACACGGGGTATACGACTGTTCCGAGCATATTTACACGGGGTATACGACTGTTCCGAGCATGCTTACACGGGGTATACGACTGTTTCGAGCATGTTTACACGGGGTATACGACTGTTCCGAGCATGTTTACACGGGGTATACGACTGTTCCAAGCATGTTTACCAACCAAGGTGGCTGAGGAATCTCTAACTGCTGCTGAGACAGCAACGTTCAGTGCGCATTCATTCCCACAGTCGCACAGTCACACAGTCACACATGCACCGGGGGCATCCAGTTACAAGGCATTGCACTTGCAGCTAACTGCACTACTCCATGACACGTGCTCTAGGGGTGGCCACACACGCACTACACGACGTGACGTGTAAAGAACAATGTGCACACGTTCGGTTGCCTTGACCGGCGCCGTTCAGATATACAACCGTCACCGATGACCAGAGGAACCGGTGCGGCTCACCAGTTCGAACCAGAAAAGTGTGGAGTCTGTTTTAATTGCACCAAAACGAGGAAGTAAAGGTGGAAGGTCGCCAGTCTGAGATAACCGCAGAGAGCCAGCCATACATTTGGGATATGTTTCTCCAGCAACGTAATTAAATGTATAAATATTATTGTTTTAAAGTCCAAAACCCTTTAAACAGGAAACTCGGTCAACATAACGTGTAGCTACGACAAAAACAAAGAGCTCACAAGAAGACACTGCCGGTCCCTTAGCAGGAAAGACTATCACTAGCATTAAAACATCACGAAATTACATAAACAAAAAATCAGATCGCCACACATCTCTTCGAAAAAGTGAAAACCGTCCTCAATTCGGGTGGAAAATATTTGCAATATTGAAATCATGCCTACCAACAGGACAACAAAACCAAACCAACGTCCTCAAAATCCGCTAACAGAGTCACGTCGCACAACTAGCGGTTATTCAGTGGATGTTACGCCTATTGGCCACCCCTGACGCAGAAGACGCACAGTAAAGTACGCGGGTTATCTTTGCGCATGAACACTGTGTGCCCACTTAATATGCAACGAGTGTTATCGTGATAGGTATCACTATACTCAGTACTCACTAGTAACATGGCTGAGTACATTGGCTAATGTGGAGATGGAGCGACTCAATTGTCTACTACTCTATAGTATATCTATATAATGAATTTCAAACAGGCCCATTGATTATAGGAAGAAAATGACTTTAAGTTTTGTAGCTAAAGTTGCTCCACAGCACCAGTTGGATGCTGACGTCACAGATGACTGAGGCGTACTGGCCAACCATATGTCAGTATTTGAAAAACCCGCCCGCTGATTGGCTCTCACTCCCTCATCTACGACGTAGGCACTCACGAAGTCATGTCTTGCCAAATGAGTTCGCGCCACAATAACCGCGACGTTCTATCTGACTTTCATTAAAGAAAATCTTTTCTGAAATGTAAAATTAAAACGTTGTCATATTCGTAAAGTAGTTTCTACAATTGAGATCCAGCCAGCGCCCATTCCACGCGATCCTGCGCGTAGCGGCCGTGAGCGGGGAGCGCAGTGCGTGCCCGTGCGTGCCCGTGTCATTTCACTAGTTAAATATGCGATCAGCCGGTGATCGTGACCGAACTCTATTGACAAGCGGAATAATAAAACAATCAAATTGAATTGTTACAAGCCGAGCTAGACCCGAGACAGGATTGAGAAAGAAAGTCTCTAGCCACCCTGAGGAACACCCGATCGGTTGTCGCTTGAAATTGTTTTTTAAAAAAGTGTCAGAAACTAACGTCCCCTAGAGAATTGAATGTTCTTTTTAATCAATCAATACAAAATCTAACCCCGAGCAAGATTCGAATCCATACAACGGATTCGGGTGATTTGATTGGATTCGGGTAACCCGGATACCCGATAAATTAATTTTCTAATAACCGTTTGCAGCTACCTCGTTAACTTGCTCTCATACGTATATCCCTGATTCAAACACATTCCCACACCAGACGTTACATTGGTGCAATAGTAATATGCAAGCGAGGTAGCACGGCACGGCGGGAGTAGAATGGAACGCTTCGCCGGCAGCTGATTGCAGTGTTCGACAGGAAGCTGGCGCATTCCTCTACTCTTCGACACGGGGGACGATGGCATCGTGTAATTCCCAAGACGTAGCCTTTGAGCTGATGGGTATAACGTTGCAGCTAACGGTGCGGCTGCGGCTAACACTTGTCAGTACTTAGCCATTGCATTGGAATTATCTGGCTACTTTGTAAAATACAAAATGTTGACAAAATTGTTAGTATTGATCGAATATGTTGAGATATCGAGAAACTTTCAAAATATATATTTTTTTTAAAGAACACTAAATTCGCTGGTGGATATAACCTATAATTTGATTTACTTTTGACAATTTTAAAGCATTTTTTCAACGCAATAATAACCGATAGAATTCGGGAGTACCGTAAGGGTAGATGGACATAAAACATTTTTGAAAAACTTGCTGCAACACATTGTGATGTTCATTAATGAGTTGTCAATACATTAATGGTGTCCTAACTAATGAATTGTTCAAAGATCGTGGTTACGCTCATACCCGCAGCACGCGTGCGTGTGTTGTGTGTACACACAAAGAGAGATGCACGTGTTATAACCATGTGGACACGTGGTCTCATCATCTCTGACGTACGAGTTATGTGTTTACCGTACTCCAAGATAACACGCGTACTTGTAGCAGTGACGTAACTAGTCTTCTCGAGTCCCTACCATCTGTTTGAAACACGTCCATTAAACCTTAGGTTGGATATCTGGAAATTGGGGCTTTGCGAAAGGTGTGAGAGAACGCGATGAATCTGTTGGTGGAGGATCGCGCGCTGCACCAGAATGCAGCAACCTGCCACACCCTTGCGACGCGTACCCACTAATTTCACCCACTAATTGTTGAGCAAGCAAGACAAGCCAAGACAGACGAACAGTGACCTCGAAACACAAGTCCGGAATCTCCTCTCCTCTCCACTCGGCTTCTTAACCCGTAATGAACTTTTACTTTTGCCGCAGACGATCCGACCAACATACATGGTTCACTTTTACTCTTGCATGCGTTCAGTTGACTTAGGTCCGAAGTCACGACACATTTAGCTAATATATTGGTTATACCGTGTCTTCTGGCAGTCGCCATGTTTCTTTGGCTAATCTAGAAACTAAAACTTTGGTGAAACCGGACCTTATGAATGTGATCCAGTTTAAATATGTAATACAGAACAGATTTTGTTATATTCACAAAATTACTGGAGTTCTTTGGATTTGGAGCAATATTATATTTCGCATTAAAAATATTCAAAATTTGATTTTTGATTTTATTGAAAAAGTATTACAAATTTTGGAATAAAAATAGGAAGCTTAAACTTCGAGCCGCTTTAATTGAAAGTTTCAAAACGCTGCAATCGTCCAACTGTCTTATTTTTCTACATGAACTAAAAACAAAATTCTTCATATCGCTCCAATCTAACGGTTTCAAATCGCTCCAATAATGGCCAATTGTTCGATTTTCAAAACAAGAAGACAAACAAAAACAAAATTCTTCATATCGCTCCAGTAAAATAGTTTCAAATCGCTGAAATGAAATGAAGGCAAACTGCCCGATTATCCAAACAGAAATGAAACACGTACGTACGTAGTCTCTTCCTCGAAGTGTCCTGTGCATGGTCGCTACACTTGCCAGTGAATGACGGTGACCTGTTGCACATGACCTGTCCATGCAGGTTGTGACGGGGTGACCATAACTTCTGGACGCTACCGAGAAGCGGTGAAGCTGCCATTCAACTGTCATTCACCACTCCATTACTATTCTAGATGAATGGAAACATTTTCTACCGCGTAACACGCTGACCGAAGGTTACGAGGGGTATATCGGCTTGACAAGGTGGGACATGCACCAATGTGGTTCCACACCAACTTTGTGAACGTTGACGTCATAGCTGAGCTGGTCGGAGCCAATCAGCGGGCGGTGACGTCATGGCTGAGCAGGTCGGAGCCAATCAGCGGGCGTTGTCGTCATAGCTGAGCAGGTCGGTGCCAATCAGCGGGCGGTGACGTCATAGCTGAGCAGGTCGGAGCCAATCAGCGGGCGTTGTCGTCATAGCTGAGCTGGTCGGAGCCAATCTGCGGGCGGATTTTGCAGATACTGACATTTGTTGGCCATATCGTAGCTCACTCATGACGTCAGCATCCACAAGGTTGCTGTGGACGACTTTAGTGGATAACTGGAAATGTCTAACACAGCGGGCGTAACTAATGCGACTTGTGCATTCTACTAAGCGGTATAGACAGACCGCCTTGACGAATGTGCGAAAGAAGGCCAAGAATCGTTGATTTTCGTCGTACGTATTTTCTACTCTCTCATTGATCCATTGTATACCTACGACTAATTGTTATTTTGTTAACCATGCAACAAACAATCACGTCAAACAATTTCTATGAGAAAAATTCAACGGGTTGGTGTGGGAGATAGTAATGGGAGTAACGTTACGCCCTTGTGTGATGGCATGACCGGGTATCGAGCCCGGTACCGCACGCACACGAGGACAGAGACGCTACCTGCGAGCACAGCACACACAACACGAGCTGACCTCAGTTAACCTCGCGATTACTCAACACAGGAAGTTGTGACGCGAGAAAGGAAACGAAAAAAATACTTTAAAAACCGTCGGATTTGTTTACAATTATTCCACTGGTGATCTCTACGACAAAAAGTGCACATTCCTCGGGACGAGGATGTGGCAACATTGTATACGGCGCTCTTTGCTGCACGGCTTGTACACACCACACGTGAGGGCCGACGCTGCACGGCATGCAGTGCACAGTCAACGGGTACACGCCTGGAGTATGGTCTGGTAGATGATGATGATAATAATAATAATAATAATAATAATAATAATAATAATAATAATAATAATAATAATAATAATAATAATAATAATAATAATAATAATAACAGTTATTATTATTATAAGCAATTTCGAAGAGAATTTCGTAGAATAGTTTGTCGTCGACTCCTATGTTTGCAATAACAACATGATAAGTAATGATGGAGCTGGAAAAGCCTAATCCTCACCTCTTCACACCTCCTCGTCTACATACTCTCCTGATCCTCGCAGTCGCACCTTCCATCCAGACAATATCCCCCCATACCCCTCGTAATTATATCGGCTCGTGGATTGTGTGCCTAGTCGTGTGGTTCACACACCTCGTGCACATTCTCTCCTGATCCTCGCACCTTCCATCCAGACAATATCCCCCCATATCCCCCGTAATTATATCGGCTCGTGGATTGTTTGCCTAGTCGTGTCGTTCACACACCTCCTCGTCCACATACTCTCCTGATCCTCGCACCTTCCATCCAGACAATATTGCCCCATATCCCCCTGTAATTATATCGGCTCGTGGATTGTTTGCCTACTCGTGTGGTTCACACACCTCCTTGTCCACATACTCTCCTGATCCTCGCACCTTCCATCCAGACAATATTACCCCATATCCCCCTGTAATTATATCGGCTTGTGGATTGTTTGCCTACTGGTTCGCACACCTCCTCGCCACACACTCCCCTGATCCTCGCACCTTCCATCCAGACAATATTGCCCCATATCCCCCTGTAATTATATCGGCTCGTGGATTGTTTGCCTACTCGTGTGGTTCACACACCTCCTCGTGCACATTCTCTCCTGATCCTCGCACCTTCCATCCAGACAATATTGCCCCATATCCCCCTGTAATTATATCGGCTTGTGGATTGTTTGCCTACTCGTATGGTTCACACACCTCCTCGTGCACATACTCTCCTGATCCTCGCACCTTCCATCCAGACAATATTGCCCCATATCCCCCTGTAATTATATCGGCTTGTGGATTGTTTGCATACTCGTGTGGTTCACACACCTCCTCGTCCACATACCCTCCTGATCCTCGCACCTTCCATCCAGACAATATTGCCCCATATCCCCCTGTAATTATATCGGCTTGTGGATTGTTTGCCTACTCGTATGGTTCACACACCTCCTCGTCCACATACTCTCCTGATCCTCGCACCTTCCATCCAGACAATATTGCCCCATATCCCCCTGTAATTATATCGGCTTGTGGATTGTTTGCCTACTCGTATGGTTCACACACCTCCTCGTCCACATACTCTCCTGATCCTCGCACCTTCCATCCAGACAATATTGCCTCATATCCCCCTGTAATTATACCGGCTCGTGGATTGTTTGCCTACTCGTGTGGTTCACACACCTCCTCGTGCACATACTCTCCTGATCCTCGCACCTTCCATCCAGACAATATTGCCCCATATCCCCCTGTAATTATTTCGGCTTGTGGATTGTTTGCCTACTCGGGCGACATCCGGTCGCGCCCCGGCGAGCCGACAAGGTCGATAACAGAGAATGTTCTCTTTATGGGCCGCCGAGCGGGCCCGCGCTCTCTTGACAAGGGGATGCAGCTTGTTGACATAACCCGAGTAAACACGAGGAGATAAACTGTCGAAATTATTGGCTGTCGATAGCGAGCGAGCCCACAACACATATTACACGTCTCTTGATCCACGCTAGAGAGAGAGGTCCTTAATTTTTGTGTTGCGACGGTTTGTTAACGCCAGTACCGAAAAAGTTCTTATTATGAAATACTTTTTAACGTTTACTTCACGCGCAAGTATAGAGTCATATCGTCGAGTATGTATTGGGGTAGAGAGAGACCCCACGCTAGCGGTTGTCTGTCCACCCGGTTCGTACAGTCAATATACGCTGGTCGGCTAGTAGCAGAATGTACCCACGCATGTCATCGTCCACGCGCTTGCGTTCTGCTACTACCCGACTACAGTATGTTGAGCGGTACGAAGCAGTGGACAGCAAGTGTGGAGCGATATGCAACAGGTGAGACGCAGCAAGTGTAATACCTGGTGTGCAACAGGTATAAGACGCAGCAAGTGTAATATCTGGTGTGGAGCAATATGCAACAGGTAAGACGCTGCAAGTGTAATACCTGGTGTGGAGCGATATGCAACAGGTAAGACGCAGCAAGTGTAATACCTGGTGTGGAGCAATATGCAACAAGTAAGACGCTGCAAGTGTAATACCTGGTGTGGAGCAATATGCAACAGGTAATAATACCTGGTGTGGCGCGAAATGCAACAGGTAAGATGCAGCAAGTGTAATACCTGGTGTGGAGCAATATGCAACAGGTAAGACGCTGCAAGTGTAATACCTGGTGTGGAGCGATATGCAACAGGTAAGACGCAGCAAGTGTAATACCTGGTGTGGAGCAATATGCAACAGGTAAGACGCTGCAAGTGTAATACCTGGTGTGGAGCAATATGCAACAGGTAAGACGCTGCAAGTGTAATACCTGGTGATATTCAACAGGTAAGACGCAGCAAGTGTAATACCTGGTGTGGAGCGATATGCAACAGGTAAGACGCAGCAAGTGTAATACCTGGTGTGAAGCGATATTCAACAGGTAAGACGCTGCAAGTGTAATACCTGGTGTGGAGCGATATGCAACAGGTAAGACGCAGCAAGTGTAATACCTGGTGATATTCAACAGGTAAGACGCAGCAAGTGTAATACCTGGTGATATGCAACAGGTAAGACGCAGCAAGTGTAATACCTGGTGTGAAGCGATATTCAACAGGTAAGACGCTGCAAGTGTAATACCTGGTGTGGAGCGATATGCAACAGGTAAGACGCAGCAAGTGTAATACCTGGTGATATTCAACAGGTAAGACGCAGCAAGTGTAATACCTGGTGATATGCAACAGGTAAGACGCAGCAAGTGTAATACCTGGTGAGTGGTGATATGCAACAGGTAAGACGGAGCAAGTGTAATACCTGGTGATATGCAACAGGTAAGCTGCAGCAAGTGTAATACCTGGTGATATGCAACAGGTAAGACGCAGCAAGTGTAATACCTGGTGATATGCAACAGGTAAGACGCAGCAAGTGTAATACCTGGTGATATGCAACAGGTAAGCTGCAGCAAGTGTAATACCTGGTGATATGCAACAGGTAAGACGCAGCAAGTGTAATACCTGGCGATATGCAACAGGTAAGCTGCAGCAAGTGTAATACCTGGTGTTAGCCTCGGGAATGATATCGTCCACGACGACGTAGATCATGGCGCCGGCGGCAAAGGCGAGGGCGTAGGGTAGGATGGGCGTCGCGACGCCCACGGCCGCCGCCCCAATGATGCCGAACACCGGCTCCACCATCCCGCTCAACTGGCCGTACCTGCATCACGACAGTTACACATTTATTTATCCAATTCCGTTTTAAAACTGATTTACCAAGTACAATACATAAAATCACGCTATTTACAATGAGACAACAATAAACACACAGAAGAAAACAAAATAACAACAAAACAAAGTACTATATTGGAGACTCAAGCCAACAAATAGCTACAGCGCTGCTAAGCATCCTCCTTTTCATATAAAAGTCTAAACTTCGGTTCAATCAGTTGTAAAAAAGAAGTATATAGACTTTTTAAGGGTGCTATTGTTCTAGGAGTGATACAGACGTTTCGCAATACAGCTGTCATTTTACAAAATGGCGAGAATATATTAGTTATATTATACGGAAACTATTACAGATATGTACTACTTCACACAAAGAGATCTAATTACTGTTGTGAAGCACATCACTTGTATATAAAAGTGAGCAGTGGTCACCATACGACTAAAGTAGTTAGTTCTACGCTCATACCAACGACCAGGGAATTTGTAGTTAGTAATTGACACAAATAGAACATTTATCGATCGGTAACATTACATCCATGCCTTAGTTCAACAATTATTGTATTCTCCATGGATGGCCTAGGCTGGGTCTAACAAGGGTCGCATTGGCGTCCGACCAAGATCGCTCGCTGCGTTCGCGAAGAAACTCGTCTTGGTCGGTATTATAAGTGGTACTGAAAGCTGTCACATCCACGGGCATACGGCCAACATGTAACTAATTCGTATTCACCTGCAACTAGCATTGAATGATGTTGATTGTTTTGCCTGCACGATTCCCAAGCATATGTTGCTACAAGATATGAAAAAATGGCATATGTATTAAAAAATTAAAAACATATTTTTCTCGTTTGAGAATTTTTGCCGTTTGCTGACGAGACCGGTTGAAATAAAAATCATTACTAAGTGCATAATAATATATATTACTTGTAACGAGGGAGACGGTGTCATCTCAAGGAGAAACCAGTGGTCATCCGTGGCTCCATGGGGTCGCCGTGAATCATCATATTATGTATATTATGATACTTGCGCATGCGCAGGTATCAGCAAGTGTTGAAGGAGCGGCCACAATCCCACAGATATGAGGAGCTTCGTTCGCCTGTCTTACACTTTACACACTACCAGTGTAAGTCAGTGTCATGTACGACAGACACGAGGAGACCGATATTATTAGCTTCGTTCGCCTGTCTTACACTTGACACACTAGTGTAAGTCAGTGTCATGTACGACAGACACGAGGAGACCGATGTTATTAGCTGCGTTCGCCTGTCTTACACTTTACACACTAGTGTAAGTCAGCGTCATGTACGACAGACACGAGGAGACCGATGTTATTAGCTGCGTTCCCCTGTCTTACACTTTACACACTAGTGTAAGTCAGTGTCATGTACGACAGACACGAGGAGACCGATGTTATTAGCTTCGTTCGCCGGTCTTACACTTTACACACTAAGTGTAAGTCAGTGTCATGTACTGAGTCGTTCTTTTGCAACCGTGTAAGTCAGTGTAAATATTTTTATGGCGCACACTATAGTGCAGCCAGTGCAGGAGATTTTTTTACTCTTGAGTCCTATTTAGCTCGTGTAAGACGAACTGCTACACTGGCCAGTGTAAGGCAGGCGAACGAAGCTATTGTAACGTTATAGATGTCGGTACTCTACTCTACTCTCGGTACTCTAGTTTCTCCAACGTAACTAGTCTCAAGCTTACGAAATAGGGCCGGGAATCTGGTGATATTCGTTAAAACAGGGTGCACGATACATGGCAGATAAGCATCTAAGGTCGGCCCGAGTCTGGCGCTATAGTAAATGTCTGTATAGGGTCGTGGAACGACAGCTGTACCGAATTATTAACCGTAAATCTTACAGATAGACCCAGTTCGATATCTCGTTCGATTCAATTACGATTAATCGAACCGACACAATGTGAACATCCTCTCTATCTCCCCCCAAACAGACACTCATCACAACAAACATGCCCACATACATATATACATACAACACACGGCCAAGATAAAACGCAACAGTTTTCTGTGAATGATTTCTATGAATGAATGGGAATCTCTGTGAGTGGATGCAGGATGTGTACTTGACTACGAGGGGGGTGGAGGGGGGGGGGGGGGAGACCGGAAGTGAGCGTAGGCCTTCCTCTGACGTGCCAGCCTCATAGTAGCTATAGCTAGCTTCCTTCCTAGTTATGGTCACATCGGGATGCTGAGGGAAGGGGTGTCAAAACAAATTACTGACACCCGCGTGTTTCTATTACAGTCGACGGCAAAACTGACATTCTGCGTGACTGTAGAATGGTAACAACGTAGTACGGTCGATTTCATGTGAGACGCTACAAGTTGTAGATAGATCAGGATGGTAAGATGGATATCTATTATGAGAAGTTGAAAAAATACGTCGGCAATTAGTGAATGAGGCAAGGATGAAGCCTAGAGATACACACGACGCGCTATGACTGAGCAAATTGGAATGCTACTCAAAGAGAGAAAGTGTGATATTTTGGCCCTACTTTTTGACAATTTTAAAGCAGTTTTAAGTTTTAACCAGCAGTGATCGGGGGCGTTGTGTTGGGTCTTGTTTGGATAGGCTAGGTCAGTGACAACTGCAATTCAACGTGCATTTAAAACGTTGACATCATCTCTCGCGCGGGAATGAAATACGGTCGCCATGAGTCATGCGCATGCAGTAAAACATGACAACAAAAAAAACCTCGCTAGTTTTTCATTGAAACGTGGGAAAGGCGCCGTGCACACAACACGATATGAAGAGCCATAAAACGCTGAATGCGTTGCTTGCGTGTGCAACTCTTGTGTGTGTATGTGTGTGTATGTGTATGTATGCGGGCGACCTGGACAGTTGTCTGTGGTTGCGACGCGTCACGAGGCAACTCTTGCTATATCTATCTATCCATCTATCGAAGCATTGAGTTATTATTGTCGGTTTAAACTTGAACACTCTCATATAGCTATTGTTTTTGATTATCCGAGTTTAACGACGTACTCGACAACTATAGTTGTCCCAAGACTACCTTACACATGCTTTCGTCACAGGCGACTGGTACGTAGCCAATCAGCGATCAGTATTGGCCCGAATGTGTCTCGGGCGGTTCGCTGGTTGGCTACGACTGCCCCGGATGTGACGAAAGCAGGTGTAAAGTAATTTGGGGTCCACTATATCATCATATGATGTCGGGAGGTGTTTGGAGGAAAGGGGCAACTAGGAGGGCGGGGTGGAAAAGGGAGAGGGGGGACGTAGACATAAAAACTTTGTTGCACTGATGGTAGTCTCGTCATTCACTTCACTCTTGTTCCAGGTAGGTATACTATATATATATATATATATACTATACCTACGAGAGAAGTATTTTACAGTATTTGTTCTATTTTATCTAAATAGCGACCCACCTTGCGGGACACCCGACTTCTATCGGTTAGCAAAAGATGGCGTCACAAATGATTGAGGTATTGGCCACCCCACCCGCGGATTGGCTCCGATTGGCTCATCCCATGCCTGAATATCAGAACTCCCAAGATTGCTATGGGGAACGACTTTATTGGGAATTTACAGGAACAGTTGAAAGGATATGTTGAGTTGAGCGGACAAGTCTAGCCGATAATCCCCACCTAAATAGTCTTAGCTCGACGGTAACATTTCGATCAATCGATCTGGTTCGATGATACCAAAGCTTGATTTAACTAGAATCTCAGCATCTCAGAACTGTCGAGAGATATTGGGGCGGCCGTTGTACGGGGCACCATATGGCGCCCGGGCGGTTCGGTAAATAAACACGAAAACACGGCCGCCGTCCGTCCGCTGAATTTGGAATCACGTCCGGAGGGATAAATTCCTCCCGCCGGCTCAGCCAATCAGCGCCGTCCGTCAGTCAATCACCGTGATTGACGTATTCGGCGGTGAAAAGTATCAATTTCCCAGGAAATCTCTCGGCGGGCGCGCGAGAGACGTTTTAATGGATCTCACATCGACGTTTATAAACACACCGCACGGGACTATTTCGAAACGCGGTGCCCGGGGCCCCCGGACGCAACGCGCGTGTGTTAAGACTACCTCGAGGAACCAAGGGAATAATATCACTGTATAGTTGCCCCGACCTAACTAGTCCGGGGCCCCCGGACGCAACGCGCGTGTGTTAGATAGAGTATAGACTACCTCGAGGAACCCGCGGGAAGAACTATCAATGTATAGTTGCCCCGACCTAACTAGTCCGGGGCCCCCGGACGCAACGCGCGTGTGTTAGATAGAGTATAGACTACCTCGAGGAACCCGCGGGAAGAACTATCACTGTATAGTTGCCCCGACCTAACTAGCCCGGGGCCCCCGGACGCAACGCGCGTGTGTTAGACTTGGATAGGAACCCGCGGGAAGAACACAACAGTCACTGTATAGTTGCCCCGACCTAACTAGTCCGGGGCGGACGCAACGCGCGTGTGTTACATAGAGTATAGACTACCTCGAGGAACTATCACTGTATAGTTGCCCCGACCTAACTAGTCCGGGGCGGACGCAACGCGCGTGTGTTATATAGAGTATAGACTACCTCGAGGAACCAAGGGAAGAACACAACAGTCACTGTATAGTTGCCCCGACCTAACTAGTCCGGGGCGGACGCAACGCGCGTGTGTTACATAGAGTATAGACTACCTCGAGGAACTATCACTGTATAGTTGCCCCGACCTAACTAGTCCGGGGCGGACGCAACGCGCGTGTGTTACATAGAGTATAGACTACCTCGAGGAACCAAGGGAAGAACACAACAGTCAAGGTATAGTGGCCCCGACCTAACTAGTCCGGGGCGGACGCAACGCGCGTGTGTTACATAGAGTATAGACTACCTCGAGGAACTATCACTGTATAGTTGCCCCGACCTAACTAGTCCGGGGCGGACGCAACGCGCGTGTGTTACATAGAGTATAGACTACCTCGAGGAACTATCACTGTATAGTTGCCCCGACCTAACTAGTCCGGGGCGGACGCAACGCGCGTGTGTTACATAGAGTATAGACTACCTAGAGGAACTATCACTGTATAGTTGCCCCGACCTAACTAGTCCGGGGCGGACGCAACGCGCGTGTGTTAGATCGAGTATAGACTACCTCGAGGAACCAAGGGAAGAACACAACAGTCAAGGTATAGTGGCCCCGACCTAACTAGTCCGGGGCGGACGCAACGCGCGTGTGTTACATAGAGTATAGACTACCTCGAGGAACTATCACTGTATAGTTGCCCCGACCTAACTAGTCCGGGGCGGACGCAACGCGCGTGTGTTACATAGAGTATAGACTACCTCGAGGAACCAAGGGAAGAACACAACAGTCAAGGTATAGTCGCCCCGACCTAACTAGTCCGGGGCGGACGCAACGCGCGTGTGTTACATAGAGTATAGACTACCTCGAGGAACTATCACTGTATAGTTGCCCCGACCTAACTAGTCCGGGGCGGACGCAACGCGCGTGTGTTACATAGAGTATAGACTACCTCGAGGAACTATCACTGTATAGTTGCCCCGACCTAACTAGTCCGGGGCGGTTAGCATCCCTGCTTCCAATGCAGAAGATCCCGGGTTCAAATCCCGCTTCAGGCAGAAGTTTTTAACTTCTAATGTGGATTCAATTCCATCACTTCTTGGCTTAGGAATAAGTAAACGGTGACTTTGGAGCCGTCCTAGCAACGAAGCACTCAATAAATTCAAAGTTGTTCTGAATCGGCCTTGTTGATTCTGGCTTTTGTCCGCAGGTGTTCGCACTGTCCAATCACTGATTCATGTGTTTCGTACTTGAAATATCGATCTTTGATTGGTTATCGCTCACTCGTCGATGGTGTTCGAAGTCTACAGGGTTGGTTTAAATTAAAGTCCCCCACTGCAAATCAGTTTAGTTACTGAGTGGGTAGACTCTAAATGTGAATTTATTTTATTTTTTATTTATTTACCTCGAGGAACCCGCGGAAAGAACACAACAGTCACTGTATAGTGGCCCCGACCTAACTATTCACATGCTTACGACACAGCCGAGTCCAATCCAATAGTGCCAACTTCATTTTCTACTTCTCTAGTTCCTATATAACATCTACTAGTGTCATGTTTACGACCTTGGGTTGGATGTCTGAAAAGAAAAGCCCAATTACAGCGGGCGTAACTAATGAGACTGAAAAAATGTGTGAAACAACGCCAAGAATCTGTTAATTTGACTGAAAAAAACCTCAAAGCTGTTTCACTTCTATAAAAATTCCAGATGGGTTTTTCACAAACAGTCGGATGAAAAGTTGCAGCAAACATTGAGCATCGTGAATTCCAATTGAACTCGTTATCACAGGAATAAAACTAACATCAAAAGTCACAGCTTTATATCCGAATCAGAGTCCCACCACACAAGAGATAGATAGATAGTTCTCAGTGACATCGCAGCAGTTTCCCCCCCCCCCCCCCCCCCACAGCCAGCTGAGTGAGTGAGTGAGTGAAAAGCAAAGGACTATATAGTGAGTGTAACATCCTGTCGCAGGCAGGACTAGGACATGGGATTACATTATCAAGGCTGGTCCCAGCCTAATATGGGTCAGGGACGACCCCACCTCGGCCACTCCACACGGGATTTATGGGATCGCGTTTCATAAACAAACAAAACAAGAAGAAATGAATGAATGGAGGCCACCATTGGGTCCACAATTATTTCAAGAAGCTGCGTTGGGTCAAAAGCATGAGTCGTACAGTTCACGTTGATAACAAAGATAACTCTTCTACACGAGCTGGGTTGAATGTCGTACTCAATCAATCAGTCAATCGATCAGTTTGTCAATATCGATATTCACATGACATCACGAACATTGTTGGCGGCAATCATCCCGGATACTAGTCATTGTTGTAAACGCACAAATGAGCGTATTGTACACCAAGAATAGCCAGACGTGATTGGCCGACTGAAAATGGCATGTTGATGATATTCTCCCGCACAAAAAGCCGTGTGAAAGCTTGTTTGTGAATGGGCAATTCTTCCTATATATATACATACATATACCGTCCTACTATTGTTTGTTCTAAATAAATTTACATTGTATTGTAACTATTTACTTATTCCGAGACATGATTGGCCGATGGAAAATGGCATGTTGATGATATTCTTCCGAACAAAAAAAGGTCTTGTGAAAGTTTGTTGGGCAATTCTTCGTATATTTATATATACCGACAACAATTGTTCGAGAACTTTTCAAAAAAAAAAAAAAAAAAAAGGTCTATGTTATGTCGACACGCAAATGATACGCCAATTAATCTAGTTAATCTATCTATCTATCTATCTATGCCTCACTGCATCAGTCCGGCACCGATCACACGTTCTTCTATATATAACGTTACTATTCACCTTCATCATCAATATCGTAAAGAAAAATTTAAAAAATATTGCGGAAACGCACAGCATGCAGACAATTGCGACTACCACAACATGCAACAATGCACGAGAGTCACACGATTGACATACAGTGTTGTCTGTTGTATACTTGAACGTGTGGGAATACGAACTATAGCTGCATCACTCTAATTATACACCCATAGAAAGATAGTTAGACAGACTTCACTTATTTCTCTGCAATTACTACAACGAATACCGTTTGTCCATGTATACTCGACCAGCGCTCGCGTGCGACATACGAGGCAATACCACCCGCTAACGCCGCGAGGAATCTTAAAACACAGTCAGATAGGTCGAATAGTCAGACACGACAACGCTCGACTATGCAAATACACACATTCCTGCCTGATTGATTCGAAGACACTGACCTGAAATGTACGTATATACAATTTCACCTTGTGTGCATGTATACATGCATCTGTTTTACCGCTTAAAACAATTATCTCGTCTCGATAAACGTGTGTAGTGTAATAACGTTTAGTCGACGTGCGACATAGATATATCACGCACACAGTCAAATTGTCCAGAGAAATTCAAAGAATTGATCATCGCCTCAATACATAATCAGTAATAAGAACGTTTGATAATTGTATAATATTGCTTTTGGTGTTTCCATTTTAGCTCCCAACCAAATTCCAATGTGTCAGCCTGATTTTCATGTCAACTGATTGAAGTATATATATACATTCTTAGATGGTTTCTTGGATATCACTTTACTTTAATTACGATGTACTCATTCTTAATACAGCAATTATAAAGCTATCAACAAGTTGAAAGACAATGTTTTTCATCGAGACAAAATTGAAGAAGAAAAAACACGAAAATGTAAGCTACGAGGTTTGAGCTCACCAGAAACTACGAAACGTCGAGAATCCAGCCGCCTTGAGGGGTAGACTCACGGCCAGACCTTCGGGGAAGTTTTGGATTCCGATTCCCACAGCCAGATTTCTGAAACAATAACAACTGTTTAGTAAAACTTCATGAAAGAGGAAACAAAAATAATGGTACCAAATTAACACTGCATGGACTATGGAGTGGGAGTGGGGGTGGGAGTGGGGGTGTATCTAGACATAGGTATCGTCTATGTAGACGACAATGACGGAACAAATATTCTTAATTATTTTCCTTTTCCTATCTCTCGTACAAATAATTCTACTCTCAGTCAATTATGCGCTGTCTGGTCTAGAACCCTATAACATTAGGAAACAAGCGCATTCAACGCAGGAACAGGAGAGTTCACAATTAGATTGTGAAATATCCAATTGTGTAACCTAGTAGTTATGCTAATGCTTCAATAAAGAACACAACAATACAATACAATACATAAAGTGGGATGCAACAGCCCCACCCCTGCGTTATGGGAGACTCCGATATTCTTGGAAACTGCTCCACAACTTCAATAAAACACAGATATGGAATTATTGTTTCCGGACGGCGATGCGCCACGCTAGGGCGGTTGCTGATAGTCAGGAGCGACATGGGATGGGATCAAGACGGACGCTAGGGCGACATGGGATGGGATCATGTAGAGCTTTCAAGACGCGGTTGCTGATAGTCAGGAGGGACATGGGATGGGATCAAGACGGACGCTAGGGCGACATGGGATGGGATCATGCGGAGCTTTCAAGACGGACAGTGTGCGTGTATGCCCAGGAACACAGATATTTGTATTCCGACTTTCCAATTATTTTCATTCATAAAACTATTTCAACGTCGCCAAAATCGGTTACAAAAATCTAAACAATCTTCTGCGTTCTGCGGGTATGAATGGTGTGCGTGAGTGTGCGCGCGCAAGTAAGCGACAATAACGTCTCGCAGCTCCTGCCTCGGCTGTCGTAACCGGAAACCGACATGGAGCACTCGTTCCAGGTATATAACACAACACGTGACAATCAAGTGCAGTTAACTTCTCGGACAACAAACAAGATTCATTGCTGTCGTTATGGAGGCTAAACTGCATTCGAGGAAACCTCCACATCACCTGCAACAGTCGCCGACCCTCTAAGTATGACGTGTGACTGACTGCACTCGCACGGCTTGTGTTGTACACATGCTTGTGTTGTGCGCATGCTTGTGTATGGGCACACTGCTGTCGTTATGGAGGCTAAACTGCATTCGAGGAAACCTCCACATCACCTGCAACAGTCGCCGACCCTCTGAGTATGACGTGTGACTGGCTGCACTCGCACGGCTTGTGTTGTGCACATGCTTGTGTTGTGCACATGCTTGTGTTGTGCACACACTTGTGTATGTGATCATGCTTGTGTATCACCTGCAACAGTCGCCGACCCTCCGAGTATGACGTGTGACTGACTGCACTCGCACGGCTTGTGTTGTGCACATGCTTGTGTTGTGCACATGCTTGTGTTGTGCACACACTTGTGTATGGGCTCATTGCTGTCGTTATGGAGGCTAAACTGCATTCGAGGAAACCTCCACATCACCTGCAACAGTCGCCGACCCTCTGAGTATGACGTGTGACTGACTGCACTCGCACGGCTTGTGTTGTGCACATGCTTGTGTTGTGCACATGCTTGTGTATGTGATCATGCTTGTGTATCACCTGCAACAGTCGCCGACCCTCCGAGTATGACGTGTGACTGACTGCACTCGCACGGCTTGTGTTGTGCACATGCTTGTGTTGTGCACATGCTTGTGTTGTGCACACACTTGTGTATGGGCTCATTGCTGTCGTTATGGAGGCTAAACTGCATTCGAGGAAACCTCCACATCACCTGCAACAGTCGCCGACCCTCTGAGTATGACGTGTGACTGACTGCACTCGCACGGCTTGTGTATGCGCACATGCTTGTGTTGTGCACATGCTTGTGTATGGGCACATGCGGTTGAGGCGCCCACCGTGGGACCTGGGCTCGAATCCCGCAATTGTCCTTCGACTTCATCCATCACCCCTCATCGTCTCGACTAACATGACATAGCACCAGCAATCAATCACATCAGCAGCGAACCGCAGTTTCGTGACGTGTGTAATTGTGTGCAACCCTTATGAGATTGCACAGCTTGTGCCAAGGATTGTTCCTCAAATCTCGATGCAACTGCAATTTCCCGACTTGTGAACAATAAAAGCACCTATAGCGACCCTCTATGCAATGGTACTTACACAGCTTGTCCGAAGGAGTATAAACTGTGCAACCCTTATGAGATTGCACAGCTTGTGCCAAGGATTGTTCCTCATATCTCGATGCAACTGCAATTTCACGACTTGTGAACAATAAAAGCACCTATAGCGACGCTGTACTTACACAGCTTGTCCAAAGGAGTATAAACTGCATAATTATGTCATGTGATGCTTGAGCGTAGATTGATGTAAGATACAGTGAGGACTGAACGTGGTGGAAGTGACAGGGGGGGGGGGATCTCCTTAGAGGGCAAACTGGACGTCGAGGCGGATTCTGTACGAGTTGTTGCAGAATAATTAGAACCCGGAAGGTCATCGGGATTCCGCGAAAAGAAATTCTTGTCATTTCGTCCGTCGTCTTCTTGCGACAACTGTCAGTGGCCTCGCGAGGAATGAGGGCGTGGTATGGTGGTTTGCAGTTCACTCACACTGCACTTGTTGCGTGGCGATAGGGGTAGCTACCCTCGACCTCAGCCATTTTGTCAATTTAAACATTACTTATGTACGTTTAACAATTAAAATGTCAAGCAATACAAATTTTATTGCGAAACTGTGCATAATAAACTTAGAACGCAAGAACACCCAATCTTGAAACCGAAATGTTGCACAGATATTTCTCATAACTGACACCACATCAGGGGCGCCGGGTTTTCCAAATTCCGAGGGGTGCTCAACTTCGTGGAAAAGGGACCCAGCACGGGGGGTTCGGGGGCAGAGCCCCCCAATAATAGCGGCGCAGGCGAAAAATGTTTAAACCCCGTTTTTAGCGTGTGTTTGGTACGTTCTAGAAAAAAGTGGCGTGAATGTATACCAAACTAATGCGTTTATTATAATTGAAAATAAATAATAATAATAATAATAATAATAATAATAATATATATATAATAATTCCAACATAAATTATGGCTTGGATCCAAGATGAACATAGAGACATAATCGTAAACAAATTTAAAACACATTTTTTGAAAATTGATAGGTACCTCAAAACTGAAAAAAAGGTCTAATTTTTTTTAGTCAGGATATTTGGAGGGGTGCTGCGCACCCCTCCAAACAATCCGATGGGTGCTTCAGCCCCTGAGCACCCACATAGTCGGCGCCCCTGCACCACATTATTGAAAGTTGACTTAAAATTGTAAAATTGAACGAAGAAACGCATAGTGGAAGCCATGCATGGTGCTATGTGTCGAGCCATGCAGCCATGGAGCCATGAGAGCTGCCCGTGTGACGCTACACTACACCGTGCACATGCAAGAGTAGCCCAACTTCATTCCTCGCTACTACTGATTCAGTATAACACCTTTCTCGTCCCAGTCTCACGCTCATTCATAGATCCATTCCAATTGACACTTGGTCTCCGAGAAGAAACGACTCTCGGAGGAGAAATATATCACACACACGCTTTGTTTATGAATGAAAAAGAATTCATTCATCAGAAAAAAAACAACAACATTACATCCACTATCTTCAACGTTGGAAATCAACATCATATTTTCTAGCTAGAGAATTCCCGTCAATTACACAAGTTTCCGTGAGATAACTAGTTTTACTTCTGAACCTACGCGGCGGCATAAACAACAGTGTTGGTCGGTTCTAAACAGCCGGGCAGGATTATTTCAACAAACCTATAATAAATTAATGGCCACTCAAATTGGATCATAACTTAGGCATCCAATTAGGAGATTTGCGAGAGCCAACTAGAGTGTTGTTTACTTCCACGGTGTCTTATCTCGTCGAAGGTCGCACGAGCACGAGAGGCGGCGGCAGAGAGAGCAAAGATCTTAGACGTGCATGGTCGAAGAGCTCACAACGAAAAAATATCTCCACCATTTTTCAAGAGTTAATTTTTAATTATATGCTATAGTGGTGTGCTCGGGCCTGGGACCTACAATCTTGTATCTCTTCTACACTTCACACTTCACAATTAACTAATGTACGCTAAATCATTTTCGACCGTTAAATACCAGTGAAGAAGTCATGCCAACTGATTAATCGAGGACGAATTAACTATAGGGTATTACCCGAAATTAATGTCCGAACCGGAATACAGCCACATGTGTGTTAGATAGTTTTGAAGCCGCGAATTTAAGGTTTTACACTGTGTTTCTTGAAATATACCACCAAAAGTCACCAAAACAAAACCCATTAAAACATGAACTGGTTAGTAATTACACAAAATGTAGACATGGATATCAATGGATATAGTTAACGATTGAATCACCTGTTGTGAAACATTATCTGTGTAATGGAAACATCATGTGATCGATATTAACACCTGTCAAGTGCAGATGTCCTTACAATAATCACCGCTTAATCGTTCTGTACCCGATTAGCACGACGGACTTTATGAACGTTGAGGGCTTTCGATGGATTTTATTTTATTTACTATGTAGAGAAATTCATACTAGTTCATACCTTTTTTAGTTTGGGCAAATCCAAACTGGATAAAAACTAAGGGGTGCATACGTCTTACTAATCTCAACAGTATTCCCACGCCCCGGCAATCGCCACGCATAAATTACACGTTCAAATATTATTATATTAAAATAAATAGCTGATCTTTTTATAGCTGATTAGGATAAGTAGTAAATAAACCTAAAAACCGATAAAAAACATCAAACACCTTCTCTTGCCAGAAGATGTTAAGCGGATCCGGCCTGAGCCTGGTTCTACAAACGCGTCTACCCCAGTGCTTGGCTTGACAGTACAATAGTTCTCCAGCAATGCTGCAAGTTCTCCAGTTGTCCAGCAATGCCCTCCTACTGGCTACTGCAATAGTTGTCCAGCAATGCCCGCCTACTGGCTACTGCAATCGTTCTCCAGTTGTCCAGCAATGCCCCCTACTGGCTACTGCAATAGTTCTCCAGCAATGCCCGCCTACTGGCTACTGCAATAGTTCTCCAGCAATGCCCCCTACTGGCTACTGCAATAGTTCTCCAGCAATGCCCGCCTACTGGCTACTGCAATAGTTCTCCAGCAATGCCCTCCTACTGGCTACTGCAATAGTTGTCCAGCAATGCCCGCCTACTGGCTACTGCAATAGTTCTCCAGTTCTCCAGCAATGCCGCCTACTGGCTACTGCAACTGCAACGTTCCTCCAGGGACGCAATGTGGAACTCCGGCGAATGGCAAGACGCGCGGATCCGGGAGAAAGCCGTCGTTTTATCTCCTGCTTTGACTTGGACAAGTTTCTTCGTTTGAGATGCGTTTTCCCCGACGAGCGTTAACGTTAATTACTCGGCGGTCTCGCTCAGGTCTCGGAGATCTGGACCTGACTTGGTGCAACCGGGTGTGATCGCGGTTACATCGTTGATCATTGTCACAACTCATGGTTACGAGTATCCAGTTCCTACCGTCTGGCATAACAAGTCTATTGGGGATAATTTACTACCTTGGGTTGGCTATCTGGAAACTCCTAGCACAGCGGCCGTGACGAATAACACTTGTGCACTCTATACGAAGCACCGACCGCTGTCTTCGGGGTTTTCAGTCATTACTAATGGAGCCGTTGCAGGAAAATGTTACAAACTAGGTTATTGTAAATTTGACTGGGTCTTGAGAATGAATGGTAGCGGTTGGAGGACCGCTCGGCCGACCAACCCTCGTGGAGTCAGTGTGGCTCACTCATTGAGTCGTGGATAATAACAGCAATCAAGTGTTAGGGGCTATAAACACGCGTGTTTCCCACCCCTCGCTTGGTTTTCACTCCGGGCCGGAACTCGGAATCATAAATCTCCGTTTTCGTGGAAACCGTTTCGGTTTGACTTCACTTGACGAAATGACTGAAATTAGTGAGGAAACTCGCACTGAAGGTTTTCCTGCGCATATATTGTGCGTGTGTGCGTGTACCAGCTCACAGGAGTAGACCCGCTACGCATCGAGACATTGTATCAGGCTAGGGAACCGTAAATTTCGTTAAAAACTTAAAACTATAAAAGCTAAATCTGCGATAGAAATTATTCTATATGTCATTTTGTCAAACTTTTCACAGGTAAAACAGAAATCTGCGAATCTAAATTAATTGAATCTACATACATGTTTCTTAATACTAATTACCGATAGAGGTGGCTCAGCGGTAAGACGCGAGACTGTAATTCGGGAGGTCGCCGATCCGATTCCGGCCACCGGCAGTTCTGACTGAAGGTTTTTTCCGAGGTTTTCCTCAGTCGTAAAGGCGAATGCTGGGACTGAGTCATACTATCAGCCCTCGGACATTCCTTCCCAACTATCCAAACACCCTAATATACCTAGTTAGTCATCTGAAGAGGGGCACATCAGGTAAAGCTGGTGTGCTACCTATAACAGGGATTCCTACAAAAATTATTATTATTATTAATACTAATTTAGTGTTAAATGAATGCAATAGGGCATGTCTGCAGGGGTGATAGCCGGACCAAGTAGATGCACAAACAAAACGCCGCCGAGCAACCCGCTCAAGTAGAAATGCCTCCGCGGGTCCCCGACTCGACGCGACGCGGGAATGTTGTCCGCACGGTTTTTGGCAAATGTACAAATATCTGTAAAATGATATTTTTTAGCTAGCTAGTGACGTAACGATTATTTGTCGAGTTTGTCGAGCGAATGAATGCGGATCTCATTCCATATTCATAATCACGTTCACAATGACCTTTCCAGTCACACAAATAATCTGCCGGCCCGCCGCACATTTCTCACAAATCACAATGTCATCACAACTGAAATAATATATGCATAGGTGTTCTCTATCGAAAAACGAAGAACGGAACCCGTAAGAAGAAAAAGAAGAAGAAGACGAAGAAGAATTTAGCCGCAAGTAACCAAAATTCTTCGGACACACAACGTAACCCCACGAGTACCCAAACATAATTTCTCAGTCCTAGAAATCCAAAAACAAGGGCCCACATCGTATTACCATTACAACTGAAGCATTTTTAGACATAATACACTATCAATTGTGAACACAACATGTAACAAAACACTAAAACGTTTAGTTATCAGAGTAAAAAGTATATATTATACAAAATGAAAGAAGTCAGTGCCCCCCTTACCATGTCCTAGCAAGAACGTAACTTAGCTTCGTTGTTTGCCAGGGCCATAATTCTTACCCATAAAATGTTAACACTCTAGTTTCAGTGTTCACATTCATGTGTTAGGGTGTAAACTCTGTGTAGCTCCTGCCAATCAAATGCTACAATATAATAGTTTGCCCCGACTGGGTATCGAACCCAGGTGATCGTGACGCTGCAGCATGAAGGCTCCCCCCCCCCCCCCATGTCTACAGCCGCGTCTAGACCCGACAGAGTGTGAAAGTCTAGAGGGCAATCGTGTTAGATGTTTGTTTAGTGTTCTCAGTATATTCACTGCGTAAACATAATTCCAATGCAGATTGGAGGACCTGATTCCGTCGCCTCTTACGACTGGCAGAGTCGGCTAGACGAGGTTATTTATCAGCATTACGATAAATCACGCTATAAAGATAATATATCGGACATATGATGATGTATCCAAACTAAAACTCATGACTTTGTCACGTTGTCTTCAGTGTAGGCTCATAACGAATCAAAATTGTATAAAGTGCGGCAACTTTGAAATTTCTATAACGGTTATCTTTATAATCATGTTTGGTTCTGTGCTGTTCAATTGTACTTCCGTAACCCCCCCCCCCCCATACACAGTGTGAGACAGAACTTCTGTAAGTCGGTTGTGCCAAATGAATTCTGTAAACAAACAAACAAAAAAACATGCATGACCACAACTAACTATTACTCCGCGCTAGGATTATAGAGGTAAGTAAGCGGGCTTAGATTATAGAGGTAAGTAAGCGGGCTTAGATTATAGAGGTAAGTAAGCGGGCTTAGATTATAGAGGTAAGTAAGCGGGCTTAGATTGGGTCAATTAAACATCTCTCTTTTCGTCGATAATTTAATTCAAACAAAAACTCGTTTAATTGACGTTTGTGAATAAAATTTCGCTAATTCGGTCACCGCGAACGAAGGAGCGCATGCAGTGTAATGGCGGCTATGGTTACAAAGGCGGTGATTGGCTCACGTCACGGCCTTCTTGTGACCGGGGTGTCCCGAGTGAAACCAACGTTCTGACCAGACTGCGAGGCTCCACGGCCTCGCGTCGACACCCGCCGCAATCACGTCGCGTTCAAACAGCGTGCATTAAAACAACGGGTCGTTTGATAAGGACATGTGGCCACTGACCAGTCAAAGACAGTTAGAGTTGGTTAACTCCACGAAGGTACTTTCTGAAATGGTATAATATATTATTGTAACACTCTGCTCTCTGATAGTTCTAGTGATAACTATACTAAATTGGACAGTTTGCATGCATACATATTTGTCTGACAGTTTAGTTGAAACAATTTATGGTTGCCTGTTTATGATTCTGTATAGTTTCATTTTAAAAAACGGATCCAAGAAAACATCTCATATAATTATTTTATAAGCATGACATAAAAATAAACACAGGTATTGTAAGAGAATAGGTAATTACACGAAGACATTTAAGGTGAACTGCACGCCAGTTTAAAAAACATGAAAAGCAAGCTGAACTGAGACAAACTAGTACGTGATTGTTAATATGGATCGTAGGCCTATACTGAGTGACAAAGATCTACATTTCTTCATTTCCGCTGAAACGAAAACTATTTAGGAGAGTTCCTCACTTGCGGATTGCCGACCGAATGTCGCCCCCACGTTGACACGTTGGTAGGTCTCCACGTTGACACGTTGGTAGGTCTACACGTTGACACGTTGGCAGGTCTACACGTTGACACGTCGCACCGTCCTCCACGTTGACACGTTGGTAGGTCTACACGTTGACACGTTGGTAGGTCTACACGTTGACACGTCGCACCGTCCTCCACGTTGACACGTTGGTAGGTCTCCACGTTGACACGTTGGTAGGTCTACACGTTGACACGTTGGTAGGTCTACACGTTGACACGTTGGTAGGTCTACACGTTGACACGTCGCACCGTCCTCCACGTTGACACGTTGGTAGGTCTCCACGTTGACACGTTGGTAGGTCTACACGTTGACACGTTGGTAGGTCTACACGTTGACACGTTGGTAGGTCTCCACGCGCGGACCAACCCGGTGATCCGCTGCGTTACTGCCGCGGCCTGTCGACGCGGAACCGAAAGTTATCGCAAAGATAACAAACAAGTGATTTGTTAAAGAGAGAGACAGAGAAAGCCCAGACTTGCCCCGAGGAATTTGCAGAGCCACATACGTATAGCGTCATCGTGCACTGTCTTAGTCTTACCTTGTTGCAAGAGTCTATACGCTAGCTACTCGATCATGGGACATACTCCGGAGAAGAAGAATGCTACTTTACTCTCGAAATGTGGAGACTGACCACTTTTGTGGAAAACAATGCGAAAATTCGAAATAATCTATTTTACTCTCGAAATATAGACTGGTATAAAGTTGAAAGAGAAATTTGGGACCAACAAGGAATTGGGCTATGGATCGTTGGAGACCGATTTTCTCTTTGGGAATGATGGTCACAAAAGTATAAGGACCAATTATTTTCGTTTGGGGGGTACGACATCCCACCACATCCCTCTAATTCGACCACTGGAGAGGAGGAATGCTAGTTTGAAAGCCCCCTCGCCCCTGCTCAAAGCAACGTGTACGGTACAGCTCTTCGGTAACAAGTTTTCTTTTGGGGATATGACCCTCCAACTCGCCCACTATGTGGGGGGGGGGGGGGGGGGGCAAGGTGTACGGTACAGCTTCCAGTAGCCGTGACCTTCGGTCTGCAGATGGCTCATCCGTCCAGCGGTCGAGCTGCCAGGTGACCTTATAATCATATGACATCGTATCGTGGTCCGAACTGTGGGAAAACACCGCTAGCCAAGGACGACGTCGGATGCAGTTCACAGGTCAACTCGACCGAACTGCGCGAAAGAGGCCCAGGTCGGACGAAATCGAAGAAACGAAGGTCGGCATATTTGTTTGTGCAAAGAAGAAGAAGAAGAAGAAGAAGACGAAGACGAGAATGTAAATTTTTCACCCGAGAGTGGTGGAATTCAAAATAATGTAATCTTTTTGAGGTTCCGGTTGGCGATAGATTCTGGTACAACACCAGGAAGGCATGGAGGGGCTGAGTGATGGACGACTCAGCGAGGTATGTGTGCCGGCATAGGAGAGTCTTGAGGGGACCCGAGCTATCCCCACGGGATTAAAGAATTAACAACATAACAACAAGCTTCGAGTCCATCGAGATATGAAACAATGTGATGATGACATTACGGCTTTACGCCTTATAATTTTGGCAATGATACTAATCGAGACGATGAGGGGGTGATATCAAAACATGCCCGACCGAGGATTCGAACCCGGAACGGTTTATGTTTATTCTTTATAGACAAAAGTGTTGCTGCAGTGAAACGAAATGAAAATAATCCCCCCCGGGCGCCGCGAGTACACGTTCGCCCGAGACTGAGACGCACATACTCGTGAAAACTGTGGCCAAAGTGACGTAATAAGTAGGTTGTGGTCTGCGCATAACAGATCCATATCTGCGTCGGGTCGGTATGCGACCTCCTTACATCTCATAGTCATAGCGCAGAGAGACTCTGTAAACCACGGTATAGCTGAGCGCAAGGCGTAGCTCGATGATATCCGTAGCGGCCAAGTTGACTCTGTAAACCACGGTATAGCTGAGCGCAGACAGACTCAGAGGAAGGCGTAGCGCGATGATATCCGTAGCGGTCAAGTTGACTCTGTAAACCACGGTATAGCTGAGCGCAGACAGACTCAGAGGAAGGCGTAGCGCGATGATATCCGTAGCGGCCAAGTTGACTCTGTAAACCACGGTATAGCTGAGCGCAGACTCAGAGGTAGGCGTAGCGCGATGATATCCGTAGCGGCCAAGTTGACTCTGTAAACCACGGTATAGCTGAGCGCAGACAGACTCAGAGGAAGGCGTAGCGCGATGATATCCGTAGCGGCCAAGTTGACTCTGTAAACCACGGTATAGCTGAGCGCAGACAGACTCAGAGGAAGGCGTAGCGCGATGATATCCGTAGCGGCCAAGTTGACTCTGTAAACCACGGTATAGCTGAGCGCAGACAGACTCAGAGGAAGGCGTAGCGCGATGATATCCGTAGCGGCCAAGTTGACTCTGTAAACCACGGTATAGCTGAGCGCAGACAGACTCAGAGGAAGGCGTAGCGCGATGATATCCGTAGCGGCCAAGTTGACTCTGTAAACCACGGTATAGCTGAGCGCAGACAGACTCAGAGGAAGGCGTAGCGCGATGATATCCGTAGCGGCCAAGTTGACTCTGTAAACCACGGTATAGCTGAGCGCAGACAGACTCAGAGGTAGGCGTAGCGCGATGATATCCGTAGCGGCCAAGTTGACTCTGTAAACCACGGTATAGCTGAGCGCAGACAGACTCAGAGGAAGGCGTAGCGCGATGATATCCGTAGCGGCCAAGTTGACTCTGTAAACCACGGTATAGCTGAGCGCAGACAGACTCAGAGGAAGGCGTAGCGCGATGATATCCGTAGCGGCCAAGTTGACTCTGTAAACCACGGTATAGCTGAGCGCAGACAGACTCAGAGGAAGGCGTAGCGCGATGATATCCGTAGCGGCCAAGTTGACTCTGTAAACCACGGTATAGCTGAGCGCAGACAGACTCAGAGGAAGGCGTAGCGCGATGATATCCGTAGCGGCCAAGTTGACTCTGTAAACCACGGTATAGCTGAGCGCAGACAGACTCAGAGGAAGGCGTAGCGCGATGATATCCGTAGCGGCCAAGTTGACTCTGTAAACCACGGTATAGCTGAGCGCAGACTCAGAGGAAGGCGTAGCGCGATGATATCCGTAGCGGCCAAGTTGACTCTGTAAACCACGGTATAGCTGAGCGCAGACTCAGAGGAAGGCGTAGCACGATGATATCCGTAGCGGCCAAGTTGACTCTGTAAACCACGGTATAGCTGAGCGCAGACTCAGAGGAAGGCGTAGCGCGATGATATCCGTAGCGGCCAAGTTGACTCTGTAAACCACGGTATAGCTGAGCGCAGACTCAGAGGAAGGCGTAGCGCGATGATATCCGTAGCGGCCAAGTTGACTCTGTAAACCACGGTATAGCTGAGCGCAGACAGACTCAGAGGAAGGCGTAGCGCGATGATATCCGTAGCGGCCAAGTTGACTCTGTAAACCACGGTATAGCTGAGCGCAGACAGACTCAGAGGAAGGCGTAGCGCGATGATATCCGTAGCGGCCAAGTTGACTCTGTAAACCACGGTATAGCTGAGCGCAGACTCAGAGGAAGGCGTAGCGCGATGATATCCGTAGCGGCCAGGTTGACTCTGTAAACCACGGTATAGCTGAGCGCAGACAGACTCAGAGGAAGGCGTAGCGCGATGATATCCGTAGCGGCCAAGTTGACTCTGTAAACCACGGTATAGCTGAGCACAGACAGACTCAGAGGAAGGCGTAGCGCGATGATATCCGTAGCGGCCAAGTTGACTCTGTAAACCACGGTATAGCTGAGCGCAGACAGACTCAGAGGAAGGCGTAGCGCGATGATATCCGTAGCGGCCAAGTTGACTCTGTAAACCACGGTATAGCTGAGCGCAGACAGACTCAGAGGAAGGCGTAGCGCGATGATATCCGTAGCGGCCAAGTTGACTCTGTAAACCACGGTATAGCTGAGCGCAGACAGACTCAGAGGTAGGCGTAGCGCGATGATATCCGTAGCGGCCAAGTTGACTCTGTAAACCACGGTATAGCTGAGCGCAGACAGACTCAGAGGAAGGCGTAGCGCGATGATATCCGTAGCGGCCAAGTTGACTCTGTAAACCACGGTATAGCTGAGCGCAGACAGACTCAGAGGAAGGCGTAGCGCGATGATATCCGTAGCGGCCAAGTTGACTCTGTAAACCACGGTATAGCTGAGCGCAGACAGACTCAGAGGTAGGCGTAGCGCGATGATATCCGTAGCGGCCAAGTTGACTCTGTAAACCACGGTATAGCTGAGCGCAGACAGACTCAGAGGTAGGCGTAGCGCGATGATATCCGTAGCGGCCAAGTTGACTCTGTAAACCACGGTATAGCTGAGC
Organism: Isoperla grammatica; assembly: GCA_945910005.1. Lineage (NCBI taxonomy): Eukaryota > Metazoa > Arthropoda > Insecta > Plecoptera > Perlodidae > Isoperla > Isoperla grammatica. Next base: position 46,762,327 of record OX246743.1, on the reverse strand, counting down.
GCAGACAGACTCAGAGGAAGGCGTAGCGCGATGATATCCGTAGCGGCCAAGTTGACTCTGTAAACCACGGTATAGCTGAGCGCAGACTCAGAGGAAGGCGTAGCGCGATGATATCCGTAGCGGCCAAGTTGACTCTGTAAACCACGGTATAGCTGAGCGCAGACAGACTCAGAGGAAGGCGTAGCGCGATGATATCCGTAGCGGCCAAGTTGACTCTGTAAACCACGGTATAGCTGAGCGCAGACAGACTCAGAGGAAGGCGTAGCGCGATGATATCCGTAGCGGCCAAGTTGACTCTGTAAACCACGGTATAGCTGAGCGCAGACAGACTCAGAGGAAGGCGTAGCGCGATGATATCCGTAGCGGTCAAGTTGACTCTGTAAACCACGGTATAGCTGAGCGCAGACTCAGAGGAAGGCGTAGCGCGATGATATCCGTAGCGGCCAAGTTGACTCTGTAAACCACGGTATAGCTGAGCGCAGACAGACTCAGAGGAAGGCGTAGCGCGATGATATCCGTAGCGGCCAAGTTGACTCTGTAAACCACGGTATAGCTGAGCGCAGACAGACTCAGAGGAAGGCGTAGCGCGATGATATCCGTAGCGGCCAAGTTGACTCTGTAAACCACGGTATAGCTGAGCGCAGACTCAGAGGAAGGCGTAGCGCGATGATATCCGTAGCGGCCAAGTTGACTCTGTAAACCACGGTATAGCTGAGCGCAGACAGACTCAGAGGAAGGCGTAGCGCGATGATATCCGTAGCGGCCAAGTTGACTCTGTAAACCACGGTATAGCTGAGCGCAGACAGACTCAGAGGAAGGCGTAGCGCGATGATATCCGTAGCGGCCAAGTTGTCTCTGTAAACCACGGTATAGCTGAGCGCAGACTCAGAGGAAGGCGTAGCGCGATGATATCCGTAGCGGCCAAGTTGACTCGGAATTTGCATCAATTATGTTCGGTTTCGTAACATGGAGAAACTAGGGAGGAGGGAACAAGGATGTGCGAGTATTGTGTCAATTGAGTGAGTGAGTGGGTGAGTGAGTGAGTGAGTGAGTGGATGAGTGAGTGAGTAAGTGAGGGAGTAAATGAGTGATCGGGTGAATGAGTAAAGTAGTATGAGTATGAGCGAGTGTGCGTGTGCGTGTGCGTGTGCGTGTGTAACCACGGCGATTACGAGACGACATATGGAAGAAGAATGGAATGTTGATTTGCATATTGTTGTCAGAGGAGAGAAGTACAGGGTGTGTACAAAGTATTATAGCTCGGGAGTGTTACTATCCCTTTAAGTAGAGTCTTCATACAACAGATATCGGTTTTTGTCACCTATCAAACAGTTATCCTTATTATCATATCCTCGTATCAGGCATATAATAGACCACATTGTAGTAATACAGCACACGGCAACAAATGAAGAAATTACTTAGGAAGCGAACCCAAGTTCCTTCAGCAAGTGTTCCGTATAAAGTCATCTAGGCTTGCATGGTTACAACTAGATGGAATTACTGGGGAATAAGATAATTTTACAATAATTAATTGGTTCCTAAAATGAAAATGATTGCAATAATCGAAATGTTGTGTTTAGTTCTCATGGAAGTAAAATGAGAGGTTCGCGAGGCACCCTGTATCTCTCCATCACATCACATCACAAAGGACAGAGTTAACATTCAGACCTATGATTACTATTGGTGCCCGTAATGAGTATTCTGCGTTGTTTTCATCAGTTCGCCCGTCTTCCGGGTGGTCTAGCTAGCTCGGCTCGCCGTTCTTCCGGCGGTGGAGTAGTGATGTTATGTCATCCACATTCCTGCCCGCCCGCCTCATGGACGTTACCTGGTTTTGCATACTGGAGCGTGGCCCCATTTCACCAACTTGTTGCGCCGAAGAAGAGGATGGGACGTTGGCTATCCTGACCGTGGACGCTGTTCCGTAGAGGTTTACTCACCCCCCAAGAACTGCAGTTTCCTCCAGTGACGAACCCAGAAGCTCATTTCGACAGAAATAAACAAGGAGGTGGATAGTATATAGTGGACCCAAGATTACTTTACACCTGATTTCGTCACATCCGGGGCAGTCGTAGCCAACCAGCGAACCGCCCGAAACACATCCGGGCCAATACCGATCGCTGATTGGCTACGAACCCGTCGCCTGTGACGAAAGCATGTGTTGGTAGTCTTGGGACAACTATACCACAAATCCGTATACCTAAATAAATAAATAAAATAAATTCACATTTAGAGTCTACCCACTCAGTAACTAAACTGATTAACCTACTGCCTCTTTCATGCACACTGTTTCAACTAAAATCCAAAGATTCCTGGTGTTCTTTCACAGATTCATAAAGGCTTTTATCTACTCAGTAGCGTATAGAGTGTACAAGCTTCATTAGTCAAAACAGCTGTGTTAGGACTTTTCAGGTATCCAAACAAAGGTAACAAATTACCCCTAATGATTATTATAGAGCAGGAGAAAATTCAGTTGGTACTGTTCGACTCGGCTATTTTGTGAGGGAGGGAGGGAGGGAGGGAAAAATCTGCCCTTGGAGTTTTAGCTTCTCACGACATCTGTTATGAATTCAATCAAAACAAACTTGGAATTGCATTGCCTTTCCTTGGCACAAAGACCGTTTGCTCCCCAAGCCATCAATCTAAGTTAAATTATAAACGCAGTTCCGCTCTTTTCTGTAAATTGTGAATGTCGGACCCCAAAACCAGCGCAATAAAACGTATATGGCTTAATTTGTTGACCTTCGTCCGATATATTTTAAAAACCGTAACGGGAATTTTCTCTCACAAATAAAAGACCACGTCTATATCGTAAAGTAATTCCCGGAGTATGTTGTGAAAACATCTCTATTGACCGAGTGCAGCGCATTGTGCGTGAAGTGCGTGAAGGGACCGCGGCTTGCTCGAGTTATTGGAGGGTCATTGTGTGATGGACTCGTCTGTCCAGGGTCAAGGTCAACTCTCAAGGGTCTTCAGAGCCCAAGACATCGACCGACGCGATAAAATAGCACACTGGTTGGTTCAGTTGACGTGACATAGTTGCAGGGATTCTGGGTTCGAGTCCCGGTCGAGCCATGGAACCGAGGGTATTCACCCCGTAACGAGATCCTTAGAACGAGCCGACCATAGATCACTTGACTCCATTGTAAGACGGAAATATCCTCGTCTCGCGATGACAGGAAGCTGTTAATTATTCATTTGTGAAGGGGCATCTTTGCAATAAGTCTAGCTCAGTCGGCAGACAGACTGCAAGCCGGAGCCGATCAAGAGACTTACTGCTTGACCGGCCGAGCGCGTCGTACAAGGCTATGCTGTAACGCCCAGCCACAGGCGAGCCCTCGCAAACACACTCGGGACGCCCGTTCGTCTCGCTGACCCGGACTGAACTAACTAACGGGTCAAACATCAAACTTGTTCGAACTCCTTTTGATTCCGAGTATAGAGACGTCGTTCCCAAAATAAATAGCAGAGATTCTCCCGCGGGCGAGACTCGATCACGCGGCCACTGACGAGAACGAGGGCGCCGCATGCACACGGTGTACAACACGGTCGCGGTGTGGTCTCACACTGTGGGGGACGCAGTCCGCGGGTTGTAATGCATGCAAGATTGACGCCGACGTGGACGTACGAGGGCGCCGCATGCACACGGTGTACAACACGGTCGCGGTATGGTCTCACACTGTGGGGGTGCAGTCCGCGGGTTGTAATGCATGCAAGATGGACGCCGACGTGGACGTACGAGGGCGCCGCATGCACACGGTGTACAACACGGTCGCGGTATGGTCTCACACTGTGGGGATGCAGTCCGCGGGTTGTAATGCATGCAAGATGGACGCCGACGTGGACGTACGAGGGCGCCGCATGCACACGGTGTACAACACGGTCGCGGTGTGGTCTCACACTGTGGGGATGCAGTCCGCGGGTTGTAATGCATGCAAGATGGACGCCGACGTGGACGTACGAGGGCGCCGCATGCACACGGTGTACAACACGGTCGCGGTGTGGTCTCACACTGTGGGGGACGCAGCCCGCGGGTTGTAATGCATGCAAGATGGACGTGGACATACGAGGGCGCCGCATGCACACGGTGTACAACACGGTCGCGGTATGGTCTCACACTGTGGGGACGCAGTCCGCGGGTTGTAGTGCATGCAAGATGGACGTGGACGTACGAGGGCGCCGCATGCACACGGTGTACAACACGGTCGCGGTATGGTCTCACACTGTGGGGGTGCAGCCCGCGGGTTGTAATGCATGCAAGATGGACGCCGACGTGGACGTACGAGGGCGCCGCATGCACACGGTGTACAACACGGTCGCGGTATGGTCGCACACTGTGGGGACGCAGTCCGCGGGTTGTAATGCATGCAAGATGGACGCCGACGTGGACGTACGAGGGCGCCGCATGCACACGGTGTACAACACGGTCGCGGTATGGTCGCACACTGTGGGGACGCAGTCCGCGGGTTGTAATGCATGCAAGATGGACGCCGACGTGGACGTACGAGGGCGCCGCATGCACACGGTGTACAACACGGTCGCGGTATGGTCTCACACTGTGGGGGACGCAGTCCGCGGGTTGTAGTGCATGCAAGATGGACGTGGACGTACGAGGGCGCCGCATGCACACGGTGTACAACACGGTCACGGTGTGGTCTCACACTGTGGGGGACGCAGTCCGCGGGTTGTAATGCATGCAAGATGGACGCCGACGTGGTCGTACGAGGGCGCCGCATGCACAAGTTGTACAACACGGTCACGGTGTGGTCTCACATTGGGGGGGTGCAGCCCGCGGGTTGTAATGCATGCAAGATTGACGCCGACGTGGACGTACGAGGGACGCCCCTCGCTCCTCGACGACCGCAGCTTCCGGGTCGGGGGAGCATCTCCATCTGATGGCGAATCAATCACCTCTCTCGCTTTCCGGTAGTTCTCTACATCCACGACGACATGGGGACATTGCTGATGGCACTCGGAGCATCTGGGTTCGATGCCGGGGGAGCCTCGTCGTCGCTATACACGTCATCAAGTCATGGTTGACAGCGACGTCATGATTCAGTCTGCCAGCTCCACAAGGTATCCGGGGGGTGGGGGAGGAGGGGGATCGGGGACTCTGGGTGTGATGACGAAAAGCAAACCACGCGCCGAAGGGTTTTCTGTACATTTATGATGTGGTAGTCGATGAACACGTCGTTTTCCCATCAATATTTAGTAAAAGTACAAAATGAGATGGCGATGCAGGAGAGCTGCCGTGGTCGTATCAGGTTGCCGCTCGCACTCACGCAAAAACACATGAAGTTGACTTCCGAGAATCACACCGGCTTTGCCCTTATCGGGAGGCTGCATGCCTGCACGTAGCACGTAGCCGGGGTTAGAACCCGGGGGGGTAATAACCCCAGAGTTCAGAGCCGGGAATGGAACCCGGGAGCTCGCAGATGTAATTATCGGAAAACCATATCCTCTGTATCTCTACAGACAGAGTGTCGAGCGCTTCTGAGAATCGCGTCGGTCGTCTCCTTATACGGAGGGTTGGCTGTGTTGTCGCCAAGATGCATGTTGCACATTGCGTGCACGCGACTGCACACGTCCGTGCAGACAATGCAAGCACAGGGGAATACAAACACTGTCTGTCTGGGCCACTGACATACGCCGCCCAAATGCTCATCTTGAACCGCGAGCGCTGCCTACCAATACCATCATCGTGCATCTGCATTTTGGTATACCCACGCGAAGAAACGCACTTCAATTTCACCCAAAACTGATCGGCATCGACATTTATTTGCAATGATAACTTACACATTCCAAAGAAACCGGTTACAACTTGCGCCCGGGTTACGGAATAAGGGGGCGCCACTTTACAACTGCCTGGAATGAGAGTTGGGAGGGAATGTCCGACTAAGGGCTCAGTCACAATTAAGACTGAGGAAAACATCGCAACAACCAACAGTCACGATAGCCGATGGCCGGAATGGAACCGGCCACCCTCCGAATGAGCTTATCGAAGCTCTCACCGCTGAGCCACCTCTATCTGTCCCGACCCCATGTTACTCGTAATACCTCCGCCGGGGCTCGAACCTGCCCTATACGGTCATCGTGCAATTACCGCCTGCCAGATGTAGATAACACAGTCCGAGAACAACGTGTACGGAGCGGCCGACATGGGTTATGGTCGCGCCGGGTTGTGTTCGGACATGTTTATCTGCATTGTTATTACAGGAATAACAAGGCTCATATTGCAGAGACTGCTGTGATGGTTTACAGCCTCCTTACAACGTATGTATGTAGTAGCCGCTACGTCACAGGCTCATACTTTACGACTTGGCTTGTTCACATCGCTTGGCTCCAGACACGGACGCACTTGTTCCTAGGAATATCTGTCATAGGGGGCACACCATGGTACCCCTACATGGTCAAAGGGAAAACCTAGGAAAACCCTTACACACACAATTTGGCAACTGTCAACACTTTGTAGAGATGTTTGCGTTCGTATTTCAGACATTCGCCTTCTTGTACCTATAGCAAATGCAGTCTCGTTCATTCAGCGCAAGGTGATACAAGCATTCTTATATGTGCATGGCTCAAGCACCACAATTTGCACAAAAATACACTTAACGAGCTGTAATTGGTAGCTAATTGTGTGGTTTTGTTTTAATTGCAACCCCCCCCCCTTCAGGCTTCCTCCATTAGGGGGCCACACATCTTGGCCGACCAGGTGGAAAGAAATAGTTCGCCAATTTAATTGGTCCAAAAGTTAAAACATGAACCTGTGGGACGACATCAACTTGAACTAGGTTCAGTTTGGCCATACTTCTTCCTGTGGTATCCTTCCTCTTTACCTCTAAAGTCGTGCTGAGTTCGTTGTTTAGACATTCAGACAGACATATAGACAGACAGACAGACAGACAGACAGACAGACAGACAGACAGACAGACAGACAGACAGACAGACAGACAGACAGACAGACAGACAGACAGACAGACAGACAGACAGACAGACAGACAGACAGACAGACAGACAGACAGACAGACAGACAGACAGAGTATCCGCAAGGCCGCCCATCCATCCATCCATCCGGTGATTAGAGACTGTCTTTCCTTAGCGTTGCAACGTGGTCTTGATCAAATCAAATATATTAGCAGCAAACTAACCAATAGCGTAGCGGGAAACATCGAGGTGACGGGACAGGGAACTGCTGACTGTAAAACAGTCGACGAACATTTCCTCCACTATGTTAAGCCGCGTTCACATAAATGACTAGTGACTATTGACTATTGACTATTGACTATTGATTAGTGACTAAGCGAATTGAACCATAGGCGATACGTGCTGACGTTCACACAACTTTACTTTTGACTTATGACTATTGACTATTGACTAACGAATTGAAGATATCTGGAAGTCATAGTTACAACCAATCACAACGTTCGCGTTCAGCCAATGAATGTGGAGCAACGGAAGTCAATACCACTATTCAATTACTGTGAAGTGTATATTTGTTTTTGACTATTTCCGGCGAATATTATTTATTTATTATTTTGATGAAGCTGTCATACAATAAAATATTCTTATTTTGAAAACAAATCTTCAAAACAAACAAGAAACATACAAAACCTTCACAACTTGGTTAAGCCCATCATTAAACGTTTTAACTGGTGAACAGTTACTATCGCCATACCTCGTTTTCTTCATAATGTTGCAATTTTATTATTTTGACAGCTCGTTGTTTGTCAATCAGTTTGATTCATTTGTTCTAGGTGGCAGATCATACGTGTCAAAGAACTTAGTTGTGTAGTGTTCATATCTTTCTTTGGGTAGTCAATAATCACTAGTCAATAGTCAATAGTCAGTAATCAATAGTCATTTATGTGAATGCGGCTTTAAAATACCAAACGGGTAAATCTAACTAAAATAATGTGTAAGTACGTGGCAAAAAAAAAAACGATTAAAATTGCCTCCAAAGCTTTGAAACACCAAATATACAACAGTGTCGTTAGTCGCCCAGTGTATTAAACTATCAATGTATAAGTATTTGGAAAACACAAAACAGGAATGAAATGTATACGTAATGTATACTTGTTCCGAACAGATGCTAGGCTTCCTTCATAGACGAGTGATTCTTCTTGGCCATCTAGCGAGTCTCAACTCTCAATTGCAAATACCGTTCGCTGATTGGCTACGACTCACTCATCAATGACGTCAGCATCTGTGGAGCGTATAATATGTCAAAATGGGCCCACGGTGTGACGTCATAGATGAGTGAGGTATATCGGCGAATCAAATGTCAGTATGTGAACAAGCCGCCCGCTGATTGGCTCAAACTCACTCGTCTATGACGTCAGCATCTGTGGAGCGCAGTATGTCAAAATGGGCCCACGGTGTGACGTCACCTCTCTCGGTGCGCCGATTGGGCCCAGCAGCGGCCCCCGCAGCATCGCCACTTCCTGGCGCGCTCGGCTCTTTTTTCTCAATGGATGACGTCACATCGTGAGTGACTGAATGAATGAGAGGAAGCTCAAGGTTAACCCTTCGAACGAGATGAGAGTTGAAAGGGCATATCTGCCAAGAGCAGCAGGGGTGTGTAAACCGCCGCATCCGGCTCGCTGTGAGGCGCGCACGTGTCCGTGCAGCGAGGCCCATCGCGACGCATCACTCGACCCGGGAGGACGCAGGCTCGATTTCCTGCACCGGCAATCATGCTCATTCTCATTCTAGCCTTAGGACTAGAAGGTTACTGTTCTCATTCGATACTATACTCTGACCCACCCTATCTGAACCCTGGCGACCCGTTACCCCTTCCCTTACTACTCCCCGTTGTAGCCAAATGCTTGTATACGACGACGCAGTTTCCTTCTATATTTAGGGGGTGTACCCAACAGGGTGGGCTCAGTAAAGTAACAACAAAACATTGAACACACAAAACATATTCCTATAAGCATGGACTACTGTTTTCATTGTAGGTAGTAGGAACACCTGCTTTGTCAACAACATAGTTTATTCTCGACGAGGCAATCAGAGAGATATTGTCACTGGAGGACTATACATAACGGGTATCAATGTTTCTAAACATTTGCAACTTCAAGAAAGGTAGAAAGAAAAGAAAATGGCGCTCCACGAATTGGCAACAAATATGGCGCTTGACACGAGCTGAGACAGCGACAAGCCTATGCTGTCTCCGACCACCGCAGGGGAGAATAGAGAATAGAATAGAGAAGTGTCCCACGAAAAGTGTCAACATACAGCGCTGTCATTTTCTATATGCTTTCGTCATAGATAAATGATTTGTAGCCAACCAGCGAGCACCCATTTCAAATAACGGTCGCTGATTGGTCAAGCGAACCACTCGTTTATAACGAACGCGTCATCGGTAAACATGTCCTGAAAACATGTCCAAATACGAATTTGCCCCGACTGAGAGCACACAATACATTTGCCACCCCAACATTACAATACGTGCAATACACAATGTATACAACTTTACCACCCCTGTATTGCAGTAGTTGGTAATGCGAATCACCACCCATGGGCAGTGAAATTCATCATCCACGTTAGTCATACAACTTATCGAGAAAACAAGAACATCTATTTCTCATTGAATAGAATAACACATCGTTAATTAGCACGAGAATGCCAGGGCGATTACATCATTTCAATACGTCACACATTTCTTTGAATGCGCGAACTACATTTTATGTCGGTGAGTCTTCGATTTCAATTTAGAATTCAACGAATCGCACGTGACTGTTAGTGTTATGCTAATCGGGCTGTGTTGGTAATGAAATCCCCCGAGATGTACGCGATGATAACGACAAGTTGGCATTCTTGGAATATCTATCTCCGCGCTCTATGTTTAGACGAGACGGCCATGCTGCATCAGCACAGGCGGCCTTGTTCGACGGAGCTTAATTGTAGTTTCTAGGAATTGTAATACATACATGACACAAATAGCGCGTGATGATAAATCATACAGATACAATCAGCGTACTCGCTCGTACATGTTTTACATATAATAATATCAAAATGTCAACGTTTAATTTAATTACAGTCTGGAGAATGGGGATATATACGTCACCATAATCAGGTTTCTCCGTGTACAGAAAATTTAAATAGCGATTATGATGATGCAAGGAAAATACAGATACAGAACACTGTACACTGCATAACAATTTATTGTCTCTGAGGCGTATAGGCTATCCAAACAGTAATATACACAATCTTTCTTTGGGGGAGACCAGCTATAACTAATATTACAATTACAGGTGACTTTGGAGCCGTCCTAGTAAGGAAGCACTCAATAAATTCGAATTTCTGAATCGGCCTCGTTGATTCTGACATTTGTCCGAAGGTGTTCGCACTGTCCAATCACTGATTCATATGTTTCGCATTTGAAATATCGATCTTTGATTGGTTATCGCTCACTCGTCGATGGTGTTCGAAGCCTACAGGGTTGGTTTAGTCGCTTTAAATTAAAGTCCCCCACTGGAAATCAGTTTAATTACTGAGTGGGTAGACTCTAAATGTGAATTTATTTATTTATTTACAGGCGTGGCGGGGTGGGGTGGGGTTGGTCGTGAACAACTTTTGTGTATTGATGTATTGATTGTGTATTGATTCGTAAATTAAATTGAACCAAAAATGAATAGTGAGAGTGGTTAGAGTAAAGACACATTCTGCCCGACCCCTGATTCCCTCAGTCTCTGCAAGAGTGCGTACAATGTAAATAATTTCCCGCCTAAAAGTGCCACGTGGCCGTGCAACCCCTGCGCGTTTTCCCGCCATCGCGTCCGCGCATGCGCGCTAGTGGTGCCGCCGCGTGGGAGTCGAACGCGCTGTCTGACGTATTTAGGGCCTTGGAACACACTCGTCATGTTCTAAACACAGTTCCTGGTTTTTGTGCGTGTGTTCATCAGCTGTTATACACAGGTTCACGCCCGAATTTCACAGCGATTTACTAAAACTCGCGCCGCGCGCGTGTGTGCGATGTTGTACACGCGTGCGTAGGAGGGGGGGGGGGGGGGGGGCGCTACAATCATAACACCTCCGTGGATGTACCCGTTAGAGGTATAGATAGGCCTTTCATCACAGATCTGTCAGATAATAGGTTTTGTCACACGATCATTGGAATAACATCACCACGAAGTCACTCTCTGACGTCATCGAGCACCCTGCCTGTTCCAGCCTTGAGTTAACATCCCTCGCTCCCATGGTATAAGTACACTTGATGCAAGCAGGTAGTCTTGCCATGCAATGAGAGGCAATGTGACGTGAGCGTCGCTGCTCTGGGCTCTGACAGCCCCGCCGTGGGGCTCAGTCAAGGAGGTGTCGGCTATACTTATTGCTTCACTGCAATCGTGGTGTATGGTTGAGATGTGCGGGGTTCGAACCCAGGCCTGGGACCGGCACCCCAGACGCATGTATAATACCACCGAGGAAGGCTCAAGCACTTCACAATTGCACGCCGGAAAAATTATATCTCTCTCTACATTCTTTGTAATTATTCTGTCTTAAATTCTAAAGCATCCCCCTTCTACATTTTGGGTTTCGCAGAAACCAAGAACACGACATCTTGAGGGGGTGGAAAACCGAGGCACTTCCGAATAATATTTCCTCATGTATCTGGCGCATTTATCCGCCTCCACCCCCCAAATCGACAGTGTCCACTATATACAACAACATTTCTTAGTGGAGTTTTGCCCCTGTATCCCTCCTCGCCCCTCAGGAGATGGGTGGTCTCAGCGCGCGCCTATATGCCCCCCCCCCCCCCCCCATGTAGCCGGGTCACTATAGATCATAGAAGACTGTGAGAAACTCCACCAGTGTATCGCGATATTGCGAGCGATCAATAAGCAGACGAATTAGCGAGGTATGCGGGGATCATATCAATATGACTCGATATCAACATTCAACAGTCGGCCGGGCCGGACAAACACTCGGCCGTCGTCTGAGGAGCCGATTGAATTAGCGCGAATTGAACTCTGGGCCGGGGGGGGGGTCACTTAGGAGTCGCGTCGACCCGATACTCGAGTCCAATGTATCGTGCGTGAAGACATGTTGAGGCAGTGAGGGGTGATGCCATCCTCTCCAATCAAAGTAATGAGCCCCCCCGAAGAGAAATACTGTTTTCATCATTCCTTTATAGGCCCTACTTAGTTTGATGACTTGTGACAAGTGGAACATATGGAATACACATATTTAAAACAAGCAAATTGGGCATTTCAAACGATTGAAGAGCCGCGATGCGTTGCTGTGTGTTGTCATCTTAGAATTAGATTGTGAATGAGTTCCTTCCAAATTACCGTAAAATGTCTCGTTTAGCAAAACTATTCGGTTTTCGGCAGATCTCGGATGGAAAAGCGCGCAGCTCATGCAAAGGGCTCATGCGCATGCGCAGTGCACAGTGCACAGCCGTAACTCAAACCCCGTTCATGTGTTATGACACGAACATCTGCGGACATTTGCATTTTATAAGCATTAGCGTATTATGATGCGTTCCTCGGCTTAGCTTAGAGACTGACTATCGCATCAATAACGCCGGTATTAACCACTTTTTACCGCCCGGTGGTGGAACATATCGACGGGTTCTCATGGTCCAACGCCGGCGCGTACAGCGTTCGTCGCCTGATTGGCCAACGCAACGACTAACGCTATACGCCGGCGTCACATGCCGGTCCCTGCGCGCGCACACGGTGGACAAGTATGCGCGCGCAGGTGAAACACGACGGTGGTAATGGAAGAGATCAACATTCCCGGCCGACGAGAGAGGAGGTATTAGTCTCTAAAACCACAAGGAAAGGAACGCGGCCCCACGATCTCTCGGGTCGCTTGCACTCATCTCCGTGCATGGGTATAATGAGAAGCCGACGTGTAATTTCACACACGGCACAGTGCGATGCAATCAGATGGATGCACCGAGAGCGAGGAGGTAATCACTGAATTACCCCCCTTGATGCATCTCCAGGTATAACTCCGAGTTAGCGATGCATTCTATGGACCCTCCTTGCAACACTGCAGCCGAGTGATAGGTAATGTTATGTGATAATGACTTGACCCCTCGAAATTTAAATTCGTTATTCGGTAACTAAAGAAATAAGTAGAATGTGCGAAAGGTGTGTTGTGACGAGTGGCCGCCATATTGTGCGCCACAACGGCCATGTTTTTTCCGTGTTCGATGGCCGGTTAACTCATTGTTGCAGTATTTCAGATGGTTCTACTGTTGTCCGACATTAAAAGCTACATAGAGGAACATCTGTCTTGTCGCGATCAGCCTTTTTGTGTTGTACACACACAATCATTTTATGACACACACAATGATTTTATGCCACAAACACAAACATTTTATGACACGCACACATCATCATTTTCGTAAACTTGATAGGGGTATTTACGAGTTAAATTAAAAATATAAAAATATTGAATGGTAAGCAGCATGTTCGTCTTCTAACGACAGTTAAAAATTAAAATGTAAACATATATTTTTCTCTGTAATTTGGCCGTTGTGAAATCATGTGAATACGCCCAATAGTCTTAGTAATTATTTGGTATTTAACGACGTGTTCGACGGTTCCTAGTTAAATGTCGTCGGTTATTACGTTTTGTAATTTTTGTTATGACTAATAAGTTAGTAACAAACGATTGAATTAATTTAATATTTAAAATGTAAACTACGGAGTATGCAGCAAACGAGACTATGAGGTGGCGCCCAATCTTATGGAAGTGAGAACTGGTTCCACCCGTAGGATTAAACCACCCACAAAATGATTGGGCCTGCAAGAAACTGGCTCCACTCTAAGCGGCGCCTTGGCCAGCCAGCACTAAGATAATAACTCGCAGAGATAGCATCATATCGCCACGCCACGCATTTCACGGGCACAACAACACTAAAGAGCCGCATTATTTATTGATTTGTCCCGATTCGGGAAAAAAGATTTAACGAAAAGAAAGAGAGAGAGAAAAAAAAACAACACCGATTAAGAAATTCTTGTGTTGAAATTTAAATCTTGTTTATGAGATGAGGAGATATTTAGTGGTTTGATTCATCGGGGGGACGGCCGCCCAAATTGCATCCATTCGGTCGACTGCCTACTTGTTGAGTTTCCATCATCTAAATAACACTTTGCAGACCGATCACCTACCTACTTGTTGAGTTTCCATCATCTAAACAACACTTTGCAGACAGATCACCTACCTACTTGTTGAGTTTCCACCATCTAAATAACACTTTGCAGACAGATCACCTACCTACTTGTTGAGTTTCCATCATCTAAACAACACTTTGCAGACAGATCACCTACCTACTTGTTGAGTTTCCACCATCTAAATAACACTTTGCAGACAGATCACCTACCTACTTGTTGAGTTTCCATCATCTAAACAACACTTTGCAGACAGATCACCTACCTACTTGTTGAGTTTCCACCATCTAAATAACACTTTGCAGACAGATCACCTACCTACTTGTTGAGTTTCTATCATCTAAACAACACTTTGCAGACAGATCACCTACCTACTTGTTGAGTTTCCACCATCTAAATAACACTTTGCAGACAGATCACCTACCTACTTGTTGAGTTTCCATCATCTAAACAACACTTTGCAGACAGATCACCTACCTACTTGTTGAGTTTCCACCATCTAAATAACACTTTGCAGACAGATCACCTACCTACTTGTTGAGTTTCCATCATCTAAACAACACTTTGCAGACAGATCACCTACCTACTTGTTGAGTTTCCACCATCTAAATAACACTTTGCAGACAGATCACCTACCTACTTGTTGAGTTTCCATCATCTAAACAACACTTTGCAGACAGATCACCTACCTACTTGTTGAGTTTCCATCATCTAAACAACACTTTGCAGACAGATCACCTACCTACTTGTTGAGTTTCCACCATCTAAATAACACTTTGCAGACAGATCACCTACCTACTTGTTGAGTTTCCATCATCTAAATAACACTTTGCGGACAGATCACCTACCTACTTGTTGAGTTTCCATCATCTAAATAACACTTTGCGGACAGATCACCTACCTACTTGTTGAGTTTCCATCATCTAAACAACACTTGCTTGCAGACAGATCACCTACCTACTTGTTGAGTTTCCATCATCTAAACAACACTTTGCAGACAGATCACCTACCTACTTGTTGAGTTTCCACCATCTAAACAACACTTTGCAGACAGATCACCTACCTACTTGTTGAGTTTCCATCAACACTTTGCAGACAGATCACACGCAAGTGGAGAAACGATACACGGGTGTTAGTATGGGTGCCCCATGGTTACTGTAACTAGTCAAGAGAGAGCGTTGTGAACCATTGTTGACGCCATTTTAGTTTTAACAATTCAAATATTCAACAATTAACAGCTAATCACGTTCATTTGCTACCAGAATGCTCGGGCCTGTTATTAGTGCTGTATGCAATATGTTCACTTGATTGTCTACATCAATGAACCTGGTATTGTGATGGCGACTAAAATCTCCATGGAAACCACCCCTCTGGTTCGTGGTTGCCATGGAGACAAAAATTTAGTCCCGAATTAAATATTTAGGGGGCCCTGATAGTACCGAGTGTTTATATGCTTTGTAAACTGTAACAAAGTAAATCATTTCCTTCAAAATTTAGTGCTCCATCCAATAAATATTGTCTTTTTCAAATATTCCTATTTATGCGTTGTTGCAACTTGCAAAACAAAATAAATACAATTGAAAAAAATGAAATATTCAAAGGAAAGACCACCACTTTGTCTAGGGGATGACGCATTTTATTTTATTTTGTGACAATTTTAACACAAATCGAGGGTTCCCCTGGCAGTGTAAGTGGAGATACCACTCAGATCTGTCAAGTTTTCTGTGGCGTTTCTTCTCGGAAGAACCATAGGCGGATCTTCCGTTGGACTTGCGTAATAGTGGGGGACACGCAGAGAGTCAACAATAACCGACCAATCACCGTGACATAACGAGACCCACGTACAATCGGTGCAAACAACTCAAACACAGAGAACAAACACTCGACGCGTACATCTCGTGTGTGTGTCAAACATTGTTTTCAATAAAATATAAATAACTTACTACAAGCTACTTATTAATGAAAATTCCGATCGTAAAATTTTATGATCCATGATAAAAGGAAGGAATTGGGTGATTAGGAATCTAATCATTAACATTCTTGACTCGAAAGCTCATCTAATAACACGCTGATGAAAATAACTCACATCTTCGACTTGTTACGGTGCCTCTCTTGTGAGGGCAGGACATACACCTTATTTAGCATTGTCTCGTCGGATAAGTTCGGGCGTCCCTGATTGTGTGAACCTAGCAATGGAGACTTATTCTTTATTCTCAATATTGGTGCTAGTATGTTCTTGACTCGAAAGCTCATCTAATAACACGATGATGAAAATAACTCACATCTTCGACTTGTTACGGTGCCTCTCTTGTGAGGGCAGGACATACACCTTATTTAGCATTGTCTCGTCGGATAAGTTCGGGCGTCCCTGATTGTGTGAACCTAGCAATGGAGACTTATTCTTTATTCTCAATATTGGTGCTAGTATGTTCTTGACTCGAAAGCTCATCTAATAACACGATGATGAAAATAACTCACATCTTCGACTTGTTACGGTGCCTCTCTTGTGAGGGCAGGACATACACCTTATTTAGCATTGTCTCGTCGGATAAGTTCGTGGGTCCCCGATTGTGTGAACATAGCATGGGGAACTATCCTTTATTTTCATTATTGGTGCTAGTATGTAATATAAGACAGTTAGATAGAGAGATCCGTATCTACATAGCCAAGGAACATGATTAGCCGAAGTAAAATAAAATAGGATGAAGGGGTATTACTGATATTCACGTGACGTCACACACATTGTTGGCGGCCATACTGCCGTACTTAGGTATCGCAGTGCCAACACATAGCGGCCATTGTTGTCTTGTAGACAAACAAATTACCATATTGGATACCAAAAATAGGATATTGTGTAACTGCTGGTTGACATAACGATCTACCCCGGCGAGGTGTCGGTAAAGAAGGCGTCTGTCCTTCACACAACACCAGGTATCCACGAAACTACCCCGGCGAGGTGTCTGTACACGTCAGCGAGTGTACGCGAATGGGTCCGCGTCACAGTCAGCGAGGGTACGCGAATGGGTCCGCGTCACAGTCAGCGAGTGTACGCGAATGGGTCGGGGTCACAGTCAGCGAGGGTACGCGAATGGGCCCTTGTTACAGTCAGCGAGTGTACGCGAATGGGTCCTCGTTACAGTCAGCGAGGGTACCCTACACTCCACTCTACACACGGAGGAATTCGACGTAACAGGCAAGTCAACAAGGCACGATTTACCGTTGGGCAAAGCTTTTCACTTATTTTCTTTTTTCTTTCCTTAAAATTCCTTCGTCGGGTCGTCCGCGTTACTTATTTTGTATTCACGTTCCCTTCTCGGCGTCTAAATACATATTTGTCGACTACTTCTCGCTTTTCTGTGCGTTTACCACTCAATTTTAATAAATTTAAACAAATATTCGGTACCAATGAGATGGAATGTCAGTTATTATAACTACAATTTCTATAATAAACATTCGTGAAGGGGACAATATTCCCGTTACCGTTGCACCCGTCTATAGATTCTTCTTATTGTATTCCTACCCACAAAGTTACACAATCCATTGTTGTAACTGATTGGCTAGATAGACAATAAACACACTCACAACACAACTGATTCGTTGATATGATGGCTCCAAGTCACCGTTTGCAACGTATATACCACGTTATCGAATTTCTGAAATAAAAAAGAGCCTGAACCGGGAATCGAAATCTAGGCGATTAGTATTAGAAGCAGGAAAACCTCCATACAATGATAATTGCACACGGTTGTATACAAGAAATGATCCTGCAACCACGACTTCTACGCAGAACCGTAATGAAGATCTAGTCAACAAATGACGTAATCAGCGAACGGATATCGGTTGTCGATAAGGCGGTGTTTATCTGTTGAAACCAGAGGCCCGGGGGTGGGGGGAGGGGGGGGGGCACACATGAAACTTGCCAACCGATCTACAAAAACAAAGCCGCAATAATTAATTCGCAAAAGCACGAGCTCTCTAATTGAGGGCTTGGTTCCCAGCCGAAAAAAGTGTCAGAAAACGGCGAATGCAAATATACATAATGTGGGCGCCGCGCCTCGCCTCGGGCGCCAGAGCCCCCCCCCCCCCCCCCCCCCCTCCCCCCCATTAAAACAAATGCTCGCAGTCAATGCATCGGTCCAGGCCGATCGATCTCACTCCTAGATCCAATTATAGTGCTTAGCTTTGTCTGCAACGATCTCAGGTATACCAGCCCCAACCTAACTATACTGTAAGCGACACTCTGAGACTGCGCGTATGAACGCGCGCGTCGCGACGCAACACGTGGCGACGGCCGTCCGCGCTGGCCTTGAGCGCGCGAGAACGCAAGGTCAAGCAACAGGCAGGCCACCCAATTTGTGCAGCGCGAGCCCACCCAAAGGACGGACGGAACAGCGCGCAAAGTCGCCGGGGTCAACAGCGGAACAAAGGAAAGGGTATGGATGTGGACGCCACAACACGCACCGGACATCGATAAAACAACACCCAACATCCAACATGGCGGGTGGATGTTTGCTGACGCGATCATCGTCGTCGTTGTCAACCAACACATCGACCTACTACCGTGGTAGGTAGCTTCTAATCGGAATGCCATTGCCCGTGTATGGTATAGAATGCACACACACACACACACACACACACGCGCACACACACATACACGTGCACACACACACACACGCACACACGACGGCAGAGTCAAGGTCATTACCCTCTGGAATGCGGTTGCCCAGAGAGACGAGCATCTCAATAAAATATGCAGCTTCAAACCACTAACAACTCAAGAACGAACTGGATGAGTCCGACGGGACGGGACGGCATACCTAAGTCTTACCAAACATCTCCCACAAGGAGGCAGAGAGGGGCCACACATACTAGTACACGGATATCACCCCCCTCCTCTCCCCCACATTTGAGCCACATACTAGTCTCGTAAGTACTCGCACAATCGAACAGCATCTTGTAAATACATTGCCAGCATCCCTTTGTCCTCCCCCATCGCCCTTAGCACGAACACACACTGACATCCTCCATATACCTTCCCCGTAACCCCCCTCCACACACCCAAATCTTACCATCCTAGTATAAAAACACAACCTAGTTTACACACACCAGAACCATCACTACGAAAATACATTGACATCCCCCCCCCCCCCCACAAGAATCGAGAACCACCTGCAATACACGTCCAGGATTTAGGATGTGGGCCAAACCAGAGACAAAGTGTTCTTCGCTTCCTTCAGAGTATACGCGTTGGATTTTCGCTTTTCTACACTTCAAAAGGAATTTTGGTTCATTAATTTTGAAACTTGTTGCCAAAAGTATAGTTAGTTGGCAGTTGGCACCCATGGCAGGCGGCGTCGGACGTCTTCCGTTAGCTGTGGAGGCGTTACACCTTCGTTTCCCGCGTGTGCAGAAGAAGAGGGGTGCAACAACACACCCTTGCGGGACACCCTCGTAGCTCGAAACAAGTGCGCATGCGCTGCAGACAGAGGTCGCGTCGACCGAGCCAACATCAAAGCACATCGCTCGGGGAATACAAGTGAATTGTGTTTGAAAATACCGAGAAGCGCAGATCGATATATATATTTTTTTACATTTCTCGAGAAACGAACAGAGTTTTTTTTTTTCGTTTGCAAACCAACTTGATCTCCATATTTGATAAAAGAATGCAAGTACTAAGTTGGTTAAAACCAATTAAGAGTTTGGTCAACCTACAACCGCTCGACAAGAAGTAGTAGACGGCCAGAGACGGACGGACGGACGGTCAGACAGACAGACATACCAAATTAGCAGTTCGTCTCAGGTCGCTGTAGATCGGCTCAACTGAACGTGAGAACGGAGAAAAAATGGGTTTATATTTTGACAAATTTACTCTCCGGTCCCACCGCAAAGAGTGAACCCTTTTAAGGCGATGCTATGTTCATGGCGCTTGGCTGTCTCCTCTTGTTACCGGTACCACTGCCGCAATACATGTATTATGCGATAAGAAATCGACATCCTATCATTATTTACCGAGCTTGAATTGACAAGTACACCAATCACCGACCACTATTCATCGAAACATCTGAATTTAGGGGGCGCCAATCTAACGAAACGTACCGGTCGAGGTGGGTCGCTCTTTGTGATAAACTGGACCTCTTTACGATGGATCTTGTGCTCATATTTTGTTATTTCATGGTTCCATCTCGTATGGCCTAAACCATACTTCTCCTTACTTGATACGTCGTTATAGAACATAATAATTAGAAAATTCCACAATACTTCCTTAGTATTACCATTTTCCAGAACACACAAAGTTACAATCTGATGTTTTACAATTTTTACTCACAGATATAAATAATCTACGAACAGCGATGAAGGGGCAGATGATCGTGGAAATGCAGCTTTCCTGTTTAGCCTCCAGCTAAAACGTATTTCAATATTCGCTCTGACCAAGTGATGCCAGAATAAGCTCCGTTTCCCTCTACGATGCACGGTTTAGCTGTAAAATGCAATCAAAAATGGATCCCAAGGCAGCCACTAGTGTTGTATGGGAGTCTAGTGAGGGTGCCTGTGTGATGCCAGAATAAGCCCCGTTTCCCTCTACGATGCACGGTTTAGCTGTAAAATACATTTCAAGATTGATCCCAAGGCAGCCACTAGTGTTGTATGGGAGTCTAGTGAGGGTGCATGTGTGATGCCAGAATAAGACCCGTTTCCCTCTACGATGCACGGTTTAGCTGTAAAATGCAATTAAAAATTGATCCCAAGGCAGCCACTAGTGTTGTATGGGAGTCTAGTGAGGGTGCCTGTGTGATGCCAGAATAAGCCCCGTTTCCCTCTACGATGCACGGTTAAGCTGTAAAATACATTTCAAGATTGATCCCAAGGCAGCCACTAGTGTTGTATGGGAGTGCCAGAATAAGCCCCGTTTCCCTCTACGTTGCACGGTTTAGCTGTAAAATGCATTTAAAGATTGATCCCAAGGCAGCCACTAGTGTTGTATGGGAGTCTAGAGAGGGTGCCTGTATGATGCCAGAATAAGCCCCGTTTCCCTCTACGATGCACGGTTTTGCTGTAAAATGCAAGTAAATATTGATCCCAAGGCAGCCACTAGTGTTGTATGGAAGTCTAGAGAGGGTGCCTGTGTGATGCCAGAATAAGCCCCGTTTCCCTCTACGATGCACCATTTAGCTGTAAAATGCAATTAAAGATTGATCCCAAGGCAGCCACTAGTGTTGTATGGGAGTCTAGTGAGGGTGCCTGTGTGATGCCAGAATAAGCCCCGTTTCTCTCTACGATGCACGGCTTAGCTGTAAAATGCAATTAAAGATTGATCCCAAGGCAGCCACTAGTGTTGTATGGGAGTCTAGTGACGGTGCCTGTGTGATGCCAGAATAAGCCCCGTTTCCCTCTACGATGCACGGTTAAGCTTTAAAATGCAACTAAAGATTGATCCCAAGGCAGCTACTAGTGTTGTATGGGAGTCTAGAGAGGGTGCCTGTATGATGCCAGAATAAGCCCCGTTTCCCTCTACGATGCACGGTTTTGCTGTAAAATGCAATTAAATATTGATCCCAAGGCAGCCACTAGTGTTGTATGGGAGTCTAGTGAGGGTGCCTGTGTGATGCCAGAATAAGCCCCGTTTCCCTCTACGATGCACGGCTTAGCTGTAAAATGCAATTAAAGATTGATCCCAAGGCAGCTACTAGTGTTGTATAGGAGTCTAGAGAGGGTGCCTGTGTGATGCCAGAATAAGACCCGTTTCCCTCTACGATGCACGGTTTAGCTGTAAAATGCATTTCAAGATTGATCCCAAGGCAGCTACTAGTGTTGTATGGGAGTCTAGTGAGGGTGCCTGTGTGATGCCAGAATAAGGCCCGTTTCCCTCTACGATGCACGGTTTAGCTGTAAAATGCAATCAAAAATGGATCCCAACTCAGCCACTAGTGTTGTATGGGAGTCTAGTGAGGGTGCCTGTGTGATGCCAGAATAAGCCCCGTTTCCCTCTACGATGCACGGTTTAGCTGTAAAATGCAATTAAAGATTGATCCCAAGGCAGCCACTAGTGTTGTATGGGAGTCTAGTGAGGGTGCATGTGTGATGCCAGAATAAGACCCGTTTCCCTCTACGATGCACGGTTTAGCTGTAAAATGCAATTAAAAATTGATCCCAAGGCAGCCACTAGTGTTGTATGGGAGTCTAGTGAGGGTGCCTGTGTGATGCCAGAATAAGCCCCGTTTCCCTCTACGATGCACGGTTAAGCTGTAAAATACATTTCAAGATTGATCCCAAGGCAGCCACTAGTGTTGTATGGGAGTGCCAGAATAAGCCCCGTTTCCCTCTACGTTGCACGGTTTAGCTGTAAAATGCATTTAAAGATTGATCCCAAGGCAGCCACTAGTGTTGTATGGGAGTCTAGAGAGGGTGCCTGTATGATGCCAGAATAAGCCCCGTTTCCCTCTACGATGCACGGTTTTGCTGTAAAATGCAAGTAAATATTGATCCCAAGGCAGCCACTAGTGTTGTATGGAAGTCTAGAGAGGGTGCCTGTGTGATGCCAGAATAAGCCCCGTTTCCCTCTACGATGCACCATTTAGCTGTAAAATGCAATTAAAGATTGATCCCAAGGCAGCCACTAGTGTTGTATGGGAGTCTAGTGAGGGTGCCTGTGTGATGCCAGAATAAGCCCCGTTTCTCTCTACGATGCACGGCTTAGCTGTAAAATGCAATTAAAGATTGATCCCAAGGCAGCCACTAGTGTTGTATGGGAGTCTAGTGACGGTGCCTGTGTGATGCCAGAATAAGCCCCGTTTCCCTCTACGATGCACGGTTAAGCTTTAAAATGCAACTAAAGATTGATCCCAAGGCAGCTACTAGTGTTGTATGGGAGTCTAGAGAGGGTGCCTGTATGATGCCAGAATAAGCCCCGTTTCCCTCTACGATGCACGGTTTTGCTGTAAAATGCAATTAAATATTGATCCCAAGGCAGCCACTAGTGTTGTATGGGAGTCTAGTGAGGGTGCCTGTGTGATGCCAGAATAAGCCCCGTTTCCCTCTACGATGCACGGCTTAGCTGTAAAATGCAATTAAAGATTGATCCCAAGGCAGCTACTAGTGTTGTATAGGAGTCTAGAGAGGGTGCCTGTGTGATGCCAGAATAAGACCCGTTTCCCTCTACGATGCACGGTTTAGCTGTAAAATGCATTTCAAGATTGATCCCAAGGCAGCTACTAGTGTTGTATGGGAGTCTAGTGAGGGTGCCTGTGTGATGCCAGAATAAGGCCCGTTTCTCTCTACGATGCACGGTTTAGCTGTAAAATGCAATTAAAGATGGATCCCAAGGCAGCCACTAGTGTTGTATGGGAGTCTAGTGAGGGTGTCTGTGTGATGCCAGATTAAGCCCCGTTTCCCTCTACGATGCACGGTTTAGCTGTAAAATGCATTTAAAAATCGATCCCAAGGCAGCCACTAGTGTTGTATGGGAGTCTAGTGGGGGTGCCTGTGTGATGCCAGATTAAGCTCCGTTCTGCCCTACGATGCACGGTTTAGCTGTTAATTGATCCCAAGGCAGCCACTAGTGTTGTATGGGACTTGGAAGTCTAGTGAGGGACCTGTATGTGTATAAAGACTGCAAGACCTACATCACATTCCTTCAGTTTGCCAACTAGAGAGGGCAACTAGTCGGTATGGCCGTATAAGGACAATTTACCTGCCCGGTATGTGTGAGTGCTTGTGAGTGTGAGTGTGAGTGTGAGTGTGAGTGTGAGTGTGAGTGTGTGTCTGCGTGTGATAGGGAGCGTGAGTGTGAGTGAGTGTGAGTGTGAGTGGGAGCGTGAGTGTCTTTTTCAAATACTGATATTTGGTTGGCCATAGGCTCACTCATCTACTCATCCATGACGTCAGCACCCACCGCCTTGCGGATACTGACGTCATAGAGACGGTTTGGCCGCCAACCAAATGTCAGTATTTGAAGAAGTCACCCGCTGATTGGCTCCCACACACTCATCAATGGCGTCACCATTCACAAGGTTGCTATGGAACCACTTTACATGGAATAATAACGTCGCGCGTGCAGTGTGTGGTGTGTGGTAGGGTTGCCACCTGTGACGTGGTGGCTGGTGGCACACCCTTGCACTTGTTGCACTATATTATATAGTTGTCCCAGCAACAAGGAGTTAGGAGGGGTCGCACACTTAGACCAGTGTCGCCAACATGTCGACGACGACACCACGTGATATACTAAACGATACGTACTGAATTATTCTCCATTGTCAATCACTGTTCCGCGCTGAATGTCGATTACTGTCTTACCTCACCGCTGGAATCACAATAGACTCACTTGCTGCTAATTTAAATCACCTTATAATTTATAATTATTATTAGAATCCATTATCTCGATGTAAAGATATAGATGATTGATATGCAATGCACTGGTTATTACTACTATAAAAATAAAAACTCGATTGTTCAGTTAAATGACATGTTGTAGTATATCGGGTAATTATTTGTTTGGTATACCCAACACATGATTAGAGCATATGATGATAGGATGGAATACAATAACTAGATATACATGTCTACAATTTTGCATATTTCTGAAGAATGCTAAACGTAACCTAAACATGTATTTATTTAATGTATACCCTAGTCAGATATAAAACTGATTCACGCAGGTAGTAATGTTTTATGTATTTTATTTAAATTACTGTACATGAAAAAGGAGAAATAAGAACGGTTACATTTTAATGACATATTGTATACTATGGCGGAGTTAGTTTTGTACTATACTATAAGTAGGAGTTTATAGACATGTGGGAAGAACGCATTTTTTCCGAGTGCAGAAAACTATAGAACCGCCCTCCCAATGCCCTGGCTAAACAGAAAACTATAGAACCGCCCTCCCAACGCCCTGGCTAAACAGAAAACTATACCCTCGCCCTCCCAACGCCCTGGCTAAGCAGAAAACTATACCCCCGCCCTCCCAACGCCCTGGCTAAACAGAAAACTATACCCTCGCCCTCCCAACGCCCTGGCTAAGCAGAAAACTATACCCTCGCCCTCCCAACGCCCTGGCTAAACAGAAAACTATACCCCCGCCCTCCCAACGCCCTGGCTAAACAGAAAACTATACCCCCGCCCTCCCAACGCCCTGGCTAAACAGAAAACTATACCCCCACCCTCCCAACGCCCTGGCTAATCAAAAAACTATACCACCACCCTCCCAACGCCCTGGCTAAACAAAAAACTATACCACCACCCTCCCAACGCCCTGGCCAAGCAGAAAACTATACCATTCCATCCCAACGCCCTGGCTAAACAAAAAACTATACCCCCGCCCTCCCAACGCCCTGGGTAAACAGAAAACTATACCATTCCATCCCAACGCCCTGGCCAAGCAGAAAACAAAACAACTGGGGACTCCCTCGCGACCTTGAACGGAAAATGACGCAGGTTCGAACCTCGCCAGTGTCAATACCGCCAGACATCGTCCAACTAACGTCGGAGGAGAACACTCAAAGCAAACGTCATCGGAAACATTGCAACAGCGAATTGCGCGCCGTTTTGGCACCCAAGATGGCCGCCACGCGTCCCGCAGCAGAGACAGTGCGACAACGTGGACCACATTTCGCGCGTGTGACGTCATACGGCGATACGGAAACCCAGGTAGGTACCAGATTCCAGCACACGCCGACCAAGGCACGCAGGCCAAACTATGCGAGGTATGCGTCATTTAAAAGCTGTTATGGCATCAATTTTACGATTCCGTTACCCACAACGAGTGAGTGTCTTAGTACGTACGAAAACGGACGGGCCGAAACGCCGCGCGACGGAAAACTACTGTGCTGCAGCCGGGCGGCAGAAAACGCGCGGGAAACGTTTGGCATGTTCGCTTTATTATGATTATTATTTGTGTTTCACGACGTACTCGACATCTAGGTCTTGTGACGTCCTCGGTGTCGTCATAAGGAGTGACAAGCTTGGTGGTAGAGGGTAGGGGTACTAGGGGATCCTTCGCTGCTCATGCCTTGGGGTGATGGGAAGCTACAGTTTCTACATTCAGTGGTCACGCCAGTGAATGATGCCAAAAACGACTATTCGAAAAGTTACAAACTAGGAAGTGATTATAACGAAAAAAAGGATTATTAACGGCGAGATAAATTAAAACGAAATGAAAAATTAGCGCATCAAAGAGCGCAAAAAAGCAAAAATAAAAAAGAGCTCGAATTGAAGCAAAAAAAAAAAGTGTAAACAAGTCGGGACCGCTTCAAGTGCCCAGGTACTGGTTCGTCCAATCGTAGCCCGCCGCGCCAAATATGGGCACGAGGCCACGCCCCCCGCGAGAGCAAAAACAAACACGGCCGGGGCATTTAAACATTTCTCTCAAGTCTGACATTCGGGAAAAAATACCGAAAAACCTCGCCGAAATTGGTCAGATATTTTGTCCGGCAGACGAATTGTGAGTACAAAAAGCGTCGGGAAATGCAGCCAGGGGTGCACAAAGACGCGACAACGTACATTCCAAGGACTCGATCGCAGCCTCCCATGCGACCGAGAACGGGGAAATGCATCGCATTCCTTCGTAGCTGCACAGGGGTGCACAAAAACACCAACATAAGTTCAAAGCCAGCCGGCCGGTATGAAAGTACCAAGTCTCCCTCCACAGGTGTCGAAAACCTTCGTTTTGGGTAAATCGATTCCAGTTTGTATCATTTCCAACGTATGTGTTTGCCGATGTAACGCACTATGCTAACTATGAATGGAGTCGCGTTGCAACGCAGCCAATGCAACTCTGAGGAGTTAATTGCGTGCATGGTGCATGCCCTGCGCAGTTAGGTCGGCCGACGTGACCTCGGCTGCTAACCATCCACTTGTCGATATAAACAAATGAATTACTGCCTCTAAAACACATTCCCCGAGTAATTACACTTGAGCTGCATCGGCCTCTTTGCCTTACAATCCAACACACAGAGCTCTTTGCCTTACAATCCAACACACAGAGCTCTTTGCCTTACAGTCCAACACACAGAGCTCTTTGCCTTACAATCCAACACACAGAGCTCTTTGCCTTACAATCCAACACACAGAGCTATTTGCCTTACAATCCAACACACAGAGCTCTTTGCCTTACAATCCAACACACAGAGCTCTTTGCCTTACAATCCAACACACAGAGCTATTTGCCTTACAATCCAACACACAGAGCTCTTTGCCTTACAATCCAACACACAGAGCTCTTTGCCTTACAATCCAACACACAGAGCTCTTTGCCTTACAATCCAACACACAGAGCTCTTTGCCTTACAATCCAACACACAGAGCTGTATAACGTGCTCACATGATATAGTAACAGATAAGGGATTGTAGGGGTGATATAGTCGTTCCCAGATCGAATCTGAGATGCTATTGAAATAAACTGATTTCAACGACAAAACGATACTTTCTCATAAAACGTAAAAAAAAAACAGCTCCTACGTGAGTGCATTGTTCAATGCAACTACTAGAACACACACAGGAAGAAGAAGAACTTCCAACTTACGACAATTTCAGATAATGATAGTTTTTTAAATTGTCTCACTTTATCCACACGCAACCAATTTTGCATGTTTTTTTAAATATGTCTTCGATATGGAATGTAATTTTTACGACATGAATAAGAAACCTTAATTCTCACGCTGTGCAATCTATAACATACAAACATACCACACAAGCAATTGTTCCAACCATTATGATTTATACGGCAATGATTCGATTCCGATAGCGAGAAACAAGATAATAGATAATATGATGGATAACTTCCTATTGTAGGATCGCGTTTACATCATCCAGGCCGCATAATTTGCATCGCATGCAATGCAACTGTGCTGGCGTAATGCATTCGTCCGCGTTTACACAGCGTGCCATAATAAATCCCAGGCCTGCCAGATCTACATAGGTTACACTTGACAACACCGCATCGCATGGCGGCCATTTTCTTCTCCTTCCTTCAAGAACACGGCGATATTTGCGATTTGAGTAGCATTATGGTAACACTACATTGATAAAAGGATGGTCTTGCATATTTTTGTAAATATATTTTAGGGATGAAATCGATTGATGCGACACAGGAACCAATTGGGATTGTCGGTATAGTCCCAAAATGAAAACCATGCGCAAAATTTCCGTTTCTAGTGGCAAGTTGTCACCAAATCCGTACCATACCATTAGTTTTTGAGTAGCGTTCTTTACATGGTCACTAGAAACGGAAATTTTGCGCATCGTTTTCATTTTGGGACTATACCCCTCCGTTAGAACGCAAAGTGGCGCAGCGGCAGACGATGGGGATGACATGTTTGCTTGTGCGCCACCCTACTGGGCGCAGCGTACCACGCGTCTCGGCACTGGACAGTTCACACGTAACGTAACGTAACGTAACGTAACGTAACGTAACGTAAAGTATTTCAACTCGTTTGTACAGTTTTCCGCGGCGAAGAGTAGTTATTAAATAGGAATTAAACCGTATAATATGCGATACGCTCATGTGATATTCAATATATTCCATCCACGTTAATTGATGGGAGCTCTGCTGAGAATAGTTTCATAAAGCACACACACAACTTCGCTCCTCCACTACTAATTAACGATGTTTCAATTAAAACAGTAATGAAAATATCAAATGACTGCGCCGAGACATTGTTACGGTTAATGAATGATGATTGCCAACTAGGCTGGTACACAGAACACAGACGGGTATATTTCTGGACACGCCCTCAACTGTAATACAAACGTATGAATTATTACATGAAAGCTAGGCAGCTCTTGAAAAAACAGCGACAACTATAAGTGTACTGTACTAAGCGGAAGACCGCCTGGAAACTGTAGGTCGTCATTGAAGCAGCGTGCATAAACGAGGCGGTACACAATGACTGAGGAAAAGCATCAGTCAGCACGGACGGGGTTCGAACCCGTCGGCCATGCGGCGTCCATGACTCAATCAGGATGTATTTATAGCCGTGGGTGTGTTGCACATGCGATGCAGCCGACTGTAGCGAGCTACTATTGTCTCTGGTACGGCAAGGAATATCACCAACATACTATCACATCACTATCACATACTATCTATAAATAAACAAGTTTTACACGCCAACGTTTATTGTTAAAATTATTACTAAATTATTTAACATCAAGGGATTCACAAAGCCCCATGGTTACGAAATAGTCAAAACATCTGCTTTTTCAACAGCATCCTTCATTCCCGACGGGGCAATCTGAGCATTTTTATCCCTTGGGAACTAGATGACCGATATAAAGGTTTCTAAACACATTTCACGAAGGGTAGAAAACAAAAGCCTGCGCTCCACGAAACTCGCTACAAGTAAAGTCGTTCCACAGCAATCTTGCGACCGCTGACGTCATAGATGATCGAGACATTGACCAACCAGATGTCAGTAATGATTGCAAAAGACACCCCCTGATTGGCTCCGACTCAGCATGCAGTCCGACAAGGGGATGTCCACGAGAACTCCGCGCCCCGACAGGACGAGGAATAGTGACCACTGACTACCGAGTTATTACTAAACCACCGTGACTAATTAGATTTATATATAGCTATACGCTCTAATGCCGCTACTTAGCTAAAAGCTATAATTAATGCTGCAGTCTCGATAATAATTGCCATCGTTCAGAACCGTCGTTTCGGAAGAAGTTGACTCCCTTCTTTATATGTCTGTCAAACGGGACATGCT
Source organism: Isoperla grammatica (assembly GCA_945910005.1). Classification (NCBI taxonomy): domain Eukaryota; kingdom Metazoa; phylum Arthropoda; class Insecta; order Plecoptera; family Perlodidae; genus Isoperla; species Isoperla grammatica. Next base: position 46,732,497 of record OX246743.1, on the reverse strand, counting down.
TTAAATTGTTTAATATTGTTGGGGCCGGTCTTACAATCTCCTAACCAAGTTATTTGTAGCAATTAAGGTATTTGGAGGATTTGAAGGGTTTTGATTGGTCGTTGCCATATGGAGAAAACAAGCTATTCGACGGATAAGTAGTTATTGGGACATTGTACGACTGACTGAACACAAACTAAGTTATTTATAGGTACGATAGGTCAAGAATTTCCATTTGTTTTCCATGCTCACAGTTATGCGCTTGTCTTTTAAAGTATAAAAATAACTAATCATAATTCCTGTCTACGCAATTTGTAGCTGTAAAGATGATGATAATAATATGCGGTATCCCACACATGTAACGTGTCATTCCTTATGGTCAGCAATGCAGGAATAATACTTTCCAGGAAAACCAATCAAACATCATGCATGGGTTGGGATGGGTTCAGTGGCGACGCTAGGATGTTGCATTAGGGGAGGCGGTTCAGGGGCGAGTATGCCAGTTGGGGGCGCAAACACTATCGCAATCTGGACGTGTAAATACACCCCCCCCCCCCCCCCCCCCCCCTCCCCGACATCGTGTACCAGTGGATTTCGGATTGTTGTACTAAACTGAAAGAAAAATGCTCGTTCTGGTACTCAGCATCAAACCGCAGGACGACTTGTTGCAGCTTGATGACATTGACGATTGAGTTTTCAATGGATAATATTGTCAAATCTCGAAGGCGATTGTTGCAAACGTAAGACGCGGACGGTGCGCTCGCAACCTGCGCTTGATGCAGGATAACAATGAATGAAGTCACGCAAAGTTACTAGTCACCGAATAATGGAACCTACAGAAGGAGTGTCATGAAAATGTTCGTTGCGTTCTTCGTTATGTCATCAGAACGTGGTCGGCTAGATTACTAGAGTTGGGATTTTAATAAAATAATTAGTTCCTATAAGAGTATATCTTTACAGTTTATACAGTATACACTTAAAATGTAAATAAATAAAATATGAATCTGAGTCTGACAATTGAACGCGGTTTTGAATCCATATAGCGATTGTCTATAAAACATAGTAGTAAATACTGGTTGGGGGGGCGACTGGGGGGCGAAGACAATGCTCGGGGGGGCGACTGCCCCCCCTCGCCTCCCCTTAGCGTCGCCCCTGGATGGGTTTATCGTCTTCAGGCGGATTTAGTTCTCACGAGAAATTGATTTGCGTTTACGACGCACCACCTCATTACCTCATTATTATACTGTGGGGGATAATATGATACGCACTTGACTGGGGGACCATGCCGACCAGGCGTCGCCACGATATTTCCACGGGGGGAGCGGGTGCCTCCCAGCTAGCCCCGCGGGGGTTTCTTTGCATTTTGATTTGTAACACTTTTAACCGATTTTGTGACGTATGTCATACGAATGCAATTAATTGGAAATCGAAAAGACATGTTTGTGTTATAGTCGGTTAAATCACTATCCCCCCAAAAAAATCAGGGGAGAAGCGCACATTTTGATTCCTCATGGTCTTGAATGTGATAATTGCAATAGTAGAGACGCAAAGTAACAATACTAATAATCAGATTCAGGATCCCAGCACCTGCTAGTCTGCCCGAACCAAGGGAGGATCTAGATGTAGTTTTAGCAAATGGCAAAGCTACAAAAGTGACGGATTTTTGGAAACTACTTGTTAACAGGGAAGGATACACCTACGTCAAAAACCGCAACAAATTTTAATTTTTAATTTATATCACAAGAATGGGCTTCGAAATCAAAAATCTGAATCAACAGCGCACTGTGGTTTAGTAAGCCCTACACATTGAATGCGCTAAGTCGTGACTTATATTATAATCAGTATGTTTTTTTATAAATAATTAATTGTATTACTAATTATCGAATTATAATCAAAATACTACGCCAATGGTTATAATATTGTATTCTATCTGTAGGGCTTACCAAAGCAAAGTTCGCTGCTGATTTATATTTTCGCTTTCTTGTTGCAATCTTGAGATATTATTTAATAATGAACATTTTCTGCGGTTTTTGACGTAGAGACTATCCTTTGCCCTTAAGAACGGTTTTCCTGACATGGAAATAATGAATGAACAGTGGTAAAAACCAAATCACTTGTTGCAGTGTATGTAGCCGTACATTCCTGTGTTAGCGCCAGCAGTGTGGCCGCTTCACACGCCGCTCAGACATCCGACCACCCGACCGAGACGAGCTCCGCACTTGCCCTGAAGGTCGCCACTTCGATCATTCGGCCGCCATTGCATTGCCCGACCATTCCCATGCTTACAGTAGCCGAGTACGAGGGTATAGTCTCGTCATGGATGTGAGGGCATCAGTGATGTGAGGGCGCCATGGATGTGAGGGCGCCATGGATGTGAGAGCGTCATGGATGTGGAGGGCGTCATGGATGTGAGGGCGTCTCGGATGTGAGGGCGCCATGGATGTGAGGGCGCCATGGATGTGAGGGCGTCACTTATGGTGAGGGCGTCATGGATGTGAGGGCGCCATGGATGTGAGGGCGTCACGGATGGTGAGGGCGTCATGGATGTGAGGGCGCCATGGATGTGAGGGCGCCATGGATGTGAGAGCGTCATGGATGTGGAGGGCGTCATGGATGTGAGGGCGCCATGGATGTGAGGGCGCCATGGATGTGAGGGCGCCATGGATGTGAGGGCGTCACGGATGGTGAGGGCGTCATGGATGTGAGGGCGCCATGGATGTGAGGGCGCCATGGATGTGAGGGCGCCATGGATGTGAGGGCGTCACGGATGGTGAGGGCGTCATGGATGTGAGGGCGCCATGGATGTGAGGGCGCTATGGATGGTGAGGGCGCCATGGATGTGAGGGCGCCATGGATGTGAGGGCGCCATGGATGTGAGGGCGCCATGGATGTGAGGGCGCCATGGATGGTGAGGGCGTCATGGATGTGAGGGCGTCATGGATGTGAGGGCGCCATGGATGTGAGGGCGCCATGGATGTGAGGGCGTCACGGATGGTGAGGGCGTCATGGATGTGAGGGCGTCATGGATGTGAGGGCGTCTCGGATGTGAGGGCGCCATGGATGTGAGGGCGCCATGGATGTGAGGGCGTCACGGATGGTGAGGGCGTCATGGATGAGAGGGCGCCATGGATTTGAGGGCGCCATGGATGTGAGGGCGTCACGGATGGTGAGGGCGTCATGGATGTGAGGGCGCCATGGATGTGAGGGCGCTATGGATGTGAGGGCGCCATGGATGTGAGGGCGCCATGGATGTGAGGGCGCCATGGATGTGAGGGCGCTATGGATGTGAGGGCGCCATGGATGTGAGGGCGCCATGGATGTGAGGGCGCCATGGATGGTGAGGGCGTCATGGATGTGAGGGCGTCATGGATGTGAGGGCGCTATGGATGTGAGGGCACAATGGATGGTGAGGGCGTCTTTCCCATCGCACTCTCTCTCATCTTCGGAGTAATGCAGCCATATGGGACCGGTCTTTAAGTCAGTATCTGCCATATAACTGTCCAGAAAACGACCTTAGTTTTCACATTACTTATATTTTAGTAACATTCTCTAATGTTCCTCAGGGGGAGGGGGCAATGCACTCCCTGTCCCAACAACACCGCAATGACGTGGCAAAGCCCCAGACGAGTCTTTATCTGCCATAACTGTCCAGAAAACGACGTAACCCTTCACATTATATACATATTTGATTTGAGTAACATTCTCTTGTTTCTCGGGGAGGGGGGGGGGGGGGGGGGGGGGGGGGGCGGCAATGCAGTACACTACACTCGATCCCCACCCCCCTGTTCACCCAGAGCAACACACATCGCCTACAATGTAAAAATGTATTGGAAAAAAAAAAATCAAAATTCCTCTCACAACAGGCTATAACTACACAATACAACTAAAAAAGTTTTAATAACCGTGCGTTACTGTTGTTGGGGAGGGGGGGGGGGGGGGGGACAGGCAGACCGCAACAGACATCACATATACATTCTGCAATGATGAATGGGTAATAAAAGGTAAACACTCTCTCGTAAGACATTCTCGCCAACACCGAGTAGGGTATATTTCCAAGAACCCCATCCACAGGTTACCCATATCACTCACACTCGCACGATGCAGCAGCAAATAGCCGCACCCATGCGTGGCCAATCAGCGGACAGGCGCATTACTATGCACAAATTGCACTTGTTCACACAACTTACGTACGTACAGTGTACAACCGTGCTATTGTAACGCGTAAGAATGCGTTTGTCTCGGGCATGCACGCATTGCATTGCCCTGCGCGCGCAGCCTCCCTTGCCATGCACACACGGACACTTGGGACGGTTGGTTTCTGGGAACGAACGGAATTGAACCGAACACGTGACCGTTTGTTTGAATGTCTCGCGAGATACGAGACGAGACGAGAACGTCGATGAGTGAGCGCCGACCCCAGCGCAGTCTACCCCTATTGTCGCGTAGGTAGGAAACGCGAACGGCGAAAATTACTGTGTGAATCCGCGTAGTCTGCCCGTATTGTCGCGTAGGAAACGCGAAAACTCATATAACGAAGATTCTATCTGCCTATAGTCTGCGCTGATGGCACACACACACATGCAGCACATACGCGGTGCAGATTCACGTTTGGAATTTGCGTAGTCTGCCCTTGTAGTCGAGTAGGAAAACGCAAAAACAGACATGGTGTTGTACTAAGCTAGAGGACTCTCAATGAAATGGTTGGTAAACTCCTCAGAGACTGCGACTGTGTCATGATCACAGACGTAGTCTGCCCTGGTAGTCGCGTATAGGAAACGCCAAAAAACCAAACACGGACAAATCTGACACGTTGTTAGTATAATCGCACTTCAAAGTTGATGCACTGTGTAAAGTTTAGACTGTTTCAACTTTTTGCACCTACCGGTACGGCAACCAACACCCCCACCCTCACCCCCAACCTTCAAGTCTCTGACGATGCGACGGGTCTGATTGGGTCGACGTCATACGACCTAGCTGTCGAGTATACGTTGAAAAGCAAAAAAAATATATAATAATTTAGACATTCCTCCAACGCGTTTCTGCTTCAAGACTCCTACTCATCGCTTCGCTAGTTGTTACTAAACTGCCACTATTTAGTATTTACCCCTTGTCCAATGAGACACGTGGGTCTAGAAAACACCAACACATCGAGGACGAAATACTTTCCCATGCATTGGAACCACCATCGCATCACCCCCGCACATTTCAGCGCTAAACACCTCGCGCTGATACAAGGCTGGCGCGCTGATTGGTCGAGACGCGCGTGTAAAGTTGGTCAAATACCGTAGCGGCGGTCTGCGGCTCAGTCGGCGCGTTCAGGTCAACGCCCTGACTGACTGGTGGACTCTCGCTGCACCGCCGCCGTCGGGTACACTCGCGCCCGGGACACTGGGGCCCTGGACATCGCGCGCCCGGGACACTGGGGCCCTGGACATCGCGCGCCCGGGACACTGGGGCCCTGGACATCGCGCGCCCGGGACACTGGGGCCCTGGACATCGCGCGCCCGGGACACTGGGGCCCTGGACATCGCGCGCCCGGGACACTGAAGCCCTGGACATCGCGCGCCCGGGACACTGGGGCCCTGGACATCGCGCGCCCGGGACACTGGGGCCCTGGACATCGCGCGCCCGGGACACTGGGGCCCTGGACATCGCGCGCCCGGGACACTGGGGCCCTGGACATCGCGCGCCCGGGACACTGAAGCCCTGGACATCGCGCGCCCGGGACACTGGGGCCCTGGACATCGCGCGCCCGGGACACTGAAGCCCTGGACATCGCGCGCCCGGGACACTGGGGCCCTGGACATCGCGCGCCCGGGACACTGGAGCCCTGGACATCGCGCAACCCTCTTACTGACACCGACGTCCCCCGCCGTGTCCACAACCACCCTCTGCCAGCTACTGAAGTTTGCCGACAGGTTGAGCCACGTGAAGACAGAAAAGTTGAAACAATAAGATCATGACGAGTAAGCAAAGGGATGTTCAAGACCAAAGATGTACAGGAGACGAGAGCCCTCTTTGCGGGCACCGGTCACTACGAGGAAGGACCCCCCCCCAGTCAAAGAATACTCACACCTCGGCCATGATGTTTGGTCTCTGCACCAACCAGAACAACACAGACTTCTTTTCGCACACCTCGTTATAAATTAAAATGCATATTAACGTGTAGTATATAATTATCAATGTTAATTACAAGACTAAATTGTCTTATCAAGATAATGACGAGCAAGATTTTTACTTAAAACTGGTAACCGCGAACAAATTGGCTCTCTGTGAGGGAGGAGCTGCGAGCACACACAATGATCAGGGGTAGTCGGATCACTAAAGATTGACACAATATGCTGCCAAAGAGCTTAGACAAGCGAGCGAATGAGCACTTTGCAAAGGAACGTCTTGTGATGTGTCAGGATGGGGCAGCAAAGAGCTCAGACATGCGAGAGAGTGAGGTCTTTGCAACGCAACGTCTTGTGATGGGGAGCAAAGAACTCAGACATGCGGGCGAGTGAGCTCTTTGCAACGCAATGTCTTGTGAGGGGGCAGCAAAGAACTCAGACGTGTGAGTGAGCTCTTTGCAACGCAATGTCTTGTGATGGGGCAGCAAAGAAATCAGACGTGCGAGTGAGCTCTTTGCAACGCAATGTCTTGTGATGGGGCAGCAAAGAAATCAGACGTGCGAGAGAGCAAGTTCTTTGCAACACAATGTCTTGTGATGGGGGAGCAAAGAACTCAGACGTGCGAGCGAGCTCTTTGCAACGCAATGTCTTGTGATGGGGCAGCAAAGAACTCAGACGTGCGAGCGAGCTCTTTGCAACGCAATGTCTAGTGAGGGGGCAGCAAAGAACTCAGACGTGCGAGTGAGTGAGTTCTTTGCAACGCTATGTCTTGTGATGGGGGAGCAAAGAACTCAGACATGCGAGCGAGTGAGTTCTTTGCAACGCAATGTCTTGTGATGGGGCAGCAAAGAACTCAGACGTGCAAGTGAGCTCTTTGCAACGTCTTGTCTAGCCCTGGAACGGACGGTACGACACACGATAGTAGTTGCCAACCCAGACCGGAAGTGACTATAACGGGTGTTCCATTGTGTCGGTGGGCCCTCGCTTGTTGAATGAAACTCTATGAATGGAATGGCAGTACATCCTCCCCCCACCACTACTACTCATCCACACTATCAGAGAACCATACTGATAGGCATTCCTTTCCTTTCCTTTGCTGGCCTGTTTGGCGCGGAGCTAATACAACCATCAGCAATGCAGCAATGCTCACTACAACCTCTGTTTGTTTCAACAGGACACGCTGCTCAAGGCTAAATAATATTTTAACATGAAGAATAATTAACAACACATGCAAAAGAAAGAGAACATAAATATGTACCAGTGATGACCACTGACAGAATGTAAATAAGACTGAACTAGTATTCTAAACAGTAAACACTGTTTAGTGATGTAAAAAATTACTGAGTGTCATTTCAAATTCAAGGCTACGATTATGTTTTCCTCAAAATATATTACTCTGTTATAAAAATTAAAAAATGAACACAAACACGTGCAGTGGCCAGACAACGTGAGGTGTCTGTAGCCAAGACTCTTGGCACCATCTTACAACGCATTGTCCGCAGCTTCCTTATCAGCATGTTAATCCGATACGGATGAGAAGAGAAGCTAATCCCTGATTGGTCGCATTCAGCAGGAACAGGAAATGACGTTCTACAACTGCATCCACATGTGTTTGTCAAGTGGCTTCGTTCGTTACCTAAACATCTCATTACGCACAGCACATACATTGCACGCGAGGGACTGTCTCATAATACACTAGCGGTAGCCCCATGTCATGCACGCAGGTGCAACGATAATCGACAGATTGCTAGCGTTCTTTCACACATTCGTGACGGCCGGAGCTCCCGCTTAGTAGAATGCACAAGTCACAGCCGCTGTGTTAGAAATTTCCAGGAATCTAATTTCCAAGGAAGTAAATTGTGTCTAACTTCAAGTAACTGAATAAGTAGGAAATTCAGTTGGTACTATCAGTGGTACTATACTATTGGATCAGGCTGTTTCGTAAGCATGAGATTAAATAGTTAGGTTGCAATATAATCGTCGAGTTTCTCACATGCAAATACCCTTGGAAACCTCACGGATGTAACTTTATGGCCGCCCCGGTCTACCACGCTATTATCAATATTCCCATTACACTCGGACAGGGGTGTACAAAGTGTCGTAATCAGCCAGTCAGTCGCTAAACAGCGCCCCAGGTCTCTTGTGCGCAGGCGTTCCTTTGTTTCCTTCCAATCACCCTCGTTGAACGCTCTGCGCGGCAACAAAGTGAACTAACTGAACATCTGATAGATCTTCAATTATAATTCTCCGACTAGCTTTAGGGCAACCGCCTCCCCCCCCCCCCCCTTCCCCCCACACTCTTTCCCATTTAAATGACCTTCAACGCTATTTAAACGGACAGCAATAAAGAGCTAAAAAAAAAAAAGAAAACAACCAACTATCCTCTCATAGATTTAAAGAGCTGAACAACATGCAAGGCAACGAGCAATGCAACCAGGCAGGCAGGCACTTTACATACAAGATTAATGGAGATTTAGATGAAATCAGTTACGTCGTGGATCGGGCTGGTATGCAATGCGAACCTCTTTGCGGACGTGAATACGGACGGGGTGTCAGGTTGCGAAACAGCGGTCAGCCAACGCTTGTCGGAATTTTTATTGAATTTGATGAAAATATATGGGCTCGCTTTGAGATTCCCATCTCCGCGTGTATTGTCTGCACTGCGAGCGTGCGTTCAGTTGTGCATCGCGTCAAACCCTTTGTGTTGTGTGGAGAATACTACTCGTTCGCGACCAGCCAATGTGCAACAGGTTGTTTACGAAACGTCAAGTGTGCGCTCAAGACAGACAGACGTCTTCTGTTGTTGTTTTTAATGAGTTGCTGCGGCATGATCCGTGGGCGGGGCCCGGGGGCGGTCGTTGCTCTGGTCATGAAGGGTTGGACGCTTTTGCCCCCCCCCCCCCCCCCCCCCCGGTCGGATGAATTGCCCCAATGTAGTTAGTAAGTTCGTTCGATTTCAGTTTTTAGTTATTATGAAACCACATATTATGGTTTATTTCCCAATGTAGCTTTTCGATGATATTTCGTTCCCCCTGTTTTTTGTCTGTTAAAAGTTAAAACTGCTTTAAAATTCTCCAAGGGTAAAACAAACTGTGTCATCTTGTACAGAATTTATTTCTTTTTCTTATGAATGTTGCGTCGTTCCAATAAATATTTACGTTTTCCAAATGTTCTCATTTATGTAATGTTGCCCCAAACACTTTCCTAATCAAGTAACAACTATTAATAAAAACGAAAACATTTACGGGATCAAAGAAACATTCACATGAAAGAGCACTATTGTAAATTATCTAGGGGATGACAGCAATTTTAACAAACATAAATTTGGGGTTCCGCAGAAGAAACTGTAAAGTAGAATGCCAGACCCGAGCTCGAGTCCCGGCCGCGGTCTATCGTAATGGTTTCATCACGTCTATCAGAGAGTGTATGTATTGCACCACATCAGTCAGTAAGCTGATTGACATCCAGTAAACTAGGCCGGGAGATCAAAGAGGGGCACGGATAGATACTCGTAAACACAGATGATTGAGCGATATTGCCGAGGATGCACAACATTGTCAGACAGTGAGACACTCATGAGAGCTGCACTAGGGGCGTATATATATATGGTAGGCGCAACACAATGGAAACAATAGTTAGCTTTTTTACATCTACAACAATAATTAATACATGTGTCTTTCTCAACATTCACAACTAACTATAACTGGAATATAACGAATAAAACGTAGAACATGTGGAAGATGAACGTCATAACACAACGAGGGTAATCGCGAGATGTGTACAAGTAAAACCGAACCAGATTGGAAATGTAAAAAAGTTTGGAGGCGCCGGGTATCGATCCCGGTACCTCTCGCATGCTAAGCGAGCGCTCTACCATCTGAGCTACGCCCCCCTCTGGTCTCTAAGCCCGCTACAGCGCTACGAGAGCGAGCGCCGGCCCGGGCGGATTGAGGGCAACAGAGAAGGTGATTTTCTTGACGAAATCAAAAGAGTTTCTAATAATGTACCACACCCGACTAGCTAATCTCATCGGGGGGCGTAGCTCAGATGGTAGAGCGCTCGCTTAGCATGCGAGAGGTACCGGGATCGATACCCGGCGCCTCCAAACTTTTTTACACATTCTGCTTCGTAGCTGGCGGCCCTCTTTCCGACCTGAACGCCTATTCTAAACCCAGGGTAGCTCTGCCTGTCGTAAGAGGCAACAAAGGGGCCGACGTTATTACAAGCTAATAAATAATCAAATCCTTTAGGGCCCGATTGGCTTACTCTGCATAATCTAGCCCTGGCTAGCCAGAGTTATCCCAACAATAGGTATGTATATATACCGGTACTTTGAAAGACCGCCATTTCTTCATCTGCCCGTGTGCATAGTTCCGCTACCTACTGATAAAATATTGACACTTCGCGTGGGAAACTGTGGTTCCACTAATGACTAATGTCAAACTCAAATCCATCTTCCTGTGCTAATGTCAAGGATTGTCTGTAATTTCCGCCCATCATCTTGCGTGCTAAGTCGTCGTTCTTCGAGTTTATGAGTCGGAGGCGAAGGGTTTTGCGTATTGTTTGCTTTTATTTTGCTAAATTTCTAGACAAAGCGTAGCACATTCATGGCTCTCTGTGCTTTTAGATGTGGAGCTCGGTACACCGTATCTCATTACTTCTACATAGCAGTGTCTTCTAACCAAGTTTTGGCAAATGTGACAGTAGATTTTCGTTATCTAAGAAGAAGGTGAATCGAAATCAAAATTTGGGAAAGGCAGTACATACTGAAAAGGTTATTCTACAAATATCTTGAATTTTAATGTAGTTAACAAATTACAATAAAATCTTGCTACTTCTATTACTATTTTATTTATATTGCAAATTATATAAACCCATAACCGAACAATTCTTTCAAAACCTAAAACCCAGCCTAGACATCTACTGTACTTCTACTTCTGTCTTGGTACAGCCTAGACATCTACTGTACTTCTACTTCTGTCTTGGTACAGACATAAGCAAACATTCAGCTTGTTGGATTCTTATGTCTTCAGTTAGTATGTTAGTATCTAGGGTTTTAGAGCACAAAACATCAAGTTTATGAGTGCCCGTGAACTAAAAAAAAAACAAAAACAGATACATTTCTTTGTGTGGAAGCGAAAATCCAAACTCTTGGAGTCGCAACACAGGCGGAAGTGCTACAAATTCTTCCGTTACTACAATTAGCGACGACTGCCGCATAACCCCACCTGTCTTCCAGTTCTAACCCCGGCTGTCGGGGCAAACACACACACACACACACAGCCAGAGCCACCTTGAAAATTTCCTGGAACTCCGTTTTACACGAAATTTGTTAAATTATTCGAACCATTCCGTTCCGTCCGAAAGGTGTTCCGTCTACCTACCAAAATTAGGACCCCTTAAAAGGCCTACTTTTTATGTTGGTTAATATAATCAACATTGCTTTGTCTCTTACCGTGCGCTGGCAGCCGGGCCGGCTAGCTAACCAGTATACTAACACACAGCTGGGGTAACACGGAGGACAAGCAGGGGAGAGCTACTCTCCACGTGCTAAGAGCGAGGTTCATCGAGACGATAGCTGTGTCCGTGCGCTGGCCGGCTAGCTAACAGCTGGGGTAACACGGAAGACAAGCAGGGGAGAGCTACTCTCCACGTGCTAAGAGCAAGGTTCATCGAGACGATAGCTGTGTCCGTGCGCTGGCCGGCTAGCTAACAGCTGGGGTAACACGGAGGACAAGCAGGGGAGAGCTACTCTCCACGTGCTAAGAGCGAGGTTCATCGAGACGATAGCTGTGTCCGTGCGCTAGCTAACAGCTGGGGTAACACGGAGGACAAGCAGGGGAGAGCTACTCTCCACGTGCTAAGAGCGAGGTTCATCGAGACGATAGCTGTGTCCGTGCGCTGGCCGGCTAGCTAACAGCTGGGGTAACACGGAGGACAAGCAGGGGAGAGCTTCTCTCCACGTGCTAAGAGCGAGGTTCATCGAGACGATAGCTGTGTCCGTGCGCTGGCCGGCTAGCTAACAGCTGGGGTAACACGGAAGACAAGCAGGGGAGAGCTTCTCTCCACGTGCTAAGAGCGAGGTTCATCGAGACGATAGCTGTGTCCGTGCGCTGGCCGGCTAGCTAACAGCTGGGGTAACACGGAAGACAAGCAGGGGAGAGCTACTCTCCACGTGCTAAGAGCGAGGTTCATCGAGACGATAGCTGTGTCCGTGCGCTGGCCGGCTAGCTAACAGCTGGGGTAACACGGAGGACAAGCAGGGGAGAGCTACTCTCCACGTGCTAAGAGCGAGGTTCATCGAGACGATAGCTGTGTCCGTGCGCTAGCTAACAGCTGGGGTAACACGGAGGACAAGCAGGGGAGAGCTACTCTCCACGTGCTAAGAGCGAGGTTCATCGAGACGATAGCTGTGTCCGTGCGCTGGCCGGCTAGCTAACAGCTGGGGTAACACGGAGGACAAGCAGGGGAGAGCTACTCTCCACGTGCTAAGAGCAAGGTTCATCGAGACGATAGCTGTGTCCGTGCGCTAGCTAACAGCTGGGGTAACACGGAGGACAAGCAGGGGAGAGCTTCTCTCCACGTGCTAAGAGCGAGGTTCATCGAGACGATAGCTGTGTCCGTGCGCTAGCTAACAGCTGGGGTAACACGGAGGACAAGCAGGGGAGAGCTTCTCTCCACGTGCTAAGAGCGAGGTTCATCGAGACGATAGCTGTGTCCGTGCGCTGGCCGGCTAGCTAACAGCTGGGGTAACACGGAGGACAAGCAGGGGAGAGCTACTCTCCACGTGCTAAGAGCGAGGTTCATCGAGACGATAGCTGTGTCCGTGCGCTAGCTAACAGCTGGGGTAACACGGAGGACAAGCAGGGGAGAGCTACTCTCCACGTGCTAAGAGCGAGGTTCATCGAGACGATAGCTGTGTCCGTGCGCTGGCCGGCTAGCTAACAGCTGGGGTAACACGGAGGACAAGCAGGGGAGAGCTACCCTCCACGTACTAAGAGCGAGGTTCATCGAGACGATAGCTGTGTCCGTGCGCTAGCTAACAGCTGGGGTAACACGGAGGACAAGCAGGGGAGAGCTACTCTCCACGTGCTAAGAGCGAGGTTCATCGAGACGATAGCTGTGTCCGTGCGCTGGCCGGCTAGCTAACAGCTGGGGTAACACGGAGGACAAGCAGGGGAGAGCTACCCTCCACGTACTAAGAGCGAGGTTCATCGAGACGATAGCTGTGTCCGTGCGCTAGCTAACAGCTGGGGTAACACGGAGGACAAGCAGGGGAGAGCTACTCTCCACGTGCTAAGAGCGAGGTTCATCGAGACGATAGCTGTGTCCGTGCGCTGGCCGGCTAGCTAACAGCTGGGGTAACACGGAGGACAAGCAGGGGAGAGCTTCTCTCCACGTGCTAAGAGCGAGGTTCATCGAGACGATAGCTGTGTCCGTGCGCTGGCCAGCTAGCTAACAGCTGGGGTAACACGGAGGACAAGCAGGGGAGAGCTACTCTCCACGTGCTAAGAGCGAGGTTCATCGAGACGATAGCTGTGTCCGTGCGCTGGCCGGCTAGCTAACAGCTGGGGTAACACGGAAGACAAGCAGGGGAGAGGATCTCGATGTACGATATAGAGGGGCTTAACCTAACTACCCGCTTGGACTTGATTTCTATCATTGCAACAGGACAGCGGACCCACTAAGTGCAAATTTAGCATTCGATTGATGAACGATGATGAAGAAGAGGGAAGGCCCCCTAAACCTGGTAAGCTACGTCTGCCTTAAAGTACACAATGGGTGTACGTCTCATCCTAAAGGACGGTGTAACTTTTAACAGTCATCCAGGCAGGTTTTTCCACTAAAGTGGACTGTTTTCCCCTTAGAGCAGTAATATGGGGTTCCCACATACCAGCTGAAGAGCTGATGGCATCACCACGAAGATAGACCACGTGACGTGTGTGAATGCCCGTTCACTCTGACTCTGTATGGTTTTCACGGTGGGGAACATTCGTTGCCGGACACGTCTCTGACTGAAATAGTCGTTTACTTGTGAAGATTAATCAGAGATACCGTAACTGACATTGACTGAGTGGGCATTCCAATGTATTGCAGATGCACGTATATGGCTCAATACCACACTACACGGGGAACCACGCGGGCCGTTTCTATCGTCAGTCTTCTGAAACTAGAAGTTGGTACTAATACACAAGAGAAACCGAGAGAACGCTAGTTTATATCAATCAATCAATTAACTCATCAGCAAACTAATACAGTCTCGGATATATTCTTATACGTTATAATATGTTGACTATTGACAGCACCCAGTTCGTAAAATTATTTCAAGGTTTTTGGAAATTTAGTAAGGTGTTCGTTTGTGAAATGAATTTCTTCGTTTTGTTTATATTATTCAGCCCCCATATCTGGCCCAGGGTGACTCTGTCAATAGTTGAGGCGACGGAATTAGGTCTTCCCTTTCCGCCCCATTCATCCCCTTTAAACCTAGCTTGCCCCTTCCTCCAATCTCCTATATTCGTTATTGACGTCGCATTATTGACCCTCTCTAGTTTGGCAACGAGAAGGAAAGATGAGTGAGTGAGTGAGTGAGTGAGTGAGTGAGTGAGTGAGTGAGTGAGTGAGTGAATGGTAGGGGCGCCACAAGGCCCCATCACAACACATACACGTTCTCTCACGGATGTTCGTCCCAGCGCCGCCTATTGTAGATAACACAACGTTTACACAATGTGATACGGTCTAACGTGGAGGGGCCACCTCAACCTCACGGCGAATATCAGATAGATTATTTACGGATCTCGACGAGAGAGGTAACATTAGAAGAAAGTTGACGTGGAAATTCACGTTCCTTAGTTATATTTGTCAATTGTCATTGTTCCCGCTAAGAGTAATCCTCACCTACTTTAGCGCGAAATGTGTAGATCTACATGCAGCCGAGTTTTATAATCGACGATTCAAAGAACGGTAAGCGGGAGTAGGCAACGTTCCCGAAACATTCGAACTACCTCATTCGAATATTCGAATACCTAATGCCGTAGTGATTGCAAATTGGCATTTACATAGTGCGAGTAATTAACGTGGGTCATTATAATTGGGGTTAAAATAATTTAATGTGTTCTAATTAAATAATATCTTTGCACTAACAGGTTAAAATTAGCAAATGATACGTTTATGTTTGCCACATAAATGGCGGCATTCATTTTCCACCTCCTGCCTCGTTTCGAACCGCTAGGCGTGTTTCTCGGGCGAGAATCTCTCCGCGAGAAAACTCGCCCTGTAACCAGTTGTTCCCAGCAGCTCTAGCAGGCAGGCAGGCAGGCCTAGGTGAGGTCAGACTGTAAGGAATGTCCGGCGCCTCGGGGTTCACAACAACTCTCAAGAGATTCCATTCTACGTCCCTTGCCCCCCTCTCCCTCGGTCACAGGCTGGAAGAATACGCGTCTACACCACGGAGCCCACCCGGCCTGTTTCATTCATTCAGACCTCCTACCAAGAACCCGGCCGCCTCGTGGGAACGACACCACCGCTACCTGTCGGCAGTAGAACGTACTCGCTCGGCGGTAGCGCTCCTAGTAGCCAACACGGCAACTAGATGGACGCGGTTGCCATCTAGCGTGCGATGCGGGAACTACGCTGCTCAAATGGGCGCCATCATACGATTGGCAGTTGTGTAAATACTAGGGATGCGTTATGATAAATAAATTCATATCGATAATCGCATTTTTTCCCACAATATATCACGATATATCGTGATAATATCGTGAGCATATAATAATATCGCGATACGATATTATCGCGATAATAGCAAATAAATAGCGCATTGTGATTGTAGCCGATGGCCAAACAAACCGGTTTGTCGGCTGGTGAAGGACGGGATGGGTGGGGGGGGGGGGGGGGGGGTTGAGGCAGCAAGCAAACTTTGCCAAGGGATGCTCGGCTAACATCAATAGAATAATCAAATAACCGCCATGCGAAATTGTAAACTATGACGATACCATGAAGTATTAACAATTTATCATGATACTGGGTGCAAAATAATATCGTCATGAATATCGCGATACGACGGTGCATATCGTATCGTATCGATATACGATATTATCGATATTTATCGATATACGATTATCGTCCGCATCACTAGTAAATACAGAAAACCGTAGTTTCAATGCCGAGGCTGGTCCGGATGCCCCCCATATTTAATTGTCAAGATTTTCTTTCTTATGGAAAATACCATGACAAAATTTGCTTCAGTAGGAGACCTAAACTGTAAGGTAATCGAGTCGATGAATTATGATGTGGTACACACATAAAATGCACTTATTATAGACAGAATAGTAGCTAGACAAGGATGCTTCCGGCACAGATAATCCGTTATCTGCGCTTCCAGTAAGCCTTTCGGATATTATTCATAAGTACGCTATTTGCCAGACATTCGAAATTGTCTTTCGTTTCCGCGGGGTTACCCAACGTCTCTCAGAGGAACGGAAGTGGACGCTGGTCATTTGTCCAACTCGACACTCGCGATCCACAAATAGATTGTTAATTTATTTGGCGGCACCGACTGGCACCACCGCTGAAGGAATGGTTGTGTTCCTACCTCGCGCTCTCGAAAGTTGCCGAAGCCGAACGGCCGACGGCTCCAAAACCGACCCCGACCGCCAGGCCCTCTAAAGAGAACAAAGGGAAATTGAAAGATTAAACTTTGAAAAATGGTTTACAAAAGTTTAAAAAAACAGTAGTCAATTGAAAATTAGCAGAATTGTCTCACATTTAGCATTTTTCTACATAATTATTTATATTGAACTGGAGATTCCAGGTAGAAGAACGAGAGGAAGACCACGACAAAGATGGCACGAGAAAGTGAGGAAGGATGTGGAAATGCGAGGAGGGGACTGGAATGTAGTTGAGGGGGAAGAGTGGTGGCAGGATAGAAGAAGATGGAGAAGCTTATGTTCAATGCCGACCCAACGCAGAGTTGGACGTGGCAACAGATGATGATGATATTGTACTTATGGGAGCATGCTTCTGGGGCGAGCACGCAACGTTCTCACCCACCTGGAATGTTGTGTACGGTGATGGCCACTATGAGCAACACGATGCGCTTCCACTGGTCGTTCTTCTGGCCCATCGCGATGGAGCCACTCTCGTAGCCCGAGTAGCTGTCGTGGTTGGCGGAACTGTTGGCTATCCTCCGTCTAGACAGCACGTTGCCATCGCGCACCTCCTCGACCGTGCCGACGTCGTACAGCTTGTACGTGTCATCGTCTGTCTTCTCCTTGGAGTACGGCCGCTCAGACGCCAGGGCTGCGAATAAAAACAAAAAATTATAAAAAATATATACAACTATTTTAATTATAAATTTTTATCTAAATAAATAATAAAATGATATCTTAAATAATTTTTAAAAACTTGTTTCGATTGCCGAAATGTGTGATTGACATGCATGGGACAGGTTATCTCAATTTAGATTGTGATAGATCATGAATAGCTGTTTTATTGCACACAAAAACATATTACAAAGCTGAACAACATGACAAATGTATACAGTATACAATATTAAAAACAATAAAAAGTCGGGCAAAAAACCAGCTATGTAGTCTGAAAACAGAATTATGAAATTGCACCATACACTGAAAACTGACCACAATACATTAATTGTTAAACTGTAACCGTGCTGAGCACAACAGCTTCAAACGTACTCATTTTCTACAAAAAGCTTTTGGTTTTCATAAAAGGAAAATTGCTCCTTTTTACAATTGAATAAAAATGTAAGAAAAATAACTGTGCCAAACCCAATCAACATAAATAGAATAGTGAATGAAATTACCACCCTGCACTATCAATACAATCACTAATCAGTAGTAACACAACTCTGTACGGCAGAAGAATATAAACAAAACTACAGCAGCTATGGTGTTGGTCACTAGAAGAGACTCCATTTTTCCACAATCTTCTTGCTTCTAATCCTTTCTACTGCCGTCACCTCTCTTCTATGTCATCTTTTCATCGGCTGGTCCCATCATTGGTCTTTTTCAAATTAATTCAGCTACACAAAATTTAAAAAATAATTCAAATTTCACAACAAATTTAAATACTGGGTTTGTTGTTTTGCTTACTACGTAAAAGTTGTTTTACTCGGTCCAATTTTCCCTTCAACTAATTTTTCAACATTTCAAATTCAATCTTGAATTCGATAAACTCGATAAGTTGTACGTAAAATCTGACCGTGTAAAAAAAAGGTTTTTCATTTTTTTTTTCGAGGGTAATAATTTCTGTTAAGTTGAATTTTCTTCACGCAGAGTTGCCAATCACATTTATGTACAGGGAACTGATGTGATTAATTTAATTCGAAACAAACCCTGTGTGGAGACACATAAAAAATATCAACAACATTTCATTTAATAGAGACAAATCCATCGAGACTAGGTACTAACCAAACATGAAGAGGACGTTTACACTTTTATAGCTTTTTAACACATCAAGTAAATTAAGCAAGTATGCATTATTCTTTATACTTTTTAAGTTTTTAGTCACATCCATAAAAATAGGTTTCTTTTAAGCCGACATGAAACTGGAATAACCTGACAGAATAAGAATGCTCGAAGGTATTTTAAGTCCTTCTTCGATGACTCTTGGTCAATACACGTGATGAGGCATGCAGCCGTCCCGTCTCTTACCATTACAAATGTATCATTAAATATGACCGACCGACTAAGCATGCACGATCATTCCAAGCAGTTCAATGTGCTTTCAAGTCCATAAGGTTCAATACGTAGTTAGTTTAAAACTCGTAGCATAATGAAACAATTAACAGTCGGTTTATGGTTGTAAATGAAAGGCAGATATCTTTTATATCTTTTATATCTTTTATATATTTTTTTATCTGTGCAGGGGTGAATGCATATATATTTTTTGTACTTTTACTATTTTTATTTTCTACTCTATATTATATTATATTCCATTATATCCAATCTGACAAGCTTAAATATTCAGTTGCCTCGTGCACCTTCTTGGATGTAACCAAAAGCGCTATATTAAATAAAATAAATAAAATAAATAAATGAAAATAAGTGTTAGAGCAATCCTGTACTGGATTGGTCCACTCGTCATTAGAGTAAATTAGTTTGTATTTACGTAAACATTTTAAACTCTGTCTTGAGCGTCTCTTGTGCTAAGCATGTTTGTTGCTACTTTCCTCCCACAGCCTCTCTCACCCGCTAATAAAACAACAAAAATGTCCAAGGACTTTTGTGTGGTTTTTTGTGAGCCAAAATAAAAATAAAAATGTACTATAATTTATTTAATTATGTTTTTAAATGATGTACATACATATTATAAAAATGAAATTTTAGTTTCAGATTTTGAAAGGTAGCTTCTCTTATCTAATGACCGTTTAGTTTTACTTCGAAATCAAGTCGACAGCAAGAGTAAAAAGTGAAAACAACGAGCTGATTTTCTGGCGAGACATTTGTTTATTTCTAGTAAAGTCTCCTCTAGTATCCTTATCTGTTGTTTATGAAGTAAATAAAACCCAAACCATTATTTTAATACCTATATATCTAACAAGCTATAAATAATATCATTCAGTTAATTACAAACAGCTCAATGGCTTGTAAATGACTCATCACCATTGTAACTCTGTTATCATTTTACTTCGATAATGAAGATAACATCAGTTTTTAATTGTCTTTCCTCTTGTCAAATGTCAACAGTTAATCCTGTATCAACTGTTGCATGTGTGTAAGATTATGGGGGGATAATGAAAATGAATTGAAATCAGTATGAATTGTTTCCCATCATGATGAATTCATACCGAATGAGCGTGTACGTGCATTGGGACAGGCAATCAAAGCGACTGATATTTGCATGGGGCAGCATCTGTTATGTTTGCATGTCAATACACAATAATTAATCAACGTGGTCTCTTAATAGGTAACACTTGATATTGGGCCAGCATAAACGTTGGCTTACTATTACACTGGTAGTCTGACTTGGCTTTCCGTCACAATTCAGTCCGCTGCTTCATTTACTCCGTTACATCTTCTATCCGTTTTACTACTGCCTACTTTCACTTTAAAATGAATTTCTTTGCTACACATTCTTGTTCTTTCCTGCCTTTGTCATGTCCCAACTAATTCTATGTCTTCTTTCTCTTAGGTTTGTCCCAGTAAATTTCATACTTCCACTTGGTCTGTAAAAAAATAATTCCTTATCCGATTTCACCTGCTCTTTCCAACAAACTGACAACAATAATTAATAATACGGTAATGAACTAAGTCTGGCTGAATAGATAATGATACCATAATGCCTTTAACGATTGAAGAAAGCGGTGAAATTCACACGTGAAGCCAAACTCCTGGCGACATTATTTGTCATACAGATAAATGTACAACCTGACTCTCAACCCAAGTGGATAGAAACACTTCTCCATTCTGAACGTTTATAGTATACTAAAATATCACTGACCTGTTGAATTAGCGATATCTTTTAAAAGAGCTTTTTCCTCTGGTAACGTATCCGATTCCACACGATTATGGCTATTCCCTGTGTTCTCCACTTCAATTACTGATGTATGTTCAAGTGGTCCAGCATTTTTGATACTGGTATTATCTTGTAATCCTAAAATTACATTACAGACTATGTTCAAGCGTGATGGTCCAAAAGATGAAAGATACTCAATGAAACTCTAATCTTTTATTTCATGCGTGGAAGCAGATCTGAGATCCCACTTTATAATACAAATTTTACTAATAATAAAATTTATTTATTACACTTACCAGAGGTTCATCATGTCGTAGTTAGTTAAACGAATTTCTACGTGTTAAAATACAAAATCTAAAAGCGTTGCCTCTTTCCGTTTGAAGGTTCTATATTAAGTATTAAATACATTGTATCACGAAACTTCTAAGCACATAAATAGATGTCTAAAGCACATAAAACACAAAATATACATAGATATGTGTACGGTCACATAATTGTGGTTGAGGTCACTCGATTCAACTTCTGATAACATTATACGCTAGGCTACACACGCATCTCATATGTCCCAGATCACCACGAAACGAATAACAAACGACGTCAAACGGTAACACACGAAACGGTACACCAACTGTTCATACAAGAAACTCCACGTCTAGACTATAGGCCTATGTAGAGACATACAGAACAGATCTATTCTACGCAACAAACTCCGTAAACACAGATAACAGAGGGAGCTTGCCTCGCCTCTATAATCTGTGTTGTAGGAGTGCACAAGACAGACAAACGATACACGAGGAAATTACGTCTTCCAGTGGTGAAAAGTTGTTCCGGAATACGTACATCTTGAATGAGGACGGTTTCAAGTAGCCATGTCCACACGTCACCACAATGACTTCCACCAACAAATACACAACAAATACATTATGAGTTAGCGAGTAATTAATAAATAAAGTTGTCCCAACATAACCAGTCTCACGCTGATGAAATAGCTAAGTCCAATAGTTCCAATTTATAATTTAAGACGCTCTATTGGAATTCTGAAAATCCCAAACACATAAGGAATTACGTAAGTCGCGTTGTCATGAAGACACACGAATGGTGAGGCATGAGCGAATGCTTCTCAACTTTATATACTTATAAACATTATTTTCTTATATATATAGCTTATATATAGCTACTCTGTTGACGTAGCTACAACTGGTTAGTGTACAAATCGCGGGAAGTAAATGAAAACAAGCAAGATTACAGTCTTCTGACTGGTTCAGGAACTATTCACTCAAATTATTCGCATCAGGAAACTTGAATCAGGAATCACGATGATGATTTTCGTTTAAATAATGTGTATGGAAGCAACTGTGATCGGCATGAGACCAGTTAAGAGTGGGGCAACTTTAGTAGTTGCTAGATACCATGTAACCACATGGAATATGCAAGCCGTAACAGTAGGCATACAAATCAAATTGATATAATTTATCTTCCCACTCAGTTAGGACTTAGTACTAGACTAGAATATTTACAATAGGCTCTACATACTCCTTGTCCCACCATTGTAGGATGTTCTAAATATTAAAACAGAATAACGATTTAAGGGAAAGTAATTATGTAAACCTACTCTACTTACCAAAAACCATGTTGGATGAATTGATGCCCATGGACGATATTAAAATGTCAGTCCCGTAGACAAAAAGGGCGCCGAAGAAAAATCCGACTAGCGCAGGTACGAAGGCGTACTCTCCTTTTTCTCCGTACATGCCAGATTCTTCAGCCATTTCAATTGCCGGGGCAAGCAGTGACCAATAGGAGGCTGCTGTCATCACCCCACCAGCAAATCCAAGACTTGCATCTAGAAATTTACGCTGAAAACAAACAAAACTATGGAATAATTTCGATTTTCTAGATATATGCATGCATATTACATAATATGGATTTGCTATAAATGCTAAGTGATTATTTGCATGCAGGCAACTTAACAGGTGATACAGACATCATATTATTACAAAGAATGTGTAAGCCTACGGTTTTTGCTTGGAAATAATGTGACACACCTCCTTATAAACTACCACATCACTGACAGGACAAAGCAAGGTAAGGTCCTACGCATGCAGTTTCTGAATGATCCAGGGAGTATGCATAAGCTAATCACTGGCACATTGTTTCACCCTTTCTTATTATAATGGTGGTGTAAACGAGCTTGACATATTTTAAATTCATGCTGGAATGCTGCAACAGTGGAGATGTCATAAGAGGAACACCTACAGGTGTTGAAATATGTCAACAATATGACTACACAAAGAAATTAATTTTACAAGTAGAGATTAAAGATAGGGCCTAGGCCTATCCTCCACAAGTCAAGCATGGGGTTTTCGTAGAAAGTGTCAATATATTGAATTGTCAGTGGACGCTAGGACATGCTAGAGATCTGATATTAAGTCATCAATTTCTTATCTAACTAGGAAGCATCCGAGAAGACACTGAACCTCCATTAGTGTTATTAGTGTTGAGTAAGCATTTTGAGGTTATTGTATCGGTTAGGCCTACCTGTGTTCCATTAATTATCACTACCATTGCAGCACCGGCCGCTGTAAGTGCCCATGTAAAAAGTGTTCCTAAAGTAGCTTGAGCAATAGGACTAATATTTGGAATCATCTTAATTAATTGTTTTCACGAAAAGTATTAAAATAAAAGTTTATAAAAAAAACTCGTGACCGATAAAATGTCACACGTCAAGTAATTGTGACGGAATTAGCAACAGTTACACCTCCTTCATACTTCATTCCAAAGATTTGACCAATAAATGAACGTTATTATTTTATGTTCGACTTCTCGATATTATGGTGAGTACCAACTTTTGAACAGTGTCGTTATATTCTAATTGCGATCGGTTTGCCAACTTAACACTTCAGTGCCAAGTGTTTATTACCAACATACGCAAATACGCTAGGAAGAAAGGAATTTTTAATTTTCAAAATGATCTAGGACCCTTTAGATCTCCACAATCTATTGAATCTAAAATTTAAAATTTGAGCAAATAGCAGTTTTTAATTATCACCTAATAATAAGACCATTAAGACGTAGGCCTTACTGTATGAATATTTTATGAATTCAATAAATATTTCTTGTTTTTCAAAGGTGTGTAATAAAAGTATTTTTATACTTAAATTTGCCAATTTTTCTTATCATATTTTTCTTGTATGTTTGAACTGTGTTTAAACTGATTGCATATGTAAAAGAAAAAGGAAAAATAAAGACACTATTAATTAATTAATTAATTAATTAACTATTAATTAATTAACATCACATTCACATTACAAAAGTCAATGAAGAAAAAAACATTAATTGAAACACAAAAATATTATTTTATTGGAGCAAAGAAACATTCACAGAGCACTAAATTCTCTAGGGGATGATACGTTATTTTGTTTTTCTTTTGGGGAAGATAAAAAACTTTTTAAATCAATGTTTTAGCAGACCGAAAGCGGATGTTCGCAGGCTAAGTGGACAAACAGCCTTAAGATGTTTTTTTGTTGTGTTTTCTGTTTTTATTTCTCAAATGAATTTGCATCCGAAAAGTCTTAGTAAGCAACGGTAAGCTGTTAACACAAGGACATCTATTCAAACAACGCGATTTATAATTATAATCATTATAAATTCACAGCTGGCAGTTTAAAGTCGTTATAACCGAATAATCAATATGTGAAACTAATGACAGAAGGTCAGGGTGTGGTCAGGGGGTTCGCAGGCGATATAGTTCTGTACTCGTCCGTGTCATGTCTCGCGGTCATGTCATGTCATGTCACGTCGTGTCATGTCATGTCGTGTCTGTGTCGTGGTCATGCACGCAAATGATTGCAACAAGATGGATACCATTGAGAAGGACAATTATATTCAAGGCATCATTTCATTTCTCTTGCAATCTAATTGACGAGTAATTGACACTTTCAGCAATTGTTTCTTTTCCTTTTATTATTTCTTTTGTTTCGCTTTTTGAAATATTCTGCACATTTTAACCTTGAGTGTATCATAAAGTATGCAGTATTGCATGGTGCATCGTACAATTAAGTTCAAGGGACGTATCAGACTAGTCCAGTCGTAGAAATGCAATGCTGTCACATTAAGATTAAAGATTAAAATGGTTTATCCGTGCTATAAATAAATCATTACCACATGGAAATGCAGCAAAGTAGTTTGATCAATGTCAAGATTGCAAAATATAAAACCTACCCCCGATGCGAATCATGTGTGCGTTTCTCATACCCTGTCGTGCTCAATAAGCACGGCTGTGTTTCTTGTGCTCGTGCTTATTACGTTTCATGTGCTCAATAAGCATGGCTGTGTTTCTTGTGGTCGTGCTTATTACGCTTCATGTGCTCAATTCGACGGCCACAATCCAAAACCCCGATTTGTGGTCTTTGAAGATAATCAACGAACTTCAACTCTATTATCGCTCAAACTGTTTGATTCTATATCTACGCCCGAATACAGGTAAGATGGAACTAAGATGTTATAATAAATATATTTGTACTGCAAATGCAAAGCAGGTAAAATAGTAACAAAATAAAAGTAAACAAACAAAAAACAGCTCGTTATAGAAACATCAATTTGAACAAGTACATAAATAATAGAAACGATAATATGACTTTTATTTTTAGAACGATTCTTAAAGTTTTCCCAATAATGTATTCTCTTGCTGACCTCAGATCTTTATCCTACCGCGTTCATAACAGTTAAAAAATGCGAAAAAACAATTTGGCGAATTCCAAAAAACGCACACTTTATGGTCATTTGTACAGAGATAATATATATTTACCACGTTTCCTCATTATCGTACATAAATAATTGTAAATTTAGAATGATAATTAATCTTATTTCAGGCAACATATATTTATGCTAACTATATAGACATGTTTCAAACTGCCCAACAGAAGATGATGCAAGTCGTTATTCAGACCTACAAAGAACTCTGGGGACGTTTAAGGAAATCAAGACCAGTGCACTTGTCATACAACTGGGTGTGCAGAATCCCATCATGCAGAAGAAATCACTCTTAGAATGCAACCGACCAATTCATGTCTTACCCTCAGATTACAAACCAAGCTTGGTCAACATTTCGAGTTGGGTGAGTTCGATAATCGTTTCATTACACGAATCAGAGTAACTTACAATGAGAGAGGCTGTAGAAAATAGGGCGACCGCAATCTTGGAACAAAAGCACTATTGACCAATTTCAAAATTGATCTAGGACTTTTAGATAGAGCTGTTAATCACGGTCCTCTAAATCTTCAATGACAACAATGCACAACAATTAAAAATGAACCTTGTCATATTATTTGGAAACTTTTTTATTGTTGTGCACTGTTGTCATTGAAGATATAGAGGGTTGTGATTAACTCAATCTAAGGGTCACTGATGTTATGTCCTACCAACTTGACAGAACTCAAGATACGACAACAAGAAACAAGTAATCTGGCTCCAGTTCCTGGAATTGCACAATAACCTGGACGCCTTCTTCGACGGCGTAGACATCCCGTTCGACTGCGAGTACCTGTTGGCCCAGAGAGTCGAGGAGGCCGTGTCTAGCCAGAGAGTCGAGGAGGCCGTGTCTAGCCAGGGAGTGGAGAAGGCCGTGTCTAGCCAGAGAGTCGAGAAGGCCGTGACAAGCCAGAGAGTCGAGGAGGCCGTGTCTAGCCAGAGAGTCGAGGAGGCCGTGTCTAGTCAGAGAGTCGAGGAGGCCGTGTCTAGCCAGAGAGTCGAGAAGGCCGTGACTGTGACCGAAGTGTTTCGTGTCCGAGATGACCTACCCTTGCAGACGTTCCTCATCGCAACTTGGCGCCCAAACATGGGACTGAGAGTCACAGAACTCAGTCTGCACCAGAGGAGACAGGATCTACAGGGCATCGTCTTGAAAGCTAGCGTCATTCGCGTGAGTAGAACGCATGTGACGTCACAACTGCCTCAATGGAGGGCAAACCAAAAGTGCCTCCTCGGTAGTTTCTAGCCTGTTGCATACTTTATTACAGTGGTAACTTAGAAGAGCGTAATGTTTCCATACATATTATATTTTTTAAATTTTATAATAATTTTCATTAACTCTGATAGCTCCAATATATTGTACAGTGTAGTATTATTTTTAAGGTCAACACAATCAATAAAGTGTTAGCAAAACTATTTTAAACTATTTTTTTCTTACACAGGAGGCTTTATTAATTATTGACAGAATTGGATCTAAAACTCACTTAAGAGGATACTCTGGAAAGGTGTTCCACGAATTGACCCGAAGACTGAATTTTACGTAAGTTTAAATAAAATTCTAAAATCATTTAATGTTGCAGTAGCCATGCAACTATGTGTTAAGTTATTTTGTGTAATTCTGTCCACAGAATAGAGTACACCGAAAAACATGACAGTATTTGGGGAACTGTGTACCCGAACGGGACAGTCGATGGCCTAGCACGAATGATTGCAGACAAAGAGATCGATTTGGCAGCTAACCCGTTCTTCTACACAACCGAACGCCAGACAATACTCGACTTTACCGTCCCTGTGCTACTCAAACGATTCAGAATGTTCATAAGAATACCGAACAAAGCAATGTTCAAATGGACCCATTTCTTCGCGCCGTTTTCACGTCAATTGTGGTTGGCCATCGGTTGTACGATCCTGTTCATTTCCCTCCTTATCAATGTTATCAGCATGTTGGGGAACATTTACTGTCAACGTACTGGAAACCTCCACTTTAGTCGATTGAATTACCCTCAAGCTCTCTTTACTATCATCGGTATTTTTCTTCAACAAGGTAAGAACCACTTACACTAATTACCTGTTATTGTGTAACGGTAATTGGCATGGTCGTTGCTGTTCAACACCGAATCTGCCACCATTCGTGTAATCTTATTATAGTTTTATTGACCTCTTTAGTAGTCCTGGTTGCCTTCTCTGACATTATCCCCCTGATACTTTCTATATCTAACTTCAGGTTACAATTCAACACCGAAATCTGGCACCATTCGGGTAATCTTGATAGCAGCATTATTGACCTCTTCAGTAGTCCTGGCTGCCTACTCTGGGACCCTGATCTCTTTCATCACTATCAACAAACTTGAGTTACCCTTCAATGATATGAAAGAGCTGCTGCGTGACTCTTCATACAAAGTGGGAGTCTTTGGAGTCCCCTCAGAGTTTCACCTATCAGAACAAGCAAGTATAATTAATCTTTATCTACTGACAATCGTGCGCAATGCTTCAACGAAAATCATCAGGTTCCTTGTGTTTTGTCACACATTCGTAAAAGGCGGGGCGAAGCCTCATTTATTATAGTCACGCCCGCTGTGTTATAGGACTTCCCAGTTATCCAACCTAAAGTTGTAAATTATCCCCAAGAAGGTGGCCAAGTAGGTGGTTGAAATTAGAGAGTTAAAAAATGACGTTGGTACTGTTGGACTCGCTTAGATTCAGGCAACTTTACTCTGGTTGTATGAGTACCTACCGCTCCGATAACACATCTGTATAAGATAAATTTGTACGAAATGATTAATTTTACTGTTTCCCGCGAAAGTGTTTGTTCCAAGTCAAGTTCTAACCAGAATAATATGTGAACACTTACAGAACTCAAACGGCTCAACCGATCTTCACCTTCTATCTACCAGAATTCACCGCGACAAAGACCCTCCCAAGTCGATCCTCGAAGGTTTGCTCCGAGTGTGCAGCTCAAAGTTCGTTCTCCTCTTGCCAGTCAACGAGGCTTACAGATACAAGGAGGACATTCCCTGCCAGCTCACGACGATCCCTAAAGTATCCTATAAGGGATCTGTAGGCTTTCCATTAAGCAAAAACAGTCCCTACCGGACCATCATCAACTACATGCAAGTATTGCTGTTATGCAGAAACGCAATAGATTCAACGCCGAGCGCTTGACAATAAATATGTTCAGTATAGTGGGTACAGTTTAGTCATACCGAAATTCTACACTGGGGGAGGGGGGAGGGGGGAGGGGGTTGTAGTGTGTGTAACTCAAAAATGGATTGCAATAGCGGCTACAACATCTTAAATGTACAAAATGCTTGCAGGTTAATGGAGCTGGAAAGTAGCGGTGTATTAAAGAAGTTTCGCCTCGAATCGGCCAAACAGAAGTGGCCCGATATTGGTGATTACGTCACAGAGGGAGCTGACTTGGAGAATGTTGTGCCTATCATCGTCCTCCTATTGGCTGGCGTCGTCGCCGCTGCAGCGCTCCTGGTAGCGGAGTGCGCAACTAACAGACTTCGACACCGACACGTTCACTCAAAAGCGAAGACGAGAAGAATATTTTTACCTTGAAAACGAAGACTGTCTTGACTGAACTAACAACTGAACGTTTCAAATGTGACATATTTTGAGACCGAGTGACATTGTAAAGGGCGAACGAATACTTATGTCGGTTGCTGATATTAATACGCTCATCAGTTACGAGCAGTTGCGTATGAGGGGGGCCCGATGGGTTATAGATAGCAGCCCCCCCCCCCCCCCCCGGAAATCCCGGAAAGATACAATGAATGTACGGTAAATATTAAATACAACAACATTCATAAACCTAATGATTTAGATATAAAATGTATTGTAACAGTGCAATTGCTTATAGATGCAATAAAACCAAATACTAATATCCTCAAAGGTAAACCTGAAATAATCTGATGAAATCATCCCATTCAGCAGACTCCCCTGATAATGCTGTTGTGGGGGTGGAGATACTCCCTCCCCCCCCCTCCCCCATTGCATCGAGCGAGGAGCTGGTTTCATGACTTGGCACCTTGATCGACCTTACCGACTGAAGGAATTCTTTATTTTCCCAGCAGGTAGGTTGTGTTGCTAGCCACAATCATAGTCTGCTCAGTGATCGAATCTTACAATAAACGAACATTAAATTACATTACAACAGCCCTCGGCCCATCCTCGGTCAATCCTTTAGTTAGTTGAAGGGTATGAATTATCCCTAGGCAGATTTCTTACGGTAAAGCAAAGATTAGACAGTCTAATCTTTGGGTAAAGTATTCAAATCATAGATCTTGCCTAGCTCAGCGACTGATATAATTTTTGATGTTTTTGGGTTGAGCTTGTATTTGAATAAAATTCAGGTTGGTGGAAGTTTTCTTTCTAACTTTAATTGAGCAGGTACTTTTGTGAGAGGAACTAACCAATTGTGTGATAATAAAATAAATAAAATAATTAAATTGAAATCAAATATTGCCCAAAGTACGAGATTTGGCCTAATTTCAAACTCCATGGCCATCGTTCGATGAAAAGAAGAAGAAGTACATTCGACATTTTTATCGTGCTGACAAATGGGATGACGCTGTGGCCGACCTTTCCTTCGAAGGCAACTCTGTCTGGCGGATGGCGCGCACCCTGCAGCGCCAGCCCCACCCTGATCCGCCCATCGCGGGCCGCCGGGGTCTTGCTTGCGGCCCCGACGAGAAAGCCACCGCACTCGCCGACGCTCTGGAGGACTCCTTCCAGCCTAACTGCCCCACCGTGGATTCTCCAGCCATCGCTGATGCCGTCGCGTCCCACATTGGAGCGCTCCCGGCCCCGTGCGACGTCCCTGCTGGCGCCCTGTGCACGATGGCGGAGATGGCGGCTATCGCTAGAGAACTTCCGCCCCGCAAGGCTCCGGGACCAGACCGCGTCACGGGGCAAATGATCACTGCCTTGCCTGACAACGCCGCCCACCTCCTCCTCGCAATCTTCAACGCCTGCCTCCGCCTGCAGCATTTCCCGGCGGCGTGGAAGGTTGCGAAGGTCATCACCTTCCTCAAGCCGGGAAAGTCCCCCCGAGACCCGGGCAATTACCGCCCTATCAGCCTTCTCTCCATTCTCTCGAAGATGTTCGAGAGAGTGATACTTGCGCGGCTCCAACGTCACGCTGACGACCGTGACTTTCTCCCGCCCGCCCAGTTCGGCTTCCGCGCGGGCCACTCAGCTGTCCACCAGGTCGCCCGCGTCGTTGCAACGATCCGCGCAGCGTGGGCTGAACAACAGGCGGCTGTCGGTGTTTTCCTCGATGTCTCCAAGGCATTCGACCGCGTTTGGCACGAGGGCCTACTCCACAAACTCATCGCCTTGGACTTCCCGGACTACCTGGTGCGGCTCACGAGCTCTTACCTCCACCGCCGCTCCTTCTTCGTCCAGCGGGGGGGATCCACCTCCTCCGCGCGGCCCATCGGGGCTGGGGTGCCCCAGGGCTCCGTTCTGGCGCCCTTCTACTTCAATGTCTACACTCATGATTTCCCGCCACCTCCCCCTGGTGTCACCTACTTCTTCTTCGCGGATGACGTCTCGGCGGTAGCCACCGCCTCCCTTCCCGAAGTGGCCGTTGCGCGTGGTCAAGCTGCTCTCGACGGCGCCGCGGACTGGTACACCTTGTGGCGCATGGGCCTCAACGCCTCCAAGACGTGCGCTACCCTATTCCACCGCTCCCATGGGCCGGAGCCGGCACCGTTCCGCCTCCACGGCGAGGACGTCATCTGGTCCAGCGTCTCCAAGTGCCTCGGTGTCCTGCTCGATCGCCGCCTCACCTTCGGGCCGCACGTCGCCGCCGCCGTTGCCAAGGGGACGGGCAAGTTGGCCTCCCTGTATCCGCTCCTACGTAGCGCCTCGATGTCACCGGCGACGAAGCTGCGACTGTACACGTCCGTTGTGCGGCCTGCGCTTAGTTACGCTGCCCCCGTGTGGTCCTCTTGTGCCGAGTCGCACATCCGACGGCTGCAAGTACTCCAAAACAAAGTACTCCGCCTTGTTGCGGAGGTCCCGAGGTCCACTCGAATGGCCGACGTACACAACGACCTGGGCGTCCCCTTGGTGGGCGACTACCTCGCCGCACTCGCGTCCTCCTTCTTCACTCGCACCGCCGATAGTGGCAACCCTCTAATTCGCGCCCTCGCTGCGGCGTCTGCTCCGCCTCACGGCCCGCGCCGGCCCGACTACCCGCATCCACTCGAGCCACCCGCGAAGAGGGCGCGGGTGCGTGCTGCCTCTCCGCTGCCGCCGACCACGGGACCCCGGGATATCCCGCCACCCGCCGTCGCCACGTCTCCTCTGCCGGGGGCGCCCGCCCCGCCACGGGTCCCCTGTGCCTCTTCGTCGGTTCCGCCGCGCGTTTAAGGCCGCGACCGGCGTCCCCCATCCGCGTCGGCGCGGACATTGCCATTCATTTCCTGTGACTAGCTGCTAGCTACGGTAAACACATATCTATCTATCTCCATGTGCGCGTGTGCGTTCGTGTGACTTGAAGCCAGCGCCAAAAGTGCGCCTCGCTCGTTGACTCTTGGCGCGCGCCCGGTGGCCAGTGTGCGAACTAACCGACCGTCCTGCGGTCTTGTCAGTCGCCTCATATTTTCGCAACTCCTAGTTGCATTCGCCCTATTAGCCGCTTCTAATAACACTCGCAATTTTGGTTGGATTATTGGCACATCGTGTCAGGCACCGACGCCTTCAAGGGGGTGCGCCTCAGATCGCACGCAAACCCCCCACCTAGATGCTTTGTTAAAAGGCGGTGCCCGTGGCCGTAGCGTGTGTGGGGCTAGTGACACTTGCATGTGCAAATTTTAATATTTACCTTTTGCTACACTAAACACGCTGACAGGATGGCAGAATTTGTTGAATTTAGGAGTGAAGAAATGATTCCAGAATTGGAACAAATGGAGAAGATCCGTTTGTTTGAAAAACATGAAATAAAGTAAGTTTACGCACATCTGGGTTTCACGGGGCCTATGCCTTGTCCTTTGAAGTAGCCTAGGCCATTGTGTTTAAAATAGGCCTAGCTAAGACCTGTTACCAGGGGCTTATCAATAAAGAATAAACATTGTTAAGGGAGGCTCATGCTTAACCTTAAAACCAAGATCTGATGACTAGGCCTAGGCCTAGGCCTAGGTCTAGGCCTATTCTAGAGTTCTGGTTCTGGCTAGGCCTAGGCCTAGGAGGGGTAACATAACCTATGTTTGCTAGCAGTATTACCAGTGAATATCCAGCCTTATGGGCCCATAAGGCTGATATTCACTGGTATTACTTCTGTCTTGATTAATCAGATTCATTCAATTTATATGCATTCTCTTTTTTTTCAGGGCAATAGCTAAAAAGAGAAAGGAGTTTGAATACAAAATTCAGCGTCGAACAAAGTGCAAAGACGACTTTTTGCGATACATTCAGTACGAAATGGATTTGTTAAAACTTGTCAATCTACGCAAGGATGTAAGTATAGCATAATTAGTACTTTTCTAGGTTGTGTTGTGTCGTAATGTGCATAAACCAGATGTAACTTAGCCAGTTCTGGTTATTTAGTGCCAAGTGGTCAAGGGCAAGGCACCTTGGCTTACGTGGCAAGAGAGCAAGAGAGTTTCAGTTCAGATTAAGATTAAGATTAAGATTAAAATACTTAAAGGCTGCAAATGGGCCACAACTACCCGGTGGCAACCTATCCAAACCTCCCCCCTCCCCACCCTCCCTCGTCACCTCCTTTTCGTCAATCTATTTCTAAATTCCCTTACTGAATCGCACTCAACAACCTCCTCGGGCAACTCATTCCATTCCCTTACCGTTCTCTCAACAAAACCAAACCTACCCAGATCACTTCTCACTACCCGACGCTGAAACTTCCAATTATGATCCCCCCTCCCTCTTCAGTTCCCAGTTGGGGTGCGATTTTGTAATTTTCAGTTTTTATTTTCATTTATTTATTTAACCCCTAATTCCAGTGTGATGCCTCCATTTTCTTACAGAAAAATGGGTCTTCATTCAAAGCAGGCGATGTTATCCGTGCCATCACCAATCGCGTGGACAAGCTTTACAAGAACACTATTATCAAGTTCCAAGACGATGTCAGGCTTTGGATTTCGTACATCAAGTTTTGCAAATCAGTTGTAAGTAGAGCTGGACCGATTCCACTTTTTTGCCGATGCCGATTCTGATTCCGATTCCGATTCTAGTTATTTGCCGATTCTACACACCGATTCTCACCGATGCCGATTATTTTTTACCTTTTTTTACCTTTTCTAAAAAAAAATTGTAAATTACTATGGTAGCCTAATACAATTAGGCCTACCTTTAGCCTATATTTCAGTGATCAATAGAGCCTTTTGTCCTATTTATATTTTATTTTTCTATTACAATTGGCTAGAAGCAAAGTTCAGTGTAAAAATTTAAATCTAGGCCTATGTCGCATCCGTTGATATGTTGAAAACAAACATTTGTAGGCACAACTTGTGCCTACAAATGTTTGAGCCTAAGAATGGGTTGGTTTACTAGCTACCATTCTACCAGCTACCATCGAGCTCACAGTCGTGTTGGTTGTTGTTGCAGTCCGGCGTCATGATTTTGAGGTTAGGGAGGTAACGCCTAGGCGTAGGCCTATCAATTGCGGCTTTCAACTTAATTAGTAAAGACTCAATTTCGTACACGATGGGTTTTACGTTCGATTCGTTTAGCAAGGAAGGAATGGAAGTAGAACACTTGCAGAGCTGCTGGGGGGGGGGGGGGGGGGGGGGGGCTAGGCAAGTAGGCCTAGGCCCAACCCTTAGCACAACGGACTTTTTTCAAGAGCACATGGCGCACACGAACATTTTCTTTGATTACACAATTCTTCGCGAGGCAAACACAAAAAACACGAGACGTACACTTAGCTAGAACACATTTTGAACTGGTTGACTGTCGCGAAAACACTTCCACATTTCCAAAGTGTTTCAAACAATTTCAAATGGAAGATAAATTATAGGCCTAGGCGCAAAATTCCTAGTTCCCACGACTTTTAGACTCGCGAGTGATTATTTTTTTCTTTCCGTTCAAGTTCTTTGGTACCTCAAGTCTCGACCACAACTGGAAGTCAACTATCGATCTATCGACTTAGTGAAGTAGACTCGTGATTGGTGCACACGCACGACAATATCGACTTTCGATTATCGACCATTTCTGGAATTTATTTTCTTGGGCGCGAAATTTGAAAGAATCGGTGATCTGAAAACATTGAATCAAGAATCGGAATCGGCGGTTTTGCCGATTCTATGAAGAATCGGCGATTCTCAAGAATCGGAATCGGAATCGGTCCAGCTCTAGTTTTAAGTGTTACATTTAATTTACCTAGTTACTGGCGATGACATGGTAGACAGGTGTGTGCACCATCATTCTATCAGTTCACTAAATTGTAAACAAATTGATTATATTTTGATAGGTTATTGCAAATTGTTGAATTAAAATTTAACAAATTGAGCTAAATAAGGTATAGGCCTATTATAAAATTAAACTAGGCCTATCCCTAGATAGTACAAATAAAATGGTTAGCCTATTGTTAACTAAGTTCTTTTTTAACATGAAGTAAAATGAGTTTACTTTAAGTTTGTTAAAATTCTGCTTGATTGCATTTAGTTACGACAGTAAACATTTCACTTCCTTCCGCAGGGCTTTACGAACTCTGTGAGCAGCATATTGGTGCGCATGCTCCAAGTGCACAGCGACAAGCCCAACCTGTGGAAGGTGGCCGCCAACTGGGAGTTCGAAGAGTGCCACTCTATCGAGAACGCCCGCCAGTTCCTGCTACGCGGGCTCCGCGTCCACCCCGAATCCAACGTTCTCTACACGGAGGCGTTCCGTCTGGAGCTCCTCTATGCCGACATGAAGCGCAAGGAGAAGGCGGCGGAGGTGGAGGAGGGGGGGGCGGTAGGGGGGGCGGCGGAGCCCAAGCAGGAGGTGGTGGCGCACGAGAGCATCATGGGAGAGGAGAAACTCCTGGAGGGGAGACTCGCCGAGGCCATGTACCAGTCGGCCGTCAAGAAGATAGACGACGTGGAGTTCGTCATCAACCTGCTCAACATCGCGAAGGACTTTGATTTCACCGAGAAGCTGCAGATGAAGATCATCGACGACATGCTGGCCCACCCGCGCCACCGCAACAACGAGCTGATGTGGGACATGATGGCGAGACGAGAGCTCGAGGGACTCACGTACAACACCGCCGCGGGCATGTTCATGGACGGGACCATCTTCGTCGGCTCCAACTCGCCCGACAAGAAGAACAACAGTCTCAAGGAGCGGATACGACTGTGCTGTCTGGTCTACACCAGCGTCGTCAAGCAGCTGCCCACCGAGCGGATGTGGTCGCTCTATCTCGAGACGTTGATCGAGCTCAACCAAGACCTCGTCCACCTGCCGACGTTCAAGCAGAACCTCTTGCGGCAGGCGTTCCAGGAGGCTCACTCGGCCGGCCGGCTGCAGGAGAAGTACTATCTGCAGTGGGTGAGTTCACTTTCACCTTTTTAATCATTTAATGTTAAAACTAAATTTTATTTTAATTCACCAATTATATTTTCAAAAACTAGACCACAGTGCCCTAGTGATAATAATGGACCACATAGTTTAAATACCTGCAAAATGACAACTTGTTAGGAGATAGATAGATAGATAGATATTTGGGCTTAACGAATTAGGATCCAAAAACCACTGTCTACAATAGCTTTCTAGCTATAAAACACTTGTGTATGTAGCTACGTAATTTTAATCTCATCGTATACTTTTTTGTAGGTGGACCTGTTACACGCAACTAACAAAATCAAGAAGCTGGGACTAGTTCTGAGACAAGCCACCGAACGGTTTCCTTCCAATCTGGACCTGTGGCAGATGCGTCTCTGTTACCACCTGTCCAACGACGAAGAGCGAATGGGTAACGACGTGTTCCAACAGGCCATCACGCAACTCGCGACGGACAC
Source organism: Isoperla grammatica (assembly GCA_945910005.1). Taxonomy (NCBI): domain Eukaryota; kingdom Metazoa; phylum Arthropoda; class Insecta; order Plecoptera; family Perlodidae; genus Isoperla; species Isoperla grammatica. The sequence continues at coordinate 46,696,208 of OX246743.1, read as the reverse complement.
CGAGGAAACGTTGCCGCTGTGGAAGAACCTCATACAGTACTACCAGACGAAATCTGCCCACAAGGCACAGAAGGTGTTTGAGGACGGCCTGAAAATGGGCACCCCCATCTCGTACGCACTGAAGCCGCTCTTCCTTGAATGGCTGCTGCTAATGAAAGGTAACATCTTATCTTATTAGCCTAAATTACAATGAGAATGCCAGTCGATAGTTTATTTTCGATCACATTTATTTATTTTATTATTTCCATCCCACCTTATCGACATCGTTCCTAATCATCTTGCTAACATTTTCTGCTGAATCATGTATTAGTCATGTGATCAGTCACACTATGTTTATACTTAATTCTGTATTGTTTCTTTACAGGTATTCAAGCTGCGTGGAAAGAATACGAATATCTGAGCTTGCAGCCCCCGTTAAGCTTGGAACTCCACATGAAGATGATCAAGCTGGAGTGTATGCAGCCCGACGTGAACCTGAAACACGTGCGCAAGTGTTACGAGACCGCCTGCCAACAGTTTGGCATCGAGAACACTGGTGAGTTGGCCGTTTGTGTTCGTTTCATTTGTTTTCATGTACTTGGGTGATGTGTTGATCTAGGTCACGTCATGGTCATTCATTAATCATATAATTTTGCAGACTTGTGGATGGGGTATGTGAAATTCGAGCTGCGAGAAGGGGACGCAAAAAACATAAGCATCATCTACGACCGAGCGGTGAAAACCCTGGACCCGCTGCAGGTCGACATCTTTGTCAACGAGTTCAGCCTAATCAAGACGGGGATGCCGTCGGCGACGTAAACCTGAGCTAACGAGCTGACGGCAACATGAAGTTGGTAAAGTAACTCGACAACGTCGGGACTAGTTGTCGAGTTTGGGAAAGAAAGAAAGGAGGCCGCAGCTTACATGGCTATATGTTTAGGGCGGTCAGTGAAGGTGGAGAAACCCTTGTGTAAGTAGGTATTTATTTAAAACTACAGAGCTTCATCTTCACACGTCCGAAAGAACGTAGATCTATGCCTTGGCAATGCACGAGGAGAAAGAGTGCACCCTAAGGTACAAGAAAATGCAAACGGGCTACTAAAATGCCTGAAACTGCATGATGGCTTAAATCAGACTGAGACAATATGTAAAGAAGACCTTGAACACATCACTTTCAACTTGCTTAGCTGTTGGTCTTCTTTCCTCAATCATTATACAATTAATCCAGGGCAAATATAATACCCAAGACAGAGTTTAATTGCCCAGGCTGAATGCAAGTGGGTCTCATAATGTCACTTAATGCTTTTCCCCATCCCCTTGCCATTTACTAATCCTTTTTTTTACAGGTTTTTCTACCCACACTCTGCTGACAGCTCCAAGACACAGTTCACAAAACATGTAACCCATTGGGCCACCAATATATGTAACCATAACTTCTCTGAGTGGGCGGTGAGCAGCTACTGGAGCATTTGTTCAATACGTACTGCTTGTACGTATTTTATTATCTTTACTGATTACCATTTTCCATGTGTTTTTTTACTCTCAATCTATAGTTTGTTTCTCACATTTTTCACTGGATGTTTATACTTGTACTGTATGTAATGTTTATACATAATTTAATTTTGTATTACCTACTCTAATCCTGTATGCTATATGTGGTATCGAAATATGTGTGTGTTCTACTAGCGAATAAAGTAGGTAGTTTATGTTTGTTTAAATGCTTTGTGTCTTCAATGGCAACCAAACCCGTAACACTCATTACTCAGCAATGGGGCCCCCATAGCTGCAGATAAAGTAAAGTATAATAGGTACGAATACATGATTTTCGAAACTGCCATGATTTGAGCTGCAAGGCTTTAGGGAATTTCAGGACCGAGTTGGTAATGTTGCAGCAGATCGAAAATTTGATTGTGAATGCGAATATGTAGTATTCTACCTACTTTTTACAAAAATTTGCAAGAATTGAGATTTAAAATGAAAAATAACTGCATACTGAATATCTTCTTCTTCTCAAATGCCCACATTTGGCTATTATGCCATCATGCTGGATCTGGTCAACCAGTAGAGACACGCTTCTTTCTCCACCCTCTTCATGCCGCTCGGCATTATGCTGGCTGAATATGAAGTTTAGAATTTTTGTTATCAAGCTAAATTATTTGTCATCTACATTGTTGCAATCTGCATGTAAATAAATACGCTGTGACTATAATAGTTATGTAGGCCTAGAGTTGGCTTTAGGAGAATCTTGACTGGAAGGATTTTGGGAAGATTGTAGGGATGTGCGAGTACTCGATTTCTCGAGCTTTTTCGAGTAGTTTTCAAGCTCGAAGTCGAGTCGAGTAGTAGTTTAGGCTCGAAAATTTCGAGTTTAAAGACCTAACCTACAAATTATGAAAATGACATTGCTCACGCCGATTTCCATCCAGTTTTAAATTAATCCTACCTGACTTTGTGATGTATCCTAACCTAGGTCTAGCGTCAATAAATAAAGACGTAATAATAATAATAATCGCAATAATAGGCCTAATGTCGGGCCAGTGTAGGCCTATACAAGTACCTAGTCATGAGCCTATATTCATCTTTTCGTCGCCAAAGTCTAGGCCTTGACCTCTTGAACATCACAAGTAGTGCTTGGAACTTTTATTTCACTGCACTGCACAGACAGCACAGCACATTATTAAATTCGTGTCTAATTAACGTCAGTCTTGAAGGTTCAGTTGCACTAATCGCTATATTCCGCAAGATATAATATGCATCAATCTAGCTACTATGTACTGTATATACACTGATTATCTATTTCTGTACGTAATTGTGTGATTGATTTCCTTTTTTTAACTAAAAATGCAAAGTAAAAAAAAAACTCGAGCTCGACTCGATACTCGAGTATCTAGAAGACTACTCGACTCGACTCGACTCGACTTGTAAAAGTGCTACTCGCACACCTCTAGAAGATTGAAATAAATTGAGATTTTGTTATTTGAAGTACATCAAGCATCAGTCCATTTTAATAACTGTATGTACTAATACTTTTTGGTTATGAGTATAATCATGCCATGAAAAAATTACTTGTCAGTAGTGAGGGATAGACATTGATCAGAACACAAACTGGAATTAGTAGTACATTAATGTCTAGCCAAAAAACTTATGAGAACATAATTGTAGATTTTTGGTATGAATGTAAAAACAAAAGTTGACAAAATCCATTTGAAGTTTTGAACCCATGTCTCCTACATGTCTGGTTCATATTACTGTATTGACAAAGTGACCACCCAGGAAGTAGGACACTTTGGAATGTATCCCAATCAGTGCCGATATTTGGTAATTTATCGTTGACACACCTAGAGTAGCATTTGTTTCTCTGATAATTATTTCTTTCATTATCTCTTCACACAAAGTATGTTAACATGTTACCTGAGGCATTAGTTATGAAAAGGAATAATACAGAGTTGATCTTGTGGATTGAAACCTGGCCAGTTACTTATCCCAAGTAGAGTAAAAATGAGAAAACATACCTAACTGTCGTTCCATCCACTTTAAATAGGCCTACATCCAATCACCAACTAGATTGGTTCTACTAAGGGGAAGCCATAGAATTCTTTTTTCCTCACATACAAAACCTTATTTCTTGACTATAACCTAAACATCATACTAATTCCTTTTCCTTGTGCTTGGATATATTTAGGTTCAAAATAGTCTTCAGTTGTAGGCATGGACAATTGTGCACATTTAAGGAGGTAGACAATAGACATACATCTATACTACAGTAGTACATAATTGGTCCCACGTGTCCAATATTAGAAACAGTTGATTGATTTTACATGTATTTAAATGTATACCAGTTCGGCCATGAAAACTGAAATACATTTCACGACTTATGGCTACACAGGTATAATACACTGCAACTCGCCTGGTAAAACATGGTTCCTACATTCCAGATTAGAATCCTGGCTAACGCACGGATGTCTTGTGGTGTTTTTTTCATCTTCAACATCGCTCACTCATTGCCTCAATTATCATATTTCCCAAAATATGAGATGTTTAGCCCAAATATCTTCATAATAATTGATCACATAGACAGTTTCCAATTATATGCTGATTAATACTGATCACGAAGGAAGCCTATTTGCTATTTGCGTACTTATTATTAATGAACACTTAGGTACGTACAATCAAACGTTATTACATCACGATCAACATGTTTCACATTCAATGCTAATTCATCCTGGCATGTAGCCACATGAAAGAAAGATTAGTGACCTAGTCGATTACATATTACTAAGTTCATGGATGCTTCTACACTTCCAAGAAGATGTAGACGCAACCAGGAACTTATTCAGGACTCGAATGAATGATCATAGACAAGACATCAAAAGCATTATGATCGACAATCCAACTCTCGTCACAAGACTAGTGTTGCCAAATTGCTCCCTGCCAGCTGAAACTTGGATTAAGATAGGAATTGGCCCACCTAAGTAAATGACTATTGACGGTTTTCTTTCTTATCTCAATATCCGTACAATAGACGACAGCTCACCACTGTTCTTACATCACATTATACAGACATATTTATAGTTTAGTTACATTTGGCATTGCAGTGTCAGTTGTCACCTTCTTCAGTGTTGAAGATCTTGTATCGAAACTGTTGTGGTATTATTGTACCCCCCGTTGAAGTGAAGGATACTGGTTACTTTCTCTTCATTCTTATTATCTAATAGACTGTACTTACTGGCTTCTCATACATATACTTTCTTGTGACCAACTTCTCTGTTGTCACCTGTGCCCCACAATTCTTCACCGTGCAATGTTGGTTTCTCTTGGGAAGGTCACATCTCTCCTGTTGTCTGCAACTGTGTTGTATAGTCAGCATAATATACTGTACCTGATTCCACTATTCCATTGGCTATCCTATTAATTATAATTATAACCATTACCCCATTGCTAACCCTTTAAGTCTTGACTCTTGACAATTCTTGGCTATATAAGTAGGGTATTTAAAAGGAAATTACGTATCAAGTTTTCAATCCTTACATTGCTTTTATACAAGTCGTCATTCCTTTTGCTTCTAGGCATAGGCCTACTATTTCATTCTGTGTCCTGGTTTACAGTAAACTTGTCCAATTCAAACTGCAAGGGATCCTAAACTCTCAACACTCCCACTACTTACTATACCTTCTGTTGGGACCCCACCACTAGTTTGAATTTATATTTTGGAATTAAACATTTATTTACAATAGTGGAATCTCAATCATACATGTCACCTCCATGTTTGTACTAGGAAAACGCTCCGCGTTGCCAGATGAGCGATTTTTTTTTTTTTTTTTAGTAAATTAAATAAATATTTTGCACATCATACACCGCTTAAAAAATATACTTTGATAACAAACATATGATTTTTTTACAAGATGGCGGTTTAAGTTACAATCTTAGAATTTCTGTATATTATTTCTCGATATGTTGCTAATAATTACACAAAATATTATTTAAATCCGTTTAAAATTTTTCTTTAAATAAATTAAAACCTCCAAGTTGATTTTTCAATGGATTTCCGCATAATTTCATTCGACCGTGGTCCACTCAAAAGGCTCTAATTAATAAACTATTAAAGTTATCTGTGTATAGAAAACTCCACAATGTAGATACTGGCTAGATCTAAAATGTGATAGTGTTTTATTATACAATAACCGCATTTAAATCATAATAAAAGGTTTTTAATTTGTCTACAAAGTTCGTTGTTAACATTTGCATTTTTGCCGTGAAAGTCATTAAACATAACACGCCATTGTTGCCATTCTATTAACGTTATCGAAATTCCAAAAGTAGTTTTAGAAAGGTCTCTTTGTACACGCCATTCGCCATGCATAGTATGTGCATCTAACTTCAATGGTCCTCAAATGAGAATCGTATAAGTGGAGCACTGTTAAGAAACCAATGTAAGTTCCCGTAAATAGAAACTAAATATTTTTTTACTAAATGGCGGTTAAAGTTATAGTTCCAAAACTTTTATCCGGTGTCGAGATTGTTAGTTTCAATATTTATTTAAAACATTATTTAAATCTGTACATAAGTTTCAATAAAACAAAAATAAAACTGTATTTTTTTCACTAATTAATTGTTTGCAGGTTGGCATCTTGACGGATTTTGCTGATTATGTTAACAGCATCTATTTTAGTGGTCACAAATGTTGACCGAAAATTTCAGCCAAATCCGTCAAGCCGTTTGACCTGTGCGCGACGAACAAAATTTAGCGCACATACAGACACACACACACACAGACAAAGCGCCGATCGAGTTGTATGGAGAGATTCACTCCGCTTCGCTGCGCTCATCTAATCATTCATACATTATGTAAATTCAGCCTTTTTTTTTGTAAAGTAGGTCCACATGTCAGTATTTCCATTCAGCTGGTTATACATTTTTTAAAGCGTCCCATGAAAGACATATTTAAAGGACATTTTGCTGAATTGGATGTGAGTTAACCGAGTTTGGATTAACAAGGATCTCCGAAATATGAGAAGTAGAACCCAAATATCATCGCCATCATGTTCATTATAGTTCCCCGTTTTTCATGACTGCCACATTTCTTTTTAAATTTAAACTCAGATCTATAGATATGTTATATAATTATATAAACATTTAAAAACAAATATAATTAACTTATAATTTACATGAAAACAAAAATTGTGCAACACTACAACATTGGCATCAGTGGACGTGTTGATATTTACGGCAATCTTTAAACTGTACATATAAAAATGGGTTATATCAATTCAATATAAATAACAATAATTGTTTGTTCAGTACACAACTTAACCTAGGTATTCATCATTGTAGTCTTTGTGGCACACGCTCACGCACGGCAATGGACGTTAAGGTGGACGAGTAGTCTCGGTATTAAAACCAAAACCAAGTTTATATCAGCAAGATCTTGAGAATGCTACACAGGATTGAAAAAGTGATTAAGAACCACAGTGCAGTTAAAAACTTTTCAAATATGTTAATCATTACGGCACCTTGTTGTTTTTAGGACGAAGTACATTAAAAATTCCAAAAAGAAAAACAGTAACAATTCAAATACATAGGCCTATTTGAAACTCAGTTTATAGTTCATACAAAACCACACTGGTAATTTATCACTTTCCGAGTACTGTGCACCACTCTCAAGATCTCACTAATACACCTGGATGTCGCGCCTGCAGTTCTAACTCCGAGACCGTAGTCTTGTCGCAGATCACACGAGCGTCCAGAGCAGCCGGAAGAGGCAGCCGTCGCCCGGCGGCCACTGCCTTGCGTACAGCTTCTGTCAGTCCTTTAGCGAAGACTTCTTGAGCTGCAGCGTGACGCAGCTGAGCCACGACCTTGACGAGGGCAGCTCGCCGGTGATCTCCCAGGAGTCTGTGTCTACGTTGTAGCACTCGATGGTGTCGTGGTAGCGGTCCCAGCCTGGCAGACAACACACACACACACTTTGACAACAACACTCGATGGTGTCATGGTAGCGGTCCCAGCCTGACAGAACACACACACACACTTCAGGAACTTGTAAATAATAAATAAATAAACAGGGCGGCTCTTTGACATGCTACTGGGTAAGATAATTTGCAATAGAGTTATTTAATTTATCACTAGTCATTACATGACTGGTTGATAACTGATAGACGGCATGTAAAATATGCCTTGTTTATCCTGCCTTAAATGTGTGAGACGTTCAGCTCGTTTTTATATATGGATATTTATTCTAAGTCATCGAAATAAAATATTTGTTATTTTTATAAAAATCTAGTAAAATAATACAAAAATTACATGCAAATACCCTATAGATTGACAATCAAGAAGTCCACATATTAGCCTACCTTTATATATGGATTCATGTTTTTTTTTTACTATTTGTTACGTAGGCTAATATAAAAGTTTGGTGACGATGGTCGGTTCTGTAACTGAGAATGGCCAAATACAGAAATACGAGTAACTCGATGCGCTCACCCTCTTCGCCCCCCAGCACGAAGATCCTGTGGTCGATGACGGCGACGCCCGGCCGATACCTTCGCTCGCACATCGGCGCCTTAAACTCCCACGCGTTGTTCTGCACGTCGTAGCGTTCCACCTTGTTGGTGTTCTCTGTGGAGGCGTGCCAGCCACCTGCGAACCAGGGAGGATGGTTTTTAAATTTAAATCAACTTTGATTTAAATCTGATTTTTTTATTTTTTTTCGATCTAAATAAACAATAAATCAATGATCTTTATTTTAAAAAAAATGATCTTTATTTAAAAAAAAATCATTTGATTTAAATCAATTCCACCCTGCTGGGAACAAGCGCGCACATCACTGTTCCCCGCTACTACTAGATTTATACAGTAGCATAGAATCTGTATTAGCACCTAGGATCCTAACATAACATGTCTTCACAAGACATTATACCCAAACACGCGATAATGTCCGTCGATCTCGCGGAGTCGCTTACCGACAACGTAGATGTACTTCCCCAGCACGCAGGCGGCCGAGCCGCTGCGAGGTATCAACATGGGGGCCAGCTCCTTCCACTCGTCAGTCTTGGGGTCGTAACGCTGCACCAGTTCTATCCCGTCGCCGTCTTCAAGGACCGCTCCCCCTACAAGTACAACACAAGACACTCATAGGAGGCGGATGCAACCATTAATGTGATCTCTTTGGTTCGCCTCGTCGATCCAGCGGATTTATTCCCGCTTTCAATTCAGAAGGTCTAAAGTTCGATTCCCGATTCGGACTGGGGTTTTCTAACTGGAAATTGACTATCAATAAGATCCTGGGGCCGGATTCACAAAAAGTCTTAACTTAGGCCTGGCCTAACTTTAGGACCACTACGCCATTGGCTGATACGGACCTACACATACCCTCGACTCAACGTTGCTAAGAAACCCTAGTAAATAACAAACATTTGGGACAAAAATTTAGGCCCTGTCTGAGTTGGTCTTATCTTTCTTCAAAGATGGTGGCAATGCGTCTATGACTTCGAAGTGTGAACATCAATAAATATCGTTTACTTACCTTGAAATACACATTTCTCTGTTTTTAGATTGTGGAGGTATTAGAAAACAAAACACTAAACTTTAAAACACCGCCTTGCAATATTTTAAGTTCACTGTGATTTCCACGAAAGTAGCTATCAATTGGGCCGTGTAGTAGGCCTATCATGGGTTTATAATAGCACATACGGTATATTAAGTTTCTGTATATTAAGTATGTATATTATAAGATTGACGATGCCTATATTTGTACCATGTATTAATCGACAGGCAAATAAATAAATAAATAAATAAACAGCAGGACTTAGGACTGGTCCTAAGTTAAGACCTCTTGTGGATCCGGCCCCTGGTGCACAGGTAAATGGCAACTTTGGAGCCATCGTAGCAACGGAGCACACAATTAACAGTGCCACCTACCGGTAACGTAGAGCATCCCCTCATGGGCCACAACAGCGGGGCTGGTGACGGCCATCTTCATCGACGGTATCAGCTGCCACGAGTTGGTGTGCGGGTCGTAGCGCTCGACCGAGTCGAGTCTGAACGAGCCCTCCCACCCCCCGACGGCGTAGACGCAGCCGTCCAGCATGGCCAGACCCAGCTCGGAGCGGGACGAGAGCATCGGCGCCATCTCCTGCCAGTGGTCGTGCACAGAGTCGTAGCGGAACACGGAGCGGGACGCGCTGCCGTCGGGGAACTCTCCCCCAGCCAGATAGAGGTGGTTGTCTCCCGACGCCACCAGGCCGTGCTTGCTGCAACGCCAGCCACATCAGTGATACGGGTCAAATACAAGGGACGTACAGAAATATCGATATAGATCGAAGAAAATATCGATCGGAAAATAATACAGAATAATTTTGTTCTTGTTTATTGGATGGAGTGTGAAAATGAAAAAAATAAATACTATTATTAGCCTATTATTATTATTATTATTATTATTATTATTATTATTATTAAACTTCTTTATGCCGACGACCCAACGCAGAGTTGGACGTGGCAACAGATGATGATGATGATTAAACTTCTTTATAACGTACCGTACTCTTGGGGGCCAGATTATTATTTTATATAAACAACATTTCTTTATAAAGATGGTACCTTTACATGCATAAGAACCTTTTGGGACCTCAAAAACAGTTTGTTATTAAGATGTTTGTAATAAATAAGTTTCACTGTAGGGCCTATCTGTGTATCACATAACCAATGTTTATAGCCTACTTTATTTTCCTTCTGAAATTGAAAGTTCTGTGGAAATGAGTTAGATTGCGCAGGGTCACCCACCTGACTGCGAACGGAAGGCAAGCCAGAGTGCGCCACGCGGTGGAGACGGGCTCGTAGCACTCGACCGAGCGTAACACGACCTTGTCGTCTTCGCCCCCGACAGAGATTATCACCTGCAAACAATCACGTGGCTCGATTACGCACCTTGTTTTCGATTACACAAGTCACAACTCAAAACGCAACTTGAATTTACGACCAAAAATATCGAGAGTAGGTCTAATGTGTGCCTAATTTTTAATTAAACGATAAAAAAAGACAAACCACCATGATGTAGCAAAGACATGGCAATATGAGAAGGGGTATAGAACAGCAACAAGTAGACTATAAAATGGAGGATTTAAAATAAAATATATCTATATATCGCTACTCTTTATTCCAACATCATTTAGTTAGACTCCAAGGCTTTCTTTAGTTGACAATAACATCATCGTGTCAAGGGTTTGGAAAAAGTGGGTTTCCTTCAATGTAAAACAATGTCTGGCAGTAATGCAATCATTGTCAGAGTCATTTTTTGTATTGTGTCCATGTGTATTTAATTTATTTTATTTATAGGTTCAAGGAGAGCCAAGATGGCCGCCTATGATGGTAAAATGCAGCAAGTGAAGGAACCTAAAATTGGTGAAGTGTTGGGGATGTGAGAAAGGGGTTAAAGCTGGAGTGCAGTGTACATCATGTGACATGTGGGCCCATTTTAAATGTGCGGGACTCAATGGAAATAATAAAAAAAAAAAAAAATCAAATATTATTGTAGCTTTGTAATGTGAATGTCGGCAACGTCACGGCACGGAACGCACCTGAACCGCGCCGGCGCTCTTGCGGTGTTTGGTCCTGGACGTCTGCATCTCGTAGCGCCTGTCGGGCAGCATGTGGTAGACCTTGGCCTCCTCGACCAGCCGGCGACACTCGGCCGACTGTCGCGTCACCGGGAGACTCTCGACGCAGTCGTGCAGGAAGTACGGACTCATCAGCGGCAGACGGACGTGCTCGAGGACCTTGTGGAAGTCGGCCTTGCGCTCCTCGACGTTGAAGTTGAGCCAGCGGTGGACCGTCTGGAAGACGACCTCCTCTCGGTCAACCTCGAGGTCGTCGCTGCCGATGAACTCGACCAGTTTCGACGCCGTCAGGCAGAGAATCTCTTCGCCGTTGCTCACGTCGCAAAAGTTCCTGTAGGCGCAGGGTTAAGTTATGTAATCAAGCCTAAACATACCAAATTTTGATCAAGACTAGGGACTAAATAGGTACTAAATTTTACGGAAACAGGAAAAATGTTTTTCATCATCTTTGCATATGACGATGAAGAACAGGCAAGGTATAACTATAGGTTGGGTTATGTATTGTTCAGTCATGCACATATGTGTGTATATGGTAGAAATGGATAGTAGTATGAAAGGTAGTTTTATACTTACTGTAATGCAAAATGTCGGGCCTTGTACTGTAGATCGGTGCAGGCATGAGTTTCGGCAAAGCAATGAATCCCCACGCAATTGCTGGCGTCCATGTGGCAATAAAGGAAGTTGCAGGCAGCGTTCCGCACGGGCAGTACTTGAAGCAGGTTGGCAGCGGCAAGCAAAGACTGTACGTTGTTTCGAGTGATGCTGACTTTACTTGTGTACGCGTAATCCAGCAATACGGACATCATACCGGATTCGACACCATTGACGGCCACTACTGCTTGCCTCGATTCGGCAAGTTTGCTGGTGAACATGGCTTTGAAATAGGGACTAAATGATGCTAGTACGCATCTATGTGCAGGAAATTTAATGCCATCGACAGCAATGGTAACATCACAGAATTGTTTTTCTTTCCTTAACTCATTCAGACCTACCAATACCTGAAAATTGAGAACATAAAATAAGTGCTAAAAGTTCAATGTAGTATCAACAAGCTATCATCTAGGGTTTGCTCACACACAGCTTTTCAGTACATTTTGTTGCTGTGCTTATGTGCAGTAGTGAAATAGACGAACAAAGAAGGGATCATAGCTACATTTGTAGCGGACCCCGTCCCTCTACCCCCTGGCACGCGTCTAGGGTCTATAACTGCTACTTGCTAGTCAGCTACGAGGGTAATCGAGAGAGGAGACTACCACAAGAATCTTGTTTCCTTAGTCAAGCTTCGGTACGATTTTGTTTATCGGATGTGTGTGTGTGATAGAGAGTGGGAGCGCTCGCAGCAGACCAGTTAAGGTTGGCTCACGTCCAGCAGGCTCTCTGTATGTGTATGTTTTCGAGAGTGGGAGCGCTCGCAGCAGACCAGTTAAGGTTGGCTCACGTCCAGCAGGCCCTCTGTATGTGTATGTTTTCGAGAGTGGGAGCGCTCGCAGCAGACCAGTTAAGGTTGGCTCACGTCCAGCAGGCCCTCTTGTATGGTTGTGTATGTCAGAGAGTGGGAGCGCTCGCAGCAGACCAGTTAAGGTTGGCTCACGTCCAGCAGGCCCTCTGTATGTGTATGTTTTCGAGAGTGGGAGCGCTCGCAGCAGACCAGTTAAGGTTGGCTCACGTCCAGCAGGCCCTCTTGTATGGTTGTGTATGTCAGAGAGTGGGAGCGCTCGCAGCAGACCAGTTAAGGTTGGCTCACGTCCAGCAGGCTCTCGGTGTGTGTTTACCTGTGTGTGTATGTAAATGATAGTGTGTGGTGGCAAATCTACCTAACACTTGGAAACGAAATGAATTCGGAGACCGAAAAAATATCAAACACTTGTTTTATGTTGGTAAAATTATATTTATAAAAGCACTCGGTATTTTAACACTGAAAATACACTAAGTCCGTAGACCAGTAAAAATATATATTAACACTTGAAAGAAAAGTTTGGCAATACGCAAAAATATTCTATGTGTTAGCTGTACGATTATTCGAAAGGTCCCTATGTGAGCTCTCTACGATGCGAGCTCGGACTGATAGCTTTATCACGGTACGTTGTGGGGCTGTTTGTCAAACGAGACTCGGACTTGAATACCGCGAACACCGTGCTCTCCAGGGCAGCTGTGTAGCGAACACTCCTGTGTTGTCACTGCTGCGCCTCGAAGTCCTACACAGTCATGGAGCGGGAGCTCCTCGTGTGCTGGTGGAAGTAATCCAATGGTGGTATCCGCGGTACTGATTTAAATGGGCCGCGTTACGAGATTATATAGGCATCGGTGGGGATTGAAAAAATACTTCCATCTACTGGTGGTAGTGGTGGGGGTTGCGCATGCACATTTCGGGTCTTTCTGTCGTCTGCACACAGCTGATGTACAGGTGTGCCGATCTAGTGGTTTACGTATTGCCAAATTACAAAAAATAAAATACTCCAAGTAGGGGGTAGTTTCGAGAGAGTTCGATGAACACTGCGAAAACGTACCCCTGTTTACTTTTACTTAAAACTAACATGGAATGATCACTACATATTTAAAACAGAAACTACAGGCGCTAAATGCTTTATATGTTCAGCATTGGATTTTACTTAACACAACTTGAAATATATTTCGTCACCGTCGCCAATGCACGGCCATATGAATCTTACTTATTAACTAACATTTTAGACAGAACAAAGACCTACTACCTTGTATGGTCATCCGGGGGAAGTGTGATAAGATTTGGCTAGTTGGGTTTTGTAGAGCACGTAGCTGCTTGGGGTTTCACACAAATAATTCAGAAATTTCAGGTTTGACCAATTGATATGTTTTGTAATTGGCAAAAAAAAATTACATCTGTCAAGGTCACATGTCACTTGTAATAAAATATTAAGTGAAACAATGCACTTATCACACTTACCCCATCAAAATGGGGGAAGTGTGATATGGACTGGGGTAAGTGTGACACCTTAGGATTTCATGGGCTTTGAGCATGAAATCAGGCAAGGGGTAAATGTGATAAATATGAAAACTCTCTTAAGACTGGAAAATGAAAAAAAAAAATTTAAAAATATTTGTTTTAGTAATTTTTATTAATATTTCAAAATTGTATGAGCAATAATTTACAGGAATCACGTTTATGCACTTGACAATCACTTGGAACGTGATCATATGGGAGTCAAGGCATGGCCCAGGCTTACATGGACAAAGTGCATCTACTCTGCTCCGTAACCAGGCGTTTAAACGTCATAAATTTAGTTACATTTACCTATGCTTTTTCGTACACCCTGCTTACACAACCATTGAACCGATACTTAATCCTACAGCCAACGTTAATGATCTCAGGCTCTGGCAATATTCCCAAGATATCATCTACACTAACAAAAGAAATATCCTCCTCATTCATAGAGAATATTGTTTTTGTTTTGTTGCTACAATTCAAGGCCATGACGCTAACCTCCGGGTCATCTTCATCAACGTCAGCTGGCCGTTGAACGACACAAACATATGTGTATTTCTTTGCACTTTTAGAATGCCCTTTGAAATTAACAAGAACGTAGGTGCCTTGTTTATATTGTGTCATATCCAAACATTGTTTGGGCTGAATTTTAGTGGTTGTTGTGGTTGTCACACTTCCCCCAGCATAGCATATCACACTTCCCCCAGCACATACAAATGTATGGGGTAAGAGTGATACCTTCATTTACTACTAATTGCAGTATTGTTGTAATTTTTTGCAAATCATATTTAGTCATTTATATGTCTTGGTAGCCATAAAAACTACTTTTTTTTACTTTTCTGTTAGCTCCTTCCATAATATTGCCAACTTACTAAACGTTTGCCGAATTATTATTTGTAATTCTTTTGTGTACCATTGTTATTTTATGTGTATTACCATTACAACTTACTAAATGCATTATTTGATTTATGTATTTCCAGAAACAATGATCTTCCAAATAATTTCAATTTTTTTTTTTTTTTTCATCCAACGGTGCCTAAACTACAGGCAGGTGTCACACTTCCCCCCATGTCACACTTCCCCCGGATGACCCTAAATGATCGGGAAAGTGGATGTTTCATCACACGATCCTTTAACACCGCTGACATTGACTTGTAATAATATAAACAAATAATTTACCTTGTGCGAAGAAGGTGACAGCTACTTGGATGCGAGATCAACATCACAATACAGTGCTGCCCCCTACCCTGAGTTGGCCGAAGTGTTTTCGCGCCTTATTTGAACAGTAACGCCTGAGCAGGGGCGTTACACATTAAGTTATGGTTATAAGTTACAGAACAAAACATAGGTTACCTCTTGTGGATGAACTCTTTCGGTAAATTTGTATTCATCGCATCCAGGTCCATCTGTGACATCACGTGAGCTTGTGCCACAGCTGGAATCACTATCATTGTCGACACTTGGTTTGCGTTGTCGGCTGTTGTAGGGCAGTCTGTTACTTGGAACATTGTCACCAACTAACATTGGCTGTACTATTGGAGCTAGTATCATATTTGATAAGAACCTACAAAGAAAAGTCATTGAATGAGCAAGCAGACAGCATACAGACCTTGTTGTTACTTTACTTTTTTCTTCTTATCTGCGGCAGCGCTACCTTGCCAGTGGCAGAGAAACCGCTTCCTCCCTCCACTTTTGGCACTAAGTTTAGGTGTGAGGCCTTGTACTGGGTGGGGCAAGGTTAATGTTTCTTTAAAATGTGTGTGGTAAGGGACTGACTTAATAAGTGACTTAATGCCTAGGCCTACACTAATAGTGGACATACATTCCATTATGGTACCCCTCAAGTAGGGCCAACCGTACAGTTGTAGGTCTAGTATGTTGAAACTTAGAGTCGCTAAAAGCAAGTCCCTAAACTTGGGCCTAGGCCTAGGCTAGTTTAGGCGGCGTAGGCCAAAGATATTATATTACAGGACGGTGGTACGGTACGGTGACACTGTAGGCCTACGATTGTACAGTACGGTGAGTGTGACACGGTATGACTGTATGGTACGGTTACAAGCTATGCTGACACGGTACGATTGTACGGTACGGTGGAACGTGTGGACTCGCACTTTAACCACGACCCAACAGCGAGGATAACCAACAACTATAGTTGAATATTTTCTAGTGTGACGTACGGGTGACTTAATTGGCCAATCCGTCGTCGCCTAGGCTCACTCCTTAGCAGGCCTAGGCCTAGGCATTGTGTATAAAATCCACTCAATGGCCTAGGCCTACTAGGGCCTCGGCCTAGGCCTAGGCTAGCCCTGCCCTCACTTACCTAGGCTTTGTGACTGACGTCCGCCAGTATGAGTGTGGAAAATGATCAGGTTGTGTCTAATTCAACAGATTAGATACCCAAAAACTAGTATTTATAATTCAGTTTGTCTACTTAACAATTAACTACATATTTTGAGATTTTCTATCACTTTCACAACATTAAAGAGAAAACCGGAAGCTGCCATATTTAAATTTTTTTATTAATTTATTTTTGACATGACTGCCAACTGCTGCCAACTGTTGCTGTTTCTTTTTCAAACGTTATTCACCTGACAACGCATGCGCATTGCGCAGTTGTGAAGCGCAGTGGCAATGCAAGAAAAAATGGTGCTCTTGAAGAACTTCGTTGATGGTGAAATATCTTGAATATTGGGCTTGTTTTACCCTCAGACGTCGGCTTTTTTGTATTTCAAAGCAGTGTTGAAGAAGGAAATTATAATTCACATATGAATAGGCGTAGCATTGATACTTGGCACTGTAAGTGTAAGCATTGTTGCCTGGAGTTGAGGTGTCTGGTCAAGGAGTTGGCGGATCATTGCGTCGAATCCCATGCTCTAGGCCTGCCCCTGCCTAGGTCAACTAGAAGATTGCGAGTTTCAACTGACCAACTGTTTCTATCGTAATGCAAGTGATAGGTAATGCTAACTAATAGTTCTGTAAACAAGCTCAAAGCTTCCAAAAGCTCAAGAGACTTAGTCAACTTCGTCAACGAATCTGAAGGAACCCATAAGATTAAACTTTTCGAGAAAAGTGGCGAGGGGGACAGAGATAACGACGACGGTTGTACAATTCCACGCAATTCTCTATCTACTAAAGCGATTCTATCTCGAGAAAGGGCTGACAGCAGACTTAAACCTCGAATACATCTGAGAGATGAATTTCACATGGCGCAGGGAAGCTCAATGGACAGGAGAAGTACCAACATACGAGGCCGCGGAGGAGGCTTTTCGAGGAAAATGGAAAGAGAAAATGATACAAATTCCTCATCTCGTGGACGATTTCAAGAATCGTTGAGTGGCAAATCAAACTTTTCTGATGTGTCCACTTATAATTCCAAGTATAGTAATGATGCAGAGAGCAAGTCACGAATGGGTAAGTAGGCTACAGCCTCTAGGCATATGGATGGCTAGGGCTGAACATTATCAGGCCAGCATTTAGATGGCGATGTTAGGGTCTAGAATGTCACATGGCTGGCCGTAAATATACATGTACCAAGTCGTAGGATATGACCCTTAGCTCTACATCGTCCATTTAGGTTGCATTTCGTAAGGTCAACTGGGCTCAACCGTCTGTCATTGGGCAAATGGTACTAGGCCTAGGCCTAGCCTATGCTCGGGCTGGTCGAGCCCTGTCGACCTTACGGAATGCAATCTTAGAGAGATCTGGGTCCATTGTAGGCATAGCTGTGCAATTGGGTAAAAGTATACCACAGCATGTCATTTAAAATAGGCTACTTTGTTCAAGGAAAACACAATAACGTGCTTTTTATTAGGCTACAATTGAAATGACAAGTAATGAATCCTTAACAATAGTAATGTAGGCTAATCTGTGAATAAAACTATCAAATCGTCGTACGCAATGATATGAATCATCGACCAAAAGATTTAGAGTGTATTGCTGTGAAAGATAAAAATGGCTTGTCTCTGATTATGTTTTTTCCTGTTTTCAGACCATGCATTCAACATCTTACCAGAAGACTCGCGTATATCGAAAACCATTCGTCGTTTGAGCAGGGAGGAAGATTCAGAGAAGTTCTTGACACTTTGTCAACAGCTGCAGGTCAGTAGCAGTTTGGTTTCATTAAAAATTACGTTCACCATGCTCAGTTTTGCAATGACAAACATGGCTTCCACAATATACCAAGTAGTTGAATACATATGGTTCTTGGCTCGCACATGGCAAATAAGTGGCATGAACAAATTCACACAGTGCTCGACAATCGTAGCTGATACAAATTAGACATCAAGTTAGTTGTAATGTCTGGCGAGAGAACTGTCCAAACCTCTTTGAAACAAAATTACATGGTAAAGTGTACAAAACAGCTTCCATGACATTTCAGCTGTAGGCCTATGTGGTAGTTAGCCAATCGTCATCATGGATGTTATAAATTCACTTTTTGAACAACTCATTAGGGAAAAATGAAAAACTGCTGTTTAAAAAAAAAAAGAAATCAAGACATTCAATTTGATAATGGTAACTAATTATTGCATTTGAACTGATCTGCAAACTCTGGTTGATGGGGGGGTTTAGCCCCTGTGTTTGTTTGGTATTTGGATATTTTTGTAACCGATGTTGTGTTAATGCCACAATAGCCTATTTACATTTTTCCTTTACCTACAGGATTCGCTGATGGCAGTGGACAATGCACGGTATATAAGGCGGGCGTTTGATGACATAGCCAGTTCTTTGCGGGGCATATTGCATCGGGGTCCAGGTCCAGAAGCAAAGAACCAAATCTCGAAATGTCTCGGACGTGTGGGATTTGTTTTAATCGAACAAGATTTCAAGAGATATGCTGAGTGGATATTTTCTCAATACACAGCAGAGAGGGCGACGGACGTAAAGATGTTGCTACTGAAGGCCATGATTGAAACATTGAGGTTGGACAGTGAAAATCCCAAACTCAAGGATTTTTCTTCAGTAAGTTTTGCAATTTAAAATTGCCTTTGACAGGGGCGGACTGGGATAAAAAGGCACGAGAAGCTGGGTTTCGGGGGGGGGGGGGGGGGGGGGGCCCGCACGAGGTGGCGTGGCACAGCTGGGGTCTGGGGCAAACCCCAGCCGCCGGAGGCAAACACGCCGAAGCCATAAAAAAACTTTTGGGGTTGCATTAAATTTTATGGTCAAAAATACGATTTTAGGTTGCAATTAACAGAGGCCACCCTACCAATTACAAAATAATTTCCATTACATTCAATTAATTACATGGAATATTAATTACATGGAATATCAATTATAATTTCAAAATAATACTTATGGAGTGGGGTTAAGATTTTTTTAGCAATATACAGAGAAGTATTTACATCATAGGAACTTTCTGGTAGCAGCCCGGGGGCCCCGATTGCCAAAGGGCCGGATTTGCCCGGGGGCCTGGGATG
The DNA here is from genome assembly GCA_945910005.1 of Isoperla grammatica. NCBI lineage: Eukaryota > Metazoa > Arthropoda > Insecta > Plecoptera > Perlodidae > Isoperla > Isoperla grammatica. Next base: position 46,676,742 of record OX246743.1, on the reverse strand, counting down.
CGATCGCATCCCTGCATCCCTATTCCCTACTTAGTCCACGCCTTTTACGATGCACGGTTTAGCTGTTAAATGCAATTAAAACGTGATCCCAAGGCAGCCACTAGTGTTGTATGGGAGTCTAGTGAGGGTGTCTGTGTGATGCCAGAATAAGCCCCGTTTCCCTCTACGATGCACGGTTTAGCTGTAAAACAGGATTTAAAATTGATCCCAAGGCAGCCACTAGTGTTGTATGGGAGTCTAGTGAGGGTGTCTGTGTGATGCCAGAATAAGCCCCGTTTCCCTCTGCGATGCATGGTTTAGCTGTAAAATGCAATTAAAAATGGATCCCAAGGCAGCCACCAGTGTTGTTTGGGAGTCTAGTGAGGGTGTCTGTGTGATGCCAGAATAAGCCCCGTTTCCCTCTACGATGCACGGTTTAGCTGTAAAACAGAATTTAAAATTGATCCCACAGTAGCCACTAGTGTTGTATGGGAGTCTAGTGAGGGTGTCTGTGTGATGCCAGAATAAGCCCCGTTTCCCTCTACGATGCACGGTTTAGCTGTAAAATTCAATTAAAAATTGATCCCAAGGCAGCCACTAGTGTTGTATGGGAGTCTAGTGAGGGTGTCTGTGTGATGCCAGAATAAGCCCCGTTTCCCTCTACGATGCACGGTTTAGCTGTAAAATTCAATTAAAAATTGATCCCAAGGCAGCCACTAGTGTTGTATGGGAGTCTAGTGAGGGTGTCTGTGTGATGCCAGAATAAGCCCCGTTTCTCTCTACGATGCACGGTTTAGCTCTAAAATGCAATTATAAATTGATCCCAAGGCAGCCACTAGTGTTGTATGGGAGTTTAGTGAGGGTGTCTGTGTGATGCCAGAATAAGCCCCGTTTCTCTCTACGATGCACGGTTTAGCTCTAAAATGCAATTATAAATTGATCCCAAGGCAGCCACTAGTGTTGTATGGGAGTCTAGTGAGGGTGTCTGTGTGATGCCAGAATAAGCCCCGTTTCCCTCTACGATGCACGGTTTAGCTGTAAAATGTTGTTAAAGATTGATCCCAAGGCAGCCACTAGTGTTGTATGGGAGTCTAGTGAGGGTGTCTGTGTGATGCCAGAATAAGCCCCGTTTCCCTCTACGACAGGGCCGACTGGGATAAAATGGCCCGCGATGCTGGGTTTCGGGGGGGCCCGCACGAGGTGGCGTGGCGCAGCTGAGGTCTAAGGCAAAGCCCTAGCCGGCGGAGGCAAATACGCCGAAGGTGTAAACAATTTTTTGGGTTTGCATTGAATTTTAAATTAGGGCGCGATTAACGGAGGCCACCCGACCAGTAGCAAAATAATTTCCATTTTATTCAATTAATTACATTGAATATTTACAATAAATATAACAATAAATTCAATTATATTTTCAAATAATACTTAAAGAGTGGGGTTTAGATTTTTTTAGCAATATACAAAGAAATATTAGGAACTTTTTGGTAGCCGCCCGGGGGCCCGGACTGCCAAAGGGCCCGGATTTGCCCAGGGGCCCGGGATGCGATTGCATCCCGGCATCCCTAGCCAGTCTGCGCCTGGCCTTTGATAAGTTCCATGTAATTAATGTTTCAGATTTACATTTTTCCAGTAGCTGAGTAGACCTACTGCTAATGTTGCTGAATATTACATTTTCAATTTTGACTTCCAGTGTACTGTATCTGTAAGCCTACAAGAATATAGTATTGTCCTATATAGTGCTGACTGCTGGGTAGACTTAATTAAATCATTTTTTGTTTAGATGTTAACGTCACATCTGCAAACAGCTCTAGAGAACACAGACCTTCCAGAATTGACAATGGCGACTGTAGATGTTATAATATCAGTCACCGAAAGCTACCCTTCTGCATTCACCAAGTATTTCAGGGTATGTATGTTTTTTAAATAGGTACATTTTAAGTTTTATTTAAAAAAACGTAGGTAGGCTCCAAAAACCATTCAAGTCCTGGCCTAGTGCGTCTGGCTTTACCTCAGACCCCAACCCCATCCACCGGCTACAAGGGAGCTTATCCACTTGAAAATGATTTAATAATACCTTGTTGTCATTTCCACTGTGGCCTACCAATCTCCTTAATTTAGGTGTAACTAATGAGCGTGGATATTTTTCCAATAGGATACAGTGGACATTCTTGTGGGGTGGCACATTGACGGCAGTCACTCGGAAAACATCACATACTATGCCTCGCGCAGTTTACTGAGGCTGGGCCAGTATTGGGTGGCGGATCTTCCGTTCTCCGTCACGCTATTGGGCCAGTTCCTCGAAGACATGGAGGCCGACGAGGAAGACTTGGTGCAACTCGACTCGGACCGATCCTCGACGGACGAATCCGGCCACTCGCTCGAGGCGTGTCTCGTGAGGATCACTGGCCTCATAAAGGTGTTCAACACAGTCGCCAAGTGTCTCGGTCAGAACCTGAACCCGGCCACGTCACAGGTCGTGTCTTGGACGTTCCTCACCGACAACCTGGCCAAGATGCTGCGGACCGTCGTCAAGGCGTTGCACATCTCGCTGCACGAAGACCTCATCGTGACGGCCAACGAGTGCTGCTGCATCCTACTCTCGCTGCTCCAGTCGAGAGTCTCTCCCGCCCACGAGAAGCTGTACGAACTGATCGACATTCAGCTCGAGTACTACGCCCAGCTGGAGGACTTTACGGTGATATCCATGCTGAGGAACATCGCCAAGATCATCAGAGAGGTGAGCGCCAATCTACCGATGGAGTTGGTCCAGACGCTCCTTCGTCCCTCGTCGCCCGTTCTCCGGCTACGTTTCTCTCCGTCGGCCACCATCCAGAACGAAGTCCTCGCCGTCTACCACGCGCTGCTCAATCTCAAGAACATACCCCTCCTCCAGGAAGCGTACAGAAACGTGCTCGGTGACTTGGAGAGGGCCTACAAGGTGGTCCTGCCGTCGATACGGGAACTCGTACCCGAACCGAACCCCCACGCGGAAACGACCTACAACGTACACAGTGCCGAGTTTGTGGTGATGTTCCACCTCAAGGCGCTGACGGACCTCGCTAACGCGACGAACTCGATCATCGGCATGTGGGCCCTGAACCCGAGCATACTGGAGCTGCTGGCCGTACTGTTGGAGCCTTGCGACGGCCGGCTGAGTCCTCACCTGCAGCACTCGCTGCTCTACCTCCTGCACAGCCACTGTTCCAAGTCAAACAACTTCGTGTCGACCAGCGACTTTGTCAGCACCGGCCGGGACCAGGCCAGCATGTGCAACACGTTCGGCCTGCCGGCGAACCTCGGTCCCGAGGCTCGGTCCGTCTCCCCGACCAGTCGACACTTCTCCGTCATCCTACGACTACTCGCCAGACTGCTCGCCGAGGAGACCAAGGAGGAGATTCTCATACTCGTCCTGTCTTGGAGCCGCGAGGTGTTCTACCACTCCGAGGCGTACTTCAACTCGGTCCACGGCACGGAAGAGTTCGACGGCCTCATCGGTCTCGTGGTGAACGCCGGACGTAATCCCTCGCAGGCGATCGTGTCGAGGGTCGCGGAAAACGTCGAGCAGCTCCTCTCGATCAGGGAGGCCGAGTGGAAGCCGAGCCTGCTGACGTCGGTCGTGGACGTGTGCCTGTTCCACAGCAACTCCACGTCGCCGCGGGTGCGCAGGCACATCTCCCGCGTGTTGCCTCTGGTGCCCTGGGACATACTCGCCTCGCACGTCCACAAGACCCTGCAGACTCTCGCAGCGCAGAAGAAGGTCGACGCACTCTCGCTCGAGACGCTGACGACGGTGTCGCGAAGCCACATGGCCCGCGGTTCGTGCGGTGAGATGCGCGACCTGCAGTTCAAGAAGTTCATGGGCTACCTCCTGCAGGGCGTGGACCACGGCGCAGGGGACTGGCTGCAGGAGATGTTCCGACAGTGCTGGCCGCTGCAGTCGGCCGAGCGCAAGAGCGCCTCCGCGTTCGGCAGCCTCGCGCCCGTATCCAACGTGGTGTTGTTGCTGTGGGCGACGTGGGAGGCCGCCCGGCTGTGCGTGGGCGGCAAGCTGCGTACGCCCCTCGGCAAGGCGCTGGATACCTTCACCAGCATCGAGGGCGCCGTCAAGAGTCTCGCGAGGGAGCTCAACCAGCCGGAACACAGGCCGGACAACCGGAAGACGTTCGAACAGCGTCGCGTGCGTCTGCTACTCGAGTTCCTCGAACACCTGGAGAAGGCGATACACAACGCGGCCGAGGGATGCGCGACTGCCATGCTGCCGCCCCCCAAGCCCATACGCAGCTTCTTCCACACCAACAAGAGCGTGTGCGGCGAGTGGCTCAAGCGCATACGCATGGCGGTGATTGTGGTGGCCATACGGGCTGGCCAGGCCACCACGGCAGTCAGGCACGGACACTGCCTGCTACAGGGGTTGGCAGACGCAAACAACACGCAGGGGCCAGAGTTTGAGCAGGCCACCATGTACGTCTGCTGGGCGCTGTGCAAGCTACGCGAGCCGGAGGCCATCCAAGGTACGTTGACCAGTTTCTCTTTCGATAATTACGTTTGCTTGTAGAGCTTTGGTGCTACACACAGCTTCGGTGTAATTTATTGTGTTGCCAATGTAGTTTTTGCTACTGTAAGTGCCTCTATGTGAACGGTTTTTTTCTTTCCATGCTTCTTCTTCTTCTTCTCAAATGCCCACATTTGGCTATTATGCCATCATGCTGGATCTGGTCAACCAGTAGAGACACGCTTCTTTCTCCACCCATGCTTGGCATATCTTTTATTAATCTTATTTGTAATATTGTAATTATCAGTATTCCTACTTCAGATTTCTTTCTAATTAAGTAGGCTACATTCAAAATAACAATCATAATAATTCCTATAATAACAGTTTTTTAAATAGAATTCAGTTCTTTCAAACCCAAGTAGAGCCTTTATCCACTTTTTCGATGTACTTTGATTAAATACCGGTAATGTTGCACGGTTTCAATGTTGGCGGTTATCTTCCCTTTTATCTGCAAGCGATTTTCTGCTGTATGATAATTATTGTAAGTGGGTTCCCTGGGTCTTAGTCTCATGGACGGTGGTGACTGTTTGCAGGGTTGTACGCGTGGTGTCGTGAGGTGTCGGGCCGACGGTTCTACTGGCTCAAGGCCTCGTGTCAACAGGCTGCCGGCAAGCACGAGTCTGCAGCCGACGAATACCGCCGACTCCTGGAACAGTCTTCCCCCCGCCACTCCCCCACGCACGGGGCCCCCGCAGGAGACGAGAACGCTGCCCCTGCCCCCGGTCCCCGCGCCTCCAAGGGGGACCCCGACCCCCAGATCCTGGGCTTCATGGCGGACCGGCTGGCCGAGTGTTACACCTCCGTGATGAACTGGACCGACCTGCACAAGTGGAAGCTACGCGAGACGGAGCTGTGGTCCAACCAGAACGGAGGCACCCCGCTCAAGTACCTCCTCAACCACATGAGCGCGGACCACGTGATGGCGCTGAGAGAGTTCGAGGCCTGCGACTACGTTGCCGCCAGCGAGCTGACTAAATGGCCGACGCTGGAGCGCCCCGTACAGTTGCTGACGGAGGCCACGCGGTCTTGGAGCAGCTACAAGGCCATGTCGCTGGTCAACACAACGCTGACTGGCGTGGCGCTGCAGCTGGCAGGGGGGAGGGTCAGGCCCGAGGAGGCAGCGCACTGGACCGAGATGCTGGACGACTGCTTCAGTATGTCGCAGTGTTACCTGCAGGAGGGATTGCGTAACTCCCCCTCGGAGTTCCTGGACGAGACGATCGTGTTGCAGTACGCCACCGCGGGGCTGCAGTGCATCGTGGGGGGCAACAAGACCCACAACGCGTTCGCAATGACCGACAGCGCCTACGTGGGAGACATGAACACCTCCCTGATGACGCGCGTGCTGTGGTGGGCGCAGTGTTTCGACCTCCTGACCTCCGCGGGTCACTCGGACTACAACCGGCTGTGTCTGGAGGTGGTGAGGGCAGCGCGCAGGGAGGGCAACTACCGGGTAGCGCAGAGGCTGCTCCTCAACTACCTAGAGAAGGAGGAGGGCATCGTGATAGCCGGCAAGCGAACGCCCTCGCTGGAGGAGGTGGCCTCCAACGTTCTGACCCTCGACCTGTGCGACGAGACGCTGCCCGCGTGGAACGCAGAGCGCGTTCGGGCGTTCACCGAGGTGGCCAAGCTTCTGTACACGACGGAGCGCCACGAGAGGGCGGTGGAGATAGGCGTGTTCACGGCGATGGGTGTGTCACGACGCCTCACGGACGAGGTGACGGCAGAGCGCAGCGCCCGCCTGCTGATGATGCTGGCCGGGTGGATGACAGAGAGGCGGCTGGCCGGCCACGACATGGACGTGGGAAACCTGCTCGTGCTCAAGCTTATCAACGCGGAGAAGTCCCGACACGACCTCGCAGCCTTTGCCTTCGACGACGGGCCGGTCTCCGTGCCTCCGCCAGACATTGCCATCGGCTACCTGTTGCAGGTAACATCCTTGCTGCTCATTCAGGGCTGCTACTGGCAACTCTTCCAAAGAAATTACTGATAGAACAACTATTTAGCAACTCTTTAAGTCTTAAAAAAATGTATTTTCTTAATTCTCTGCCGATATAAATATTTTATGCAATCCACCTGTAGGATCTGGACATACCTTACTCAAGTGATAGAAATAAGTTGTGATTGAGATAATAATCTGGATGAGGTTTGCAAACACCCTAAAAACCTTCGTTTTATTGCCCATGTATATGTTTTTATTGTTTGGTTCAAGTTTGAGTTACATAATTTAAAATTCATTGTTCATTGTTTAGCTGGTTCAAAACCCCGTGAAAGTCGTGTGGTTCAAAGGGCTGATGTGTTGTGTCACAGTTGGCTGCAGCCCGGTGTCCCGACCTCTCCAAGACGTGGGAGGAGTACGCTGCCTGGTGTTACCGGTGGGGCCGCAAGGTTGTGGAGACGGACCTTGGTACCGGTCAGCTGTCTGACGTGGACAAGGCAGCCGTGCAGCAGCTCATGCCCAGGGGTGAGTCCACATCCATTACGATACTAGCAGTATTCTACAACTGAACTCAGGTTTACAACAGTTCTACTCATGACTCCATTTTTGTTGTATTTTTATTTATTTTATTTAGCATTTCATATACATTAATGTGGAAGCCGACGAGGCGCCGATTATTGAAGTAGTTAACGCTAGGGTCAAATGTATTTACAATGGCTTGAATACTTATTGCTTTATTGCTGTGTCGATTGCTTCTATCACGAATGAAGGGCCTACATGAAACAAGCAAGTGACGTGGCGATACTGTGGTGTTGGTCATCTAGTGTAAGTATTATGATTTTATTGCCTTAATAGTAGGCTATATTATTTATGATTTTTTCAGTTACTGGTACAAATGCTCTTCCGAAAGTGAAAGTACTTGCTCAAGACCAAGAAAATTACTTGAACAAAGTTATAAAAATTGTTTCTCAGCAACATGAATTTTGGGGAAAATTATGTATGGCGGGGTAAAGTACTAAGTAGTGATTTAATGTGATCCTCCAACCTTGTTTGAAGCAGAGATGTGTGTGTTGGCGTAGGCACCACTGTGGAGGAACTAGAGCGCGTGACGGCGATACTGAGCCAGACAAGATCGGTGGCCCGCGAGGAGGACATTGAGGGGGACGACATCAATACCTCGGAGATGATCAAGGGTCAACTGCTCAACGTTCGCACGCTCGCCACGGCCTCCGGTCAACAGCTGGACGCTCTGGTCGGCATCTGGAGGAACACGCAGCGCCGGATATACAGCTTCCTGCAGCAGGCGGCCACCGGCTACTTCAAGTACCTGCAGCTCTGCCCATACTCGGGTGAGTCCTCAACCCTCTTTCTATGTCTTATCTTCACTTGACCTCATTCAAGTACCTGCAGCTCTGCCCATACTCGGGTGAGTCCTCAACCCTCTTTCTATGTCTTCTCTTCACTTGACCTCATTCAAGTACCTGCAGCTCTGCCCATACTCGGGTGAGTCCTCAACCCTCTTTCTATGTCTTCTCTTCACTTGACCTCATTCAAGTACCTGCAGCTCTGCCCATACTCGGGTGAGTCCTCAACCCTCTTTCTATGTCTTCTCTTCACTTGACCTCATTCAAGTACCTGCAGCTCTGCCCATACTCGGGTGAGTCCTCAACCCTCTTTCTATGTCTTCTCTTCACTTGACCTCATTCAAGTACCTGCAGCTCTGCCCATACTCGGGTGAGTCCTCAACCCTCTTTCTATGTCTTCTCTTCACTTGACCTCATTCAAGTACCTACAGCTCTGCCCATACTCGGGTGAGTCCTCAACCCTCTTTCTATGTCTTCTCTTCACTTAACCTCATTTTTTTAGTTTTTTTATTTACTTTTTCTTTGTCTTTAAGACTTGGATATCATATCAGGTGCTACCCACAGAGACTTCAAGTGCCACTATTGGTGATACCTATCCAATCTAGCTGCTTTCCAAGTAGATAACTGTTGCATCTAGAGTCTGAATTCTGCAGTGATTATTTGCCTAGATTTGTTTTGAATTCTAATGTTTCAAATAGGTACGACATCAGTTCGGTAGGAGCTTAAACGGGTAACCGAATCCAAAACTAAACGTGCGAGTTGCTTCCCTTATAACCGTGTGTGGTATGCTCAGATGCGGAGGACTGCAAGACCATCACCGCCACGCTGCGCCTGTTGCGCCTGATTGTGAAGCATGCGCTGGAGCTGCAAGACCAGCTGGAGTCCGGCCTGGGCTCCACCCCGGTGAGGCCCTGGAAGGTGATCATACCGCAGCTGTTCTCTCGTCTCAGCCATCCCGAGCTCTACGTGCGGACAAGGGTCTCCGAGCTGCTTTGCCGCGTGGCAGAGGACGCTCCGCATCTCATCACGTTCCCCGCGGTGGTGGGGGCCGTGGCGGGGGGCGCCAGGCTCAGAGACATCACTCGCGTCAGGTAACACTGCAACATCAAGAACTATTTCCTAGTCCTACAATAATAACTCATTATTAGAGATAAAATTGTCTTTCTTTCTACCCATATTCAGAACCATAACAAAGCTACGACTGTACACATCCTGTTTATAGTGTCCATGATTGAGTTATTAGTAGCTCCTAATGTTGCGATGGTTTCAGCACGTCACGGCTCTTCAGTGCCGGTCTGTCGCAGCCAGAGGACGAAGAGGAGGAGGAAGAAGAAGAAGATGACGACGAGAGAAGCAGCGTGGAAGTGAACGTTCTCCAAAACTGTTTCCTTGCGATGGTCGACACTCTGTCCAAGCAGGTGAGACAAGATGGACTTGATAGTTGGAGGCGTAAGTTGAGATGAGATCCCGCGTCCACTTTCCCAAAGATTGAAATTCAAATTCCAGTTTAAGTGTGTATGGCACTAAAAATAGACTATGCATACTGGTAACAAAAATGAAGTAAATCACATACTTGAGTAAATTATTTTTAAAAGGAGTGAAATTACATTACTTTTTAATTCAGCTGAAATGTAATAAAATACTATGTAGTTACTGCAATAAAATGTAATTTTTTAAGTAAAGCGATACAATCTAATTATTAATACTATTTTCTCTCATCTCTAACGATGAGACAAGAAATTGAAGGCATTGCTTGTGTGTTTCAGGCTCCCGTGGCCATATCTCAGGTGCAGCTGGTTGTTTCCGAGCTACATCGCATCACTCTACTGTGGGACGAGCTCTGGCTCGGAACGCTCGTCCAACATCATGCCGAGATATCGAGGAGACTCGGACAGCTCGAGACGGAGATCAACCGAGTCGACGACAATCCCTCACTCACGATCACCGAGAAGGACCGGCTGATTGCCGAGAAACACCGGATCATACTCAAGCCGGCAAGTCTACGTTCCGAGGGGGAGGGCAAGCTAGCTAGCTACTGCATGATGTAGCTTTTGGCCTTATTTGTTGACTTTCTGTTCCCAGCTGGTGTTCATATTGGAACAGCTCCACGCGATCACGTCTGTGCCTCCTGAAACTCCACACGAAACGTGGTTCCAGGATAAATTTAGTAAGTACCGGACACAACCTATCAAAATGAAAGTAACTCTAAACCCAATTTTCGTACATTAATCGTTAATTGTTTCAACTAAAAGTGCACAGCTCGGCTTAGTCCTGTTTCATGTTATATAGAATGTTGTGCACGTTTCAGATGGCTACATAACGGACGCGCTGGCGAAGCTCAAGTCTCCGACCAACCCCCGCAAGCCCCAGGACTCTTGGCACCCCCTGAAGCTGCTGCAGTCTCGTCTGCAGCAACGCGCCAGCAAGCGCTCTGCGTACGCCATAAACATGTGCGACGTGAGTCCCGCGCTGGCGTCGCTCAAGGACACGGTGATCGCGATGCCCGGGGTGACTCCGAGCCCCGGTAAGATCATCACCGTGGCGGCCGTCGACAACTACATCACCGTGCTGCCCACCAAGACCAAGCCCAAGAAGCTCGTCTTCCACGGGAACGACGGGCGAATGTGAGCACCCTTCTTTCCAGATCTATATGAGAGATTGCATTTTCAAAATACAGTAACTTGAATACTGACGATTTTAGAGCAGCGTTTTGTCATTCTGATAATTTTCACACTACGTCACAGTCGATAATATTGAGCTACTTTTTAATTAGGAGCTACAAAATTTAATTTGTGTTAATACATATTTAATTGTTTTATAGCAGTCTAGTTCTTCTTTTATTTTTTTTTCAAAATTTAAATTGCAACTTGCTCGTGAAGTCATGTTTCAGGTCATGTGGTCATGTTTCAGGTACACATACCTGTTCAAGGGTCTGGAGGACCTTCACCTGGACGAGCGCATCATGCAGTTCCTCAGCATAGCCAACACGATGATGTCTAGTGAGCGCGGTGGCCACGACGGAACCTACCGCGCCCGACACTACTCTGTGATACCGCTGGGGCCGCGCTCGGGCCTCATCAGCTGGGTGGACGGGGTTACGCCTCTGTTTGGGCTGTACAAGCGCTGGCAGCAGAGGGAGGCGGCTACAGGCTCACTCAAAGGTATGTGTACTCCCGGTTCACTCTCGCAGTGACGTACAGTGACGATGGTGAGAGCAAGATGTTGTACAGCAAGCTTACCCCGCTGCGTTGTGTTTGTTGTAGGTCAGGTGACGGGTGGTGGGCACGGCAACGGAGCCCCGGTGATGCGTCCATCCGAGATGTTCTACAGCAAGCTTACCCCGCTGCTCAAGGAGAAGGGGGTGACCAACCTGGAGAACCGCAAGGAGTGGCCGCAGCCGATACTGCGACAGGTGCTCACTGAACTCATGGAGGAGACACCCAAGGACCTTCTTGCCAAGTATGCTCACTTCACTTGTTGCTCTAACTGTTTTAGTATATTAGCTAGCTACTGCATGGGTTATGTGATGCATCCTACCTAAAAACTGTGAGTTTTATCATAGTATTGTAGACTGTATCATTCATTATTCATTCAATTGATAGTTTTCAAAATTGAGAGGCACACCCGATAATATTGTATGTTGTGAGACGGTTGGACAACGACATTGCTTTGCTTGCAGGGAGCTGTGGGGTCACAGCGTGAACGCTGGGGGATGGTGGAGATCCACGCGAACCTACTCGTACTCGGTTGCCGTAATGTCCATCATCGGATACATCATCGGGCTGGGAGACAGACACCTCGACAATGTGCTGGTCGACCTGTCAACGGGAGAGGTGGGTACAGAGTACAGCCACTCGCTACTCTTACTCGATACACTCAGCACACAGGCAATAGAACTAATTAACAACATTCTTTTGTTTTGCAGGTTGTGCACATCGACTACAATGTTTGCTTTGAGAAGGGAAAGACCCTACGCGTACCCGAGAAGGTTCCGTTCCGCATGACGCCAAACATTCGTACTGCGCTCGGAGTCACTGGGGTAGAGGTGAGTACACAATACGTACAATGTATTACCTGTAGATATGAGGTCATTCCACAACTGATTCCATTAAATATGGCAAATCAATATCGATTCTGATACCTAAAAAATAAGTAGTATGTCTTAGTACCTTGGAATGTAGAAAGGAATGTCACACAAAGAATTACTGTGGTTTTGGTATTCCTTTCATAGCGACTGGTGCATCAGCAACACAACTCATGTCTAGAATTCTTTTATTTTTAATTTAGGCATGCTACATTTTGAATGTTTGTTAGATGTATTAATTACATAAATAGTTAGCTTTTTCTACTTTGCAATAATTTATAGTTTAGATTGTTATATTATTTTAATACCACATTGTAATGGCCACGTATCAACTAAACCAACGTCCGTAATTGTTGGCATATAATACCCCACAATTTCCTTTCAAATACTGAACAGTACTGTAATTCGGCCTTGCATCGAGTGTGTGCTTGCGTAATGTACGCACAACGAAAAGCATATCGGTCCCATCTTGAGGTTATTTTGTTTAAGTTTTACACTATAAAAAACTTAGACATCACAATTTTTAAGGAGTATGCATGTAGACTTACCTATTTATTACTCATTAGGCCAAGCACAGTTTATTACTCTCATGATCATACAGCCACCCTGCTTGCAAATTTGTTAAGACTAAACTAAATTAGCTCTACCGTTGCATTTTGGCTCAAGTTTCCTGTTCTGTATTTTCTCGAAGATATCAATAAAAACAGTCAACTTAGCGAGTTCGGTCCCCTTTACCCTTAATACACTGTCAACTGAGTGTCCATGTTCAATAGGCCCACATTTCTTGCCGGCCGCTGCTTCATTACACTTGTGTATGATCCAACGGTACTGCCGTCGTATCTGGCTCGGATTTCTTGATAAGTTCTATCCTACTGACAACGGAGATCTTATTCTTGAAAGTCTCGTCGTTTGCCGTGAAGGGTTGACGGTCCTTGTTAATGGATCGGCAGCGTAATATCAACACAAACGTCCGCTTGAACTCGGAGTTCTTCCAGGCGTAGATGATGGGATTCATGCCCGAGTTTGCCATAGCGAGGCTGAAGGCCACTTTGTACATCAGGATGGTCTCAGGAGAGTTGAGGAGGTTCAGCGATCTCAGGGTCGCCACCACGAAGTAGGGCAGCCAGCAGATGGAGAAACATCCCAGCACCAATAGCACCACCTGGAAGCAGGTTAGGATGGGTAGAGTTAGGACAAAATTAAAAAAAAAAATTAAAAAATTCTAAATTTTCTCAAAAACCTTCAAATTTAAAAAAATTACAATTTTTTGTAAAATTAAAAAAAAAATGGCAAAATTTCAGAAATAAAATTGGCAATCTTTTTTATAAAATTTAAAAAGAATAAACGAAACATTTGAAAAAATTGGGAAATTTTGCCAACATGCCTTGTTGTGTTGGGGAACATGGCCGCCAGTCTTACCTGCACAGACTTCCTATTGGTGGGCCCCTCCTCCCCCTCGTTGAGACCCCTCAGTCTCTTGCAGTGGCCGTCTGCCTCGCACCAGATGCGCCAGTAAACCAGGAACATGACCGCCAGTCTTACCTGCACAGACTTCCTATTGGTGGGCCCCTCCTCCCCCTCGTTGAGACCCCTCAGTCTGTTGCAGTGGCCGTCTGCCTCGCGCCAGATGCGCCAGTAAACCAGGAACATGGCCGCCAGTCTTACCTGCACAGACTTCCTATTGGTGGGCCCCTCCTCCCCCTCGTTGAGACCCCTCAGTCTCTTGCAGTGGCCGTCTGCCTCGCGCCAGATGCGCCAGTAAACCAGGAACATGGCCGCCAGTCTTACCTGCACAGACTTCCTATTGGTGGGCCCCTCCTCCCCCTCGTTGAGACCCCTCAGTCTGTTGCAGTGGCCGTCTGCCTCGCGCCAGATGCGCCAGTAAACCAGGAACATGGCCGCCAGTCTTACCTGCACAGACTTCCTATTGGTGGGCCCCTCCTCCCCCTCGTTGAGACCCCTCAGTCTCTTGCAGTGGCCGTCTGCCTCGCGCCAGATGCGCCAGTAAACCAGGAACATGGCGGCCAGTCTTACCTGCACAGACTTCCTATTGGTGGGCCCCTCCTCCCCCTCGTTGAGACCCCTCAGTCTCTTGCAGTGGCCGTCTGCCTCGCGCCAGATGCGCCAGTAAACCAGGAACATGGCCGCCAGTCTTACCTGCACAGACTTCCTATTGGTGGGCCCCTCCTCCCCCTCGTTGAGACCCCTCAGTCTCTTGCAGTGGCCGTCTGCCTCGCGCCAGATGCGCCAGTAAACCAGGAACATGGCCGCCAGTCTTACCTGCACAGACTTCCTATTGGTGGGCCCCTCCTCCCCCTCGTTGAGACCCCTCAGTCTCTTGCAGTGGCCGTCTGCCTCGCACCAGATGCGCCAGTAAACCAGGAACATGGCCGCCAGTCTTACCTGCACAGACTTCCTATTGGTGGGCCCCTCCTCCCCCTCGTTGAGACCCCTCAGTCTCTTGCAGTGGCCGTCTGCCTTGCGCCAGATGCGCCAGTAAACCAGGAACATGGCCGCCAGTCTTACCTGCACAGACTTCCTATTGGTGGGCCCCTCCTCCCCCTCGTTGAGACCCCTCAGTCTCTTGCAGTGGCCGTCTGCCTCGCGCCAGATGCGCCAGTAAACCAGGAACATGGCCGCCAGTCTTACCTGCACAGACTTCCTATTGGTGGGCCCCTCCTCCCCCTCGTTGAGACCCCTCAGTCTCTTGCAGTGGCCGTCTGCCTCGCGCCAGATGCGCCAGTAAACCAGGAACATGGCCGCCAGTCTTACCTGCACAGACTTCCTATTGGTGGGCCCCTCCTCCCCCTCGTTGAGACCCCTCAGTCTCTTGCAGTGGCCGTCTGCCTCGCGCCAGATGCGCCAGTAAACCAGGAACATGACCGCCAGTCTTACCTGCACAGACTTCCTATTGGTGGGCCCCTCCTCCCCCTCGTTGAGACCCCTCAGTCTCTTGCAGTGGCCGTCTGCCTCGCACCAGATGCGCCAGTAAACCAGGAACATGGCCGCCAGTCTTACCTGCACAGACTTCCTATTGGTGGGCCCCTCCTCCCCCTCGTTGAGACCCCTCAGTCTGTTGCAGTGGCCGTCTGCCTCGCGCCAGATGCGCCAGTAAACCAGGAACATGGCCGCCAGTCTTACCTGCACAGACTTCCTATTGGTGGGCCCCTCCTCCCCCTCGTTGAGACCCCTCAGTCTCTTGCAGTGGCCGTCTGCCTCGCGCCAGATGCGCCAGTAAACCAGGAACATGGCCGCCAGTCTTACCTGCACAGACTTCCTATTGGTGGGCCCCTCCTCCCCCTCGTTGAGACCCCTCAGTCTCTTGCAGTGGCCGTCTGCCTCGCGCCAGATGCGCCAGTAAACCAGGAACATGGCCGCCAGTCTTACCTGCACAGACTTCCTATTGGTGGGCCCCTCCTCCCCCTCGTTGAGACCCCTCAGTCTCTTGCAGTGGCCGTCTGCCTCGCGCCAGATGCGCCAGTAAACCAGGAACATGACCGCCAGTCTTACCTGCACAGACTTCCTATTGGTGGGCCCCTCCTCCCCCTCGTTGAGACCCCTCAGTCTCTTGCAGTGGCCGTCTGCCTCGCACCAGATGCGCCAGTAAACCAGGAACATGGCCGCCAGTCTTACCTGCACAGACTTCCTATTGGTGGGCCCCTCCTCCCCCTCGTTGAGACCCCTCAGTCTGTTGCAGTGGCCGTCTGCCTCGCGCCAGATGCGCCAGTAAACCAGGAACATGGCCGCCAGTCTTACCTGCACAGACTTCCTATTGGTGGGCCCCTCCTCCCCCTCGTTGAGACCCCTCAGTCTCTTGCAGTGGCCGTCTGCCTCGCGCCAGATGCGCCAGTAAACCAGGAACATGGCCGCCAGTCTTACCTGCACAGACTTCCTATTGGTGGGCCCCTCCTCCCCCTCGTTGAGACCCCTCAGTCTCTTGCAGTGGCCGTCTGCCTCGCGCCAGATGCGCCAGTAAACCAGGAACATGGCCGCCAGTCTTACCTGCACAGACTTCCTATTGGTGGGCCCCTCCTCCCCCTCGTTGAGACCCCTCAGTCTGTTGCAGTGGCCGTCTGCCTCGCGCCAGATGCGCCAGTAAACCAGGAACATGGCCGCCAGTCTTACCTGCACAGACTTCCTATTGGTGGGCCCCTCCTCCCCCTCGTTGAGACCCCTCAGTCTCTTGCAGTGGCCGTCTGCCTCGCGCCAGATGCGCCAGTAAACCAGGAACATGGCGGCCAGTCTTACCTGCACAGACTTCCTATTGGTGGGCCCCTCCTCCCCCTCGTTGAGACCCCTCAGTCTCTTGCAGTGGCCGTCTGCCTCGCACCAGATGCGCCAGTAAACCAGGAACATGGCCGCCAGTCTTACCTGCACAGACTTCCTATTGGTGGGCCCCTCCTCCCCCTCGTTGAGACCCCTCAGTCTCTTGCAGTGGCCGTCTGCCTTGCGCCAGATGCGCCAGTAAACCAGGAACATGGCCGCCAGTCTTACCTGCACAGACTTCCTATTGGTGGGCCCCTCCTCCCCCTCGTTGAGACCCCTCAGTCTCTTGCAGTGGCCGTCTGCCTCGCACCAGATGCGCCAGTAAACCAGGAACATGGCCGCCAGTCTTACCTGCACAGACTTCCTATTGGTGGGCCCCTCCTCCCCCTCGTTGAGACCCCTCAGTCTGTTGCAGTGGCCGTCTGCCTCGCGCCAGATGCGCCAGTAAACCAGGAACATGGCCGCCAGTCTTACCTGCACAGACTTCCTATTGGTGGGCCCCTCCTCCCCCTCGTTGAGACCCCTCAGTCTGTTGCAGTGGCCGTCTGCCTCGCGCCAGATGCGCCAGTAAACCAGGAACATGGCCGCCAGTCTTACCTGCACAGACTTCCTATTGGTGGGCCCCTCCTCCCCCTCGTTGAGACCCCTCAGTCTCTTGCAGTGGCCGTCTGCCTCGCGCCAGATGCGCCAGTAAACCAGGAACATGGCCGCCAGTCTTACCTGCACAGACTTCCTATTGGTGGGCCCCTCCTCCCCCTCGTTGAGACCCCTCAGTCTCTTGCAGTGGCCGTCTGCCTCGCACCAGATGCGCCAGTAAACCAGGAACATGGCCGCCAGTCTTACCTGCACAGACTTCCTATTGGTGGGCCCCTCCTCCCCCTCGTTGAGACCCCTCAGTCTCTTGCAGTGGCCGTCTGCCTTGCGCCAGATGCGCCAGTAAACCAGGAACATGGCCGCCAGTCTTACCTGCACAGACTTCCTATTGGTGGGCCCCTCCTCCCCCTCGTTGAGACCCCTCAGTCTGTTGCAGTGGCCGTCTGCCTCGCACCAGATGCGCCAGTAAACCAGGAACATGGCCGCCAGTCTTACCTGCACAGACTTCCTATTGGTGGGCCCCTCCTCCCCCTCGTTGAGACCCCTCAGTCTCTTGCAGTGGCCGTCTGCCTCGCGCCAGATGCGCCAGTAAACCAGGAACATGGCCGCCAGTCTTACCTGCACAGACTTCCTATTGGTGGGCCCCTCCTCCCCCTCGTTGAGACCCCTCAGTCTCTTGCAGTGGCCGTCTGCCTCGCGCCAGATGCGCCAGTAAACCAGGAACATGGCCGCCAGTCTTACCTGCACAGACTTCCTATTGGTGGGCCCCTCCTCCCCCTCGTTGAGACCCCTCAGTCTCTTGCAGTGGCCGTCTGCCTCGCGCCAGATGCGCCAGTAAACCAGGAACATGGCCGCCAGTCTTACCTGCACAGACTTCCTATTGGTGGGCCCCTCCTCCCCCTCGTTGAGACCCCTCAGTCTCTTGCAGTGGCCGTCTGCCTCGCGCCAGATGCGCCAGTAAACCAGGAACATGGCCGCCAGTCTTACCTGCACAGACTTCCTATTGGTGGGCCCCTCCTCCCCCTCGTTGAGACCCCTCAGTCTGTTGCAGTGGCCGTCTGCCTCGCGCCAGATGCGCCAGTAAACCAGGAACATGGCCGCCAGTCTTACCTGCACAGACTTCCTATTGGTGGGCCCCTCCTCCCCCTCGTTGAGACCCCTCAGTCTCTTGCAGTGGCCGTCTGCCTCGCGCCAGATGCGCCAGTAAACCAGGAACATGGCGGCCAGTCTTACCTGCACAGACTTCCTATTGGTGGGCCCCTCCTCCCCCTCGTTGAGACCCCTCAGTCTCTTGCAGTGGCCGTCTGCCTCGCGCCAGATGCGCCAGTAAACCAGGAACATGGCCGCCAGTCTTACCTGCACAGACTTCCTATTGGTGGGCCCCTCCTCCCCCTCGTTGAGACCCCTCAGTCTCTTGCAGTGGCCGTCTGCCTCGCGCCAGATGCGCCAGTAAACCAGGAACATGGCGGCCCAGACGAGTGCGAAGGCCGGGAGAATGACGAACACGACGTAGTTAGGATGCAACACCTCGTCTAGCTCGCAGACTACGGCCGTATCCCAGGTGTTCCAGTAGACCGGCACAGTAGACATGATGAACGAGTTGAGCCAGCCCATCATTATGATCACCACCACCGTCCTGGTTCAAAGGAAGAGACAACAAATACAGCTGGGATTTTTTTTTTTCACTTTACTCTAATTGCGTTAAAGTTTGGTTTTAGCTGTGTTATTTTATTCATTTTTCTACTTTCGTTTCAATATCAATTTTTTGTATTAATTTCACTTATAAATCTTGCAGTTACATTTTATATTTCTGGGTTGCAAAACATTATAGAGGTTTTTCCATCTGTAAAGATAAATTTTTGTGAGAAGAACATCGTAAAGGGGTTTTACTGTAGAGACAGATCCCATCTTTTCATTAAGTCAACATGGGGAAGCAATAGTATTAGAGTAGTTAAAGTGGTACCTGCTGGTCATGTAGCGCGTGTAGTGCAGTGGGTGGACGATGGCGATGTAGCGGTCGACGGCGATGGAGATGAGGTTGTAGACTGAGGCGCTGCAAGCGAGCACCATGAGGACGAACCTCATGAGACAGGTGGCCTTGTTGTGTCCGAGCCCGTTGCACAGGTAGAAGGTCATGTGGAACGGCAAGGTCAGCCCGAGGAAGAGGTCGGACACGGCCAGGCTCAGGATGAACTTGTTGGACAGAACCTTGGACAGGTTCCGGTTGCTCCTGAGCGCGATGATTGTCAGCGTGTTGCCACAGATCACCACCACCATCAGCGTCGCGTCGATCACCGTCCAGAAGGGGTTCACGGACTTGTCGTCGTAGTCCGTGGCCGAGTTGTTGCGGTCCGGTATGAGGATGTTTCCGCCGCAGAAGCCGTCGCTCTCGTGGGTGCCTGTCATGTCATCTCCTCGCTCCGAGCAACGTCTGTTTGCACTTAGCGAGAACTGGATCCAAGCCAATTTCAAGCAAAATTGCTATTTTGGCCCAGTTTTGCTGAGAGCTTTTGCGTGAGTGGTCGCTCGATTGCCAATGTGATCTGTCGACGCATCACATTAAGATAAACAGCTCGCCCACGTCCAATTAACTTCCGGCAACGTTGTGGATTATTTTCGGGTCTTGGGTGTGTCCGTGATTGCGCGGCACCCGTGTCTTGTTGACGTATCAAGTTACCATGCTTGCGTTTGCTAATTGATTCTTAATGTCTCTCATGTGAATAACCTTTGAATTTTGCCTACCTATGCCTTTGAGACCAAACTGATTATAAACCTCATCCACTTACTAGAAGTTTGTATTTGTATCTTGCAGTTAGTATTGCTGATGAAATTAGTGGACTTAGTAAAATCAATATCTGTCAATGACAAAGTCAACAAAATTTAATTTACTTGAAGAATGATATTAGTTCATTAACTCGGTTCAATCGTTTTTGTATCATTATTCGTAGAATTGTGGTTAGCATTGGATTAAATTAACAACACAATATCGGAGTTATCAACTGCTTTGTCAACACTGATGACAGTGAATTCTGTAGTTAATTTGCAAAAAACAAAAACTGATAAAGTTTACAGTTGTCTGATGAAAAACTTGTCATCGTGTGTTTGAATGGCGGCTCAGTGTTCCCGCAATACATTACGTGGCAAGTATGAACACTGTTGCACAATGGACCTTCAGGCTGTGTGAAACACAACCACAACTATCACAAAGCAAACCTTTCTTGGACTGACTGCAGAATGTCAAACGTTCATAGCACCTGTTTATGTCTTTGTATAAATAAATAATTACTGCAACACTGTTTATTTGGCTTGTA
Organism: Isoperla grammatica; assembly: GCA_945910005.1. NCBI lineage: Eukaryota > Metazoa > Arthropoda > Insecta > Plecoptera > Perlodidae > Isoperla > Isoperla grammatica. Next base: position 46,656,656 of record OX246743.1, on the reverse strand, counting down.
ACTGCTTTTTCTTGCTTTCACTTCACAGTATTGTATATATAGTATATTTTTTCTTTTTAGTATTAGTATATTAGTACCGGTATTTCACTCCGGTATTTCACTTCACAGTATTTTAAATCTGATAAAGGAAATATGGTTAAATGTATCAATCAAAGACGTGATACCAGAACATGAAATCGCAAATATATTTATAGTTTTAATTTTTCATTGAAAGATCTTCTTGACGTGTTGATCCCCCACAACCGACATTTAAGCGCGACGCTGGCTTGTCGGGTGTCCTTGAAATGTTGCAATGTTCTTCCGGTGACGCCCGGACTGATTGAGGGAGACTATCGCGACTGAGGCGAGCGGTGATAGATTGCGGCCGGCTCTGTTTGCACCTCCGAGTCCAGCTGGCCCACTTCTCACGGTATATCCCGCTGACGACGAGACTGAAAAAACACAATAACATCTCGTAATCATTTGTTGACCTCTGCACTGTTAACTCTCCACCCTTCTTAAGTAAACATTATTCGTTATTGATAGAATTCTTATCTGTTATCTAGACAGAAGTGAATATATAGACTAAGCTTGCCAGTCATTATAATGGCAGTTATTACACACAAGTCAGGTTTCAAAGTGGATTCATCACATTTATTGGTCAAAGCTGGATCAATATTGTTGCTTTTTTTAGAGGAAAACAGATTCATTTTTTATCTGTTTGAAAATGAGTTGGCAGATTTCCCGTGGACGTGTGTTGTTAACTACACTCCAATGAGCAAGGGCTATACTATCCGCACTATTGTGCGTTATATACAGATGTATTCGTGAGCATCTGAGTACAAACAACATGGATTTATGTACCTGAAACTTAAAATACATACTAATAATTGTTTAAAGTGTTTTAATTTAATACTATTTTCTATTTTGTTTGTAATGTCCACTTTGGTCTGGAATGATGGCATTGCCTGAAATGATAGCTTTAGTGTGAGTCTGTATCTGGTGATCAATAGGGGCAAATAATACATTTTTCATCTTTCTCCCGTAGTCGCCTCATTAGGCTTGTTACATTAAGGGTGTAGATAATAGATATATATATATATATATATATATATATATATATATGAACGTTCATTTCTACTCCAAGGTACTTTCATATTGCTTAATTATATTATAAGGTGACTGAATGAGGCTGCCCCTCATAAAGTTGGTGTGATTGGTCTGGGTGAGAGTTGAAGAAATACTAAAATGTGTCGGAAGATTCTGATAGACTGAGATATTGCCCTGCGTGCATGTGAAAGCACATCCAATGATAGACTGAGGTATTGCCCTGCGTGCATGTGAAAGCACATCCAATGGTAATCGGTATGAGATCAAATACAACTTTGATTTGGTTAAATATTTTGAAGGACACCTACCTTTAAAACTTGCGGTTGTGCATCTGTTTGTTGGAATGAAGTTCTGTATTCCTCAAGTGTTGTGCAAAAGCGTATTTGTTTGTGGAGAGCATTTTATGACGTGTACCTTTGCATTACCTCACATGAAATTAGTCTTCTTGTGAGCGCACAAGCTCGCCTCGCACTGTGATTCTCCCACAGTTAATGACAGTACATTTGGTCAGCACTCTGACCTTGGGCTGGTTTCAAGGCTATCAAGTCTAGTTCAAGAGGTAAATAGAAGAAGAAACCATTAAAATTACCTGTGTAACTAATATTGTAGTTTTTGCTTGGTAATGTTTGTTAGTGCAGCTCTAGCCATCGCCTGCAGAACTCATGCCGGCATTCGAACAGTCATTGTTAGCTGTGCCTTGTACACGATAGCCTGTTCGAAGGCTATTTAATATTTAGTTTATTTTGTATGCTACGTAGATAAATTACTGACAATTGGTGAGACACAGCCTTATACTCCTGGGCCCAGATTCACAAAGGTGCCTAAGTGCTAAGACGTCCTAGTTTAGGCAAATCTTAGTGATATAAATCACCAATATGTCGTTCTGCAATGTTATAAAGATAAAATATAGTAAAATATGAACAATTTAACTAATAATATTTGATTTGTGAATGTGTATTAATACCTAGACATGATTTATCTTGATTTATCTAGCTAGGATTTGCCTAACTTAGGACAACTTAGAGTTACGCATCTTTGTGAATCCAGGCCCTGCTTTGTATTGGCCCCCACAATATTACTACTTGTGGAGCACTGCACTTTGAATTTGCTGTAATCAACAACTGGTGATTCCCATTGGACACAATACAAGTCTTAGATTATAATTAACTTGTGTGTATAGCATAGCATAGCATAGAAGTTACCAGATTTGATCTGATTCCACCATAATTATGAACACTTTGTATCATTTAAAATAATCACGTGTACAATACCCAATTGAATGTAAATGTATAGTGTTTTAGTATAGTATGTACTTGTACATATAATTACCTGATGATTCGGCTGTATTTTGGAATAATCTTGCAAAAGTGATTAGCTACTTCCTTTACCCATGTCAAGTTCTTCCACCATTTATTGCCTCCCTTTCAGTCAATGAATCATGGACAGTCTGTCTAATGGCCCTTTTCTGTGGCTCAATCTGTGGGCATTGGCGTTCATTTCTTCAAACATTGATAATAATAGATCACTTCACTTGTTTTAATCGCCTTTGTCGGCAAATTCCTGGGAAATATTTCCTATCATCTTGCTGACTCCCCATATGCTGTCCTGACCGTGCATTGTGCACTTGTAGATTCTGGGAGCATTATAAGTAGTGAGTTGGTTCATTGCCAGAGGCAGGTGCAAATAAATTACAAGTTTTATTCTTCTTATCCACAAAAGCTACAAATTGTAGTTTGTAATTTAAATGTAATTATTATTATTGAGAATAATTAATAATGTAATTTATTTTATTTTATGAATGAATTATTAATATTAATTAATTGATTATATTAATATTAATAAAACAGAGCAACTCTGCGTGTGATGGCTGTTACATGTATTTGTTTGCAGGGAATCTTCCGTCTGACCTGCGAGCACGTGCTGAGGGTGATGAAGAAGAACCGCGAGATGATTCTGACGCTGCTCGAAGCGTTTGTCTACGACCCCCTCATAGACTGGACCCCGGGCAACGAGGCTGGGTACACGGGGGCCGTCTACGGAAGGGGCCAGGCCGTCGCCACGGAGACCAAGCAGAGCCGCAAGGTGCTCTTACTGCATTCATTTACTTATTTATCTATTTATTTATTTATTTATTTATTTATTTATTTATTTATTTATTTATTTATTTATTTATTTATTTATTTATTTATTTATTTATTTATTTATTTATTTATTTATTTATTTATTTATTTATTTATTTTTTTATTTATTTATTCATTTATTTATTTATTTATTTATCTATTTATTTATTTATTTATTTATTTATTTATTTATTTATCTATTTATTTATTAATTTATTTATTTATCTATTTATTTATTTATTTATTTATTTATTTATTTATTTATTTATTTATTTATTTATTTATTTATTTATTTATTTATAGGACAATTAGTGATTGGCTTTGCACTTGCCACGTTTCCCACATTGCAGCACTTCCTAGTTCAGACTCAAAGCTAAGGCACCTGTATATTGGTTAAGCATTAGTTGTCCTGTCTGTAATATATACTTGTGAGTTTTTGACACTATCACTATTGTGTTATATTTTTTTGATTTAGAAAGATGGTTTTAGAGTGGTTTTTGTTGGTAATCTTGAGTTTTTCTGGTCGAGGCTAGTATCTGTACGTCATGCGTTGCAACACTGTTTCAGGAGCTGGAACACGAGGTGACCCGGGCCATGTTCTGTGTCCGCATCACCGAGATCAGGTCGGACTGGCTGAGGAACCGAGACGACGTGTTGGACTCGTTTCCGGAGCTCGAGACCCAGCTCAACAAGTGGCTGCAGGTGCAGAACAGCATCAAGACGGCGGAGGAAGCCTTGCAGGTGCGTTCCATTGCTTTCCTTGCTTTACATCATTGTAACCATGACAACATCTTTAATTTAATGGCTACAAAGTGGGAAATTGTCGATATTGTAGGTAAATATCAATGTTGCGTTCTATCAGCGAAAACTCCGTGATATTATATGAAATCAACAATTTTTAATTTTTAATTTAAGTAGGCCTACCCTTACTGTCAGTTTAATTTGTGTGTGTGTATGTGTAGACATAGCTACATGAATTCTACACTAGTAAAGCCTAGAGTGATGCATCATTATTCATTAGACCTTTTTTAAAATTTTAATACATACTTTTTTTTTCCTTCTTGTGCCAAGATGGCTTTTTCAGCCATTCTTTTGTCTTACTATCCAATATAAAACAGCTTCCTTTTCTGGCCTGCTCATATCATTGGGCAGGGAGTCAATAAAAACCTTGAGGGCAGCACATCTAAAAAGATGTGCCCTGTCTTGTACATCAGAGCCACACAATTTGCACGTGGCTAAATGTTTAATCACATTTAGCCTAGTTTAATACCGCCCTGTGTGTGTTGTGTAGGACATATAGCCTAGCCTAGTTGTGTGTGTTGTAGGACTGCCACCAGCAGATAGCGCTGGTGAAGGAGGCAGAGGCTGCGTCCAACCACCCCCTGTACACACTGTCTCACCGCTACGCCAAGCATCGTGTAGGACATATAGCCTAGCCTAGTTGTGTGTGTTGTAGGACTGCCACCAGCAGATAGCGCTGGTGAAGGAGGCGGAGGCTGCGTCCAACCACCCCCTGTACACACTGTCTCACCGCTACGCCAAGCATCGTGTAGGACATATAGCCTAGCCTAGTTGTGTGTGTTGTAGGACTGCCACCAGCAGATAGCGCTGGTGAAGGAGGCGGAGGCTGCGTCCAACCACCCCCTGTACACACTGTCTCACCGCTACGCCAAGCATCGTGTAGGACATATAGCCTAGCCTAGTTGTGTGTGTTGTAGGACTGCCACCAGCAGATAGCGCTGGTGAAGGAGGCGGAGGCTGCGTCCAACCACCCCCTGTACACACTGTCTCACCGCTACGCCTAGCATCGTGTAGGACATATAGCCTAGCCTAGTTGTGTGTGTTGTAGGACTGCCACCAGCAGATAGCGCTGGTGAAGGAGGCAGAGGCTGCGTCCAACCACCCCCTGTACACACTGTCTCACCGCTACGCCAAGCATCGTGTAGGACATATAGCCTAGCCTAGTTGTGTGTGTTGTAGGACTGCCACCAGCAGATAGCGCTGGTGAAGGAGGCGGAGGCTGCGTCCAACCACCCCCTGTACACACTGTCTCACCGCTACGCCAAGCATCGTGTAGGACATATAGCCTAGCCTAGTTGTGTGTGTTGTAGGACTGCCACCAGCAGATAGCGCTGGTGAAGGAGGCGGAGGCTGCGTCCAACCACCCCCTGTACACACTGTCTCACCGCTACGCCAAGCATCGTGTAGGACATATAGCCTAGCCTAGTTGTGTGTGTTGTAGGACTGCCACCAGCAGATAGCGCTGGTGAAGGAGGCGGAGGCTGCGTCCAACCACCCCCTGTACACACTGTCTCACCGCTACGCCAAGCATCGTGTGGGACATATAGCCTAGCCTAGTTGTGTGTGTTGTAGGACTGCCACCAGCAGATAGCGCTGGTGAAGGAGGCGAAGGCTGCGTCCAACCACCCCCTGTACACACTGTCTCACCGCTACGCCAAGCATCGTGTAGGACATATAGCCTAGCCTAGTTGTGTGTGTTGTAGGACTGCCACCAGCAGATAGCGCTGGTGAAGGAGGCGGAGGCTGCGTCCAACCACCCCCTGTACACACTGTCTCACCGCTACGCCAAGCATCGTGTAGGACATATAGCCTAGCCTAGTTGTGTGTGTTGTAGGACTGCCACCAGCAGATAGCGCTGGTGAAGGAGGCGGAGGCTGCGTCCAACCACCCCCTGTACACACTGTCTCACCGCTACGCCAAGCATCGTGTGGGACATATAGCCTAGCCTAGTTGTGTGTGTTGTAGGACTGCCACCAGCAGAGAGCGCTGGTGAAGGAGGCGGAGGCTGCGTCCAACCACCCCCTGTACACACTGTCTCACCGCTACGCCAAGCATCGTGTAGGACATATAGCCTAGCCTAGTTGTGTGTGTTGTAGGACTGCCACCAGCAGATAGCGCTGGTGAAGGAGGCGGAGGCTGCGTCCAACCACCCCCTGTACACACTGTCTCACCGCTACGCCAAGCATCGTGTAGGACATATAGCCTAGCCTAGTTGTGTGTGTTGTAGGACTGCCACCAGCAGATAGCGCTGGTGAAGGAGGCGGAGGCTGCGTCCAACCACCCCCTGTACACACTGTCTCACCGCTACGCCAAGCATCGTGTAGGACATATAGCCTAGCCTAGTTGTGTGTGTTGTAGGACTGCCACCAGCAGATAGCGCTGGTGAAGGAGGCGGAGGCTGCGTCCAACCACCCCCTGTACACACTGTCTCACCGCTACGCCAAGCATCGTGTAGGACATATAGCCTAGCCTAGTTGTGTGTGTTGTAGGACTGCCACCAGCAGATAGCGCTGGTGAAGGAGGCGGAGGCTGCGTCCAACCACCCCCTGTACACACTGTCTCACCGCTACGCCAAGCATCGTGTGGGACATATAGCCTAGCCTAGTTGTATGTGTTGTAGGACTGCCACCAGCAGATAGCGCTGGTGAAGGAGGCGGAGGCTGCGTCCAACCACCCCCTGTACACACTGTCTCACCGCTACGCCAAGCATCGTGTAGGACATATAGCCTAGCCTAGTTGTGTGTGTTGTAGGACTGCCACCAGCAGATAGCGCTGGTGAAGGAGGCGGAGGCTGCGTCCAACCACCCCCTGTACACACTGTCTCACCGCTACGCCAAGCATCGTGTGGGACATATAGCCTAGCCTAGTTGTGTGTGTTGTAGGACTGCCACCAGCAGATAGCGCTGGTGAAGGAGGCGGAGGCTGCGTCCAACCACCCCCTGTACACACTGTCTCACTGCTATGCCAAGCATCGTGTAGGACATATAGCCTAGCCTAGTTGTGTGTGTTGTAGGACTGCCACCAGCAGATAGCGCTGGTGAAGGAGGCGGAGGCTGCGTCCAACCACCCCCTGTACACACTGTCTCACCGCTACGCCAAGCATCGTGTAGGACATATAGCCTAGCCTAGTTGTGTGTGTTGTAGGACTGCCACCAGCAGATAGCGCTGGTGAAGGAGGCGGAGGCTGCGTCCAACCACCCCCTGTACACACTGTCTCACCGCTACGCCAAGCATCGTGTAGGACATATAGCCTAGCCTAGTTGTGTGTGTTGTAGGACTGCCACCAGCAGATAGCGCTGGTGAAGGAGGCGGAGGCTGCGTCCAACCACCCCCTGTACACACTGTCTCACCGCTACGCCAAGCATCGTGTAGGACATATAGCCTAGCCTAGTTGTGTGTGTTGTAGGACTGCCACCAGCAGATAGCGCTGGTGAAGGAGGCGGAGGCTGCGTCCAACCACCCCCTGTACACACTGTCTCACCGCTACGCCAAGCATCGTGTGGGACATATAGCCTAGCCTAGTTGTGTGTGTTGTAGGACTGCCACCAGCAGATAGCGCTAGTGAAGGAGGCGGAGGCTGCGTCCAACCACCCCCTGTACACACTGTCTCACCGCTACGCCAAGCATCGTGTAGGACATATAGCCTAGCCTAGTTGTGTGTGTTGTAGGACTGCCACCAGCAGATAGCGCTGGTGAAGGAGGCGGAGGCTGCGTCCAACCACCCCCTGTACACACTGTCTCACCGCTACGCCAAGCATCGTGTAGGACATATAGCCTAGCCTAGTTGTGTGTGTTGTAGGACTGCCACCAGCAGATAGCGCTGGTGAAGGAGGCGGAGGCTGCGTCCAACCACCCCCTGTACACACTGTCTCACCGCTACGCCAAGCATCGTGTAGGACATATAGCCTAGCCTAGTTGTGTGTGTTGTAGGACTGCCACCAGCAGATAGCGCTGGTGAAGGAGGCGGAGGCTGCGTCCAACCACCCCCTGTACACACTGTCTCACCGCTACGCCAAGCATCGTGTAGGACATATAGCCTAGCCTAGTTGTGTGTGTTGTAGGACTGCCACCAGCAGATAGCGCTGGTGAAGGAGGCGGAGGCTGCGTCCAACCACCCCCTGTACACACTGTCTCACCGCTACGCCAAGCATCGTGTAGGACATATAGCCTAGCCTAGTTGTGTGTGTTGTAGGACTGCCACCAGCAGATAGCGCTGGTGAAGGAGGCGGAGGCTGCGTCCAACCACCCCCTGTACACACTGTCTCACCGCTACGCCAAGCATCGTGTAGGACATATAGCCTAGCCTAGTTGTGTGTGTTGTAGGACTGCCACCAGCAGATAGCGCTGGTGAAGGAGGCGGAGGCTGCGTCCAACCACCCCCTGTACACACTGTCTCACCGCTACGCCAAGCATCGTGTAGGACATATAGCCTAGCCTAGTTGTGTGTGTTGTAGGACTGCCACCAGCAGATAGCGCTGGTGAAGGAGGCGGAGGCTGCGTCCAACCACCCCCTGTACACACTGTCTCACCGCTACGCCAAGCATCGTGTAGGACATATAGCCTAGCCTAGTTGTGTGTGTTGTAGGACTGCCACCAGCAGATAGCGCTGGTGAAGGAGGCGGAGGCTGCGTCCAACCACCCCCTGTACACACTGTCTCACCGCTACGCCAAGCATCGTGTAGGACATATAGCCTAGCCTAGTTGTGTGTGTTGTAGGACTGCCACCAGCAGATAGCGCTAGTGAAGGAGGCGGAGGCTGCGTCCAACCACCCCCTGTACACACTGTCTCACCGCTACGCCAAGCATCGTGTGGGACATATAGCCTAGCCTAGTTGTGTGTGTTGTAGGACTGCCACCAGCAGATAGCGCTGGTGAAGGAGGCGGAGGCTGCGTCCAACCACCCCCTGTACACACTGTCTCACCGCTACGCCAAGCATCGTGTAGGACATATAGCCTAGCCTAGTTGTGTGTGTTGTAGGACTGCCACCAGCAGATAGCGCTGGTGAAGGAGGCGGAGGCTGCGTCCAACCACCCCCTGTACACACTGTCTCACCGCTACGCCAAGCATCGTGTAGGACATATAGCCTAGCCTAGTTGTGTGTGTTGTAGGACTGCCACCAGCAGATAGCGCTGGTGAAGGAGGCGGAGGCTGCGTCCAACCACCCCCTGTACACACTGTCTCACCGCTACGCCAAGCATCGTGTAGGACATATAGCCTAGCCTAGTTGTGTGTGTTGTAGGACTGCCACCAGCAGATAGCGCTGGTGAAGGAGGCGGAGGCTGCGTCCAACCACCCCCTGTACACACTGTCTCACCGCTACGCCAAGCATCGTGTAGGACATATAGCCTAGCCTAGTTGTGTGTGTTGTAGGACTGCCACCAGCAGATAGCGCTGGTGAAGGAGGCGGAGGCTGCGTCCAACCACCCCCTGTACACACTGTCTCACCGCTACGCCAAGCATCGTGTGGGACATATAGCCTAGCCTAGTTGTATGTGTTGTAGGACTGCCACCAGCAGATAGCGCTGGTGAAGGAGGCGGAGGCTGCGTCCAACCACCCCCTGTACACACTGTCTCACCGCTACGCCAAGCATCGTGTGGGACATATAGCCTAGCCTAGTTGTGTGTGTTGTAGGACTGCCACCAGCAGATAGCGCTGGTGAAGGAGGCGGAGGCTGCGTCCAACCACCCCCTGTACACACTGTCTCACCGCTACGCCAAGCATCGTGTGGGACATATAGCCTAGCCTAGTTGTGTGTGTTGTAGGACTGCCACCAGCAGATAGCGCTGGTGAAGGAGGCGGAGGCTGCGTCCAACCACCCCCTGTACACACTGTCTCACCGCTACGCCAAGCATCGTGTGGGACATATAGCCTAGCCTAGTTGTGTGTGTTGTAGGACTGCCACCAGCAGATAGCGCTGGTGAAGGAGGCGGAGGCTGCGTCCAACCACCCCCTGTACACACTGTCTCACCGCTACGCCAAGCATCGTGTAGGACATATAGCCTAGCCTAGTTGTGTGTGTTGTAGGACTGCCACCAGCAGATAGCGCTGGTGAAGGAGGCGGAGGCTGCGTCCAACCACCCCCTGTACACACTGTCTCACCGCTACGCCAAGCATCGTGTAGGACATATAGCCTAGCCTAGTTGTGTGTGTTGTAGGACTGCCACCAGCAGATAGCGCTGGTGAAGGAGGCGGAGGCTGCGTCCAACCACCCCCTGTACACACTGTCTCACCGCTACGCCAAGCATCGTGTAGGACATATAGCCTAGCCTAGTTGTGTGTGTTGTAGGACTGCCACCAGCAGATAGCGCTGGTGAAGGAGGCGGAGGCTGCGTCCAACCACCCCCTGTACACACTGTCTCACCGCTACGCCAAGCATCGTGTAGGACATATAGCCTAGCCTAGTTGTGTGTGTTGTAGGACTGCCACCAGCAGATAGCGCTGGTGAAGGAGGCGGAGGCTGCGTCCAACCACCCCCTGTACACACTGTCTCACCGCTACGCCAAGCATCGTGTAGGACATATAGCCTAGCCTAGTTGTGTGTGTTGTAGGACTGCCACCAGCAGATAGCGCTGGTGAAGGAGGCGGAGGCTGCGTCCAACCACCCCCTGTACACACTGTCTCACCGCTACGCCAAGCATCGTGTAGGACATATAGCCTAGCCTAGTTGTGTGTGTTGTAGGACTGCCACCAGCAGATAGCGCTGGTGAAGGAGGCGGAGGCTGCGTCCAACCACCCCCTGTACACACTGTCTCACCGCTACGCCAAGCATCGTGTAGGACATATAGCCTAGCCTAGTTGTGTGTGTTGTAGGACTGCCACCAGCAGATAGCGCTGGTGAAGGAGGCGGAGGCTGCGTCCAACCACCCCCTGTACACACTGTCTCACCGCTACGCCAAGCATCGTGGTAGGACATATAGCTAGCCTAGTTGTGTGTGTTGTAGGACTGCACCAGCAGATAGCGCTGGTGAAGGAGGCGGGGAGGCTGCGTCCAACCACCCCCTGTACACACTGTCTCACCGCTACGCCAAGCATCGTGTAGGACATATAGCCTAGCCTAGTTGTGTGTGTTGTAGGACTGCCACCAGCAGATAGCGCTGGTGAAGGAGGCGGAGGCTGCGTCCAACCACCCCTGTACACACTGTCTCACCGCTACGCCAAGCATCGTGTGGGACATATAGCCTAGCCTAGTTGTGTGTGTTGTAGGACTGCCACCAGCAGATAGCGCTGGTGAAGGAGGCGGAGGCTGCGTCCAACCACCCCCTGTACACACTGTCTCACGCTACGCCAAGCATCGTGTAGGACAATAGCCTAGCCTAGTTGTGTGTGTTGTAGGACTGCCACCAGCAGATAGCGCTTAGTGAAGGAGGTGGAGGCTGCGGTCCAACCACCCCCTGTACACACTGTCTCACCGCTACGCCAAGCATCGTGGTAGGACATATAGCCTAGCCTAGTTGTGTGTGTTGTAGGACTGCCACCAGCAGATAGCGCTGGTGAAGGAGGCGGAGGGCTGCGTCCAACCACCCCCTGTACACACTGTCTCACCGCTACGCCAAGCATCGTGTAGGACATATAGCCTAGCCTAGTTGTGTGTGTTGTAGGACTGCCCACCAGCAGATAGCGCTGGTGAAGGAGGCGGAGGCTGCGTCCAACCACCCCCTGTACACACTGTCTCACCGCCTACGCCAAGCATCGTGTGGGACATATAGCCTAGCCTAGTTGTGTGTGTTGTAGGACTGCCACCAGCAGATAGCGCTGGTTGAAGGAGGCGAAGGCTGCGTCCAACCACCCCCTGTACACACTGTCTCACCGCTACGCCAAGCATCGTGTAGGACATATAGCCTAGCCTAGTTGTGTGTGTTGTAGGACTGCCACCAGCAGATAGCGCTGGTGAAGGAGGGCGGAGGCTGCGTCCAACCACCCCCTGTACACACTGTCTCACCGCTACGCCAAGCATCGTGTAGGACATATAGCCTAGCCTAGTTGTGTGTGTTGTAGGACTGCCACCAGCAGATAGCGCTGGTGAAGGAGGCGGAGGCTGCGTCCAACCACCCCCTGTACACACTGTCTCACCGCTACGCAAGCATCGTGTAGGACATATAGCCTAGCCTAGTTGTGTGTGTTGTAGGACTGCCACCAGCAGATAGCGCTGGTGAAGGAGGCGGAGGCTGCGTCCAACCACCCCCTGTACACACTGTCTCACCGCTACGCCAAGCATCGTGTAGGACATATAGCCTAGCCTAGTTGTTGTGTTGTAGGACTGCCACCAGCAGATAGCGCTGGGTGAAGGAGGCGGAGGCTGCGTCCAACCACCCCCTGTACACACTGTCTCACCGCTACGCCAAGCATCGTGTGGGACATATAGCCTAGCCTAGTTGTATGTGTTGTAGGACTGCCACCAGCAGATAGCGCTGGTGAAGGAGGCGGAGGCTGCGTCCAACCACCCCCTGTACACTCTGTCTCACCGCTACGCCAAGGCATCGTGTGAGGACATATAGCTCTAGCCTAGTTGTGTGTGTTGTAGGACTGCCACCAGCAGATAGCGCTGGTGAAGGAGGCGGAGGCTGCGTCCAACCACCCCCTGTACACACTGTCTCACCGCTACGCCAAGCATCGTGTGGGACATATAGCCTAGCCTAGTTGTGTGGTAGGACTGCCACCAGCAGATAGCGCTGGTGAAGGAGGCGGAGGCTGCGTCCAACCACCCCCTGTACACACTGTCTCACTGCTATGCCAAGCATCGTGTAGGACATATAGCCTAGCCTAGTTGTGTGTGTTGTAGGACTGCCACCAGCAGATAGCGCTGGTGAAGGAGGCGGAGGCTGCGTCCAACCACCCCCTGTACACACTGTCTCACCGCTACGCCAAGCATCGTGTAGGACATATAGCCTAGCCTAGTTGTGTGTGTTGTAGGACTGCCACCAGCAGATAGCGCTGGTGAAGGAGGCGGAGGCTGCGTCCAACCACCCCCTGTACACACTGTCTCACCGCTACGCCAAGCATCGTGTAGGACATATAGCCTAGCCTAGTTGTGTGTGTTGTAGGACTGCCACCAGCAGATAGCGCTGGTGAAGGAGGCGGAGGCTGCGTCCAACCACCCCCTGTACACACTGTCTCACCGCTACGCCAAGCATCGTGTAGGACATATAGCCTAGCCTAGTTGTGTGTGTTGTAGGACTGCCACCAGCAGATAGCGCTGGTGAAGGAGGCGGAGGCTGCGTCCAACCACCCCCTGTACACACTGTCTCACCGCTACGCCAAGCATCGTGTGGGACATATAGCCTAGCCTAGTTGTGTGTGTTGTAGGACTGCCACCAGCAGATAGCGCTAGTGAAGGAGGCGGAGGCTGCGTCCAACCACCCCCTGTACACACTGTCTCACCGCTACGCCAAGCATCGTGTAGGACATATAGCCTAGCCTAGTTGTGTGTGTTGTAGGACTGCCACCAGCAGATAGCGCTGGTGAAGGAGGCGGAGGCTGCGTCCAACCACCCCCTGTACACACTGTCTCACCGCTACGCCAAGCATCGTGTAGGACATATAGCCTAGCCTAGTTGTGTGTGTTGTAGGACTGCCACCAGCAGATAGCGCTGGTGAAGGAGGCGGAGGCTGCGTCCAACCACCCCCTGTACACACTGTCTCACCGCTACGCCAAGCATCGTGTAGGACATATAGCCTAGCCTAGTTGTGTGTGTTGTAGGACTGCCACCAGCAGATAGCGCTGGTGAAGGAGGCGGAGGCTGCGTCCAACCACCCCCTGTACACACTGTCTCACCGCTACGCCAAGCATCGTGTAGGACATATAGCCTAGCCTAGTTGTGTGTGTTGTAGGACTGCCACCAGCAGATAGCGCTGGTGAAGGAGGCGGAGGCTGCGTCCAACCACCCCCTGTACACACTGTCTCACCGCTACGCCAAGCATCGTGTGGGACATATAGCCTAGCCTAGTTGTGTGTGTTGTAGGACTGCCACCAGCAGATAGCGCTGGTGAAGGAGGCGGAGGCTGCGTCCAACCACCCCCTGTACACACTGTCTCACCGCTACGCCAAGCATCGTGTAGGACATATAGCCTAGCCTAGTTGTGTGTGTTGTAGGACTGCCACCAGCAGATAGCGCTGGTGAAGGAGGCGGAGGCTGCGTCCAACCACCCCCTGTACACACTGTCTCACCGCTACGCCAAGCATCGTGTAGGACATATAGCCTAGCCTAGTTGTGTGTGTTGTAGGACTGCCACCAGCAGATAGCGCTGGTGAAGGAGGCGGAGGCTGCGTCCAACCACCCCCTGTACACACTGTCTCACCGCTACGCCAAGCATCGTGTAGGACATATAGCCTAGCCTAGTTGTGTGTGTTGTAGGACTGCCACCAGCAGATAGCGCTGGTGAAGGAGGCAGAGGCTGCGTCCAACCACCCCCTGTACACACTGTCTCACCGCTACGCCAAGCATCGTGTAGGACATATAGCCTAGCCTAGTTGTGTGTGTTGTAGGACTGCCACCAGCAGATAGCGCTGGTGAAGGAGGCGGAGGCTGCGTCCAACCACCCCCTGTACACACTGTCTCACCGCTACGCCAAGCATCGTGTAGGACATATAGCCTAGCCTAGTTGTGTGTGTTGTAGGACTGCCACCAGCAGATAGCGCTGGTGAAGGAGGCGGAGGCTGCGTCCAACCACCCCCTGTACACACTGTCTCACCGCTACGCCAAGCATCGTGTAGGACATATAGCCTAGCCTAGTTGTGTGTGTTGTAGGACTGCCACCAGCAGATAGCGCTGGTGAAGGAGGCGGAGGCTGCGTCCAACCACCCCCTGTACACACTGTCTCCCCGCTACGCCAAGCATCGTGTAGGACATATAGCCTAGCCTAGTTGTGTGTGTTGTAGGACTGCCACCAGCAGATAGCGCTGGTGAAGGAGGCGGAGGCTGCGTCCAACCACCCCCTGTACACACTGTCTCACCGCTACGCCAAGCATCGTGTAGGACATATAGCCTAGCCTAGTTGTGTGTGTTGTAGGACTGCCACCAGCAGATAGCGCTGGTGAAGGAGGCGGAGGCTGCGTCCAACCACCCCCTGTACACACTGTCTCACCGCTACGCCAAGCATCGTGTAGGACATATAGCCTAGCCTAGTTGTGTGTGTTGTAGGACTGCCACCAGCAGATAGCGCTGGTGAAGGAGGCGGAGGCTGCGTCCAACCACCCCCTGTACACACTGTCTCACCGCTACGCCAAGCATCGTGTAGGACATATAGCCTAGCCTAGTTGTGTGTGTTGTAGGACTGCCACCAGCAGATAGCGCTGGTGAAGGAGGCGGAGGCTGCGTCCAACCACCCCCTGTACACACTGTCTCACCGCTACGCCAAGCATCGTGTAGGACATATAGCCTAGCCTAGTTGTGTGTGTTGTAGGACTGCCACCAGCAGATAGCGCTGGTGAAGGAGGCGGAGGCTGCGTCCAACCACCCCCTGTACACACTGTCTCACCGCTACGCCAAGCATCGTGTAGGACATATAGCCTAGCCTAGTTGTGTGTGTTGTAGGACTGCCACCAGCAGATAGCGCTGGTGAAGGAGGCGGAGGCTGCGTCCAACCACCCCCTGTACACACTGTCTCACCGCTACGCCAAGCATCGTGTAGGACATATAGCCTAGCCTAGTTGTGTGTGTTGTAGGACTGCCACCAGCAGATAGCGCTAGTGAAGGAGGCGGAGGCTGCGTCCAACCACCCCCTGTACACACTGTCTCACCGCTACGCCAAGCATCGTGTGGGACATATAGCCTAGCCTAGTTGTGTGTGTTGTAGGACTGCCACCAGCAGATAGCGCTGGTGAAGGAGGCGGAGGCTGCGTCCAACCACCCCCTGTACACACTGTCTCACCGCTACGCCAAGCATCGTGTAGGACATATAGCCTAGCCTAGTTGTGTGTGTTGTAGGACTGCCACCAGCAGATAGCGCTGGTGAAGGAGGCGGAGGCTGCGTCCAACCACCCCCTGTACACACTGTCTCACCGCTACGCCAAGCATCGTGTAGGACATATAGCCTAGCCTAGTTGTGTGTGTTGTAGGACTGCCACCAGCAGATAGCGCTGGTGAAGGAGGCGGAGGCTGCGTCCAACCACCCCCTGTACACACTGTCTCACCGCTACGCCAAGCATCGTGTAGGACATATAGCCTAGCCTAGTTGTGTGTGTTGTAGGACTGCCACCAGCAGATAGCGCTGGTGAAGGAGGCGGAGGCTGCGTCCAACCACCCCCTGTACACACTGTCTCACCGCTACGCCAAGCATCGTGTAGGACATATAGCCTAGCCTAGTTGTGTGTGTTGTAGGACTGC
Source organism: Isoperla grammatica (assembly GCA_945910005.1). Classification (NCBI taxonomy): domain Eukaryota; kingdom Metazoa; phylum Arthropoda; class Insecta; order Plecoptera; family Perlodidae; genus Isoperla; species Isoperla grammatica. Next base: position 46,640,322 of record OX246743.1, on the reverse strand, counting down.
CACCAGCAGATAGCGCTGGTGAAGGAGGCGGAGGCTGCGTCCAACCACCCCCTGTACACACTGTCTCACCGCTACGCCAAGCATCGTGTAGGACATATAGCCTAGCCTAGTTGTGTGTGTTGTAGGACTGCCACCAGCAGATAGCGCTGGTGAAGGAGGCGGAGGCTGCGTCCAACCACCCCCTGTACACACTGTCTCACCGCTACGCCAAGCATCGTGTAGGACATATAGCCTAGCCTAGTTGTGTGTGTTGTAGGACTGCCACCAGCAGATAGCGCTGGTGAAGGAGGCGGAGGCTGCGTCCAACCACCCCCTGTACACACTGTCTCACCGCTACGCCAAGCATCGTGTGGGACATATAGCCTAGCCTAGTTGTATGTGTTGTAGGACTGCCACCAGCAGATAGCGCTGGTGAAGGAGGCGGAGGCTGCGTCCAACCACCCCCTGTACACACTGTCTCACCGCTACGCCAAGCATCGTGTGGGACATATAGCCTAGCCTAGTTGTGTGTGTTGTAGGACTGCCACCAGCAGATAGCGCTGGTGAAGGAGGCGGAGGCTGCGTCCAACCACCCCCTGTACACACTGTCTCACCGCTACGCCAAGCATCGTGTGGGACATATAGCCTAGCCTAGTTGTGTGTGTTGTAGGACTGCCACCAGCAGATAGCGCTGGTGAAGGAGGCGGAGGCTGCGTCCAACCACCCCCTGTACACACTGTCTCACCGCTACGCCAAGCATCGTGTGGGACATATAGCCTAGCCTAGTTGTGTGTGTTGTAGGACTGCCACCAGCAGATAGCGCTGGTGAAGGAGGCGGAGGCTGCGTCCAACCACCCCCTGTACACACTGTCTCACCGCTACGCCAAGCATCGTGTAGGACATATAGCCTAGCCTAGTTGTGTGTGTTGTAGGACTGCCACCAGCAGATAGCGCTGGTGAAGGAGGCGGAGGCTGCGTCCAACCACCCCCTGTACACACTGTCTCACCGCTACGCCAAGCATCGTGTAGGACATATAGCCTAGCCTAGTTGTGTGTGTTGTAGGACTGCCACCAGCAGATAGCGCTGGTGAAGGAGGCGGAGGCTGCGTCCAACCACCCCCTGTACACACTGTCTCACCGCTACGCCAAGCATCGTGTGGGACATATAGCCTAGCCTAGTTGTGTGTGTTGTAGGACTGCCACCAGCAGATAGCGCTGGTGAAGGAGGCGGAGGCTGCGTCCAACCACCCCCTGTACACACTGTCTCACCGCTACGCCAAGCATCGTGTAGGACATATAGCCTAGCCTAGTTGTGTGTGTTGTAGGACTGCCACCAGCAGATAGCGCTGGTGAAGGAGGCGGAGGCTGCGTCCAACCACCCCCTGTACACACTGTCTCACCGCTACGCCAAGCATCGTGTAGGACATATAGCCTAGCCTAGTTGTGTGTGTTGTAGGACTGCCACCAGCAGATAGCGCTGGTGAAGGAGGCGGAGGCTGCGTCCAACCACCCCCTGTACACACTGTCTCACCGCTACGCCAAGCATCGTGTAGGACATATAGCCTAGCCTAGTTGTGTGTGTTGTAGGACTGCCACCAGCAGATAGCGCTGGTGAAGGAGGCGGAGGCTGCGTCCAACCACCCCCTGTACACACTGTCTCACCGCTACGCCAAGCATCGTGTAGGACATATAGCCTAGCCTAGTTGTGTGTGTTGTAGGACTGCCACCAGCAGATAGCGCTGGTGAAGGAGGCGGAGGCTGCGTCCAACCACCCCCTGTACACACTGTCTCACCGCTACGCCAAGCATCGTGTGGGACATATAGCCTAGCCTAGTTGTGTGTGTTGTAGGACTGCCACCAGCAGATAGCGCTGGTGAAGGAGGCGGAGGCTGCGTCCAACCACCCCCTGTACACACTGTCTCACCGCTACGCCAAGCATCGTGTAGGACATATAGCCTAGCCTAGTTGTGTGTGTTGTAGGACTGCCACCAGCAGATAGCGCTAGTGAAGGAGGTGGAGGCTGCGTCCAACCACCCCCTGTACACACTGTCTCACCGCTACGCCAAGCATCGTGTAGGACATATAGCCTAGCCTAGTTGTGTGTGTTGTAGGACTGCCACCAGCAGATAGCGCTGGTGAAGGAGGCGGAGGCTGCGTCCAACCACCCCCTGTACACACTGTCTCACCGCTACGCCAAGCATCGTGTAGGACATATAGCCTAGCCTAGTTGTGTGTGTTGTAGGACTGCCACCAGCAGATAGCGCTGGTGAAGGAGGCGGAGGCTGCGTCCAACCACCCCCTGTACACACTGTCTCACCGCTACGCCAAGCATCGTGTGGGACATATAGCCTAGCCTAGTTGTGTGTGTTGTAGGACTGCCACCAGCAGATAGCGCTGGTGAAGGAGGCGGAGGCTGCGTCCAACCACCCCCTGTACACACTGTCTCACCGCTACGCCAAGCATCGTGTGGGACATATAGCCTAGCCTAGTTGTGTGTGTTGTAGGACTGCCACCAGCAGATAGCGCTGGTGAAGGAGGCGGAGGCTGCGTCCAACCACCCCCTGTACACACTGTCTCACCGCTACGCCTAGCATCGTGTAGGACATATAGCCTAGCCTAGTTGTGTGTGTTGTAGGACTGCCACCAGCAGATAGCGCTGGTGAAGGAGGCGGAGGCTGCGTCCAACCACCCCCTGTACACACTGTCTCACCGCTACGCCAAGCATCGTGTAGGACATATAGCCTAGCCTAGTTGTGTGTGTTGTAGGACTGCCACCAGCAGATAGCGCTGGTGAAGGAGGCGGAGGCTGCGTCCAACCACCCCCTGTACACACTGTCTCACCGCTACGCCAAGCATCGTGTAGGACATATAGCCTAGCCTAGTTGTGTGTGTTGTAGGACTGCCACCAGCAGATAGCGCTAGTGAAGGAGGCGGAGGCTGCGTCCAACCACCCCCTGTACACACTGTCTCACCGCTACGCCAAGCATCGTGTAGGACATATAGCCTAGCCTAGTTGTGTGTGTTGTAGGACTGCCACCAGCAGATAGCGCTGGTGAAGGAGGCGGAGGCTGCGTCCAACCACCCCCTGTACACACTGTCTCACCGCTACGCCAAGCATCGTGTAGGACATATAGCCTAGCCTAGTTGTGTGTGTTGTAGGACTGCCACCAGCAGATAGCGCTGGTGAAGGAGGCGGAGGCTGCGTCCAACCACCCCCTGTACACACTGTCTCACCGCTACGCCAAGCATCGTGTAGGACATATAGCCTAGCCTAGTTGTGTGTGTTGTAGGACTGCCACCAGCAGATAGCGCTGGTGAAGGAGGCGGAGGCTGCGTCCAACCACCCCCTGTACACACTGTCTCACCGCTACGCCAAGCATCGTGTAGGACATATAGCCTAGCCTAGTTGTGTGTGTTGTAGGACTGCCACCAGCAGATAGCGCTGGTGAAGGAGGCGGAGGCTGCGTCCAACCACCCCCTGTACACACTGTCTCACCGCTACGCCAAGCATCGTGTAGGACATATAGCCTAGCCTAGTTGTGTGTGTTGTAGGACTGCCACCAGCAGATAGCGCTGGTGAAGGAGGCGGAGGCTGCGTCCAACCACCCCCTGTACACACTGTCTCACCGCTACGCCAAGCATCGTGTAGGACATATAGCCTAGCCTAGTTGTGTGTGTTGTAGGACTGCCACCAGCAGATAGCGCTGGTGAAGGAGGCGGAGGCTGCGTCCAACCACCCCCTGTACACACTGTCTCACCGCTACGCCAAGCATCGTGTGGGACATATAGCCTAGCCTAGTTGTGTGTGTTGTAGGACTGCCACCAGCAGATAGCGCTGGTGAAGGAGGCGGAGGCTGCGTCCAACCACCCCCTGTACACACTGTCTCACCGCTACGCCAAGCATCGTGTGGGACATATAGCCTAGCCTAGTTGTGTGTGTTGTAGGACTGCCACCAGCAGATAGCGCTGGTGAAGGAGGCGGAGGCTGCGTCCAACCACCCCCTGTACACACTGTCTCACCGCTACGCCAAGCATCGTGTGGGACATATAGCCTGAGCCTAGTTGTGTGTGTTGTAGGACTGCCACCAGCAGATAGCGCTGGTGAAGGAGGCGGAGGCTGCGTCCAACCACCCCCTGTACACACTGTCTCACCGCTACGCCAAGCATCGTGTGGGACATATAGCCTAGCCTAGTTGTGTGTGTTGTAGGACTGCCACCAGCAGATAGCGCTGGTGAAGGAGGCGGAGGCTGCGTCCAACCACCCCCTGTACACACTGTCTCACCGCTACGCCTAGCATCGTGTAGGACATATAGCCTAGCCTAGTTGTGTGTGTTGTAGGACTGCCACCAGCAGATAGCGCTGGTGAAGGAGGCGGAGGCTGCGTCCAACCACCCCCTGTACACACTGTCTCACCGCTACGCCAAGCATCGTGTAGGACATATAGCCTAGCCTAGTTGTGTGTGTTGTAGGACTGCCACCAGCAGATAGCGCTGGTGAAGGAGGCGGAGGCTGCGTCCAACCACCCCCTGTACACACTGTCTCACCGCTACGACAAGCATCGTGTAGGACATATAGCCTAGCCTAGTTGTGTGTGTTGTAGGACTGCCACCAGCAGATAGCGCTGGTGAAGGAGGCGGAGGCTGCGTCCAACCACCCCCTGTACACACTGTCTCACCGCTACGCCAAGCATCGTGTAGGACATATAGCCTAGCCTAGTTGTGTGTGTTGTAGGACTGCCACCAGCAGATAGCGCTGGTGAAGGAGGCGGAGGCTGCGTCCAACCACCCCCTGTACACACTGTCTCACCGCTACGCCAAGCATCGTGTAGGACATATAGCCTAGCCTAGTTGTGTGTGTTGTAGGACTGCCACCAGCAGATAGCGCTGGTGAAGGAGGCGGAGGCTGCGTCCAACCACCCCCTGTACACACTGTCTCACCGCTACGCCAAGCATCGTGTGGGACATATAGCCTAGCCTAGTTGTGTGTGTTGTAGGACTGCCACCAGCAGATAGCGCTGGTGAAGGAGGCGGAGGCTGCGTCCAACCACCCCCTGTACACACTGTCTCACCGCTACGCCAAGCATCGTGTAGGACATATAGCCTAGCCTAGTTGTGTGTGTTGTAGGACTGCCACCAGCAGATAGCGCTGGTGAAGGAGGCGGAGGCTGCGTCCAACCACCCCCTGTACACACTGTCTCACCGCTACGCCAAGCATCGTGTGGGACATATAGCCTAGCCTAGTTGTGTGTGTTGTAGGACTGCCACCAGCAGATAGCGCTGGTGAAGGAGGCGGAGGCTGCGTCCAACCACCCCCTGTACACACTGTCTCACCGCTACGCCAAGCATCGTGTAGGACATATAGCCTAGCCTAGTTGTGTGTGTTGTAGGACTGCCACCAGCAGATAGCGCTGGTGAAGGAGGCGGAGGCTGCGTCCAACCACCCCCTGTACACACTGTCTCACCGCTACGCCAAGCATCGTGTAGGACATATAGCCTAGCCTAGTTGTGTGTGTTGTAGGACTGCCACCAGCAGATAGCGCTGGTGAAGGAGGCGGAGGCTGCGTCCAACCACCCCCTGTACACACTGTCTCACCGCTACGCCAAGCATCGTGTAGGACATATAGCCTAGCCTAGTTGTGTGTGTTGTAGGACTGCCACCAGCAGAGAGCGCTGGTGAAGGAGGCGGAGGCTGCGTCCAACCACCCCCTGTACACACTGTCTCACCGCTACGCCAAGCATCGTGTGGGACATATAGCCTAGCCTAGTTGTGTGTGTTGTAGGACTGCCACCAGCAGATAGCGCTGGTGAAGGAGGCGGAGGCTGCGTCCAACCACCCCCTGTACACACTGTCTCACCGCTACGCCAAGCATCGTGTGGGACATATAGCCTAGCCTAGTTGTGTGTGTTGTAGGACTGCCACCAGCAGATAGCGCTGGTGAAGGAGGCGGAGGCTGCGTCCAACTACCCCCTGTACACACTGTCTCACCGCTACGCCAAGCATCGTGTAGGACATATAGCCTAGCCTAGTTGTGTGTGTTGTAGGACTGCCACCAGCAGATAGCGCTGGTGAAGGAGGCGGAGGCTGCGTCCAACCACCCCCTGTACACACTGTCTCACCGCTACGCCAAGCATCGTGTGGGACATATAGCCTAGCCTAGTTGTGTGTGTTGTAGGACTGCCACCAGCAGATAGCGCTGGTGAAGGAGGCGGAGGCTGCGTCCAACCACCCCCTGTACACACTGTCTCACCGCTACGCCAAGCATCGTGTGGGACATATAGCCTAGCCTAGTTGTGTGTGTTGTAGGACTGCCACCAGCAGATAGCGCTGGTGAAGGAGGCGGAGGCTGCGTCCAACCACCCCCTGTACACACTGTCTCACCGCTACGCCAAGCATCGTGTAGGACATATAGCCTAGCCTAGTTGTGTGTGTTGTAGGACTGCCACCAGCAGATAGCGCTGGTGAAGGAGGCGGAGGCTGTGTCCAACCACCCCCTGTACACACTGTCTCACCGCTACGCCAAGCATGTATGATGTATGATGTATGATCTTTATTTTTTGAGGTTTAAGCTTACGCTTTTTACAACCTACCTTATTTACTATGTTAATTAATTTGAGTACAATAGTTCAGCATTTCTGCTCTAAGATTAGATTAAATTAAAACAAACAAAAAATATTATTACGCTTAGGACTAAATATACATGTTAACTACTACATATGTTGTTAATATCTAACATAACAAAAAATGAATATATATATATATATATAGGCAGTTGAACTAATGTAATTGCAATAAACTAAAAACTATGACATATAATGAGAAAAGATATATTGAATGGAGGACACAAAATCTCAATTACAATGCACTTACAGCCGGATAATACACAAACTGATGTCATGATAAGAATATATTTATTTTAGTACAGTAAATTACGTAAAAAGATATATATATATAATAAAATAATAATAATAAAAAAAAAAAAAAAAAAAAAAATATAAATATATATATCATAGGTTAATTTTAATTTAAATTTAATTTAACTTAACTTTACAACCAGGAAGTCAGGTGGTGTTTGGTTATTACTGTAGATGCTGATGCAGCTTATCGAGGAGAAATAGTTTAATTCGTTTTTTGAATAGAATGTTATTCAGGGATTTGTATGATAATGGCAGATCATTGTATTTTTTAAAACCATTATGCATGATACTAGCTTTTCCTAAATATGTACTTTGGATATTATTTAAGTGTAGGTCATTTTTAGTCCTGGTGTTGTGGGAGTGAAGGTGTGAGTTAGTTTTATATTCTAGGTTAGAAGCTATGGTTTTGTTGACAGCTTTGTGAATGAAAATGTATGTTTGATAGTCACATATGGATTGAACTGGAAGGATTTGGTGTTCGGAATACATGTCAGAACGATGAGTGGAAAATGGCAGGTTGAATATATTTCTTATAGCCCTGTTTTGTATGACGCTAATCTCTCGAATCTTATATTTTGGTGCTGCTCCCCATATAACGTTGAGATATTGTAGGTGACTATGGATAAAGGAGTAGTAAATTGACTTAAGGGTAGATGATTTTAGCACAATAGAAATTCTTCTCAGTATTCCTGTAATAGGGGTTATTTTTCCACGAATATGTTTAAGCTGTTTATCCCATTTTAAATCTTGTTGGAGAAGTAGACCTAAGTATTTTACATGAGATACAAGCTCAATTGGATGGTTGTTGATTGATAGCTGTAGTGAGTATTTTTCTCTACTAAAATGTTTACTGTTAAAAATCATGTAATTGGTTTTGATTATATTAAGAGATAGTTTGTTTTTAATTAACCAATTCATTATAATTTCTAAATCACGTTGCATTTCGTTAATAATTTCTGCAATGCATTTTCCAAAGTAAAATAGGTTAGTGTCATCTGCAAACGATTGAAGTTTGCCAGTTATCCCACATTGATAAAAGTCATTGATGTATATAAGGAAAAGAAGCGGGCCAAGGACTGAACCCTGTGGAACTCCACAGGAGATCAGCCCTCAGTCCCCCAAACATCGCCCATAGACACAAACTGACTTCTGTTATCTAAATAGCTTTTGAACCAGTCTAACGCAATACCCCTTATCCCACATATAGACATATAGCCTGAGCCTAGTTGTGTGTGTTGTAGGACTGCCACCAGCAGATAGCGCTGGTGAAGGAGGCGGAGGCTGCGTCCAACCACCCCCTGTACACACTGTCTCACCGCTACGCCAAGCATCGTGTAGGACATATAGCCTAGCCTAGTTGTGTGTGTTGTAGGACTGCCACCAGCAGATAGCGCTGGTGAAGGAGGCGGAGGCTGCGTCCAACCACCCCCTGTACACACTGTCTCACCGCTACGCCAAGCATCGTGTAGGACATATAGCCTAGCCTAGTTGTGTGTGTTGTAGGACTGCCACCAGCAGATAGCGCTGGTGAAGGAGGCGGAGGCTGCGTCCAACCACCCCCTGTACACACTGTCTCACCGCTACGCCAAGCATCGTGTAGGACATATAGCCTAGCCTAGTTGTGTGTGTTGTAGGACTGCCACCAGCAGATAGCGCTGGTGAAGGAGGCGGAGGCTGCGTCCAACCACCCCCTGTACACACTGTCTCACCGCTACGCCAAGCATCGTGTAGGACATATAGCCTAGCCTAGTTGTGTGTGTTGTAGGACTGCCACCAGCAGATAGCGCTGGTGAAGGAGGCGGAGGCTGCGTCCAACCACCCCCTGTACACACTGTCTCACCGCTACGCCAAGCATCGTGTAGGACATATAGCCTAGCCTAGTTGTGTGTGTTGTAGGACTGCCACCAGCAGATAGCGCTGGTGAAGGAGGCGGAGGCTGCGTCCAACCACCCCCTGTACACACTGTCTCACCGCTACGCCAAGCATCGTGTAGGACATATAGCCTAGCCTAGTTGTGTGTGTTGTAGGACTGCCACCAGCAGATAGCGCTGGTGAAGGAGGCGGAGGCTGCGTCCAACCACCCCCTGTACACACTGTCTCACCGCTACGCCAAGCATCGTGTAGGACATATAGCCTAGCCTAGTTGTGTGTGTTGTAGGACTGCCACCAGCAGATAGCGCTGGTGAAGGAGGCGGAGGCTGCGTCCAACCACCCCCTGTACACACTGTCTCACCGCTACGCCAAGCATCGTGTGGGACATATAGCCTAGCCTAGTTGTGTGTGTTGTAGGACTGCCACCAGCAGATAGCGCTGGTGAAGGAGGCGGAGGCTGCGTCCAACCACCCCCTGTACACACTGTCTCACCGCTACGCCAAGCATCGTGTGGGACATATAGCCTAGCCTAGTTGTGTGTGTTGTAGGACTGCCACCAGCAGATAGCGCTGGTGAAGGAGGCGGAGGCTGCGTCCAACCACCCCCTGTACACACTGTCTCACCGCTACGCCAAGCATCGTGTAGGACATATAGCCTAGCCTAGTTGTGTGTGTTGTAGGACTGCCACCAGCAGATAGCGCTGGTGAAGGAGGCGGAGGCTGCGTCCAACCACCCCCTGTACACACTGTCTCACCGCTACGCCAAGCATCGTGTGGGACATATAGCCTAGCCTAGTTGTGTGTGTTGTAGGACTGCCACCAGCAGATAGCGCTGGTGAAGGAGGCGGAGGCTGCGTCCAACCACCCCCTGTACACACTGTCTCACCGCTACGCCAAGCATCGTGTAGGACATATAGCCTAGCCTAGTTGTGTGTGTTGTAGGACTGCCACCAGCAGATAGCGCTGGTGAAGGAGGCGGAGGCTGCGTCCAACCACCCCCTGTACACACTGTCTCACCGCTACGCCAAGCATCGTGTAGGACATATAGCCTAGCCTAGTTGTGTGTGTTGTAGGACTGCCACCAGCAGATAGCGCTGGTGAAGGAGGCGGAGGCTGCGTCCAACCACCCCCTGTACACACTGTCTCACCGCTACGCCAAGCATCGTGTGGGACATATAGCCTAGCCTAGTTGTGTGTGTTGTAGGACTGCCACCAGCAGATAGCGCTGGTGAAGGAGGCGGAGGCTGCCTCCAACCACCCCCTGTACACACTGTCTCACCGCTACGCCAAGCATCGTGTAGGACATATAGCCTAGCCTAGTTGTGTGTGTTGTAGGACTGCCACCAGCAGATAGCGCTGGTGAAGGAGGCGGAGGCTGCGTCCAACCACCCCCTGTACACACTGTCTCACCGCTACGCCAAGCATCGTGTAGGACATATAGCCTAGCCTAGTTGTGTGTGTTGTAGGACTGCCACCAGCAGATAGCGCTGGTGAAGGAGGCGGAGGCTGCGTCCAACCACCCCCTGTACACACTGTCTCACCGCTACGCCAAGCATCGTGTAGGACATATAGCCTAGCCTAGTTGTGTGTGTTGTAGGACTGCCACCAGCAGATAGCGCTGGTGAGGGAGGCGGAGGCTGCGTCCAACCACCCCCTGTACACACTGTCTCACCGCTACGCCAAGCATCGTGTAGGACATATAGCCTAGCCTAGTTGTGTGTGTTGTAGGACTGCCACCAGCAGATAGCGCTGGTGAAGGAGGCGGAGGCTGCGTCCAACCACCCCCTGTACACACTGTCTCACCGCTACGCCAAGCATCGTGTGGGACATATAGCCTAGCCTAGTTGTGTGTGTTGTAGGACTGCCACCAGCAGATAGCGCTGGTGAAGGAGGCGGAGGCTGCGTCCAACCACCCCCTGTACACACTGTCTCACCGCTACGCCAAGCATCGTGTAGGACATATAGCCTAGCCTAGTTGTGTGTGTTGTAGGACTGCCACCAGCAGATAGCGCTGGTGAAGGAGGCGGAGGCTGCGTCCAACCACCCCCTGTACACACTGTCTCACCGCTACGCCAAGCATCGTGTAGGACATATAGCCTAGCCTAGTTGTGTGTGTTGTAGGACTGCCACCAGCAGATAGCGCTGGTGAAGGAGGCGGAGGCTGCGTCCAACCACCCCCTGTACACACTGTCTCACCGCTACGCCAAGCATCGTGTGGGACATATAGCCTAGCCTAGTTGTGTGTGTTGTAGGACTGCCACCAGCAGATAGCGCTGGTGAAGGAGGCGGAGGCTGCGTCCAACCACCCCCTGTACACACTGTCTCACCGCTACGCCAAGCATCGTGTGGGACATATAGCCTAGCCTAGTTGTGTGTGTTGTAGGACTGCCACCAGCAGATAGCGCTGGTGAAGGAGGCGGAGGCTGCGTCCAACCACCCCCTGTACACACTGTCTCACCGCTACGCCAAGCATCGTGTAGGACATATAGCCTAGCCTAGTTGTGTGTGTTGTAGGACTGCCACCAGCAGATAGCGCTGGTGAAGGAGGCGGAGGCTGCGTCCAACCACCCCCTGTACACACTGTCTCACCGCTACGCCAAGCATCGTGTAGGACATATAGCCTAGCCTAGTTGTGTGTGTTGTAGGACTGCCACCAGCAGATAGCGCTGGTGAAGGAGGCGGAGGCTGCGTCCAACCACCCCCTGTACACACTGTCTCACCGCTACGCCAAGCATCGTGTAGGACATATAGCCTAGCCTAGTTGTGTGTGTTGTAGGACTGCCACCAGCAGATAGTGCTGGTGAAGGAGGCGGAGGCTGCGTCCAACCACCCCCTGTACACACTGTCTCACTGCTACGCCAAGCATCGTGTAGGACATATAGCCTAGCCTAGTTGTGTGTGTTGTAGGACTGCCACCAGCAGATAGCGCTGGTGAAGGAGGCGGAGGCTGCGTCCAACCACCCCCTGTACACACTGTCTCACCGCTACGCCAAGCATCGTGTAGGACATATAGCCTAGCCTAGTTGTGTGTGTTGTAGGACTGCCACCAGCAGATAGCGCTGGTGAAGGAGGCGGAGGCTGCGTCCAACCACCCCCTGTACACACTGTCTCACCGCTACGCCAAGCATCGTGTAGGACATATAGCCTAGCCTAGTTGTGTGTGTTGTAGGACTGCCACCAGCAGATAGCGCTGGTGAAGGAGGCGGAGGCTGCGTCCAACCACCCCCTGTACACACTGTCTCACCGCTACGCCAAGCATCGTGTGGGACATATAGCCTAGCCTAGTTGTGTGTGTTGTAGGACTGCCACCAGCAGATAGCGCTGGTGAAGGAGGCGGAGGCTGCGTCCAACCACCCCCTGTACACACTGTCTCACCGCTACGCCAAGCATCGTGTAGGACATATAGCCTAGCCTAGTTGTGTGTGTTGTAGGACTGCCACCAGCAGATAGCGCTGGTGAAGGAGGCGGAGGCTGCGTCCAACCACCCCCTGTACACACTGTCTCACCGCTACGCCAAGCATCGTGTGGGACATATAGCCTAGCCTAGTTGTGTGTGTTGTAGGACTGCCACCAGCAGATAGCGCTGGTGAAGGAGGCGGAGGCTGCGTCCAACCACCCCCTGTACACACTGTCTCACCGCTACGCCAAGCATCGTGTAGGACATATAGCCTAGCCTAGTTGTGTGTGTTGTAGGACTGCCACCAGCAGATAGCGCTGGTGAAGGAGGCGGAGGCTGCGTCCAACCACCCCCTGTACACACTGTCTCACCGCTACGCCAAGCATCGTGTAGGACATATAGCCTAGCCTAGTTGTGTGTGTTGTAGGACTGCCACCAGCAGATAGCGCTGGTGAAGGAGGCGGAGGCTGCGTCCAACCACCCCCTGTACACACTGTCTCACTGCTACGCCAAGCATCGTGTAGGACATATAGCCTAGCCTAGTTGTGTGTGTTGTAGGACTGCCACCAGCAGATAGCGCTGGTGAAGGAGGCGGAGGCTGCGTCCAACCACCCCCTGTACACACTGTCTCACCGCTACGCCAAGCATCGTGTAGGACATATAGCCTAGCCTAGTTGTGTGTGTTGTAGGACTGCCACCAGCAGATAGCGCTGGTGAAGGAGGCGGAGGCTGCGTCCAACCACCCCCTGTACACACTGTCTCACCGCTACGCCAAGCATCGTGTAGGACATATAGCCTAGCCTAGTTGTGTGTGTTGTAGGACTGCCACCAGCAGATAGCGCTGGTGAAGGAGGCGGAGGCTGCGTCCAACCACCCCCTGTACACACTGTCTCACCGCTACGCCAAGCATCGTGTGGGACATATAGCCTAGCCTAGTTGTGTGTGTTGTAGGACTGCCACCAGCAGATAGCGCTGGTGAAGGAGGCGGAGGCTGCGTCCAACCACCCCCTGTACACACTGTCTCACCGCTACGCCAAGCATCGTGTAGGACATATAGCCTAGCCTAGTTGTGTGTGTTGTAGGACTGCCACCAGCAGATAGCGCTGGTGAAGGAGGCGGAGGCTGCGTCCAACCACCCCCTGTACACACTGTCTCACCGCTACGCCAAGCATCGTGTAGGACATATAGCCTAGCCTAGTTGTGTGTGTTGTAGGACTGCCACCAGCAGATAGCGCTGGTGAAGGAGGCGGAGGCTGCGTCCAACCACCCCCTGTACACACTGTCTCACCGCTACGCCAAGCATCGTGTAGGACATATAGCCTAGCCTAGTTGTGTGTGTTGTAGGACTGCCACCAGCAGATAGCGCTGGTGAAGGAGGCGGAGGCTGCGTCCAACCACCCCCTGTACACACTGTCTCACCGCTACGCCAAGCATCGTGTGGGACATATAGCCTAGCCTAGTTGTGTGTGTTGTAGGACTGCCACCAGCAGATAGCGCTGGTGAAGGAGGCGGAGGCTGCGTCCAACTACCCCCTGTACACACTGTCTCACCGCTACGCCAAGCATCGTGTAGGACATATAGCCTAGCCTAGTTGTGTGTGTTGTAGGACTGCCACCAGCAGATAGCGCTGGTGAAGGAGGCGGAGGCTGTGTCCAACCACCCCCTGTACACACTGTCTCACCGCTACGCCAAGCATGTATGATGTATGATGTATGATCTTTATTTTTTGAGGTTTAAGCTTACGCTTTTTACAACCTACCTTATTTACTATGTTAATTAATTTGAGTACAATAGTTCAGCATTTCTGCTCTAAGATTAGATTAAATTAAAACAAACAAAAAATATTATTACGCTTAGGACTAAATATACATGTTAACTACTACATATGTTGTTAATATCTAACATAACAAAAAATGAATATATATATATATATATAGGCAGTTGAACTAATGTAATTGCAATAAACTAAAAACTATGACATATAATGAGAAAAGATATATTGAATGGAGGACACAAAATCTCAATTACAATGCACTTACAGCCGGATAATACACAAACTGATGTCATGATAAGAATATATTTATTTTAGTACAGTAAATTACGTAAAAAGATATATATATATAATAAAATAATAATAATAAAAAAAAAAAAAAAAAAAAAATATAAATATATATATCATAGGTTAATTTTAATTTAAATTTAATTTAACTTAACTTTACAACCAGGAAGTCAGGTGGTGTTTGGTTATTACTGTAGATGCTGATGCAGCTTATCGAGGAGAAATAGTTTAATTCGTTTTTTGAATAGAATGTTATTCAGGGATTTGTATGATAATGGCAGATCATTGTATTTTTTAAAACCATTATGCATGATACTAGCTTTTCCTAAATATGTACTTTGGATATTATTTAAGTGTAGGTCATTTTTAGTCCTGGTGTTGTGGGAGTGAAGGTGTGAGTTAGTTTTATATTCTAGGTTAGAAGCTATGGTTTTGTTGACAGCTTTGTGAATGAAAATGTATGTTTGATAGTCACATATGGATTGAACTGGAAGGATTTGGTGTTCGGAATACATGTCAGAACGATGAGTGGAAAATGGCAGGTTGAATATATTTCTTATAGCCCTGTTTTGTATGACGCTAATCTCTCGAATCTTATATTTTGGTGCTGCTCCCCATATAACGTTGAGATATTGTAGGTGACTATGGATAAAGGAGTAGTAAATTGACTTAAGGGTAGATGATTTTAGCACAATAGAAATTCTTCTCAGTATTCCTGTAATAGGGGTTATTTTTCCACGAATATGTTTAAGCTGTTTATCCCATTTTAAATCTTGTTGGAGAAGTAGACCTAAGTATTTTACATGAGATACAAGCTCAATTGGATGGTTGTTGATTGATAGCTGTAGTGAGTATTTTTCTCTACTAAAATGTTTACTGTTAAAAATCATGTAATTGGTTTTGATTATATTAAGAGATAGTTTGTTTTTAATTAACCAATTCATTATAATTTCTAAATCACGTTGCATTTCGTTAATAATTTCTGCAATGCATTTTCCAAAGTAAAATAGGTTAGTGTCATCTGCAAACGATTGAAGTTTGCCAGTTATCCCACATTGATAAAAGTCATTGATGTATATAAGGAAAAGAAGCGGGCCAAGGACTGAACCCTGTGGAACTCCACAGGAGATCAGCCCTCAGTCCCCCAAACATCGCCCATAGACACAAACTGACTTCTGTTATCTAAATAGCTTTTGAACCAGTCTAACGCAATACCCCTTATCCCACATATAGACATATAGCCTGAGCCTAGTTGTGTGTGTTGTAGGACTGCCACCAGCAGATAGCGCTGGTGAAGGAGGCGGAGGCTGCGTCCAACCACCCCCTGTACACACTGTCTCACCGCTACGCCAAGCATCGTGTAGGACATATAGCCTAGCCTAGTTGTGTGTGTTGTAGGACTGCCACCAGCAGATAGCGCTGGTGAAGGAGGCGGAGGCTGCGTCCAACCACCCCCTGTACACACTGTCTCACCGCTACGCCAAGCATCGTGTGGGACATATAGCCTAGCCTAGTTGTGTGTGTTGTAGGACTGCCACCAGCAGATAGCGCTGGTGAAGGAGGCGGAGGCTGCGTCCAACCACCCCCTGTACACACTGTCTCACCGCTACGCCAAGCATCGTGTAGGACATATAGCCTAGCCTAGTTGTGTGTGTTGTAGGACTGCCACCAGCAGATAGCGCTGGTGAAGGAGGCGGAGGCTGCGTCCAACCACCCCCTGTACACACTGTCTCACCGCTACGCCAAGCATCGTGTGGGACATATAGCCTAGCCTAGTTGTGTGTGTTGTAGGACTGCCACCAGCAGATAGCGCTGGTGAAGGAGGCGGAGGCTGCCTCCAACCACCCCCTGTACACACTGTCTCAC
This sequence comes from Isoperla grammatica, assembly GCA_945910005.1. Taxonomy (NCBI): domain Eukaryota; kingdom Metazoa; phylum Arthropoda; class Insecta; order Plecoptera; family Perlodidae; genus Isoperla; species Isoperla grammatica. The sequence continues at coordinate 46,624,235 of OX246743.1, read as the reverse complement.
CGCTACGCCAAGCATCGTGTAGGACATATAGCCTAGCCTAGTTGTGTGTGTTGTAGGACTGCCACCAGCAGATAGCGCTGGTGAAGGAGGCGGAGGCTGCGTCCAACCACCCCCTGTACACACTGTCTCACCGCTACGCCAAGCATCGTGTAGGACATATAGCCTAGCCTAGTTGTGTGTGTTGTAGGACTGCCACCAGCAGATAGCGCTGGTGAAGGAGGCGGAGGCTGCGTCCAACCACCCCCTGTACACACTGTCTCACCGCTACGCCAAGCATCGTGTAGGACATATAGCCTAGCCTAGTTGTGTGTGTTGTAGGACTGCCACCAGCAGATAGCGCTGGTGAAGGAGGCGGAGGCTGCGTCCAACCACCCCCTGTACACACTGTCTCACCGCTACGCCAAGCATCGTGTAGGACATATAGCCTAGCCTAGTTGTGTGTGTTGTAGGACTGCCACCAGCAGATAGCGCTGGTGAAGGAGGCGGAGGCTGCGTCCAACCACCCCCTGTACACACTGTCTCACCGCTACGCCAAGCATCGTGTGGGACATATAGCCTAGCCTAGTTGTGTGTGTTGTAGGACTGCCACCAGCAGATAGCGCTGGTGAAGGAGGCGGAGGCTGCCTCCAACCACCCCCTGTACACACTGTCTCACCGCTACGCCAAGCATCGTGTAGGACATATAGCCTAGCCTAGTTGTGTGTGTTGTAGGACTGCCACCAGCAGATAGCGCTGGTGAAGGAGGCGGAGGCTGCGTCCAACCACCCCCTGTACACACTGTCTCACCGCTACGCCAAGCATCGTGTAGGACATATAGCCTAGCCTAGTTGTGTGTGTTGTAGGACTGCCACCAGCAGATAGCGCTGGTGAAGGAGGCGGAGGCTGCGTCCAACCACCCCCTGTACACACTGTCTCACCGCTACGCCAAGCATCGTGTAGGACATATAGCCTAGCCTAGTTGTGTGTGTTGTAGGACTGCCACCAGCAGATAGCGCTGGTGAAGGAGGCGGAGGCTGCGTCCAACCACCCCCTGTACACACTGTCTCACCGCTACGCCAAGCATCGTGTAGGACATATAGCCTAGCCTAGTTGTGTGTGTTGTAGGACTGCCACCAGCAGATAGCGCTGGTGAAGGAGGCGGAGGCTGCGTCCAACCACCCCCTGTACACACTGTCTCACCGCTACGCCAAGCATTGTGTAGGACATATAGCCTAGCCTAGTTGTGTGTGTTGTAGGACTGCCACCAGCAGATAGCGCTGGTGAAGGAGGCGGAGGCTGCGTCCAACCACCCCCTGTACACACTGTCTCACCGCTACGCCAAGCATCGTGTAGGACATATAGCCTAGCCTAGTTGTGTGTGTTGTAGGACTGCCACCAGCAGATAGCGCTAGTGAAGGAGGCGGAGGCTGCGTCCAACCACCCCCTGTACACACTGTCTCACCGCTACGCCAAGCATCGTGTAGGACATATAGCCTAGCCTAGTTGTGTGTGTTGTAGGACTGCCACCAGCAGATAGCGCTGGTGAAGGAGGCGGAGGCTGCGTCCAACCACCCCCTGTACACACTGTCTCACCGCTACGCCAAGCATCGTGTAGGACATATAGCCTAGCCTAGTTGTGTGTGTTGTAGGACTGCCACCAGCAGATAGCGCTGGTGAAGGAGGCGGAGGCTGCGTCCAACCACCCCCTGTACACACTGTCTCACCGCTACGCCAAGCATCGTGTAGGACATATAGCCTAGCCTAGTTGTGTGTGTTGTAGGACTGCCACCAGCAGATAGCGCTGGTGAAGGAGGCGGAGGCTGCGTCCAACCACCCCCTGTACACACTGTCTCACCGCTACGCCAAGCATCGTGTAGGACATATAGCCTAGCCTAGTTGTGTGTGTTGTAGGACTGCCACCAGCAGATAGCGCTGGTGAAGGAGGCGGAGGCTGCGTCCAACCACCCCCTGTACACACTGTCTCACCGCTACGCCAAGCATCGTGTAGGACATATAGCCTAGCCTAGTTGTGTGTGTTGTAGGACTGCCACCAGCAGATAGCGCTGGTGAAGGAGGCGGAGGCTGCGTCCAACCACCCCCTGTACACACTGTCTCACCGCTACGCCAAGCATCGTGTAGGACATATAGCCTAGCCTAGTTGTGTGTGTTGTAGGACTGCCACCAGCAGATAGCGCTGGTGAAGGAGGCGGAGGCTGCGTCCAACCACCCCCTGTACACACTGTCTCACCGCTACGCCAAGCATCGTGTGGGACATATAGCCTAGCCTAGTTGTGTGTGTTGTAGGACTGCCACCAGCAGATAGCGCTGGTGAAGGAGGCGGAGGCTGCGTCCAACCACCCCCTGTACACACTGTCTCACCGCTACGCCAAGCATCGTGTGGGACATATAGCCTAGCCTAGTTGTGTGTGTTGTAGGACTGCCACCAGCAGATAGCGCTGGTGAAGGAGGCGGAGGCTGCGTCCAACCACCCCCTGTACACACTGTCTCACCGCTACGCCAAGCATCGTGTGGGACATATAGCCTGAGCCTAGTTGTGTGTGTTGTAGGACTGCCACCAGCAGATAGCGCTGGTGAAGGAGGCGGAGGCTGCGTCCAACCACCCCCTGTACACACTGTCTCACCGCTACGCCAAGCATCGTGTGGGACATATAGCCTAGCCTAGTTGTGTGTGTTGTAGGACTGCCACCAGCAGATAGCGCTGGTGAAGGAGGCGGAGGCTGCGTCCAACCACCCCCTGTACACACTGTCTCACCGCTACGCCTAGCATCGTGTAGGACATATAGCCTAGCCTAGTTGTGTGTGTTGTAGGACTGCCACCAGCAGATAGCGCTGGTGAAGGAGGCGGAGGCTGCGTCCAACCACCCCCTGTACACACTGTCTCACCGCTACGCCAAGCATCGTGTAGGACATATAGCCTAGCCTAGTTGTGTGTGTTGTAGGACTGCCACCAGCAGATAGCGCTGGTGAAGGAGGCGGAGGCTGCGTCCAACCACCCCCTGTACACACTGTCTCACCGCTACGCCAAGCATCGTGTAGGACATATAGCCTAGCCTAGTTGTGTGTGTTGTAGGACTGCCACCAGCAGATAGCGCTGGTGAAGGAGGCGGAGGCTGCGTCCAACCACCCCCTGTACACACTGTCTCACCGCTACGCCAAGCATCGTGTAGGACATATAGCCTAGCCTAGTTGTGTGTGTTGTAGGACTGCCACCAGCAGATAGCGCTGGTGAAGGAGGCGGAGGCTGCGTCCAACCACCCCCTGTACACACTGTCTCACCGCTACGCCAAGCATCGTGTAGGACATATAGCCTAGCCTAGTTGTGTGTGTTGTAGGACTGCCACCAGCAGATAGCGCTGGTGAAGGAGGCGGAGGCTGCGTCCAACCACCCCCTGTACACACTGTCTCACCGCTACGCCAAGCATCGTGTGGGACATATAGCCTAGCCTAGTTGTGTGTGTTGTAGGACTGCCACCAGCAGATAGCGCTGGTGAAGGAGGCGGAGGCTGCGTCCAACCACCCCCTGTACACACTGTCTCACCGCTACGCCAAGCATCGTGTAGGACATATAGCCTAGCCTAGTTGTGTGTGTTGTAGGACTGCCACCAGCAGATAGCGCTGGTGAAGGAGGCGGAGGCTGCGTCCAACCACCCCCTGTACACACTGTCTCACCGCTACGCCAAGCATCGTGTGGGACATATAGCCTAGCCTAGTTGTGTGTGTTGTAGGACTGCCACCAGCAGATAGCGCTGGTGAAGGAGGCGGAGGCTGCGTCCAACCACCCCCTGTACACACTGTCTCACCGCTACGCCAAGCATCGTGTAGGACATATAGCCTAGCCTAGTTGTGTGTGTTGTAGGACTGCCACCAGCAGATAGCGCTGGTGAAGGAGGCGGAGGCTGCGTCCAACCACCCCCTGTACACACTGTCTCACCGCTACGCCAAGCATCGTGTAGGACATATAGCCTAGCCTAGTTGTGTGTGTTGTAGGACTGCCACCAGCAGATAGCGCTGGTGAAGGAGGCGGAGGCTGCGTCCAACCACCCCCTGTACACACTGTCTCACCGCTACGCCAAGCATCGTGTAGGACATATAGCCTAGCCTAGTTGTGTGTGTTGTAGGACTGCCACCAGCAGATAGCGCTGGTGAAGGAGGCGGAGGCTGCGTCCAACCACCCCCTGTACACACTGTCTCACCGCTACGCCAAGCATCGTGTGGGACATATAGCCTAGCCTAGTTGTGTGTGTTGTAGGACTGCCACCAGCAGATAGCGCTGGTGAAGGAGGCGGAGGCTGCCTCCAACCACCCCCTGTACACACTGTCTCACCGCTACGCCAAGCATCGTGTGGGACATATAGCCTAGCCTAGTTGTGTGTGTTGTAGGACTGCCACCAGCAGATAGCGCTGGTGAAGGAGGCGGAGGCTGCGTCCAACCACCCCCTGTACACACTGTCTCACCGCTACGCCAAGCATCGTGTAGGACATATAGCCTAGCCTAGTTGTGTGTGTTGTAGGACTGCCACCAGCAGAGAGCGCTGGTGAAGGAGGCGGAGGCTGCGTCCAACCACCCCCTGTACACACTGTCTCACCGCTACGCCAAGCATCGTGTGGGACATATAGCCTAGCCTAGTTGTGTGTGTTGTAGGACTGCCACCAGCAGATAGCGCTGGTGAAGGAGGCGGAGGCTGCGTCCAACTACCCCCTGTACACACTGTCTCACCGCTACGCCAAGCATCGTGTAGGACATATAGCCTAGCCTAGTTGTGTGTGTTGTAGGACTGCCACCAGCAGATAGCGCTGGTGAAGGAGGCGGAGGCTGCGTCCAACCACCCCCTGTACACACTGTCTCACCGCTACGCCAAGCATCGTGTGGGACATATAGCCTAGCCTAGTTGTGTGTGTTGTAGGACTGCCACCAGCAGATAGCGCTGGTGAAGGAGGCGGAGGCTGCGTCCAACCACCCCCTGTACACACTGTCTCACCGCTACGCCAAGCATCGTGTGGGACATATAGCCTAGCCTAGTTGTGTGTGTTGTAGGACTGCCACCAGCAGATAGCGCTGGTGAAGGAGGCGGAGGCTGCGTCCAACCACCCCCTGTACACACTGTCTCACCGCTACGCCAAGCATCGTGTAGGACATATAGCCTAGCCTAGTTGTGTGTGTTGTAGGACTGCCACCAGCAGATAGCGCTGGTGAAGGAGGCGGAGGCTGTGTCCAACCACCCCCTGTACACACTGTCTCACCGCTACGCCAAGCATGTATGATGTATGATGTATGATCTTTATTTTTTGAGGTTTAAGCTTACGCTTTTTACAACCTACCTTATTTACTATGTTAATTAATTTGAGTACAATAGTTCAGCATTTCTGCTCTAAGATTAGATTAAATTAAAACAAACAAAAAATATTATTACGCTTAGGACTAAATATACATGTTAACTACTACATATGTTGTTAATATCTAACATAACAAAAAATGAATATATATATATATATATAGGCAGTTGAACTAATGTAATTGCAATAAACTAAAAACTATGACATATAATGAGAAAAGATATATTGAATGGAGGACACAAAATCTCAATTACAATGCACTTACAGCCGGATAATACACAAACTGATGTCATGATAAGAATATATTTATTTTAGTACAGTAAATTACGTAAAAAGATATATATATATAATAAAATAATAATAATAAAAAAAAAAAAAAAAAAAAAAATATAAATATATATATCATAGGTTAATTTTAATTTAAATTTAATTTAACTTAACTTTACAACCAGGAAGTCAGGTGGTGTTTGGTTATTACTGTAGATGCTGATGCAGCTTATCGAGGAGAAATAGTTTAATTCGTTTTTTGAATAGAATGTTATTCAGGGATTTGTATGATAATGGCAGATCATTGTATTTTTTAAAACCATTATGCATGATACTAGCTTTTCCTAAATATGTACTTTGGATATTATTTAAGTGTAGGTCATTTTTAGTCCTGGTGTTGTGGGAGTGAAGGTGTGAGTTAGTTTTATATTCTAGGTTAGAAGCTATGGTTTTGTTGACAGCTTTGTGAATGAAAATGTATGTTTGATAGTCACATATGGATTGAACTGGAAGGATTTGGTGTTCGGAATACATGTCAGAACGATGAGTGGAAAATGGCAGGTTGAATATATTTCTTATAGCCCTGTTTTGTATGACGCTAATCTCTCGAATCTTATATTTTGGTGCTGCTCCCCATATAACGTTGAGATATTGTAGGTGACTATGGATAAAGGAGTAGTAAATTGACTTAAGGGTAGATGATTTTAGCACAATAGAAATTCTTCTCAGTATTCCTGTAATAGGGGTTATTTTTCCACGAATATGTTTAAGCTGTTTATCCCATTTTAAATCTTGTTGGAGAAGTAGACCTAAGTATTTTACATGAGATACAAGCTCAATTGGATGGTTGTTGATTGATAGCTGTAGTGAGTATTTTTCTCTACTAAAATGTTTACTGTTAAAAATCATGTAATTGGTTTTGATTATATTAAGAGATAGTTTGTTTTTAATTAACCAATTCATTATAATTTCTAAATCACGTTGCATTTCGTTAATAATTTCTGCAATGCATTTTCCAAAGTAAAATAGGTTAGTGTCATCTGCAAACGATTGAAGTTTGCCAGTTATCCCACATTGATAAAAGTCATTGATGTATATAAGGAAAAGAAGCGGGCCAAGGACTGAACCCTGTGGAACTCCACAGGAGATCAGCCCTCAGTCCCCCAAACATCGCCCATAGACACAAACTGACTTCTGTTATCTAAATAGCTTTTGAACCAGTCTAACGCAATACCCCTTATCCCACATATAGACATATAGCCTGAGCCTAGTTGTGTGTGTTGTAGGACTGCCACCAGCAGATAGCGCTGGTGAAGGAGGCGGAGGCTGCGTCCAACCACCCCCTGTACACACTGTCTCACCGCTACGCCAAGCATCGTGTAGGACATATAGCCTAGCCTAGTTGTGTGTGTTGTAGGACTGCCACCAGCAGATAGCGCTGGTGAAGGAGGCGGAGGCTGCGTCCAACCACCCCCTGTACACACTGTCTCACCGCTACGCCAAGCATCGTGTGGGACATATAGCCTAGCCTAGTTGTGTGTGTTGTAGGACTGCCACCAGCAGATAGCGCTGGTGAAGGAGGCGGAGGCTGCGTCCAACCACCCCCTGTACACACTGTCTCACCGCTACGCCAAGCATCGTGTGGGACATATAGCCTAGCCTAGTTGTGTGTGTTGTAGGACTGCCACCAGCAGATAGCGCTGGTGAAGGAGGCGGAGGCTGCGTCCAACCACCCCCTGTACACACTGTCTCACCGCTACGCCAAGCATCGTGTGGGACATATAGCCTAGCCTAGTTGTGTGTGTTGTAGGACTGCCACCAGCAGATAGCGCTGGTGAAGGAGGCGGAGGCTGCGTCCAACCACCCCCTGTACACACTGTCTCACCGCTACGCCAAGCATCGTGTAGGACATATAGCCTAGCCTAGTTGTGTGTGTTGTAGGACTGCCACCAGCAGATAGCGCTGGTGAAGGAGGCGGAGGCTGCGTCCAACCACCCCCTGTACACACTGTCTCACCGCTACGCCAAGCATCGTGTAGGACATATAGCCTAGCCTAGTTGTGTGTGTTGTAGGACTGCCACCAGCAGATAGCGCTGGTGAAGGAGGCGGAGGCTGCGTCCAACCACCCCCTGTACACACTGTCTCACCGCTACGCCAAGCATCGTGTGGGACATATAGCCTAGCCTAGTTGTGTGTGTTGTAGGACTGCCACCAGCAGATAGCGCTGGTGAAGGAGGCGGAGGCTGCCTCCAACCACCCCCTGTACACACTGTCTCACCGCTACGCCAAGCATCGTGTAGGACATATAGCCTAGCCTAGTTGTGTGTGTTGTAGGACTGCCACCAGCAGATAGCGCTGGTGAAGGAGGCGGAGGCTGCGTCCAACCACCCCCTGTACACACTGTCTCACCGCTACGCCAAGCATCGTGTAGGACATATAGCCTAGCCTAGTTGTGTGTGTTGTAGGACTGCCACCAGCAGATAGCGCTGGTGAAGGAGGCGGAGGCTGCGTCCAACCACCCCCTGTACACACTGTCTCACCGCTACGCCTAGCATCGTGTAGGACATATAGCCTAGCCTAGTTGTGTGTGTTGTAGGACTGCCACCAGCAGATAGCGCTGGTGAAGGAGGCGGAGGCTGCGTCCAACCACCCCCTGTACACACTGTCTCACCGCTACGCCAAGCATCGTGTAGGACATATAGCCTAGCCTAGTTGTGTGTGTTGTAGGACTGCCACCAGCAGATAGCGCTGGTGAAGGAGGCGGAGGCTGCGTCCAACCACCCCCTGTACACACTGTCTCACCGCTACGCCAAGCATCGTGTGGGACATATAGCCTAGCCTAGTTGTGTGTGTTGTAGGACTGCCACCAGCAGATAGCGCTGGTGAAGGAGGCGGAGGCTGCGTCCAACCACCCCCTGTACACACTGTCTCACCGCTACGCCAAGCATCGTGTGGGACATATAGCCTAGCCTAGTTGTGTGTGTTGTAGGACTGCCACCAGCAGATAGCGCTGGTGAAGGAGGCGGAGGCTGCGTCCAACCACCCCCTGTACACACTGTCTCACCGCTACGCCAAGCATCGTGTAGGACATATAGCCTAGCCTAGTTGTGTGTGTTGTAGGACTGCCACCAGCAGATAGCGCTGGTGAAGGAGGCGGAGGCTGCGTCCAACCACCCCCTGTACACACTGTCTCACCGCTACGCCAAGCATCGTCGCGCCAGGGACGCGCTTGAGACGGTCCGTGTCGCGCTCGCAGACAAGGTGGACGAGTGTGACAGGCAGCTGGTCGCGCACAAGACTGCCGTGGCCAACATACGCGGGACTCAGATCGCGCTGTGGCTGGCAGAGCTCAACCGCCCCGTGGACAAGGACAGCCATCTTGTGTTCGACCTGGTGAGTCTTGTTTGCAGCTGTGAGGGAGTACAACGGATCATTTATGACCGGCGTGACTTTGGCGACGATATCTCGAAGTCGAAAATGGCCGCCGGCCGTGTAGCCAACATACCGACTGCTGCAGTAAATCTGCTAGCAAAATAATGGCATATATATTATATATATATGCAGCCAAACAGATACCCCTGTAACAATATGATATCATTTTTTAACTAAACCCTGATATGTTTCGTGCAACCAATGGTATATTATCAATCTGCAATACATAACCTATCCAAATGTGTATCCCAAACTGCGTGACAACCCGCAGTTTTTGAGTAAATGACCCAGGTTCGTACCTCCGTGCGGAAAATAATACGTAATTACTAACTTTGCATCATTTTTTAACAAAACCCTGATATGTTTCGTGCAACCAATACTATAGCCTATTATCAATCTGCAACATATTACCTACTCAAGATTGATAATATACCATTGGTTGCGCGAAACATATCAGGGTTTAGTAAAAAAATGATGCAAAATTACTAATTAGTAATTACGTATTATTTTTCGCACAGAGGTACGAACCTGGGTCATTTACTCAAAAACTGCGGTGTGTCACGCAGTTTGGGATACACACTTGGGTAGGTTATATATTGCAGATTGATAATATATCATTGGTTGCGCGAAACATATCAGGGTTTAGTTAAAAAATGATGCAAAGTTCGTAATTACGTATTATTTCCCGCACAGAGGTACCAACCTGGTCATTTACTCAAAAACATTGGGTTGTCACGCAGTTTGGGTTACACTCTTGGGTAGGTCATATATTGCAGATTTGTAATATAGTGTAGGTTGCGGGAAACATATCGGGGTTTAGTTAAAAAATGATGCAAAGCAGTAATTACGTATTATTTTCCGCACGGAGGTACGAACCTGGGTCATTTACTCAAAAACTGCATGGTGTCACTCAGTTTGGGATACACATTTGGATAGGTAATATAATGCAGATGTATAATATATCATTGGTTGCACAAAACATATCAGGGTTTAGTTAAAAAATGATGCAAAGCAGTAATTACGTATTATTTTCCGCACGGAGGTACGAACCTGGGTCATTTACTCAAAAACTGCATGGTGTCACTCAGTTTGGGATACACAATATTTGGATAGGTAATATGTTGCAGATGTATAATATATCATTGGTTGCACAAAACATATCAGGGTTTAGTTAAAAAATGATGCAAAGTTAGTAATTACGTATTATTTTCCGCACGGAGGTACGAACCTGGGTCATTTACTCAAAAACTGCGGGGTGTCACGCAGTTTGGGGTACACTCTTGGGTAGGTCATATATTGCAGATTTGTAATATATCATTGGTTGCGCGAAACATATCGGGGTTTAGTTAAAAAATTATGCAAAGCAGTAATTACGTATTATTTTCCGCACGGAGGTACGAACCTGGGTCATTTACTCAAAAACTGCATGGTGTCACTCAGTTTGGGATACACATTTGGATAGGTAATATGTTGCAGATGTATAATATATCATTGGTTGCACAAAACATATCAGGGTTTAGTTAAAAAATGATGCAAAGCAGTAATTACGTATTATTTTCCGCACGGAGGTACGAACCTGGGTCATTTACTCAAAAACTGCATGGTGTCACTCAGTTTGGGATACACAATATTTGGATAGGTAATATGTTGCAGATGTATAATAAATCATTGGTGGCACAAAACATATCAGGGTTTAGTTAAAAAATTATGCAAAGTTAGTAATTACGTATTATTTTCCGCACGGAGGTACGAACCTGGGTCATTTACTCAAAAACTGCGGGGTGTCACGCAGTTTGGGGTACACTCTTGGGTAGGTCATATGTTGCAGATTTGTAATATATCATTGGTTGCGCAAAACATATCAGGGTTTAGTTAAAAAATTATGCTAAATGGCTACTTGAAATTGGTAGGTTAATTGATGAGTACACACTAAATGTATTATGTAACTAGCAGAAGATTGCTAAACATAAGAACCAAACAAAGAAACATGCAGAAAACGTTGTTATGATGCTTGCAGGATGTCTGGTTGTTTGTGCATGCGGTGCGCAGCGTATTTTTTTTAGCTGTTGGCAACACGGCCGGCGGCCATTCTCGACTTCGAGATATCGTTGCCAAAGTCACGCCGGTTCATTTATGATGTTTTGGGACTACTTTTAATCAGAATTTTAAACAGATTTTGTTTTCGGTTGGAGGGGTTAACCATTTAAACACGATCCGTTTATGAGTTTAAACATTTAGAATAAAAAGCTGGTTTTTTCTATCACTGGTTTCCATAATTTTTTACAGTAATTTTAGACATCATATGTGCTATAAAATGTAATTTTTTTAATAATTCCAAGTGATAAGATGGAGCTATGTTATTAATGCCCAGGTGAAGGAGTTCCTACGCAACGCTGGCCAGGTTCAGACGGTGGCTCAGTGCGAACAGTCCGAGACGGAGATCCGACAGCTGGCCCAGCAACAAGACATTCTGATACGCAACTGTCTCCACCTGTTGAGTCAGTACGCTGATGTGTCCGGGCTTTATCCGGCCTCCTATCTCAACACTCATCGGTCTGTCTGCTTCGGACGCTGGGCAGCACACCTGCTCAACAACATGAGCCTGGACAGGTGAGTCTCTCTCTTGCTCTCTTTATCCGGCCTCCTATCTCAACACTCATCGGTCTGTCTGCTTCGGACGCTGGGCAGCACACCTGCTCAACAACATGAGCCTGGACAGGTGAGTCTCTCTCTTGCTCTCTTTATCCGGCCTCCTATCTCAACACTCATGGGTCTGTCTGCTTCGGACGCTGGGCAGCACACCTGCTCAACAACATGAGCCTGGACAGGTGAGTCTCTCTCTTGCTCTCTTTATCCGGCCTCCTATCTCAACACTCATCGGTCTGTCTGCTTCGGACGCTGGGCAGCACACCTGCTCAACAACATGAGCCTGGACAGGTGAGTCTCTCTCTTGCTCTCTTTATCCGGCCTCCTATCTCAACACTCATCGGTCTGTCTGCTTCGGACGCTGGGCAGCACACCTGCTCAACAACATGAGCCTGGACAGGTGAGTCTCTCTCTTGCTCTCTTTATCCGGCCTCCTATCTCAACACTCATCGGTCTGTCTGCTTCGGACGCTGGGCAGCACACCTGCTCAACAACATGAGCCTGGACAGGTGAGTCTCTCTCTTGCTCTCTTTATCCGGCCTCCTATCTCAACACTCATCGGTCTGTCTGCTTCGGACGCTGGGCAGCACACCTGCTCAACAACATGAGCCTGGACAGGTGAGTCTCTCTCTTGCTCTCTTTATCCGGCCTCCTATCTCAACACTCATGGGTCTGTCTGCTTCGGACGCTGGGCAGCACACCTGCTCAACAACATGAGCCTGGACAGGTGAGTCTCTCTCTTGCTCTCTTTATCCGGCCTCCTATCTCAACACTCATCGGTCTGTCTGCTTCGGACGCTGGGCAGCACACCTGCTCAACAACATGAGCCTGGACAGGTGAGTCTCTCTCTTGCTCTCTTTATCCGGCCTCCTATCTCAACACTCATCGGTCTGTCTGCTTCGGACGCTGGGCAGCACACCTGCTCAACAACATGAGCCTGGACAGGTGAGTCTCTCTCTCTCTCTTGCTCTCTTTATCCGGCCTCCTATCTCAACACTCATCGGTCTGTCTGCTTCGGACGCTGGGCAGCACACCTGCTCAACAACATGAGCCTGGACAGGTGAGTCTCTCTCTTGCTCTCTTTATCCGGCCTCCTATCTCAACACTCATCGGTCTGTCTGCTTCGGACGCTGGGCAGCACACCTGCTCAACAACATGAGCCTGGACAGGTGAGTCTCTCTCTTGCTCTCTTTATCCGGCCTCCTATCTCAACACTCATCGGTCTGTCTGCTTCGGACGCTGGGCAGCACACCTGCTCAACAACATGAGCCTGGACAGGTGAGTCTCTGTCTCTTCTTATGGGCCTTAAGCTCTCTCACTTTCTCTCTTTCACACATATCTCTTCAGTATTAACTCTCCAAGATAAGCTGTTGGATCCATCCCTACAGTATTGTTTGTTTGCTTGCGTGTTACAGTATGTCCGAGGTGCGCTCTCAGCTGACTGCCCTGCTCTCTGGGCCCCCTACAAGCCAGCACATCGTCTGCATTGTTTGTTTGCATGTTACAGTGTGTCCGAGGTGCGCTCTCAGCTGACTGCCCTGCTCTCTGGGCACCCTACAAGCCAGCACATCGTCTGCATTGTTTGTTTGCATGTTACAGTGTGTCCGAGGTGCGCTCTCAGCTGACAGCCCTGCTCTCTGGGCACCCTACAAGCCAGCACATCGTGTCTGCCACCTACCACCTCCAGGCTGCGCTCGGCAAGGCCAACATGCGCATCAAGAAGTCGTTTGACCGCCTTGCGATGGAGGGTCTACCCGACAACTCCCCCATGTTGGAGGCCGTGTTCGCGAGGGCTCGCTCGTCCATCCAGGCGTTCCCGCGCTCTGAGAAGGGGGCCTCGCTGGCGCTAGAGTGCGTTCTTGTCACGGCTCTGTGCGCTCTCAACCGCAAGTACATCTCCATGGAGTGCGCTGCGTTCTGTGAGTACCTACCTAGGCTCTGTGAGTACCGCCGGGCACATCGTACCGGCTTTCTATAATCTAGATCTGTCTTGTGATTGCGTGGAAGAGATAGGATGCCAACAGCTTAGTGGTAAGCTGTTGGCAACCTATCTCTTACATGCAGTTACATTGGCTCAGCCTTTTGGCACCCTCCTATAATAGATCTGTTTTTTTTTTATTTAAATAACTTTTTTGATCTGACATTTTTATTTTAAGAAAATTATAATGAAGTTTTAATAGATTGCAATCTGGCAAAGAATGAAGTTTTGGCTCATCTTGTGGAAAGAAAAACTGTTCAACAAATTGTGACAATCATTGTAGCAAATTAAACAATGCATTTTAGGTGCATAGGCCATGTCATGCAATCAAGCGTGTATGCGAGTGTGTTTGCGAGGGTGTTTGTCTAATTGAAAAATACTGCTATTGTAATATGACATTTTTGTATTTAAATAATTTAAATAAAAGACACTGCCCAAGATGGTTTGTAAATTACACTATAGTGTACTAGTACAAGCATCTGGGCAGTTTGATTAGACCAATTAACATTAACTACCATTCCCAGCTGCGGGCGACGTCTTAATGGATCTGACGTCCATCGAGGGAGATTGGTTCCTGGACGAAATGTACAACATATCGAAGCTAATAACGGAGGTGGCTGGCCACATTCCGACGCACCACGCCAACTCTATACACAGTGCCGCGGACGCAAGAGTCCAACTAGTCCTCAAGTGTGTGCAGTGGGCGCATACTATTTATAAAGGTGCGTACACCTGTGTTGTTGTGCTATTTTAGTTCCTATTGTATTTTGTTACAGTGTTTTAATATTGTCCTCGTTGGTGAATCACTTATATAGACATGGACTGTGCGGTGTGTTCTCAGGCCTGCAGGAGCTCAACTTCAACTTCCACACAATCATCCTGCCCGAGGCCGTCAAGACGATCCAGACGGAGGAACCGAGCGTTCTGGCGATGGTCCAGGCGCTGGGCCAGATGATCGCCGGTGTTGGCTGTCCTCTGGGCGATCTACTGTCCCAGCTGGACAAACACCTGCGCTGCATCATCATGAAGATGGACGTGAGTCACTTGATACATAGTCAGCATCTCAAGTCAGTCCACTATCTAGTTAGTAAATGATATTGCCACTGTTACGAGCTAAAGGGGCAGCTAGCCCACGCGGAGGAGAGAGTAACGTATGGTTGTTGTTATCAGTCTCCGCACGGCGATGCGCTTCACCTGGTGTCCGTGCTTCGCGGCCGCTTCGAGGCGCTTCTCCACCGCACGCTCGCCGTCGACCAGGCCGACAGCCTGACGCCCGGCGAGATGCTCCTCATGGGCTTCAACGGACTCTTCGAGAAGCTACAGGTGGACGACAACGCTCTGCTGTCGGCCCTCGATACTCTGGACACCCCCGCCTGCTGGAAGAAGCTGGACCACGTTGTGGACTCCAAGGCTGTCTCAGTGAGTACACACACACTATACTCTGCTGTCGGCCCTCGATACGCTGAGTACACACACACTATACTCTGCTGTCGGCCCTCGATACGCTGAGTACACACACACTATACTCTGCTGTCGGCCCTCGATACTCTGAGTACACACACACTATACTCTGCTGTCGGCCCTCGATACTCTGAGTACACACACTATACTCTGCTGTCGGCCCTCGATACTCTGAGTACACACACACTATACTCTGCTGTCGGCCCTCGATACTCTGAGTACACACACTATACTCTGCTGTCGGCCCTCGATACTCTGAGTACACACACTATACTCTGCTGTCGGCCCTCGATACTCTGAGTACACACACTATACTCTGCTGTCGGCCCTCGATACTCTGAGTACACACACTATACTCTGCTGTCGGCCCTCGATACTCTGAGTACACACACACTATACTCTGCTGTCGGCCCTCGATACTCTGAGTACACACACTATACTCTGCTGTCGGCCCTCGATACTCTGAGTACACACACACTAGCCTATCTATACTTGGTGTACTCTGCTGTCGGCCCTCGATACTCTGAGTACACACACACTAGCCTATCTATACTTGGTGTACTCTGCTGTCAGCCCTCGATACTCTGAGTACACACACACTAGCCTATCTATACTTGGTGTACTCTGCTGTCGGCCCTCGATACTCTGAGTACACACACACTAGCCTATCTATACTTGGTGTACTCTGCTGTCAGCCCTCGATACTCTGAGTACACACACACTAACTAGCCTATCTATACTTGGTGTACTCTGCTGTCGGCCCTCGATACTCTGAGTACACACACACTAGCCTATCGTTACTTGGTGTACTCTGCTGTCAGCCCTCGATACTCTGAGTACACACACACTAGCCTATCTATACTTGGTGTACTCTGCTGTCGGCCCTCGATACTCTGAGTACACACACACTAGCCTATCTATACTTGGTGTACTCTGCTGTCGGCCCTCGATACTCTGAGTACACACACACTAACTAGCCTATCTATACTTGGTGTACTCTGCTGTCGGCCCTCGATACTCTGAGTACACACACACTAGCCTATCGTTACTTGGTGTACTCTGCTGTCAGCCCTCGATACTCTGAGTACACACACACTAGCCTATCTATACTTGGTGTACTCTGCTGTCGGCCCTCGATACTCTGAGTACACACACACTAGCCTATCTATACTTGGTGTACTCTGCTGTCGGCCCTCGATACTCTGAGTACACACACACTAACTAGCCTATCTATACTTGGTGTACTCTGCTGTCGGCCCTCGATACTCTGAGTACACACACACTAGCCTATCGTTACTTGGTGTACTCTGCTGTCAGCCCTCGATACTCTGAGTACACACACACTAGCCTATCGTTACTTGGTGTACTCTGCTGTCAGCCCTCGATACTCTGAGTACACACACACTAGCCTATCTATACTTGGTGTACTCTGCTGTCAGCCCTCGATACTCTGAGTACACACACACTAGCCTATCTATACTTGGTGTACTCTGCTGCCGGCCCTCGATACTCTGAGTACACACACACTAGCCTATCTATACTTGGTGTACTCTGCTGTCAGCCCTCGATACTCTGAGTACACACACACTAGCCTATCTATACTTGGTGTACTCTGCTGCCGGCCCTCGATACTCTGAGTACACACACACTAGCCTATCTATACTTGGTGTACTCTGCTGCCGGCCCTCGATACTCTGAGTACACACACACTAGCCTATCTATACTTGGTGTACTCTGCTGCCGGCCCTCGATACTCTGAGTACACACACACTAGCCTATCTATACTTGGTGTACTCTGCTGTCAGCCCTCGATACTCTGAGTACACACACACTAGCCTATCTATACTTGGTGTACTCTGCTGTCGGCCCTCGATACTCTGAGTACACACACTATACTCTGCTGTCGGCCCTCGATACTCTGAGTACACACACACTAGCCTATCTATACTTGGTGTACTCTGCTGTCAGCCCTCGATACTCTGAGTACACACACACTAGCCTATCTATACTTGGTGTACTCTGCTGCCGGCCCTCGATACTCTGAGTACACACACACTAGCCTATCTATACTTGGTGTACTCTGCTGTCAGCCCTCGATACTCTGAGTACACACACACTAGCCTATCTATACTTGGTGTACTCTGCTGCCGGCCCTCGATACTCTGAGTACACACACTAGCCTATCTATACTTGGTGTACTCTGCTGTCGGCCCTCGATACTCTGAGTACACACACACTAGCCTATCTATACTTGGTGTACTCTGCTGCCGGCCCTCGATACTCTGAGTACACACACACTAGCCTATCTATACTTGGTGTACTCTGCTGCCGGCCCTCGATACTCTGAGTACACACACACTAGCCTATCTATACTTGGTGTACTCTGCTGTCAGCCCTCGATACTCTGAGTACACACACACTAGCCTATCTATACTTGGTGTACTCTGCTGTCGGCCCTCGATACTCTGAGTACACACACTATACTCTGCTGTCGGCCCTCGATACTCTGAGTACACACACACTAGCCTATCTATACTTGGTGTACTCTGCTGTCAGCCCTCGATACTCTGAGTACACACACACTAGCCTATCTATACTTGGTGTACTCTGCTGTCAGCCCTCGATACTCTGAGTACACACACACTAGCCTATCTATACTTGGTGTACTCTGCTGCCGGCCCTCGATACTCTGAGTACACACACACTAGCCTATCTATACTTGGTGTACTCTGCTGTCAGCCCTCGATACTCTGAGTACACACACACTAGCCTATCTATACTTGGTGTACTCTGCTGTCAGCCCTCGATACTCTGAGTACACACACACTAGCCTATCTATACTTGGTGTACTCTGCTGCCGGCCCTCGATACTCTGAGTACACACACACTAGCCTATCTATACTTGGTGTACTCTGCTGCCGGCCCTCGATACTCTGAGTACACACACACTAGCCTATCTATACTTGGTGTACTCTGCTGTCAGCCCTCGATACTCTGAGTACACACACACTAGCCTATCTATACTTGGTGTACTCTGCTGTCGGCCCTCGATACTCTGAGTACACACACACTAGCCTATCTATACTTGGTGTACTCTGCTGTCAGCCCTCGATACTCTGGGCAGTCTACGCCTAGGTCATGTTTCTTGTAAATAAATAAATTCACATAACACATTTAGAGTCTACCCACTCAGTAACTAAACTGATTTGCAGTGAGGAACTTTAATTTAAAGTGACTAAACCAACCCTGTAGGCTTCGAACACCATCGACGAGTGAGCGATAGCCAATCAAAAGTCGATATTTCAAATACGAAACATATGAATCAGTGATTGGACAGTGCGAACACCTGCGGACAAATGCCAGAATCAACGAGGCCGATTCAGAACAACTTTGAATTTATTGAGTGCTTCGTTGCTAGGACGGCTCCAAAGTCACCGTTTAATTATTCCTAAGCCTAGAAGTAATGGAATTAAATCCACATTAGAAGGTAAAAAACTTCTGCCTGACGCAGGATTTGAACCCGGGACCTTCTGCATTGGAAGCAGGGATGCTAACCACTGGACCAACGAGCCACATTGTGTTTGAACACGCGAAGGTCTGGACAGACACGGCGTGCTTGGCTGGTGATTCTCGTGATTAGATAACTCTAGATTCAATAGTCTCCAACAGCCCTCTGAAAGAAAATACTTAGCACGCTGTTTATTAAAACAGATTTCTCAGTGTTTTCCACATATTTCAACTTCAACAGTGCGTTTGATTGTTTTGGTTATGAACTTGTGTATGCGCCAATTATTTGAGGGTGACTGGCAAAAAAATTATGCAGCCTAAACATTAATATAAATTCTTTATTTATTCATATTTTGACATCTCCCTCTACCTTAGCTCATATTGCATGTTGACATGAAAGCCTCCCCTTCCCCCCCCCCCCCCATGTTATTTTGAAGACCTACTTATATATTTTGATAAAGTGATCAAGCTAGAGTAGAAGTTAACTTGTTTACCCACTTGGCCAGTGGTTTGTGTGCCACCCACCCAGGAGTGCCCACAACATAACATTTGATATTTCCCTAGAATCTATAAATTTTGAGTTTTGACTTTTGAGTAATTCTCCCAAAATGGCCACATATCCCCCACTTTTACCCCAATTCTTCAGTTAATAGGTAACCTGGTAAATTTTATTTTTAGTAGGTAGTACCGTAGTAGTTTTTTGTTGGCAACTTAAAGTCTGGGGTGATGCTCCAGGGATGGGATTGTCTTTCCCATAAACTATTTTTTTATATTCAAATGGATAAATATAGGCCTAGTACAGTTTTAGGTAATTTCACATACATGCTTAAAATATCAATGTTAGCTTTATCCATATATTTGTTTAATTCTGTAATATGCCCTGCAATACAAATTTTGATTTTGGGATACATAATTAATGGGGGGATAAATGGTAAACTTTGTCATTCTAGCTTATCATCACATTCTAACTGACACATATGATCTGTGCAAGGGATTTATTTTTTTATCCTATATGGTTGGGTAAGTTTCAGTGTTTTTTTTTTTGGGGGGGGGGGGGGGGGGGGCTCACTGAGGTTAGTATTTCTTTATTTCATCATATTTTGTGATAAAAAAAATTCAAATCTGACTGCAATTATACTACTGTGTATTTTGTGTGTAGGCCTACTGTATTTGGATGTAAATATTCATTAAGGGTGGTACCGTGGATGTCAATTAAAGATAAAATAAAGTATTGACAGTTGTGTTTAATTAAACATGACTACAAGGAATGATCGATATTCCTTAAATTCCTCCAAATATGCACTGAAAAATGTCATTTAAAATCCAATTGCCATTTAAATGCCATAGTCATCTTGAGTGAATTTAGATAGATAGATATTTGGGTTTTACATCCCATATTTACAAGTTAGTTCTCTTCTTTTGCTGGTTTCCCATTTTTTTTTTTAAATTTTTTTTTTATTAAAATCCTCCAAATTTGAATAATTGTGTCTGAAATAGGTCTAGGTAGCATAACTTGCATCAAAAGTGTGAACAAGATGTGCCAACTGCCTGAATAAATATAGATGCTGAGTGTTTGCATTGCTTATTGCTAGGGGAATCCAGGCTAAAAAGTGAGAATAATGGAGAAAGAGATTTGTTCTAGATGTGATAATTCCCCGGCTTACATTATCATTATGTGTAATAAATAAATCTTGGTTGCTCGGTTTATTTATGAGCTTGCAGAATTAGCACCCTAAAAATGTGGTCTAGGAAATACTGTTTGCCAAGTGTTTTGCACAGTAGAGTTCACCAAGCAAGCTGGCTCGAAGCCAATCTTCCAATGTCAACATGTCCTTAACTTTATCATCACTAATCTAGAGCCAACATTATTTGTCTGCCAATAAGCAATTCCTTTGTCTGATGGTTCCACTTAATTCATTCGACATCTCGCACAGCCATTGTCATTGACCTTCATATTCATTTAAATCTCATCTGTGTGGCCCCCTCCCCCCCCCCCCCTCCTGCATCAATTGAATGTTAATGTGTTGTTTTCACTTGTGGGAGGAGGAAGTGTGCCTGGCTAGTGCAGTGGACTGGCTCAGTGGGCTGGATGTACTATTATGCAAAGTGAAAGTCCAACAACAAACTGGTTACTTCAATGACCTTCTCTCTAAACAGTGAGCACACGTTGGTTATCTGCTGATAAAAGTTTTAGTGAGTCACAGCCAAGGTCTTCCAGTGTGTTGCCATAGTTATGCCGCTACTGTACTGTTTTGCTTCTAAGACGTGTTGTTGCCATAATCTATTATTATGAGTCTGGCCTAGAAAGATTGTCCTGGCTCGACATGTGCCCGGCTTGGTTGTGTTTGTGTAGGCTGGCTCAGTGCAGTGCCATGTCTTACACAGGCTGCATGGTAGGCTGGTGCTGTGGAGGTGGTTGACAATGGCACTCTTCTCGACCTGCTGGAGGTTTCGTCAACTATCCGAACACTGTTTTATTTTGTGTTGTGTTCTTCGGTTACTTAGAAAATTTGAGTTTTTAAATTTAAAAAAAATTCTTAGTCCTCAAAAGTGATTGTTGAAAGACAAACGAAATTAAGTGTTCGTAATCTCGGTGCTCGGTTCGGTATGGTCACGAAACGGATGCGAGGCGGGTCTGCCAGCTATTCTCCGCAGTCCTTGCAAGCATTGGCTGTCCGCGCCAGTTTGCAGCTGATCGAGTCCGCGTGTAAGTCTCCGCAGAATCTGTTCAGCACGGAGAGGCTGCGCAGAGAGGTGGCTACAACGTTGCCCTGGCGGCTGAGACAACACCTGATAGAGGAGCTGTTGAAGAGTGGCCGCATGTACAATACGCTGCAGCTCTACGTGTTCGACGTTCTGCTCACCGAGGACATTCGGAGACTGGCCGTGAGATACGTGAGGAGGTTTTACCGGAACCACTTCGTGGACCTGTTGTCTTCGGGCCGGGCCGCCGGGCTGGAGGTTCTATTGTTCGAAGACATGACCTGGCTGACGGGGAACGGTTCCGTCTCTCGTCCCCTGGCCGTGACCTTGGGCGCGCTGCCCAACCTGCGTCAGGTCTCGCTGCGCTTCGTGTGCGACGACACGCTTCTCGCCGGCCTGGGGATGTACTGCCCGCTGCTCCAGGAGGTGGACACGAGTGGGTCTCTCAACGTGACGGACGTCGGGCTGCAACAGTTGTGTCTCAAGTGTCACGTGAGCGTGCTGGCTCCGCGCAAGAAGGGCGTACGCAAGGGGCTGGGTCGGTTCCTCCGCAGCGTCCTCTTCGACTGCTGCCTCGAGACGGCCTTGGACGAGCGAGGGTCGCTGCCCGTCTGGTGGCGATCCAGCGTTATTCGCCGGGCCAAGAGGAATCCCTGCTGTGACTCGTTGCTCGCCGTCAACCTCACTTCCACAGGCGTCTCTAGTCGGGGGGTCGACTTTCTTCGGTCGTCCCTTCCCAACGCCAAAGTCCTCACCAAACTTTAGGAGTGTTTCTCACACTTTGCCAAGACTCGTGTGAATGCTAGTACCAATGATACCGGGGGTTACCGAAACGTTTTGTCTGTAAATATTTGTGCAATCAAAAGACTGAGAAAATAACCATTGTAAATATGAAGCAATGTCTGTGGGATCTCCACAGACCATTCTGCTAGTTTTGCCAAATTTAAATTGTTTTTGTAGATAGTTTTGAATATTTTCTAAAGTACTGCTTACATAAAAGACACAATTATAAAGTAGCCATATCACTGTACTTTTGAAACGAGCATAAACCAGGTATTCTGTGATTTGTAAAATACTACTCTGATTTGAGCTTATCATGTTGTTATGTCTCGTATTGTGCAGAATATTTTCTATTCCTCAACCGAAATATTTGACGAACTTCTTTACCATATTTAAGCTTAATGTTTTAATTATATTGGAAACGTCAAACTGGAGACGATAAAATCACTGCAATTATACACCTAATTATATACCAAAATGATCAGGGGTTTTACAATTTGTGTCTTTCTAGTCCACTTTGTACCAATAATTATTTTTGACCAGTTGTCAAGTGGCCATAATTGTCTCCATATAGGCTACAAAAAGTGTGTTTTTTTTAGATAACATTCCTAGTCCAAGGCTAAACAGTTTAGTAGCCTACATCACCTTGATTCAGAAGATTGTTGACAGTATTCGGGAATCTGTACAGACAAGGTATTTGTAGGGGGAAAAAGTGCATTCATCTTGGAAAGTGTTGACTTTCTTGACTACAGAAGAAAGCTACTGATACATTATATTATCATTTCTTAGAAATTGTAGCACATATTTATTTTAAATGACATTTTCAAGTGAAACCCCACAAGACGGGAGGTTTGCACTTGTCACAGTGCAATAGGGAAACAGTCTTGTCTGTGTAGGTAGAGCTAGAGGAAGATGTTGCAAGTTAATTGCGTATGTACAGTCAGGTACACAGAGAGAGGCTTGCACTTGTCACAGAGCAATAGGGAAACAGTCTTGTCTGTGTAGGTAGAGGTAGAGGAAGATGTTGCAAGTTAATTGCGTATGTACAGTCAGGTACACAGAGAGAGGCTTGCACTTGTCACAGAGCAATAGGGAAACAGTCTTGTCTGTGTAGGTAGAGGTAGAGGAAGATGTTGCAAGTTAATTGCGTATGTACAGTCAGGTACACAGAGAGAGGCTTGCACTTGTCACAGAGCAATAGGGAAACAGTCTTGTCTGTGTAGGTAGAGCTAGAGGAAGATGTTGCAAGTTAATTGCGTATGTACAGTCAGGTACACAGAGAGAGGCTTGCACTTGTCACAGAGCAATAGGGAAACAGTCTTGTCTGTGTAGGTAGAGGTAGAGGAAGATGTTGCAAGTTAATTGCGTATGTACAGTCAGGTACACAGAGAGAGGCTTGCACTTGTCACAGAGCAATAGGGAAACAGTCTTGTCTGTGTAGGTAGAGCTAGAGGAAGATGTTGCAAGTTAATTGCGTATGTACAGTCAGGTACACAAGGAAGGCCAAACAGCAGCTGGTATTGTAAATGGGCAGACCAGTAGTTGTGTTATTGACCTTCACAATTACGTAGCAGCGCCACTTCAAATATGGTAGATTATATTATTCAGCTGACAAATACCATTGATAAGGAAATGAAAACAAGAATAATGACTGATAATGAATGCCGTACAGCATGCCACATAATGTTGAGCCATTATCCTTGT
This sequence comes from Isoperla grammatica, assembly GCA_945910005.1. NCBI lineage: Eukaryota > Metazoa > Arthropoda > Insecta > Plecoptera > Perlodidae > Isoperla > Isoperla grammatica. The sequence continues at coordinate 46,600,423 of OX246743.1, read as the reverse complement.
ATGATGTACAACAAAAGACACCAAGGCTGTAATCTTGTTGTGTTCTTCCTTCAGGAAAACTTGAGTCAAACCATTAAATTCGATTTACTGGTTGGTAATTAGTAATTACTTTATGGTGGCTGTTGACATGTAATTGATTACAGTTGATATTATTCATTTACTTTCATAGATAATTTAATTCGTCTTATTTATAAGTGAAGTTCTTTCAGATATGTGAGAATTGTCTGATGACTAGAAGTCTAGAATTATCTGGAGGTCAACGTTGTGGTTGTGGGTGTATTGTCCACCGTCCAATGAGCTCAAGTTAATATTTAATTTTGTTCTTAGGTTTGCATTAATGTAAGTTAATGATTAAATATCTCAAACTTCGAAAAGTGGAATAATTGAATATTGTTGAATATTCAGTCACGATATGTTCATAGGACTAGTCATTTGTCTTCCTAGATATAAATAGTCTGGAGAAGTTGGGTTATTATTTGCAGATTCTACATTTCGTTCAATATTTCGTTGGTTTTATGTCCAAATGTTAGTTGTAGCAGAACCATCTTACAAGCTTCATTTCTGGGGGGGGGGGGGGCTTGTTTGATCCTACTTTCTTTATAGTATGTAAAAATTCAAACTTGTTTTCAATATTATTTGCGTCTATGTACCTTTTTTAATACTGTGCAATTCAGTAATACTGGATGATATTGTAATTTAAGCAATTTATATAATGTGTCTTGTCAATGGCAATTGTAATATTTTTAAATCTATAGGTTGATACCAGTTTTGGAAATGTCATTCAGTCTTAATGTAACAAAACAAAACTTAGGCCTAGTATTGTAATTTTGTCTGATATATGTTTTAAATTTGAAAATGTTCTGATCCCTAAAACAAATGGGCTAGATACTCTCAAGAGAATGGTGCTAGAGAAATGTTTCAATACACATCTCATACATCGAATGATTGGAACTAAACACGATATGTGTGGACTTGCAGCTTCTTATTTGTATGATTTGTGTGTGGGTATGGAATATCGAATGCCCTGTTTACTTTTAGCAATCACGATATAATTGAAAGTCCAATCAGATAATTTGGTATTGTTTGAGTCAGAACAACAATCAAACTTAGGACTCGATGTAACCTATTTTTAAGACTGACAATTAAATGTTACTGTGAACGTACTTTGAACGCATTCTGAATTTTGTATCCCATTTATGTTGTGTTGTTTGTTTTTCAATTCCATTCCTCGATGCAATTCCTGTGAAGAGCAAACATCAAGCTCAAGTTAGGTGTGAAAGAACTGAATACTGTATTTTAAAAAAACTTGTAATAATGTTATAAGTAGCATGGTTGTTATTTTAAATTGTCTTAATTACAAAGTAAATTTGAAATACCAACCATGATAATTGAAACATTACAAATGTTTTTTTTACATAGTATTGTGTTTAGCTCTTACGAATCGAAACGAGCTTGGTTTTCACTTTTTCAGTGGGTGAGGGGTAGCATTATTGCAATTCACTAAAACCTTTTTAATTCAAACTGCAAGGGACCATAAAAATCCATATTTGAATTAAAATAATATTTTACATTAAACCTTAAATGCTCTCACCCTCAGCAGGGACTTGATCACTACTTTCAATTATAAATTTGAATTAACGAGGTTTTACTGTATGATTAAAAACGTAAATTTCGTACGGTTTTCCAAATGTCGGTATTGTTCCGTCTGATAATGTGTTGTGTTGTCTGATAATGTGTTGTCTGATAATGTGTTGTGTTGTCTGATAATGTGTTGTCTGATAATGTGTTGTGTTGTCTGATAATGTGTTGTGTTGTCTGATAATGTGTTGTGTTGTCTGATAATGTGTTGTGTTGTCTGATGTGTTGTGTTGTCTGATAATGTGTTGTGTTGTCTGATAATGTGTTGTGTTGTCTGATAATGTGTTGTGTTGTCTGATAATGTGTTGTGTTGTCTGATAATGTGTTGTCTGATAATGTGTTGTGTTGTCTGATAATGTGTTGTGTTGTCTGATGAATGTGTTGTGTTGTCTGATAATGTGTTGTGTTGTCTGATAATGTGTTGTGTTGTCTGATAATGTGTGTTGTCTGATAATGTGTTGTGTTGTCTGATAATGTGTTGTGTTGTCTGATGATGTGTTGTGTTGTCTGATAATGTGTTGTGTTGTCTGATAATGTGTTGTGTTGTCTGATGATGTGTTGTGTTGTCTGATGTGTTGTCTCATGAATGTGTTGTCTGATGAATGTGTTGTCCTCTACAGTCCCCGGTGTTCAACCCGGCAACCCGACCGGTCCTCGAGGACATCTTCCTGATAAAGCGCCTCAAGACGATGCAGGAGTTCTTCTCGCTGTGCGAACAGATGTCTCGGACGGCCACGGTTGTCCACGACGACGACAGACTCAACAAGCCAATCAGGCGCTTCATAGCGGACTACGTTCACCGTCGTCTGCTGGGCGTTCTGTCACAGACGCTGGCCCTCGCTCTCTGTCTGCTGCTGCAGAGGGTGGGACTCAACGTTAACGGTCAGTCCAATTATGTTTATGTTTTGTAGCAATTATTTTCACAAAATTAGCATTGACTAGTAATGATAAATAAATTGGTAAAAACGTTCTAATCCAAATGTTGACTCGTTATTTTTGTTTCACGGGAAATTAGTGTTACTCACAGAATTTGTCTAGATTTTAATTATTTAAATTGTTTTCTGTGCAATAAGACCAAAAATGTCAACCATTGTGAAGAATTAGCAACAATAATTGGCTGATTTTAGTGGAAATTAACAAAACCAGCATACTTTAATTAAGTAAATTTATACTTCTGCTTTACTTAATACAGTAGGAAGAAATTAATGTGGGCAGTAATCTACACTAAATTCAGGGTCTTGAACAATCTTTCTTATATTCCATTGTTTCATCGATGTGAACCCTAGCCTGTGTCTCCCTAACCATCTCCCTCCTCTCCCGTATGTCATGCGCAGCCATCTCATGCGCACGTTGTCCCCCAGTGGAGGTTGAGCAGCAGGACGTGGGGGCCGAGTGCAAGGTGCCCCTAGAGGAGCTATGTCGCAAGGCGGTGGATCTGTGTCTGAAGCAAGGACGCTTCAGTAGCGGCGTCCTGGCCCAGGCGTCGGGGCTGACCAGTACGCTGGAGACTACCTGGAGGCGGAGAGAGTTGGCCAAACACCTTCAACAGGACCTGGAGGCAAAGAGGTCGACGCTGCAGCGGCTACAGCTGCAACTCACCGCCTTCCATTGGCTGCACGAGGACAGTCTAGCTGGGGCCGCGGCCTTGACCCCCATGGCTCCGCTCAGTGAGTACATAGAGAACAAATACGGTCACCATTGGCAAACATTCATTTATTCTTTACGACCAAGGTTTTTACTTTTTAGTTTTAGTTTTAAAATCCAGAATAAATTTAAAATTATTTTTAATTTTTTACTATTGATTGATATCCTTTTCTGCTTTTCAAGCTATTTTGTGTGTCAAACTGAAGCACTGAATAATAAACGTGCATGACTATAATCTCAAGCCTCTATAAGACGCGTGTCTGGCCTCAGGCCGCGCCAACTTCATGATGGAGCTCCGCAAGACTTCGTCCGCCCTCATCACGATGCAGCCTCGCCTACTGGACGCCCGCGAGCAGCAGAACGCCCTCGTGGGCGTAGCGGAGAGCCGGCTCAAGTGGGCGGCGGGCGCGAACCCCGCGCTCACGGACGTGTTGGCAGCGTTCGAGACTACGGTAGCGCAGCGCAACGACAGGCTCAGCTGCGAGCAGCGCATGGCAGCGGACATAGGCCACACGTGCAACGCGCTGCTCAGACACGAGGCTCTCAGGACTCGGACCTCCGAGGCCACTTCGCACGACAACGCCTTCATGCAGGTGCGGCCAAACGTTTCAAAATTAAAAACTCTTCATTTTTAAGAAATTTTCAATTTTGAGGATTTTCAAAAATGGTAAAATTTATTTTTGACAAGCAAGTTAAAGATTAGGCCTATACTTTCTGAAACATTTTCGTATTTTTTTGAAATTTGTTAGTTCAACCCCGAAAATATTATTAATTTAAATCAAATTTTGGGACATTTGAAAATATCCGTCTTTTGTGTTGATTCATTGATTTATTCACTAGAGAATTTAATTTAATTTTTCATTCTTTATTTATTTATTTATTCAGTTGTTAGTTATTTACTTGTTGATGGCACCAGGCAGCATTGCAGTTAATACCGGTGCGTCGTGGCTTGTTGTAGTTGCTGGAGCAGTGTGAGCAGTGCTGTCTACTGGCAGCGGGCTACGACCAGACAATCACTCTCACTGAGGAGAGTCTAGTTCAGCTCCTGGCACCAGAGGGCTCCATAGACAACGCGTGGATACACAACGCGGAAGTGCTCATATCGGGTAAGCTCGCTACCTTTACGAGGATATCAACGGGATACGTGGGCTACCCACGTTTTCATTAATTTATATATCGTGACCGAGGCTACGAAAGCCTATCAGCAGGTACAGTCAAATGTCATTTAAACGAACGCCCTTACAACGAAATCATCATTTGAACGAAATTTATTTGTGGTCCCGCCCGAATCCCTATGTTCACAATGTTAATTTATTATCATTACAACGAAAATTCGTTATTACGAAAAGATCATTTTAACGAACTAATTTTGGTTCCCCTTGGTATTATCATTGTATTACTGAACGTTTTTACAACGAAATGTACCTTCCGAAATGTGGATTAGTTGGAATTCCCAGTCGCGTAGATTGGTGTTTTCCGTTGCATTGCCGCCGACTGGCTGCTAGCACGAGCTTGGCTATTCACGAGAGTCGGGTAAGGTCATTGGCTGCCGCAAGACGAGCCCTGCCCAGCCGGCCAATCACGATCGAGGTTACGGAGCGCGGGTAGGCAGCCGGCCGGCCGAACATCCGAGCATGGTGCGAGTAGCCTTCGCCCTTCATTCTACCCCTCCCCCCCCGAACACCCACGCCGCGCTCTACGTAAACACGCCTGGCAAGCCTACCGCACGCAACAGAGACGTGTAATGCAGGTTGCGGGCCACACAGGGGCCATGTGTTGCCTGCCATTACTCGCGCGCTACGCGACTTGTAGGCTTTCTAGATGCAATGTTGACCAATTTGGGGACTGGGAATCAAGTTTTCATCACAAAAAAAAACACTGATCATTTTAACGAAATAATGATTATAACGAAAAAAATATACTTGGATTTCGTTGTAATGACATTTGACTGTATATAAAACCTGTTTCACTACTTTTTATGCTCTTTTAGTGAGACTATTTCACTAAGGTACGGTCTTACAATGTCCCAATAACTACTTATTCGTCAAATAGCTTGTTGTCTCCATGGCAACGACCAATCAAAACTCTTGAAATCCTCCAAATAGCTTAATTGGTACAAATAACTTTCCTATTAGGAGATTGTAAGACTGGCCCTTAGTATACTCTCTCCCATTGATACTAAGAAAGATACGACAAACAATAAACTTTACACCTGTTAATACCCATAAAATATGTTCCCGTCTGTTGTTGCAACACAGATTTTCAATAAAATGAAATATTTGAAAATATAAATATTTAGTGGAACAAAAAACATTTATGAGAAAGAGAAGACGACATTTTTTACTTAGTGACAATTTTAAAGCGTTCTAAAGCAATCTTAATGGCCATAAATCAGATGTTCCTCAAATTAGGTGGATAAACAGCTTTAAGTTAATTAAATGGCTGGCAACTGTTTCAGACAACGTGAAGGCCTTGCAGCAACGAATCGTAGCGCTGCAAGAGTCGCTGGTTGCGGCCCAGAGCGGTATCAAGGGGCAGGCGGGCGTTGTGCACTGTCTAGTGGACGCCCACAACAAGCTGATAGCTGATGTCAAGAACCTGGTCAAGTCCATGCTCAAGGTGGGTAGGCTAACACATTCTAGGGGCAGGCGGGCGTTGTGCACTGTCTAGTGGACGCCCACAACAAGCTGATAGCTGATGTCAAGAACCTGGTCAAGTCCATGCTCAAGGTGGGTAGGCTAACCACAGTACAGAGCAGGTGGCCCATAGAGGCCCTATGCTATGACACTGTGGAGGACAAAATGACCTATTTTCATATGTCCGAATAATTCTCAGGACCAAAGTGACAAGGATTTTAAATGTATGACATGGTTGATGCGGTAGTTCTCTTCGAAGGAGAATTCTGAATTACTATTTCTTTTATTTTCATCAATGTGTTGTAGCCTGCTAATGTAATATAATTTTGTTTTTCTTTCCAAGTTATATGGTATTCACACTTGTGGAGTTTTAATATTCTGTTTGTGAATAAAGGCATTGTTATTATTATCATGACCAGTACGAAGACCGCGACCTGAACGGCCTGCAGGACTACTGGAACGCCTACCGAGCGTACCTAGAGCGAGTGGACGCAGGAGCTGACTGGCTCAGAGGATCTCATTATGTTTGTGAATAAAGGCATTGTTATTATTATCATGACCAGTACGAGGACCGCGACCTGAACGGCCTGCAGGACTACTGGAACGCCTACCGAGCGTACCTAGAGCGCGTGGACACGCTGACACAGGAGCTGACTGGCTCGGAGGACCTCGACCTTGATCGAGTGCACGCGGCGCTCGACCAGCTGGGCCGACTGACAGACTCGACCGCAGCCGTCTACGAGGGTCTGCTCACGTTCGCAGTCGCCGTCAGTCAGGGCTCGGTACGTAGCTCAAATACCCCATTACACTAGCAGTATTGTTTTACTTCTGCCTAAAATGGATTTGGAAGTGTGAGTAAAAGTAAAACGGATTGCAAGTTGCAACACGTGGAGTGAGATGTCAACGTTGTATGTTGGCAGCAGCCGGGCAGCGGGGGTGAGGGGAAGCCGAGACGCCCCCCGTTGCTGAGACAGGAGAGCATCTGTCTGTCCCCGCGGAGGGGGGTGCCCGCTGACAAGCCGGAGGGGAAGAAGGGCAACCGGGACCCACACACGGGCAAGGGTGAGTGCACTGCTATAGTTGACATGCATTATTGTTAGCTACTTTCATTTCAAGGTTGGCAGCAAGTTGGGAGGTTACGTGTAAATACAGAGTTAACAAAATGAGTGCAATGAGTAAATGTATGAATGATGTCGGATTATATGCCAATGTTTGTGTTGAATCATGTCACTCACCGACTGTTTGTCTTCACAGAGTTGCAAGTGAAGAACGCGTACGCTGTGGGGGTGTGGCGCAGGGTGCGGACCAAGTTGGAGGGCAGAGACCCCGACCTTGGGAGGAAGGCCACAGTTCAGGAGCAGGTCAGTAAACTCTTGCCTCGTTGTGTTGACCCCACACAATCACACTGTGTCACAGTGTACTAATAGTGTTTGTCTGGCCCACAGGTGGACTATGTGATCCGCGAAGCCACTTCGCTTGACAACCTGCCCCTGCTATATAGTGTACTAATAGTGTTTGTCTGGCACACAGGTGGACTATGTGATCCGCGAAGCCACTTCGCTTGACAACCTGCCCCTGCTATATAGTGTACTAATAGTGTTGTCTGGCACACAGGTGGACTATGTGATCCGCGAAGCCACTTCGCTTGACAATCTGGCCCTGCTATATAGTGTACTAATAGTGTTTGTCTGGCCCACAGGTGGACTATGTGATCCGCGAAGCCACTTCGCTTGACAACCTGGCCCTGCTATATAGTGTACTAATAGTGTTGTCTGGCCCACAGGTGGACTATGTGATCCGTGAAGCCACTTCGCTTGACAATCTGGCCCTGCTATATGAAGGCTGGACTCCGTGGGTGTGAAGCGACCCACCAACTCGTGTCAGAGTTGAATCATCCAAACACCTCGCTGGATGGCGGGTTGCGTTATTCTGTGGACGTCGCCAGGCGATCGCCACGGGGCGACGTTCTAGGACCGGCTAAGAGGCGGATGGCCTGCTTGCTAGTTGGTCAGTCTGACAGCCGGAACCGTGTCGCAAGTAACAAGCGGCGACAACAATCGGGATCCTTTTTGGAAAAACAAACAAACCACAAACATCGTTGACTAGTTGCGTTGACTTGGCCTCTCTCTCTACTTTACGCCCAGGTATTTGGTAAAACCGAGACTCGTGTGGCCGGTTCTGGAAGTAATTCAGTTCCCTCTTCTTCCCTTCCCGTCCTGTAATTGGTATCTGTGCACAACGTTGCCGTTGGTTTTTATGACGCGTGCGTGTGATAGTTCGGCCACAAATGTCCGTTAAGTTTGCCCCTGAGGTTGCAATTATTTATGGATTGAATAATATTCAGAATAGTCTGAACTGAAGTGACCTCGAAAGTTCAGATCAGAGATGGCCTGAATCATGAGTAATTTCCCCTTTTGCTGACTGCCGTCGAAGAATAGAGTAGAAGGAAGGCCTGCCTTGAATATCTCCAAACAGAATGTCCGCCACTATAGTTTGCCGGATGGGTAGCCAATAAATGCATAGTTCTCTTAATTACTGCACAGGCGGTGGCCCTACATTCAGATAACTCATTAAAATGTCCTAAGTGAATGGGGAAAGATTACGAGTATATTAGACAAACAATAATAGCTTATAGTCAGTAGTTATCTTACGCCGTGTCATTTACTACGTACAGAGTACAGCGAATTGATGCTCATTTGTGAATCCAGAAGATAAATTCAATTAGGCTTCTTTGTTTGATACTTGAGAGCAAAGTGTTAGTTCAACTAGAGTAGACCCTGGGAAGTGAGAACAATTAAAGGGAGCTCTCTATGCTCTGTACGAAGTAAGTCTGAGACCTGTGTCACTACTCACTTCATAGTGTCGTTTTATTCCCCAGGCATTGAAAAGCTCAAGAACGAAACTCTGGTGGTGCTCGCAAGAAGCTCCCCTTTCACTTGTACCACCGTCGGGATGTTCAGTAAATCAAAAACTTACGTTGTCCAAACAAACCAAAAAATGTGACTTTTTAAAGGATTCTTCATCGGCAGCTCTGCTAAGGGCAAAATAGAAGTGCGTTTTTGTATTGCGAATTTTGATTTTGGTACAGTTATATTTACTATTTAGTGCTGCTTAAGAAAAAAATAGTGAACAAAATATGTAATCTACTGGTAATATTGTAATTAGGATCAGTACCTACTAATTATTTGTAATAACAAATTAGTAACCATACATAAATCCATGCGCTGTGCAGTACTTAAAAACGCTTGTTTGGATATTGTTATTTGGAAAAAGAAAAAGAATAGATTTCTATGTTTATTTTTTCTGTTGAATAATGATATAGTTATTGAATACAGATCATTTGAGAACTAGAAAATTAAGGAATACCTACTTTAGTATTTTTTAAATTTTTATTTGTTTCGTTTTTACTTTTTATATATCAGATTTATGCTTATATTTTAGTAGAGATCGGCCGATTCCACTGCTGATATTGATATTCGAATGATTCCTATGTTGGAACATTTTGTCATATTTGAATATTAAATTTGTATGTTTTTTTACCATATTGGTTATTGCGTATGCTTAGTTATCAGCATAAGTTGACCTATCCACATAGGCAGAGGCAGGAGTTTATGGTGAAAATGTTTTGAATATTTCGTTTTTAAGATTTAAAAAGGTGGTGAATTGGTGTTGAATATTTTGGATAAAATCGTTTTTATAGCGGTGTTAATTTTTTTCTATTTTTGGCTACTTTGGGACCATGGAAAATGCATAGGCTAAAAATTAGAAAACAAATATCTATCAACCTGCATTTATTAGGTACATAGCACAACTATGAACACATTAATTAATCAATGAATCACTGAGTATGCCTACGTAAAACAGTGAACACTTATTGTAGGCCTACTCACACTAGTTTCCTTCATCTATGTATCCAAATTGCAGTGCGTTGCCGAGGACGCCGTTCGGCCGTGACGTGACTGTTGTCACAAAAACGTAAAAATTGGACGGTAAATCGCAAATTTGTCATTAATTTATTTTATTCCAACGTTATTCGTGAATAATGAGTAGAATCTCTCAAATCGCGGCTATACTTAAAAATCGCGAAAATTCGCGCGAAAAAAAATGTCATTTCCAGCACCACAAGTAGGCCTACCTAAAACGTCCACATGTGTAGTTATAAAACAATTTCTAAGAAAATCGCGTTTATTGTTAATACCATAAACTCCTGCCTCTGCACATAGGTATGCCCCACGTAGAAACACTTGCAAACACAAATTAGATGTAGCATTTAGCGTTCGGCTTATAGTGGCATTTTATGTATTTGCTGGGAAAATCAGCAAACATTTCTCCATTTTAATATTGTACTGTATTGTATTCCAATAATTAAAAGAAAAAAGAAAAGTATGATACAGTATCGGTAAATAGACTGTTAGAAAATTGCCTCAGAATAAATATAATTTAAAAAGAAGAATACATACAAGTAATAGGACTTCCAGTGGTATTCTTATCTAGACTTACATAATGATTAACAGAAGACAGCCTTTTGAATTTATGTTGCCTATTTGTCCCAAATAAAGTAAACTAATAAAAGTGGAATGTGACAAAGGTTTTGAAATTTTATTTGTCAAGAGATTGGGATCTACCCATACTACAATAAATTTGTTAATTAGAAAATACCTTTTGGAGTTCAGGAAATTATGCTTTAGCAATTTAGACTTTCAGGGTTCTCGAAGTAATTCTAAACAAGATGTTCTGATACTCGGGCTCAACGTCTCGAACCTAGTGTCAGCAGGGGATGAACCCCCACTGTCAGCGGGGATAACCTGTAAGTTTGCACCTGCGATGTTCTTGGAACTACCCTCCTTGCACGAACAAAGGCTTTGAAGCGAACGATATCTGGAAACATTGTGCTTGCCCGAGTTTCACTCTCCCAACTTGAACCGTGAGAACTCTTGAGCATTGCCGTTCACAGGGCTCGATTATGAGATTGCTCACTTTCCATTACCGAACACAAAGAGAACTCTTGAGCGTTGCCGTTCACAGGGCTCGATTATGACATTGCTCACTTTCCATTACCGAACACAAAGAGAACTCTTGAGCGTCACCGTTCACAGGGCTCGATTATGAGATTGCTCACTTTCCATTACCGAACACAAAGAGAACTCTTGAGCGTTGCCGTTCACAGGGCTCGATTATGACATTGCTCACTTTCCATTACCGAACACAAAGAGTACTCTTGAGCGTCACCGTTCACAGGGCTCGATTATGACATTACTCACTTTCCATTACCGAACACAAAGAGAACTCTTGAGCGTCCCCGTTCACAGGGCTCGATTATGACATTACTCACTTTCCATTACCAAACACAAAGAGAACTCGATTCACATCTTGCTATCAATATGTGTTCTAGTGTTAGGACTTAGGACTGACTCTTACAAGTACTTGTTGGTTTATTACTATTTTAATTGATCAAAAACCGTACTTAAAAAATTAATTATTTACTGTATTTAGGCCTATATTATGTATTGCAGTTAGCATTCCACATGTAAGAATGCCTTTTCTGTTTCTTCTTCTTTCTTTTCTGTTGTTTTTCTGTTTTGGGGGAGTACAAAATTGGAAATAGTATATTATGTCAAAATATCTTCTTCTTATGCCAACAATTGACCTATTTGGTCATCATACGTTTTCGCGTTTCCCAGTAGAGATAGGATTCTTTTCTGTCCAGTGGTTAGCATCCCTGCTTCCAATGCAGAAGGTCCCGGGTTCAAATCCCGCTTCAGGCAGAAGTTTTTTAACTTCTAATGTGAATTCAATTCCATTACTTCTTGGCTTAGGAATAAATAAACGGTGACTTTGGAGCCGTCCTAGCAACGAAGCACTCAATAAATTCAAAGTTGTTCTGAATCGGCCTTGTTGATTCTGGCATTTGTCCGCAGGTGTTCGCACTGTCCAATCACTGATTCATATGTTTCGTATTTGAAATATCGATCTTTGATTGGTTATCGCTCACTCGTCGATGGTGTTCGAAGCCTACAGGGTTGGTTTAGTCACTTTAAATTAAAGTCCCCCACTGCAAATCAGTTTAATTACTGTGTGGGTAGACTCTAAATGTGAATTTATTTATTTATTTATGTCCAAACCTAAATTCTTCAAATAACTATTCTTAACTGGGGAGTGTGAGTTAAATTTTGACAATAATGCCAAGTTGAGGTAGACATTTTGTTTCGAGTGGCAGGTCATTGTGACCGACTAAGAATACAGTGGATGATTCCATCAAAAAGGGCATTTGTATGTGTGGAAATATCTTCCATAACCAGACTTATAAGATTGGTTTATAGCTTGTGTCATACATGATAATAGTTTCACCTTTTCTCTGTACCTGTATTTTTTTTTTATATATGTATTTTATTTTTATATTTTATTTTACCATATTCATATTTCATTTATAATGTAGCACATGCAAATTGTGACAGTTAATAGGATGATATTATAGTCCATGTGTATTTAATATTTATGTAGTTCATGTCAGTTTGCCCTCATAATCTGTGGTACCGGTAGCTAAGAAATGTGCGTGACTTGGTAGCGTATGTCGTTTTCTTAAAGTCGACTGTTCGATGTTTCAAACCATGCCGTAGTGTGCTCACACCGAAACATCGATAGTAATGGTAAATGAACTAAATATGAACAACCACTAGTTTCTATTGTATTTAAAGGTTTGTGCTTGAATGATATCAATTACTGTCCCGTCTTTTCCCTGATATGATTCCTTACTGGTGTCTTCCATCTCCATTGTTCTTTAAGAGACATGAAGCCCCAACCAAACCATTGGTCTATGCAAGCAAGCTGCAAGCTGTATACTTAGCATTGAGCATTGTTGGCACGACACCTTTACATTCAGTAAGTCCTTGTTATTTAATATCAACTCAAAAATCTTAAATATATACATACCAAATTGTTCACTATAAATTCAATTATTTTTTAAATGTTTTTAAATATTCATATTATGTTTTTATTGCAAATATCACTGATGTGAAATAGTGTTCAATATAATCTTATCAAGGGCTTGTTGTTTGAGATGGATGTACGTATCACCAATGCCACATGGTATTAGTGGCCAGTTTGTGAAATGTAATTTTTGATAAGGCCAACTGATACTGGATAGGAGCAAAGTTATAAATTGTGAAAATATGTGGGATTAAAATTTTCAGAACTATTCGTATACATTGGCAATATTATAACCTCCATTGCAACAATGCTACTAAACTAGGGTTGCCGTTGATAATCGAAATATCGATCGATAATCGATTCAAGTCATGTGATATGATAATCGATTCAAGTATTATGATATGATATATGATATGATTTGATTATCGATTTGAATAATATCATCGATGTTTAAAACTGCCGCACTGCTGTTAAAATCCTGATTGGGCGGTTCGTAGCGGTGCGCGGAGCTGACGATAGAATGCGCGCTCGCTAGGTCGGTAAAATAGTAAATACTACTTTACCGACGGGGGGAGCGCGCTCTCTAGGGGTTACGAGCAACTATTCATCCACGCATGCGCAACGCATTCCATGGCAGTGACAGTGATGGGCCGTTTACATAAATGACTAGTGATTATTGACTAACCCCCGTGTCTAAGCCATAGACTTCTTTCATTGGCTGGGAGGGAGAATACTGCGCTCTTATTGGCTGTGACTAAGGTTTCTCTTGACTTGACTAAGGAATTGAAATATGTTCAATTTCTTAGTCAAGTCAAGACAAACCTTAGTCACAGCCAATCATTCAATTCCTTAGTCAAGTCAAGAGAAACCTTAGTCACAGCCAATAAGAGCGCAGTATTCTCACTCATAGCCAATGAAAGAAGCCTGTGGCTTAGTCAAGTGGGCTAGTCACTAATCACTGGTCATTTATGTAAACGGCCCATGAAACGTGAGCCAGTTTGTCACGCACACGCCGTCCTCTCGTAAAGTTGTGAGCCGGTCTGTATTGTTGATGCCATTATTGCGCTGTTGTGGGGGGGGCGGGGGCGGGGGCGTAGAGCGATAGCTGTCTCATATAATGGCAGCTGGGATAGCGCTATCTCTCTCGCCCCCTTACGGAATGTGTTTATACCTGACTCAACCCTCGCAAGGCACGTCCTTGTACAATCAGTACGTGAAAAAAGTGGCACCCCAATGACCAACCAAGCAATTGCATTACCTTATAATAAAAAGTGCGTGGATTAATAGTCCGTGATTTAAACACATTTCTATCCTTAAAAACTCCTTTTTATTATTTTGGGATTGTTTTCAGTTTGATTTCATTTTTTTGGCATTTGATTTGATAATCGATTGAGGTCTACAATATCGATATATTTTGATATGATTATCGATTTCGCTCCGCCGATTATCGATGCCGATTTTCACATCGAACGGCAACCCTATACTAAACTCTATACCACATCAAACTCCAGCCTCGTTCACGGGCTAGACCTCCGAGTTCAGGCATTGGCCGTTTGGCGGATAAGGGTTGGAGGTTAATGTCGGTGAACTTAAGACGTTTAAATATTATTTTTGGAAAGGCGTTCCTTTTTGCTAAACACACAGGTCATTACTTACTGTATGCCATGGTTTCAAAATTAAATTACAAACCCATAACGGCTTACTACGACATTTTCAGGAAACATTATTTCTTGTTGCCATAAACCACATAATTTCAATTCAATACTTAGTACTATCCATACTGTCAGTAAAGGTGGAGGCCTGTTATATCTACGTATTGAAGAATGGAGGAAGTACTTGAAAGACTCACCAGAATGCACTGCAAGCTGGAGAAGCAGCTGGTGCGCCTCGTTTGTTCGGTTATTTCTAGAATCGCTGCACTTATGAGTTATGGCCATGCTTGTAATCTTGTGAGATTTATTGACAAGAAAAGTGACATCACAATATCCTGGGCCAGATAAAGAAATAGATAAATTTCACATTACATATTGAATCCCATGAAACCAGAGAGAGGCATGTATGTTACGCAAAACACTAGTAATGCAAGTTCCTGGAAGGCCCGTGTATTGGCATTAATTTTAAGTGAGCTTATTGGCAGTCACACAAATACCCTGTCTGTCCCAAAACATGGCAGCCGTATTTGCGTGCAGCCTGGTGGGGTGCATTACGTGGGGAGTAGGACATTCCGTTTTACTCTGCCGACGATTGTTCGGGAATTGTCCGTGCTTTGCGCACATAATTGAGGTACGGTAATCGTGTGGAAAGAAAATACCTTCATCAACAATGTCTACGTACAAATTGTCATCCTTGGTAGACGAGTTAATAAAGTATGTCGTTCATCGTATAAAAGTTAGATCTCGATTCGAGAGCCAAGTTTTAGTTTTCTTCTCCTGACAAAGTTTTATTAATTAAGCATGGTGAGAACCTGAAACCAATTTTATTTCTACATGTTCAAATTTGAGTACAAGAGTACTTTGTGAATTCTCTCAACCATTGTTCATTCTTTAATTTCTGTTTTGTTTTGTCCAAATTGTTAAAAAGTCACAGCATATTATTTTTTCTTAAGTTAGGTATTGTCTTTTAGATTAGAGTAGATACTTGCAAGCATTGTTCTTCCAAAGCAGATGTTTGGGATGACAATAGTGCACGAACCTACTGCACTAGCATAGCATTTCTCTTTACAGTAGGGCCTACGTGTAGGTTGGTAGACATAGCAAATCAATCACTGCAGGAACCGATTTCATTTCATAAAGTATAGCAACAGATCTTCAGTGAAACTTAAATCAGTGAGTAATAAGGAATAAGCACATTTGTTTCATTTATGAGGTTAAGAACAATTCAATTTGTTTTTGTGCCCCTATTAAAAGTACATTCTTAAGCTCAAGGCTGATCCAAACTTCTTGTAATAAAAATATGAAATTATATCTGTTTCTTCTTACTAATATAGTTCAAGTTTGATATTGAGTATTTGTTGTTCTTGTTTGTATAATTATTGCAAATTACCAGGGTTGCCATTGGGTGCAGAAGTTATTAGTTGGTCAATGGTTGCATCAATAATTCTGGCTCTGGTGTAGTCTGGTGTAGAAGTGTCATGTAATCGATGTGGTTGGATGATCATCGTAGTTAAACTCGAGCCAATAATCTTGGCTTGCTTAATTGGAGGTGTAAATCAAGCAACCAACAAAATTATCAAGCCTGGGAAAATGTAATAACTGTAACCATGAGAAAATGATTTTTTTTTAGTGGTTTAAGAAGTTGTATTTTCTAGTATGGTTTAATATACTACTGTATCTTCACACTTCATTGCCCATCCTACAGCATTGATGACTCGACAACAGGGTTTTGTAATGATGCACCATAATGGCAACCCTAGTAATTAAAACCCTTCCATCTTTCTTTGAGAATATATCCTGTTGAAGTTTCCTTACAGCTGTTCACCGCCACCGGTTTAGAAGCTTATATACCTACGATATGTGTTGTTGGTGACGGCTTCCCTGGTGACTGGTACAGTATTGTCGTTTTCACTTCTAGTAATAAATCAATATTGGTGGAGGTGATTGTTGGTGCCATGTTATGTGCAGGTCACATGTCTCATGGTTGTGTTGGGTAGGAGTGGGCGAACCCAACATTTTCAGGGTCCGACCTAACTTGAACTTAAGTTTAGAGAAAATTTGAACTTCGAACTCAAACCTACATTTGCACCGCAGTAAAATGGAACTCGAGGGAAGTAGATACCGTAAATGTTACTCGTGCCTTTCTTCCACAAAGTACAGTACAGGCAGCTCCATATTATATTGGCTTCAACACGTGTAGGACTACTCTGTGCTGTGGTAACTAGTAAACACTGCACAGCTATCAACATAAAGAGCTCCAAGGACAGACAGAGGTGGTTAAAAAGTAGGAATATGTAAACATACATTTTGTTCAACATTTTTTTATAAATACTTCTAATAACTTCACAATTTAGTATTTACATGTTGACATGCCACTCCTCATCGTCATCACTTGTCAGTCATAGTCACAGTATTTAAATTAAATACTATTCATGTAATAATACATTATTAATATAACCGAGTCATTAAACTTTAATAGTAATGTACCCTAATTCTGATTAGCATTAGCAATGAATATCACAGGCAATAGCCGTTTACAGTGCAATGCGTAGACCAGACTATCTCATATTGCAACCTATTTTTGGTAGTAGTGAACTGTGACACACATAAAGCCCAGAGAATTAAAAAGTTCAGAAGATTCCAGTGAAGTATTACATTAATCTTATAAAAAAGAAGGTCGAGAACTGGTTTGATTCACCCAATGCATTTTCACTCCTTTCCTCGAGACATGGAAAGTTTACATAAGCAGAGTAATAAAGTTAGTAGTCTTTGTATAGGCCTACTTCACACACTCTTCTAATAATTCAGGTACTTCAGTCTTCGGTATTTTCTTAATCGCTGGTTTCTACTTGTGTGGCTTCCTTTTTCAGTAGTTGGTCAATCTGGAAAATACAAACATAAGTAAACTAAGTTACTCAGCTAGAAAATTAGAAAGTAGCCATTTAATATAAATACTGTAATTGTAATTAGGGTTTAAAACTGAAAATGATTACAATATAGGAACACCAACAAGAGTGTTGAATAATGTAGAAAACATTTCGCATGCTAGATGTATGTGATGTTTTACCTCCTGAGACCATTGCGTACATATTATTGCACCATTGACAGAACCAGAACCAATGCACCATTGCATGGCTAGCTATAAATATTATTCTGTTTATTAATAATGTTTTCTTCTTCAGTAAATTATTATGTTCTATGTTCTCTTTTCTATAGTAGTTTGTTTTGTTATTTGGTTAGATCACTTGAAGATTGTTATTTTATTTTGTTTAGTATTTTTTACTATTGTTTCATTGTAAATTGTATAGTTTTATTTATTGTCCTCCTTTGTAAATCAGTTTTACAACAAAATAGGATAGGTCTACATTAAATGAACAGTTAAAGCAGTTGCTTCAGTTGCAGCCCCAACACTAATAAATAAATATATGCGTATATTAGTAATATTGATATGTATATTAGATAATAGGCTAATATTATTCATTGCTACGACGGTTCTAAAGTGTTCCAAAGTGTTCCAAAGTGACCGAACCTGTGTCTTGTAGACCTCCTTGACGTCCTCAAGGTCGAGCCTGAGCTCCTCTGTCTCCTCCACCTTCTCTCCGTACATCTGCAGCAGCGCATCGTACTTGCGCTGCACGTCGTCGTAGCGCAACCGCAGGGCCGACATCTCATCCAGGCTGGCGTCCTGGTCGGTCACGCGGGCCGTCAGCTGGGATATCTCTGTCGTCAGCGCCGAGCGTTCCGCGTCCCGCCTGCCCATCTCCCACTGCAGCTGCTGCACCTCGCCTGCAACACACGACGGCCCTGGGTAGCTCGCGATATATTAAACTTTAAAAAAAAAAAATAGTAGAATTTCAAATAGTTAGTATTGGAATATCGAATCGAATTTCCAGGATTTATTATTCGCTACATATGAAATTTGAATATACGCAGCACAGGTCTGGCCCAAACCCATACTGACATTGTTCTTCATTATGTCGCATTACGTCTGCTCTGTCTACGAGCTGTTGTTGGTTACAATTAGCTCAGTCGGTCGAGATCTAGCTGTACTTTGAATATCCTTGACCCAGATCCTTCATGCAAAATTGAATGTTGATTTCAATAGAAGACAAATTCAAAGTTTTTTTTCCTACACCTTCGATGAAATTTGTTGCTCTCCATATTATGATACGCTTACATTACTTTGTTTTTTATTTTATTTTCCTCACCGTCCCTGAGCTTCAGCTGTGACTGTAGACACTCCAATAAGGACGTGGTGTTGCCACATCTCATGCTGTCATACACGTTGCCATAGCGACCAGACGTAGAGCCGCACTCAAACGTGTCGTCCTGAAACTGTCCAAGCAAACTATCAGAACATCAGTGTCTTTAAGTGATGTTTTCTTAATAGTTGATTATTCAGTGTTTAACGACGTCACGGGGCGATAATATTAAAGGAAGTTAAATGAAGGACAGGGACATTTTCCCGCCTCTTACGATCGGCAGAGGTAGGCTATACCCTGTGCCAAATTCTACCCCGAGCTTATAGAAGCTAAAATAATGTACTTTTCTTTACATTGTTTACGATGCAGTAGTAAAAACGAATTTAAAAGATCAAGCATACCGCACCCCTTGATGCTTACGGGGTAAGACGTTACCTGGGGCCAAATGGCGCTGGAGATGGACTCGGACAGAGAGGCTCGTCCGAAACTGAGCGTGGGGGAGGTGGAATGAGGCGTTGTCGGGTCTCCCTGTCTCTCTCCGCGGTCCGCCTCTCTCTCACGGAGCTGCTCCTGTCACGAACACAATCACAATAGTTGACATGTCTACGTGTCGGGTAGCGTCTTGCACGACGGTAGAACGTGACTCACCTGCAGTTGAGTGGTCCTGCGTTTCTCTGCCTCCGTTGCCGCCTTCTCTACCGAGAGCTGTTGCTCCAGAGACGACACTTCCCTCTTCAGCTCTTGTAGCTGGTCTTTCATGGATTGATGCAGGGACATGTTTTCAGAAATACCTCTAGAACAGCATAACATAACAGTTACAATTTTGCAAGTTTTAAATTTTGTCTGTATTTAAGAAAAACATTCCTTCAAAAGGGTGAAAAGTACAATTTTGTCAATACTGGTACTTATTTAAATTGAAAGTGAGGAATAGGGTCGTTATTCATATTCTGTAAACATTTTGGTGGTAGCTGGTCACTGAATCAACTCACTTTTCTTTGGCCGACTTCAACTGGCTGCACTGCGCTCGTAGTTTGTCCGTCTCTTCCCGCAGCTGCGTTGCTTCGTGACTGGCCGCCGCTAGTTTCGACTCTATTACCGAGAGTTGCGACCCAAGAGAAACGCACTGTTCTCGCGACGATCGCTCTTGATCCGTTAACGAAGATAATTTACCCTGTAGTTCACCTTAAAATATAAAACAGAAACTTGAGATCCCAATAGTAGTGCGCTACAACGGAGACAAATGTGTGCTCGCTAGACGTGTCCAACTCCGTGGGTGCGATTGTGTCTTACCGCCGTTGTGCCAGACTGCATCACGCTTAAATCTCAACTCTGTTCTAGCAAAGAATATACCCAAGTCTTGCGATGGTGAAAGGATCTACATATCAAAGATGCCTATTTTAAGGGTATCTAAAAGGAAACTACAGGTTAGAAAAGTGCACTGCAACACAATTAACATTACTTTATTTAACGCTGAACAACTGAACAATCAAAAAGGCAATTTTGGATATTCCATATTCGACACCCACTCCAAGAAATGTACAAAATCATTAAGGCTAAGCGTTCCAGTCTTTGTTACAATACACCCGCACAGTAAGCGTCCATTATCACACAAATGTGCCACTAAGTATAGGCCCTAGTAATGAAAAGCCACAAAGCCTTCAACACATTTAGTGTGGGCTATACTCTGTAGGCCTAGTTACCGAATCTGTTTATCTACTGACTAGATGCCTTCGAATGGCCACGAATACATAAGAACAAACTGTTAACTATCATCTCCTTCCTACTATGTATTCTTAATCTTAACTATCCCATTACAAACGGAAATGTTTGCTTTCTCGTGATCTACTCTCATCTCACATTCCTCGACGTGCTGGATCTAGTGACTAGTGTTGTGCGGGTTTGTAACCTCGTCTTCCCTCATTACTATATCAGTCTCAATTAGGCCCCCTGCTTAAAAGTGAGATGTAAAGTACCAATATCAATCCATCTTAAGTTAATCTTGCTAAAATGCAAACAGATTAGGGAAAAAATTTATAATATGTCAAAATGACATTCTGTGAGATTATGTAGCTACTGTTTCCGAGGAGCGTAATGTACACTACTCACTAATGGTCTCTGTAAGGTTCTTCTCTTGTCTCTCCCACGAGATCTGCTGCATGCCGTGCGCTGCCTGGAGGGACTCTATCTGTCTGAGCAGTGGCCGGGTGACCACAGACACGGACTGGGCTAGTTCCTCGTTCCGAGCCTCGGCTTGCTCCAGCCGTCTCAGCAGGTCGCTGCATTCCTGGCGAACATTCCCCTCGCGGCTGAAACATTTGCATTTCCCCCCATTCAAGAAACTGCGATTGAATAAAAAGTAGGGATGTCCGGGGGTAGTGTTTTTTGAACTCGGGTCGGGTATTTCCAAGTACGCTCGGGCTCGGGTCGGGTAGTGTAAAAAAGTAAAAATTAATACCAATTTATCGATTAGACAAAATACGTTACATAAAATGTTTTGGTTTTGGTTTACGAATCCATGAAGTTTGAATATGAATCTACCAGATTCGAATTTTCAAAGTATTTGAAAATTTGAATTTCCCGCCATATTTAGCCCTATTTCCGCCAAGAAGGCGGTGGGTTTCTGACATTATGGTCGCCATCTTTTTTATATGAGCACTGTCAGAAATGGTCAGAATACATCCTGAAATACTGTTATTCACCTACACTGCCCCATTGAATGCAAAGTAAATTTAAAATAAGTATAATTAGGAAATAATAATAAAGTAAGATATAAGGTAAGACATCCTCATATAAATATCAGTTCCTCCCATGCTTTCCAGTCTTGCAGCTTCCCCAATTTTTAACAACCTTAACCTAAAAAGTGGGTTGTACTACCCGACCCGACCTCGGGTAAATTTTGCTACCCGAAAAATACCCGTTTTTCTAATAAAAAGTCTTCTTAAGTAAGAATTCTTTCAGTTTATATTTGGAGTTTCTAAAGTTCTAAATCTCTTTGAGGTGGGTTGGCAGTTTATTTGAGTGGTAACTAGTTTATTAAGCCACTCAACCCGAGTCCGAGTGCCCCCCATATACCTGCGGTTGGACTCACCCCGAGTGCTCCTCCTGCGCCTGCCTCAGCCTCGCCTGAAGGTCGTCCACCCTGGCCGACAGTTGGTCCCTCTCGTCCTGGGCCGTCCGCTGAGCCTCGTCCAGGGCAGTCACCAACTCCTGCCGCACCGACAGTTCCGTGCTCAGCGTCGCCTCCTTTAGCTCCTTCTCTCGGGCCGCCGTCGCCTGGCGACTCTCGGTCAGCTCCCTGCGCATACAGTCGTTTCGTAGGAGAAGCAGCAAGCTCTGTGTATGTATGTGTCTGTGTCAGTCTGTAATATGTAAGCTCTGTGGGAATGGAAGACAACATCTATTCCGATGCTCGATGCTGAAAGAACACTATGAAGGAATGACAGGACAGGAAGGAACAGTAGTCTTATATCTTTATTTGTTGTCAAGTCACATGATGATGTGTGGGCATAAGAGAAGAGTTGATCCTTACCTCAGGTTTGGTTCATTTTGTTCCCAAAAGAATGTGTGTACAGTCTCTTGTTTTAGTGTGGGAAGAGGACTACTGTACTACTTACTTGTTGGCCGTGTCCAGGGACAAGTTGAGTGATATCAGCTTCTGGCTCGCGTCGTCCAGCTGAGTCTTGAGCGTCGACAGTTCCTTCTCCTGCCGTTTACTCTTTGCCGTCAGCTGGTGGACGGCTTCGATCTGCGTTCGCTCCACGTCTTCCTTCGCCGCCAGCGAGCGTTTCAGTCGCTCCACCTCCTGGTTTATCTCTTCCAGTTGATCCCTTAGAGGAAGAAAACATACATTTTTAATACGTTTTCCTTCTTATGCTAAGATGGCCAATATAAAATGGTTTCCTTTTCTGGCCTGCTCATATCATTGGGCAGGGAGTCAATGTAAAACTTAACGGCGGCACATCTAAAGAAATGTGCTCTTCATATGGTGTTTAATGTTTAGGAATGCATATTATCTCAAATCCACATCCCTGAAAACTGTTGTTCTTCCCAACATGTAGCCTATATAGCGTTACCCCTCTAATGCAATTGTGACCTGACGTACTTCTGACTCTTTACGGTGCCGTCGTTCTCCTTCTCCTTCGCGCGCAGCTTCTTGATGATGTTGGAATGTTGTAGCTCCTGCTTGGACAGCTTCTCCCCCTCCCTGCGGAGGTCGTCTATGACCTCGTCCTTCTCCCTCACGAGAGTCTCGAGCTCGGCCAGCGAGAGCCGTGACGCGGCCTCCGTCTTGGTCTGGTCCAGCTGCTTGCGGAGAGACTCCTTCTCCCTCACCGCCTGCTGGAACTTGCGCTCCAGCGAGGACAGGCGCTGGGTGAACTCTTCGTTGAGCTTCTGCACGTCTTGTGTGCCCACGTGAGAGAGCACGGCCGCCTCCAGCCGGCTGGAACAGTCATTCTACAGTCAAGCCCACTTTTAGACAACTCTCTTTTAATACAATTCTGGATTTAACAAAGTAATTTTGATTACTATTAAACAAGAAAATGCATACAAAATGGTTATGTTCTTCTAATTATGTACTTTGTTGCTATGACGACTCTAAAGTCACTACAATACATGTAGGTACCCCGGTTTTATAATGACCGCTTTAAGACAGTTTCCGAGTATAAAAAAAAAAAACAGACTGAATTGGTAATCAAACTGTGGACCTTCTGCATTGGTAGCAGAAATAAACCCACTAGACCAACTAGCCACACATGACTTTATTCAAGTTTCCACAAAAAAGGATGCCGCCTTGCGCTCTGTACCGGATCGCGATCAGCCTTGCGTCGTACCTCTTGAGTTCCGAGTTGTTCTCCTGAAGGTCGACGTTGATGCGGCTCATGTCGATCAGCTTGGACTCTCGGACCTCGAGTATCTCCGTCATGTCGGCAATTCTCTTGAGCAGTTTGTCCACCTCGGAGTTATGGCTGTCGTCAGATCCCCCGCTCGACGTTTCGGACAGATCCCGTTGGTGACCTGGCGGAAGTGTTTCGTTATTAGATAACGTTCTGCTTCTATTTCTTTTTGTTTAGGAGAAAAATCAGAGAAAAGAAACTACCCAAGGCTGCCACTATTGTTATATTATGGCTTTATATCTTGTTCTGAGTTCCAATTATACCTATATGACTCTTTATTTTTAAAATGAGTGAGCTTTTGGTAACATATTAACTCGAGAATAAACGACACTTCTACAAAACTACAATTTGGTTTGTAGATTCTTTACTGTATCTTAGGCTACAGCAGTACATTTGAAGTAATGCATAGACCAACCTCGAATTAAAACAAATCAGACTACAAGCAACGGAACCATCTACAGCTATTAAACAATTCAATATTGGATGTAACATGATTGAATGGAATTATGGTTCAGTAGCAATCGAAAAGCAAGTGATATAATTCTCACACAAGTTTTTAGTATAACTATTTAATAATTCGTACCAATCCTCAGGCAGACGGCGGAAACAAGTGGCACGTCGGGAGTAAGACGGGACAGAAGGCCTAGTTCACGGCCGGCGGGAGTCAGGTTTCTATGAGTGCCGGGAGAAAAACAAGAAGAAAGGATTAACGTCGGTGGGAGGAGCAGGTAAGTTCCGAGAGGTTTAGACGAGGCCCATGTAAAAAGACAACACCACAAACAAAAGAAATGGTCATGCAAGACGTGTCCTAAGAAACAGATGAGGGGATATGAAGGAATATCACAAACAACCAAGGGTACAAAAAAAACTACCAAGACAGGAAACGATTGTGGCTGGGACAGACTTGATTCATGCAACTTGTGTGGTACCAAACCACACGTCGGACTATGAGGGGCGTACACACACGCCGTACCTTTGACTTTGCCTCCCACTTTTACGAGCAAGTCCGAGCCCGGTGACTCGGAGCGGTCGGCGACCAGCGCTAGTTTACCCCTGGTGGCTTGTTGGAGAAGCTTGGCCGGACTGTGACGAGCAGACTGGGTGCTGCTGCTGTCACCTCCGTTGGGACTAAACAAACCAATGTTGTCACCAGACGAGTCGTAACGTCAAAGAATTACACATTATATTTATAGGCATTCATGCTAGGACCAATTTGTCATCGTTACGTTATCGTGATTTACTCCGTTAATAATAATATGCAGCCATATCCTATTGCAGATTAAGACAATCTAGAAATAAGCTGCGACCTAGAAAACTTGTGAGCCTAGTGCTACTGTGCGTGGGTTGTTGTGTTCCAAACGGTTTGAATTTTTTCCTCCAGCCAATTACCACCCTTCTAGACTTGACAAACTCAGCCGATTGACTCCCTCAGTAAACCCAGGCAGAATCCAGACGCCTAGTCGGAGATTTTTTCTCAACAAACAAGGCGCCTCCCAGGAGACAGGCTTAACCAATCCAAGATTATTAAATTGCAGATTAATTTTGTAAATCATTTTCTATAGG
This sequence comes from Isoperla grammatica, assembly GCA_945910005.1. Classification (NCBI taxonomy): domain Eukaryota; kingdom Metazoa; phylum Arthropoda; class Insecta; order Plecoptera; family Perlodidae; genus Isoperla; species Isoperla grammatica. The sequence continues at coordinate 46,575,266 of OX246743.1, read as the reverse complement.
GTAGCTGTATAGGATAGAGATTATAAAAATAAAACAAAGTTAGGTGAATTCGGACCCAAGCAATGGACGAAACTCACCTGGATATGATCTCTATGTCGGAGGACGTCGCCGTCTCTATCTCGTCCCCCGAAGTGTGACCGCTCGTCTGCTCCGACCCGACCTTGACCAGGTCCGATCGGCTCTCGGACGATATCGGACTGTGGTCCCGCCTGGGTGCGGCCAGCGACTGTCTTAGGTCCTCGTCTCCCATAGCGTCGGCCAGCATCGTCTTGACGTAGTAGGACGAGCTCGCCCGATTGGCCGACGAGTCTATGGTGTCGTCCGAGCCGCTCCCCTCCAGGCTGCCAACCAGCGTCCGGCTGTCCAGCGTCAGGCTGTCCTCGTTGGAGGACACGCTCGCCCGCAGCCTGTCCTCGTTGGGATCCGACACCGGGATCAGCTGGAGGGACAGTGCGGCCCGGTTGCCGTGGGTGGAGACCGGCTCCTCCGCGGCGACGTTGAAGTGTTCGTTGTACGAGTCCATCATGCCCGAGTGCGCCAGGCCGGACTTTGTGGGCGTCTCCACGAAGTGAACCTTGTGGTGGGGGGACTTGAGCGAGCGTATCGACTCGACCGTGTCCGACTTGACCAGCATCATGTGCGGCTGCTCCAGGATGGTCAGCGTGCCGGTCGCCGTGCTCTCGGACGCCGACGCGTAGCTGTCGTCGGCGCAGGAGGTCTCCTCCTCGTTCTCCTCCTCCTCGGCGATCACCTCGACGCTGTCGGGCGACGTCTTGTCGACGGATCTGTCGGCAAACTGGCCCGGCGGGTCCAACCCCGTCGGCGACACGAAGGGGGACGAGGTCGTGCGAGAGGTTCGCCCGCTGGAGAGGTCGCCGATGACCTCCACCGAGCTGGGCGTGTCCGGTATGACCTCCACGGACTCCGGGGTGCTGGCGGCCACAGACAGCCGGAAGTTGGAGGACGTCCCGGAGAAACCCGGACTCATGGGGGAGTCCGGCGAGGTGGTGAAGCCGCTACCGCAACCTATGACCTCCACGCTCTCCGAAGACTTCTTGTCGCTCTCGGAGGAGATGACAGACAGGCGGTTATACCGGTAACTACTGGTGGAATGTTCTCTTCTTCGGACGGGCTCCAGACGCACGTACACATCTTCGCAGCCGAGCGGATCCCTACTCTCCGGTTCCTCCGAGGAAACGCCGGTCTCCGCATCCAACTTCAACGATTTGTCTTCGACGCGTTCTTCGGCCTCGCAACTCGAGAGGCGAGACCTCGCGTCCGCGTCTCCGTCTTCGCTCTCGACCACCAGTTTGCTCCGGCTGAAGCCAAACTCGCTCGAGTCGTCGCAGAGTCCGCCCTCCTCAGCTTCCGCCTGCTTGAACAGATCCACTTGTTCCCAGCCGGTCTTCTGGTTGACGGCGTTTTCCGCCCTCTCGTTCGTCACCCCGGACGCTTCGTGGCTCTCCGACGAGCTGCGGTAAAAGATCGACTTCTTTGGTTGTTTAGAAACTGGATCGCCATCTTGTGATTTATTTTCTCCTCCGCCTGAAATACAACCACAGGCCCACCATAGTCATAGCTCACTTTCAATACAACAAGCTACACCAATTATTATTATATGTCCACATCAATAGGGTAGCATATTTGCCAATTGTTTTGTGTACATCATTTTTAGTAGGCATGAAGAAAAACAAACTGACCATTCTATTCAATATAATGAGCATCTAATATCCATCAATAAAGTCCTACCACAATAAGGACTTTAATAACAATAACAATAGTTTAACTTTTTACACTGAGCTTGTCTAAGTGAACCTAAATTCAGTTTAGATTTTATTTCCAGGAAGCCACATCGACCTTAATAACTCTGCATTTAAAAGTATTTTTAAGATTAATTCTACAAAACTTCAGTGACTTGTATATAGGTATCTGAAATAAGGTGGTACGAAGATTTACCTGGAGGATTGTCAAAAAACGATCCAGTGAAAGAACCCCACAGGCTTGTGCTAATGGCAGGTTTACCATCACCCTTGAGTGTGTCTCCCTTTTCACTTTCTTTTGGCAACTGTGACATATAGGAAGGGGACTCGTTTGCAGCGGGCTTTCTGGCCACACTACTATTTTTTAGGCCCCAGTTGTCAAAGAAGGCATCCGTATCTTCGCTCGGACTGCTCGAAGACGAAACCGGTAGGATTTGCTGTCCTTGCTCGTCGTCTTTAATGTCCAGTGCTTTGTCGATTGTTTTTTGAGCTTCTTTCAAGGCCGATTTGGCCAGATTTGCAAAGCCAGTAGCATCAAACCAGCTCATTGTATTGATGTTTTCCTGAGAAGAATTTCAAGCAGTTAAAGTTCACTGAAAATTAGTTCTATGATTCATGTGGGTACACAATAATATACAAGAATTACTTGTGCCAAGGTTGTGCAAAATTAATTTTGTTTTTGACTGGGCTTAGGATGACCATTTCTGCCAATTTCGTTGCTCAAAAAAGCAACCCACATTTAATAATATTTTGAAGCATACATCATAGCTTTTCAGACTATTTGTAAGTTGGACAAATTTTAAACTCCTTTCCCAATTCATGTCTTCAATGCCATAGAAATTGTTACCAGTCTACGAGTAAATGGAGAACCAAACTCCATTATTTAATAGTTCATGATAACAATCTATACTAGGCCTCAAGTTACCTACATTACCATTTTACTTAACTACTTGTTTCCCTCTAGAATCCTAGATCATTCTCCAGAATCGCTTTTCAGCACACTTTTGGCACAACGAAAGTTGATAGAAGAGCTATATCAGCATCTCCATTTGGAAGCATTAACTTTCGACATGTAGGCCCTAATATATTCTAGTATCTTAACCCGTATCTCGACTCGTAGAATACATAATGTATTAGGATTGAAGAACTGCATACATTATGTTAAATAGCCTAGGCCTACAAGTCATTAAATTTATGATCTAGGGCCCAAGCCTATAGCAAGCTGGTGCCAAGGTTTGTAGGCCTACATGTCTTAATTCTAGGACTCTTTTGTAAATAAGACCGCTCAAGCTAGACTGAAGCTCGGTACACAATATGACCGGGAAGGAGTTATGGAAATGGGAACGTTGGCTACGATTTAACATTGCCCGGGAACGGGAAGCTCATTCCCAGGCTATTGTGCACCGACCTCATTACCTAGCTAAGCCCTAGCTTGTAGGTTTGGGCCTAAGCTTAAGCCTAGGCTAGGCCTAGATCTATGAAAAAACACCCCCTGACAGTTGAATTAGACTCTAGCTTGGCCTAGGCCCTAGGCCTAGCCTCAAGCCGAAATTTAGTTAAGAATATGCGTACTGATGTGTGAAGCTCACTGCAGCCTAGCCTAGGCCTTGTACCAATATAATATCAGAAAATCAGCAAAAATCTGTATTTTTTCGGAACTACCCGCTAGGGCCTAGGCCTAGCCCCCCACCCCCTTTTATCAGCTGATTTCAAGCCCAGTCCTGTCATAAATAAGAGGCATACTTACTACAGGATCGATTCCAGTTTTTCTGAAATCAATTTTCAATTACTCATAGTACACAGCATCTTTATTTTGAATGTAACATTATTATCTGTCCTAAAATAGAACGAAAATCACTCCCCATCGCCATTTATTTACAAAACCACGGCAGCAAAATATAAGCAGTCGACATTTTACAAACCGGAAGTTGAGTTGTCAGCTGTGCTTGCCTGTATTAACGATGTTTTGTCTCTGTTCTTTTTTATTATGAACTCGTAATAATACTTATTAAGATGTTTAATTTAAATCTCATCGATACAGGATAAGTAACTTGGATAATCAAATGTTGTCATGTGGTAATAAAATTCTACACTGACTACAGTATTTTATCGGCCATGTTGGTTGATTGTTGTCATATTTTGACGTCTAATAAACTCTTAATATTTTTATATAAATAGCAAAAGAAACTACTAGAAAGAAAATAATGCTTTTGTTAGATAACATTTTCCACATTTCACAATATAAAATCATGCTACAAGTAATGGATTTCTAGCTCGGGCATGCCCAGGTTCATATGTGGCTAAATGCCGACCAAACCGGTGGCTGCCCCAGTGGCGCAATTGGTTAGCGCACGGTACTTATAATCAGTATTGAGTGAGCTATGCCGGGGTTGTGAGTTCGAGCCTCACCTGGGGCACTTTTTTTTACACACACGAAAATCTCCGTTATATAACCAGCATTACTCCCAATGTAAAATAAATACTGCGAGTTACTGGTAAATGTATTTATTTCTACACACAATGCAAATTCACACAGTCAAATTCATGCACATAAACAGTATGTTAATGTTGTTATTATTACTGCTACTGTTAAAATTTAACAACAGGACAGGAACTATATTACTAGCCAATAAATATTTGTAACACTTTAATAATTATATTATGGTCCCAACCTCTGGATTAAACAACTGGCCCAGACTCCAGATACACAAAGTAATTTCACCTTAGATTATATTTGTAGGACCCATGGTATTAGTTTGAGGTTGACTAGACTTCGTAATGAGAGATGTCATCTGTAATAAAAAAAAAAAAAAATGATTTAGCACACATTATTTTTAGTATACAGCTTAGATATGCAAAAGCTTAAATATATATAATTCAATACATACACTTTGTAATACTTGATTTCTAAAAAAATTTGATGTCAAGTTTGATACAGAACCAGTGATGCTCTCGCCAAGCCCCATCTTGCATTTAATGTAGCCATACAGGTTTGCACCATTCAAAGCTAGGGCAATACAAACTAATAACTGAAAAGAGAAAGAACAATGAATTAATATTATATGCAACTAAATTGATAACAGTCACCCAATGAGAGGAGGAGGGTACATAAATTGATCAAGATAATAAAGCTGCACTGTAGTGATTAAATAAAATATGTTTACTAGAATAATAAATAAACATAAAACAAAATTGAAAAAAAAAACTACAAAAATGGTTGGTCTCTTTTTAATTTATAAATAAAAGTAATGTTGCCTTGTTCAGCCCCAAAGCCACTTTTTAGGTGAATGATGAGATTATACTGACATATTTCAAGCATTATTTAATGTTGGGCCTATTAATATAAAAAAAATTTTTTAATGTTTACACTTGCAGAAAAGAGAGAAAAATATGGATATTACATTTTGAGAGAATATAGAAACTTCTATCCTGTGTGATTGTTATCTCTGAAAAGAGCTCAAAGTGGAAATAAAAAAAGGTGGCAGGATGGTGAGGTCTAATGACATCTTGTTATTTAGGCTACACATTACATATTATATTAGTTTTAGATAATATTTTAATGACAGTTCTGTATGGAACAACTTGCTCCAGATGGGGAATCAATACCAAATCATAGACAACTTTAATCAATTTTGATCTACATTAAGTTTTCTTTATACTTCAGACAGTACTTTTCTGATAAATGTGTATGTAAAAAAGAGACAAAATCGCAGCTCAGTGAACAGTTTAGTAGACACAGGGACAAGTTCCTAAAAACGGGACAAAGGGACACCCTAGTCAATTTAGAACATTTGACACAAGTGCATACAACCCCACCAACTTTATTATACTTACAAGCCATTTAAACTTGAAACCAAACAAAGCAATAAGAAACAGGATGGCCCAAACGACTGGACAGATGACGAGAGTCAGCCAGAATATTCGGGCTTCTGATGCATTGATCCGATTCTGTTGTGTACCCTGGAAAAAGGGCACATGACAGTACAGAAAAGAATACTACACGTCTCGATTTCGTTACGGCTAAAACCTTTCAAAAAAACATACCTTTCTGGCTTCAAAAACCCAGTTAGATTTTCCCTCGTCGTCGATGTAATTCCACCATCGTAGACCAACCATTAGCCTCCCTACAAACATGAATATACGTATATCAACATTAAATTATAGGAGAACTAAGAGAGCAAAAAAAGTGAACACTGTATTAGGGGTCTAGAGAATACAAATTACTAGGTACATTTAACATTAGGGAGTAGGCCTAAAGCAGAAAATACAGAATTTCAAACACTGAAATTCATCGTAGAAACGTATATTTGAAGACAGTAAATTCAAACCGGGAACACAGTAGTAAATACACCCACATACTCACCTGTAATGTTTTTGACAGTCCAAAAGTCCATCGACAGCAATAATATGATGACAACAAAACTGGTGATAAAACTATCGACAAACCAGCCGCACAAGATGTAAGCCACGATAGCAGTCACTCGGAATGCCATATGGAAAAATGCGACAAAAGGATGCCTACAAACAAACAAATTACACAGAATGTAGGGCTACAGCATATATTTGACTCATGTCTGGTTTGTTGACCTCCATATATTTACAGAAATCAGAAATAGAACCAATTACCTATGGTACGTACAATAATACTTTTTAAGACTTAGGACTATCGCCTGGATTTACACTATGTAGGTTACTTCACTATTAATAGATTTAAACATAAATTGTTACATAAGCTGCACAATTGTAAATTAACTAGCCCTACCATATGGGAAGACTATTCAAGACTCGAGCACTAACAAAAATCAGTGTAATAAGCCTAATCATACCACATATTCATCTTACTTGAGTTTTTTGGCTCCCTCGGCAGTTTCTTCTTCGCCAAATCCGACTGTATCATCATCGAGCAAGGGATCCTGAAATTGGTAGTAAACCGAAGATGAAGACCTGGACATTTTTAACTTAGGATGAATACCAATGCCTTCCACAAACGTTTGAACAATGACAGGCTAAGGCCATATTATTGGGTCCTGTCTAGAGCCTATGATCTCTACGTGGAAAGGTAGAGCTAGCTTAAAGTCTGGTGTTTATGAATTCTGCCTAGCCTGGCCTATTGCAGCCCAACAACAATGGGCTCATTAAATTTCGAATAATTAAGTACCAAACACATAAAGTATGATGTCATGATCATTAGCCAATAGTAGTTGGTGCATAATAGGCGTTAGCTTCTTTATTATTCAACTTTAGCCTTAACCCAAGGTGAAACAATTTATAGGTTATAGGTCTAAGCCAGTTAAAATGTTGACATCTCTATAGTATGTGTTCAGGTCTTCGTAAGTCTTAAACATTGCCTTTAATTTGATTCACTAATTTTTTTTCACCGTCTAGTAATCAATATTGTGTTGCGTTACCCTGAACTAAGACAACTGTACTTTCTAATGAACAAAAAATAGGCCTATACTTACTCTAGCAGACGCCATTTTTGATGTTGTGTCAAATTTTACGACAATAGTATGAAGTTAGCATCCGAGCGTGATCTCGCACTCAGTGCGCACTGAGTGCATGAAAGTGCAGCCAATCGAATACGCTTTGAGCTAATACAAGTAGTTCAGTCATCAACATAACAACACAAATTCACGCTAACAGTACTGATTGACAAAGAGCGGGAAAATACAATTTTCTCTGTTCATAACGTGTCAAGGATCAATTAGTAGAGCAAGCGTGCAATAGTAACACTTTGCAAAGATTAATGATAATATTGGGTGTTTTCAAAATACAAGATAATTTTTGCACATTCAATTGTCAACTGATGTTTTTAGTTATAGTTCTGGTTCTTTCTACATTACGTTTTTACTATGGCGTTTTCCAATGGCCGCACTGGACTGCACTGAGTGCGCACCGAAAAAGTTCTTGCTGTTCCAATGACCGCACTGAGTGCGGTTTTTCGTATTCCAATGGCAGTGTGCACCGCACGAGTGCGCACTGACCCGCACTGAAAAAATAGCAAGTGCAATTGCAAAATGGCTACGCTTGACGCGCGCAAATTAATTCTGCTAATGGATATTTTAGAATCTTCGGACAGCAGTGACGATGACATGATAGTAGAGTTACTAGCCAATGATAAGGAAGCTAAACCAAAAGTTTCTGGATTTATTCCAGACGTTGTACATAACTACTCTGATGAAGAGGTAAGCACTTGTCTAGTCATAGGCCTACATAACCTTAAAAAGCCTAGACCTAGAATGTCATTTGTGACATTGCTTTCATTTGGGCGTACATGGTAGCCTAGACTGGGTCTACAACCCGGTCTATGGGTTTCAATGATCCAAATCATATGCCGATAGGTGTGGTTGGTTTCGTGTGTGACTGTGGGCTAATAACACAACATGCACCTAGGCCTAGGTAGGCCCCACTCCAACAAGACCTTCGGTGTTGCCGCCCAAACCGACGCACTCAACTTGAAACGTGTTCCAATGTTTTCAATGATCCAAATCATATGCCGATAGGTGTGGTTGGTTTCGTGTGTGACTGTGGGCTAATAACACAACATGCACCTAGGCCTAGGTAGGCCCCACTCCAACAAGACCTTCGGTTTTGCCGCCCAAACCGACGCACTCAACTTGAAACGTGTTCCGTGCATGTTGTGTTATTAGCCCACAGTCACACACGAAACCAACCACACCTATCGGCATATGATGAGGTTCGCACTGACAACAAACCCAGTGCAGTGCATGTCGTCACAGGTGACGTTTCAGTGCGCACTCAGTGCCGTCCATTGGAAAACGCCATACATAACGTTCGTTATTTTTATTTTCATTTTTCACACATAATCACAGGCGTGCGTGCATTCAACCCGACTAGGAAATAATGTTGGGGACTGTTTGGAAAATTCGAACGATTTGGATAATTAGGTATGAATCATGATTAATTATTATTTCATTTAAATTATTTGAAATTTACGTTCGAAACCCACATGTCCCGCAGCCCTTGTCAATGCTGTGTTTTATCATCTACGTCGCTGCAGACACATGTTTCTATCAGCATTCAACGTCATTTTAGCACCTTTCTGGTTCTTTCTACATTACGTTTTTACTACATTACGTTCGTTATTTTTATTTTCATTTTTCACACATAATCACAGGCGTGCGTGCATTCAACCCGACTAGGAAATAATGTTGGGGACTGTTTGGAAAATTCGAACGATTTGGATAATTAGGTATGAATCATGATTAATTATTATTTCATTTAAATTATTTGAAATTTACGTTCGAAACCCACATGTCCCGCAGCCCTTGTCAATGCTGTGTTTTATCATCTACGTCGCTGCAGACACATGTTTCTATCAGCATTCAACGTCATTTTAGCACCTTTCTGGTTCTTTCTACATTACGTTTTTACTACATTACGTTCGTTATTTTTATTTTCATTTTTCACACATAATCACAGGCGTGCGTGCATTCAACCCGACTAGGAAATAATGTTGGGGACTGTTTGGAAAATTCGAACGATTTGGATAATTAGGTATGAATCATGATTAATTATTATTTCATTTAAATTATTTGAAATTTACGTTCGAAACCCACATATGTCCCGCAGCCCTTGTCAATGCTGCGTTTTATCATCTACGTCGATGTAGACAATAGACACATGTTTCTATCAGCGTTCAACGTCATTTTAGCACCTTTCGGCCAAAAGCATTTCAAGTGATAGTGATATTATGCACCTAGGTGTGAAGTAGTTTTGGTGTTGAAAAGTATTCTACGAGGTAATTAGATTGCGAAAGAAAATCATCCTAATTCTTGGTAGCCTAGGCCTAGGGCCCTAGCGTCTTCTGGCCTGGGGTAGGCCTAGGCCCCTAGCTTAGCCCCTAGTGTGGCAACCTGTACCATTCAAGCCTACGTACTAGGCCTAAATATGTAATGTCTAGCTCTCACTTCAAGACTACAGCATTTTCAGGTGCGTTTCATTGTTTTTGAAAGAGATTTAAAGTTCTGCGCCGATGGATAGTGCCAGTAGAGTAGGCCTAGGCCTAGGCCTTAGGCTAGAATGAATCGTGTTGAAACGCGTTTTCGAATACTAGGCCTAGGGCTAGCCTAGGCCTAGCATACAGCCTAGGGCCTAGGCCCGTTTCTTCATTCTTGGGGTAACATAATTTTTGTTTCGATTTATATTTCAACCAGATGCTTCAACAGATTACCGATGGCTTCATTGTTTGTATGCATGTGAGCTTATTAATTTTGTCAACAGTTTAATATCCATATCAGAAGTGCGCCTACCTAGGCCTAGGGCAGGCCTAAAAAAAAACAGTATGAACCTGGACTTGAACCCTGAACGGTTTTCATTGAAATCTGGAATAAAGACTTGAGTAGGCTACCAGCACAAGCTAACCACAACCACAATAAGTACTATTGTAGGCCTAAGCCTACCATCTAGGCCTAGGCCCTAGTTTAAATAGGTTCTTTTTTACAGATCCAAGCAACAAGAGTCTTCTAACACATGGCTATGGGTCGGAAGAAGGCGGGGAGGGAGATACTCTGCCGAGTCAGCACCGTCGCAGAAGAGAGACTTCAAGATTCTTTGTGATTCAGAAGGGCCTAGGCCTAGTGCATTCAAGTCCTGCCTTTCACACAAGACTACAGGTAATCCTAGGGTAATTATACACATTGGGTACGATCCGTTTTCACATTTCAATAGGCCTACCCGAAAAGTATGCCTAGGCCTACTTGAAACACTTGCCACTAAATAGAATAATGTGTGATATGTACCCAAACAAGGTTTTGTGTCCGCTAAGACATTATAAACTGCATTTCTCGACGAGATAAAACAGTGTCTGACTGGGTGTTTACATTGACACCATGATCCAATTTTGCTGCCGGTGTGCCGGCCTCATTATGTCGTTATCCATTAGGTTTGTGAGGGCGGTAGGGGACACCGTTTAAATGTGTTTCGTAATGGGGTTTAAACGTTTCGGACATTAACCATTTTCTTTTTTGCCTAATGTAGCCTATTATCCCACTCTGACTTGATGTACAAACGTGACAAAAGGAACACATGGCCATAATGGTGAAAATTGTTACAATAGGCATGATTGAAGAGCTGATCCCTACCTTATTTGACCTATTGTCTAAATGACAGTTTGTTATTTAACAAAGGTAGCCTACTTAGTGTGATTGCTCCATTTCCATTTGCCTATACATACTGATAGGCCTACTGTGATACATAAATAAAGCATTTTGTATTCTTTATATTCAGGAAACAGATGCTGTCATGGGCCCGTGGCTGTTGGCGGCCATATTGTCGCATGTAGGCCTACTGCAACCTGTAATGAAACCAAACCATGTCTAACTTTACCTGTTTCATGCTCACCTAGAGCCTAACCTCTCAACCTTATCTGAACTAATCTTAATTTTACTCTATTCATCAGAATGTACACATGTACCGGTATGCTACAAGCGTGGTGCAACAGTATCTGGGAGGTGGACAGTCTTCATGCAGTGATCGAGCTGGCTGCCATTTCTGCTCGACTGGAAGACGAACTAACGCCTCGCGGTCAGCGGTACTGAACTAGGCATACTGACACAGCTGCGGAGAGACCCATCGTTCGGACCTTTCAGCTAGTTTACACAACAGTCTGTTATTTAACAAAGGTAGGCCTAGTGTGATTTTTATGTACCAGTAGGCCTATGCTTTGTCTACACATGAGTGGGGCGTCCCATTGATACTGTGGTACATAAAAGGCGATTTGTCTTCGTTATGGGAAACCGTATGACAGGTAGAGTGCGCTGTGAGCGATGACGTTCAGTTTACCTATTTGCACCGGATGGGAATATTTGAGACTAGTATCTGCAAGCTATGTGGAGTGGAGGAACAGGACAGGAATCACCTCTTCAGATGTAGTAAACTTAAAACAGAACGTGACGCATTGCCTAACGGCATGAAGAGAGAAGAAAAGGAGGCCTGTCTCTACTGGTTGACCAGATCTTACATGATGGCCTGATTAAGCCAAATGTGGGCATATGATAAAAAAAAAAACTATTATATCTAGCCCAACTTCAGTTAAATGCTCCAAATCTTATATATATTATTTATAGTAATTTTTATTATTGACATATTAAGAACTTAAAACTTAATTATTAATGAGTGTTATGTAATTAACATAAAAATCTGCTGAAGAATCCAAAAAGCAAGTGAAACCTTGTACAATGGTTGATGGAATAACACAGTCTACCACAGCAGGTAAGGTTAAGCCGTCCCACAGCCATCTGTATTTCCACGACATCATTGTTCCATGCGTCAATGGGGCTTTGCACGCAAAGCTTGACGTAGAATGCGCCACCACCGTCCAAGCCCAAATCCATGACCTGCTGGATGGGTAAATCAGCGCGGACAAGGTCTACTTGACCCATCCAGCAGGCTGTGATGGCAGCATTTTGCCAAAGACATTGGAATAGAAGTAGCGCCACCATAGTTCGAGCTCAAGTCCAGAGCCTCCTGGATGGGTAAATCAGCCCTTTTTTCACGGCTTAGTTATGCGGAGATCAAGTAGACCTTGTCTGAGGGCTGGCACTACGCTGGCGCTGCGAGTGGGAGAATGTGGCAGTGCAAAGCCCCATTGAGAGGCATACTGACATTTGTGTGAACAGGAACGCTCGCAGCGCTGCTGTTATACGGTCTCCCATACTAAGGAATCAGCTGACGTCATGGCTGTTGGCGGCCATATTGCCACGTGTACTGCAACCTCGAATGAAACCAAACCATGTCTAACGTAACCTGTCTCACTCTCACCTACAGCTTTACCTCTCAACCTTGTCTTACCTAATCTTAACTTTACTGTATTTATCAGGATGTACACATGTACCAGTCCAGTATGCTACAAGCGTGGTGGACAATGGAGGTGGACAGTCTTCATGCAGTGATCCAGCTGGCTGCCATCTCTGCTCGACTGGAAGACAAACTAACGCCTTGCGGTCAGCGGTACTGAAACTACGCATTCTGATAGAGCAGTGGAGAGGCCCATCGACCAGACCTTTCAGCTAGTCTGCACGACAATCTGGTATTTAACATTTAAGTTACATATGATATAGGTACTAGGTAGTGTGATCAGAAATGTTAATGCAAAATGTTTTTCAGAAATTTTCCCAGATTTTTGTTGCCAGGAAATTTCCGTACAGATCTACACGTAAGCCTAGAGATAACTTTGCCTTACAAAATGTAGTAGGTAGAGAGAGCATGTATATTATCTGACTCCCGATTTCTAGCGACAAAACTTGTCCCTAGAGCCAAGTGCGCGATCCTCTAGCTTTGTGCTGATTGAATGCTATTGCAATTGTTTGTAAACAAAGACCACCAAAAGTATTCTTTGTTGCCGCCGTGTCAGATGGTGATGCCATGATAATTCGTCGTTGAAGGAGGGAGTATGAATGGATGTAGTGGCATCCTTACAAGTTCATAAATACAAATGTCTGTTTGAGTCTGGCCTGGCCCATGTGGATGTAGGCCTACATGTTTTAGGTTATTTTGCACATAACAAGAATGGTGAAGAGGTAGTAATGGGACGTTTTAACGTGGGAGTGGCTTTTAGGGATGTTCAGCGATATCGATATGACACAAAATATCGCGATATCGATATGGTGTCATATCGAAAATATCGCGATATCGTGGTCAACTTAAAATATTAATATTCCGCTATGGTCTGCAGTATGGGCTGCTGCAGCGTTAGTCACTGAGCACCTACCCCCCAGCCCCCAAGGATATCGCGATATCATTGTCAACTTGAAGTATTTCTCCCGTGGGCTGCAGTACGCGTAGCTGCACATCTATCACACAGATGGCCGCACGGGGCGGCAGATTCCCTTTGTTTGCATGGAGACATTGGATCCATTGCACTTTTTGTACTTGTAACCCCGGGGCCGGATTCAAAAGAGGTCTTAACTTAGGCCTGGCCTAACTTTAGGACCACTACGCCATTGGCTGATACGGACCTACACATAGCCTCGACTCGACGTTGCTAAGAAACCCTAGTAAATAACAAACACTTGAGACAAATATTTAGGCCCGGTCTGAGTTGGTCTTATCTTTCTTCAAAGATGGTGGCAATGCGTCTATGACTTCGAAGTGTGAACATAAATAAATATCGTTTACTTACCTTGACATACACATTTCTCTGTTTTTAGATTGTGGAGGTATAAGAAAACAAAACACTAAACTTTAAAACACCGCCTTGCAATATTTTAAGTTCACTGTGATTTCCACGAAAGTAGCTATCAATTGGGCCGTGTAGTAGGCCTATCATGGATTTATAATAGCACATACGGTACAGCAGGACTTAGGACCGGTCCTAAGTTAAGACCTCTTGTGAATCCGGCCCCCGCATTCTTTCCGAGAAGAATGTTGTTGGTAAATATTGCTTGATAGTTTTAGGACTGTCAGTAGCCAGTAGCGGATGCCTGACAGGTGACTCATCAGTCATCTTGCCAATTGAAGCCTTTATCGCTGTGCAGCAACTCGTACTGCAGGCCATGGGTGGAAAATTTTCAAGTTGACAATCATACTGTGCTATCCAGGGCGTGGGGGGGGGGGTGGGTAGAGATGTGAACGGACGAACTGCAGCAACGCGTACTGCAGGCCACGGCAAAAATACTTTAAATTGACAACTACAGTGAAACCTCCTTTGTACGTTTTCGAGGGACCCGAGACAAAAAACGTGGTAACGGGAAAAACGCACTATTGAAATCCTTCAAATTTGTCTTTTCATACATTCCTAACACTTATAATCTTGTAAAAGCTCCCCCCCCCCGACACGTCCATGTTCTTGGCAGTGGCCTCGGATTATATCTGACGCCTAGGCCGAAATACTTTATTAATTTGAGGCTATATACATTTCGACTGCGATGTTGATTTAGCGGGAACAAGAGATAGGCCATGCGTGACCTTGGCAAAAGCAGAGCCACAGTGTCGCTTCGCCACCCCGGGGCTGGCCGCTTTGAGGAAGGGAGGGGGGGGGGGTTTAGTGACAACTGAGGAGTGAGGACGGTCGCACACAGTATGCACAGTACAGTTTAGAGAAACAGTAAACACGTGTACACTATCCCATCCCTAGTGATCAGAGATGTTAATGCAAGATGTCTCTGGAAATTTTCCCAGATTTATGTTGCCAGAAAATTTCTGTACAGATTAGTGATAACATCGATTAAGTGAACACCGGTTTCAGATAGGGATGTCAATACCCGGAAATAGTTGTACCCGGATACCCTTGCGCCGTACCCGGACTACTCAGGTAGTAAATAATACTAAATACGCGTTTTATCGTCATGGGTGTCAAATGATTCGCAAAGTTGTGGAAAGAGACATTATATTGTTAAACGATATCAGGTTGCATTGTCTTGGATGCAAAACGATCGCGGAAGTATTCAACAAAGCTTCAAAGCTTGCGTCTCCGCTACGGTAGGCGGTGGTCGGCTGGGTCCAAGCGATGACGTCATAGTCCGAGGGAACATGATTGTGGTAAAGCTATGGTGGGCGGGTGCGCTCCCTCGGACTCGCAACCGTTCCTGAGCATTCTTCCATAAGCCTACAGAAGATGATACTAATTGGGCTTTACGTCTCATTTTTTTGCGACGATGACTAATCTAGACGAGGGGGGGTGGGTGTCAAGTTAAATGCCGGCAAATTGAAAAGCGCGGCTCGTACCCTCGCACAAAGAGGCCAGCTGGAAAATGACGCAATGTTGAATTGATTTCGTTCTGAACAGAAGAAGGGAACGGGTAGTACCGGGTAACAGGTATTGAAAAGTTGGAACCGTACCCATGTGTACCGGGCGGGTAACAGATACCCGTTGACATCCCTAGTTTCAAACTGGTTTTAATAAAAACCGGTTTCGATTTTCAGATTCGGTTCTACTTTATTGCGCGGCGTGTGCTTCACCCTCGCTAAGAGCCACGCCTCTGACGGGCGGGTTGTGGATTGCCTAACGACGTGTGTCTCGTAGCAACAAAAAACCTCCTGTCGACTACTCAGATTTCGTCTTCTTTCCTGGGATTTCCTTGTTTGTGTGGACTAATTAGCAGCTGTATTATACAGTAAAACCGCCTTTGTTCGTTTCGCTTTTCTACGTTTCTTACGTTAATGCGTTCCAAAAATCAGTCCGTCCCCACCCAGGTCGTCGCTTTGTCGGTGTGTATGTATGTGCGCTAAATTTTGTTCGTCGCGCACAGGTCAAACGGCTTGACGTATTTGGCTGAAATTTTCCGTTAACACTTGCGACCACTAAAGAAGATGCCAACCTACAAAAAATTAATTGGTGAAAAAAATCTAATTTTATTTTTTTTTTTATTAAAAGTTATGGACAGATTTAAATAATGTTTTACATTTATATCCACACCAACAATGTCGACACTGGATAAAAGTTTTGGAGTTGTAACTTTAACTGCCATTTTGTAAAAAAATATTTAGTTTCTATTTACGGGAATTTGTATTGGTTTCTTTACAGTGCTCCACTTAAATGATTCTCATTTGAGGACCATTGAAGTTAGATGCACACACTATGCATGGCAAATGGTGTGTACAAAGAGACCTTTCTTAAACTACTTTTGGAATTTCGATAACTTTAATAGAATGGCAACAATGGCGTGGTATGTTTGGATGACTTTCACAGCAAACATGCAAAAGTTAACAACGAACTTTGTCGACGATTTAAATAGCTTTTATTATGGTTTAAATGCTGTTATTGTAAGATTATACAATATCACATTTTAGATCTAACCTGTATCTACATTATGGATTTTTCTACTCACAGATAAGTTTAATAGTTTATGAATTAATATTATAATATATTAATTAATATATATATTAATCAAATTAAGTAAATTAAAATTTGCATTAATGTAAATCAAAATATTCATTTATTATTATTAGGCTATAGTAAATAATTAATTAGGGCCTAATGTAAATTATAATAATTATATAATTTATAATTTATATAATTTAATAATTATTAATTAAAATGTAATATAATTACTATATAACATTTTAATTTTTATAAATTCCATTAATAACTTGTAGGTTTAAACTAAATACATTTTAAATAGCCTTTTAAATTTGTAATTAAATAAAATTACATAAGGATGGGGGTTATGAATTATGATGCGGCAATGCGTTCTGCAGACAAAAGATAATATTCCGTGTTGATAATTTTTTCTTTTTTGAGGGGTTGGGAGGGGGGGGAGAAATTTTCAGCTATGATCTGCAACATTGCATTCTGAAAAACTTTTTCTTTTGAAAAATTTCAAGCTGTAAGATATCCCACAAATGCTAAGTTGAATCAGTATGTACTAGTACTTACCAGTAGGCCTACTTACCTAGTGCTGAGGGTAGGCTATAAACATTTTCTAAGGGGTAATTTCAACATTTTGTTTTTTACAGCTGGTTCTACAAAGAAGACCACTAGGACACTGCTGGATGCTGGATTGTATAGTGAGTGGGCAAGATGCTCATTTAAAAGAAACAAGCCTAACCTACATCGAAGCTCAAGCCATATTGATGGATTATGTGACGTCCATGGTAATGTATTCGGAGTGTAATTTTTATGAGTTATTATCCTGGGTAGGCCTAACGTGTGGTTAAATAAAAGCATTACTGCATCTATAGAGAGGTGGATAAGGCAATTTAACAGGCCACATTTTGTTTGATATTCCTTGCTTTGCTTTTTATATTATTACTTTTACTTACTTTTACTCTTTTTTACTATTAGCTACAATAGACTTTTATATTCGGCCATACCTGTGATGAGAGTATGAAAGTTAGGTAGCTTTGATTCAAGGTCCGTCGGTCTCATGGCGGACGTTCAGCAAACGAACCCCCATCAGGGGATTTACGGACTTTAGGCCCTAGGTCTGATTTAGGTAGGTGTGTTATGGGTGGGTTGGGTAAGCAAGGTCCATCACCCTATACCACGGTCAGCAATTGGCTGATAGTGGTATCCGCTATGACTCTGGTTTCTTGCTGAGGCGAACCTTTAGGAACAACTCTGGCTGCAACGTATCAGATTGGATAGCACTGACTGGTGGAGCTATAGTGTGGTAAAAGCACATTGGCCGCCGATGGAGAAGCACGTACGCTATTGCTCCTGACGTATAAGCACGCCCATAGATTACCAGCACGCATGGACATGGAGAGCTTAGGAGCGTGTTCCTTTAGGGGTGGCCAAGGACAGGTAAAGTGAACGCCCCGTTTTACCCGGGCATCACATTTACGCTTGAGCCTTGTCGTGTCTCGATCCAGATATAGAGCGATTTAGGTAGCTCTTCTGATTTAGGTAGGTGGTATGGGAAACCAAGTTCCAATCTCCCGCCGCTATCAGCACTTTTTTCGCTGGTAGTGGTTCCGCCTGGCGCTGGGGGCCCTGTTTTGCAGAGGCGAACCCAATGGTTGAATCTGGTAGTTGGTGGTAGAGGGATGGAGTGAGTGTGGTAAAAGCACGTGCAACAGCTGGGATAGATCCCCTCCAAGTGTCAATAAGCTCCATCCCTGCCGGCTACACGCCCTAAGTATCCTACACGCCTATGTGCGTCGACGGACTAGGTGAGCTTTCGGGAGAAACCATTGGGGGGGGCCAAGGACAGGTAATTGATGGATTGATCCGTTTTACCCTGGAGTCAATTACGCTTGAGCCAAGCCGAGATCTCGAACCAGTTGCCGAACACCCTTCCTGCATGGTACGATTAGTTCATTTTAAGGGTTGGTTTAGTTAATTTTAAGGATTTAAAGGATTTTAAGGGTGTCCGCATTCAAAGCACATTGTTGCACTGTCATGGCATCGTATGAAACTAAATTGGCTCGTTGAATGGTCTATTTATTGTAGGACTTGGTGGTACAGAATTGCACCGTAAGGCAGCCACAGCTGGCTAACATAACTATCTGCTTGACAGGGTAAATGAAAATGCAATACAGTGAACATTGCACTTAGCCTAGAGCCTTCTATATTGTCTCTGATATAATGCCAACAGTTATATGAAGTATGAACATAATATGAGTGTGTTGTTGTTGTTGTTGTTTTGTCATTGTTGTTGTTTCTACACAATTTGTAATGTTGTGTGCATGATAATTAGGCCTATAGTCTTATGTTATTAATGAAATTAACGGTGAAATGAAATCAGATTTGCACAGGAAAACTGCTGAAGACGAACTTCAATAATAGGTCATTTTCTGTGAATTGTTGGGCATATTGGAAATTTATTGGTTTTGTAACAAAACTGAGGTACCCTTGTATATAATACTCCATGTATGCCTATAATGTTCAATCATAAATGTACCACTGAACATTTTAGCCTAACGTGTGGTTAAATAAAAGCATTACTGCATCTATAGAGAGGTGGATAAGGCAATTTAACAGGCCACATTTTGTTTGATATTCCTTGCTTTGCTTTTTATATTATTACTTTTACTTACTTTTACTCTTTTTTACTATTAGCTACAATAGACTTTTATATTCGGCCATACCTGTGATGAGAGTATGAAAGTTAGGTAGCTTTGATTCAAGGTCCGTCGGTCTCATGGCGGACGTTCAGCAAACGAACCCCCATCAGGGGATTTACGGACTTTAGGCCCTAGGTCTGATTTAGGTAGGTGTGTTATGGGTGGGTTGGGTAAGCAAGGTCCATCACCCTATACCACGGTCAGCAATTGGCTGATAGTGGTATCCGCTATGACTCTGGTTTCTTGCTGAGGCGAACCTTTAGGAACAACTCTGGCTGCAACGTATCAGATTGGATAGCACTGACTGGTGGAGCTATAGTGTGGTAAAAGCACATTGGCCGCCGATGGAGAAGCACGTACGCTATTGCTCCTGACGTATAAGCACGCCCATAGATTACCAGCACGCCTGGACATGGAGAGCTTAGGAGCGTGTTCCTTTAGGGGTGGCCAAGGACAGGTAAAGTGAACGCCCCGTTTTACCCGGGCATCACATTTACGCTTGAGCCTTGTCGTGTCTCGATCCAGATATAGAGCGATTTAGGTAGCTCTTCTGATTTAGGTAGGTGGTATGGGAAACCAAGTTCCAATCTCCCGCCGCTATCAGCACTTTTTTCGCTGGTAGTGGTTCCGCCTGGCGCTGGGGGCCCTGTTTTGCAGAGGCGAACCCAATGGTTGAATCTGGTAGTTGGTGGTAGAGGGATGGAGTGAGTGTGGTAAAAGCACGTGCAACAGCTGGGATAGATCCCCTCCAAGTGTCAATAAGCTCCATCCCTGCCGGCTACACGCCCTAAGTATCCTACACGCCTATGTGCGTCGACGGACTAGGTGAGCTTTCGGGAGAAACCATTGGGGGGGGCCAAGGACAGGTAATTGATGGATTGATCCGTTTTACCCTGGAGTCAATTACGCTTGAGCCAAGCCGAGATCTCGAACCAGTTGCCGAACACCCTTCCTGCATGGTAGTAGTTTATTTTAAGGGTTGGTTTAGTTACTAATTTAAAGGGTTCTAAGGATTTTAAGGGTGTATGCATTTGATGGTCATTGTTGCACTGTCATGGCATCGTATGAAACTAAATTGGCTCGTTGAATGGTCTATTTATTGTAGGACTTGGTGTTACAGAATTGCACCGTAAGGCAGCCACAGCTGGCTACCAAAACTATCTGCTTGACAGGGTCAATTAATGAAAATGTAGTACAATGATCAATGGTCATAAGTGCTCATTGCACTGTGCCTAGAGCCTTCTGTATTGTCACTGATATAATGCAAACAGTTGTATGAAGTATGAACATAATATGTGTGTTGTTACACAATTTGTAATGGTTGTGCATAATTATTAAAGTCCAGAATTTATAAAACTAATGGTCAAATGAAATCACATTTGCAGAAAATTCTGAAGACGAATTTTAATAACCTGGTCATTTTCAGTGAATTGCTGGGCATATTGGAAACTTATTGGTTTTGTTTCAATACTGAGGTACCTAGCCTTGTATACAATACTCTTTGTAGGCCTCTAATTTTCATCATAAATGTACCACTGAACCTTTCAGCTTTGAGCCAAAATAACATTGCCTAGTAGGCGTACATGTACACTGTAAAACTTCTTATAAGAAACTGATAACATTTAAGTGTTTTCGATGCCCCAGATGTTCGTATATAATACACATGGAAATGTGACATCCCTGTAAACAAATATTCTTATAACATACTATTTTGGTCCCTGAAAGTTTGTTTTAAAGAAGTTTCACTATATAGTGTATATTTGACATGAAATCTCTTGCAAAGCTTATGACAAAGATTTCATGTCCAGTAGAGTGGGACCAGAGGTTACATCAGCTTGAACAACCCTGTCACATAACCAAACGTATAATTGGACAATATTGATGGTAAATTGTGCTTGCTCAGTAAGACTACTTAACGCACATAGATTGGTGTACTGGCTGCAATCATCGTAATTGAATTTTGGGCAAAACGTGTTCTTTTGTAAATGTATTTTCTTGTCAACGAGCCTCGCCTCCCACTCTACTAATGGAGACCATTGGGCCTTCTATCAAACACAATTGTACATATTTCAATGGAAGATGGAAAAATGTGGGTTGGTTAGTTAAACCGCTAAGTTCTTAAGCTAGGTACTTTCCGCAAAAAGTGTTACATATTAGCTTTGATACTTCTGAACTGTGTGAAGGAAATGTTGTACCCTTGGTTTCGGGTGTCAATTATTTCCTAAAATCTGACGTGGGTTGAGGTGACGAACCCTCATTGCCAGCTAGTAGCAATACACAAATTTAGTCACCAACAAAGTTTTTTAATTCGGAATGTGGTCTGCCTTTGTGACCGTAACCATTCTTTAGCCTCATCTCTTTTGCTACAAAATTGAAATTTGATTGTTCTCGTGGACATAAAACAGCCACTATATTATGCCTATTGCTAGTTTTAACTAGGTACTGCCAACAGGGAAATATTTTTGGTTGGTAAATCTCTAGCCTCAAAACCTAACCCAACTAAGTATATTTTGAATTGAGGGAAAATGAATTTCTTCAGCCCATGACAAATTTCAGGAACAGGTGTCCTTGGGCCAGATGCACAAAACGTTTTATCTCTAAGGTTTAAGCTGATTCAAAGTTTGTGACAACAGTGCTCTACACAGCCTGATTGACGATAGTCTCGTGCAATCACCCGGTAATGAGAATGGAAACAGGAACGATGTCTGAAAATGTCCAAGTATGTTTCGCAAAAATTATTGTACGCAACACCCTATGGCTGTTATGCAACGCCTTTCTCATTTCCGTGAGAGAATGCAAAAGACCACAAAGTTTGATATTTTCTTCATCTCAAGGTCGTCAGCCGTATTCACAGCCGGTTACGTTCTCCATTTACCTTTCGTAATCACTGTTTCGCGTCAAAATAAACAGTTCAAGCCATTTGAACTATAGAAAGTTATCAAGATATCCATCTCTTGGGAAATCCAAGGTTACAATATTGCATTTCTTTTAATTTTCGTTTTGTGCATGCACTTAAATAAAAATAAATGTGCATTTTAGTGTACCCATAAGTTACAAGAACTGATTTTCATTGGGGGTCATTCATGCAGTTTATTATGTGCATTGTTACATTCCTTTCTCATTACCAGTGACATGGCTTTATAAGGCACGGTTATAAGTTTCTATAACCTCAGAAGTTATTTTCACTAGTAATAAACTCTCGTGTGTGAAGCAACAGCCAACATGTTTGGTGGATTGTAAAGTTGCTGGCATATTGGGATCATCTTTGAAAGAACAATTCCGATTATAATGTTAATAGTGAATTTCACTAAGTAGACCAAAGTCTGCGACATAATTAGCAAGTGACGAACCTGGATCTGTGATATTGAAAGTGTGCTGCCTAGTGATAAAAACATGAATCTGGCTCCTGCAGGGCGATTCTGAATGTGCAGCGATAGGTTTTTCACCGGTTTCAGTTGTTAAAAGAAGGTGATGAGCCAATCACCAATCACCATTGCATTGACCTTGAGTAATGACCAAAACCGCTGATAAACTTATCATCGCTCATACAGAATCGCCCTGCAGATAATTAGAACTTTTATCGTAACTGTGGGATACCGTACGACATGGACAACACATTACGAGCAGTCTCACCTACCTTGGGTATGCAGGCTCAAGGAAGCGAGCTTCAAATCTAGTAAATTACTAATAAAATATCTGGTAAACTATTATTATTACTACAGACTTGTGCACGAAGTCATAAGCAAACAGAGCAGCTGATTGAATATTGCAGTCTGCCACACACATGGTACGCGGGTAAGATTTAGTCCATACCGCAGCCATCTGTATCGCAGGGGCATACTGCACATTACCTGGGTAGGAATGCTTTCAGCTCTACAGTCATACAGTATCCCATGGCGTTATTGTTCATGTACTGGTGCAGTAGCGGCTTTAACAGATACATTTGAAAGAAAATGTACTATTGTATTTCTGTATACAGTCAAACTTTGTTAAGCAGTTTTCATGCTGAAGATCCGATAACCGTCGAGTACAATGCTAATTAGAATGCATTATTGCCATTTTTTAACAACATGCTTGCCACGCATGGATGTCTGTCCACTCATAAATTATTTATATGTTAAGGACGTTTTTAAAGCCGGGTATCATTTCTATTGCATTTATTTGTCGACCTGTAAATATTTAGGTATTGTTAAAGTCACAAACACGTAGAAGTAGTGTCATCGATCAAATGGACGGCTAGCGTGGTGAACAGGGGTGGAAATTGCTCATGTTTTGGTCAATGAAATTTTCCGCACAAGTTGTTCAGTTCCTCCCGAAGGCTGCCATTCTTCCCTCTCACTTGTCTACTTGCCAAGCCCCAGCTACTAGAGACTACACCAAATAGAATGTTTACTAACTGGATAATCGTTGAGGAAACCTGTTGGAAAAATGAGTTTCCTACAAAATGCACAAAGCACAATATACGAGTGTCAAAAGCATTATGGTGGAACTGTAGCCTATGCCATATGGTTTTATGAAAAATGACAAACACCTTCATTCACCACACAAAGCCACATTCATATTTTAGATTTTATTTGTTGTATTCACCTTATCTGCGCTATAATCTAAGGTCACTTAGGTCTGTATGCATGGTCCAGTCTCAAGCCTTCCTCAACTCAGCCTCTCCCCAGCCTCGCCCAACCACCAATCACGGAACGCCATTGTCATGTGGACGGCTCTGTGATAGGTGGCTAGGTGAGGCTGAGGAGAGGCTGAGTTGAGGAGGGCTTGAGTGTGAATTATGCATTCGGGCCTGAGTCTTTTAAAGTAATTACTTGATTGTAAAATATTTTGTCTTCTATGATTTGTTTTGTTGGTTATCGAGAAAAAAAATTGCAGTGCAAGAAATTTAAGTCTTTTGCTACAATACTTTTTTGATCTTAGATTGTTTTAGTGTGTGTAAGGTCTATACAAAAAATAATCACGTATCAAATATGTATTTGGTTCACACCTAGGTGTTTAGCCCTGTTTATTCTTCACAATGTCGGTTTTAATTATCATATGCCTCAACCAAATATATTTTTACAATCTTTCGATCTTCTTAAAAGAGCATATAGGCCTACTTTATAGTATGTACTCCATACAGTGTGTTTATTCATGTTTTAGAAAATGTTAATTAGAGCAGGACTCACCTTAAATGCATCATCTCGGGAGGTAGGAAGGTGTCCTTGGTAAATGATGAATAACTAGTGTAGTGTAACCGTTTACACTCTGGCAAAGCATGGTTAGTTCAATATTCTTCATACTTAATATTTTCAAACAACCAGTTATTTATACAGTATATATATATTCGATTTCTTAGATTTTGTTGGTTGCAAAATGTCTGTTTTCGTACTTCTTGGCCTCCTATCCAACTTTACATTTGGGTTGAGGAAGCAGTGTGCTACTCCATTTCTTGGGCTAACATCTTTCAGTTTACGGTACAAAAACTGGTTAGGTACCGATTATTCGTTGTAGTTTACTATGCACCTAACCTAATACATTTCCTCACGGGCTGCTGTCCTTTCCTCCCCCCCCCCCCCCCAGTGACATGAAGGGGAGGGGGTCATCGTTGAGGGAATGGAAAAATTCTCCCGTAAGTTGCTTAATATCTCTGTTGAGTATACATCATAATTATATTTACTTCTTTTGTAAAATATAAATTTAATATGTTGCCTTATTCATAGGCAATACCTAAGAATTTCGTATTTCTTGATAAATGTTCATCACATTTAGTGTCCACTGGACTCTCAAACATGCCCTTACAAAGCTTGACTGTATTATAACTAGGGTAGTCCATGTACTACAGTACTTCTGTACTCTAGATTATTCATTTGCATAGAGATGCTTACTAATGCAAACTTGATATGGATACGTTGAAGCCGCCACTGTACCGGTGTATTTATTTCAGGTATTACTTGTGAATTTCTGTTAGTATCAAAAATTGCATTGCAACAGCCTTATTCCAGTGTAGTTTTTGGGTTCAAATTTATGTTTTCTTGTAAGGTAAGACATTTTGTTATTGTTATATGTTTCGACACGTGCACACCTAACATACGTACATAAAACACCCACAAACACATACATTTATGATGTACCCGTACATTGCGCACTTGTTTCGTAGCAGGGTGGAAACGTGCAAACTACGTCCGTAGACTCGTCCGCCTCGACTTATCCGATTATCACGTGATAAAATTAGTTCTGCATATTATTGGTTTAAAAACCTGTTGACTGAAATCTATTACGATAACAGGAACTGATATTGATAGTGACCTATGTAACAACAATAGTGTCGTGTGTCCCCCTCGTGATACGAAATTGACTGGCACAAAATTAATATAGAAACATAATCTCATGAGTTTTTTACCGAAAACTTTTTCGCGGTTTGACATGGTAAATGTTTTGCGATTGTTGTGACTTTGCCGCCATTGGAAAGGAAAATGTGGGTCTTAAATGTAGTTGTATT
This sequence comes from Isoperla grammatica, assembly GCA_945910005.1. NCBI lineage: Eukaryota > Metazoa > Arthropoda > Insecta > Plecoptera > Perlodidae > Isoperla > Isoperla grammatica. Next base: position 46,549,553 of record OX246743.1, on the reverse strand, counting down.
TAGAGAAGGATCTTCTGTTTAAGAAATGCAAGCTAAATGATTCGTTTGTTGGTTCATTGAAAGGATATTTTAATGGGACTATTGCCTCCACGGTATCGATCAAGTTTGAGTTAAAACATAATATCAAATAATACCACGACATTTCGGGCACTCTATTCTAGCGTCCAAGTGGGTCAAACTTCAGGTGTCTGGTCGACTTTCCCCTTCACATCTTTGAAATACATTAGCCAGTCACTTTTAACTTAGTAACTGGGCTGATTGGTCTCACGTACTACCGTTGAGTGTGTATTGTATGGTAGAACGCCAATGACATGGTCTGTTTGTCTACCATTTTGTAATTTAACATATGCCAGTCGGCTAGTAATGGAAACACGTGCACAAGTCACTATCCGTACTATTGTGCGCCTTGATTGTCCACGCACCTGTGTTCTGCTACCGGCTGACTAGATTATGTCGAAGAATTAGAGACAGCAGCCCATATACACTCGACGATACTACTGAATGAACTCCCTGTTGAATTATTGAAACATTAAATGTAGATCTTTGCAGTAGGTACTACTATAATTAAGTTTCATCAAAATATGCTGAAAGTTCACACGAATTAGACTGACCCTGAAGAAGGCATTATATAGGGAACCTAAGTAGCGAAAGGCGCAAACTATTCGCATAAAAAATGATCTCACTCCCGTATGAAACAGAACGTTCGTCAACTTTGCTCTGTCATATGTGCGTTGTTATTTGATGACCATGGCGAGAATCCTGTTATTTCCTTCATTGGTTACAGTTTCATACTTGTTGGTAGTGGTGTCGTATCAATACAAATCCATGTTAGCCATTGCGCATGCACAGTTAAATCCCTTGCAGCTGATGTACTCTTCCTTCTTCTAAATAATGCTAACACTTGTATATGGCTGTTCTTTTTTTCTACAGTAATGAATTTCTTTAGAAAAGTACCAACAATTTGTTTATTGATCGATTGATCAACAAATATTGGTACTTCTAATGAATTTCTTTAGAAAAGTACCAACAATTTGTTTATCGATCAACAAATATTGGTACTTCTCTAAAGAAACTTGTTACTGTAGAACAGAGAGCCATATTTTACACATCTAAAAGTGTTATTTAGATGAAGGGAGCGTATGTCAGCTGCAAGTGATTCATCTGCGCAAGCACGGTAGCTAACACAGATTTGTATAACTCGCTCTCATTGAAATTTCATGATTGCTACCAACAAGAATTAAATTGAAACCAATGAAGAAAAGAACGGGCTTTCTCGTTGTGCTAATCGAGTACGTTATAGTTGTCACCTTCGGAGGTGTCACGGTGGAAAGTTGACTGTCGTTCTGTTGGTTTCTTATAGGAGTAGGATAATTAATTGTGATCCTAATACCTTGTTCACACATTTCCCACTAACAGAAGTTAGGGTACTAACAGAAGTTAAGAACGTAATGTGAACGGACGTACGGAACGCAGTTAGCCTAACCTACATTAAGCACTAACTTCGTTTGGGGAACGTAGTTACGGCGCTAACAACTGTTAGCTTAACTTCTGTTAGTGGACAAGTGTGAACAAGGTATAAATAGTTTGCGCCTTTGCTACTTAGGTTCCCTATTGGAGGGGAGAGAGTGAAGATAAACGTTTTGGGTGGAAATATTACAAAAACTGTATTTTTGTTCGAAATTTGCAGAAAATATTGATTTGGCTAATACTGGACAATATCAGTTTTCGATTTTCATTCGTTGACCATCCTGTTAATAAAGTTCCAAATATTGCAAATTAAAATCGAATACACTACATTTTAAATGACGGATCGAATTTGAGTTAGTACGTGCGTTTAATCAATGGTACGTGTAAACGTACTATATTAATCCACCTTTGCAAGCAGGAAACAAATAAAATTTAAAAAATCACTATTGTACTCGGAGTGTAACTCAATGCTCTATTTTGACGCTAGTCGACTAGCCTAGTGGACTAATGCAACAATTAATGATAATTAATTATAACAATTATGAATTGTTGTATTAGTGCATTAGGCTAGTCAACTAACGTCAAAATAGAGCGGTGCGATACGCCCTCAGTCACTAGAACTGATTTTCAGTAGGAGATATACCATTAATTAATTTATTTGCCTCATTGCTATGAGGGCACAAAAGTATTATTCTTAAAGAATTCTCCTCATAACCCAGTTTTATTGGATAGACTAAATAAATAAAAGCCACCGTTAAAATATGGGTTACTGTCGTATCAATAGATTTCAGTACATTTAAATAGTTGACCAACTGTCAGAACTGGGAATCCAACCCTAGACCTTCTGCATTTGAAGCAGATATAACACGCAGAAACATCACGTTCTATTACCTTTTCTGATGTTAAGTTACAGTCACAACCATGATGATGAGTGCCAAGCACCCAACATTATTTTTAACAACCATGTACGTACAATGCAAGTAAAGTCAACAATGTAGTTGACACTGACTGTGACTGTGATTGACACTGCCATACACTTTGATGATGGTGTGGGCTCAATAATTGATTGGGGAAAATGGGATTTTTTGTAAGCAAACATTTCAATGCCGTTTGAACTTGCGTTTTCTTTAATAGCGATGAAAACATACGTTGTGAGGAGTGAAGCTCTACCCTTTTTGGTCCACTGATCTTTATAAGTTTTATGCTAGGTCCATTTAATTTAGGAATATTCAAGGAACATGACATAACACGTTTAAGCTTGCCATTTAATTTTGGACACAATCCATCTATAATTTATTATTATTGATACACAGGTGATCTCAAACTTCACATAAACTTAATTCATACTTTTAACGTGCATCTTACTTCTTACGATACACTACATCACATTGTAAATTACATAACCGTGCTGCTACAGCCTTGGTTTTGTAATTCATTATACACCTCATATTCATACTTACACTTTTAAAAAGTGACACATTTCAAAATTTCACTTTAGGTGCAAACCATCCATAATTTGCATTACTGGTTATGTATGATTAAACCCTCCATAATTTGCATTACTGGTTATGTATGATTAAATCATACATAAACCATCCATAATTTGCATTACTGGTTATGTATGATTAAATCATACATAACCAGTAATGCAAATTATGGATGGTTTTTTGGATGGTCAGCCTTGGTTTTGTAATTCATTATACACCTCATATTCATACTTACACTTTTAAAAAGTGACACATTTCAAAATTTCACTTTAGGTGCAATCCATCCATAATTTGCATTACTGGTTATGTATGATTAAATCATACATAACCAGTAATGCAAATTATGGATGGTTTGCACCTTCTTAAAGTGAAATTTTGAAATTTGTGACACTTTATAACAGTGTAAGTATGAATATGATGTGTATGATGTAGGTATGAGTTATTCGTACATCATGGTTTGGTGTACACAATAATTTATAATGACTTAGAAAGCCAAGGCTGTAGCACGGTTATGTAATTTACAATGTGATGTAGTGTATCGTAAGAAGTAAGATGCACGTTAAAAGTATGAATTACGTTTATGTAAAGTTTGAGAAGCAGAGCTTATTACATTCATACATTTCACATCTATCATACATCGTGCATTGTATAATACAGTGTGTTACATCTTGCTTTTATCACCTACTATTTGCATCATGACATAAGATTTAGATGCATGCATAATGTCCGCATCATACTTGCTTCATACACTTTACCTCAAAACATTATGCACTTGTGAATACAGTGGAACAATTTTTTTAATTTCACGTGTAGGTTCAAATAATCCATAATTTCAAATAAGTATACCCTATGTGTGATGGGTTAGCAGATCATACATATTTCAGGTATATGGCATCATACTTTTCATCATACATTGTATAATCCAGTGTGTTGCATCTTGATCTTTTTGTAAACTTTCATTAATTACATCGTGATCTAAGATTCATACATCATGTCCTCATCATACTTGTCGCGTACACTTGACTACGTACTTACAACATTACACACATGAACACAGTTGAACAAATTTGAAAATTTTACTTTTGGCAAGGCATATTGCCAATATTATTTTACATCCATGTTGACCGATCATTTGGGAATTGTGAACGTCACCATATTTATAAACAAAGTGTTACATGCAATATAGCCAAAAAATATTAACCTTCGCAAATTCTTCTTACTGGTACCTACTTACTGATGATGAGCCAATATAAATGTAAAATATAATATTGGTACTGCCTTGTCCAAAACACTTCATTTTTGTTTAACATTGTACAAGACCCCTTTAAAGCGGCTGTCTGTAGGTCATGTCATACAAATTTGGATCAGACTAACTAAACTAACCCCCTCCCCTTAAATGATGTCACAAAAATTAAATGCCCCCACACACAAACCAAAATGATAGTGGAAAACAGAAAAGTGTAACAGAGCAATATTTGAAAAGTCAATACATTTTCTGAATAAAATAAGTAAACACAAAACATAGCCCCCCCCCCCCCCCCCCACACACACACACACTCAAATCATGGATGTGGTTTATGGACGGTCGTTAAGTTTCGCTCTTCACAAGTTCGCCTTAATTATTATGTCATGGTTGTGTTGCACATTCATGTTTGTGCTAGGGCTAGTTCGCGCTCGTTCCCATCCAAAGGCTAATGTTATATGGATATTTATTGTTGCTGTTTAACGTTCAAAGCAAATCACTTCACTAATCCTTGATTATGAGCAGCTGACTTGTTGAGAGGCAGACGGGCTTGAATATCTTGTCGGTGCCTCCGTGGCTCTTGTCGCCTAACAACGTCGGAACAGTTCTTACGATGCTTGTCGCTGAACAAGTATGAATTACATTTACTGTTGTCCGTGTGCAACGCAAATATATTCCTACTTGCATTTGTAGCGTTCTTAAACGTTAACTGGCGGAAATAATTTTTATTGCTCTACAACCAGTAAATTCAGGGATTTCTACATGCCCTAATAGAATTTGCGTTGCATCCGTTTATTTTGACTTGCCATCAAGGGAAGCTGGATTAGCGCCCATATGGAATAGAACCCAAATCTTTTCGAAACGAACTTGACCGAAGACCAAACCAAAGTTTTTTTTTATAGCTCGTGTCTATTTTTCTTATGATGACCATTACAAATTAGGGTAGTTCTAATACATCTGCTAATATTTTATATCCCTACCTTCAGCTGTTGACATAATAATGAACCCACCGAACCCCCCTACGACCCATCAGCTAACGTGACAGTAAACGCCCCACTATATGATGCATAAGCGGATGTTTTCGGTTTGGCGATGTCCGGTTTTCATAAATTTGGCTTCTATTGTGTTTGCCGCAGTTCCGCACTCCTGCCAACAACACTAGACTGGAAGGGTACAATTAGATTTGGTGGAGATGGGGGAAGTTTCCAAAATGTCTTTATTATGAATTTGTATTTTCATATAAGTACATCTAGAAGCTCGTACTGGAATAAGATTGGTGTACTGCAATAAATGAAACATTGTCTGTAATAAAAAAAATTGTATCCCTGCCTACCAAATTATTTTACCCTGGCCGACGCTGAAGGAGCTATGACTGGTGGAAAGGTACGAGCGTGCATGCAATGAAATTAGTGAGATTTTTTTTTAAATACCGTTCCTGGCGGCGGCCTCACATTAGACACCAGCGGTGGGTCGCCCCTTAAGGGGTGTAACATCCCAACCAAACAAATTCAGAGCTTTGGCATATAAATATTTAGTTGTAGTTTATGTGCTCTGCTATTTAGGGTTCAATACATATAATTTAGATTTTGGCTTTGCTTTGTTCTATACCTAACTTAAGCCATTCCTTGTAAAAGTATGCCTTTTGTCCGAGGACTAGCTTTGCGTTTGTTGCTTAGCAAGCCAACTACGCCTAGGCTCGTGTTTGCTTGGCCTGTCGGTGCAATAGGTGCACTGCCATTTTCAAAACTAGAATAAAGGTCCATTCACGATTAAACTTAACCGTAAACTTACAACTTAAAGTAAGGTTTGGCTTAATGGAAGATCACACGATTGTTCACGATCAAAACTTAAGCTTAGTTTTGGGCTACGGTTAAGTTTGGAACGATCAAACTTTAAAATCAAAATAAACTTAACAGTAAGAAAGAACCAATCAGCGCCAGCCGAAAGGCCTAGGCTAGCTAAATCGAGAATGGCGCCGAAACGTGCTCAGAATTTATTTGACGAAACGTTATTAAATGAGTTTATGAAGACCTGGCGTCTACGTTTAAGTTAAAGTTTACTACTAAGTTTTTATCGTGAATGAGCTATTTGCGGTTAGCACAACGGCAGGCAAGTGGAACTTTGTCCACAGGATTTTCAATTTAAAAAAAGTTATGGTCGGTGCACAATGGCCCGGGAATCGGCTTCCCGTTAACGTTGCCGACCAATGTTAATTTACAGTGAACGTTACCATTCCCGGGCTATGGTGCACCGACCATTATGGTCAGTATTTCTGGTTTATTTTGCTGGGACAAGTTTAAGGTTTGTAGCTTAACGTGTATGAAACCGTTTTCATTTGTAATTTCCATGTTTTCTGTACTCGTAAATTATGTATATGTGCAAGAACTAAATAAAAAAAACACTGCTACTGTTAATCTTCCGTTATTTTACATCTGCCACCTGGCGGGCGTATAAACTCCCTACACATCCGCCTTCCTATGTCCTATATACGTGTATGTGTATGACGCGTAGCGTCTCTTGTTAAAGGGTTAAGAAAATAATGATGACTTTCTTCCCATTGGAAATTCCTAGTCTATACAAAAAACATGTTCATGTTTGCCTTGCATTAACGGTTAGCCAGGGAAACATGTTTTAATGTTCAACGAGCTATCTTAATACAACAAGCTATGCCATACATTGAGAGCAGTTTGTTATCTACCAGTGTAAGCACTGCTACTACCATCGTGTGGCTAGCGTACGCTTTATCGTCGTCGCTTCGAATGTTTGAGGTCGGAGGTTCGAGACCCGTTACACTCACTGTTTTACCACCATTTTCACGCATTTATATCAATGCATCAACGTGCATGGACACGGTTTATTTTTTAACTGTCAAACGGCTCGTTGTTTCCGCAAACGATTTACGGTTTCGCTATCAACCAATCAGTCAATACGATCTGATGATAAAAACTCCGAAAAGTGAAAAAAAATTGAAGGTGTTTTTTTCTCAATTTTCGGAGTTTTTTATCTTCAGATCGTATTCTTGGATGTTTTTAAATCCAATAAGACCCTCTGTTCGTAAATCCATCTATGTTAGGTGTTAGAATTACAATAAGAATGAATCGAGATACATACATGCATTTATTGACAGCAGTGCAATATGTACCAGTCTAAGCGCTCCTACATCCATCGAGTGGTGTGGCCTAGGCAGTAGCGACGCCGACTAGTGTTTTCGCGGTCCGGGGTTCGAGACCCGTTACCGGCAAACTTTTTTTCTTCCATATTCAGAGCAGAATATTTGAGAAGGGTTTACTAAGGGGAAATTTTTTTTTCAAGCGCTCGTAGCTAAAAAACAGGGGGTCCAAATTTGTTTTTTTATTTTTTTTATTTTTTTTGCGGTAATTATCTAGACATCCTGAAAACGAAAATATGCTGGGGGTCATACTAACAGAGATACAGGCGCCCAAAATTTCAAATTTTGTCTCAGAAGACCACAATCGGAGAAAAATGAAATTTTTGATTTTTTTGATTTTTTTAAAAATACGAAACATATCAAGAGAGTGATGAATAAGAAGGAACTGACAGCCAAAAAATTCTATCTTAAACTGTTTACCCGTAAAAAAATAAAAACCTCAAAAAATCTACTATTTTGGTTACCTGAAGTTGGCGTCTCCTCACCACGACCTGTGTAAACCGACGCTACCGACGCTCATACTACGTCACCAAGGATTCTTACTGACCTTAAGTTCGACGCTACGAGTAACTAGGTACCACCGTTCATCCACAATCGGTACCGAAAGTGGAACTTGACAAGAAAACCTTTGAAATTTCGGCGACGCCTGACGTCGTTAATAACAAACATAGGTACACGTTGATTTTTTTCAAAGTAGAAAATTATCAGTTCTACCTTTTTTATTAACTTTGAGATCCCCCAAGTAAACAATATAGCTGTAAAAAATTAAAAACTCAAAAACGCAGTGTATTTTAGCACGTTTTTGAAACTGCGTAGCGTCACGGATTAAAGGGTTAAGACAATAATGGCTACACTTTCTGCATCTTCCATTCCCAGTGTACTTATGGAACATGTTTTGGTTTGCCTATGATTCATGGTTAGCCCAGGAAACATGTTTTAATGTTGGCTGTTCAGTGATGTTCCCAACGTGAATTTACTAAGTAGGTACTGCGTTTTCTGTGGATGTGTATCAGGAGTTCAGACGGCTATAGGAGGTCATGATTTCAGAATGAACCAAGTCTTAAGTCTTGAAAGCCCCAAAACTTCGTTTTCTGAAGATGTGTATCAGGAGTTCAGACGGCTATAGGAGGCTATGATATAAGCTATCTGAATACCCCAAACAATGCACAACATTGAGAGCAGTATGTCTTGTACCTGTGTAAGCGCTGGAAGTATCAACGTGTTCTATGGCGTATGGGGTAACGTCTTTGATTAGCGTGCAAGACGTCTCGGGATCGAGACCCATTACATCCAGTCTTTTTTTTTCCACAATATTAACACATTTTTATCAATACATCAACGTGCATGGATACGGTTTATTTTAAACTGTCAAACGGCTCGTTGTTTCCACAAACGATTTACGGTTTCGCGATCAACCAATCGATCAATACGATCTGAAACTTGAAAAAAATTGGAGGCGTTTTTTTCTCAATTTTCGGCTTTTGTATTTTCATATCGTATTCTTGGATATTTTTTAAATCCAATAAGACCTTCTGTTCGGAAATCCATCTATGTTAGGTGTTAGAATTACAATAAGAATGAATCGAGATACATACATGCATTCATTGAGAGCAGTACAATATGTACCAGTCTAAGCGCTCCAACTTCCATCCTGTGGCGTGGCGTAGGCAGTAGCGACGCCGACTAGTGTTTTCGTGGTCCGGGGTTCGAGACCCGTTACCGGCAAACTTTTTTTCTTCCATATTCAGAGCAGAATATTTGAGAAGGGTTTACTAAGGGGAAATTTTTTTTTCAAGCGCTCGTAGCTAAAAAACAGTTGGTCCAAATTTTTTTTTTAATTTTTTTTATTTTTTTTGCGTTAATTATCTAGACATCCTGAAAACGAAAATATGCTGGGGGTCATACTAACAGAGATACAGGCGCCCAAAATTTCAAATTTTGTCTCAGAAGAGCACAATCGGAGAAAAATGAAATTTTTGATTTTTTTGATTTTTTTTTAAGGCTCCTGCATAGCACGTGACTTATTTCAACTCCGTAATCGCTCCGCGACGAATCACAGCTAAGAAAATAGTCCGAACAATATTTTCACATGGTAGCCTTATATGTCATTAAATCAAGTTCAGTTTAATATCGTGATTAAGAAATGAATTATTTCTACTTGGACAACTCACGTAATAACGTGTTTCACATCTTGATACTTAATGCTAAGAGGTAATAGAAATCATACTCAAAGCAAGCGAATATCAACCTAATTGACAATCGCTTGGAGAATGTATGACGAGGCGACACATGGTAATCTTTCACGCGAGCGGAGGGGAAATTGCCCTGTTGCCAGCGCGCCCTTAGTGACGTCGACAGATGAGATAAACAAAGCATACTGTTCATTGATAGTTGAATACTGACTGTTCCGGCACTCAAGTTTTCTTGCTATGCAGACGGGAAGAGCGGCGGGGATTGTTTTATTGTACTCTGCAACGACCCATCTCATCTATATAAATATAATCTGTTAATTTCATTATTACAACAATAAATGGTCTCGTCCCGTTGCATTCTGACAAAGCTGCAAAATAGCCCTACATGTACGGTGTAGTACTAAATAAGTAAATCGAGGGTAAAATAGATGAACACGTATTTTACTCCAACAATTCTTCTGCACTTATTGTGTATGCAATATGGTTATTGATAGTTGGTTCTCATCTACGAATGTTTCTATTGATCCATTTATTAGATTGAGCCAAAAACAATTGAATGCAGGAGAGTGGTTAGTTAAAAACAAGTTCTGTGTGAAAGTTGATTTACTTACGTCTGCGAGTGTACGCAATAATTTATGTTTACTATTGAAGACCAGTAACAAACAAAATCTACGCTTATTATTTTCAATCAGAAACTTCCCTCGGGGTTATAAACGTGTTTCTTTGTGTGAATGTGAAATATCGTACATGGGTTATTAGAAAGAAGTTTGTGGATCTGAAATTAAATTGAAAATAAAAATCAACTGGAAGTAAGGCGGGGGCACATGCGCGAAGAAAATAATTAAACTAGGCAATGACACAATTTGTTTGGGTTGATTGACATTCACAGAGGGCTGGAACGAGTAGGTTCGTTCTTTGATGGTAGGCCAACTCTTCAAGTTTTAATCTCTGAAGATGGACCGTGATGTAGCCAGTAAATAAATTAATGTAATTTCAATTGACGCGGCGATGTCCGACAACCATATTGTATTCAAAATAAATCATATTCTCGGTAGCAACAGCCCCAACCAAGGGACCCGAGTCCCAACTTCCCATGCCCAGGGCTCATCTAACGGTCAAGGCATTTACCTGGTTAGTCACCTGAGGGGCACATATGGCACAGCCATGGTGTGCACCAGACAGCAGGGATTCCTCCGAATAGTTATTATTAGATTATTAGTAATGCTATCCCAACGTAGGTCAAGTCTCATGTTGAAGAAATAGCCGAGTCCATTAGTAGGGCCTACCATACCAAGTTAATTTTGTACTGCTCCAGTTCCAACTATCTACTTGAAACAGGTTCATTACTGATAGCTTACGACCGTATATTGGATACTTGGAAACCCCAGCTACAGCGGGCGTGACTATTGAAGCTTGTGCACTCGACTCAACGGGTTGGCATGAGAGCTGTTACGTTGGGACAACTTTAAAGGACGAGGTGGTCGTCTTATGTACTTTTCACTTCATACAGCCTTCTTTACTGTCTTCCAGGTTTTAAATGTAATTGTTTTTCCTTTTCTGCTCGCTTAAGTGCAATTTCATCCTGACGACTCTGCCTTTGTTTCTGAGCTTCCAATATATAATCGGGATCTTTTATTGGTAAGCCTCTTTTATGACGTGGGTCCACTAGTTCCGGCAAGAGGCAATTCATGTAGAACCTTTCAAGTTGATTCTTGCAATTCTTTTCCCAGAACTGATCATCCCGTTCAATTTCTTCCACCATCATGTTTTTTTTTGTATACACAGTGAAGTAGCATGTTTTCCTTCTTGTAACATGTAACTGTGCTTGCACCTGAAAATTTAAATTCATCTTTAAATTAAAATAATAATTTTGTCATACAAAATCTCATGAAATTAATTGATTACTTAATTTACCTGGTATATGTAATTTGTCTTTGGTTTTAATTTCATGACTTCGTTATCCACAATGGTGATGTCTGTGAGGATCTTCTTGGTTACTGCCTCCTGAACAGTGTAGTCCCTTGCGCTGTACGGGCACTTTATCTCAACAAGATAATCCTCGCCCACCAAACCATCTGGGCTGGCTCCAAGGTAGCTCTGTTCGGCATCAACGAAAAGACCACACGGCTCTACCTGAAGACCGTAATCCCTTTCTAGTTTGGCTATGGCAAATGGCTCATTTTCTACGCCATAGTTTGTAGCTGCAGAGCCAGTGAAAGTCGAGTAGAGAAGGGTCTTTACCTTGTTGGCACATGAGGTGTATTCCCGCATCTTGCAAATACTGCCAACCACAGATGCTGTCAATCGAACCAGACGCTCTTGTTTCCAGAGAATATTCAGCGCTTGGCCAATAGTTGACCTTTCTAAAAGCTTTCGTTCTTCCTCGGATTTGTGTAAGTCTTTGAGAAATACGGCCTTAGCTCGCTGATATTCGTCGTCGTCCATATCTGGTTTATTAGCATCTGGCCCATAATCAGCATCTGGGTAGGCTGGTGTTGTTCTCAGCCTCTTGCTCTTGGGGACCAAGGAGTATTGCAGCTTTCGCTTCCTCGCTTGGACAATCAACTTGGTTCGTTTTTTTACATAACGCTTCGTAATAGAACCGGGACTTTTGGCCAACATCTGTTTGTGGATTATATGATGTAGCTTTCCTGGATTGTTGTACGAAACAACCGAAGCGTTACAACGAACTTGGTAGGATCCCCTGAGAGCAAGGTTCACTCGTTTGCCACCAACAAATTTGGCTACGTGCGAGTTGTAGCTCTCAGCAGCATTGTTGGTCATGTTCAGCAGCACTAGACTAGATGAGTGGTACGCGACGCGATGAAGTGCTGACATTATTTCCTGGTACAAGCCAGCTTCTTTCAACTCAGGAACGATGTTGATGTCACCTTCCTTGTGACCAGGGCAAAAGTATCCCCGAGCAGCACATTCCTTGTGCTCACCGAAAACGTGAGAAGGGCCATTTATAATGTCCTTCCTCAGGTTCTCAATGCGCTCGTTGATGGGTCGCTGTTCCTTACTCCGGAATTGCACTGCCATTTCGACAGCATAGCGCAAACGCCTCATGCGGTCCTTGATGGTGCTGCGTAAAGGTGCAGTTACACGACTGGAACCTTTTCCTGTTGTTAATTCTCTGAGTCGCTTGATGTAATTTCTCAAGATATGATTGGTGCACTCAACTTTTTCAACAATTTGGCGTGGTCCATATGGCATAGAGTCTACCAGTTTGCGATACACACTACTATCGCCATCTCCTATAATTAAAAGTGGAATTAGTGCCTTACACACTCACATTTGAATGACAAATTGTACAAGCATGTATTTGTTATACATTACCAATCAATCTGGTGTATTTTAGTCCGTGCATTTCGACGCTCTTGTTGAACCCCTCAACGATGATATCGGCCTCCATACTCGTCGACGTACTGTCCCAATTTTTGTAGCAAATGTGCTCCTTGGCCTCTTCTTGACGAGCTGTGGCTCGAGCACAGTAGGAACAATAACGGTTCCGAATGCCAATGAACAACACTTTTTTGGTTCGTAATCCAACAATGCAAGCCTGATAACAGAATTAATTGGTGCTTGTATTTCAATGATATTAATCGAATAACTATATTTACGACACATGTTTCATACATACCACTCCAGAAAGGGAATTCAGGCCTACTCCGTAGGATCGCCTACACCATGCACCATCGGCTACTACGGCAATTACAGCAATGCCGTCCGAATCAACGTCTCCAGCAGCTAACGCAAGAGCTACCTCCTCACGGCCAGCTTCTTCCATTGCCACCCAGGCACTGTCCAATAATACCTTAGCCATATTGTCATGGTACCTAAATAATGGCGAATAGATTATTATCAAATTATTGTGGCACATACGTTTCAAAGCCAGTTTTATAATATTGTAAAGTTAAGTGTATTTACTTTGAGTATGTATTTGATGCCATGCAAGGAACACCTAGAACAGCTGTTATTTCTTCTAACTGAGAAAATCCACTTCCAGTAGCTATCATTGATGTTACCGCCGCTGCATTAATATTCATGTATGCTGTTTCCTTATTATTGTCTTCAGTGGATATAGCTTCCCTCTTGCCACACATTCTACAAAGAAACGTGAATTCGCTTGATAATCCCAATCGGCGCTCGCCAATTACATCCATATCTGAGAAGTTACAATCAAATGGTTTATGGCGGCCGATACGTTGGATCTGGTTAAAGAGGGATGCAATATTGACAATTCTTCTTCCACTTAAATGCATTCCTTCGGGTTCGTTTGTGTTTAACAAAGGGCTGCCATTCCTGTTGTAGAAACAAATTATACACAATCATCGCAAATATGCATGTAACTACATTCCAGAATTTCGGAAAATAAACAATGACAAATAAATGGTTAAAAAAATTTAGTTTTCATATCACAGTGTATTGACACCTACCGAGGGTGTTGAGGATTATTATTTATAGCTGGTTCTTCCGGGGGCACCAAACCATCATCGGTGTCTTGGAAACTACATCCACCAACTATACTAGCGTCTTCGACGTATGGCGGACTAGGATTTGGAGTGCTCGTAGCAAAGTGAACTGGTGACTGCTCCCTGCTTGTCAAAATGTGCAAATGTCGGTTACACAGTACACAATATTAATACAACACTACGAACAAATAATAATAATTAGTAATAACACATTAATTTCGTTTAATTGTTTACCCAATAGCAGGTTCCGACACAGATTGAAGTTCAGTTAACGGTTCAGATAGTGGAAAACTTTCGGAATCATTGAGGAAAATGATATCTTCCAGTAATGCCCTGTCAAAAAGAAAAACATATTAAATATTACTATTGGTAGTTGGCTACAAAGACGAATATCATGCATATTATTAAATTACGTAATGTGGATCGTATTGTTATGAGAGCGAAGCTAGCACCTCCATTAGATTTTTATGGCACTCGTTTTTTTTTTTTTTTTTTAGTGTCTCGCGATAGCGGTCGTTTCCTAGTGATAGACACACAATTAACAATGTCTTACCTCTGAAGATCATCATTTCCTGTTGCACTATCATCATCGTTACCAGCTGATCGTGAATCTTCAGGTTCAGCCACGCTGAAGGAATGAAGACAGAAATTGAAAATTTTCGATTATATAATCAGATTTAATTTGTTTTTAAATGAGCCCGACATAGCTACACAGGCACATAGTATGATATAAATATTATAAACAACAACAGTGACAAATACTTTTACTACTAATAACAATAATTATACTTATAATAATAATAATAATAATAATAATAACAATAATACTAATAATAATGATGATAATAATAATAATAATAATACTAATAATAATAATAATAATAATAATAATAATAATAATAATAATAATAATAATAATAAAGCAAGCGAAGCGAGCGTCTCCATTAGACTTTTATGGCACTCGTTATGATTGTTTGTTTGTATTTTTTTTTATATGTCTGTCGATAGTTGTCCAACGAAAGGTCCAATCAACTTGAAATTTGGGCCAACCACAAGCCTATATGTGGATTGTAGGTGTGTAGTTTTGTGTCAAAATCTTTCGAAAAGGTACAACCAGTGGCGGACTGGCAGGTACGGAACTACGGAAACCCGTACGGGGCCCCCCCGGGTGGGGGCCCCCCTTGAGGGCCACCACCCAACACCCTGAAAATATCTTACGCTATATAGATTATGAAACAATAGTAAGAAGAGCATATGTATCTCAAAGGGACATATAGGCCATCTAGAAGTACTACAAAGATTTCCGCTTTCCTCCTCAGAGCTTACTTTTTTATAGTTTAGTTTGAAATAAAAACATGCCAGTGCTGGAAATTTCTTTAATTTTATTTTTAAAGTGGTGTTCACAGTTCAGCATGTTGTTGCACTTGCACAAACTTATCATAGTTTATCGATTTTTAAACGTGTTTATATGCGTTTTAAATCAATTATAGGAAACAATATAAGTTAGTTTGAAATATCCAACTGCCAGTGGTGGGAAAGTTCTTTCATTAATTTAATTTGTTAGTGGTGTTCACAGTTCAACATGTTGTTCGACACACCTATGATCATTTGTCGATTTATACACGTGTTTATATGCGTTATAAACAAATCAATAGGATACAAGAACCCTCAAGATTTCTGCTCGCTAGCTCGCTACTTGAGGGTGAGGGTGCGTCCCAATGTGATTTAGCCTGCTACCTACTAGCCACTAGCCACTAGCCTGCTAGGTGGCCTGCTACCCACTAGCCATACACGAGCTTTGGACACTACCTATCCAAGTGAACTATATTCACTGCCTAGACAATCACCCAGGTGTGAGGTTATGTTGTACACATCAAAGCTGTATATTCCAGATTAATGTAATTTCAGAAGAACATATCAAAATTGATGGTGTATTATCAATTAATAAACATGTTTTTTGTTATCTACTATCAAATTCTGATTTATAAAATGGTAATAACTCGAGTGGCACTTCGTCTGCCATTGTTAGTCGGTATTCTAGTGTACATTTTCACCAACTAGCCACTACTGACTAACTTACCCACTAGCCACTAGCCTACTAACAGCTTTGGTCACCTGCTTGTGACGACACTTCCGTCAAATTAGTCAGCGATGCTAGTCGACTAGCGTGAAAAAGGAGCATTGGGACGCACCCTGACTCTTGATTGTTTGCGAGAAAACTTTGGTATATCTAACTTTGGTATATCTGAAAGGACTATTTTGCCAGGCTCAGTAAAAATGAAATAAAGGAGTTTTCAAGTCGTATGTCATTACAAAACCACTTTCCATAAAATAGCTGACTGACAAATCTGGCTGATCGCGTGTCTATAAGCGTTCAAGATTAAAAAAAGCGAACTTTGTGGCAAAAATATATCTATCGGCGCCAACTGAAATCCGATCCAGCTCAGCACTAGCCATAAGATTATTTATCAAATGTCAGGATCGAACTCCTCCTAGACCTATATGACGTAAGGAATTATCAGTGTAATATTACTTTAGTTTTATTGTTTTTCATGATACGATTTCGCCTAAAAACGCGTTTTAAACCACTAAGCATCATGCAGGGCCAAAAAATTTTTCGCCTACGGCGACATTGCTTCCGACGGCCGGGGCTTTGCCACAGGCCCCAGCTCCCTCGTTGAGAGTACAAATAACACAATGCGAGTGGACAACTAGTCTAGTAGTCAATATTTGTAGAGGGTTGTGAAACAATATAGTTTGAAATATACAACTGCCAGTGGGAAAGTTTCTTCTTTAATTTCGTTTTTTAAAGTAGTGTTCACAGTTCAACACGTCGTTGTTTCACATAACCATCATCATTTAATCGATTTTAAAACGTGTTTTTATGGGTTCCAAACAAAATAATAGACTTAAAATTTTTGCCTCCGGCGGCTGGGGCTTCGCCCCAGACCCCTTAAAGCTTCGCCAAGTCCCGGGGCCCCTAAGATCCTTTTCCGTACGGGGCCCTTACCCCCCCAGTCCGCCTCTGGGTACAACGTTACACCACAGTGATACTGAAAAATATGTTTCTGAAACAAAATGGTGGCAAAATGTGTGGCCATATTTTTATAAAGATTTTTCCGAACACGAATATGTTTATTTTATGGCGATCTGATAAGTATTGGCAAAGTTACACAAACGTTACTCAAAAATACTTTTCTAAAGCACATGTTGTTAAAAACATGATGCTTTAGCGGTATTATAATAGGTATGTAAGTGAACGTTTATCTAAAGTAGGAGCCTACCACTAACAGTGTCGAATCTACATCAACTGAGTCCCAACTATCCGCAAAGCAAAACAAGAATAAACCTCGGAATAAAGTAGGGGTGGGAAAACCAGCTATTTTCCTAAACGTTTAAACCCATAAATTAATCGCGATTAAACGGTTAAGTTCTCCCCCCCCCCCCCCCCCAACCCAATGGTCCCCTGTACTCCCTCACAGCTGCAAAGAAGACACTTGAGAACACTTGAAGTCTTGTTGATACTTGAGAGCTGTGATGCATGAGGGTCATTTACACCCCCCCCCCCCCCCCCTTCAGACGCCCACCAAAACATTTTGAATGTAAACAGAACTAGTCTGTGGATCAAGCGGATGTCAAAATCCCAATTTTTATGATATTCCTCTTTATTTATTTAAACTTGATTAACAGATGCTAGCCCTGTGACAAGTTTAATAACCTCTAAACCACCACTACACGTTTAAACGGTTCAAAATTTAACCTTCCCATCCCTACAATATAGTTAAATCACAGATAACTAATGATACACTTCTGGTTAGATTGTTTTGATCAATGTTTCTGACGACATTAAAACAAAAATTAAAGAAGAAGAAAAAGATTGAAGTATTTTCATAGACTTTACCTCGATGAGGGTTGTACAGCAACGACGTACTTAGCGCGGTTCAGTTCATGCTGCACTTTGGCAATATTACGCAGACTCCGTGGACTCCCTATACATGACGAACCTTCTTGAACTTGAGTGCCATTATCTACAAATTATTCAATTTACTCTGTCCAGGCGTGCCAAATTCTCAAAAAAGGGACATTAAAATTTTAGCGAAATTTAATTATAGCTATTTAATTAATTATTATGGTTTGCAGGGAATAAGTGGCCAGTTTATCACTTTGTAAGTTGGGATTGTTTCCCATAATGCAACATTTAGGCAAAACCCCGCCGGAGGCGAACTTTTTGTACCCAAAATTCTGTAAATGCCTGTAATACGGCATTGAAGGGTGGTCAATTTTATCCTGATATAATATGGTATACACATTACTGTGTGCCGCCAGAAAGTCTTCGCTTGCCACTTCTGGCACGCGTGCGTTTGGTTCACCATCCCTGCCCTACATATTATCAAGTACGTTCAAGGTCGCACGGGACAGACAAGTTGCGAGGAACAGTATAACCCAGCTGCTTCCTTGCCAGACATCCAGGCATACATGCTTACAATCAACCTCCCCCCCCCCCAGACACCACTCTTCGCAAATCATCGCGTACACATAGATAGCGTACCTCGTTGAGTGGGTAGGAAAATTAGAAAAGAACTAAGCATTTTATACGTTGCAAAATAAATTTAAATATAAAATTATCCTCATTCAAATTTTGAGAGCCGATTATTGCAAAAATCGATGCTAGAGAATCGATCCATCAGTTAAATCGAATAAAAAGAATTGATCGATTAGTCGACAAAATCGAAAGGAAATAATCGATTATTCGAAAGAATCGATTCTTTTCGCCCATCACTGTTTGCCATTTGCCAACAACGTGTTCTACTTCCAGACCTTTCTTGCTATTTAACACGAGGATTATGGTTAAGATTAAACCTGTAGTAGCTAAAATGACGAGCAAAGCTAAGAAAAGATCATTAGATGACGAAGAAGTGAAATCGGCCAAAAAACCGACAGGTGCGGGGCACTGGTCTGCCGGTCTTTTAACAGCAATGTCAGATCCTAACCTAAAAGTTTTTGAAGATGAGCAAGTGGTGGTCATCAAAGACAAATACCCTAAGGTAGGCCTATGCATGTCACTGTACAGATAAACATGGGGAATTGGGTAAATCTGGAGGACAGTGGGACACGCCCAAAACTCCCAATTAACAACAATTCAAAAATCTTAGTAAAAGTATGACAGCATGTTATTTGAAAATACCGGTAGGCCTAGGCCTACCCATTCATACCAATTATAGTAACAGAAGTATCCCGCTCTCCTCTAGGATTACCGTGGTGGTATTCTGTTTGGTCTAGGTAGCTAGGCCTAGGCCTAGGCCTAGGTAGGCGAGTAGAGGTCTGCTATAAACCCCTCAATTCTTGAGTTTAGGGCTGGACTTAGCCTATTCTCGACCCATGTAACAAACCTAGATCACTTCGTCACAAAACAACCTCATAGATGATTTCATCACAGACGAGAGTTAGGCCTACATGGCAAACCAGCGGTGCCCAATTTCAAATACCGAGCGCCGATTACTCACGAACCACACGTTTGTGAAGAAAGCATAGGCCTAGCTGTAACGTTGTTTTGGGACAACTGACATTAGAACTCAAATTAGCATATAATGCATCCAGTGGCCTGTTTGCTGCTCACAGGTTGTAACAAGTTTATTGTATTTCTCAGTATTGACTATAGAGTACGGAGTACCCACATGTTAAAGTCCAATTTTTAATTTGTTCCTCCTCTAGGCAAAGGTTCATTACTTGGTCCTTCCAAAAGAAGATATTTCAAGTCTCAAGAAAGTGAAGAAGGAACATCTCGATCTCTTGAAACATATGTCCGAAGTGGGGATAACAATCAGCAAGAAGCATCCTGGTAACAGATTCAAGATTGGTTATCATGCTGAAGCTAGTATGAGTCGTCTGCATCTACACGTCATTAGTAACGATCTCGATTCTGATCGCATGAAAACCAAGAAACACTGGAATTCTTTCGCCTCAGAGTTCTTTATACCCCACGATGGTACGTATTCGAAGCAAATGGCCCTGCTGCCAAGTTCTTTGCCTACCATCGTACACCACTGTAGAAGTAGGACCATTCATAGGTTGCACGTACATCGCATCTGTGCACATGGCTGCCATGTTTGCGACCAAACTGTGATTGCTTACCAAACCTAACTTATGCTTATAGTAAGTGTATCTCCACCAAGGAATGGCCTACATTGTAAATTGACATTGATGTGATCACTCCTGGTTCATTTCACCATTAGTTTTAAACTAACCACCGCGTTACACGATGAGAAACTCGCGATAGTTGGCTCGCGCGAGCTCCTCGCTATGAGTAGACGCGCTTGATAGCACGGAACTTGCCGGCAGCCCGATACACGAGCAAGCCCTCGGAAAAATGTACAACTTGTTCAACTTCCTAGCGAGGAAAGTTAGCGAGCTCCAATTAAACCCGTTATTGTAACACGTGACCAGTGACACGAGAATCTATTGACTCCACTACTGATGGAATTAATCATGTTTTGCCCGCAAAATAAAGTAAACATTGTACCATAACCTATAATTATTCAAACAATGTAGTTTACATACCTGTGTCTTGCTAGGCCTGTTCGTTTTTTTAGTAAACCAAAATTAGGCTAGGCCTATTCTCCCTGTGGTTGTGCCATAGGTGACATAATTCAAGTAGTAGTAGTACTAGTAGTATTCTTTATTAGCAACGGGGCTACTGCCCCACAAGTGGAATATAATACAATAAAATAAATCAATTTAGGAAAATCAAAAAGTTGTAATGACAGCTTGGTGAGCTTGTTTACATAGTTGATTACAAAGTCCTAGCTAGGCCTATTCTGGCAGCTACTCTTGTAACCAACAGTTTTGTAATGAACCCCAATAGATAGGGCTAACGGCGCTTGCAATTCATCTGTCGTGTATCTGAGATGACAAGAAACTCGCGCGAGCCAACATCGTGAGTTTCTCATCGTGTAACGCGGCGGTAAATGTTTAAATGCCATTAAGTAAAGTATAACCAAAGATAAAGTTATCAATTGGGGGCAATTCCCCCCCCCCCCCCCCCCCCCCCATCAATTTGCACCCTGATGATCATAACCACAATAATCGGGACTTTTTATTCACAGATGTCATCGAGGAAGTAGAAAATAAGGGCAAAGTGACTCCAAAGCCGGCATCTGAATGTGAGGAACTCCTGGCACGTCCACTCAAATGTCACAAGTGTGGCCATCAACCACCCACAATACCCAAGCTCAGGACACATCTGACTACATTGCACAAAAATGATTAATTTTAGTATTAATGAAACTTGATGAACAACTATACCTGCAACTAACATTTTCAAGTTGTTTTACACTCTGGAAGATTTATGTTTATTGTCGCATCGCTTTGTCTGCTTTAATGTGGGCTGTGGCAAAACATGTGTAGCACATTATTGGGATCAATAAAAACTCGTCATTTTATCAGCAACTTCTTTTTTATTGTAATAGGATAGCTTTACTGATTTATAAATAAAATGTATTTACATCACAAAAATCACTAACACAAACAATAAAACTAACCGACATACAACCTGTACGTGTTTGAAATTATTCAAATTAGGAAGTATAATGAAAGACAAAAATTAACATTTTACTTACTAACAAACAAATAATTATTGACTTGCATATGTACAGAGTATATCTGTGCATAGTGTGAATAATACTGACAGTTTGTTGGATTATGTAATAACATGAGTGGCAATATCATTTGACATACACAGTGAATGGAAAATAACACATTCTGTTAATCAACAGTTCTTTTGCCACTTACTTCATAAAGGCCATAGCTAGTATTGCAAGGATCAAGCTTGATAAAAAAATAAATATAATTTAAATTAACAGATTTTTAAATTAAGATTCACAGCATACATGCAATAGATACAGCCATACAGCTCATTCAACAATATAGGTAGTATATTCACTTTGAAATAAATAACGCTGAACATTTTTACTATAGTCGATCGTATCACCGCTGTACACAATATATATTTGAACCACTCGATGGCATTCTCGTAACAATTGAATTAGCCTAATAACGACCTGCCCAAAGTAGAGTCCGTTAATCTTTGGGTAAAATGCCGCTACATGTCTACGAACTTAGACCGTACGTGTGTATCCGCACTTCTTCAATTGCTTTACACCACTCAAGGGCGTAGCGGTCTGGGTCTTCCAAGTAGTATGTCCGGTTAGGCTGCAAAGAGAAAATACCAACATATTATCAACCTGTTTTATTGTAGAAAACGTACTGGAAGATAGCAATCCAATAGTAGTAGTTCCTACATTCATTATAAAGTTTGTAACCCTTCATCCTATTACGGGGACATGGCAGAATTCTCACAGAAACACATCCCAACACAACAAACTACTGTATATCAAGGCATGTTGAATGCATGTTATGCACAAGCATGTCAAAGATTGTTTAAAACATTTATTTTTGCATCCTTGAAATGCAAAGGCAGGAGGAGTTGATGTGCGTACTACCAAGCCTTTTGGCCCTTCCTACCTACTATGTATCAGATATAAGTCAAGCCTTAACTCAAATGGCAAGGGACCCTAATACCCCAGCTAGAATTTAAAACATTTAGTTAAAAGGATATTACATTATTTTCTGTATCCAAATCTTGGGGTGAGAGGAGCACTAATTGTTCCAATACAGAATTGAGATAAGACTTTGCCATGCAAATAATATCTTGAAATATTCTGTACGTCGTCATCACATATTATGTAGTAATTTGAATAAGTTTCAAGTTGAAGACTGCAACAGTCTCTACACATACAATGTATACAAAGAATATCTTGAAATAAGGGGTTCTGCTATATACAAATCAAGTTGAAGACTGCAACAATCTAAGCTATACTTACAGTGTGTACAAAGAATATCTTGAAGCTCTTTGGCTCGACCCTGAGCTCTGGGCTCCACGGTATCTCCCCCTTGAGCACCATGTTGACGGGGTCGACGTAGTATAGGTGGGGCCCCAGTGTCAGCAACAGCATCCGTCGCCTGGCAAACAGCCCCTTGCGCTTGTCCACGAGCCCCTGCTTCAACACCAGGTTACCCTCGACCAACGCGTCCCACTTGCTCTCCCGCTGACGCTCCAGCATGCGCGTCAGCTCCTCGGCGTTGATGTCCGTGATGCAGGCGCGCTTGCGGGGGGCCGGGGGCGGGGGCGCCTCCACGGGGTCCTGTAGGTCCAGGCCCAGCAGCCTGGTGAGCTGCCGGTCGTCCAGGCCGGGCTCCAGATGGTCCGGGACGCGGTACTGACTACGTAGCTCCTCGTTCTCGGAGGTCCCCGGCAGGTAGGGGTAGATCTGAGGGGGTGTCTGCTCGTGGAGGGTGTCGAAGTCCACGCCGTGGAAGAAGGGGTGCGCCCGTATGGAGGGGTAGCCGACAGTGTCTCTCGCCCCCAGACGCTGCGAGGGATCCAACACCAGAAGCTTCTCCACGAGATCCCGCGCGCTCGGAGAGAAACCGTCCGGAAACTCGTACTCCAGCCTGAGGATCTTCTTGAATATCGCGTACTCGCTCCGCGACCTGAACGGCGGCAGTCCCGACACCATCTGGTAGACGATGCAGCCCAGCGCCCACAGGTCCGAGCTCTTGGAGGCTGACTTGTCTGTGAGCAGCTCTGGAGAGACGTACTGGGCCGTGCCAACGAAGCTGTTTCTCCTCCGCCTCCCCCCCTCCTCCTCATCCCCCGCTCCCCCCGCTGGCTCCCCCAGGATCTTGGCCGAGCCAAAGTCCGTGACGAGAACGTGCATCCGGTCGTCCAGCAGGATGTTCTCCGGCTTGAGGTCCCGGTGGATGATGCCGAGCGAGTGCATGTGTTCGAGCGCACGCAAGATCTCGGCCGCGTAGAACCGCGTGCACGCGATGTCGAACGAGCCCACCTTGTTGATGTGCGGTAACAGTTCGCCGTTTTTCGCGTAGGTCAGTACGAAGTCTGCGGGGTGGCGTTAAGGAGAAACCACGTTTCAAGTTGACTGTCACAAGAACATTGCAATCCTTCTGTTGTTAATTATACTAATTGTTTCCACTGACACTATTCTATCAATGCATCTCTATTGATGCAAATTAAGTAAAATAAGGTGATCAATACTAAAATGTCATAGATATTACAAACATATCGATATTAGCAGAGTGAGAATCTCTCGTTAAAGTTAAGGTGACTTTTACTCTGAACACAAATATGCTTGGAGTGATACTTATAAAAGTGACAAATGTTTGTGAATAATTGCATCAATTATTCAGTTTATCCAGAAAGAGACTAATCACCTAATTTTCAATTAAACTCCCTCCTCGGCTAACCAATCAAATATCCATTGACACTGTTTTTATTTGTAAATTAATTTCTACTCAACCCGCAGCCCAAGAATCAACACTTTGCCATTTAATCCACTCTCTAACAGAGAATACTTCTATAAAGAGTAGTTAAGCGTTTTGATAAGGATACAGAGTCGGTTGTTGTCTTGGAAGGTGCAGTGGAGCTTTGTGAAGAACGGTGCAGTGGTGGCGTTACTGGAGCTGATGATATTCAGGACCTCCTTCTCGCGTTTCACGTACTCCGTCTTCTTCTCCCGAATTATGTGCAACTTGTCGCACACTTTGACTGTAACAAACAAACAACGGTTAGATATATCATTTACAAGCTGGTTCCTTATTATTGCCATATTGGCTAGAACGTAGTATGACCTTTCATGAGCACTCGCATTTATTTAACGTCTTATCCTATTCAGTTTAAAACTTCCGATTTACTATCCAAACGGGGACAACACATGATTTTTACTTCTACACCGCAAGACCAATTTAGGTGTAAGCAATGAAACGAAATAAGTGCGGGATTTTTTTTTTCAACAATCCATTTCAGTCATGGTAGGTATTATAGAAAAAAAAGCCTCCAAACTCTTTTTGCTATTTAATTTTCTTTACTCTAATAAAAGAGGAAATCAATAATTGATAAGAGGAGCTCTACTGGACATAGTTGACAGTGCATCATCTACTTACTTGCAACCTCCTTATTCGAGTGGATGTCCTTGGCAATGTAGACTGTCGAGAAGCTACCGTCGCCGATCACCTTGCCGAAGATGTAGTCTTTGGGCGTTCTCTTGGCGGGCATATTGACGCCGTTGTTTGCCGACACCTGCTGGTTGTTGGGCTGCTGTTGCGGCCGGTTCACGACGTTCTCTCCGACGCGAGGGGGCGTCATGGTGACGGTCAACACAGGCTTCTCCGGTTGGGGCTGGATCGCTGGGATTCGCTGTTGGCAAGAGAAAACACACACCGTTAAAATCCTTGCGTTTCTCCACAGTCAAGTCTATTCCACTAGTTTCTCTGAATGAAATAATGAATTTGAAATAGAATCCAGCTGGATTGTTTCTTGTACTATTCATGAACAATAATGACAAAAAGTGGCTTGCCTAGGCGAGTACTTGCACACAAATGGAAATGTACAGCATTTATAATAATTGGCAATGCAAACTCCATCAGGGTCGCAACAGGAAGGAATGCAAGAAACATGATTGCTTTGGATATTGCACAATACAGTTATGTAAGTGCAATTATTTATTATAACTTGAAACTACAAAAAAAAAAACATCCAAGCTAATAATATACAAGACTTCAATTCCATCTGAAATGGGATTAGAATTTAATTGAAAAAGGTTGGATGTAGACAAGCCTCCATTTTTAATTAGTCGACTTTGTCGTGCAGTCGGCGAGTTTGCTCACAACATCCACCTCTAAAAGAGTTTTCTTAATTAAAACAGTCTCCGTGTTTATTAGTTTCGTCACCTCGTGTTGACAGAATCGCAGACACGTGCGCGCGCAAACAAGTTGAAAACAAGCTTGTTTTCGACGACTGGCTGACGGGCGAGCACCATGAGCGAGGGAAGACGCGACCGTCATATCCGGAGGATGTTATCATATTTTGTCTGGTGCAAAACACAATAACCATCTCTGCCTCACCTCACACGCGCGGCCAATGCTAAACAAGACGCAAGGTAGCGCGGCAAACAACAACAACAACGTCACAATGAAGAGGTCGTCAGGTGCAACAATGGTCCAATAAACAACACATCATCATTGTTGTAACTCGTGTTGTTGCCACCAGAGCGCATAGTCTCTTGTTAGTGCCATTCCTTTTGTTAATATTATGTACTAATTACTTCATAGTATCTAAATATAGTTTCCAGCCTCGTTTTTATTATCAGTTATCCCTCCACAACGTAAATACCGTGTAAGAACCACACATTCACAGCTGGCACCTATTGTAGTGAGTAAGCAACGAGTGGAGGAGGATCAAGGATGTCCAAGGTAACTGACCCCACACATCCACTACGACGCACAACATGCGTGCCCGTTGTCGCCGTAGGTCGCCGTTTCCGGTCTCTCTCGTTGACCCCGGCCGGCAAAGTAGCCACCCTTCCCACCGCCACCGCT
Organism: Isoperla grammatica; assembly: GCA_945910005.1. Taxonomy (NCBI): domain Eukaryota; kingdom Metazoa; phylum Arthropoda; class Insecta; order Plecoptera; family Perlodidae; genus Isoperla; species Isoperla grammatica. The sequence goes on along the minus strand of OX246743.1, from coordinate 46,523,067 downwards.
GTGCTGTGTACGCTACGCTTCGACCCATTGCCCGACAACACTACGACTATCTTTAACCTTGACACTTGACACTCTCGGCCTGCGCACATCCAAGTGCCAATATCGTGCGCGGCCAACAATATAGAGTCGCGACGGGACGGGAATAACATTGTTAGATCATTGTAGGAATGTCTGGCAAGGCAGGCGAACCGTGTCCACGTCTATACATAGCTTGACATTTAATGTGGCCCACCCAGACACTCACGGGTTCGATCCCCGCTAGCTTAGTTGTTACATATGGCAACGTTGCATCGAGGAAATATGCGGGATTCGAACCCGCGCCCCTGGGTCTCTAGAGAATACAGCAACACTGTTGAGAGCTGAACAGAGCAAGTACTTATGTAATGAACGCACTTACTCCCTTTTCGAGGAGATTACATCAGTATTCAGTCTCCAGTGTAATATTTACAATACAACGACTTTCATCGAGAGTATCAATCAAAGCTCCACGTCCTCACAGCCCACTCACCAGATAGATGTATGTAAAACAGCGTCTCACTTTCTCGGCCTACCAATCTCTACTAACTAAGCCAGCCAGCCAGTCAGTTACTCGCCTCGCCGATTCATTCATGAGTGCGACGGGCACGCGATTACGTCACCTCGTGACCTCATACGCGGCGCCGATTGGCTCCCGGACGGCGGCACGAGGCATCGAGACATGCGATGGTACCAAAACACGGAGAATCCCCCCCCCCCCCCCCCCGACACACAACATCATACACAACTCGCGTGCTCGCATCGCGTTTCCGCGACGGTTCGCGGAACTATTTTCTATTTGCTTTCTTTCGGTCTAGTCTAGAACAAACAATGCGATTCAAAGCTTCCGATTGGCGATTGCAACTTGCAACGGTGAAAACTAGTTACACCGTACTCGAAGTATTTATTCTTGTTTGGGCAACTTCAACTCATAGTGTCGGAAAACTCTATTTTTCCCGATGTCTGGGGGGACGGAAACAGTTTTCCAAGCCCACCAAACGGCTGGCGGACGATAATCTGCTTGTCTTAAAACAATACATACAATACACACACCAAATCGGATACTTTTTTCTTTTACTTGTTTTTTAACCTGCTTCATTGTTCCATTGATTCATTCACTGATTGGCGTTACGGGGTCAAGAATAACAGCTGAAATACCGGGCAGACTTTGATTGGTTTGTTAGTCATCGCGCCCTCAATCCGCGCGGTAATGTTACAGCATCGCTGGGCTAAACAGACATCGACCATCTCGCTGCTGTAAACATCGCTTCCAGTTTACCCCGAAAAGCACAAAAACATCCGGTTTACGAACACGTCGCGACGTCACAAACGATCATTGGGGAAAACACCCGCGACGAAAACAACGAGGTGATGGACACAAATAGATTGAACAAAAGCGTTCTTAGAATCTTGCGTAGCTAGGTATTATTATCAAGCAAGATCTATCTATAGGGATTCTAAAGCAAAATAATTACAAATTAGTATTGAAAATGTCATAATTTTATCAAAACAATGCATTTGCCTCCTTTTTTTGAGAATCTCTATATGTAGTTATGGTATTTATCTAGCCCCAAACCAATTCAAACATTTGGCAGCGAATGTGTACACACAAAAAAACTTTAGTTCTCATGCTTTTCAAACTCAAGCTCGCTGATAGAAATCCCGTCATTGACAACATAGGAAACTGTACGGCCGGGTACGGTAAGCATAGCCTTGATAACAGAACAGCGCTACACGTGTGTCGGTGTACACAACACATAAAGTGCATTAATTGCGCGCGCACGTGTAGCCGAGGTAGCGCGTGTCTGCGCCATAAACCGACAGAAATAGCGCAATACGTCATCAAACTATACTATACCTGCCGATAAAGCACGATCGTAAACTCCATGCGCTGCGTCTGTGTCGGTGTTTATGTACCGCCCGTGACGTCATCACCACCATACTGAACTATAGCCGCATAATATCGACCATGCCAGAACGATTGATCGAACCTGATGAGCAAACATTACAGTGCGCACTTGACCGTATCACCTCGCTGTGGTGATAACAACAACAACACTTGTAGACTGAGCAGCGCAAGTGATAACAACCATGTTTTATTATGTGGATCAAGGTGTTATGTCATATTACATTTATTATGATCCTCGAGCGTGTCATACAAGTGCCAATAAACAACAATTAGATAATGATAACGTGAATTGTTGGACAAAAATTATGCGTACGATGATGATGATTCGTGAATTATGCGTCACTCGTGTTGAATCGACTCTCGAATTAGACGCATCCTTGTAATCGATCCCAAATAGAGTCAGTGTTGTTGTTGTTGTTGTCGTCGGCGTGAGTCATGGGTGACGTCATAACACGAGGACGTGGGCAAGCAGCCAGACAGCGCAGGTAGAGGGGTGAAAGTGTGCGCGCATGTTTACCTCATGTTGTTCGCATTTCGATGATAGAGTTGACGACCGCGTCTGCGATGCGATTCTCCTACAACTACGTCGTCGTCGTCGCCGCGGAGTGGAGCTTTCACCGACACCGTCGTGTTGTTGCTAACTGCGCAGTAAGTGAATATATACCGTACATGTGCCACTTACTTGGAGCGCGCGTCAGTCAGTCAGACGTGCAGACAACGCGGCCAAATACGGGCACAGCGCGCGGGTCTCGAACCCACGCACACACGTGGTACGAGAATAAACCTCCCTGTTTACGTCGCGTCTGACTCTGACGGCGACCGACCCCGCCTGAATGAGACCTATTATCGGCGTCGCTACGTCATCACGTCACGTCACGTCCGACCCGACCCGACGAAACCCGAACCGCAATGTCGCAATAGTTTCTCTTCTTGTATTTTACGTCGTCTGTTTCGCTTCAAGTGTTTCCCATCCCATCGCACAGCGAGAGAAAGAACATAAATTCCTCGTTTTAGTTGGATGCACTTGGGCTGGCTTCGAGTCGGTTGCCACACAGACAGACATAACTCGTGCGAAATGCATTTCTACAGCGGTGGCGACCATGGAACAGTTTACAAGAATGTTTACACCGAGGAATGTTGACGGATGTCCGACACCCGGGTCTAACGGGACCATTTGTTGCGCTATTGAGTATCAAGATCCGCAAAGGAACCGAGAGAGTCAATGAAGCACTTGTCAATATTGCACATATACGCGCCCTGGGCTAAGAGCAATCTGCATGCAACAGTGTAGAGAGAAGTAGGACGGCACGACACAGTTGTTGTGTGCAACTGCAACTGCAAGGTGACCTTATATACATGTACACGCGCAACGTTCGCAAGAAACTCAACTGTTGTTATTAGTAATTTATAATTCATTTTTGTTTATTTATAAATTGGCCCGACAAGGATGCGCAGTCAGTCACATCAACACGCGAGTCTATAAATAGCCGCGGTCTACTACGACGCGCGGACCGCGAGGCCGTCACCGCGAGCGCCGACCAATAGGAAGCCGAGGGGGCGATATTTCGGTTGGTCGGCGTATCGCGTTTCAAAATGCAACCAACAACAAATGCACCGAGAAAACGAGATAATCGATATTCCTCGAGCAATGATCGATTGACTCTTCGTGGAAGCAGAAACAGCGAATAAATAGCGCGTGTGTAATATCAATCATTGCGTGGAATTCAATCGCGAGACGAGAGAAACTTTCACAATTACGCCACGTTACTTATATCTATAATAACAACTCGTTTTGCGTTCGCAATGCTAAACAACACGATCATGTATTGCTAAGCGGTCTCTCGTTGTCTACCGATCTATCTGTGCCACGCATGCGGGCGCAACATTGTGTAGTCTAATTGATGACGTAGGTAGGTATCCATGTATACCTACATCGAAGGTGAATCCAAGTATAGGAAGTATACGCACGCAACGCGATCGTAATAATCATAACAACAACAACGCGAAGAAAGCATGCAGAGTAATAACTGGGTCACAGACAGATTCCGTCGTCGTCGTCGGCGGTTGTTTGGGTTCTCCCCCCCCCCCCCCCCCCTTCACTCCGTCGCTCTGTTTGTAAACACGAGGGAGGGAGGGATGGATCTACGACCTTCGTTCCGTCTAAATAACCCGTCCGTCCGTCTTTGGATTCGACCTCGTCGTCGAATCAATCCATCAATAATCCGTCGTGGACAGACAGACAGACAGGCGGACTCTGCGCGAGTAGGTCGCCGGCCATTATGCAACCACGCCAACAGGACACGGACAACCTCGCTACAAGGATCTATACACCATCACGTGTGTGTTTGCCACGCCCAGACAGACAGACAGACAGACAGACATACAGACAGACAGACAGACACGTGCATTCCTCGTGCTACGCCAATATCGACGTGTTGACATAATCGCGCACCTAGCGTGTTATCTCTTGTCGGGGTGAAAGCGCAACTTTGTATAGCGGTTTTACCGAGAACTGTTTACAATGCGGTGTAGAAGGTTATCTCCTTATCGTCCGCCCACACGAAGGACGACTCGTATGCGCTCATCCCCGCGCAGGTGTAATCGTCGGACGCCCCCGCGCATTCTTCCTCTCTCTATCGCATGCACGCGTCACCGCCTGTTTGCATTTGGAGAACCCGTTCCGCGAAAACGCGCGTTCGAAAATAAACATTCAATCATCGTCGCCCGTTTAGCAAGAACGAACGGACTTTCGGTGAATCGCGATCTCGCAATGCTTACACGCTACGGTAGGTACCAACCTAGTGCCAAGAAATGTCCCACGTATGTACACACAAACGGTTGCGCAAAGTCACATGTTCGGGTGGCCAAACTGAAAAGTGCAGCGAGCGAAAGTTCTCTCCCACACCACCACAACAACAAACAACTTTCACGAAGGCGACAATATTCTTTGTTGTTTGTCCGACCATCGCGAGTATGTTACTCTAGCATTCATGCAACATTTATGCCATTTCGGGGATCGAACTCACGCCCTTCCGCAACTACACCCCCGTCATTATTCCATTCTACATTGACGAGACGTTCACGCCATGAGTACACGACACGATAATAGAGTTGTATAGTAGTTATTTTTATTGTTGCCTCCATTTTCCGGTGAATTGATAGCGATCCCTCGCGTGAGTGACGTAGTTATTGCTATTCAGTCCGTCCATTCAATTAGACCCATGCAAGCAAGTGCGCAGTTGAGGCGCGTCAATTTATGGAACATCGCGATGCAACGGATCACTCCAGTCAGGAAGGAAGGACATTTTTCACACAAAGAGGAAATCTAATTTTCGATCGTTTCCTGTTCCCCAGCCAGAGATGGTTGGCGCAATGACGCGCGCGAGATAAGAGGGACCAAACCACGACGTCCTGTGTCAGTGTCTGTGACGCGCTTGCGCAATCGCCACTTGCGTCACGCGGGCAATTGACAATACCGCAATTGCGCGTCGAGTCGATCGACGACACCGACGACCAAGGTGGTTGATAGATAGACACACGAATGACGTATGACGTACGCGCTCCGCTTGTCCGAGGTTAGGCAGCCACACTGACTCAAGGTTTCCGATATCGCCTCGAGGAATTGGGTGGGCTAGGTGTTGTGTGGGTCTTACCCAACCGTGGGACCTCGCGTACAATATGGACAAGTAAACAACCGACTTGTGGGGCTTCGTTCAGCGCACCGCGTGCCAACGTACAAACCGTTGAGAAACACAGTGACCACTGATTGGGCAAGCGAGATTTACAACCAATGTTCATGAATGATGCATAACAATAACAAGTACAATAACAGTACAAAGTTTGCGTTGTATGTATGTCTCAATATGTACAATAATATCAACACGATTGGTTGTTGTCGTTGGAGGCTGGCAATCACCTTCTCGTGGGCCATCACGCCAACCCCTAGGGACAACGGACACGGGGTCCGCGGGCCCAGACTACCGCGTTTCACGCCAACCTCTAGGGACAACGGAGACGGGGTCCGCGGGCCCAGACTACCGTGTTTCACGCCAACCTCTAGGGACAACGGAGACGGGGTCCGCGGGCCCAGACTACCGTGTTTCACGCCAACCTCTAGGGACAACGGAGACGGGGTCGCGGACCCAGACAACTGAGTTTTACGACTAGCCAGCCACAGCAGATGTCGTACGTCCAAGTGATTTCACATTATACACATCCCATATGGTGGGTATACATTCAATTTTTCAATACTGTAAAAACCAAGATGATAATCAGTCACGACTCTGACGGCCAATCACAGGGACGTAAAGACGAATCTCGTACAAAGAAGGTGACGCCCAGTTTTAAAAAAGTATTGTTTATGTTTTTTTCTCTCTTTACGGACGGACGGACACCGGACCAGGTGGTTGCACCGATGTTGTTTTCCATCAGAAACAGCAGGTGTAGGTTATGGTGGGTTTAATGGCTGCACGGGCAGGTGGGACACAGAACGTTGAAGTGAAGAAGAAACAACGACACGCGGGGCAGATGTTCATCACACAGCCACGTGCCCCAAGACCAGCCGAGACAGATTTGCACCTGGCGTCTCCGTCTACCGTCTCAGGGAGCGAGAATACGTTATATTACATAACAGGGCCAAGACTGTATTGTCTCGCCCGGCTACACCTGGCAGGTCTGGAGGGGAGACCCTAGCTAGACTATTTCCTTTAGACTGGAGCAATAAGAATAGGCCGGCCACAATAAATTATACAACGGGACTAGTCCACACAATGCGCCGACAAGGTGAAATCTGACGGGGAGGTCGATTCCAAAAGATTGTTTTTGTGTTTGGGAGAGGTTCGGCCGTGCGGAAGGCACCTCCGAGTCGTTGTCGTAGTCGTAGTCGCAGTCGTTGTCGTAGGACTCGACCACGCTCGATAACGAAATCACGTCCATTAAAATATTCGCCTTAGTTTACATATATTGTTCAAGAGTTACGTTTAGTTATTCATGGTTGCAAAATATCACACACACGCGCGCGCGCCGCGCTCGGTAGGCCTAGGATGAATGTGCTGAGTCGTGTTCGTGTCACAAAGTCCACGCTATACCTACACGTGCCTACAAATCATCAACAAGTAGATCCACTTGTCACAACACTTCACTAGAATAGCTTATTGTGACGGCAAAACCTCCTCACAATGTAATTGGTCGGACAAGACGTTCTATTCTAACATTGGGTTTGAAATATAGGCCTATATTTCAAACCCAATGATTCTAGGCCTAATTAGTATTTTAGCCCATCTAATAATAGGCAACGATAATCATACATTCCCGCAGCGTACCACGCAAATAGCGTGCCGTTTATAATTAAGCCATTATTATTATTATTATCTGCAAATTAATAATTCCCATCTGACCTTGAACCGCGCAAGGCAATGGTCTCCGGCGCGTTCACCCATCTAGCAGGGCAACTGGCCTTTCGAAGGTTAATCCAGTTTCGCGAGACGGTAGGATGAACGGCGGACGGCTCTAAATATAGAAGAACAGCTATTGTGTTGTGTAGGTATGGAGGCCTAGGCCTGGGTAACAAGTGGTCCAACAGACATACCTTTCGCTTTGATTTCGCCTGGGTGCCGAGTTTCAGGAGACGAGTGATGGCTGCGACTATGACACTACCGCGGCTACACTTCTCTGACTTGTTCATGTTTCACAAATAAATACAATAGTTCACGCACGCACATAAACACACACACACTATGTGTAAAGTCCAAATCGGGTTATTAAATTCTCAAACCCGTAAAGTCCTTCATTTTGTCGAGTATCAATCAACTCTCGGGAGACGATGAGTTTACAAACAATAACGTCCTCTACACGTGTGCGAGTTTCGATTTTCTCACACTTGACGCGTAGGGGGCAAAGCCCGAACAACTCCCGCTCAGAATCCTCTCCTATTTGATCGCACTACGACGACACGTCAATTAATAACAACACACTCGAGATATGAAATCACTGTTGGTCGTCGCCTACTACTGTGTTTAGCAAGTGTATGAAGGTTTCCCGCGCTCAACTGCCACAAGCGTCCGCACGATTCGAACGGTCTCGCTACACTATTCAAGGAGTGGCGCGCCGCCGTTGGAGGTAGGGGAGGACGAATGCCTGGGAAGGCCCTTCCCCTCCGACGAGCTCGATCTCTCCCGCCGAAACACTGTGTGTGTGGATGGTTGCGAGGGGGGGGGGGGGGGCGCTACAGTCGGTGCGCGCTCAACCTGACATCCCAGACATAACAGAATGCACGTGGTAGGCGGACCGCGCGTGTGGGAAGGGAAGGAAATGATGATGCTGCGAACGAACGAACGAAAGAACGAACGCAAGGCTATCTATAGAACTTTGCGGACTCGACAATTAAGGGAGGCGACGAGGCGTTAAGTGCATGAGCACCGACTATGATCATCATGTATGTATAATATAATATTGTTGAATTATAAATGCCCTTGGGTTAAAGACATGAAGCGCCACGTGCGAGCCGACAAACTTTCCGCGGCTTACCGACCGCACAACAACGGAAAAAACCTAAAGTCACAGAATTATTCCCGAGACAAATACATAAACTAATTAGTTAGATATATTAGCTACCCCAGGCGTAATGACCTCCTCCCCTATGACAAAATGCAAAACACGTTTGCGAAATGTTGAGTCTACTTTGGCGAAATGTCGGCACAGCGTAATAACAAAGATCTGTATGATACGGACGGGGTGGAACAGGGGCGAAGGTATGAATCGCATGGCACAAGATTAGCTGTGGCTACCTAACCTAACAATGGAACAAGTAACGCGGCGATCGGAGCTGAGAATGAATTTTCCAGCAATTTGAAGGAAACATGTAAGCCAAACAGGAAATCTATCTATACATTATTGTTGTTGTGACTCGGTGAGGGCGATTTGATACCTTCCTCTTGCGGCTCCAGCAGTGGGCAGCACTGAATAATTAATAATCGTGAGTGATTGCCAATTTCAGCTCAGGCTACAGGAAAACGTTTATACGATACTGGGAACTTTGAAATCAAAGAAACAGGAAAATTACTTCTCAGAAAAACGAGAAATCAATCAAGGAAGAAGGTAAATTATTGATTATTGTCCGAAATCAGGATTGTTAGGAATTAAGGAAATAGGTATTGATTATTGTTGTATACCATGTTGCACAAACAACATCACCTTCACGCAAATGTTGGTATTTAATCCAACACAACAATAATAATATGTTTATTCCAATCTGCACAGTCCAAACTTTCGGACATATTATACTGACTGTTACAGTATCATTATGTATCACCCAACTATACAAGCTCAACTCGCCTACTATTAAACCACACGACACTCTGATATTACTCTGTTTTATTTTACGATCACTCAGTACAATACACACGAACGTAAACATGGCCTATCCATTGAAAACAATTGTAATTCGACTGCATCATGTATAAATTACAGTGCCTGTCACGTCAGTTTGAAACATAACATTTTAAAAGTAATAAATAGTATAACACGCGTATAAGTATTGCTGTGAAGTGATTGTATAATTAATACCAATGGAAACAACCCGTGTAGGCATACAATAAAATATAGTTCACGACCTGAGAGTGGAAAGTGGAAACATGGGCATGATAAGCGACTGTTATGTAAATAAATAGATTACATTAGTGTGAACTATGAATGATCAAAAATCAATTTCATGAGAGTAAAGTTTACACTTCCACTAAGTTTATTGAATCACTGTACATACTTCGTTATTCGGGTACAACCTACAAACACTTATTGAAATCAATTGTCTAACTGATCTAAACATAGGAAACGGCTAATCTAAGGGCTCCGGGGGGTAGTCTTATAGTTGGGGGAGGGGAGGGGTAGATTAATTGTGAGTAAAACACTGGGGATGCTACCTGACGCGCAATCTTGCAGTGCAGCGTCGGGCGGGTTATAAAGTTGCCCGATACTTCCCGCGCAAAAAACACGGCACACATTTAGAAACAGGATGGATGTGTAGTAACCTATCCCCTATTTCCTGATCTCACACTCTCTACTACGTCATCGCCATCCGACACCGGGAGCCGCGGGAAACACACGTCACACATAGTGACATACACATCGACGAGGACGAGCTAACGCGGGAAACAACCATCGATGAAAACTGAAACGTGCTGAAACCATGATAGGCAAACCCAGTGCATGTCCAACTGACCTGCGCGATCCCCGATCTCTGTCGGTTAAATTTGTTTTAAAACTATCAAAAAGTAAACTAAATATGTCATACGCACGAAAATTGAGTGCTCTTTCTTATGAATGGGTGTTTGGTCCAAAAATAGTTACCGGTTTTCAAACAAAAACATTCACAAGAAAGGGTACTGAATTTTCTAGGGAGCGACATATTTGGTTTACTTTGGGACAAATTTAAAGCGTTTCAAGCAATTTAGCAAACAGAAATCCGGGCTTCCGCAGTTTATGTGGACTTTGGTAGCAATTGCAATATATACGTGTTTGGCTTCAACACTTTCTCACGGGGCTTCAGTTATAGTTTTATAGGGAGTACATAAAGCTATAGGGCAGTGGAGGAATACCCAACATCTTGATCCAGATAAGGAAACCTTGAATCAAGTCTGCCAGTGGACAATGGTCAGTGGCTGTGGGTGAATACCCCGCGCCGTGCCTAGCAACTGGCCACACACAGGTTCGTGTTATCGGTTTCTGAAGCAGGTAGGTATAAAATACACTAAAAACGAGTTCTCAGTCGCCGACTTTACGCGTTACCGAGGCCAGTATGGTTGTTACTATGGAAATATTGACCACTCGGCGTGCAAAAAAAGAAAAACCCGTTTGACGTTTATGACTTTGCAAAAATGTGAATGTTGCCGTCCGTAATTGAGTGGTCACTTTTAATGCAACCCTGAACCCCGGGGTGAGTAAACGACCCGTCAACACGCGAGGTATAAATAACACATCAAGACGCCGCCTTAAAATGAATATGATAGAGAGATTGGGCCAAAGTTGTGTTCATACTCTGTCTTCAGAGGACACTACTCGTTTGGGTAGAGCGAATACGAACCACTGCTCAATGTTTGAAGGTTGCAACCGACGTCCACCCTCCAGCTGGCCGCCCCCGCGTTGTCTGCTACTTGCTACTTGCTACACAGCGTAGTCCGAGCGCACTCGTAGCGGAGACGCTCCAGAATGCTCGGAGTTCGCGAACATCGCTAAAACCCTCTCACTTCTCTTACCGTAATGCCACGTCGCCTATAGGAATGCAATCAGCTTCCGCACCCCATTCCACATTCTTACACCCTTGTCGGATACCTGCAGTGAAGTCATTGCTATCTGTACTCTGCGTTTCCTCGGGATGAACAATTATTTAACTAAACATAAAATATTTGCGATTCTGTATACACCTTCTTGACAACTACCAACACTCATAAGTTAGAATGGTTGTTGATATTATAAAGATAGTGTATAGGTTGGGTCTGTTTTCCCCCATCGGGCACCCCTTTTCTAAGACATTCCTCTTTCATAAAGTGAAAATTGAGTTCTTAGAGTAGCCCTTAATTTTTAAATAATGCATTGCGATTATATCATATTTTTACAAATTCCACATGAAAGCAAGATGTATAACCCCTATCTCCCCTCATGATCTAAGATATCACATAGTTCCCTTTTATGGAGTAAATCATCGTGTCATCGAATAAAATATGAACTTCCGAGATTGATATTTATAATGTGAAGACGGAGACGTTTAGTCATAAAACTGGACCATCACTCTTGTCCTGTCCATACAATGACAGTCAAGCCCCCGACAAACTGTTATAATTCTACTCCAAGCACCCCCCAATACGTCGTCTGTGTTACGATCAATTGACATTCTTTTATAGCCATCAGTTATGGAGTATCAAACCACGGTTTATGGGGGTCGCGTCTTGTCTCGCTCGGTCCCGTTAGTTCTGTTTCCGGTTAGTTCATTGTGACAGCAAGGCGGTGGTGGGCGGGAGTCGTTGCCTCCATTCATCGTGTCTTGTCTCGTCTCACGGTCGGTACCTACGCACCCTATAACCCTATAACCATGATGGGCCTTGGCAATACTCGACATGTCACGTCAGACGAATCAGATCCATTGCACATACCCGGGGTCTTCATTGGGAATCTAAATAAGGGGGGGTTTGGATCGCAAAGAGGGAATATGATGAGACCACGTGAGTTCAATAAAGGAATGACAAAAGAGATGCACGAGAGACCTCTTGCGGGCATCGAGTTTTAAAATTGGGGTATTTCGTCAATCACTATAGTCTATACTAGTATTGTTTAGAGTTTTGAGTTTTGAGTTACGCTCGTAGTTCTGAAACCACTGCTCCAAGGAACGGGAACAATGTGATATGCCAAACAACAAAACTTTGATCGCCATGTCTAGAATAAATACGTATCACGGTCACACACAATGATGTTGCAATTCACGGAGCAAAGACAGACTCTTCTCCCAACCATTGTCATTCCAGTAAATAGTCGACATAATTTAAATAAAACTGTATTATTAGAAGAGTAATTCGAACCCGGTCAACATGAAAAAGAATAAAAATATTTGGCACTAACCAAGAACTTTATTGCAGTTTACTTGTAGTGTGCTCGAGTTTCACATTGTTCAGGGATATATATTGGAGGAAACGTCAAACTTGACATTTATTTCAAGCTAATTATTTCTTTACAAATAGTTCAAAGCTAAAATACGTTTATGTTGCGGGAAGTAAACAGTTTGCTATGTGTTCAAAGCGAGCAGAGTATTTACAACGTTTGTTACCAATGGGATTGCGAAAGTTCCTTCGACTACCGTAACGGATTATGGGAATAGTTTCCTCGTTTATTTCCGTACTGTAAATTGCTTTTAACCGGTGTAGCGAAATATCGTTACTACAGACTACATAGTAAATATTATTAGTACTAAGATTACGACAGACAGAACTGCCCTGGACTTATTCTACGCCGTGGCGAAACACGAACACACCTTTTGCACAGAACATTATTTAAAAAGTTCAATTCGGCATGAATTTGATGCACGACGTTGCTTAGAAATGTTACTGGGGTATAAAATGTGTATATGTTGTAGTTGCCGAGTCAGGAGAAAAGGGCGCGGCCAGGGAGTCAAGTTGCCTCGGCCCGACCATACGACCACCACCGTAGGGTGAGTTACGCGGGCAAACTGCGCTGCTACCCCCGGCACCGAGGCAAGCGGCGCGGTGAGAACCTCGCGTACAAGCACGTGGCGGCTCCACGTGAGACAGCATGCACGTGGCACGTGGCCTATGGTTCGCTTCCAGAGACGTCCCCGTCGACATACACTAATTACATTGATAGACATTAAATAAATAAATAAATTGTGTATGTATGTTTTGTGTATTTGTACTCAGGAGAACTGTTTTCAATGGGGGACACTATACCATGTGATTATGAGCTTCGCTTCCAAAGTCACCATCATGTCCCATCCCTAACCGGGAATCGTACCCAAGACTAACACAACAACAACCTTCAACAAATCAAGGGTTGGGAAAAAACACTTTTTTGCCATGAAAACTCTTCTGCTCTAAATATGTTACATTTTGTCTCAATTTTTAAATACATGGGCTGGAAGTTTACGGATATGAAAATATATTTGGGATTTACGTTTTAAATCTCATTCAATCAAATATTTCAATTCAAAATCATCAAATCATTGTCCAGGTCGAACACTCGTAGGAGTGACCCACTGGATCTTGGACTGAACCGATTGGATTGTTTCTGAAAGTGCGACGTGCACACACGTAACGTATGACGACATTGTTGTCGAAACCTCGCTCCACAAGCGATCACGTGCAAGCAAGCACACCGCTGCACACCGGATACAGAATTGACATCCCAAAGTTCGCCACCAAAGTGTGTTGACGACGGAAACTAGTTCAAAGGATTTCACAACAAGTGAACCATATTGCCTGGTCGGATGGTTCCAGATGGAAGCTGTTGTTTGTTGTGTGACCTGTGCCTCGTGCGTGGTTGCAAGACGATGCGTAGCACACACAACCTTCTGGAACCTCGGTCGCACTTTGGCGTGAGACAGACCTAACGACGCCATTTCACTTCTAGCCGACTACACAACAACACAACAAGAGTGGTGCAATATATTTATCGACACTGTGAACCCTGAAAAGAGACCAATATCCGGACGACAAATGTAAATCAAGGGTGTGGAGGAGTAATCCAGTGGCGTTAGTATGGGGAGCGGTTTACGGGGGTTCAAACCAAGCCGAAGCTGACTGGTGTTACTGCCATACAGTAGTTTGTTGGGTGTCCTAACCTACTTATGTAATGTGCGGTATGGTATATATATTCAAGGGTAGGTGAGACAACTCTTTTACACTCACGAATCATGATTTATCCGAAATAGTTACTGTTGTCAGCATGCAACGTGTGTATGTTGGCTAACTATAGTAATGACGTCACCTATGGGATGGTCTCCAGCGTCTGGGGCTCTTCCCCAGACCCAGACCTCGAAGACTCCCACTAGTCACCCCCCCCCCCCCTACATAATGTGGCATCCATACCAATGTGACACGAAGATGCATGGATATGTTTGAGACTGCGCTAAAAGTATACCCATGATTTACGTGTGTCCGCGGTTCTACACTTCACTTCATTTGTGACACAAAACACAACCACGCCCGCACACATTAATCCCTGGAGGCGACGGTTAAATCGGGATCACACGTAATTGAATTGCGGTATTAGTCAGTGGGGCAAACAATTAACAGGTCGGGGGTCATCTCTCTGAAAGGGTAAATAAATAGAGAGAGAACCAGTAATACAGATACAGATACAATTCGCATATCAAACTAAACATATTTCGTAATGTTTACTCCGATATATTACATGATAACAGTTTTAGGAATAAGTGGTTCGGGGAAAATTTATTGAAAAAATAATCAATAAAGATCGGAAACATCCAAACAAGGAAGCGAATTGCTTTATAAATAAATGGTATTGGGAATTTACGTGTCGTAATTATGCAATGTGTTTATGATATCATTATTATTATTATTATTAATTGGTTGCATCACAAGCCCGAAGGCCTTCCGAAGAATCTGCTATTGTACGAGGTCTATTTACATAACGTAAACACGCTATACTCACTGGCGATTCCCAGCGCGTAGGTTGTGTGAGTGAGATGCGGGTCGGGCGCCGAAAACCCCAAGGCCTCAGATCTGCAACTCCTACCATGGCACTACGGGGTCAACTTCACTGAATGGAGGAGACAACATTGCGCTCCATTGGAGGAATCAAAGAAATCAATCTTAGAGATATCGCCCCCATTTTAACAGACTAATCTTCTTCTTCTTACGGAAACGATATTTCCCGAAAGCATAAAAAAAATGACATCCATTTACCGAATCGACGACCGCCTATTTTAACGGCGCCAAAATGACAAGTCTTTAGATTAGAGAATATTTCCAAAAATGGGATGTATAAATAAATAAATTGCTGCGGGGTAAAATTATCAGTCCACTGCACGTGAATGTGATTGTAATCATTATTCTATTGCTACCATAAACGTTATCAACCGAAATAGAAACAATTACCCCGGGTTCGCCACCCTGTCTGGCGTTACCCCGCCCCTGCAGACACGAGGGGATGTATAGACGCGGCGGCTCCGTTTTCCCGCCAACAACGCCGCGTGTGTGCGTGCGTTTGACGCGGGGCGCCCCCCCCCCCCCCCCAGTCTGTGACGCGGCTGCAGCAGAGGGCGATGAACGGGGGTGGCGAGCGAGGCCGACGAGAGAGACAGCCTAGGACGCCGCACGGGAGAGACAGAGAAGAGAGACAGGCGAGACTACAAGGATAGAGAGTCTCTCGCTCTCTGTCGCGGCTCTCGCTGGCACGTGTACGGTAATGGCGGAGTGGCGGGAAGAAGAGCCTCTTCGGTCGGTCTCTGCGTGATCACGACAACGTACAATATAATACCGGCGCAACGACTCTGTGGATGGAATGTTTTACGAAGGTCGTACGTACGTCCACGGCGGCGGCAAAAAAATAGCCCGCGGTCTTCCGACTGTAAAGATTACAAAACTCCAGAAATCGCATGTTTTGTATTGACGCTTTCACTTCATTTTGAATATCGAAACAATGATGATTGAATGTATTTCAATAGTAGTGATTGTCGATGTAGATGCGTGGCCATTTGCGTGCAGAAGCGGCGCGTTTGTTGAACTTTTGACTTGCAATCCGCTGTTGAAGTGTTTCCGATGGCGTTTGGTTGAAATTCTATTGTTCTTCAACATCAGTCTGACTAAATGGCAACTGTTTTATCTTGTCCCACATCAACAACACTCTGTAAGATTTGGTCAGAAGATCGTTGATGGGGACAACCCCACTAGAGCCTGCCAACACAGTGAGCACTTTGAGTGAGCAGTGAGCACATCAAAGCATATCGTGTTATCAGTGAGCACATCAAAGCACGTCGTGTTATCAGTTCGAAAGCGTTGCAACTCTGTCGTGTGGCATCATTCACCCCAGCCAGCCAAAGCCACTACAAGTGGTTTATAAGATTATATCGACGAGGTGGTATAATAGTAATCTTTGCTCGCAGACAACGGCCGGGAAAACCATAGATATCAAATGATGCAATTTGCAACAGTGTCCGTCTATGAATGACAACACGTTATCTGCGCCTGTCCAACTTTGTACTTGGTGCACACTTGAGACGAGCGTGGTCCGTAAAGTGACGTAACTGTAGGGGGCTCTTTGTATTGGCTAAGAGATTTGCACACTTGGTTCACTGGAAGGAAAATGGGAAACACAAACACTCTAGTGATAGGAACTCTTTGGTCAATGTATCCAAAATTGGACCCGGGTAAGATCAATAACTCCTGTATGTAAGAAGACATTCTTGAATAACTATTGTCCCATGCTTAGTCTCTCGTATTCTCTGTTTCACTCAACTCTCCCGATTATGTTTTGTCTCGATCTACGGCAACATATTAAATGTTGATGAGACATAACGATCAGTGAGTAGAGAAGCAGCCACCACGTGTTCACTATGTCTCATACCGCGCCCTGGTCTAGTCTTCAACAAGAGATAAGCGTCCCATGACCCCGGTGTAAGGTGCGCGGGTAAACACACGTGGATGCAGGCGCAGCAGAGTTTTTGTCCGTTCCGCCGCCGGAAACGAGACGAGCAGGAGAGGAAGGCCGAAGCCAAACGAAGAGGTGCTCGATCTCACTACACACAGACACGTGCAGTGTGTACAACCGTAGCGTGCGGTGGTTGGCCCGAGGAATGGCGGGAACAGCAATGGCGGGAAACACCGACAAGAAGAAGACAAAGACAAGAACAACACGCCATTGTCTACCAGGACGGACAGTGTGTACAACCGTAGCGGGCGGTGGTTGGCCCGAGGAATGGCGGGAACAGCAATGGCGGGAAACACCGACAAGAAGAAGACAAAGACAAGAACAACACGCCATTGTCTACCAGGACGGACAGTGTGTACAACCGTAGCGGGCGGTGGTTGGCCCGAGGAATGGCGGGAACAGCAATGGCGGGAAACACCGACAAGAAGAAGACAAAGACAAGAACAACACGCCATTGTCTACCAGGACGGACAGTGTGTACAACCGTAGCGGGCGGTGGTTGGCCCGAGGAATGGCGGGAACAGCAATGGCGGGAAACACGGACCACGGTGGGTCCGACAAGAAGAAGACAAAGAAAAGAACAACACGCCATTGTCTACCAGGACGGACACATTGTTGTTGGGGATCTTACGTAACATGCATAAAACAATAATGAATAGTGGATTGGATTCTAATGGCCGACGATACAGAGATGTCCTCTAGTTAGGAGAACCCACTGGTTGCTGAACTATGCTATTTTCAAAAAATGGTATCGTTCAAAATATAAAGGTGTAGTCGACGCTTGCCCCCATGCACACACACGAAACGCGACCAAAAAGTCCGCCCTGCTTATCAAGGTGACCCTCCCTCGCACGGGGACCCTTTGTGTCCATCGTATATACCACGGCACCACATTGAATCATGATCATGTTACCGTGTCTTTACACACGACACCGCGCGCTTGAAAGCTGCGACGTAAAGAAAGGGTCTCTGCACCCAAGAAGGACGGAAGCTTGACACCAAAATGCGAGTGTTGTGTAGTTTACCCTCGATGCGGTGGTCAACCGCCATCTGCCGGGCCGGCACGTGTACGGCGGCCATCTTACCCCCCCCCCCCCCCCGTCTTTGCCCGCGCCACGCGGTATTATGTGCGGCGCCACCGCGATGTTGGTAATAACTTGGTCACGTGTGACACGTGCAGCCTTCAGTTCACGTGTCGTGTCGTGTTGTGTTGTTGTAGTGGTATACGGCTTCCTTGCGCTGTAGCGAGGAGGTGTATGCTGTCCAGGTGTAGCCACAGGCGAGCGGCATGGTTAATTTGAACTTCTTTCATTCAGAATCATTCCAATCCACTCAGTCCAACCAAACTCAAACTCCTCGTACGACAACATCCAATTTCCGTCTGCGACCGCGAACCTTTCAAAACCGAACCACTTCCGTAATATTCCTCCCTTTCTAAAAAATAATAAAATATGAGAGAGAAAAACGGAAGAATTTTTCGACATTTCATTAGTTTCGTCCGACGGATCGAGAGACGGTTCGTGGTGGCCGAGGGAGGGAAGAGAAACTCAAAATTGAATTTCACGGCGGAAGTCGGTGATCTCGGCGAGCGACGAAGCGCGGTGGATTCTGGGAGACAAGATCAGGCTTTCCGGTCCATTGGGCGGGGATAATCGGAGATTCCTCGACGCGACCTCCACAGCCCGACAGAAAACGGTTTTATTCGTCACCACTTTTCGTTTGATAAATATAATTAGTTGTACGGTGTACGTGTTATTGGTATTATTTTTTAAACAGCATAATATGAGGATTCACCACGATTAGCCGGTAATTGGAAATTTGCTACGAATAAGCATGGTGACTATACCATGCATTTTAATGTGATGTTTCTTGAAACCACGGTTATACTAAACTAGTTGGTGAATTCCGACCATTGATGTAATTAAAAGAAGGTAAATGCTCATACTTGGGTTTCCATGTGTGTAGCCAAAGCAATTGCCAACTGGACATTCCCTGCATACTCTCGCACATATCCTTCCTCATTTGTCTCCAACAGCGTTCGAAATAATTAATTCACTTCTCTATATCGAATCGAATGACGGCTAATTAATCAACTCTCGACTGTGGTCGATGATTAATCTCGTAATACACTTAATTGAAGTGCACCAATTAAACAGATAAGAGCTGCTCGCTGCTCTTTGGATGGTCACCATGCCACACAACCGTGAGACAAGATCCGTTTCAAAGTTTAGCCACAACAGAACAGTTCGATCACTATTTTGAACCTTGATGTTATTCACTACATAGATCACCGCATGAAGTCATCGAACTGTCCATGTCCCCTACCCCTAAACGTACCCATTATATAAGTAGATTTGTAAGCTTAAATATAAATAATAATAATAAAACAACTTGTGCTAAAATAAAAAACAAACCCACTAAGAAATGGGGAACTCAGAGAATCATAGGCGGTCATTCTGAGTTATATAGATTATACACGATATAGTTTACGTTATTCATTTATTAGTATTATTTGGTTGATAAGCATTGTTATTGTATCAACAATTAATATTGTGGTCTGACGGCTCATACTATAATAAATAAATTATATTTTCTTAATTTCTCATTTTTATTTTTATATGATTGTTATACAATCGTATCGTCTCTCCTCGCAGACCGGTCATCGTCAGGGGGGTTACCCCCCCCCCCCCCCCCCCCCCTCCCCCCCGTGCACCGGCTGACATCGCAACGAGAGTCTCCCCTTCTGCAGACCGTGACGACGACGACAACGTGGCCGAACCGGTCGTTCACCCCAACTAACCCTTCCTTCCTTCCTTCCTCTAGTGTTACATATCACAACAACACACACACACGGCGGGGATCAATAAACACGGCTCAGTTATTGCCACGCTAGAGTGCGGTAGTCAAAACAAGATAGTGGGTTACGTGTGCATGTGCGTGCATGTCTTGTAACGTGTACTTGCCCCTATTTCGGGCGATATTGATATGGTGTAGGGGGGGGTCTTCATAACAACAACATGACCTCTATATACACGCCATGATGCCGTCATATCCTGATGCACAAGTGCAATGGTTTTAGTACCAACAAGATACTAATAATGTCATTCCTCTAAGTAATATTTTGAATTTTCCGAACAGTTTCGAACAGAATGTCACCGATATTTCCGCCTCGGGCATCTGAGCCCCCCGCCAAACGGTAGTGACGTCAAGTGGCGCGCAATATGTAAACCGCAGCCGTCCTCAGAGGAGCGTAATAGAAACCTCAGGGCGGATGCGAGATGCCCACAAACACTAGAAATAGGATAATGGATGTTTTGTAAGCGATACGATCGCTTACATGATCAGCATGAAGTGTGTGCAATTAAAATAGCGCACTGTCGGTACTTGGAAATGGTAAACATAAACCAGGTCTATATTTA
The DNA here is from genome assembly GCA_945910005.1 of Isoperla grammatica. NCBI lineage: Eukaryota > Metazoa > Arthropoda > Insecta > Plecoptera > Perlodidae > Isoperla > Isoperla grammatica. Next base: position 46,502,556 of record OX246743.1, on the reverse strand, counting down.
TATTCAAACGTAATACCACAAACAACATTAGTACTGGGAACGATAAAACTGATAAGCATAATGCAAAAGTATCCAATCATATACAACTACGCTATTACAACTATAAGGCTTGTGTATTTTATTGATGGGGGGGGGGGGGGGGGGGAGAGGCGACGTTTTAGTGTTAACACATTTGGGTGTGGGCCAAAGAAACCTTGAAAATAGCATTTCCCGAAACACATTTTACTACTTGGCTTCAAAACCCTTATTATACTTATTTATATGTGCTTTCAATTGTCAATCACATTTTATAAAATCTTGGTACAATTTCCGGAAACAAAAAGGAAATAATGGAAAACTCGAGTAAATGTTCACGACGACTATAAGAATTCATTATTTCCCACCAAGTTCGCCGGCGAAATATAACGAAGTCGGAACCGAAGTCGACACCTTTACAATCCCCCCGCGTATCATAAATTACGTTTTTCAACTTTGACTTTCAGCGCCGCCAACTCTTGATGGAAAAAAAAGTTGAGAAATCCGAGAGAACAGCAGGGAAACATTAATTTAGAATTCGGATTTAATTATTCAAACGAAAACTCATAAAAACGGGAAACAAAAAAAGTAGTAAAAGTTTGTCGAAAGAAAGTTTTCGTCATTCCTAAATTATTTGTCTTTGTGTTCCAGCAAGGGAATTAGATTATCTCGGGGCCAAGAGGGGGGGGGGGGGGGCTTAGTTTTAAATAAGTTATTATGAGGCCGTGTTCAGTCACCCGAGTCAAAAAGCAGCTATATACGCAGTCACATTGATAAAGCCCATGGCTTAATTAAGCAAGATGGACAGCTGGGTTAATGAAACGTGAACGTGACACTACAAAAGTTTAGAGAAAGAAAAAAAAAATACAAAAACTGAAGCATTTCCTTTCTGTCCGTCCATCCATAAGACGACGGAAATTTACCAGAAATTGTCGAGTAGGCCCTATGTCAAGACGGATCCACAATAGAAACAAGAGTAGCAATAGAAATCAAGTAAATGATAACTGCAGGCTGTTGAAATCTGTGTTGTAGTATTTTTTTGTATATAATATATACCCACTAGTTACCGGTGCGGTATGATAACAAACAAGATAGAAACGACAAAGTAATTCCATGTGTTTACGATTCATTGCGATATTACCGAGAAATGCGCCGAGAGATAACTTAACTACACCTCAATCAAGACTATAATAGAAGGCTATTATCTGCGGCGAGCAAAGTGCTGACCGAATCGCTAATCAACTTGACGGTACATTATAGAATACAGACAAGAATCTCTGCTGTACGGTGCACACACCATCTTTACCTGATGTCCGAATACACCAGCACTGATTTAGTAACTTCGGTCTGCATGGTAAACCATGACTTCAACAAACATTACATACATTCAAAATGCATGCAGCAGTTGCCATGCTTTACGTATAGCAAATCTTCGACTACATACTGGCTAATCGGAGATACAATTTTGGTGAAACCGGCCCTTAGTTAGGATGTTAGCTAGTCGGGGAGGAATGTCCGAAGTCTGTTAGTAGTACTCGGGAAAACCTCTAGTCAGGATTGCCGCTGGCCGTCATCGAACCAGCGACCACCGAATGAGAGTCCCATCCAGCCAGTGTGTATAAGAGACGGCCGAGCCTGCGCCGTGACAACGCCAAATAACTAACTACATAGCGAGAGACAGAGAGAGCTAAATATATAAATAACTTTTTTCTCGCGAGTTGAAATATCAAGTCGGTTGTGTAACGACCGTCTGGGTCTATTTGTGTCTCGTGGATGCGTCGCGACGTGATCGTTCACCCCTGGCCGGCCTAGGATGCGCCGCTGTCCTGCTAGCACAGTTACCTCACAGTTACCCCACAGTTACCTCACAGTTACCTCATAGAGCAAGGAGGCATATGGAGGCATATCATGGATGCGTCGCGACGTGATCGTTCACCCCTGGCCGGCCTAGGATGCGTCGCTGCCCTGCTAGCACAGTTACCTCACAGTTACCTCAGAGTTACCTCACAGTTACCTCACAGTTACCTCACAGAGCAAGGAGGCATATGGAGGCATATCATGGATGCGTCGCGACGTGATCGTTCACCCCTGGCCGGCCTAGGATGCGTCGCTGTCCTGCTAGCACAGTTACCTCACAGTTACCACACAGTTACCTCACAGTTACCCCACAGTTACCTCACAGTCACCTGACAGTTACCTCGCAGTTACCTTACAGTTACCTCACAGTCACCTGACAGTTACCTCACAGTTACCTCACAGGCAAGGAGGCATATTGTGTTGCAGTCAGCGTATAACCAGGGTGAAAGGTAAGGGGGAGGGGGCAATCGTGACCACCCCGGGTATCTTCTTTGCACCCCCCCAAAAAAAGTTTCATACTTTTTAAAAGCTATGCAAGAATAATGGTTCTCTTTTTTGGGTATACACATTTGAATGTATAGGCTGCCCACCCAAAGATCATGGCCCAGCCTCACAGCCCCCCCTATTGTAACATCCTGGCGTCGCCGCCTTCAGATAAAGCAACACTCTTGGCAATATACATAGTACACACAATGTTGGCCGTATTATTTATAGAATGGCATCTACTTGCCCAATAGAGGATAAGGATTAAACATCACTGTTGCTACGTGTTAGCTAGTGGCGTCGTGATGCATATTGGCATGGCTAGTTGCAGCAACACGTTCAGCTGCCAAGAGAGGCTCTTGATCTGGGGCGAGCTTAATAACGAACCCCCCCCCCCCCCCTGGTTTAGATAATTGTTGTTCGTTAGATTTTGCACGAATTCTAAAAAAAAAAAAACGATTGCCCCCTCCATTGTGATCATATGAATATGTTCTGCATTCAAGACTGTGTGGATTGAGTTGCTGTATACACATTTATACATCCAGTTTCCAGGGCCAAACTAGACAATACTTTGTACACGTCGGGTTCCAACGTGGCGGAATACTTCTCACCCACCCATCACAGTTTGCTATCCTCCGTCTCTCTCCATCTGACGTCACAGCCTCGCGTCCTCTCACTCTCACCCACCCATCACAGTTTGCTATCCTCCGTCTCTCTCCCTCTGACGTCACAGCCTCGCGTCCTCTCACTCTCACCCACCCATCACAGTTTCCTGTCCTCAGTCTCTCTCCCTCTGACGTCATCACCCACCCCCCGTCATTTCCCAGACGACAGTATTACGTTTTATCTCTCCTCGGTCTTCCTGTTGGGCTTAACTCCCCCCCCCCCCCCCCCCGTTGTAGCAACATGTCGTACCGGTTGATAGAAAAACACCGCCCACGGGGCACGCTTACACATGTACAACATTTTAGAACCGTTTTGAAAGAAGTTTCTTTTTTGTAACTGCTGAATAAACTGTTAGAGAAATACTTTCCCTGGGGTTTGACGGCGTGTGACATCCAGATAAAAACAATCCCGACCGCGGTACTCGAACCCATATCTCCCACTATTTACAATGTTTCAAACATGTACAATTTCAAAAATGAACTTAATCCTCTAATGATCTTTGTTTAAATATTCACATTCCCTTTTATATCGGTTTATACTTGTCCCGAATCAACCTTATCGATGCGTTCGTCATAGGCGAGTGTAAGTTGACCAATCAGCGAACGGTATTTTAAATTTGGGCACACTGGTTTCATTCGTCCGTGACGAAAGCATCCGTAACTACCGTAGGGTTGTTTCGGGACCGGACAAGACGCACCAAATAACAGAGGCAGACCAACATTGGAACACAAGCAACAGATAATCCAGGCTAAACGGATTACACGAGGAAATGAAAAGACTGACATACAAGAGGAAATTCTAAACAACCCCTACAAAAAAAAAACTCCCTTTACTCGTGATATTTCCCAATCTACCGTTCGTCCCGGGGCACGTTAACGAGATCAATTGATTAGCGGGCAACACCTCTACAAGACTGAGTCAGATTGAGCAACGGGCCGGCCCACCTACGCACTTATTGGATCGGAACGATTCGGCTATACTAATAGGATTAAAGCCCGGCGAGCGAGCATGTGACGTCACAACCCCCCCTCGCTAATCTCGTCGGGCACACATGCACACAATATGTGTCGGTTCATTGACAGCCCCGGATTAATTCGTAATGAGAGAAACGAACCGGAACGCTGCAGCGTAATGCGTCGACCAGTAGGTACTGTTTGGTCCGCGCCCCTCCCAAAACTTGCCCAATGTACACAGTAGCCGCTATTTATAAGCGCCCAAAATGTTGTACGACACGAACAATATACATTGTTTCAATTCATTACAAACAATAAAGGAAGCCTTGTTGTTGATTCTGACGTTTGTCCGCAGGTGTTCGCACTGTTCAATCACTGATTCATATATGTTTCGTATTTGAAATATCGATCTTTGATTGGTTACCGCTCATCGTCGATGGTGTTCGGAGCCTACAGGGTCGGTTTAGTCGCTTTTAATTTAAGTCCCCCACTGCAAATAAGCTTCGTTACTGAGTGGGTAGACCCTAAATGTGAATTTATTTTATTTTATTTATTTAACAAGAAAGTAAACGGAAATCTATTACATGAAAAACATATAAAGCTCTACCAATTGACGTCCCGAGATGAGTATTGAGTATGACCCCCTTGATATGGGGCTGTTTGTACGAACCCAAGGTCTGCTGGGGTTGATGGTGCAACTACAACTTGTGGTCACTTATACAAGGCGGTAAATACAACAAAATCGAGCCATTGTATTTATTTTACTAAAACTAAAGGGTTCACTCAATGAACACGGTAGGTTGAAGGTAAGAACTTTGCTGTCTCTTGATTTGACCTCGGCCGTATAGTTGGACACTTTAGTAGTTTGAACCCTGGCCGCGTGGAAATTATCTCGATAAATAACCGACTTACACATTTGTATGTCATTAGGTGCGCTATCTTGGAGGACCACACGAAAACCCACTAAAAGATGAGAAGTCGCTACCAACTCTCACGGGTGGAAGATAGAACAATAAATTATAGAGAACATCCCCCCCCCCCCCCCACAACCCGCCCCCGGCAATCGTAGAAAATCTCGCACACGTGTTCAAAATAATCTATACGCACAACCCCACGGGCTGCTGCGGCGGAGTCTTTGGGGGGCAAGGGGGGGGGGGGGTTGATCCCCCGAGACTGCCGCGAGGGCAACTCCTCGCGCACGTGGACAGAATGCAGAGCGGGGGTGCGCAAGGGTGAAGCAGTCTGCAGGTATAAACGACATCTCTCTTATCAACACAGTTCCAATGGACTCAAGTATAAAAAGGGTTTTTGGACACGTTTTGAGGTGGAAAAAATATAGTGTAGGGTTAAAATTGCCAAGATTAGAATATCTGCGACCGATAATCCAGAACGAATGCGTTGTGGTCCTTCCTCTGGATATCAGTGTAAATAAAACTGACAAAACAGAGACAAGAATTGAGAGCTGTTTCAAGTACAACCACATATTGATAATAATAATTTAAAATACTATCATGTCTGCACTCTGCAGACTTTTAAATGTTCAACCATTTTATACAGACACATTTTTCTAGGTAGGTACCTACTAAAGTTAAATGAAAACTGTTCTTATTTTACTGACCTACGGCCAGTTTTTAACCGAGAAAATTTGTTTACAACAGGTGACAAATTAAAATAGGCGGTAATCACCTAAAACTGTAGACAGCGTAGTGTACATTTTTCAACACTTTATGCAGATGTTTCAGGATTCCGAAAGTAAAATAAAAGGCGGCGGTATGTTGTTGGCCCACGACCAGTTTTAAACCGAGAAGAAGTAGTGTACTACAGGTAACAAATTAAGGTAGGCGGTAGATATTCGTATTTTTATCCCGCTGTTAAAATTCTCAACTTTTTAGCAAACTCTTTTGGCACCATAACAATCAAATAACTCTTTGCCTAAAAATACACCCGTCCAATGTTATATCAACAAAACAAAACAAAACAAACGTAATTCATTCCATTGTCATCGTTACAAAACAAATTAAAAAAATGTCTTTTAGTTTTGTATTACGACGCGTATATGAACGAACGAACTGTGGATCGCATTCTTAATACTTAATACTTACTTATAAAGTTATAATACTTTTTTTATTATAGTTGCCGAAAGCGCGGGTGGGCTGAATGTGCGAGGCCGTTGAATCTCTGTGAAGAGAAGAGAACCCAACATGCATGAAGTATGACAATGAAGAAATGATCTAGAATACGGAGACAAATAATGAGAATTCTCCTGAGAACAGTATCAATTGTACATCTAGTAGAAGTAAGAAGCGCGAGCCCCAGAGAGCTGGAGGAAATCTCCTTGTGTTTTACAAGAACGGTCGGGTATTGGTTGTGTCGGGTCCCTCCGAGAATTCCCAGACGATGGTAAGAAATATACAGGTTCTCGGTTCGAGAGAAAATATATTCGCGTGGAAATACCGCGAGGCGTAAAAAACTCGCCCACATAGACAACACTTCTCTTCTCCCAGACGATAAAATATATTCATGCGAAATCGACGCCGCCCAAAAACCCAATTCCCAGTCTTCCCGATGAGTCGAGACCTGCAACCATTTAGCCGGGCGCAGAACAGAACCAGGGCGTGGGTCGTCTGTGCGGTGACCTCATTCAATAACGTACGACGGGTTGTCCCTCCCCCCCCCCAGTATTCCCCCCCATGCACAGTCTTCCCGATGAGTCGAGACCTGCAACCATTTAGCCGGGCGCAGAACAGAACCAGGGCGTGGGTCGTCTGTGCGTTGACCTCATTCAATAACGTACGACGGGTTGTCCCTCCCCCCCCCCCAGTATTCCCCCCCATGCACAGTCTTCCCGATGAGTCGAGACCTGCAACCATTTAGCCGGGCGCAGAACAGAACCAGGGCGTGGGTCGTCTGTGCGGTGACCTCATTCAATAACGTACGACGGGTTGTCCCCCCCCCCCTCAGTATTCCCCCCCCATGCACAGTCTTCCCGATGAGTCGAGACCTGCAACCATTTAGCCGGGCGCAGAACAGAACCAGGGCGTGGGTCGTCTGTGCGGTGACCTCATTCAATAACGTACGACGGGTTGTCCCCCCCCCCCCCTCAGTATTCCCCCCCATGCACAGTCTTCCCGATGAGTCGAGACCTGCAACCATTTAGCCGGGCGCAGAACAGAACCAGGGCGTGGGTCGTCTGTGCGGTGACCTCATTCAATAACGTACGACGGGTTGTCCCTCCCCCCCTCCAACCCTCACGGTGAGTCCCTCGGCCGTCACGCGGTGACGTCACGGCCTAGACCCGCGCACGCGCACTGGGTAGTGACGTACGAACCCTCAATGTTGCGCAACCTCCTACGTCATCGCGACCCCCTCTGCAGCGCGGAACATTCGCGACCGACGGGGGCGCGTGACGCGTGATGCGCCCTCATGTCGACGCGCGTGACGCGTGATGCGCCCTTGTGTCGACGCGCGTGACGCGTGATGCGCCCTCATGTCGTTGCGCGTGACGCGTGATGCTCATAGACGATGTGGAAAAGAGGAAAATGTAATTGATCATCCGAAAACCAACACGTTTCCCAGTGTTTGTTACACACAATACAATAATACAATACTCGCTCCGATAACATTCCGTCCTACCTAAAAAAAAAAAAAAAAATGTTATTATTTTATTTTGTTGAAAATTATGTTTCTACCTAAATAAAGTCATCGGTTTTGCAGTTAAAAGTCTCCTATAATCTCCGAGAAATATATTTTTACACAGCGGACGAGTAGGAACCTTGTTGAACGGCAACAAATCGTCGTCCTTACGACTTATAAACGCAAGGCGCCACCTTCGCATCGCTCGATTACCAACACGAGACAAACACATCACCAGACGACAGATGTGTATCGTTCATAGCAACTGGTCATCGCTATTATAATCAACTGTGACACCGACTACTAATTACTTAGCTGGGCGCTGACATTTAACATGTCTCGTGACCAAGTCTATAAAGCCAGAAGAAGAAGAAGGCTCAGGCTATGGGGCGATTTAAGCAGCTCCCGGTTAGCCCCGCAGGGAGTTTTTTTGTATTGTTAACACTATGTAACCATTTAGGTTATTAATAAAATGAATTGAATTTTTCCTTGCAATCCAGGATGCCAATTGTTAACCCCCCTCCCCCCCCCCCCCCCCAAACGAACCCGAAGCAAACGCATTTTATCAAAACTTTGTTGTTATACGACAATCTTGTAAATAACTCTATCTATATTATCCACAGTTGTTTCAAATCTCCGTCAACGAAGACACCACGTTGAGCGTGGAGCCAGCAAAGAGCGGACGAAGAGGGTCGCGTGGGTTGTGAGGCGACAGCGTATTCAGGCCAAGTATAATGGACATGTCCGGTGTCCGTCCGACCCTCCGCGGAGACGTTTTTTACCACTTTCAATGGAGATGCCCTCCGCACTAAACTCTAAATGAAGTCCGTTGTAATCTGTCAGCGAGGCTTGATGTCCTCTGTTAGGACAAAGATCGCGGTAGATGCAACACAAGGGCTACAAAGCTCTGCAGGAGCGAGAGTGGTCTCAGCCAAGTGATGGCCAAGGAAAATCACCCCTTTCAGAGTCCAATTAGGGCTAACAACAACAGGAAACTAATGATTCCGTAGAACGAATCAAGTAAGCACGAACGTTTTTCTTTGGAAATCCTATTCTTATAGTTCTGCAACGGTACTATTCTCATCCTGAAGAAATAGCCGAGTCCAGTGGTAAAAGGTCCATTAGTGACGATTTGGACAACTGAAACCCCCAACCACAGCGGGCGGGGCGAGACTACTGAATGTGGTTTGCGTGCACTCTACTCCGCGATGTATCAAACACCGCCAGGAATAAGCTGCTTTTCGTTGAAGCAGCGAGCATGAAGGGGGTGGCAAGGATCTGAGGACACAACTTCAGGAGCACGTTACACTGGGCTCGAACCTACGGCCTCGTGGAAGAGCCGAGACCTTCTCGCTTATCCCCAGAGGACTCACTTATTGAGGCCCAGCTACAACGGAAGTAATCAGGAACCCGAAGGAGACGGCTCGTCATGAACAACAGTATAGGTCAGTGCCTGACCCAGGAAGATGGGGGGGGGGGGGTCGACTTCTTGGAGAAACCCGAGATCGATAACACGTCAATCAATACGCACCCACGCACAAGACAAGAGCACGTGGTCGGGACTAACAATCCTTGCCAAGTGTCCTCGTAGCCATCCCCCAATCTGGGATAACACCTGCACTGCACGTAATTTGGCGGTATTTATGGGGGGGGATGGCCAAAGTGAGGTTTCCAGTTCGAGCCCTGTATTGACACAGAGGCGGGGCGAGGGGAGCACCCTCCCCCCCCCTCCCCGTCTCTGGTAACACCTACACGTAGTTTGACGGTATCAGAAATTTAAACCACCCCCGTCCGCGCAACGTGAGACTTCCAATTCGAGACCTGCATTGAGACAAGGAAAGACGTGTTGGCGTTGATTGCATATTAGCGCAGTACGCGTGGGAGTGCCTAGTCCACCCACCACCGCCATCTTTAGCTATAGTGCACCACTACCATCGCCGCCCCGCCCATGCACCCACCGCACAGGCGCTCGGTTTCTGGAAGCAGTTTGTGAAATCTCTCGGTGACCCAATTCCGTCGTCACGAGTGCATTGAGTCGGTGTCGCCCGCCCTACTGCGACGCCAGAACACTCAGAGATAACCAACCACACGTGGACGCGGGGTTATGTAACGGCCACTGCGGCGCGGTGACGATATCAAGGATTGCACAGCTCGGAAGCAGTGGCGGGATATGAACGTGTTTTAGTAAAATTTTGAGAACGCTACACACATAAAAATATTGTTCCTGACCAATATTTAGTTTCGTAAGAACGAACAAGGGGATTTGAAAAGTTACGGTTATCATTTTGGAAGCCAATATTTAATTGGTTTCCACAAATGTCAACAGTAATAACTAACATTTGAATTTTTTGTCCAGTTAAATCACCAATATGTTAATTCCTGGTATCAGCATCTTCTTTGGGCGTTATCGGGTGTCCCCATAACAGAGACCGTTAGCCCACAGAGCAGCACATTATTGCATCCAACAATAACAAGAAACAGTATCCTGTGCATGGTTGCCTCTCACGTAGGAAGCAGGAATAATATAACATAGTTTACTCCACTCGGAAGCGCAGTGGCCAACTGGGTCACCTAAATGGGGCAACGATTGTGACACGGTAATGAAGAAGGACTGCGCTGTTATAGTTGGTTGTGGCATTGAGCAGTTTGGGGCTGAGTTCGATCTCCTTCCATTAGTGACCTGCTCGAAGATGAAGTAGACGATCGACCGTCACACAAGTCGATTGTACAACATCGTGTACACTCGCCAACATGTGTAAATCAAGGGTCGGACAGCAGAACATGTGTTTAGTTATAGTCCATCCAACCCCTCGCCCGAACTCGACCTATTATTTCGTTCAATATCATTTTGCGAACAAAAAGGTAAGATATACGTTGATATGTGAAATAACGATCGGTAACCATATCCGATCAGCGCCCTGATTCTGAATGGGTGACGATACGTTTATCATCCGTTTCAGTTGTTAGAAGAAGGCGACAGCAGGGCGATTCTGTATGGGCGACGGTAAATTTATCAGCGGTTTTGGGCGTTACTGAAGGCGAATACAAGGCGGTGATTGGCTCATCGCCTTCTTGAAATATATGTTCTCATCTACCTTCGATATACTTTTGTCGCGCACATACATGAATACCGAGATAGGGCCAGCGTATGACACCTGGGTTCGAGTCTCGGAGGAGTCGTGTTTTTGTTGTAATTGTCCTTCATCTTCATCTTCCACCCCTCATTATCTCGAGCACCATGATTGCAATAATAGAGACGCAACAATAACGTGAAGGGACTGGAACATGGTACATGTTTAGTGCACGCGACTACCGTCTGTCTGTCTGTCCAGACACAATTGCAAAGGTTCGTCGTCGGCAATCATCATTGAGACACGTCGCAACCCCTATCATGCACGCAGGCAGGGGGGTGGCTCATCTTTAGGGGGCCCGACTACCCTCGGTCCAGACACCATTGTACCGCCGGGCAGCAATCATGACCCCGCAATGTCGACGCGACGTTTAGCGCGTCGCGTCGCGTCGTGCGATAGTGGAGCTAGCGTACTACGACCGGGGCAGTATCGATCGGGGCGCGCCACGTGCACACAGGGCCAACCAACCAACACGACAACACGACCTGGCGGCCGGAAGTGGAACAACCCCAGATACAGGAATTGGGGCACACACACACATCTCTAATGGGGAAATAGAAATACAAAACGGTCCAGACAAGGAAGTGTTTATAGTACATATAGAACTGGGGCAGATCAGCGAGCTGGGGGATGTAGGACGGGGGGATGATAAGCAGTGTTCCGCCCTCGGGCCAGCAGGGGGTGGAGTGGATGATAAGTAGGTCGCTCCCTTCCACACAGGAGCAAGAATACAAATAGGGCATTAAAACACGTAGCTTTGCAGAGCAAGACCAAATGTACATCTCACACATTCATGAGGTCAGGCCGAGTGTGTCTGTGTATCCACAGACAATTTATTCAATACAATTTATTCAATACTATTAAAGACGGTTTGGAGACCGTGGTCGATTTGAAGTCGCTCTATAACGTCAAACCAAGTGAAGACATCTGTCCTTAGACAAGATCGGTAAGAAGACTAAACTATTTTACCGATCTTGGTCCTGAGGTAGATATTATCAATCACTCTTGGATATTACTCAGTCAGCAAGTCCACTAAGGCGTTGTAACACATGCAGAGCTACCCTGGACCTATTCTACAACCCCGGGTTCAAACCAGGTGAGGGTGTGGGCAGTCTCAAACGTTGAGGAACCCACCCTGACCGAAGATGAGTAAACCATGGTTCCTGCATTCCAGGTTCGACTCCTGGCTTGACCATGTTTGTCACGTACACACTAAAAAGCGTCGTACCCTCGCATATACATAATTATGTGATGGCGCCCGGACCAACGTACGGTTATGCTTCCCAGGTTCGACTCCTGGCTTGACACATCAGTACGACTAGTATGAGACCAACGTACGTATGGTCCCGCTTCCGTGTGGAGTCGTTAACCTCACTTAGGTAAAACAAAACGTTGCAACACACGCGATCAATAATAAGACAATAAACTACGTAAGTGGATCGATTAACCGATAGATTCTTGTCCCCGCGTACAGATTAATGATGCATTGTGTAGTAACGTAAAGTGCTCTCGAGTGAGCGAGTCTAATGGATTCCAAGAAGTGTGCGGGCAAGTATGAGTCCAACCAAGCCTTGTACGGGGTTCGAACCCTGGGCGGGGACCACATTGGTGTGTGTGTGTAGCCTACTTGTAATCACTCCAGCTAGTAATAAAGTGTGCTTGCGCCATCTACAAATCTCACGCTCCGACATGTTTTAGCCTAGTCACGGTGACTCCCACACTTTGTGTTGGTTCTGTCGGTTGTTGACAAGTTCGCGAGTGTTGTTATCTCACAACTCGTGCGCGCGCTGGTAAACACGGTTCTCACTCGTCATCGCCGGAAACTATTCGCGTCGTCAGCATCATCGCAGTTGGACCCAGTGGCGGATCTAGGTTTCAGTCATGCGGCGGGGGGGGGGGGGGGGGGGATGTATCTTTACGAACGTAGATGAACGAGAATTCAATCGTTTTATGCACGTAGATAACCCTACTTTAAACACACACACACACACACTTTCGTACAAACCCGTTTGGTGGTTTTGAATTATATTTTTGTTCAATTGTTGATATAAGAAGAATTTTGAGTTTGAGATACCTTACATAGAATCACTTCAGTAGGCGCATACTTTTAAGTTTTAACACAAAATGTCATCAGGAAGTTGTTAGTATTTTTGTGTTTGCAGCAGTGGCAGGCCTGGATTTCATCACGGTAGGGGCTTCTCCGAGTGGTTAGATACTTGTTGTATAGATGATTTACATAAAGGGGTCTGGGGCAAAGCCCCAGCCTACAGAGGTGAAAGAAAAATTCTGTGAAATCTCTTCGCAAGTGCTTGGAAAACTAATAATTCATTCAGAAGTAAAGTAAAACCATTGCAGAGTGGATAGGGAGGGGGGAGGGAGGGGGGAGATTGCCCCCCCCCCCATGTAAGGGTGACTCGGCTTCACCCACGCTGGCGTCGAGTCAAACTGATCTTCCAAGAAGTCGCTCTTAGTCAACGCGTTAGAACTAAAACAAGAAAACGTCCAAGAATTTCCCCGGAAACAAAACCAGCTGTGCGCCCCGCTTTAACAACCGTGTGAATAATTGAACCGACCGGCATCGCCTCTCTCGGTCGTGGGTTCGGTTCGGGACATTTCTATGACTCTTTGACATTCTACGCGCAGTCCATTAGAACCGCAGCCCCCGGCGTCGGCGTGTGTAGCTTTGACCTTATCGTGCGTGGGCTGCAGCGGCCGCAGCCTCCCACGTACAGACGCCTCAGCGGGCGTCGATATTACATGCACAGCCATGCGGCACTATCCAGTGGACAAGAAAATAACCTCTATTTATTGTCTACCCACTCGGTTACAGGAACTGATTTCCAGTGTGGGCGACATTTACCCTCTATCACTGCTTAAAGTCCCCAGAAAAAAGCTATAATAAGATTCATAAGGTTCAAGACAAACTCAAAAATTTAAAAAAACGCGAACGGAGAGTCAAACCCTGGACCTTCAACACTGGAAGCAAGGATGTATACACGGTATCTTGGAGCTGTCATACGATGACCAGGCACATAATCAACCCTATATTATACTGAACCTGTAACATGAGTCGGTGGGAAATAAATTCAAATACATTTATTTTCGTTTGTTTGCGACTCTGAATCAGCCTGATGTGTTGTTTTTCAGGTGAGGAACAAGTTGAACGGACAGCGGCGGGAGTCGAACCAGCGCCCGCCCCAGCACGAGGCCGGTACGCTACCACACAGCAGCAAGGACGATAAGAGTGTTACAGACTACGCCCCCCTCTACCAACGAGCTACATCCGCCGTGCACACGTGTGCAACGTGATATTGTGACGTCACGAGGGACTACGCCCCCCTGCACACGTGTGCAACGTGATATTGTGACGTCACGAGGGACTAAGCCCCCCCTGCACACGTGTGCAACGTGATACTGTGACGTCACGAGGGACTACGCCCCCCCTGCACACGTGTGCAACGTGATACTGTGACGTCACGTGGGCTGTCCACACGTTTTGTGGGCGTTTCGTTGACTCACCATTGGCTTGAGAGGGTGCCGGTTCGACACCCGGGGTATCTTAGCCCTGCCATTTAAACGAGGCAATGCGAGAATTTCATCCAAACGTTATCTTATACATTTCACTTCAATTTTTTGAAAACTGTCTCCATGCCTTGTTCATCATACACCCACCCGCATCTTATCAAAAACGATGTTTTCTTGCAATTGCTTCAAAGACTCATATACGTTGTAATCGTCCGTGTGTTGTTTGCGCGTAGACCTGAATACCGCAAGGTTCGCCGTCCCGTCCCGTCCCGTCCCGCGGGCTAATTGCGTCCAACACTTGCGAGTCTCGCAATATTAGCCCTAGATGAATCATCATCGGTACGTCTGATTGGGCCCGCTGCCATGCGTTCCACATATCATCGCACTCAACAGATGACTCGTCCACTTGCACAACGCACCGGTCGCCGTCGGTTGCAGCAGGACACGACACAACCACTGCGACCATCTTGTTGTTTGTTTCTAGTGGGTTCCTAGCCTGTTTCTACAGAATATCTTCATTCTTAGACAAATTAAATTATAATTTAATTGTAGTTCTAATTTTACCACGCGTGTACCTTTACGCGATTGTAAAAAAAATCTTTGAATAATAAAGTAAAATGATAATTGTTCTATATGTTCTAAAAAAAAAAACTAACTACGTATATTTACATTTTGAAGTGAGATATTATTGGTTTGAGTGAGTGGTATACGCACGAATTTCAGTAAAAATGACTAAACTCACAGCGGCTAACGCAAAATGTGTTTCAGTTCATTTCAAAGGCAATTTTAACGTCAACGTACATAATTATAACACCTTATTAGGAGGAGTTACCGAACTGATCGACAGCAACTGGATAAAAGCTCCGCCAGACACAGTCAAGTTAAAACACGTGCAGCCTCCATGGATGGCATGATATTGATATGTTTTACTGTTAGCAGCAGTCATGTGTGTTCCGTCACGTCCACAATCCACTGATAACTACAAACACAACGCTTGCCAACTGATAACAACAATATCGAGTTTTATTTGCTATATTGGATTGATTGCAAACGAACAGATCACAACAGTTTTTTGTGTCTCGAACATCTGATTTAGGAAGAGGCTGTGAAGTTATGTGTTTACCACGGTCAGCATCGGACTCGCATGTTACGAGGGTTACGTCACGAGTTCTAACCAAGATCCCCATGCTCTATACGTACTTAGCACCTCACATTATCTTAGTAGACGATCGCATGTACACAATAGAAGACATTGATATTTGGGCTTCAACTTGGCTAATCGATACGATGAGTGGGTGAAATATGAAAATGAAATAGGGGCTGTTTGGAGGAAAGGGGCAAGTAGAAGGGCGGAGAGGAAAGATGAAGTGGGAGGAAAAGGGAGAGGGGACAGGATGTGGACTGCAGTTCGTCTTACTTCTCCATCTCGAACTGTCCGGCTAGGGTGGACCTACCAGAAGCATACGCTTCCGCCGGCATAGTTCTCGATATCATTAAAGTATACTCAAACCTGCCTGCACCACGATAAGGTAGCATCCCTGGGCAGGTACACAATAGAGTACGAGACACGTGCTTAGTGGTAGACATAGTGTTAGGCACCTCACATTTCAACTACACATATACCCAAGTAGTAAGCACATGTAGGTAATAGCATAATACCGTGAAAACAATCTTGTCGGTGTAAATGAAGTGAAGAAAGTGCCACTTGTACTGAACGGGATAAACCGTTGGCTGAGACGGA
This sequence comes from Isoperla grammatica, assembly GCA_945910005.1. Lineage (NCBI taxonomy): Eukaryota > Metazoa > Arthropoda > Insecta > Plecoptera > Perlodidae > Isoperla > Isoperla grammatica. The sequence continues at coordinate 46,486,552 of OX246743.1, read as the reverse complement.
CACGAAGATGACGTCAGATCTCAGGTGTGATCAGCTTGTGAATGAACGGGATAGTGAAACCCACGCACGCCGTGTGTGCATGGCAAGTACCCATGGTGAGAGCTACTGGGGAAACAACAACAACTACTACTACTACTACTGGGGAATACCACTCAGCCGCACAAGACTCGAGAGAGTTGCTACTACAGGTAAAAGTATAAGATGTACGTGAAAATACCGATTTATACTTTTTATCCTCATTTTCGGTAAAAGTATACGACAGTGTGGCATTTGAAACTGAGTATAAAATAAATACTGTAAGTAAAATGGGTATTTTCAATTTTTTTTCCCAAATGCCACTGTTGTATACTTTTACCCCAATATATACATCGAAATAAATGATCACTATACTGAATCTCTTTTAGTAGATGTTACGAACTAGAGGAGTAAGAAATCACGTTGGTAAATTTACTATTGTATTGGACTCGGCTATTTCGTCAGCACCAGACTATTTTTTATTTAGTTACGTTGGGGCTACTTTACGTAGGGGTTTGGACAGTCACGCTGACTGGAAGACGTTGCATTACTTCACGCGCACACACGCGTGTCGAGCGTATAGAGCAACGTCAAACACGGGCGTCACACACACACACGCGCACACGGGACTATTAACACAGGTGACAGGTGGTGACACAACATAAAGTGTCGTTGCCTACGTCATCAGCCGCGCGCTAACGAGTGTTTTAGCGACACGGCCGTGCGTACACGTGCGAGGGGGGAAAGGTAGCTCGCTATAAAAACCGCGCGAAATTACGTTTATTATTTAGTACCTAGTACCTATCTTGAAAACGCTACACGACACTAAAAGTGATAGATGCGCGAATTGTGGTTTTGTAAGAAATACAAAATTGGTTTCTAAAAGTTTAGTTCTATCGTTACCGCGGGTAATTAGTGAGAAATTGTCAATTAGTTTACGTTTTAATAACTGTAATGATGAAAATATTTTTTATTTTCTCTATGATAGGTCGTATAGGTGTAACTCTGGGAAGTGACAGCAGAATGATCCAATGACAGAAGACCTCGTTGTTAAACGCGTCGTTAAACGACCAGTCGGTATCCTAATGATCACCAACCACTACAATGAGACGATTGAAAAAGACAATATTTCTATAATATGATGTCTAATAAGACCGGGTGCAGTTGCACCGAAACATCCTTGACATTACAGAGCCAGTTTCCGGACATGTAACTCATAACCGTCACATCCGGGGAGGTTTCCCAGAACCCAGACCAACTCTTTTTATCACGAGGAAAAAACAGTATTCTCTTATCTGCGCACATTTTATTTTTAGACAAACAAAATGTCAATCGTATTTAATGAATCGCGCTATTTAGCAGAGATGAGTACATCACAGGGTATACTTGTCCCGAAACATCCTTAGATGAGTGATATCACACAAATACCGGTCGCTGATTGGCCAACAACCAACCGTCTATGATGAACTTATCGGTAAGGTTGTATCGAGGCAAGTATAACTAATTATTTACTAAATTAGGCTGATTGCGAGGTACAGTATACATACATTGGAGCCATCTTAGTTCCTCCACCATTATTTGGCCATTATACATCAACAACCTGAATGTCCTGATGACAAGGCGATTGGAGGAGTCATACAACCTTAGCTAAATATCCAATTTCCCATATTTCGTGTAAACAATGGTTTGATAAAAATATTATACTTTAACTTTCTCAATTCAATACACATAATATAAAAAGGTTGACAGAATGTTTTGTGCACGTGGATTGATCTACTAAACGATAACAAAACTATAACGTAACAGCAGTTCTAAATAACAGTGACGTTCAAAACAATGATTTAAAGCCAAGCAGCGTTCATTTATACTTTATTGCATTGTTATAAATTGTTATATAGACTCGATCGCCGGTGCAAAAACAGTCGAGTTTTTCTGCTCCCATCATCGACCATCAGTCTCCAGCAACACGACCAGCACACTCCATCTCAATCAGATTACCATCGTTATGCATTTTAAAACGCGAGCGAACCCTTTTAGCCTCCGAATTGTGACACGTGAACTTTGCGCGGCGCGATTGAAAAAGTGTCCGACCTGTCACCGGGGTCATGTTCGCCCGTTGTTTAAGGGTGAGAGCTGGGGGGGGGGGGGGTAATTATCTCGGAAGATCAAAGCGACGCAATCACGTCACACGAGTGAAAGGGAAAACGTCAGCCTCAGTGAAGGGTTGCAAACACCTCTTATACAACAACGGCAGCACTGATGATGATGTGAACTCCTGTCGGCTCTACAACCCTGATCATACGGCTCTACATACACTGATGATGATGTGAACTCCTGTCGGCTCTACAACCCTGATCATACGGCTCTACATACACTGATGATGATGTGAACTCCTGTCGGCTCTACAACCCTGATCATACGGGATGATGTGAACTCCTGTCGGCTCTACAACCCTGATCATACGGCTCTACATACACACAGGGCATCTGGGTGGAGTTTAAAAACATGTAGATTACAGACAAGTAAGCTATGGACGCTAAATGACGAGTCAATAAAATGTAGATAATGTTGCAAACAAATCAGAAAATTTTCATGTTCATTGCTGATTAGATGAATGTTGTATCCATACAATTTTTGTGGAGATATTAAATTGTACTGATTTAAATCTCTCGTTGACACCTGTCAAGCGTCACATGTGGTGGTTTGGAAGGTAAAGGTGATACAAAATTATGTATGGGTGCTCACAATTAAAATTTAAAATCAACCCACCTCCAATGTACAAAATATAACAAAACAAATAATAAATTAAACACACACAAAATAATGAACAGTGGATACATTTCAAATAACGTATAAAATGGAAGTGAAAATGAGTGAGATCAAAAAGCAGATAGTGGGTTTAAAATTGGCTGTTGTTGACGATGTGGACGACTACTTAAAACGCGTCAAAGTTTACAAAATATTCCACGAGCCCAGAGTGATAAAACGTGAAGGTATAATATTTACCAACTTGCAAGTTACCGTAAATATTTACACGCGTGCATGGTTGGGTGATAAGACAATGTGCAACTGAGTCGGCAGCAAACAGCAGAGCTGCATCTGACTGTTGCTGGGCCGGGTTCGAGCCCCGTGTGACCTTGCTGCAGACGCCGACGTGGGTGATAGCACAGTGTGCAACTGACTGTTGCTGGGGCCGTCGCCGCAGAGGTCGCGGGTTCGAGCCCCGTGTGACCTTGCTGCAGACGCCGACGTGGGTGCAAGATAAGGACCACAGATCTGCACTATATCGTGTTACCAAGTGACTTGGCGAGAGACCACACAGGACTCGGGTGTAATACAAACTATATCATACCATTTAAAAATACAAAAATATTTGCTGAAAGTATAGGCAACACCCATTAAATCTCCAGAGAATGTAATCAGTTTGATTTCCCTGAGCGGTAATTTGGAAGCGTTAGCCCGCGAGCAAGGCTGGCACTTGATGCGGTAACGCGCGGGGGCACGTGACGTGGCGCCATCACGTGCACTGGCAACGGGCGCGCGTGATTGGCGCGGATAAACTTAGACCCAGTCGTATAATTGTTACCCAACGCTTTCCGAACATAGAACATACCAGAAATCTCGTGATAACTGTTTGGCAGTCTACCATGGAGAAGATTGGAGTCTGGCCCGATAGGTAGCCTAACAGTTGTTTTTCTGTATAATATTATTCATGTTCGTAAGTATTGTTTTTGTATTTTTGTGGTGGATTTATTTTATTTTGGGAATAATATGATTGTAAATTGAATATGAATTGAATTGACCATTACACTCGCCGACACTCAAATCAAGGGTATAGAACGACAACTTTCTTGCTTTATCCACTATTACTTCACCAGGTGCTCCACAGTAACTAGTTTTGTACAGACCTCAGATCCTTATGTACTGCCCCCCCCCCCTTTCATGCAGCACGCTGATTCAACGGTATACAACAGATTCCAGGCGTTCTTTCACACATTCGTACATGCGTTTATTTTTTGCGATTAGTAGAGGTGGGTAGGGGTGCACAAGCCTCATTAAGCACGCCATGCAACTGTGTTACAACAATTAATTTACAACAACAAACACAACTTTTAGACCATGCTATGCGGCACTTATTAAAATAACTGATTTTCAGCAGGGGACATTATACTAGTTATTATGCGCTCAGCTGCTATCACGTGTTCAAATCACTGATTGAATACACGCCAGGACCGTCCATACAGATACAGATAGATATCGAAAGAGAATCAACCCCTTGTACTGAAATAAACCCACCAGTCAGACGAGGAATGCGAATTCTATAATGGAAGAACAACGATAATCAACTATCTATAAATAGACAGACAGTTAGCTCATTGTGTTGCATAGTTGGCGCCGCCACGAGTAAGTCTTGGCGCCGTACATATCGCAACGCGCGCACTGCATGACGGTAGCGGTTACGGTACTTTCGAAACACCCGCGCGCTCGTATTTACCTCGGAAGTAGACTTCCGATCTGCCCGATGCACCGCGACAATGCGTGAATGAATGAATGAATACGTTATATTGTCAGCAGGAATAAAACGGTCTATCAATAGACTTGGGCAGTGGCTTCTCACGCCCATATGGTCGCGGATGGTTGCTCCTCGTGGTTGTGAGTTGTGACGTCATCTAATTGCGAGCGCGTCGCGCCATCAATGGAGCGGTTGACTCGCTGGGTGGGAGAGGTGTGGGTTCGACGCCTGTCACCGGTATAATGCAGCCTGGAGACTTGATGCAGTCACAAATGACACATTTATCACATAACCTCAGTTGCAAGTGCAGCGTAGAAGAGTGTATGAAAGTACGCTTCAGCGTAGAAGAGTGTATGAAAGTGCGCTGCAGCGTAGAAGAGTGTATGAAAGTACGCTGCAGCGTAGAAGAGTGTATGAAAGTACGCTGCAGCGTAGAAGAGTGGGGGTCGGTGGCTTGATCCCCCCCCCCCCCAATTCCGCCAGTATTAAATTCGTGTATTGCCTTCGTTTTTCTGCACATCAACAATACGTATACATCTATACGCAAGTCTTTCACAGGACCTATACCTACGTACAGTGAATTAGGTACCGTATGATGGCAACAGTAGGAAAGGCATACATGGGCTATAACTTGGTGCACATTGCGTGGTTGCAAGTTTCGAAGCTCGAACCAAGGGCCATGTGATGATCCTGTGGTTGTGTACCCACTCAGTCACACCTGACAGTCACTAGTTACGACGGCTCCAAGGAATGGTACAAAGGGCGAGGGCCGCGTTACGTCACAACAGAGGAATGTCTCGGTCATACACAACAACGCGTGTGTTATCGCGTACGAGACAATCCCCGGCCGACATTCCTGACATTCCTCGCGTATCTTTGGTTTCACCGCGGCGCACGTGTCCATCGATAACCACTGACATGAGACTGCATGTACACTTCGGCCGGCTTTGAAATTATAAAATATATGACAGTTTTCTTTTATATTAGATAGTAGAAATATCTTTGAAACTAACGGTAATATTATTTATTTCATACATTTTTTCTTTTTAATTATTATTCATTTATATTCGATATATATTTATAAACATGTTAATTATCTGCGGTAATTCCGGAGGTCGTGCAGTGGTAAGAGAGTGGTTTGAGTATTCACAGCACACAAATTCTCACAAAACTAAATTGTGTGTCGATAACTTCTGGGTAAAATGGTTTGTTTCTCGGACTATAAGAGTGACAGTGATTCTGCGATGCCGTTGTGGACACCGGTGTTGTCGCGTTACGCGCGGTGACTTTCACAACGCGTCGTTCATTCGCGCGCGTCGAGCGTCGCCGCAACGCGTCGTTATTTCTTGCAGACGCGAGACAGAACAATATCGTTATATGTACACCCAAGGTTAGAGTGTACAGGAATAAAGTGAGGTTAGGTTGTTATAGGATGAGGGTATTTGTCTCCTTCTCATGTCCGCTTCGCAATGAATATGATTGTGAAACGCAATCTCAGTAGTAATAATTATTACCCGTTCTATTAGTGAAGTGAATGTGCAATCTATACTCGGGCCCAACAGCCTTGAATGAAACGAACAGGGTGCGAATTCTCCAAACGTAAGGACGACGTCTTAATAAATTGCATAAATGTCCCCCACTGAAAATCAGTTCTTGTAACCGAGTTGTTCGACTATGAATACAAAAATTATTTTCATTTATTTATTTAAAAGTCGGTCACGCCTGTATCACAGCGAAAATCACTGTGACTGCTTTGCAGATGAACTTTTAACCCGGGTAATATATTAGAGTTCCAGGGGCTATTTTAACCCCGAAAGTTCGTAACGCCCGTTTGCAGATTCATAAATGTGATGGCTAAACGAGGGAAAAAAACAACGACTGAAATGAACCATGTTTTGCGGATTGTGAGCGAAAAAGTCGGGAATATCCAACATTGATTCCTGTAGGGTCGGCGGTTAAACCCAACTGTTTGCCGCTGTTTATCGCAGCGTTGACACTCAAGCTAAGGGTCACTTAACCGCGACCAATTAGCGCTTTCGAAAGCGTAACTCACAGTTGGCGGTTAGAGGAGCAATGACCGTGCGGAGCGCGTTGGCCAATGGGCGATCACTTCCCACGCACACCCGCCACGCACGGGTTGCCCATTGGTCGTGTACAACGCACGCACGCACGCATGGGAGACCCGCATATCTCGCTACGGCTGGCTTGGCTTACCATTGCGATTACGGCTCAATCCTTCGTTTGTTTACTACACGAAAAAGCCTTAAAAAGCCTCCATGTAAACAAAATAGTATATACAAAAAGTTTTAAAATTTCATTACATTTTAATTAGGTTTCATTAAAAATAATGATCTAACACCAGGGTCCAACAGTAGCCAAATTGTGGGGTTGGTTACACGCGCTTGCTATAGCCAGGTTGAACACATCCTATGCTTCTTCACCAAACACTTCATTACATACACTTAGTACATTTACACCTCCTTTCAAAACATTTTCGAAATCCTTTTCTAAAACCATATTATTAGTTAGTGTGTGGCAGGAGGAGGTGGGAACCGTTTCTTCCATCACCGGGAGTGACTCTGGTGTACGTGCAATGGTGTACGCTACGTGCAATGGTGTGGTGTGCAATGGTGTACGCCACGTGCAATGGTGTACGCCACGTGCAATGGTGTACGCTACGTGCAATGGTGTGGTGGTGCAATGGTGTACGCCACGTGCAATGGTGTGGTGTGCAATGGTGTACGCCACGTGCAATGGTGTGGTGTGCAATGGTGTACGCCACGTGCAATGACGTCAAGAGTGTCAGCTGCGACGTCACAGGCCCCCACCTGTTGCCGGGATGTGACGTCGCAGCTGTTATCAGTGACATGTCGCCCAACTAATTGAACGCATGGCCGAGGACAAGCTTCTCATATGTGTAAGGCCGGCGACAATCAAGTCAAGGGTCTTGCAGAAACCTTGTTTACCAATATACATGACTGCCGACGTTTCTTGTTGCTTCATTTTAGGTATTGCTAAGAAATTTGACTCAGAACAAAATATACCGTGGAAACCTTATTGTCACATTTATCACAGAAACCCGATCGCCAGATTTTGTTAACACTTTTCTTTGCTGCTCAATCCGGCCAAGCCCTCGAACCCGCGTCCTTTGATTACGAACTGCTCGGACCAACCATGTGGGTACCACATAATATGGGACGAACGAATTTTATTAATTTCGATATCGAAAACACGAACACGTGCCCCATAAACGAAATAAAAAAAAACTCCACTCAGGATTGTGGATACCAAGAATCGCTCGCTCTTGCAACACAAACACACATGTCCCAACACAGTTTCGGGGAATCACGCCAATAGTTGGTGCTCGTGAGAAGTACTTAAACACTTGTTATCTATCTCCCGCATGCGAGTGATAACCCGAGGCGCCAGTGTACAGTATACGACATGCAACAATAATGTTTACTTAGTCTGTGATCTGCGAGACTATTTTTTTCTTCAGAAAATTGCTCGTTGCTATCTTTCAACGATACCGAAACTAACTTGAATCAATAACGCGTTTCCAATAACAAATCGATACCTACGTAAACAACTTGTCTTTTGAACAAACATTTTTATCTCTTGCAAAACGATCACTTGAACAGTTTTAGCGTAAACAAATAAACACGTGGGATTATCAACTGCCGACTCCACCTCGTTGCAGGCCCACGCTATATAGCCAGCCGCCATAACCTTATTCATCATATACACAGTTTATTGCTGATTATGTTTATTGCTCAATGATTTAGATAATATCTATACAGGTACGCGAAAATATCGTTATGTGAAATTATTGCCGCAACTGTGTTTATTGCGCAATAATTTAGATAATATCTATATAGAGGTAAGGAAAATATCGTTACGTAAAATAGGCGCGCATAGGTCAGACAGAAGATTTGTTTGTAGTAACTAAATAGTTAATACCAAGCCAATCAATTGAAATTGTTGTTAAAAGTTGTTGTTTGTCGTTGCAGCTACTATTGTAATCATCATTATTTTATATGACACCGGACCCAATCTGAGGGAGTTTCCATGATTGCTAATAAAAGCCTTCAGAAACATGTTTTACTCTAGGCTCTGTTCTCTTATAGTTCGTTATAATTTGCATTAATTACGTGATAATGATAACCAACCCTATGAAAAAGCCCCACCCCCCACCCGAATGTGTTCTCATTCCGTAAAAAATGCAAATTATACTTCCACCCGCGACGCTATCAGCTAACGATATGACGAGAGAGGCATTATGGGTAGTATTTGTGGATTCATTTTACAGCCTATTATATAATTTTTTTTCTCCAAAATGTGGCTTTTAAAAATTATGTAAATTATCCGCAGTCAGGCCATGGCAACGTTATCTACGGTAGAGTTTGTATTTCATCCCTCAAATCCATTTTTGACCCTTTTGTTCTGAGGTATACAGGGATGATACCTCTGTAGTCACATAATGCACGTGGCGGTCATACTGGATGCCAAACCGCATGTCTGTTTACTTCGATATACGCGCATTTCGACCAAGCTCCATAGCGACATGATGTGGATAATGGCTGTAAGATCGAATGCCGCCATTTACATGGCAAACTTGTGAGTTTACACTCTTGCAATGTAACTGAACATCAATTATTACTTGTTAATTTCAGTACCGCAGGTGTAAAAATGCAATTGTTTAAAAGAACACAGACGCAATAAAAATGTGCATGTCTAAGTAACGTCTGCAAGTGCCGATGCACCTACAACGAGCGCTTGCTTCGAGCACCAGCAAGGAATGTGCTGCATCTCCCTTCCTCTCTCTCACACACAACACAGAGGGCAACGGACGGACGCAACGAGAGAGGAGAAGAGATAGATTAAAAGAAAGAGAGAAAGAAAGAGACAACAAACAAGGTGAAGTCTAAAAATTCTCAAACATCACGTCGAAGTGGATAAAAAACGCACCGAAAGCAAAGTGTACGGCCTTGAACCCGCTATAAATATATATATGTACATCTACGAGGAGTGGATTCCTCTGGACCTACGAGAACGTGTCGAGGGGGGGGGGGGGGGGGGCAAGTGTCCGTTGACGCGTCGCGTCGTGTGCAACAAGGTGCGTTGTACGCGCGTGTACCCGTGCGTGGCGCAACCAGGGGGGGGGGGGGCCTCTTCGTCTACAGACAGTGTCAACGTTCGCTACAAACAAAAGGAACATTCATAGAAATGAAAATTTATCCAGATGCGCGTCCTAATGGCGGCCATGCTTGTTTACATTCGATTGGCAGTGCATTGTTGCAATGTTTCACATGGCTTTAGGTTGTAAAGGCTGGTCCACACAGATTTTTTAACCATAAGATTTAAGGTTTAACGCGTAGTCGTAAAGTTGGATCATAGGAAACAAGTACTGGCGTTCACACAAGTTTTAGTTTTAAGACATTGTTTTCATTGTTGTTTTTAAAACAACGTTTTAAAACCTTAAATCTTATGCTTAAAAAATCTGTGTGGACCAGCCTTAACGTCCACTCGTTTTGTGCATTAAAACTTGGCACACACTATCATTTTCATCAACTTTAACGTCGGGCTTGTTTAAAACACTCTCTCATCTTTCGCCATCTAAGTTGACAGCTCAAACGTAAACACACATTTCGTTGTGACGTCACCCGAATACTTCCTAAAATAATATTGTTGTCCAGTCTCAACAGATGATTCTCGCCTCCCCGAAAAATGTGACACGTTTTTCAAAGTTATTTTCTTCGCTACGGCATTTTGAAATACACGACGCAATAATGTGCCCGTTTTGTGTTCTCTCAAACGAAATGTACCTGTTTTTGTGTTCATGCGGATGCCCTCCAGTAAATATTTTAATAATAATAATAGCTGCACACGATATTACAGCACCTCCCATGATAGATACAAGTGCGGTATCTGTACCGCATCTTATCAGACAGATCACCCACGCACGTCATAGCTAGAAACTTTCAAAAATACAATTCCATGGGTCGAGTTGAGCGACAGGACAACCGAATATTGTTATCGGATATTAATAAATTCCATCGAAGTGGGTCATGCATAGGCCATACAGTATACACACAGCACAACACAACATTCTCCGCGCTGGCGAATTCCTAACGGGTATTATATCGGCGGCCACGTGCAAAGCACAGCACGGCTCGGCGCATCATGTCCCTTTTCTGCGCAGACTGTCCCCGTACGACACACAGTGGCGGGGACAGCTGCACCTCGGGGGGCCTTCGAGGGGCAGGGAGGCACATGCCACATTTTGTTGAAGAAATGTTAAACATTGCAAAAAAAAAGTAATTTTATCTAATAAGATTCTTGTTTCTTGCTCTTGATTATGCCATGCGAAGGGGAGTGAGGGGGTGCTTGTTCCCAACTACCCCTACGATAATATTCTGACGCCGACATGCACTGGTGATTTAAACCGTCGAAAATACTCGCTGAACAAACTCTTCTGTCTTCTATGCTCTCAGTTTTATTATTTGAAATATGATATGTGGGAAATTTCAGCACACAGCAATATGAAAACTGTTTAATTTTCACACTTTCCCCTGTGTACAATGTACAATGTTTGTCCTAGCCAAGTTCTAACAACAACAAGACGAGGTTGGCCCAGGTAAGTGTTGCGGCCATTACACATGCAGCCCGTGGGACACGCAGGGTCGCCCGCTTCACAGGTCTACTCTACTGTTACGTCACTGCATGGGCCCACCACCAGTTGCGCTCTCTGTGTGTTCATCAAGACAAGATTATGGCAGGTGGTGAAGCTGTTAGTTTGTGGACAACGGGCAGACTTTCTTGAAGAAAGACGTGATGTGATGATGCTCGTGAAAATAACATTTTACCCGTAGAATAGGCTTAATATTTTAACATTAATTTTCTAAAATTATTCATTTACATAACTAAAATATTCTTTTACATGCACACTTTTATTACTACTTCGATACGAATCTCATCGACGTTAAATTTTAATAGAAACTTCAATTTTATGTTAGAAATTGAAGTATACCAACAATCCAGGGGGGCAGAAAAGTTTCCAGGGATGGGTGGCCCCTCCCCCTCTTTTAGTTTTGCGCTTCTGGTGAAGTTGAAGAGAAAGAGGCGGAGAGAGTGACGTTGGGAGTTATGGAAGCATATTTCTAAGAAATGTTTCCATTGGAGACAAACGATGGACAATGCCCTGTTAATAAGCGTCGATCTCACCTCTAAGTGGTCCAGGTAATAGTTGCACCACCGCAATGTACGAGGAAAACACTACGTGCAGAGTTGTTGTTTGTCTCGTACGAGGAAAACTAGTGACGAATAATACTATCCGCGCTAACACAGTGTTGTGTGTTTATGTAAATTATCTGCCAACTAACTAAACTGATGATGACAAGTGTTGAATAAACAATCAACATTGAACCGAACTGGGAATACGAGGAAAACACATTTCTTTAAACAGCTACGAGGAAAGTAAGGATAACAACACCAGACACACCAGACATTTTTTTTTTCGTTTTTTATATACATATTCTCAACAAGAGAAAAAGATACTTGGAACTTGGCGCGGGGGGGGGGAGGGGATTCTCGTGGTTTCTCTTTCAATACGAGTCTGGTGTAAGATTCAATCCAAGCACTAGCACTCCATAGCGGCAGGCGGTGTAAATCTGTCGCAAGTGAATGCAATAGATCTTATTTGCAATTTAACTAATTACTTGTTATATTTTGTTAACTTTTGTTTTGCAATCACAACAACAGCGCTACGTCTACCCCTCAGGTTCCCACCGCGTCCGCCACTGGCTACACGTGTCGCATAACGCCCCACGTGTCGCGTAGCGTAGACGGTGCGGCAGCAGTTTCCAAGTCGCCTCGTCAGCATCCACAGACACAGACGTGCACGGAGTGTGATTGACATGCGACACCTCGGACTACGAGACCAGCCAGACCTACGTCATCATAATCGAGCGCGGCGACCACGTGGTTGGGACGGCGCGTGTACACGGGGTTAGGACGGCGCGTGTACACGTTAGGGATGGGCAAAAGCGTGTACTTCACTAAACGTGTACACTGCTGCTTGCAAAGCCGTGTACACGTGTACACGTCCGTGGGGTCCCGCTTTCGAAAAAAAAAATTATGTTCTGTCTAGGCCGAAAAATTATGTTTTAAAGTGTTGTACCCACAAACGGTTTCAAGACGTTATCCAGTGTGTTTCATGGTTCTGACCTCGGATCACTTGTGACAAGTGACAACTGAGGAGTAAAGACGGTCGCACATTGCATGAAACCACTCGTCGGCGCCAAGCCCTCCGTGGCCGGTCGCACACAGTATAGTATTACACGCAGCGCGTTTATTGTTTCGAGAGAAACAGTAAACGTGTACACGCATTAAAGCGTGTACACGTTTACACGTGTACACTATCCCATCCCTAGTACACGTGGTTGGGACGGCGCGTGTACACGGGGTTGGGACGGCGCGTGTACACGTGGTTGGGACGGCGCGTGTACACGTGGTTATAGGACGGCGCGTGTGTGCGACACACGTGGCAGTCGAACCCACGTCCCGCGGACATAATCATTTCATTACAACCCAGATATGCGAACCCAATATTGGTCTGCACCTTCTATTTTCCCTTTCGACGTTATTCTTATTTATTCCTTCTAGCTCCATCTCCAGTGTGTTCGAGGCTACAGCAATATTAAAATAAAACCACGCGAAATGAACGTATTTTTTCTGATATCTCAGTAATGAAAACCGGCATCAACTTGGGTTCGCAAGAACTAAAAACTGTTTGTCTTATATTATTAGTGTGGTTGTTTGTTACACTTTAAATTTACCTAATATAACAAAGTAAATATGAAATACCAACCCTGATAATAACACATTATCCAGTTAGTTCTTACGAACCCAAATTGAGCTTGTTTTTTTTTTCTTTTTCAATATATGATGTAAGTAGCAGGCGATCTTTCCTCGTAAATTTCATCCATACATTTGAAGAATTGCCAGGAATTGATTATTATAATGTTTGCTCCTAGTGTTGCCCCGGGGCTCCTGGGTCACGTTAGGGAGGACACCTGACAGGCCATGTCAATACATCACTGTCGTCACTCAACAGAGAGAGACAAGTGACAAGTGCGCACCGTTGTGTAACCAGTGTAGCAGGTAGTTACCATCTATATCGGCCCGCCGGTGTGTAAACGTATACAAAGTAGTGCCACATAGATTACAATACACATGTTAATTAGTTTAAGTAGGGTACTACGTACGTCAACGGTCGCCGCATCTCTCTCCCCCCACCACGCATTCACATGGTAATGAGCCGAGTGTGTCTTATCCTGCTGAGGTCACTGCCTTCTATACATACATACGTACGTACATGCGCACCTGAGGGTCGCGCTTGGTTGCCACAGCCTGGGTGTTGTTGTTGTTGTTGTTGTTGTGAGATAAGAAGGCAGTGATTGACAAGACATGGAACCGCGCACGACCCAGAGAGTGTTTTGTCGCGTCATTCAGCATCGGAGGTCGTTGTGAGACGTAATACGGCCGACATTGTTGCGATATTTGGCTTCGAGAAGGTGTTGGCAAATTTATGACGCGTAATGCGCGCAAGGCCCGCGAGAAATTGCTGGATTTCGGGAATTTCTCGAGAACGTAAACAAATATTGAAATAAATGTGGTGTTATTTGTCCATTCCAACTTACAAACGATGACAATAAATAAAACTATTCAATTTATACAATGAAACAATAATAAAACGATGCAAAAAAATAAATAATAACAGCTCATATATGAGGTTTCATTAAAACTAAAACTGGATTTAAAAATGTTAGTGACTAAGTAATCAATGACGAATCCTTAGAGATAAGTTGACCAAAATAGGAAACGTATAACGATAACAACATTTTGTATCTTTTACTTTTTACGAAATCACATCTATCTTCTAGTTTTTTGTTTGTTTCAGTACTCAAGACCTTAATGACGGGGCTAAATAATATGCAATTCCACGACTATATTTACTATCGATCCTCCTAGAACTCGCCCGGTGACGTAATTGTGCGGCATAAGAGGGCGGTGGGAGCAACACATCCACAAGGCTGTGAACGTGACATAACAACAAGGACGAGCTATAGTAAACATGTTTTCAGCGGTCCGGTCCGGTCCAGCCCGGTCCGAGCCGAGCCGAACCGAGCCAGACGGCTCAATTACCGGTATTTGTACATCGCAATGTACAGTCCGGCCCCGTAAGACGTGCAGGATAGAAATATTATATGTTTTAGCGCCCGTGCACGCGGGGACGAGGCCTAAGGTAACGTATATATAGGTGGTTTCACCGCAACTATGCGGAGATTATGATGTAAAGCGGACGTTTTGAATTATTTTACACACACATTCCGCGAGCATGTTTATGACGCAATAGTCGGCTGCATTCTTTGCGTGTTTACAATTATTCGTTGTGAATAGATTTGTCAATGAAATATATTCAAAACGGTCAGTTTCGATCCAGTTCAATAATATTGTTTTATTGAAATTTATGAAACAGGCCTATTAGAGACGAGATCTTACGTACTGGTAAATGTACAAGAAATAATGTTATCTAAATTATTATCTTATAGTATAGTAGGCCTAGGTACACAGGTTAAATCCGAGGTTAAATTTGGCCCAGGGCGACTCTGCCCATCGTAAGAGGCGACCAAATGACGTTCTCCCATTTCCCGATACAAAACATAGTTCCTCCTACTAAACTTGTTCTTCCCTCAACCTCCCTTTTCGACGTCGTGTATGACCCAGCAGCAACAACACTGCTTGCTTATTACATGGGTAACCACTTTCGAATAAGTCTTTTCCAGATACAAACAAAACTGAACAAAACAATACAAAGAATGCAGACAAAAACTAGACACAAAACTTTCTACTGGGTTTGTTTTGAATTAGAGCCACCAAGTTTCTAACATCGTATGTCTGTACTCTATGGCTGCGCTGCAAATTGGATATGCTGTACGAAGAACTGGCACACACGAAACCAGTTGTGCAATTAATTATTATTTTTAGTAAATAGCCCAACTAAACGGTTTCCACAGCGAGCCAATTATTATCATTATTATTATTATTATTATTATTATTGCTGTGAGTCGTGGCAGACATATTATTATCTTGGTCAAAACGCAGCGTATCTAACTTCAAGGTAGGTAGACTAGTAGACTATCTATGCTCTACTTTGTGACGTGTATACACATTGTATTGCACTATCAGCGAGCGGCTTCGACCACAACAAACACTCATTTAACATGTATTACAGTGAACCAATTAAGGTTTTGGATAAAGGCGGTACTTCTCCTAATGTCTTCAAATATTTTAACCAAAACTTGTCAACAATAATGCCATTCTTCAGTCCCAAGATTAATGCTGAGACCAAGTCCTACCGATGAGTGTAGAAATGCAATTTTAATTACTCGTTTTGCAATAAACACATACATACATACACAATTATCCTAAATTGAAATTGCATGTACACCTAATCGTAATACGAAATCGTCAGAAAGTATCGAAAACAACCGACAGTCCGCAGCACGCGAGTCGACTCGTTGTCGGGAATCCACCAAGAGCCAAGCGCGACCACCTGTGGGTGACATGACCTTGGGAGCCGTGGCTGCATGGCGCAACAAGTGTTACGTAAGCCCAAACACACAATATCTCGACACTTTAGTTTGATCCAGATAGATCACCCAATTATTCTCGCTCGCTGCCATTGACCAACATTAGTCGTCAATGTTGTGTTATGAGAACATGGAAGTAAAAACTGTGTTATACAATACATAGCGACACAACACAATATGGTTGCTGCGTCCGAGGTTACTCCATCTTCCGGTACATGATTATTCAATTTGGTTGCTGACAATATATATATAATATATAAATGCTCTGTGTATACGAACGACGCAATATACTATACCGGTAGCCATTATAACGATGCGTTTTGTTTTCAACGTTAGGGCTGGTCCACACAGATTTTTAAGACGTACGATTTAAGGTTTAACGCGTAGTCGTAAAGTTGGATCATAGGAAACACGTACTGGCGTTCACACAAAGTTTTAGTTTTAAGACGTTGTTTTCATTGTTGTTTTTAAAACAACGTCTTAAAACCTTGTGCATTATGTCTTCAAAATCTGTGTGGACCAGCCTTTACTAAGAATATGACAACGACGCGATATTCACTTTTTGTGTTTGTTTTCAACGTTACTAGGAATATGACAACGACGCGAATAATAATAATAATATATTAATTTTTTGTGTTTTATGATGCTTGCTGTTTGCGTCAGCCGTTAGTCCTTTAAATATATTTATGATTTGAGACACTTTTCTGTTCTGCAATATTGTACATTCTAATGAACGAAATAATGCAATGCGGTGTAAGAGATTACCAATACACATTCGTGACACTTAGGATCCAACAAACTATGCGAGGTCGTATTTTTCTCTACTGCAATTATGAAAATATTGCCTCATAACTTAAATGACCAACCACATACGTCTATTTCATTTAGATAGTGTTTTCCAATTGATATGCGAAAAACGAAAACAGGCAGACAGCGTCAAATCACGTTTCGCGCATCCACACACCCGCGCGCTTACAACCAACAGGTTAATTAATTAAGCCAACCAAGTAGGCCTGTCGTGTTTAATAATTAATTATTTTAATTGGTGCAACGGACAGTGACCACAGACCTCCCATCACGAACGAAAATATCACTCGAAACGGAAACATAACTTTTAACTAATTAATAAATACATTAATTAATTAATTAATTAATTAATTACGAGTGGACGTAGCGAAGCATTCAGTCAACATGCACGCGCTGATTTTCAGTCTACGGTGCGGACGTACACTAGTTCGCCCAGACGCAACAATAAATATTGTAATCAAACAAAATATTCAATGATTGATCCACTGCAAGAACGCTGTCAAAAATAAGACATTCATGGTGTTGATAACGAACAACCACATGTTATATCACCCCATCTTACATAAATACATAAAAATAGTGATTTGATCAAATTTTGCACTCTTTAGTAAAAGTTCTGAGAACTTTTCTATATATAACGTTCCTTGCCATCATTTCTAGTCAATCACGGTGTCGTTACATAAGCGCAGTGATCACAGCCTACTAAATGGAGCCTAATAGCCACGTTATTGCGCCATGTGCTTGCTTATTGTTATGCGCATATAGCACACACACCATGCACACACACAGCAGATACCATCTCGGCCGTAAATAACGCGAAACTCGCAATTCATCCTGCACGTTTCTAGTTCAAAGTTCTCGTGATCATATAAATAGAAATCAGAATAATAAGATTTGTGTGTTGCGTTGCGTGTGTGGGATCATACAAATGTAACTCTAATCACAAGCAATGTGAGTGTAGTATATATACTCCCACTTGAGTGGGTGCGTGGGACAAACATTCAGGACTCACTCTCAACGTTGCTACAATTCGTTGAAACGAACACAAGCTGTAACTAAATCATATGAAACATGAAAACAACATTCCACGTGCGTGTAAAGATAATTACTTCAGCTCTGTACATAAACGATATGTAGTACTATGTAGTACGTACTGTAGTACTACAAAACAAAATAAAATATCAATATTATTATTCTGTATCCACTTAGTTTTTTTTAATCTAAGTGAGTTTCCGAGGAAGTCAATAAACATTATTTCAAATTATACATTGAAAACAAAATTCCATCACGAACGTCAACAGAATGGTGATAATGATGATGAAGATGATGATGATGATGATGAAAATGATGATGATGATGATGAAGATGATGATAATTGGGTTTTACGTCCCATATTTTTGCAACTTGACCAATCGAGACAATGAGTGGGTGAATAAAATTCAGGCCAGCGATCGAATGATTCGCAGATCGATCGATCATACACGTTCAACTCGTTCGATACAATCGCTCCAACACCTCCAGTCAGTCAGAGTGGAGATGACCTTCTATCGCCTGCCTCGCTTCCTGTGCAAGACAAGACAGACGAACAGAGAGAGGATGTTGCTCATCTCATCTCAGCGACATTCCGCGAACAACACTCATTCTCGTTTAGCGCGAGAGATGATGAACCAGGTGACGTCATAGCCCCTCTATAAATAGACGCCTGCCTGCGCCGTTTATCTTTCTCGTCAAGTCATACGCGTCTATTAAATATTAGCAGTACAAAGAAAATGCTACCAAACTCAAGACTCGTCAATCACGATACAAGTGGATCTTCAGTATATTATGACTGTATTATTTTTTAAAAAAATCAACACAATTTTACATTTATTTATTTATAGAGTATCCTGTTCAGTTACGAAACTGATTTTCAAAGGACACTAAATAGAACTACAATACACTAAATAATGAAATAATAATAAAATAGCGAGGAAAATAAACCCAATTACCGTTGAAAGGGGAGCAAGAACAATCAAAAATAATTAATTATGTCTATAGGTAACTTAATTTAATTTTTTTTTTAATATATTTTTTATTATTATTATTAATTATTATTAAATAGGGCGGTGTCAAAATAATTCTCGTTGCAACAAGGCCACATTCGATTCGATTGAAATGCAAATAGTTCGCCCATTGCATATTAGTCAATCAATCAATCAATCAATCAACAGCTATCGGCGAAATCACGTTCTTGTTATTGTATAATTAGTATCTAATAACAAGTAATCAAGGCTGGGCGAATGATTGGAAATGTCTCGGGTCAGACCGTAGCTCACTCCCGGCCAGTGTCCAAGGCTGAAGGGAGCCCAACATGAAAGCTGTTGCCTGGGCAGAGATCCAGTGTATTGTGAGAGAACGGGTTATCGCTATCGTTGGAGTAAGACACGATGCCATAGGTTCATCAGTTGAGGTGATAAGCACTGTGCTATATTAGTAGACACTCCTCTGCAATTAACTATAACCAACAGTGAAGAAGAAATACCAACAGACTAATCAGGGTCGAGTTGATTCTAGGTAATCCCCAAATTGATGTCCTAACTAGAAAACAGCCACATTGTAATTGATGTACTAGTTTTGAATTCGTGAATTAAATGCCAAAATGTGTCTTTCAATCAAATAACCTTGAAACAATACCACATTTTCAATCACGTCAAACGGAACACTAAGCGTTTTTAAATGTTTACCACGTTCCCATCCGTAATGATTATTAGTTTTAGCTTTAAATGTTGTTTGTGTGACTGATATTTGCCAGCGTTCTGCCACAACGAATAACAACAAGTGTAATAAAGAGTCACGTTATTTCCTCGTTGTCTATATAGGAGGTCCTTATCTCCAACTTACGCAACGTTCTGACTGGCGGAAAAATTGCTTTCTTTCCTTATAACCAACGACCTTTGTAATAGCTAAGTAATAATAATTAATGAAACATAACATCAAAACAACATCGTCAAATTTAGTAGGATTACAGGCGGCTGTAATGTACACGGACGACGGCGGACATAATCAGCAAAGGCAGTGATCGACCGCGCTCTATTTTACGGTTGATGTTGCTAAATTTCAATAAAACGTATCTTTCATTTAAACTATTTTGAAAATGAGTTTTACAAACGAATTGCAATAATATTGATCACAATATTATTATTATTGAAACCTATCAACATTTGTAAAATAGAACATTTGACAGACTCGTTTCCTACCGAGACTTATCACATTGCAGACAACGTGCATTCACCGAGGTCGCATTGAACGCAACGCAAGAACGACTCAAGTCAAGCAAACTGCACGTGTTTCACCCCCCCCCCCCCCCCTCCCCCTACCCCCTCACGATCACGGCGATAAAACTCAGCATACATGAATATTGGACACCTCTCCATCATACATGACGTTGCTATTCGCAGTTGTATGATGGCTGGATTATTTATTTATATATATCACAATTACAATATATACCGCTGAATAAAACATATCGAACTGCATTTCAAGTGTACACGATGTGTTTGCCGCTCATTGACAATGCAAGGAGTACCTGTCGTGTGTTGTGTTATATAACTTCCGTCCGCTCACAACGTGTGTACACGTGTGCGAGTGCACGTGCACCGGTGCGCTATATAACCGTGCGTGCACGTGTCGCGCGAGAACCAAGACCAAGAGCGTCCGTTGTAAACATAAACACGGCATTGATTCTTGCAAGGAGTGTAACAGTCATTTGTCGTAACAAGCTCTAACAACACTCACCGTATAATGCAAACTATCACGCCACAGTGCGCCTTATTTGGAGCCTGTATGCAACCCCCGACACACCTTCTCAGCGCGCCGCACGGCAGCTGCCTCAACCCTGCTACCCCGTACTTGTAGCGCGTAGGCAACCCCCGATACACCTTCTCAGCGCGCCGCACGGTACTTGTATCAACCCTGCTACCCCGTACTTAGAGCGCGTAGGCAACCCCCGATACACCTTCTCAGCGCGCCGCGCGGCAGCTGCCTCAACCCTGCTACCCCGTACTTAGAGCGCGTAGGCAACCCCCGATACACCTTCTCAGCGCGCCGCGCGGCAGCTGCCTCAACCCTGCTACCCCGTACTTAGAGCGCGTAGGCAACCCCCGATACACCTTCTCAGCGCGCCGCACGGCAGCTGCCTCAACCCTGCTACCCCGTACTTGTAGCGCGTAGGCAACCCCCGATACACCTTCTCAGCGCGCCGCACGGTACTTGTATCAACCCTGCTACCCCGTACTTAGAGCGCGTAGGCAACCCCCGATACACCTTCTCAGCGCGCCGCACGGTACTTGTATCAACCCTACTACCCCGTACTTAGAGCGCGTAGGCAACCCCCGATACACCTTCTCAGCGCGCCGCACGGCAGCTGCCTCAACCCTGCTACCCCGTACTTGTAGCGCGTAGGCAACCCCCGATACACCTTCTCAGCGCGCCGCGCGGCAGCTGCCTCAACCCTGCTACCCCGTACTTGTAGCGCGTAGGCAACCCCCGATACACCTTCTCAGCGCGCCGCACTTTATCAACCCTGCTACCCCGTACTTAGAGCGCGTAGGCAACCCCCGATACACCTTCTCAGCGCGCCGCACGGCAGCTGCCTCAACCCTGCTACCCCGTACTTGTAGCGCGTAGGCAACCCCCGACACACCTTCTCAGCGCGCCGCACGGCAGCTGCCTCAACCCTGCTACCCCGTACTTGTAGCGCGTAGGCAACCCCCGATACACCTTCTCAGCGCGCCGCCCGGTACTTGTATCAACCCTGCTACCCCGTACTTAGAGCGCGTAGGCAACCCCCGATACACCTTCTCAGCGCGCCGCGCGGCAGCTGCCTCAACCCTGCTACCCCGTACTTGTAGCGCGTAGGCAACCCCCGATACACCTTCTCAGCGCGCCGCACTTTATCAACCCTGCTACCCCGTACTTAGAGCGCGTAGGCAACCCCCGATACACCTTCTCAGCGCGCCGCACGGCAGCTGCCTCAACCCTGCTACCCCGTACTTGTAGCGCGTAGGCAACCCCCGACACACCTTCTCAGCGCGCCGCACGGCAGCTGCCTCAACCCTGCTACCCCGTACTTGTAGCGCGTAGGCAACCCCCGATACACCTTCTCAGCGCGCCGCCCGGTACTTGTATCAACCCTGCTACCCCGTACTTAGAGCGCGTAGGCAACCCCCGATACACCTTCTCAGCGCGCCGCGCGGCAGCTGCCTCAACCCTGCTACCCCGTACTTAGAGCGCGTAGGCAACCCCCGATACACCTTCTCAGCGCTCCGCACGGCAGCTGTCTCAACCCTGCTACCCCGTACTTGTACAACGCTTGCCTGTTTCTTGCTTGCTTCGGGACATTCAGGACTATAAAGTATAAACGATTGCCCCAGCGCCAGTAATAAGACAAGTAATAATAACCCAACAAAGACGCATCCAGCGCCGCCGCACTTATAGCCGCGGCGATGCAAGCACGTTGAACTTGCATTCCGCGTAGTTCCGGGTTCGAGACCCGGCCGGCGCGGTCGTGTTACACGTTGTTGTTTTGAAAGCGCCAGACTTCGATAACAAGTCGGGTCGGTGGGAAGTGGGCCGTGATAATTGCATACTGCAGCGTGCGCAGTACTGCACTGGCTATAAATAAATACCTGCGCGGCGACGCCCCTCACAACAATAACAATAACAACAACAACAACAACAGAAACAACGACGACGTTAATTCCATTCTCAATATCGTCTATAACTAGGTTTTCAGCTTCAATACAGCTTTGTGGGAAATACGTGTATTGCGTGTAGGGACAAATGGCAATGTATGTTTTTATAATATGTTATTTATATATACAATACATAATGTATAAGACAAGAAGAATAATGTGACTTTCAAACGGATATCAAACAGAGTTCACAAGACTAACACAAAACACCTCAATAATTACCCCAGATTATGAATTAATTATGTTAGAATATTCAAGAATATTAGAATATTCAATATGGTAATCTTGTTCAATTAATGCTGTCCATTGTTTGTAGTCCACTAGTTTGTTTTGAGTTCACACATGTCGTTCGCTTCAAGGACATAATGTATTGCTACAATAATCTTGGCGAAGACATTGTCAACACGTCATTTCTAACGTTTAGCTAATCAAACAAAAAATTATACCGTGCCAACCAAACAGGTGTTTTCTATTTATAAGATAACAATGCGCAACGGAAACCTTCGATAGAGCACTCACGCACGTTGCAAAGAAGTCAACAAGAACGAGGGGATTCGGAGAACACGAACTACGAACGTTTCTGAACGGTAGGCAACACAACACGACATAGGAGGCAGGACTTACACATTTGTAATAATGATAATAAATGTACATTACTGAGTAAACCGGAAATGGTATTCTGGGAGTACGACACTGTTTGAACGTGAACTAAAAATGGATTCAAAAGTTATAAATGAATAATATAATTACATAAAATTTAAACAACATTTTTGATAGGTATCCAAAAGACTGCGGTAATGTTTACAGTAATTGAAATCTTGTTAATCCAGTTTTTAATGATTCATTTGAAACTTCATTGTGGCATTTAATCACATTTTTGCATATTGTGTATAGCGTGTTGATTCGAACACTAATTCGTCTTTACTTGTGAAGACGGACACTAAAACAAGAAGCGTCGTATAGATTCCTTGTCCGGAGAGAGAGAGGCGACCGCATGAACTTTCCAAGAGAGAGGGGTGAACACACATTGGCGACCGGTATGAACGACAAAACAACAACAACGCGGCCCGCGACCTTTTGGTTGGTCGTCTTCATTCTCGGCTCGGCTCCTCTGGTCTGTCAGTACAATCCTTTCACCGGGCGAGAACTTGTTTCACTCGCCGTACTCATCACAACATACCTTACATTGCACATGCAGTTACTTATTAAATATCTTATTCACCCTACCCCTACCCACCTACCCTACACCTACCCCTACCTCCCCCTACCGCCCCCCCCCCCTTACACATGCATACATAATTTTCAGTATGACATTCACATCCCATGCCCCATTAGCCGGTGTGCATACATCAAGTGTATAACTTGAAACATTTTTTTTAATTTTCTTGATTAAATAATAATAATATACATAATTATTACGTCTAGAATTCGACAAGTCAGCTACAAATTGTTAACTGATGTGCGTAAGCATGTTTAATCTAATCTCAGTACTGGACTTGGCTCCTGTGATACCCTGGCTCAGTTGCCAGACATGTTCTCCAATGCGATGAAAGTAATTTATAAATCAGGAATAATTACAAACATTGTTAAACGGAGTGAGTACTTCTACAGGCAAATGACCCACGTTTGAGTCCGGGTCGGACCAAACGTATATTTCACCTGTTCTATCATCACAATTAAAAATGTAGCGTACCTTTAAAAAAAAAATCACTTCTTGCAATTAACTGAGTATGTCGTAAAATTATATATTTAAATAGTTTTCTCCACGTTGCATTCCAATTCACATGGCCTGCATGCTAAGAATAGAAACTATTGCAGTTTCTTCTACTACTAGGGATCCAATTATTAAAATAAACCGTTTTAAAAATGAGTAAAAGTGTGTTGTTCATATGTCGGCCACCTTGAAACCAGCCAACGTGTCACGCCCAGTCTAAGAATAGCTCAGCTCACACAATGTGCACATGCAGCAGGTAACAATCAGATCCCGTTGCGAGATTGTATGTGTATAATCCGTTGGTTCTCACGTTGCATTACGAGAACTGAATGAAACGTAGTAAGGAGCAGCGTACAAGTTTCTACCAACAGAAAAATATACACCACAATTTTGATTCTTCGCTTTAGTTACACTCGAAGTTTTTAATGGTGTCTTGGGTTTTGAGGTAAAATTTGTAGATACAACAACAAGTGTTTCCTGTGCAACAGTTGCATCCCGCAATGACCGCACACTTGTCACTCGGGCACAAAGGGAATTAATGGAGCCGTCAGACTCTTTTGTCCTTGCCCAACAGACGATAGACCACGAGACCATTCATTGTCCCATAGTGAGCTGAGCTCTGCATCGCGTCAAGCCTGGCCCGACTCAAACGAGGGACACATTTTATCGTCTCTAGCTCGTAGTGACCGGTACGTGCAAAGAAGGCTCCCGTACATATTGCAAATTGAATCAATCTTTTTGTCCTTGATCGTGGTCCTCCTGTTCACTTCTTCGATTTGCTAATTCGCTCTCGTTATTATATTCTCAATCTCGTTCATGCCGAACCTCTTTGCGACAAAAATTCATCTTTTTGAACGGAGAGTATAGAAATAATGCTCTTCTATCAATTTCCCTGCTTTTCCTTCCTACTATAGCGACGACCAACACTACACGTTATCAGTGGCGTAACTACAACTCCAGCCCCCCCCCCCCCCGAAAAAGTATTTACGGGCCCCCCATAGAAGTTTTATAATTTGCATTTTTTACACTTTTTTATTAGAGCATATTTTTTCTTTTAATTCAAAAGTTGATGATGGTGTATATACATAACTTAGAAATTATTTTTGGGCACCTTAGAGCGACGGGCCCCCCCGCGACCGCCACTGCACGTTATGCCTGTGAAGAATAATTCGTAACACAATCGCTGGTAGCGTGCATGCTTGCATTATGAATAAATAATATCGCTATAACCTTTTTAAAATGCATAACGGTAAGTGAATTAAGGAACGCATGCACATGTCACGCGGTAAACATGTGGACGTGGCGTGGTAGAACGTTTTGGCGAGGTTCGGTGTCAAGCCAAACAGATTACCTATACCACAACATTGGAAGCAAAGCAAGGTTAGGTGGAAAGTATGACTTGCAGGAGAGAGAGAGAGAGAGAGAGAGAGAGAGAGAGAGAGAGAGAGAGAGAGAGAGAGAGAGAGAGAGAGAGAGAGAGAGAGAGGGTCAAGTGTTGTCTGAGAGAATGTGGTTGTGTGGTTGTGTGGTTTTAGGGCGCGTCATTTGCGCCTTCAACATTTATTAGATATTTGAAACATATTCACATGATTTTAATTGAATAGTTTCAGGGTGCAACGAGAAAGTATCTCAGACACGAAGTGAATTTGTTTTCGTTCTTCGCTGGAAATCAATAACTATAATTTTGAACGCAATCAACAGGGAAGAGAAGGTTTTGATGGCCAATTATTCGACACCTATGGATACGGTTCACTATTTCTAGCACAACGATGGAAATGCACCGAAGTGCGTAATAGAGTTGCAGCAACGCAACTCTTCACATCTTTACGAACTAGCCGAGTCCAATTCGTCTATCTATACTTGAAACAGATCCACTAGGGATAATTTACGATCTTGGATTGGATACGTGAAAACTCTTAACACAGCGGGCGTGACTATAATGCGGTTCTACTATATGTGGAAGACCACCTTTGCGAATGCGTGAAAGAACGACAGAATCTGTTGGTTTCCATTAGAAGCGGCGTGCACGAAAGGGCAGGGGACGTGTGTGCGTGTGCTTCATTGTCGACAGAGTTCACGTTGCGTAGTGCGTAAACCCACACACGCATCAGCCAGCTTATACCAAGACGAGAGCGATACCGTTACGGTTGTAAATGTTTGAGTAGTTGGCGCCATTACGGCCAGGCTCAATTAACTTCAAACTCTACTTACTCGAGTGAAGTGAATGTAATGTGTACGTATATACATACGTACATTTAGGATTTTATAACAACATAACGTTTTATTTTTACACACCAGTCGGCCTCATTTTATCTTTGCTTGCTCTAAAGTAAATTAGTTTGTAAAGGAACACTCGCCGACATACATACATAAATCAAGGGTACTAAAGATATCTTCATAGTTTTGTGAGTTCCTGGTTTTGTTATCGTACGTACGTATCGCCTACTGACACTTTTAAATGCTGCAGATTCTAGGTGCAGAGGTTCTTCTTAAAATAAGCTTGGTAATTGGCATATCTTATTGGCTTCGCTAAACGCGTTCGTTCTAACTTTAGCGCAGGCTATAATTAAGTCTAGAACTTACAAACGCAATGTTCTTTATACTTTGAAATACGTAAGAGGTGTTGACAAAGCAGTTACCTTTACTATAATACACCCATTGGTTTATGACGGACAGTACATGTATGTAGGTATAGGAATCACTTTCCAAAATGCAGCAAGTTCCTAATGAAGATCTATCTTATTATGTACACGATGCACGATTTGTTTAAAATCTCCCCGGAAAATTAAATTTTGATTATTGACAAAATGTGAGCAGGTTTGAGGATTGGGAGCTCGCGAGAAATGAAGTTAGGTGGATTAAAGATTATCCCCCCCCCCCTTCTTAGCCCCCATTTCTCCCACTACGCCATGAGCCTGAGTATACTTCCTTGGAAATCCATGTGTGAATACATACATTAAAAAACGTACTTGTTTGGCATGAGATTATAGGGAATACCAGAAGGACACAATGTCTGCACACTAACTGGAAGGAAGGTCTCGGTCGTATCGTGTGGCCTCCTCGACTTCCCACGAAGGGGCGTATTTAATCGGAAACGGACGCCAACAAAAAACACATGTATCAATATTATACCAAAGAACTCCAACCATCCATCCATCGTGTGTTTGCAAAGAGGCCTCGAGCAGCGCGAGCGACGCGCGGCGTTACCGAGAACCAGGGTCCTATCGTCTTCGCCGTATCACGCGCGCGTCGAGCGCTCGCCATTTTTTTTAAAGTACACAATATAATATTATTATACACTTCGACGGAAATGCCGATTTATCAATTCGTTGTGCGGTCGATTAATGGGAAATCAAACTAACGTTTATCAACATCGCCGGCTGGAGATAAGCCCCCCGCCCCGCCCACTTTCTATAGGTTCTAGTCGAGTGTTTTTCCACGCTCGTGATAGGGGGTAATTAATTAGGTTAGCTCACCCGGCCGCAATGTCTAGACGTGCCAGCGGCCGCAGACACGTTATACATTTGTATGGTGATGTATACTGTACAGCCTTACAGGTGGAAATAATTAATTGCGAGCCTGGGCTATATATGAGATTGAGGTGGGCGCGATATCCAAGGTGGTATACGCAGGATTATGCGTAAGATACGAGATATACTCGCACTCGCACATATTCCTGTCCAGCTTTCTCATTGTCATCGTCCAACCTTGACTGGGATTTAGAGTTATATTTTATTTTACGGGGAGCAAATTGCCAGTTTACAGTTTAGTATAAGAATGTTTGAGACCTCTGGGGCAAAACTTTCCGGGAGACGAAATAAAAAGCCAAGAAAATGTAGTGTGATCAGTTTGCATCCTATATAGTACTACGATATGTTTTCCTTCTTTCATAGCTTTCTTCTTCTTCATAGGTGCTGACCTCTCCTTTGCGACCTGAACGTCCACCAACCCCTCAACTCAACCCCTTATGACGACCCCGGCGACGTGCGACGTGTTGATTCGGTGATGACCAAGTCCGTCGAGTAATCATCAACATCAACGTCGATCCCTCATATGTGAGTGACGAGAGACCTCCTAGCGGCCATAATATCTACTACAGCAACACGGCGGGAACCACCGCACACCCTAATTTCCGCACACATTTGACTTTCAAATGAAAGCGTCTTCGTCGACGTCGATAAGAGACCGACGTACACGGCATGATCGACCCTCGGATCGACCCCCTCGCGAATGTAATTACACGACGCAAAGGTTGCGTGCTGGCTGGCTGGCATCTTCTATGTCTGTCTGTCTGGCCGGTAACACAGCACACGGGACTGGTGGCGCCTCTGTGGGGGCTATTTATAGACGGCGAGCACCTTAAACAGCTGACTTGGACGCCTGTCTGTCACATACGCGTCGTATGGGCGACACTGTGGGCGTACAGGCGCGAGCACCTTAAACAGCTGACTTGGACGCCTGTCTGTCACCCACCGTACCTACGCGTCGTATGGGCGACACTGTGGGCGTACGGGCGCGAGCACCTTAAACAGCTGACTTGGACGCCTGTCTGTCACCTACGCGTCGTATGGGCGACACTGTGGGCGTATACTCGAGGCGCGAACCCCGCACTCCGGAGGGACTTTTCTCCAACTGCCTGGCCACTGTCTCGAGAACAACAACTCAAAGTGCCCCCAGATCACTACGAACCTTTCTTATTATGATTGCAAACTGGCAATAATTGCTCCCCGTAGATAAATATATAACTCGAAATCCCAGTCAAGGCTGGATAAATTAATGAATTGTTACATTCTTAAAAAAACCTATATACAATACATTTACAATGAAAGTACTACTGAGCCTAAAACGTCCTAAATTGTCTAATTTTATCAAAACCTAATCGATTGCCCATCCTTTTTTTTTTTTTTAGAATATCTGTACATCATGATAATATGCAGCCTCGCATCATTCCCAAATTTTGATATTGAACGAAATTTAAAAAAATAGTAGCAACAATCATAAAACGTTCTCTGCTTCCCAGTAGGGGGTGTGTATAGTAAGTACAAGCGATGGTCGTACCTATGTCTATTATTACATGTGGGTCACTTCATTACAGCGGCGTGACTAATGACTAATGACTGAGTTATGTGACGGGTGCTAACTGGGCAGGGCAGGGCCCCACCTGGGCTCGGTAACCTGAGATTTAGGGCAAGACAGACAGACAGATGTCTTGTCTTGTGTTGTGGATGGTGTATATTTAGTATCAGCTGGGGACGAGACGTTTGTTGTGGCCGAGGTTATTGAAAACGCCGAGCAAAATATATAGCTTACAGTTGTTAGTATTTTCGTTGTTTTCCTGTTTACTTCCTGAATCTTAGTTCCTTATTTATATGAATTACATTAGTTATAATCACATTGGTTATACTTCAGTAGTATTTGTTCCTCTATGATCACCATATTACAGTTTTAATTGGCACTGAAAAACTCCTTACAAAATGTTTGAAATGTCTGTTTTAAATCATGACTGATTAGTGTTTTGTGTCGGGGGTGAAGGGGGAGCAGCACAAAGCGTGACCATCATACATCGTCGCACCTACCCCAACATTCATACATCAATCTCTTCATACACATCATACTTTACACGAACCATTC
Source organism: Isoperla grammatica (assembly GCA_945910005.1). Taxonomy (NCBI): domain Eukaryota; kingdom Metazoa; phylum Arthropoda; class Insecta; order Plecoptera; family Perlodidae; genus Isoperla; species Isoperla grammatica. The sequence continues at coordinate 46,456,486 of OX246743.1, read as the reverse complement.
CAACACACACAATCAACTTCTTCGTTGTCTACCTTCAAACTGTACGTTGTACATTCTTGAGGAGAGCCATCCTCTTCTCGCGGTGTAAAGGAAATCTTCCTTTAGAAGTATAATGTTTGCTGACCGACTTCTAAACCAGGTTACTCAAGGGGGAGACGAAAGGAATATTTGCCTTGTTTTGTATCCCTACACAATATTTTGCTCCAATTTTGTTTTTGTGAAATCTCGGGGGAACGAATCAAAATATTTGTCTCTAGATTTCAATGTAAATCGTAGTGTTTGTTCATATGGATATGTGACAGCTGATGGTAGAGGGCATCCAATAACAAGATAATGGTAACTACTACGCGTTATGTTCGACGGTCAGTTGAGAAACATCTCGTGTTTGCTGGGATGTCTGTGCACATGCGCAGTAATAGTCACTGAACAACATGGACGGGGGTTCAAGCCCCGGTCTACGTCAGACCCGACATGACGACTGTACCCGCGTGTCGTCAACTGTCGCACAAGTAATGCCAGCTGCTCGTGCGGGCCAAACATGTCGCCAATATATGATACGCCGCATTCAACAGGTTGGTATAAAAATATATCTGGCAGGGTTCCTCGCGCGCAAAGTGTCTAGACAGAGCGACGAAGACAACCGCTAATACTTCACTATTTCCTCCACAGACAAATGAGAGCAGTTTCCAGCACCCTTGGTGCGATAGTTGTGTCCGTTGTTACGTCAGGAGAAAGGGGTTGTTGGCTGCTTTGTCCACGATTGAAAAGAGGTTTATAGGGGTGGAGTGGGGTGGGTTACGTCCGTACCAGGCTAATTGCTCTCTTATCTGATCTTCTAGTCAACAGCAATGAACCGAGGGAATACTAGATAATGTAACCTCCCCTACCTCCCTTCTCCCTCTTCCCATGGTAGAACGATCTTACTGGGCTATGCCCTCTTCCCAATCTACTCTACTCTAACCCCACCTCTACAACACTTTCCCATGGAGTAGAAACTTCCTACCGGAATTAGCAATATTGTACTGATTGTTGTGAAAGTGAAGGAAATTCGCACTTCTCTTGTAGAATTCAAGTGATGCCATCCTAAGTAAGGTAGATGTTACCTGTGATAATCTCTATCTTTGAACCACCTTTAAGTTCTAAAGTCGCTTTGCTTTTTAAATTTGTAAATATAATTATATTTAAAGAAATGAAAATATCACAACAATCACCATACAAAGATGACAATGCGAATCAAAGATATCCGACGAGAAACACTAGGCAAACATCCCTCTGTGTCATCAAACGTTCCCTCTAAAGGCTAAGCCGCGTGGGACGTATATATATATATATATACGTTGACGTCGTCATCAACCGGCGCCGTCGGGTCGCCAGACCTTTATCCACACGACTTTTATACTTACATTATACTTGAGTCACGCTTGACGCACGGTACGACACAACACAATGACGACGACGCCATTGTCACATGAATCATGCAACGTGCATCTATGTATAATAGCCGATATTCAATTCATTCATCATTCATAATCATACATACATTGACATTGAATAGGTATAGGTTTCATACGTGCGCAGTTGGGATGGTGCAAGAAATCATCATCATGCATATTAGTGATGACATCGGGTAGTAAATATTGCAGTCGGCTTCTGAGCCTTAGGAGTCGGGTAGGAGTCGACTCCTCGAATGACAAAAAAATAAAGTAAAAGCGATTAATTTTAACCAATGTTGCAATGCAACACCCTCGGCGGGCTGCGTGTGTTCCAGGCGGGAGCAAAAAAAGTGATTTGGCTTTATTGTTTTTTTATTACTGATTTGTAATATTAGGTGAATATTGGAATTTGGAAGGAAAGGGAAACAGAAAGGGTAACAGACCGCCAATACATGATACACTTACACACAGCAACCGATGTTTGAAGGAGTCGACTCCTAGAAAATGGAGTCGGGTACAAGAGGAGTCAGGCAGGAGTCGGGTACCCGAGTACCCGATGTAATCCCTAATGCGTATAATAGGTACCGAGTCTGGCCACTAGTGACTAGCTAAGGTGTGACAAAGTCGTGCGACTTCCTTATGTACACATCCATGTGGTGGAGATGTACTCGGGAAGAAGGAAGAATCTTAGTATGTTTGTACCAGAGGTTCTCCTCAGTTACAAGACCCCCTAAACTAACAGTACTCGGACATTCATTACCAAACTCTCCTACTATATCTATCCTACAACAGGGATTCATACACATATTATTATTATTATACATCCTTCATGGATCATTATCTACCTTAAACATGACTCAATTTTCTCTTAAATTTGTCCCAATTAATTAATCATTGCTATAATTATGTGATGATTTAGCTCGAATTAAGCTAATGAATTAGAAATTATTTGTATTTCTAATGTGAATGAATGTGTACGCTCTCTCCAATGTATAAACTCAACCAGTGAGCAAATCCATCTAATGGGATGCGTCCTCTTAACCGCAGATAGCTTATGGCGCGCATAAAACACTAATGGGAAGTGTCCTCTTAACCGCAGACAGCTTATGGTCTTATGGCTCGCATAAAACACTGATTGGAAGTGACGGACAAGACTCTCTGCTATAAAATGCATTTGACGCAGTCTGTCTGTCTATCTGTCTGTCTATACGTTTTACACCTCGGAGGTCCACTTTACTATATAGCGCTATTACAAGTGCTGCATTGCGACGTCTCGAGCACTTTCAGCTTGCGACATCCAATTACTACAATCACGTATGTCACGAGGGGCCAGTACACTCAGACACTCAGACACTCAGACACTCTACATTCTACACTCTGCCCTCTACACTCTACACACAACCGTCGTACTAACGAAGCAAGTCTGAGAGAGACGAGGCATGGATGGTATTGACAACCAGGGGACGATTCTAACTCGATAAATTTATGTTTAAAAAAAAAAAATGGATGTCTTGAGAACGCTTCAAAATATTGAAAAAGCCGATTGTGAATAAATACATATCCCGGCAGGAAGCCTTCACAACTTGTAAAGTGTAAAATATTGCTTGAAAACGTTTGTTTGGTGGCTAAAATAGCGTAGGGTGACGTAACATGACATCGTTGCTAGTGACGTCACGTCAGTTAACGCCAACCCTGAGCAGAGTGTTTAGTTTAATTGTTTCAATGTTTATACAGTATACACGCCCACCAACATATTATAACAGTGGCAAATAAAACAAAAACAAAAAGCGCGCGCTTCCCGTGTCGACATCCAGTGACGTCACTAATTCGGTGGTCACGGGGGAGGTCAACGCAGAAGAGTGATTTCCGCTGTTCTCATAATGTACGTACGTACTCGGTACTCTCACACACATAGGCTACATAGGCTACACACACTGAACTGAATGAATGGATGAATGAATGAATCAACGAACGAACGAAAGTCCCACGGGAAAGTAAAGTAAATCTCTGTTGTTGTTGTTTAGCGTGGAACGGATGCTTGTCGACCAATCACAGCACGCGATCTGTATCGTATCGTTGTTGTAAGAGAAGAGGGCCTTCATTTCACATCGTCAACTGCGCGCCAAACATGCAGGCATACACCGACCTACCGCCACAGTAGCGCGCAGGTTCGTGTCCCGCCGCCGACAATAACACTCGAGGTGTATCTTCGTTCTTGACCAAAAATCATTTTCTTAAAAAAGAAATACGTTACTTAACGGTAGTTTTTGACGTTCTCAAATTGTAATTATTGCTACATTTCCTTGAAATGTATTATGCTATAGAGAGGATAAAGTGTAGTACACACTAAAGTAAACTATCAACTACTGTATAGAGGTCAGGCACACTACAGCCTGGGTGGCGTAAATGGGGCCCAGGCCCAGTAGACCCTGCCATGGCGCGTACGGCGTACGCCAAAGATAATACATTAACACTATACAATACGGACAGAACACTTTGAATGTACGAGTGTTAAATCAATATTGGTGCTTTATACGTTTCATATTTTACCAACAACGAAGATCGAGTGGAGTGGATGATTATGAAGACATCCACGTCCGAGCCGGGATTCGAACCCACAACGTAGAGACAACGGTGTGGTTCAGACCGCGGCCAACATTCAAGAGACTAGAAAATGTGATAATATCCCTATTGAAAATCAGTTCGTATACACGACTAAATATGCTATAAATTAACATTTTTTTTAAATTTTAAATCCCAAACGTATGTAAGCACTTGCAGACACACCTATACATAGTGTGCGAGCCAATTTATAAGTTGGAAACATATTATAGTTGCTCGTAGACGCGCTGTCTGGGCAGCAATCTATTAGTATGATCAGATATTGAACGCAAGCCATTTCCCTGTCTGCGACTTACGAGCAGTGGCGTGCCGACCTATCAAATTTTGGGGCCAGGCATCGATTACCCCCCCCAGCAAACCATCCCGACGCTCACAGAGGGTTCTGCACGCCACTACTTGCGAGAGCCAAAACTGAGTTATTTGTATACTATAGCGAACAAAAAAAAATAGGCTATACAAAAAAATCGAATTACGAAACGGCCAGTTTCTTTTTCAGTTCAGACAAATATGTTAACTCGGTCACGTGTTGAAAAGATTTATTTCTGGCAAAAGAATAATCCTAGTCACGAGAGATTTTTTCAAATTTGGCAGTCGGCCGCGCGGCAGTGGACGTAACGGAATCCGTCCGGCCAAGCGTGACGTCACAGCCGTCACGTCCGTCAACCAGATCTGGGTTAGCCTCGTCTGTTTAGACGGAATGTCAACACGGCGAAAATAAAGTCAGCTAAATGGGGTGAGCGCTGGCAGACTTGTAGAATGACTGACTATTGTACAACAGATGGACAAGTGTCAGGACAGCTTCCATGTCGTTGTCGTTACCCACATTTAATTAATATAGCTTTGTACTCTCGCCGACATCAAAGATCGGACGTAACTTATCATTGCACTCTAGTCACTTGGCCCGCTGCAATCATGCTATTATTTTTCGGCTCAATCTAATTTAAGAATCAACAGACAATATAAATAAGTTGACGGACGAGAAACAACGACCAGTAACCACAGGGGATAATAAATGAGTGCACAAGAGTTGTTGGAGTAAATACGTGTTCTCACATATATATCCTTGATTTGATTTACTATGTCGCATACTGTACGTCTAATGCACTCGACGCAATAGCTCTTAGAGACAGTATTTTACAATATGTCTAAAGGGAACGTGGAAATAAGCTTGGCATAAATTACTGGCTGAGCTAAAGGCGCTCGACTTTTAGTGAACAGGCTAATTTCAAGTCTAGAACTGCTAGATTCACATAACCAGGAACTCACGAGCTAACGCGAGGAGATGTTGATAAACAAGATATCTTTACTATCCTATGTCGGCAAGTGTAGGGGAGTTCTTTAGATGTTGATAAAGAAGATATCTTTACTACCCCTTGTGGGCATGTGTAGGGGAGTTCTTTAGCGACGACCTCCCCAAGTAGTGCGTTGATATTATAAAAATACCACGTGCCACGTGAGCTTCACGTGTGCGTAGGATCGACCCTCGACGCTGATTGGCCGACAGTCTTGTGTGTTGTTTTAACCGTGGGAGTCGGTTCGTTTCGCGTTTCCTATCCTACATTACACGCGAGGTGTCAAACAATCCCACTCCCACACTCTATTAACATAGAGCACTCTCGTTTCTGCTGCACTGCACTCACTCCGACTATAACTATACCGTGTGTACAATCTCATTGCAGCACTTGCAGGACGGCCCCGATATTAATGGAATCGCGCGAAATTATCGTTTTCAAGAAAAAATTACAAAATTCAACAAACACTCAATTACCAGTTTCAGATTCATTCCAATAAGTAAACGACTTCTGCTACAAACCCAGATTGCTCTTTATTGATATCCAAGAGGTTCATTTCTGGCAGAAATTTAGTGACTGTTCAGTGTTGACTTAATTCTGAAACTGTGTTGACTGTTTGTTGATTCTGGAAGACATGTAAACGTGAATTGTACCAATTTGGTTCCTTATGCAGTAAGACTATGGAAATTGGAAAACACATGTCTAATATATTATAAAAGGGTTTGTATCCACACTTATGAATGCAAACAACTCAACTCTAGTTCGATGCATGCACGAGAATCTCTTCGACTACCGCGCCGGGTAAAAACTAGGCAATAAAACCTGCACGAAAGAAACACAACGGGTGACCTTACAGTCGGATAGAACACAAAAGAACATTACATTACACGCCGTACGTAGTATAGTAAAACACACAATATATAGTACAATCACAATAAGGTGGGTACAACCGCACGTGGAGTTGACTTCCGCAAACAATGATGGCGGTGCAAAACAAGATAGTAACATTGTTCACTTAATTAATATTGCAACAATCATGACGAGTGATGATCAAATAGGTCAACTGTTGGCATAAGAAGAAAAAGAAGAAGATTGTTGACCGTGGGGTTTTCGCGGCCCGAAATCAATAAACAATCGACGAGCGTTATACGACCCCAGCCCAGAGTCGACTACACCTAAAATTGTATTAAAACAAGTACTGTATATTGTATTTGTAGACTTGTGTCGAAACCCAATTACTGTATATGTTTAGTCATTATTGTAAAACAAGAAAATAAACTATACATTTTGGTGCATGTTTGTAGGCTACATAGATAGCTTTTACACAAGGTAAGTAATTTAGTTGAACACTTTTCGTGGTGGTCCAAGTGTTGGCTCGACATAACATATTTACTCGGGGCCAGCAAGACTGGAACTGTTGGAATAACCGTCAGCATCAAAATAGAATGCAGTTTCATAAAATAAAATAAATAAATAAATTCGTATTTATAGTCTACCCACTTAGTTACAAGAACTGATTTTCAGTGGGGGGCATTTAAATACAATTTATTAGACTAAGTGCTCCGTTTCGTTGCTAGGCGGCCCCAAAGTCACCGTTAACAATGTACACCATTGTCATATAGATATAGATTAAAGTCAAGTTCCAAAGTTAAAAAAAAAACTACCCGAACGGGGAATCGAACCATAACCTTCTGCCTCATATGTGCAAAATTATTTTAAAATTTCTCAATTCCAATTAAGGATTTCTTTTGCAGTTCATTGTAATTTGAATTAAAGGAAGACAAGTGTACAGTATTTCCCCTTTAATACAAATTCCATCGACCTAAACATCCCAATATTAATTAATATAACATTGAACAAAGCCTTATCGCAGACCCTTATGCAGGGACTTCATCATGCCGTATTTAATCCCTGTTTTTAAATGTTTAAAATCGATAAGTTGGAGGTAATATTATCCTAATGTCATTTCTTTGACTGTTTTTATCAAAGGGGCGGTCCAGTCTAGACCAAAATAAAACTTATAAAACTCTTTTTTTTTTTTTTTTTTAAGTTTTCAGTTAATTGTAATGATTTATATCCTGCGACAAGGGCACGTTTTAAAAGAAAACAAACTATGAATAATAGAGCATGATGGGCACAAAACAAAGAAACGTTTGGCTTTGTTACTTTGTACAAAGGAAAACTAATTCTCCTTGGATATCAAAGGTGTATGTTTTCCTTCACATATATCTTGCTAAGCATTTTTTTTTGTATTTTGGCCTCTGTTCAAAATATTACAAAGCAACGTCCATACGTAACTTTTTTACGCTCTTGTCAATGACAAGTAGGCCTATAATTAACAAGGCGTTCCCTTTATTTCATTGTGAAGTAAGATAAGTGAGTAAGAATCTATTATAAAATGATCTGTTATTAAAAGGGCAAAATATGTTCTACGGGTCAAAAGTGTTTACTGCGCATAAACAGAACGAGTGGGCCGATACAGCATGAATGTCTACCACTCTCTGACCTCGTGTCAAAAGTCACACAAAAAGGTGAGACTAACTTTGAGACTTTACTTTGGCAATATGACTGACTACTGGTGTATAATATAATATAATATGTTGTATTATATAGTTTAGTAGTGGTAGCTGCAAGTGCATGGCCGCATTATACTGTATCCAGATTCCAGGAAAGTATTAAATTTGCACAAATATTAAAATAATGACGTAAGGGATCTTATTGGCCCAATGGTCAATGTAACGACTATAACAAAGAATGGGCATGGCTAGTACTACAATTGCCTTTTTAGTTGGTTCTTCTAGAAATTATTAACAGCGCAAGTCATGACATATTGACATGGCATATTAGGTACCAATCATATTGTCGTATTGGTCACTAATGTCAATGTAAGGTGCTGGCTGATACCAACCACTAATGTCCAAGTAAAACACACAAGTTATCAACGCTAGACGTAAACAACGCATCTTGAACGAGATCGTTATGAATATTGTCATAGCTCGGAGGCACAGACAATAACAAGAGGGCATTCCCCCCAGCCAGACCAACCAGAGTAAGTTATTTCTGTGCACATCTCACGACCGTATGGGGCCACGTGCACGCTGGCTGAGTTATTTGTGAAGAGTTGATGAACTACGTCATAACGGCTGTTCTATGAATGAAAGCCTCCAGTGAGGAGAGCGGTTCCCACGATGCTAGTCGACGTATTTGGGTTGGTCTGGCATGGAATGCCGCTACAGGTTCAGCGAAGAATGTGTCTGGTACGGATGGTAGAAGAAGAGGCGAAAGAAACTGAAGGCCGGCCAATGGCCAGTCGACAACCCTATCGTGTAGTTTATTGCACTCTTCAAGCTCTCTGCATACCATCGCGTGCAATGCATGCAACCAGAACTATACGGAGATGTTCACTGTACTCCAGTCAAGGTCAAGAGAAGGCCATTATGACAAACACACCGTTATGGCTTGGTGACTACCCTAATAGTCACATGTAAATAAACCCTTGCGGGAGGGTAGTAACCTCTCCCGACATGTGTTGATATATCGACAGCTAGTCTCACGTGTCGTGAACTTCCCACTGACAGCTAATGTCACTTTACGTGGGGGTTGGGCCGAGGCGTGAAGGCGTAACCGCTACTAGATTAGTTCTAGCTTATTTCTGGACTTGCTTACACTTTCAACAACCGAAGCGAAATATAGCCTTGAGCTGAACTCTTCCTAAGGTGTGCTGAGGTCAGTTGGTTGACCAAGATGACAAAATGAATAATCTAGAAAAAGTGGAGGGACGAACCCGAGTTTGATGTTTGGTGTTTGGATCTAGAGCCTAGCATAGTAAATTGAAGGAATGTTTTAATGTTATGTTGTGATGTGACTAACGTCTAAAGATACCTAACTGACAATCTAAGCAACACCTAGCCTAGGCCTACATTTATATCATTAAATTTATCTAGGTTTCACAAAATATTTGCAAATCCAGGCCACTGAAAAAGTTGATAGCATCCCAATGGAATACTGTCAAAAAATGATGTCAATGGTCAACAAAGCAAGGGAACTTACCACCAATCCAGAGGTGTCGCTCATGCTTCAATATTTATATTAATTACCTAGAAACAGACAATTTTATTCTTGAAATACAATCACAGCTAAACAAAATACAATCAAGGCTGTCGCCATATTGGCTTACACTGCCATCTGGGAACAGAACATGCAACTTAACAATGTTTAAAAAGTTCATGAGGTCGCCGCGTGTGGCAGCACTTAGACGTACACCAACTCGGTCGATAATAATGTCGATTGAAAAGTATTTCATTCCAAGAAGCGACCAGCGCCATCTACCCGCCATTTTTTGAACACTCTTAAAATTGAAGTATTTTGTCTGGTCCCGGGAAAAAAATAGGACCGGAGTGACTCTGCTAGTCGTAAGAGGCGACGAAAGGAGACCCTGTCCCTTTCCCCCAACACTGAAGATTCCTCCTCCCTTGCTGTATTTCCTTTATTACGACCCCCGCGATCTGCAATGGATCTCATTCGGACATGTGGCTGTTTTCATATATCACGTACCCATTCATCGTCTCGATTAGCCAAAGTTGCTAAAATACGGGACTAAAACCCAAATATAATCATCGACTGGTATTTGCTGATTGAAGTATTTGTCTCTCTAGTATTTGGGAGTTTGACGGTACATGACACGTTGTTTGAGTAGGCCTAATTACATTGAAACATACACAGACAGATACAGATACACAGGGAGACTTCAGATACATTTGAAATATTATACAATAATCGAACTAAGCACGAGTTAATGTACACCTTTTACGAGACTGAATAAAATACCCGTTGTCATTCTTTTTATCGGAACAAAACATCTCATTAGCATCACACAGGAACCAACCTTAGATTACATTTAGCTACATTATATTTATGATTAGGGGGGGGGGGGGGGGTTGGTAGTGGATATATCGTAACAAGAGACTATCACTAATATCACTTATTATTGAGTCTAGGTAGTAAGTCTGGGCATAGTGTACGAGTCAAAGTTGAGAGAAGGTAGTGTAGACTGTAGATTGTATATTTAAATTATGATTATAAACTTTATGAGTTAGTGCGAGGGTCTAGGCTAATGTGTAATCTTTGCTATTTGTACACCTACTAATGCAGAGTTTTATTTAATTATGAACTTTGCCCGGCTATTGTAATAAATATATAACCAAATAAATTACATCAAAGGTGGGAAGCCAACGGTTTAGCCGCGGTCGCTAAGCCGGTTCCCATACGAACTCAGAAGTTTAACAACCTCGGGCTAGGTCAGGAGGTGGTTGGATGACCACTCTCTTCTGAAACACTAGTAACCGTTGGTTAGAGAGTATTGAAGGGTTCAAAAGCTTGTGTAACAGAACAGCTTCGTTCTTCTCGTCAACTGCTCGGCAGTCCAGGTTAGTGGAGGAACGTATATGACTGGTCAAAGTTACACCATCCTTTCGGACGGGACGTAAAGCTGATGGTCCCCTTGGTACTTTTCGACAGGAGTAGGCTTTGTGCCGGTACCAGGCTTCCCCTCCTCCCTTCCTCATTATCATTCATCAATCATCACTCATCAGGCTAAAGAGGGCATTGTACCCTACACTGGCCTTAATTACAATAAAATAAATAAATAAATCAAAGGTGGCTAAATGTCACTCATTTAGGGTCATTTAGGTTTACAAAAAACTTAGCATGTCATCATCTCCAGAAAATATCTGTGTGTAGGATGACAATTGACAAAGCAATAAGGAACATGATTACATTGTATTGTAACGTACGCACAACGCAGTCAACGGTTTAGCCGGTACGAACACTGAAGTTAAGCAACATAGGGCAGGAGTAGGATAGGTGACCGCATACCCTCCACACTCCAATCACCGTAGATTAGAACAGATTGGAATGTTCGAAAGCTTGCAACAGATTCGTTCTTCTCGTCATGTGTGCCCAGCAGTCCACATTAGTGGATGCGTCGTACGAAACAAGCCTTTCTCTCTTCCTTTGATCGTAGTCAGTTATCAATCATTATATATATTCTATTTTCACTAGTGATAATATATTTACGCGGGGAAATGAATTCAAATTTAGTTTACAAAACGTTGTACAGACTGCGCCCTAACCGTTAGTTACAGCTTGTCGCCACTAGATGGGGACTCAGTTCAGTCTAGTTTTTAATTTATGAAAAATTAAAGAAATGGGTGTAGGTGTAATGGCTGCCTGCTTACTTCAAGTGTGACAGTTTACTGTATTGTTTATCATTTTATTAATCAATGACTTTGTGCCGTTTTATTACATTCAGAGCCGAATTATATTCATACTGTGAGTATAACATTACAGTAGTTGCTCAGGCAAGCTGTCAAAAACGTGTCTGGGATGATAATCAAACTCGGTCCACAACCTCCACGCCTAGGCCTAGGCTAGGCTACCTAGCCTACCTGATCTTACCGAATAGGCCTATCCATAGACATATTCCTTAATATCGGCGGTTTAAAATAAAGTACGTCGTTGCTTAGTGCCATGTTGTTGTATCATACAACTCATTGAATTGGCATAAACAACTTTGTGTGGACGTTTCAAATAATTGTCAACACTTTGTGTTTAACCTAGCCTAGCCTAGGCCCTAGGTCTTCCTAGGCTAGGCCTAGCCCTAGCCCTAGGTTCCTAGCCCAGGCCTGGACATTTTAGGACTAAAGTCACACTACGCTATCAGTATTTAAGGTTGGGAGCATGTATTAATGAGTAATGTCCACGATTAGGTCTCAATAACGAGGACAGTCTCAGCTTGACAAAGGTTTTGTGTCGCAGATTTCTAGAGCAGATAGCCTATAAATAATCCTAGCACAAGCAGGCCTACAAGGCGAAACGTCAAGGATCAAAGGGTTGAGGTATATTTTGTGGGCTGACTGCTGATTGATGTGGCACTTGGCATGTTTACTTTCAAGAAAAATTGATGTGTTAAAGTTATGATGCATGGCATGAATTGGAGGGAACAGTTCCTTGGTTTTCTAGACAAACCATAGACATTCCTATTTGTTCATGTTGGAAACGTTCCAGTAGTGTAATATAGATTTAGTCTCTGTTGTTCCTGTGAGATGGCAGCAGCAGGTCTATCTGAATGTGTGATCACTCGGTATGCGTAGCAGTGTTTCTGGGCTATCTATGTGTATCATTCACTCTTTGTTCATTCCTTGTTCTGTCATTTGTCATTGTCATATTTTCACCTACTCGTTGTGAATGTGAATCCTGGCTCTGTGACCGTGACTTGAGTCTAATAGTCACACAATTTAGTGTATGCACTTACGCACTTGCATAGGGTTAGTCCTAGTGCGGTAAAGCAGCGCACTACTTGTAACGGTACTTTTTTGGGTAGCAAGACTGGTAGCGTGGTATATTGAAAATGCGGTTAGTAGCGAGTAGTTGTAACGAAAAAACGCCGTTACTCTATTTTTGCAATACAAATAAACGTTTGGTTTGGGATGACGACTGTCATTGCCCTTCTTGCTGTAATGACTCATATTCCCATGGCCAACTCCCCAGCATTGAGTTTGTTGTTGTACCCTGTGAGCTGTGATATGAGTATGACCATTAGCCTTTACCGGTACTTTATTTATACCCAATGATACTGTACAGTGCAGTTGTAAGTAAGTAAGTAAGTAAGTAAGTAAGTAAGTAAGTAAGTAGGTAAGTAAATAGATAGGCTTCATTTTATTTATAGTCGATCCACTTGGTCACAAGAACTGATTGTCATTGAGGTATGTTTATTTATACTATTTATTATGTGCTTTGTTGCTCTGACTGCTCAACAGTCACCGTTTGCATATCACCAGTACGTAGCCCATTGATAGATTAAAGTCAAGGGGCAAAGTTAAAAAACCCATGCCTGATGTGGGATTTGAACCCTAGACCTACTGCATTGGTAGCAGGAACAAACCCACTAGACCAACCTCCACTGTTTCAGGAAAAGAATTTATGAATATATAGCTGCACACACAAAGAACTGGTTATAGAATTCCTGTACAAATAAACACCTAAGTTACCAAAAATATCCCGATGAATTGGGCTAGATCATTTAATTTTTAAAAAAATCACAATTTATTTAAGGTAATGCTGGAATCTAGGGCATTTATCAATCATGGTGTAGGCAGGTTGGCCTACCTGTAATACAGCAGTGTTTTACAAGCAGGTCACTACGCAGTTGGATAATATGCTAATGAATGCACCGTCTATAGTGCTTTTTGTAGGGTAGGGTTTCAATCACAACTTTCTGGGTTTAGGTATCCGTGTGGCCGGTTCGATAGCACCTACGTACACCCAGGATGGGGCTTTGCGGGGTGTATTGATAGTTACTATAGCCCGCTCAGACCCCACGTCCACGTTTGAGGACACCCGTCTGTGGATTGTCTCACAGTCAAATGGGACAATTGTTCTCATTGGCCACTGCTTAGAAAATTAAATGTTTTCATGTAAAACATTGCATTTTTCGTCTCATTATGGCGGATGGTACCCAAGTTATGAGAGACATATCAACATTCATTCTTGCAAGAGAATTAAGACATACGGATGCCCCGGAAGTTGATTATTTTGTAAGTTTCCGAAGACAAAAGACAAAAATATGAATATGTGTAAAATTTAGGAAAAAGTAAATGGTACTTCTGTGACAATATATTTTGGTCTCAAATTTTAGTTAGACCTATGTACATGCAATCCAAAATTTCTCATAAATTCTAAAAAAAAACATGCATGCTATAATCTTTATATTGAAAAATCTTTTATCTTATAAAAAATATCACAGAATTAATTACGAATGGTTTTGGTAAATGTGACAATATGCTTCAGTGCGTAAGCCCCCCCCCCCCCCCCCCCCCTTGTGTGGTTGAAATAATTACTGGTAATCGATAAGGTTCATAAATTACATAAACAAAAAAACAAAATCTTGCATTAAATTGTCGAATATTTTATTCTTGAAATACGAAAATGATTTACAAGCTCTTATACCCCGTGCGTAGTGTCTTTACTGTTCCCAATCAAGTGCTTGAATCAGTGGCGGAACGCTGTACGGAAACGGCACCCCAGTACACCACTGGACACGTGACAGTCGACGGAGACTACGATAGCATGTGTGAGACCACGATTACAGCGTCTTTGCATTCGTCTGGTCGGTCGGCATCCTTGAAATGGGATTATACACCCGTTGATTTATAAATCGTCTTCATTTTTAAATTGCGCACATTAACAGTAACTTGTACCGTGTGGTCGTCGTACTCAGATAATTGGCAACCGTGTTGAAAAACAGTCTTGTGTACTGGGTAGGTGCGTCCGTCTTATTTTTGTAGCGAGTAATGGAGGAAAGTGGAGTGTCCACAAATATATCTACGCGCGAGACCACCATTAGCAGAGACGCACTCGGTGACCGATGGATTTGACACCGCGGGGTGACCGTAGCCCAACACCACTTACACCTTCACACCTAACGTAACGAGGATTGTAAACAGAGTTTTTCGTAATTATCACGACGTTAAAAGAAAGATTACCCTTGCCAACACAATATGTTAGGCTCCCTCGTTTTTCTCGTAAGTAATGAAAATAATCTCACAGATAAAATGGATCTTGGAAGATGTAAGTCCTAAGCGTTTGCCTCCTAGAGGCGTAGGTTTGAATATCTACCTCATAAGACATATTGTTTTGAACCTTCCTTTTTACACGATGCCACTCGGAAACGTTTCCATAGAAGTGCGTCCGATGGTGATGGTGGAGCTTTGATTCAAATGGTGGAGCTTCTCCGCCACACGTGTGCTCCACCATAGAAGCGCATCCAAGGGGCGTCGTGTGAAGGGTTGCCCCTTAATCCATCACCACCATCATCGTCTCGAATAGCTAGATAGCTATAGCAGAATCATTATAATCTTGGAGTCAAGGGTGTATTACGATCCTCGGAGGAGGGTAGGGTACATTCTAAGCAGCATGGGTGTGAAATAGTCATTCATAAACGGTGGCTGTGTATGTGTATGTGTGTGTGTGTGTGTATATCGGTCCGGATGTGGGTCAGCTGATCGTTTAGTTAGTGTTTAGCCTTGCGCGCGCGCGTGTTTGTTTATTTAACCTTCGCGTATCGGGATGTGCGATGCGTGTGTTTGATGTAAACCTCGGGGTGGCTCTTCTTGTCTGGTCTGTTTGTGGCTAGTGCAAATAAACTCTACTGCCGTCGGGCTAGCTCGCCTGGAGCGTGTTTGATTGCGCGCTCGCTCCAGCCTCGGCGCTGGAACACAGGAGAGTGGAAATAAACTCTACCGCCGTAGGGCTATAGCTCGCCTGGAGCGTGTTTGATTGCGCGCTCGCTCCAGCCTCAGCGCTGGAACACAGGAGAGTGCAAATAAACTCTACCGTCGCCTGGAGCGTGTTTGATTGCGCGCTCGCTCCAGCCTCAGCGCTGGAACACAGGCGAGTGCAAATAAACTCTACCGCCGTCGGGCTATAGCTCGCCTGGAGCGTGTTTGATTGCGCGCTCGCTCCAGCCTAGACTCCAGCCGAGCAGCGCTGGAACACAGCCCCGACATGATAGTGACTATGAACACTCCTCTCTTCTCATTGGTTGGGAGTGACGGTTCTTGCCACTGATCGGCTGTGAGTCAGGGGGTGTTTGGAGAAAAGGGACAAGGGACAAACAGGACGTAAAGGGTAGGGAAAGGGAGATGAGAGGACCGTGATAGAATTATACAAAGGTTCCTAGATGGTTTTTAATATGGTCCATTGGGTATGATTGGGTATCTAGGACCAGGAGGTGTGCAATGCCGTGTGTGCAATCCGCCATGTGTGCAAACCGCACCCACACAGTTGTTTTGCCGGAACACCAAGTTGTTCTTCTGGTATTGTGTAATATTCTCCCTTTAAATTTAGCCCGAGTGAGTGTTCTCGAAGCCGCTGACAACACACACTTGGGACGAGGTTTTCGTTACACTCCGCGTCCTATTGACACTTTATCGTCGGGGGCCGAGTTGTGGTACGGCCAAGGGAACACAATGTCACGTGGGATCCAGTAACCAACGAGCTATGTCAACTTCCAACCGCCCTTACCATTCAGTTCACTTCGCAGTCCAATCTCTCGGTGGTCTAATGTCCACCCCCGTCTCGGACACACATTACCCGCGCGGTACACACAATAAGCGACATCTCTGTTTACGTCAAGGTGATGCCGGTGATGATGATGATGATGTGATGACAAGACTGTGCGTCTTGTATTCTGACGACGATGTTAAACGATACGATGACGATGATGCGTGACTGGGACTATGAAGATGATGATGATTGATGATAATGATAATGACGACGATGATGATGATGATGATGATGATGATGATGATGATGATGATGATGATGATGATGATGATGAAGCGTGATTATGAAAATGAATGCCAAAGCCAGGACTCGTAACTGGAACGCGGAGGCCGCGATGATCGACCGCGGCCAACTACGCCGGCAACTTTTCACGTCAAGAGTAACCATTGATCTTACTGAACAGCTGTTTCAGATATTATGTCCATCGCGATTATGCCCCATAATGTTATGATGATTATATGGATGTACGTATTACCCATCAAGTCGAGAGCACGAGTATTTATTTTAGTGGGTTGTAATGCCAATGCTTTTCATAATACAAAGTAAAAGTACTCAACATAACCTACCATTCTTACATTATACAACTTACGATTATCTATAGCTTTGTTCGTTTGTCCTGTGATCACTACTCCAGGAGTACGGTATTACGAAAACCCCGTTTTTCTGTCCTGGAGTAAGTGTGATGGGAGTAGCTGCGACAAGTTCTTTTGTCCAGTGGTAACTTACTACAACTGTGATTGGAGTAAGGTTTTTACACCTGCTTCCCGAGTAGGAGTAGGAGGAACAACTGAAACGATCACAACTGTGACAACTCTGTTTTTTTGTCCAAGTGGGAGTAACTGTGATTTCTACTCCCATATCCGTTATAATGACATATTTCCGGATTACTCCTGGCGTAAAATACTCCTGTTGAGGCAGGACAAACGAACAAACCTTATGGTTTACTAGATTACAGATCGTTACCGATTACCGGTGACTGGGATCTACTTATTTGCTTATGAATCTAGTTGCATCACTTCTTGGACTGAAGATAATCTTTACGTTGTGTTTATAAGAGGCACGCATTGTATCTTGCAGATATAATGAGTGACGTTGGCTGTGCTGCTCAGATAATCGTTCTTTGTAACCACGTGACTGTGAATCAGTGATGTTAGAGAGATCTGGGTTTCCTCTTAACTGTGGTATTTGTGAACACGATTACGTACGTACGTACATTGTTATATATTTTAGGATTGAAACCTGCGTTACGCCGACTGACTCTGTAAAGTTTTTCCTAGAAGCGTATATATATATAATAAAAGATCCGTCGTTTATCCCGCTGCTGCTGCTGCCGTGCACGTGGGCTATTTTTAACCGGCCGATTAGCCAATCGCTATTTCAATCTAAACGTCCAGCTATTTGCGCGGGTGGGCGTGGTCCCTTACACAGGACAGGGGCGACCCGACCCGGCGCTAATGCTAAACACTTGCGATGTACACATCCACCCTCCGAGGTTATAAGTTCAAGTATTTGCTGTTTTAAGACGTTCTCCATAGCTAGATCATATTATGACGTCGGCCGAATCAGAATCTTATCTCACACGCCGGGTTCGTCATAAGGGGGGGGGGGGGGGGGGGGGGTGATGGGTTTGGAGGGATTGGTGGACATTTGGATCGCAAAGAGGGCCAGCAAATATGATGAATAAGTGAGAAAGTACGTACGGTAGAGTAAAAATGATGAAAGCTACGTGAGAATCTTTGGTGAGATGAATACAGGAATGACAAAAGAGATAAACGAGAGCCCCACCCTTTGCAGTCACCGGTCACCCCTCCTCCTTGACCGGTAAACCCTCCAAGTGAAGATACCTTCTTTTATCGACACCTCTTCCAAATCAAAGAGTGGAATTGTTGTTGAATTTACCCTTTATCGTTTGATTACAGCTGTATCCGGGGTCGTGAGGTGGTTGAACATGGAGACCTCGTTTTGATGTTGGCTGCTCGTTTAGGAGGGTAAGTGTTTGAACGGAACCTCCCCATATGACGTCTCTCGCTGCATTTAGACCGACGAGCCCTGCAGCTCAGCCAGCTCGTCGTCATCTTTGACCTCGAGCTCTGACTGAGGAGCATGGCTTGGTTCTAGCCATGCACACGTCATCATTGGCCTCGAGCTCTGACTGAGGAGCATGGCTTGGTTCTAGCCATGCACACGTCATCATTGTCCTCGAGCTCTGACTGAGGAGCTGGGCTTGGTTCTAGCCATGCACACGTCATCATTGGCCTCGAGCTCTGACTGAGGAGCATGGCTTGGTTCTAGCCATGCACACGTCATCATTGGCCTTGAGCTCTGACTGAGGAGCATGGCTTGGTTCTAGCCATGCACACGTCATCATTGGCCTCGAGCTCTGACTGAGGAGCATGGCTTGGTTCTAGCCATGCACACGTCATCATTGGCCTCGAGCTCTGACTGAGGAGCTGGGCTTGGTTCTAGCCATGCACACGTCATCATTGGCCTCGAGCTCTGACTGAGGAGCATGGCTTGGTTCTAGCCAACACATATATACTTGTCCCAAGACTACCTTACATATGCTTTCGTCACAGGCGACGGGTTCGTATAGTCAATCAGCGATCGGTATGTGCGCAGGTGTGTCTCGGGCGGTTCGCTGATTGGCTATGAGTGCCTCGCCTGTGACGAAAGCACCAAGTATACTAGCCCCGACGTAACTATATAGTCTCATGCACACGTCATCATTGCGCGGTGTTAATAGTGAGTGATACTATAGATCCCTCACGAACGTGTGTAAGTTCCATTTACATATGTGCGCATGCGCATTCACGACTCATCTTGTTTAATTAAGTTTTTAAGAAAATTCATGTTTTTCCACATCGTCGTGTTTTACACGTCAAAATGTCTCTCGGGATTTTTAATAGACTCGGTTTTTGTGTCGCTCCACTCTGTCGCCATCTAGTGTAATATTGTCGCGTTGACTGGCGGCAGCTGTTGGGGTGCCGACCTTCGCTACCCGTATTAATAGGGGTGCTGTGACGTGTGCCTTATGGTGCGCTCGCGCTTACGAAGCAAGATGGCGGTATAAAGAGAGGACGCCATTTAATTTGTGATAAATTAGTGGTTCGTGGCCAATCAGCGAGCGTTACCTTGTAATTGGGGCTCGCTGATTGGCTACGAATCACTCATCTATGAGGAAATCATTTGTAAACTAGTGTTGGGACAAGTATAACATGTGAAATGGTTTCGAGGAGTCGATTTTGGAGTTCGAACGAGCGCGGGCTATATAGATATAGGTAGGGTATCTAGATAACCTTTTAATATTCTAGAGTGGTTGGCATGGAATAAACTGCGATGAATGTCACGATGTACACTTCTGCCAGGAGTGTTTCCTCATTAGCGGTATAGAGGGAACGTTTATGATATACCTCTATTAATATAACTCTTTGTGTTAGGTTTTACTAAGCATATAACCCATTTCATGCAATTATGAGTTCAGATTCATACCGAAGCGATGTGACACAACATTGTTAGTTTTAAGGGAGGCTTACCCCCCCCCCCCCCCCCCTACTATGTGAGAGATCCTTGCGTCGCGCCTACTGTGCTTGTGAGTTCAACACCCTTATATTCTAAGAGGTAAGAGTATCCTCTGTTACCGGAAACAGCGGCTTCGTTTCCGACACATCCACGTCTCGCTGCTCTCGCTACAAGAAGCACTTGTGAGTTGTCAGTGGGGGGGGGGGGGGGGGGGGGGGCTGTCTCCGAGGCGCTGCGTCAAGATCTATCGCTGTTTGTAAACAAACACCTTTATGGAATGAAACACCACGCGCGTATTGTTTGAGAAATTGAATCGCTTCATTTCTTATGACTATATTATTCCAAGACACAGCAGTGTGAACCACGCTTTGAGAGCGTTCGTCACAAATGGTTTAAAGGTTATGTACGGCTAGATATATGATCGAAGTATGAAGAAAAAACGAGTTAAAATTGATTGTGTTTATTCGAACAACTTCAATATCATCATTTGTGATGTCTTATATCATCCAATCAAATCGTTTCGCTTTGGAAAACACACATGTTTGTTTATCTTCTCTCAAAAATTTCGTTTTCAAATCCTGATTTTCAAGGTACGAGCAAAAAACCCAATACTGTGCGTTACAATCTAGCTCGCTATAATGGGTTGACGGAAAGAAAAGCATTGCGGCGTGAAATTGTCGATTTCCAGCAATGTTTCTAAATGTCCAGCTATTCCATCCATGTCTTCTGCAGACTCTTGGTATTGGAGTCGTGGGGTGGTACAATTTGAGTACCCGGTATCGCAACCTCGATCTTAATAATATTGAGATGTCAAAAGACGGGAAAACTAGATGAGAAAAGTGTTATCATCTAGCTAGAAAGCAGACTGGCCGAAGAGAACAGCGAGAGCGGACGCAGTTTATCATTCTCTTCTCTCCCACGTGATTGGCCCACCAAGTAGTGTACATGTACACGCGTATCTTCCCTTCAGCTTGGCGGCGGGGCCCTTCGTGAACAGAAAGAGATTGCTTTGTAGTTTCGCGGGGCACAACTCATAGAGCCAGTTGAAACAAATAGATTCGAGTGAATAATTTAGTTTGAGGCCTCACAGGACAGGACACTGAAGAGTTTTCAGCTCTCGGTAAGAATCTGACACTTTGCATGGGTGTTATTGAAATGTAATCAAACGTGTACATTTTGATTGAATAGTCGTAAAATAATAACAAGAACCATGAAGGTATACTGCTGGGGTTTTTCGGACTTTTTTCTTGTTTTTTGCTACCTATGTGCTAATTTTCGATAAAATGAAGAGTCGTCGGTGCCATTATTTGTACATCCTTGGGAACTAGATGTAAGCTGGCCGGCCCTTTATCACGGCCGTGTTATCATAACCTGGCACCATTGTTGCGGGAGACACGTCAAGTAGGGGCGTAGCTGCCCTACTCTTATCCTGATGACATTTTAGCCTAACTGGCTCTTATCAGCCGTGATTGGCAGTCGCACTTTGCTCGGCGTATCGGCCGTGGTCAATTAGGCGTGCGTGAGTCTGTAAGTAAACCACGGTTCCCTGGTTCTAGCTTATCGTCTCGATTGGCACTATTGCCAAAATATGTGACCACAAATAATGAAATAACATCATCTTCATCATCTTTATCGATCGTAATCAAGAGTGGGTAGACTCTAAATGTGAATTTATTTATTTAATTTAAAGGCCTTATGCAAAAGATTTATAATGTTTATTAAAGTGGGGAGTGAGGGGGCTCGTGAGTTATAAGCATAAATCTTCGCTCATCCGTCAACGCATAGTTCATCCATCATTGTGTATTGCTTAAAGTGTGGTGACAATATGGCTGAAAATAAACGATTATGTGTTACAAACAAATGAAATGACAAACAAAAATGTAGACTTGTGTATAAGTTATGAACTTATGAATAATGACGCGAATGGTTGTCAGTCAGCTTGCGTGGTCAGTCTTGTAGGGGGAGGGGGGGGGGGGGACTGCTAGGACGTGTGGACCTGTGTACTTACTGACCCCCCCCCCCGCCACCACAGCCCCCCCATACAATAATTTGGTCTCGGGGGGGAAGCACGAAGTGGCCCTGAAAATTCACCTTGCAGCTCGTTGTTTTTTTTGTAGACGCTGAGAATTCATTCTACTCCTTACTCCTTACGTCTGTTTATCAAGTTAATTGTACCATTAAGTAGTTAACTAACACTTTCCGTGCTGCGGTAATTGGTTATCTCTGGTTTAAGTGCCTTATAAACTGCTACTTAGTAAATTGTCGAGTCTGTGTTATATAGATAAAGACGTATATAACGATGTCAACGTATAGTTATGGCTTGAACGTTTTCTGTACTGATTAATTATACCGTATTATTGGAGCGTATTTAATTGAACTAACTGTATTAGTGGAGTTTTTACAGAGCTGTCAACTTTTTCTATATATTTGTGTGTAGCATGCACATTCACGTGTAAATATATACATTGAGGTTAGTTGGTGTTTAACGATGTACTCGACAACTCCGTCATATGACATCGGGGTTGATTGGAGGAAAGGGGGAGGTGCGGATCTTATTTCGTCGCCTCTTACGATAGACAGAGTCATCCTGGGCCTAGACGGACGTGTGAATATATATTGCTGCGTGTACCGGTATAAGCTTGTGTATAACGTCCTCTGCTCTCTCGGGATGGAAAGCCACGTGAGTGGATAGAACTGCTCGTTGGTGAGTTATGCCCGTTCTACACCGAGGTGGGGGGGGGGGGGGGGGGGTGGATGTAAACAGATCAGTCAACATCCAGTTACATTTTAATTTAATTTTCTGTCTCTTCTACAGGGCTGGTTGCCGGGCATCGCGTTAATTGATCCCGTGTAGAAGGGGCATTATACGTAACACTACTTGTGAGTAGACACCTCGCAGGTGATAAGAGCCGTGATATCACTGATAAGATACTACGCGTTGTTAGCGTCATAGAAACGATGACTCGCAGTGTGTGATCACCGAGCCTGATCGGGCGCAAACACGTGGCGATCGTAGACTGATCGACGGTACGATGCACGGTTTAGCTGTAAAATGCAATTAAAAATTGATCCCAAGGCAGCCACATGTGTTGTATGGGAGTCTAGTGAGGGTGTCTGTGTGATGCCAGAATAAGCCCCGTTTCACTCTACGATGCACCGTTTAGCTGTAAAATGCAATTAAAAATTGATCCCAAGGCAGCTACTAGTGTTGTATGGGAGTCTAGTGAGGGTGCCTGTGTGATGCCAGAATAAGCCCCGTTTCCCACTACGATGCACGGTTTAGCTGTAAAATGCAATTAAAAATGGATCCTAAGACAGACAGTAGTGTTGTATGGGAGTCTAGTGAGGGTGCCTGTGTGATGCCAGAATAAGCCCCGTTTCGCTCTACGATGCACGGTTTAGCTGTAAAATGCAATTAAAAATTGATCCCAAGGCAGCCACATGTGTTGTATGGGAGTCAGGTGAGGGTGCCCATGTGATGCCAGAATAAGCCCCGTTTCACTCTACGATGCACCGTTTAGCTGTAAAATGCAATTAAAAATTGATCCCAAGGCAGCTACTAGTGTTGTATGTGAGTCTAGTGAGGGTGCCAGTGTGATGCCAGAATAAGCCCGGTTTCCCTCTACGACAGGGGGCGGACTAGGATAAAAAGGCCCGTGATGGTGGGTTTCGGGGGGGCCCGCAAGAGGTTGAGTGGCGCAGGTGGGGTCTGGGGCAAAGTCCCAGCCACCGTAGGGAAATACGCGGAAGGCGCAAAAAATTTCTTGGGTTTGCATTGAATTTTATGTCTTAAAATACGATTTTAGGGCGCGATTTACGGAGGCCACCCTACCAGTAGCAAAATAATTTCCATTACATTCAATTAATTACATTGAATATTTGTGAATTGTGAGATTGAATATTAATTACATTGAAAGTTTCAAACAAACTAACATCTCAAGCTCATTAATTCGATCCAAACGTACAATAATTTGTTAATTCATTTTTGGTGTGATAATTAGACGACTAAGTTGGTATTATTGCATGAGAATAGTAACAGTTTCGGAGAAAGAATCATCGACCGGTGTCCAAACATGAAGAAACCGTCCAACAAGTCACCCACCCACCCATGCACACACAAAGCCAAGTAGTCAGTCACTCAGAGAGAGCGGTCGGATATTGTCAACCCCAATTAAACCACGTTGAATGCCAACTAGCTATCCAACACATCGGTCGCGGGATTTATTTTCTTCTCTTGTGAAACTTGTCTTGTTCGAATCCGCCCGTTAACGACGGTGACATATTATTATCCAACAAACAGACAAAACACAACTAAGATGCGGAACATTTGTCTCGGTGTGGCGAGAGTTAATAAGGCCGCGCGCGCGGCAATATTTAGACACTTATCTCATCTTGTATCATCACGCGCGCGGCAATATTTAGACACATCTCATCTTGTATCATCACGCGCGCGGCAATATTTAGACACACATATCTCATCTTGTATCATCACGCACGCGGCAATATTTAGACACACATATCTCATCTTGTATCATCACGCGCGCGGCAATATTTATACATATATCTCATCTTGTATCATCACGCGCAGGCAATATTTAGACATATATCTCATCTTGTATCATCACGCGCGCGGCAATATTTAGACACACATATCTCATCTTGTATCATCACGCGCGCGGCAATATTTAGACACACACATCTCATCTTGTATCATCACGCACGCGGCAATATTTAGACACACATATCTCATCTTGTATCATCACGCGCGCGGCAATATTTAGACACACATATCTCATCTTGTATCATCACGCGCGCGGCAATATTTAGACACACATATCTCATCTTGTATCATCACGCGCGCGGCAATATTTAGACACACATATCTCATCTAGTATCATCACGCGCGCGGCAATATTTAGACACACATATCTCATCTAGTATCATCACGCGCGCGGCAATATTTAGACACATATCTCATCTTGTATCATCACGCGCGCGGCAATATTTAGACACACATATCTCATCTAGTATCATCACGCGCTCGGCAATATTTACACACATATCTCATCTTGTATCATCACGCGCGCGGCAATATTTAGACACACATATCTCATCTTGTATCATCACGCGCGCGGCAATATTTAGACACACATATTATGTTGTATCAATTCGCGCGCGGGTGTATTTCGGAAGGGAAAATGGCTTTCATAATAGATTTATAAATAAATCATAAGGAGTTGTCGAGTCGCGAGTTAAATTAGGAGGGGAAAAAATCACTAG
Organism: Isoperla grammatica; assembly: GCA_945910005.1. NCBI lineage: Eukaryota > Metazoa > Arthropoda > Insecta > Plecoptera > Perlodidae > Isoperla > Isoperla grammatica. Next base: position 46,431,216 of record OX246743.1, on the reverse strand, counting down.
TCAAACGTGTGTAAACACTCTTCGCAGCCGTAATGCGTGTTAACTACGTTGCCCTCAAGTACTTTTAGTGCGGGGTGAAGTGTTAAGTGTTCAGTTTATTATTTTGCTGTGACGTAAACGTAATAAGCGCAAGGGGGAGTGAGCTATAGCTACGTGCGTCGTTGGTTCATTATTGGGAGGACTTGTACCGGGCAAATTGGAACGGTTCTGGAAGGAAGTGTGTAGAAAACAAGAGGGCAAGTGTTCAAGGACGGATAAATGTGGCCCAGGATAGGAGTTTGTAGACAGTTTGTTAGTATTGAGTGTTTTACGATGTACTCGATAGCTAGGTCTTATGACGTCAGACAAATTAGATCCATTGCACGCACGTAGCCGGGGTCGTCATAGGGAGGGGGTGAGGGGTTGGAGGGTTGAGGGGTTTTAGGGAGTGTGGGGGGGTTACGGGGCGTTTGGATCGTAAAGAGTGAGAAAGAAGTGCAAAGTGAGACAGTGGGAAGATAGGAACAATGTGTCAGATCAGATTTCTCACCACATTTTACCGACTTTAAAAAAAACTGTTTTAACCAACGCTACCTAGCATGTTTTATTGGAACCGTAGGTGCTAAATAGATGTTCGCCATAACTTGAGATATTCCCCGACAGGTAGTGGCACCGTGACAGGTTCTTTCTATTGGCAAAATCTACCGAAAAACAGCGTGATAAAAAAGAAGGAAGAAAAAAAACGAAGAATTCCCTCGTAATTAATTAACCCAAGGTCTAGGTTTGTTGTGCGAAAATAAACGGGCGTTTTTTTTTTTTAGTTTGGTTAAAGAACCGGACAAAGGGGAACAGAGGTCATGATTTTGGTGTTGGGGGGGAGGGTGAGGTGAGGTGGTGAAATTTCCCATTTCTTCCTGGGTTAGCTCTAAAATGACAAAGTGAGAAATTAATTCTCAAAATATGTACCATATGTCAGTTTGCTCAAATTATTTTCTATATAACGGTGCACATGCCTCTACAATTGCCCCTTTCCTCGAGTCACCCTCCCGCGTCATATTACCTAATTGTTTAGTATACTTGTCCCGAAACTTTCTTACAAATGCTGTCGTCATAGATACGTGATTGTTGGCCAATCAACAAGCCCCAATTACAAATATCGATCGCTGATTGGCTGTACGAATCAATTGTCAATGACGATCGGGACAAGTATTGAAAATAAACGCCTCCGTTTACTAACGCAATAGGATGCTCGCCTGCGTCTTATTGTGGCCAGCATAGGCCTGCTCCGTTTATTAGGGCGGGTTCGTTGTACCCTTCGCCAGGCTCAACATTGTCTTGACTATCGGTCAATCAGTCGAGCTGCATTGTTGGCGGAACACACAGGGTTGGCTATAGAACTTGCATACGGAACATCTTGTTCTCAGTTCGAGAAGAAGAATAAGAAGAGAGAGCACAACACATTCACGGGAGCAAAACGAGAAAAACAATCACACACAAGTATCCATAAATAAGTTGACAAAAATAATGACTTGTGGGTTTTTGTTTTCGGCGGTGGTCGCCGTCTTTCGGTCGGCATTTTGGCAGCCATCTTACTTGCTTGGCACATTGGCTTCTCGATCTCTCGCCGTCTCTTTCTGGTCCACGCTCGACGGTATCGTGCGTCTCTTGCTGTCATTAACAGACTCGTCTCTCTCGACGGAGTCAACTGTCCCTGTCTCTGTCTCGCAGTGACAGCTCACTTGATGTACGTTGACGAGGTTTTTCTACACCTCAGATACCCGCCCGCCTAGCCGGAAACATGTCATTACCGCAGGCCATTAATTAGTGTTGTCGTGTAATGTCTTATTATCTGGCTGGAGGAGGGGCGCAGATACTAATTGCTACGTTTAAGGGATGAATTAGGAGGGGGAAGGAGGAAGGAGGGGGGGGGGTTATACGTGATTATCAACGTTTTTGTGATGGGGTCACCTGGAAAGTGATGTGCTCGAAGAGTAGGGTTAAGTAGGATGTATTACGAAAATTAGAAGATATAATAAAATATAATAAGAAGATAATAAGAAGATATAATTATATGGAGGGAAGTATATTAATCATTCCTCAATAAGCTACGCAATAGGGCTTTATTTTAGACTGCTATTAAAGATGTCTACGTTACAATTTACCGCTGAACTAAATACCACGCGTTTACTCTGGTAGTATCTACTGATCTAGAGATGTCTGATGTATAATATCACGTGACTTAACTTGACGGCCCTCTTTTGTCTGGGACTAGTGTGTCCTACCTCTCTCTGAACATTGCCGTATCTTTTCAGCGTAGATCCGACTGACAAACTGCGAATATTTTTCGACGTAAATCTACTGGACCAACGCCGAATCATTTTCCGCGTAATACACGGGTTAGTTAAAGTTGGGTTAGGTAAGGTTAGGTTAGGTTCGTTGTTGTTCGGGTGGGGTTAAGTTAAAAGGATTCGGCGTTATTCCGACCCACCGCAATAACGCACACTTTTTCGACGTAAAACCACCAGACTAACGCCGAAACTTGTTCGACGTAATCCCACCAGAATAACGCCGAATCTTTGTTCAATAAAAACCCAACGGAATAACGCCGAAACTTTTTTCAATGAAAACCCCCGGAATAACACCGAAACTTTTTCGGCGTAAAACCACCAGAATAACGCCGAATCTTTGTTCAATGAAAACCCAACGGAATAACGCCGAAACTTTTTTCAATGAAAGTCCCCCGGAATAACGCTGAAACGTTTTCGGCGTAAGCCACCAGAATAACGCCGTACCTCTGTTCAGTAAAAACCCAACGGAATAACGCCGAAACTTTTTTCAATGAAAACCCCCGGAATAACGTTAAAACTTTTTCGGCGTAAGCCACCGGAATAACGCCGTACCTCTGTTCAGTAAAAACCCAACGGAATAACGCCGAAACTTTTTTCAATGATACCCCCGGAATAACACCGAAACTTTTTCGGCGTAAAACCACCAGAATAACGCCGAATCTTTGTTCAATGAAAACCCAACGGAATAACGCCGAAACTTTTTTCAATGAAAGTCCCCCGGAATAACGCTGAAACGTTTTCGGCGTAAGCCACCAGAATAACGCCGTACCTCTGTTCAGTAAAAACCCAACGGAATAACGCCGAAACTTTTTTCAATGAAAACCCCCGGAATAACGTTGAAACTTTTTCACGTAAGCCACCGGAATAACGCCGTACCTCTGTTCAGTAAAAACCCAACGGAATAACGCCGAAACTTTTTTCAATGAAAACCCCCGGAATAACACCGAAACTTTTTCGGCGTAAAACCACCAGAATAACGCCGAATCTTTGTTCAATGAAAACCCAACGGAATAACGCACAAACTTTTTTCAATGAAAGTCCCCCGGAATAACGCTGAAACGTTTTCGGCGTAAGCCACCAGAATAACGCCGTACCTCTGTTCAGTAAAAACCAAACGGAATAACGCCGAAACTTTTTTCAATGAAAACCCCCGGAATAACGCCGAAACTTATTCGGCGTAAAACCATTAGAATAACGCCGAATCTTTGGTCAATGAAAACCCAACGGAATAACGCCGAAACTTTTTTCAATGAAAGTCCCCCGGAATAACGCTGAAACTTTTTCGGCGTAAGCCACCGGAATAACGCCGTACCTCTGTTCAGTAAAAACCCAACGGAATAACGCCGAACTTTTTTCAATGAAAACCCCCGGAACAACGCCGAAACTTTTTCGGCGTAAAACCACCGGAATAACGCCGGATCTTTTTTGACGTCAATCCACCTGAACGGCGCCGAACCTAACCTAACCTAACCTAACCTAACCTAACCTAACCTAACCTAACCTAACCTAACCTAACCTAACCTAACCTAACCTAACCTAACCTAACCTAACCTAACCTAACCTAACCTAACCTAACCTAACCTAACCTAACCTAACCTAACCTAACCTAACCTAACCTAACCTAACCTAACCTAACCTAACCTAACCTAACCTAACCTAACCTAACCTAACCTAACCTAACCTAACCTAACCTAACCTAACCTAACCTAACCTAACCTAACCTAACCTAACCTAACCTAACCTAACCTAACCTAACCTAACCTAACCTAACCTAACCTAACCTAACCTAACCTAACCTAACCTAACCTAACCTAACCTAACCTAACCTAACCTAACCTAACCTAACCTAACCTAACCTAACCTAACCTAACCTAACCTAACCTAACCTAACCTAACCTAACCTAACCTAACCTAACCTAACCTAACCTAACCTAACCTAACCTAACCTAACCTAACCTAACCTAACCTAACCTAACCTAACCTAACCTAACCTAACCTAACCTAACCTAACCTAACCTAACCTAACCTAACCTAACCTAACCTAACCTAACCTAACCTAACCTAACCTAACCTAACCTAACCTAACCTAACCTAACCTAACCTAACCTAACCTAACCTAACCTAACCTAACCTAACCTAACCTAACCTAACCTAACCTAACCTAACCTAACCTAACCTAACCTAACCTAACCTAACCTAACCTAACCTAACCTAACCTAACGTCCATTCCATTTATGTAGTGTTAGTCTATGTAGTGTCTTCTAGTCAAGTCTAGTGAAAGAGCCTCTTTTTCTTCTCCGACCCCTTTTCTATTCGACCCTCTTTCCTAGCGACTTTTTTCCTTAGCGACCCTCTTTCTTGACGACCCTCTTAATTAGAGACCCTTTTCCCTTCCCCGACCCTCTTTCTTCCCCACCATTTTCCCTTCCCCGACCAACTTACTTCCCCGCAATTTTCCCTCTCCCGACCCTCTTAGCGGCCCTCTTTCTTTGCGACTCTCTTTCTTTGCGGCCCTCTTTCTTGACGACCCTCTTTCTTAGCGACTGTTTTCCCTTCTCCGACCCTCTTTCTTAGCGACCATTTTCCCTTCCCCGACCCTCTTGTTTAACGACCCTTTTGCTAAGCGACCCTTTTCCCATCTTCGACCCTCTTTCTTAATGACCCTAGTAACCCAACCTAACCTAACCTAACCTAACCTAACCTAACCTAACCTAACCTAACCTAACCAAACCCGTGTATTACGCGGAAATTGATTCGGCGTTGGTCCAGTAGAATAACGTCAAAAATATTCGGAGGTTGTCAGTCGGATGTACGCTGAATAGATACGGCAATGTTCCGGTGGATTTACGTCGAAAGGATTCGGCGTTGTTCGGTTGGATGTACGTCAAATAAAAATTAGCGTTATTCCGGTGGGTTTACGTAGAAAAAGATTTGGCGTTAATCCGGTGGTTTTACGTCGAAATGTTTCGGGGTGGGTTTACGTTGATAAGGTTTGGCGTTATTCCGGTGGGTCACGTTGTGCGAGATTCGGCGTTATTCCGGTGGTTAACGTCGAAAGGTTCGGCGTTATTCCGTTGGGTTTAAAATAAAAGGATTCGGTGTTATTCAGACCCACCGTAATAACGCCGAAACTTGTTCTACGTAAAACCACCAGAATAACGTCGAAAATTGTTTGACGTTAAACCACCAGAATAACGCCGAAACTTGTTTGACGTAAAACCACCAGAATAACGCCGAATCTGTGTTCAATAAAAACCCAACGGAATAACGCCGAAACCTTTTTCAATGAAAACTCACCGGAATAACGCCGAAACTTTTTCGGCGTAAACCCACCGGAATAACGCTGAATATTTTTCAATGAAAATCCACCGGAATAACGCTGAAACAATTTCGACGTAAAACCACCGGAATAACGCCCAATCTTTTTTGACGTAAATCCACCTGAACGGCGCCGAACCTAACCTAACCTAACCTAACCTAACCTAGCCTAACCGATGCGTCGTGGTTTCATCGCTCACTCAGTCAGTCAGTCACTCAGTCAGTCAGTCACTCAGTCAGTCAGTCAGTCAGTCAGTGCCACGTGATAATGTGTTTTGTTGTTTTGACAGGCAGCCTTGTTGTGTGTTGGCCTATATTTCCTCCGTTTCGAAACACAGTTGGAGCGAGGTGCCGATTTCTTTCGAGAAAAATATTTGCCCCACATTTCAACTCTACCGTGTTTTTTGTTTGTGTGTGTGTGTGTGTGGGCGGTTGTCACATCTATTCGCAGGTGTATTCTAAGTTTCGAGATAATAATGTGTCCAAGGCTCGCTGTGTTCCTGCGTGACGCGTTAGAACCTTCAAACCCTCGTAGAACTAAAATCTGTTAGTTGGCGATTGTTACGTTGGGTTTGTCAATTCTAAAACAGAGGGACTTCATACATCAATACACACACACACACACAGCATAGATTACATCGACGGATTTCTGGGGTTCTTTCGCACATTCGTCAAGGCGGTCTACCGCTTTTACTATAGAGTGTACACTGTACAAATCTCATTAGTCCGCTGTGTTTGGGGTTGACAGGTATCCAATAAACGGTAGTAAGATATCCCTAATTGACAGGTGTTACGAACTGTCGATATAGCAGAGAACTAGTTATACGTTGAGATAAAACAATCACACGAACAATTATAACCACGCTCATGAACAAGAAACACTCACCGCAAAGTGCATCAGTTTTCGAAGAACCCCTTTCTCTTCCTCGGACGCGAGATGGCCGTGGTCAGTGATGTTCGTGTGCTTGTTTCAACAAGTGTATAGACCGTTGTTATACGCGCTCTAATCTAATATTCTCTTGCTTGCAATACTCGGCCGTCCTGTCATCGGGGTGTTTATCTATCGGACGTGGCAGAGGCGTGGGCGGATTTTGGATCGTCTACACGAAAACATGTATGCAGTCGCAGCACGCGGGGCAGGTTGCCAATATCGCTGTTATTACCACACACGCACACGCACGCACGCACACGCACACGCACACGCACACGCACACACGCACATCTTTAACGCATACTTAACGCGACGTGGACACATCTGTTGTTGAGATATCGGCCGGGCTGTTAACAATAGACGCCGGACGATGTTTATTTGTGGTGATGGTTGTTTGTTTTTAGGGGGTGTATTTGGCTGAAATTCACAACATACACTATCGTAAGTGTGCTTGTCAATTTTCAAAGAAAAATAACGGGGGTGTTTGGCCTACTTTTTGAGTTATTTTGACTTAAAGATTAAGCAAACTCCCCATCTTCCCTAGTGTAAGATTGGAAAAACCTACACCTGTGGACCAAACACACGGTACCGTAAACTAACATGAAATTAAACATAATTACATTATGTATCACTTTGTAGATAATTAAACACTGATTAAAACAGGGCTTTAAAAAGTAGATGTAACCGAACTCGTTTTGGAGATATTCGTGACTAAACACACGAAGTAACATTGCGAAACGGCCACCTGACTCTTGCGTTTCGTGGAGTCCTGAAGTCGATCCATTGAAACTTTACTTATAATGAAATTTGGCTTAAATTCACAACATACGTTATCGTAAGTGTGCTTATCAATTATCGTAAAAAAGAAACCGGGGTCATCGGCCTACTTTTTGAGTTATTTTGACTTAAAGCAAACTCCCCATCTTCCCTATTGTAAGATTGGAAAAACCTACACCTGTTGACCAAAAACACGTGGTACCGTAGACCAACGTTCGGTTTCGGGCCAGAGTGTGCGTAGAGATTACAGGGACTTGGGTGAGTTTCTCCTCGTGGTGACCGTTGCGCTCACGTGCATCTATTATGTAGTCATCTCTTTGCTCAGTTTATGATGATTCGTTCTCTTTTTCTCTTTTTTCGTCTCTTTCTCATTCGCCATTCATGCAGGCCCTCTTTGCTACCTAAACGCCCACCAAAGCAGACATTTAATAAGCGTTTTTCTTAAACCCCTGTATTTGCAAGCTTACAAACATGTAATACTGCAGGTTTGTGGGTATTCTAATGTTACATATGGGTTTTACAAACATGACACGATGATGCATTAATCATTTTGGAAGGTTTATTTTTAACACGTTTAATTCTTAGACATTATTCTGTTTTGAATATTAAGTGTGTACTTTTTTATATGTTTTTCGCTAGCTTGTTTTTTCGAGGACCAATGGTTTATGCAATAAATACGACGCATGAATTATTTCAAGACATTTATTACAGGACAACGACAAAGAGTTTCTTTAAACCGCGTCCCACGTGATAGTTCACCTTATTGTTGTACACCGGAAGACTGGGTAATACACTGTTTACCAGACGTCCAGCGCTGCTTGATTGATTGATGTGCACAGCACAACGCATCCTTACATTACATTGTACCGAGGTGTAAACGTCGCGTTAGGCAGGTGAGCTACATTACCGACCTGTACTGATGGTGTCCAGACTATATACACCAGCGGGTACTGTGTTGTCTTTGGCAGTACAATGCTCGCTACGTACGTACTCGCACAGTTTGTTCGTTTGTTATATGTACCGTGTAGGCGCGCGGAGGACATATGGATGAATTTAAAAATAAGTGTAAGAAAGTGAAAAGTTGGCGCAATACAAGAGTCGGATTATTTTTGATCGGGTCTCTACTAAACCGAACTGATTGTTTCTGTTTGCTTTTAATTTGCCTCCCCCCCGTCCCCTCCCCCTCCCCCGTCACGCTATAGAGTCCTTGTGTTTTAGTGTGTGTTGTGCATGGGTTACGAAATGGAAGTTAATTATAAAGGGTCCTAAGCTTCTTTAGTCGTTTCGCCAACTCTGCCAAAAAAGTTTTCAATAAACAGTTTTCAAGGTCGCGTGCATTAGCAGCAGGAAGACGTGTGGTGACGAGGCGTGTGACGTCATAGTCGTGGTACAGGTCGTGGAGACACTTTGGTACTTGTTCTACGGGGGGGGGGGCTTGACTTGCTAGTGTCGGACGGAACAACCCCCACATGGAATAACCCACACATCAGAACACAGGACTGTTCGGCTTTCTTCGGGGCTACAGAATGTAAGCGTTATTCCGTGCGGGAGTTATTCCTAAGTACTTGGGCACTCAGTTGCTGTGTTACCAGACAATAAGTATGCGTTATACTTGGGTTCAACACGATCATTACCGGAGAGAGAGAGAGAGAGAGAGAGAGAGAGAGAGAGAGAGAGGGAGAGAGAGGGAGAGAGAGAGAGAGAGAGAGAGAGAGAGAGAGAGAGAGAGAGAGAGAGAGAGAGAGAGAGAGAGAGAGAGAGAGAGAGAGAGGTATTATTAATATTATGTCGCCCGCCGCCTGTGTACCCGGCCGAGCGTAATGATGTGTGTGTGTACTGTGTACGATGGGTGGCTGGCTCGGCGTCCGTCACGGGTCCGGGCGACGTCGCGACGCCTCGCACGACGCCCCCGCTACGCCCGTCCTAGTACATGTACAACCGTAGTTACCTGACTGTGTGTGTACTGTGTACGATGGGTGGCTGGCTCGGCGTCCGTCACGGGTCCGGGCGACGTCGCGACGCCTCGCACGACGCCTCCGCTACGCCCGTCCTAGCTGCATGGCTCTAGTACATGTACAACCGTAGTTACCTGACTGTGTGTGTACTGTGTACGATGGGTGGCTGGCTCGGCGTCCGTCACGGGTCCGGGCGACGTCGCGACGCCTCGCACGACGCCCCCGCTACGCCCGTCCTAGCTGCATGGCTCTAGTACATGTACAACCGTAGTTACCTGACTGTGTGTGTACTGTGTACGATGGGTGGCTGGCTCGGCGTCCGTCACGGGTCCGGGCGACGTCGCGACGCCTCGCACGACGCCCCCGCTACGCCCGTCCTAGCTGCATGGCTCTAGTACATGTACAACCGTAGTTACCTGACTGTGTGTACTGTGTACGATGGGTGGCTGGCTCGGCGTCCGTCACGGGTCCGGGCGACGTCGCGACGCCTCGCACGACGCCCCCCGCTACGCCCGTCCTAGTACATGTAGAACCATCTGACATGCTGCGTGTAGACTTGAGATAGTATTGACATCTTCTTATTGTATCCAAATGCAAGAAAGCGTTCATCCTGTTTTGAAGAGTGTATTTTCTTCGGACACATCATAAGCATAGCGTATCATTTTAAAATTTTAACAAAAACGTAATTTCTAAAAAACTTTGAAGCTTTCAAACGATTGAAACCACATTTCTGTTTGTGAACGTAGTGAGAGCTAACCTGGGCAGCTATAGCGTCCCCTGGATCTTGAAACACAACTAGTGGGTCAATAAATGAGGCATAATGGACTTGAAAAGTTGTAAGCAAGGTCCGTAACTTCACTGAGGGTGAGGGGGGGGGAAGGGGCTAGTCCATCTCGTCGAGGATTACAGAACATCTACGAGGGGATATACGAACCTCGGGTTCTAAAGGATCCTAGATAGAGGTAAGAAGCTCTTCTTGACAGGGTTTGATGTCACTCAAGGATGGTCTCCTAAGTTCCCCGTTTAGCCGCACGGATCGCGCCACGGTAGCCGGCGCAGTTGCCGGAAATAAATCAGCGTCCAATAGCCGTCGGGGAAATGTGAAAATGGTTGAGACAATGGCTTCGGTGAACAATCTGAAAATAGTTCTCGCGGCTCGTTTTTTTTCTCCCTTCCCTCGTTGTGTTTTTGTTTCGTTCTTCTGTCGTCGCGATGAATCATGTGAGATATTTCGTAAATATCGCGCGGGGTAACCGGCCAAGATGGATTCTGCGTTATTAGCTCGCCGAGCTGGTCGCCATTCATCTTGCTTGAGGTGTTTCGGACACTTCTCCGTTACACTCACCACGTGACGTCACAACGCTCGGGACACTTCGGACACTTATCACGTGACGTCACTCACAACGTTGATGACATTTTAGCTCTCAATAGAGAACGAATATGCTCACCTCTAAGTATGAGAGTTCTTACACCTTTATCCCCCGACAAAGCTTAGTTTAAAACCACAAAAAGAGAGTTTCTCTATGTTGGATTTTTTTAGCAAATAATGTTGGAGAAGAGTAGAACTTGAACCAAACGCAATCTGAAATATCTCAACAATATAAACAAACACGCCGTTTTGGCCCCGCAACATGGCCGCCGTGCGCATTATGTCAAGTGAATACACTCATCGTCTCTCGATTAGCATCGTTGTCAAGATAACAAGACGTTACGGCCAAATGTTATCATCGTCAGTAACCCGATGACCGACGATCACTTTGCTGTTGTTGTTAAGCGCGGGGGGGGGGGGGGGGGGGACTTTTTAGTCGCGACAGGCAGAGCTGCCCAGCATTGGTTCTCCAGGTCCTAACGGGGTAGTAGAGGGTAATTTGGTGAGGAAACGAGATGCTTCGTATCAACTCCCAGCTTTACCTCACGTATATGATTGTTTCCATGGTGGTTTCAATATTATAGGTAACCAATCCCGGACGTGGTGGGTCCCTCGTCGAGGTGACCGCTCTCGTGCATATCCTTAACCACCCTATACTATAACTCATGCGCTCACACTCCCCTCTTTTTTCGTCTTTGCCACGCTTTTCATTCCCATCATGCGACCGACATCTCTTTGCGACCAAAACGCCCCTTATGACGACCCTGGATCTGTTTCATCGGGCGTCATATATGGCCTAGCTGTGGAGTATAAGTCATAATCCCCTCTTAAGTTCTGAACCTCCGCAGCTCTAGGTTATAAGGCGGAATAGATGGATCGCCGTCACCGTCACCCAATGGTATAGGAAACCTCCTCGCAATGTTGTGTGTGCACTTGACAGTGACTCACACGTTCATTTATTGGCAGGCAGTCGTCAACAACTATACACTCCCGCCCGTCATGTTGGCGTTTTGGAACGCGTTCAACTAGAACCGTGGTTTTCATAGTCTCCGTCTCGGTATATATTAGAAACGAGGTTGTTTTCGTTCTCTTGGTGTAGTTGATGACGTCATCCATACGTTCAGTCGTCGCCAGTAAAGCTGTGTCCAGTGATGCCACCACTGCTGGACTGAATCAATCAATAATATGTGGAACCAATTTACTTGTAAACAATATTTTAAACTGATGACCAGAGGCAGAAGTTTCTTGTATTCACCATAAAAGCGAATTGTTGTTGAACAAGTTTTGTCCTCATATCTTTCCATTTTAAGTGTTTGATTGTAAATGTATACGTGGTTTTTATTTAAAAAAATCTTCACGTAATTCTCAATTTATTGCAAATAGGCCTGTATATGTAAAATAAAAAAACACGGATTTTTTAAGTGTTCACTTAGAAATTAACAATATAAAATGAATCCAAAATGTTTCATTGAAGGTAAATTCTGTTTCGGCCAAGAACAGTAGCACCAAAGAAGTCGAATACAGTTGGGCAGCATCACAACCTTCACATATTTCTTATTTCATGTCCACACAGATTACTAACGACTGTAGCTAATCCCGCGAGGAATATTGCCAGAGAAGCTTCTCGTCTCGTCGTGAATCCGCATCGTTGTTTCAGTTATTTTTACCCATTGTTTTAACACTTTCTTTCACGGCGATGGTATTACCTCATGTGTCAAAGCAAGCTATACGTGTGTCGCGTCCCCTTCACGTGAAACGTCGACCGACCGACGTGCGTTATACCGAAACGTCGGGAGTCGGTGTTGTATTCTCGCAACGCGCAGACGAAACAACGTGAGCGGAACATATGAGAAATTAGTGTGTGTGCGTTTAATGATTCTCACGAAAACATGACAACCGTAGGTTTGTAAAAAAAAAAAAAAAAAAAAAAACTAGCCAAGAGTTGTGAACATAACAGCTGATCAAGTTTTAAAATAAATCCCGCATAGGTGAGTTGAGTTGGCCGGAGAATGTGAATGAATCAATTGTTGGCACGGTGGACGTCTCCGCCGTGTTTTGCATGGGGTAGGCGGCCAGGTAATTAACATACTTTTAGGCGGCCGCGGGTCCGGTAGGCCTATAGCAAAGCAGAGATCACCTTAACGAACAAAAATACCGTTTTTGTGTGTTCGGTTTATGACGGGAGCCGAGTTGGCCGCGTTACAAACGTTGAATATTGCTGTAACTTGCTAACTGGGTTATTTGTGTGTTTGTGTGTGTGTATAAAGAAGCGGCCTTGGGATTAATAATTAGATGCGGGTTGGTGGTTGGTCAGCGTTTGTCAAGTGTTGACGATTGCGAAATGGTCCCGGTAATTAAAAGTTCCGTCTACGAATTACTTAACGCCGGTTTTATCTCATTTTTCAACCGTGCACAGTGAGGAACTTTAGCCTAATTTACTTAAAAGGTAGAAGGATTGTTCCTGGGGAGACGTACATTAATTTCTTCTCGTGTTTGGATGGGATCCGCGATGAGATATTTTAAGGAATCGTTCGTTCCCAAATACCCTATTAAAATCGTTCCACAGCAACCTTGTGGATGCTGACGTCATAGATGAGTGAGGCATTGACCAACCAAGTGTCGGTATTTGAATAAGCCGCCCGCTGATTGGCTCCAACTCACTCATCTATGACGTCATAGATGAACATTGCCCAACCAAGTGTCAGTATTTGAAAAAGCCACCCGCTGATTGGCTCCGACTCACTCATCTATGACGTCATAGATGAACGAGGCCAACCAAGTGTGCCAGCCAAGCCGCCCGCTGATTGGCTCCGACTCACTCATCTATGACGTCATAGATGAACGAGGCCAACCAAGTGTGCCAGCCAAGCCGCCCGCTGATTGGCTCCGACTCACTCATCTATGACGTCATAGATGAACGAGGCCAACCAAGTGTGCCAGCCAAGCCGCCCGCTGATTGGCTCCGACTCACTCATCTATGACGTCATAGATGAACGAGGCCAACCAAGTGTGCCAGCCAAGCCGCCCGCTGATTGGCTCCGACTCACTCATCTATGACGTCATAGATGAACGAGGCCAACCAAGTGTGCCAGCCAAGCCACCCGCTGATTGGCTCCGACTCACTCATCTATGACGTTTGCCTCCACAAGGTTGCTGTGGAACGAGAGTCAGTCACCTACATGTTAAATGATGATACGCGAAGCCACCAATGATGTTCCCACTCTCGTAACGTCATTGATTGACGTGATTGGCTACCTCTATCCCTCGTTCTCTCACTAGACTCACCCGAGTTTCCCTCGTTGTTGGTTGGAACGCACACATAACCTTCGACACTAAAATAAGTGTAGCAAGTTGTAAAACTTGTCAAAAATGTGTTTGTTTGTTGTGCAACAGTGGAGAGCTAGCTGGCTCAAGTCGAAGGTTCGTGTGATTGCAAAGCGCACAAAAACATGTTGGCCTCCGTGTACACAGCTGTGTCGAGCGCGCCTATATCGGCGATAACTATTTATTTATGTGTTGTGTACAGTATGTTTAACAGCGTTTCTTACACGACACCAAAACGCATTCAATACACGACGCACAACATATTCAAATTCAAAGTTCCCGCTACAACTTTGCGGTAACTTCCAAAGTAGTTACCTGAAGTTTCGTTGAATGAACAACACTGTGCCAGGTGGTGTTATTGGTAACTCAGCAGACTACGTAAGTTTCGTATACATTCGATTTTCCCGATATTCGAGCTCGACAGATATCAATTATATCAATTAGACATCTACTGATTTTGCTGAAGGTGAATCTGAACTGGGTTTAATGTAGAGTGTAGAAGGTTTTTTTTTTTATTAATCTTCGTTTAGGAAGCAAACAAGAATTTGATTCAAAATATGGTACATTTTATACCATGTTTTGAGGATGGGTTTGATGTAGCTAAGATTTTCCTTAAAGTTATCTGCTTTAATGGTGCTCGTGTTCCTTTATGCTTATGGATCTTACTGTTGATTTCTATGATAAGTTGTTTTATATAGTTTGAAACAAAGTTTCTTGTCTTTATCAGTAAATTATCTGTTTTGCCCAAAACAAGTGAATCCAGAAATAAACCGTAAAACGGTATCCCAATAGAAAATGGCTCGTTAGTTAGCGGTGCACCAGTGATGTTGCCTGCAAGTACAGCCAAGTATATATGACGATGCACAACTCTCCGCCAGTGCTGTACCGACGCGCGTCGTCTTTAGAGCCCATGCAGTAAATCATGCGTCGCGGTCTATTTGAGCGTGGTATGCATGCATGTATGTGCACTGCACTGCACTCTCAAGTGCATCCATCCCATCGCCTTGCATTGCGCTAGAGTTGTGTGTGTGTGTATGCACGTGCTACTACACCACACATACGGAAGCTATTGTTAGTGCTTTACGAGGCTATCGTAAGTGTAGCGACGAGGGAAGCTTTGGACTCGACTCGTTGTCCAATAAGGTCAATAAAGTTGCCCCAACAGTCTTTTATACCAATGATATTCAACAGCTATAGTAGGCTAGATCACCAGTCCCCCAACCTTCCACTGAGTAGCAAGCGTAGCGATTTGAAGCCATCTTGAAATGGGAAATTTAAGCCGCGTTCACATAAATGACTAGTGACTATTGACTATTGACTATTGACTATTGATTATTGACTAAGCGAATTGAACCATAGGCGATACGTGCTGACGTTCACACAACTTTACTTTTGACTTTTGATTATTGACTAACGAATTGAAAATATCTCGAAGTCATAGTTACAACCAATCACAACGTTCGCGTTCAGCCAATGAATGTGGAGCAACGGAAGTCAATACCACTACTCAATTACTGTCTAGTGTATATTTGTTTTTGACTATTTCCGGCGAGTATTATTTATTTATTATTTTTATGAAGCTGTCAAACAATAAAATATTCTTATTTTGAAAACAAATCTTCAAAACAAACAAGAAACATACAAAACCTTCACAACTTGGTTGCCCATCATTAAACGTTTTAACTGGTGAACAGTTACTATCGCCATACCTCGTTTTCTTCATAATGTTGCAATTTTATTATTTTGACAGCTCGTTGTTTGTCAATCAGTTCGATTCATTTGTTCTAGGTGGCAGATCATACGTGTCAAAGAACTTAGTTGTGTAGTGTTCATATCTTTCTTTGGGTAGTCAATAATCATAGTCAATAGTCAATAGTCAATAATCAATAGTCATTTATGTGAATGCGGCTTAACATGCCAATTTGGACCTTTTAGTACTGCTAGCGCTGCCAATGGCAGAAAGTTGCATTAGAAACTCCTATTCCCGCCTGTGTTATTTGCCCATTTCAAGATGGCATCAAATCGCCACGCTTGTGGTTCCTAGGCTGCGCATCTAGCCCACTATAGCTGTTGAATATCATTGTTATATACTGAGTCCAATGGTGCCAACCTGATTGTCTACCTCCCTAGTTCCTCCATCTATACTTGAAACAGGTGTATTAGGGATATTTACGACATTGGGCTGGAAACCTGGAAATGTCCAACAAAGCGGCCGTGACGAACAGAGCGTGCATGCAACAAAGCCAAGTCTTGTCAGTTCACTCGCCACTGTTTCCTGCACTACTGCCAGAGACAGAGTGCTACCTCCCTGACACATATCTCACCTTCCTTGATGCTCCACTTAATGCGTTGTCCCGTCTTCCCCTCTCTCTTAACATGACACATATCTCACCTTCCTTGATGCTCCACTTCTGTTCCTCCCTCTCTCTTAACATGACACATATCTCACCTTCCTTGATGCTCCACTTCTGTTCCTCCCTCTCTCTTAACATGACACATATCTCACCTTCCTTGATGCTCCACTTCTGTTCCTCCCTCTCTCTTAACATGACACATATCTCCACTTGCTGCGTTGTCCCGTCTTCCTCTCTATCTTAACATGACACATATCTCACCTTCCTTGCTGGTTTACTTCTTGTATTGTCCCGTCTTCCTTTCTCATTTCTTGCATTCATATGTGCATACCTGTCTTGTTTGCCATATATACACATCATTTATAGTTTTGAAGTATTAAACATATTCATATACATAAACAAACACATCATTACGAAAATACAATGGGTGTGGGCGCCTATACTTGCAGCCTACTTCATAACATGGCCTGACGTGAGCTCTCTTAAAATCCTTTTGCATATAGACAGAACAAGATGCGAAAGAAACTCGAGGGAGTAAAAAATATACACACACAAAAAATTCTTTTTGAAGAAATTTCGTTTAAACTTTGTTACTTTTTTTATTCATCAGTGTTCTGTCAGCAGGATCGTTTGAACGTCGTTGCATCGTGACGTCATTGCAACAACGGCCGCATTGTGTAGGGTGGGGTACCGAGCTCAGTGCGTTCTTAAAGTATATACGCTGAAAACATTTCCCGTCCGAGACTGACGGTTGATATGATTGGCGAAAAAATGTGTTGTTTGACTCGTTATTAAACATTTCTCTGGTAGTTTAGTTTATTACGTATCCTGTATAGGCGCATATTGACGCGATCTGGCCGAGGAATGAAAGAAGGCTTCAAGTGTTTCGTGTAAACACCGGAGCGGGCGAGGTTTTTACGCCGCGGGCGACCGCCGCGTGTATTTAAGGACGGACGGACGTTGCAGCAGCCTTTGATTGTGATACAAGCTGCTGCGCTTGTGTTTTCTTCTACAAGCTCTTTGGTTTGTATACGGACGACGTGGCTCGTCGTCGTTTTATTTTTTTGTAAAAATAAATGCGATCGTTTCGAATCTGTTGCACAACGGACGGACGTGTTTGTATAATATAATCGTCGACGAGGATTGTGGGAGACGGACCAACTGTCAACCTGTTTCTCTCGGGTTCGAACTCGCGTCCCGATGGTCCGAGGGGTGGGCACGACATGATCGACGAACATGACAGTAACAGTTTATGCATGCTATACACGGAGACTCGGCACCTCCACCAAGGGCTTCAATCTACACCGAACACTCGTCGATCAATCGTTCATAGTAAAAGTATATTATTTATTAAAATCTCTTTTGCCGAACTTCACTATAGGGCACTAGCAACACCAAAAGACAACAATGAAACAAATGAATTGAACCGATGGACAATCAACAAGCTGTCAAAAAATAATTTCTTCTGATTTTGGAAAACAAAACAAAAAACAACAAATACACATACAAAACTTTCACTTTGTCGTTGTCTATCATTAAAAGTTTTGAATGGTAAGCAGTTACTATTGCTACAATTGTTTTCATTTCTATGGTTTGAATTTTATTATTTTGACAGCTGATTGTTTGTCCATCAGTTCAATTCATTTGTTCCATTGTTGTAGTCCGGATGTGACGTCAGTTGCGTGGTCCCTATTGTAGGGCACTTACAACAATACCGTGGTCTTTATAGCTCGAAATACGCAAGGCCTAGGCGATAGGCGTTCACACAACCGAGGAAAGCACATATGTCACTACTACCCTCGATATAGATAAGTCTGCGAGTGTACTGTACTTGTAGTTGGATTCCATCGATATTTTGCCATAACCCGGCACCACCACCAAAAGGAAACCATTTTAGAAGTTAGTCGAAAATGAATAACGAATCGCTCGTTGACAGAGCAAAGTATTTAGACGTTTACTATTCTTGAATTATTACGAGTCTTTATTTTTATTAATTCATCAGTTTTATGTGATTATTCGACTCAAGGATATTATATGTCACTACTACCCTCGATATAGATAAGTCTGCGAGTGTACTGTACTTGTAGTTGGATTCCACCGATATTTTGCCATAACCCGGCACCACCACCAAAAGGAAACCATCTTAGAAGTTAGTCGAAAATGAATAACGAATCGCTCGTTGACAGAGCAAAGTATTTAGACGTTTACTATTCTTGAATTATTACGAGTCTTTATTTTTATTAATTCATCAGTTTTATGTGATTATTCGACTCAAGGATATTATATGTCACTACTACCCTCGATATAGATAAGTCTGCGAGTGTACTGTACTTGTAGTTGGATTCCACCGATATTTTGCCATAACCCGGCACCACCACCAAAAGGAAACCATCTTAGAAGTTAGTCGAAAATGAATAACGAATCGCTCGTTGACAGAGCAAAGTATTTAGACGTTTACTATTCTTGAATTATTACGAGTCTTTATTTTTATTAATTCATCAGTTTTATGTGATTATTCGACTCAAGGATATTGCACGGAAACATTAAAATGGAACTGTTTAAAAAAAAAATACACACCGATTTATCGCTTTGTGTTAGAGAGTAAAAACAGTTTCTGCGTATGCGAAGCGGAAAACGAATGCACGAAACTAGAATACATGATGTATACATGCAGTTGAAACACTGCCACATGCATACTCGTAAATATTGCGGCGTGTGTTAATGCTAATGGATCTGTTTGTATGCATATTTTATTCTCGTGTGTAATAAGTTTGTTCTAATGTTCTAGGTGTGTTTGTACAATCGCCGACATAAGTTAATCATGTATTTACTCGTAACAACTCTTCTGCACTCTCTTATTTATTGGTTCGCTAATTTTCTAATCAATATGCAACATATTACGTTGATGAAAAGTAACGATCGGTGCCGATATTGGTTATACAAAAGTGAGTGCAGAAGAGTTGTTATAAATACGTGTTCTCACCTTCATACGGTACAACTATTCATTTTTACCTCTTCATAAGTAATGCACGATAAATGACTCACAAAATATAGTATAATTATAGCCGTGAGTTGTACGCGCAACTCTCCGCTATTGTCTTTACGTCGTGCAAGACGTTATACGTAGGCTGATTGGCCAACGTTTTAACGCCTTAACGCGCGGCGTTAGAGCGTGATGACGCGGCATTATTCAAGCAAACGCTCGAACCCCGTTAGTCATCGTATACGTATAGGTTTCAAACAGCTTTGCATGTTTCGACTATACATTGGCGTGGACACAGTGTCGGCCTCACTATAGATACGGCCAACGCCTTAACGCCTTAACGCGCGGCGTTAGAGCGTGATAACGCGGCATTATTCAAGCAAACGCTCGGATCCCAATAGTCATCGTATATACGTAGGTTCCAAACAGTTTCAACTATGCACTGGCGTGGACACAGTGTCGGCCTCACTATAGATACGGACTTATTAAAGAGTTGGAGGATCGCCATTGCACCTCACACACTTACACTCATGTTAATTATTATTATTATTGAATGTGTTCTCGACTATATGAAGTGTGCATCTCTGCATATTACCGCAAACTGACAAGGGTCCGTATTTAAACATTTTTAAATACACATTTAAATGTTGGCGCGTCGCCATCGCACTTCGCCTCCATACATTAATATCAGTGCTGTTAGAGGTCAGTGAATGTCATTTACTGGTGTTAGTGTTCACCAGTAATGAAGTCCCGGTAGGACACCACCAACCCATGTCGACACTTGGAATATGTTGTTGATTTGTTTCATGTTTATTGAGATGCGTCTAGGACGCTCCATACTGAGCTACCACCCTCTTCTGCGCGTGTATCGGATTAGACTCTCGCTCGACTCATACCCAGTTACCCAACTCCAGCTCTGACAAACACCGAGATCGTATTCACCAGGAAGCGTCTCTAGAGTTTAATAATATACACAGATCTTGGTGTAATAGTCCCACACTGGACGCGGTCTCAGCATTGCGGGTAAAACCCACGGTTGTTGATAGATAAACAACGTCGCGTACTTGTTTTCTGCCATTAACCTTGGCCGTAATGTCAAGGTCACGCTATATAGTGGGTGTAGGCGGGGGAGGGAGGGAGGGTTGCTGTCATAAATCTTGGCATCTTGGCAGGACTCGCAGATAATAATGTGTGGATGTCTCCCATATTGCGAGACGAATCTAGGCTGTTTGGGTTTTGTTCTAGCTGGGAGGTAGTTGGTTCGATTCACGGTCAGGTGGGTTATGTACAAATGTGATCTTGGTGGAAAGTTTTTGGAAATTAGATGTATTGGGAAGCTGTTGAGTTGTATGGGAACACACAACATGTAGTTATAATACCATGGGGAAAAATATCTTCTTCCAGATTTCAGTGTTGTTTTGAATAAAAAGAAAAAAAATAGTCTGGTTAGTTTTTGTTTGTTAATGGTTACGGTAGTTATGCCCATCGTTATTGGGCACCTGGGTACCTCATTCCCTCGTAGTTATGTCGTATTTCCTCTGTTATATACGCCCTTGTAATTGGTATAGTTTTGCTTGGTATCGTCTCCAAGCCCAACAAGTTTATTCTTGTTTCGAACAGTTGAAGCTATGCGTATCTCCTGTGTCTGAATGTTTGGCAGCTTCGGCCGGTGTGTTTACCTCGTCTGTCCAAGGGCAATCCAATAAAACCCGGTGTGTGCACGTTAAGCGACGGATAATGGAGGCGCGCTGCTATTGTTGGAGCCATCGCGTTGCGGGATGAGCCGGCAGACCTGCTCGACGCTACAGCTGGAAGGAAGGACTCTCAGTGGAAGCAATGGATGATATTTCGTCTCTAAATAAATAATATTATAGACTTAGATATTCAAGCTACTAATAATATATCAAGACAAATATCAGGGGTAGAAAAATGCATTCTTTCATAACTTGATAAGATAATTGTGTCAGACGAGGGGTTGAAACAATCCATCTCCGGTTAGATTGTAAGTACAAGTTGAATGTGTACGTGGAAATAGTTATCATCTACATGAGAACA
Organism: Isoperla grammatica; assembly: GCA_945910005.1. NCBI lineage: Eukaryota > Metazoa > Arthropoda > Insecta > Plecoptera > Perlodidae > Isoperla > Isoperla grammatica. The sequence goes on along the minus strand of OX246743.1, from coordinate 46,409,823 downwards.
CGTTTACCTCAGTATGTTGTACATTAGTGACGGAGCAACTTGAGCCGGACCAGGCTTACGTCGAACCCGGCGCCGCCACCATTTCAACTATTTCATTTTACCGAAGCAAAATATGATTCTACGTCGGACCAATTATACTTGCTCGCATTTTACGTTGATATCTGTACCCGTTGCTGAGGTTCTTATCAGTAGTGACTCTGCCTGTCGTAAGAGACGATACAGGAAGTTCTCTATCTACTCTGCCATTGCCATGTTGCTATGTTGCTATCTTGCTATGTTGCTCTCAAGGCGACTGACCATATGTCACCATATGACTATATCACGCCTGAAAATAAAGACATTTATCTATCTATATGTATCAAGATTTTGGAATAGTAAGAAAGTAATATCCGAAGAGTATTTGAAGAAATCAATCCCAGCTTTTATTACGATCCTCGAGTCACGTTTGCCGCCGATTGCAATCAAACCTTCACCCGCCCTATTGAGCGTCGCGTGTACTAACTATTGAACGTCTAGTGCGAAGGTAATGCTAATAAGTGTCCAACACGCAAACGACCGTTACCGCGAGAGTTGGAGCGCTTGGTTGGAAGGTCAGTGGGAGCTCATTCCGTCGTATTGAGCTATGTCGGTATGTCGGTATGGCGGGTATTTCCCAAGACAGAGCGAACCCGGCTGTGAGTCCCAGTGTGTGGAATACAGGAATACATACGTACAATACTGTACAGGGTTGATCAATCCATCACGCGACGCTCTCTGTGGGTTGTCTCACGATCTCCGCTTCATCTTGGCGACATACTTAAGTTCTCCTCTTAGAGCTTACGTGGTGGAATCTTACATTCGTTTCTTCTCGTTTGCGAGGTTTATTCTATACCAAAAGCTTTCCTCATTAAATTTGGTCTTAGTATGTGGACATTGACAGTAGCTTTTGTATTTATTTCGGCATAAAGTTGACATTGACAGTAGTTTTTGTATCTATTACGGCATAAAGTGGACATTGACAGTAGTTTTTGTATTTATTACAGCATAAAGTGGACATTGACAGTAGTTTTTGTATTTATTACAGCATAAAGTGGACATTGACAGTAGTTTTATATTTATTACAGCATAAAGTGGACATTGACAGTAGTTTTTGTATTTATTACGGCATAAAGTGGACATTGACAGTAGCTTTTGTATTTATTACGGCATAAAGTGGACATTGACAGTAGTTTTTGTATTTATTACAGCATAAAGTGGACATTGACAGTAGTTTTTGTATTTATTACAGCATAAAGTGGTCATTGACAGTAGTTTTTTGTATTTATTACAGCATAAAGTGGTCATTGACAGTAGTTTTTGTATTTATTACGGCATAAAGTGGACATTGACAGTAGTTTTTGTATTTATTACAGCATAAAGTGGACATTGACAGTAGTTTTTGTATTTATTACAGCATAAAGTGGTCATTGACAGTAGTTTTTGTATTTATTACAGCATAAAGTGGTCATTGACAGTAGTTTTTGTATTTATTACAGCATAAAGTGGTCATTGACAGTAGTTTTTTGTATTTATTACTGCATAAAGTGGTCATTGACAGTAGTTTTTGTATTTATTACAGCATAAAGTGGACATTGACAGTAGTTTTTGTATTTATTACGGCATAAAGTGGACATTGACAGTAGTTTTTGTATTTATTACAGCATAAAGTGGACATTGACAGTAGTTTTTGTATTTATTACAGCATAAAGTGGTCATTGACAGTAGTTTTTGTATTTATTACAGCATAAAGTGGTCATTGACAGTAGTTTTTGTATTTATTACAGCATAAAGTGGTCATTGACAGTAGTTTTTGTATTTATTACAGCATAAAGTGGTCATTGACAGTAGTTTTTGTATTTATTACAGCATTAAGTGGACATTGACAGTAGTTTTTGTATTTATTACAGCATTAAGTGGACATTGGCAGTAGTTTTTGTATTTATTACAGCATAAAGTGGTCATTGACGGTAGTTTTTGTATTTATTACAGCATTAAGTGGACATTGACAGTAGTTTTTGTATTTATTACAGCATAAAGTGGTCATTGACAGTAGTTTTTTGTATTTATTACAGCATAAAGTGGTCATTGACAGTAGTTTTTGTATTTATTACAGCATAAAGTGGTCATTGACAGTAGTTTTTGTATTTATTACAGCATAAAGTGGACATTGACAGTAGTGTTTGTATTTATTACAGCATAAAGTGGACATTGACAGTACTTTTTGTATTTATTACAGCATAAAGTGGACATTGACAGTACTTTTTGTATTTATTACAGCATAAAGTGGACATTGACAGTAGTTTTTGTATTTATACAAGCATAAAGTGGTCATTGACAGTAGTTTTTGTATTTATTACAGCATAAAGTGGACATTGACAGTAGTTTTTGTATTTATTACAGCATAAAGTGGACATTGACAGTAGTTTTTGTATTTATTACAGCATAAAGTGGACATTGACAGTAGTTTTTGTATTTGTTACAGCATAAAGTGGTCATTGACAGTAGTTTTTTGTATTTATTACTGCATAAATTGGAACCCTGTCCAATTTCGAGTAGATCACGATGTCCGTATTACGATTACGATACCGACAATTGTGGTTATGTCTTAATTCTTATTCTCTAATGATTATTATATGTGATTATTATAATAGTGTATTCCATAATCGTCCCGATTTGCCTCGTTGCACCAAGATGTCTGCCGTGTGTAACATAGCATCACGAGAACCTCATCCGTCGCTCAGCTCCCATTTGTCAGCTGGGAAATGCGAAGTGGGCGTCGAACTCTGTCTCGCGAGATCGAATGTAGATAGCACCACAAGCGTCTAGACGCCTCAATTAAAGAGATTTATTATTGAAGAGAGGATACACGCACAAAAAACACCGGAGAGATACGTTTTGAGTGTATATCTTACACACTGGTTTTATTGTAGTGATGGATGGCCGACGTTGAGGTAGGTGTTCCGCGCACGGCCAGGTGTGTTGCCCTCCCCCCCCTTCCCCTCTCCCCTTTGGTTGTTGAACTTGGGCCACGTTGCGGAGACTGTTTAAAGATGAAACAAAAATGCGGGAAAAATATTCGGAATTTTCTTTAGGGCTCGTAAGTAAACTTTGCACAAAAAAAAAACTAAATTCACATTTAGAGTCTACCCACTCAGTAACGAAACTGATTTGCAGTGGGGAACGATTGTATTCTCGTGCATACGTGTATGCACACGACGTCGTGACGGCTTAGGGCCGATTAAAGTTATATAACGTTCTCCAACATTATTTACTTTGCTATAACGGAACATCAAGAAAGCCTTTTGTCTCGGCCACTCTTCCTGTGGTTTACAAAGGCAAAAATAATCATTTTCTGAAACTTTGTTCGGGGATATAAACGGGTCTATAAGTGTATTCGTCTTCTATTGACTGCTTTAAAGCCGATACACATTGTACTCTCCCTTACGGCCGCTGTAACGTCACGTGATACATAATATCCTGTTGGTTAATTAAATGTGACGTCACGCCTTGTATAAAGTAGATAGTTAATTAAACAGTGTTATTCCAGGAGACAATCTGTATACCTGGCCGAGGGACTCATCAAACGCGTCGGGTTAATCAAGTCTATAGGCGATTGTTACTTGCCTGCTACACGTGTTAATGTGTCGATTGTGAAGGTCTCTATGTGTAGTATTGAATTATATCCGCAGTTGTTACATATTTTCCACGCGGATCACAGTTTGAGAACCACTGCGCTGATCCCATTTCATCAGTTACCGCTGCGTTTTATGTGTCGGGGTTGTTTTTATCTCTTGGGCAATTGACCAGTTAGTTCCGCGAGGCTATAAGGACCGCGCCCCTTGTTATATGGCCTTGGCCAAGCTCTGACGCAAATAAGCTTTCACGTCTAAACTATCAACCACTCTGTCGCTGTCTTAATTCAGGGAACTTTTCCATGAACCGTTCGTAGCTATTTGGAATAACTGGTACTGACATTACATCATTTTCGAATGACAGCCCGTCAAACTTACGTGATTATCTCAAAATTTGTAGTACCGGTATGTCACGCAGGTATGTTTATATATGCTTAAATAAGATGTAATTGAGATTAATTGTAAAGCCTAGTGTACGATTGGCGTCAACGCTAACTTCAACTTCAACACCTTGATAAACCTGTATATTCATATGGAAGCATTCACGATTGCAGAAATGCGTCAACCGTCAACTTGAACCGTCAACGTCAAAGTTCAACTTTGACGATTGGCGTTAACGTTTGACGCTCGCGCATGCGCATTCACATGTCACCAAAGAGTTTCAAAAGAAATATCTGTTCGTTTTCCAAAGAAAGCATTTTCTTCTTTTGATTTTGTTGATGTTCATGGCGGGTTTACATAACTGACTAGTGACTAACGACTAGCGACTAAGAGCGCGTTCATGAAACTGACTAGCCGCAACAGGCTTCTCTCATTGGCCGACAGTGGGAATACTGCGTGCTGATTGGCCGTGACTAAGGACTTGACCAAGGAGTTGAGCTATGTTCAACTTCTTAGTCAAGTCAAGACAAACCTTAGTCACAGCCAATCGGAGAGCAGTATTCTCATTCGTAGCCAATGAAAGAAGCTCGTGGCTTAGTCACGGGCTCGCTTAGTCGCTAATTGTTAGTCACTAGTCAGTTATGTAAACCCGCCATCACTGGCACACAACAAGGTCCACTAGCTTTGCGCTTCGCAATTACTCCGCTAGGAGTAAATCCAGTAGACCTTGGCACACAAATAATAACCTATAAATGACAACCACAAACAGCTGTTGTTTACCTAAAACCACAGAATGCTCTACATCACAACTTTGGGAACCAAGGTCTACTTGATCTCCGCCTAGCGGACGCTCGTCGAACTCCCAAGTTCGACGAGCCTCCGCTAGGCGGAGATCAAGTTGAGCTTGACGGGTACAACGTGTAGAGATGGCCGTGTATTAACGAAGATCAACGAAGTTTACCGATGAATACCGACGCAGCTTCAGTTGCCGTCGAATCGTGAATCAAAAACGCTAACGTGAAACTATTACCGGTTGACGATTCAAGTTGACGCCAATCGTAAACTAGACTTAAGGAATCAAATTAATTCAATATACTCAGATTATCTTACAAATTGCTACTATGTGTGACAGTAATAGCCCGTTAAACTTCCGTAACTATCTCAAAATCTGTGGCATGTCACGCAGGTTTGTTTATATATCCTTAAAGTAGATGTAATCGATATTAATTGTAAGGAATCAAATTAATTGAATATACTCAGGTTCTCTTACAAATCGCTACTTTGTGTGACATGGTAAGCAGTTTCAGTTAAAATTGTGTCCACACGTCATAGATTTGATATTACTCCTCTAAACGTGTTATTGATTGCTACATATACTATTCATCTCAATCCATCTGTATGAACATAGGGTGATAACAATCACTATACCACTTGCCTCGACTGGGCATCGAACCCAGTCGCCAACCCGGCACCTCCACCAATACTAATAACCTGCCGGTTGAGAGTAGGCTACATAGATGGTGATAACAACGAACAATAATCTCGTATCCATGTCAAATCATTATTAACCACATAACCCCCTATAAAACGCCTACCTTAACCGACGCATATATTTATTTGCTATAAACTTGAATATGGCTATAAATCGTCACCTTATGAGGAAAACAGTGAATGTAATTGCAAGATATTTATTCCCTAAAGTAATTTATGGGCTAAGTTGTATCGCTTCCCAAGGAGTTCTATGTCGTAATCGGAACATTCGTTCACAGTTGAGAGGTGAGACGGAGATACACGTACAACATTGGATGTTTCATTCATCCTCGCCGTGACTCAATCTTTCGTTGCACACTTCTCTTCTAGAGGGCTGTGCATGCGTCTAATAAATCGAGAGTGTTCTCCGTCATTTAGGCGAGCCTATCGATGCCCCGCCCCCTTCCGGTCGCTGCACCGTATTAGCGCGGCATCGGTCTCATCGCCTGTTTTAACACTAGATTACGTACGTACACATAGTGATCTGTTGCGCCGCCGTAGCCGGGTGAGCGATAGGGAATATCCGAATGGGGTAATGATATCCTTCAGTGTGGCAATGCCTCACGTCTACCCCCCCCCCCCCTCTCTCACCCCACCCCTCTCTCACACTCTCTTGTGTAAAAACACTCCATGTGTGCGACGTAAAAACATGCGTTAAGGCTGTAGAGCGGGCATGTGTTTCCGCTTCCCCTCGTCCAGAGTGCGCGCCGTACGCGTCTGTAGATAAAGAAGTTTCTGACGTAAAAACATGCGTTAAGGCTATAGAGCGGGCATGTGTTTCCGCTTCCCCTCGTCCAGAGTGCGCGCCGTACGCGTCTGTAGATAAAGAAGTTTCTGACGTAAAAACATGCGTTAAGGCTATAGAGCGGGCATGTGTTTCCGCTTCCCCTCGTCCAGAGTGCGCGCCGTACGCGTCTGTAGATAAAGAAGTTTCTGACGTAAAAACATGCGTTAAGGCTATAGAGCGGGCATGTGTTTCCGCTTCCCCTCGTCCAGAGTGCGCGCCGTACGCGTCTGTAGATAAAGAAGTTTCTGACGTAAAAACATACGTTAAGGCTATAGAGCGGGCATGTGTTTCCGCTTCCCCTCGTCCAGAGTGCGCGCCGTACGCGTCTGTAGATAAAGAAGTTTCTGACGTAAAAACATACGTTAAGGCTAGAGCGGGCATGTGCTTACGCTCCCCTCATCCAGAGTGCGCGCCGTACGCGTCTGTGTAGATAAAGAAGTTTCTCATTTGGAGAAGTTCTTTTTCGACTCGGAAGTCGATCGATCGATGAATAAGTTTTTCTTAAAAAAATTAGAAGAACGATTGGTTGGTTGAAGTTAAGTAACTTCTACAATATCCTAAGTTGTTTGATTTTTGGTTATATGCTTAGACCTTGTTGATATTTATAGCCCCCTGTAATTATTGATTTAAAATTGTGGTTTAAGAATACGAACAATAACTGAAATTATAATGTTTTTCAAGCTATCAGACACTCTTCATTACTTATTTCTAAAGTAAATAAAATAAGTAACGACAACAACAAAGGCCCACGTTTCTTGTCGAAAGGAAGAGCCACAGTGGCGCGCTCTCTTAGCAGTAATGATACACCACCTCCCCCCTGAGCCACCTTAAAGCAGCGAGCTTATCTCGTGTCACAACAGAAGGGTTGTCCTCTTGAGTTCGTCTACCCCATTAAAACGCGCCCTCGTGTGTTTCTTTCACCCCTACTTCCTGGTGCTCACTTCACACGCATTCTTCACCCTCGGAGTAAAAACCTCTAGGTGAGAGATTGACGACGCGTTTGTCTGCGCCACACTTGGGTCCTCCCCGGGACAAATAAACCATTAACTACTCGGCCGAGACTAGCGTACATGAGGTAGCGGGTTCGAGCCCCATCTAGGGTTGCCATAATGCTCGAGATTGACGACGCGTTTGTCTGCGCCACACTTGGGTCGTCCCCGGGACAAATAAACCATTAACTACTCGGCCGAGACTAGCGTACATGAGGTCACTGGTTCGAGCCCCACCTAGGGTTGCCATAATGCTTGAGATTGACGACGCGTTTGTCTGCGCCACACTTGGGTTGTCCCCGGGACAAATAAACCATTAACTACTCGGCCGAGACTAGCGTACATGAGGTCACGGGTTCGAGCCCCACCTAGGGTTGCCATAATGCTCGAGATTGACGACGCGTTTGTCTGCGCCACACTTGGGTTGTCCCCGGGACAAATAAACCATTAACTACTCGGCCGAGACTAGCGTACATGAGGTCACTGGTTCGAGCCCCACCTAGGGTTGCCATAATGCTCGAGATTGACGACGCGTTTGTCTGCGCCACACTTGGGTTGTCCCCCGGACAAATAAACCATTAACTACTCGGCCGAGACTAGCGTACATGAGGTCACTGGTTCGAGCCCCTCCTAGGGTTGCCATAATGCTTGAGATTGACGACGCGTTTGTCTGCGCCACACTTGCGTCGTCCCCGGGACAAATAAACCATTAACTACTCGGCCGAGCCTAGCGTACATGAGGTCATGGGTTCGAGCCCCACCTAGGGTTGCCATAATGCTTATGGTTGAAATTGGGTTGTCCCCGGGACAAATAAACCATCGAGATTAGCGTACATAAGGTCACGGGTTCGAGTCCTGTATGTATAGGACACTAATAATAATCCCTTCACTTAGCTTTCGCCGTTATTAGTGTTGGTTATGGCATTTAGTAAGTTCAGCTGCTTCCATTAGCATATAATGACTATACCTCGGACCTCGTATGATATTTGCCAGCTGAAGTGGGCAAGGCACTCGCGTGATACGTCATCAGGGAGATCAAGGTTAAATTCCAGGGGTAGGTTTCTTTTCATTTCTGGTTTCTACACTAATGGTTATTGCTGTAAATTAATATAATTATGGTTTTACACGAATGTCATTAGCTAAGGAGAGTGGTTCCGTTTTAAAATAGAATGTTGAGTAGACACGCTATTTGCGATACAAAAAATGGTGGTTATATTGTCTACTCATTGCGATACAAGAACTGATCTTCAGTATCACAGTATCAGTGGGAGATATTATGTCCTCTTTGCTATGACGGGTGTGGATATGTACACAGTACACATGTTGTGACGATAATGTCGCGGGTATTTGCCCGCGCGGCCCTAATCTCCCCCCTGTAATCTGTACATTCCTGCTTTGCACGAGTCAAGTGTTGCGCCGTGTGTTGTACAGGTGTCAGTGCGTAGTGTTATGTGGCGGTGCCTAACCTGGCGTGTGTCTTCTGTTGCAGGAATACTAAGACAAGTAGCGCGCCATGTTTGCGCCTTATTAGCCGGTCCGAGTCCTCTTCCAAGGTGAGCCGAGTGAATATTATGACTTGCACAGCAGTGTCCCTCTTCGGGTGACTAATTATGTTTGATTTAAATTAAAAATGGTGCCATTGCAATAGAGCATTTTTCCTGTAAGTGCCTCAAATGCATTCGTACCTACTTCATTTGGAGCTACAAACACAAGAGTTTTGATTGTCTTGTCTTATGGAAAGTTTTCCTTGAAACAATTAAGAAATAAAATACGATTTTCTTATATGCGTGTGGAAGTTCTTAAATCGGACGCCAACTTGATATTGGCTACGCTGTTCACAGACCCCCCCCCCCCCCCCCGTCAGTTCATCCACCCCTAAAAAGTGTTGTCGGGTTTTAGTCGTCGGCCACAATACCCCAGCATGCAAAGTGGGTCGCCCATTTTGCCAACTATTTTTCGTTCATTAAATTAAAATGTTACAGTTGCTTAAATAAGACAAGAAGCTTCCTAGCTAGGTAGGTAAGTAGGTAGATTGCATTAGTCTGCGCCCACCACACGGTCTACGCTGTTAGCTAGGAAGTACCAACTCACGAACAAGAAAACACGTATCTTTACTGTGGCTTTACATGACTGTGGAATAATTTGCACTTGATTTCAGGATGTCATGTAGGATTTTTTGAAATGATTGTAATCAATAAGGAAGTACAATTATTATAAGACTATCGCCCATCTTAAAACCGAGCGAAATGATCGAGTTTCAATCGTATCCCAATAATGTGAAAAAGTGAATAACGGGCAAAAGTTTGGTTCGTAAGAACTGAACATAGTTTTTAAAAAGTTGCCTTTTTTGTAATGAGTATGGTTGTTAATTTAACGACATAGCGCGAGCCTCTCTTGCTTTGCACGGGACGGTCATCGTCCAACTTACCACCATATCGCGGCGAGTGCATCCACATTAGTTATTACCGTCACCTGTTACCCTCGCTCATTATTCCACGCGTTGCGTCCGTTGCCAACTTCACTTCAATTACAGTCTTACCAACCCGACCCGGCCGACGTCTCTCCCTTGGACGGGTGCCACGTCGTTGACACTTATGCGTGTTTCCCGGTAGATGCCGTAAAAACACTCGCCAGGATAAGTAACTATCTGAATCATGAAAGTGATTAGAAAGGTTCTAAATTCTAAGTGTTTTCAAACTTGCTGGCCCCGGTGCTATTTGCTCGCGTGCTATTTTATACGGCCGGCGTCGTAAATTGTCAGACTGCTGCAACTAAATAAATATGTATGAGCTGCGAAAACAAACTGTGGCCCAGCCAGCCAGACGGCCGAGTGAGGTGTACACTGAGCAAGTACACAAGTACAAGTACCGAGGTAGAGCGGTACTCGAGGATGGATGATTCATTTGTTGACACTGTAAGCAAGTCAGCACTATACACGGTCAGTGTCAATTCATGGTAGCTCCTCTGTGTACGGTCTCCACTAGACTCGGTGACAATCATTACGAAAAACAGTTTTGTACAAATATGTAAAACTGTTTTTCTTTGTTTTGTTTTTCTAAGGCCCGGGATTATGAACTTATATTTAGTAATATACCAACTTGTTTTCACTATGGCAACCAGGCTTCCCATTGGTAGTTGCCATGGGGTGCAAACAAGTTAGTAGCCTCCTACAATTGTTCTCGACAAGCAGAATGGTCCCTCGCAGTGTAGATGTTGGAGGGTTGCCTCAGATAAGCTAACTGCTATGATGTATGTATGATGTATTCCTACTAGGGATGAGATAGTGTACACGTGTAAACGTGTACACGCTTTAATGCGTGTACACGTTTACTGTTTCTCTCGAAACAATAAACGCGCCGTGTGTAATACTATACTGAATATGGACATGGAACATGGACGTGCATAAGCATACGCCGGAAAAACATATTCAAGACGTATTTTTTACGGACGGAATATTTACGTGTTAAAGAATAATTTCGGCCTAAACCTGGCAAGTGATCCGAGGTCAGAGCCATGAAACACGCTGGATTACGTCTTGAAACCGTTTGCGGGAACAACACTTTAAAACATAATTTTTCGGCTTGGACAGAACATGATTTTTTTTAAAGCGGGACCCCACGGACGTGTACACGTGTACACGGCTTTGCAAGCAGCAGTGTACACGTTTAGTGAAGTACACGCTTTTGCCCATCCCTAATTCCTACTGCGCACTGTTCGTACCGCACCAACGCACGAAGCCTTGGGGTAAAGTGATGTCTATGTAAACAACTCGCGTCTAGCCGACCGACTGGGAGTTATAATTACACTCGTCTCTGCTGTATGAGTGCTGCACATTCTGCATTATTGCTCTCTCTCGGACTAGAGGCGTGGCGGCCATTGGACAAACACCTGTTGCTATCTAGCTCGGGTTACTGCATGGGCATACTCTCTTCGTCTCTTTATCGAGTAGTTTGCGATAATATTACTACTCTGTTGCACAGCCAAACACTCGCTGACATATTTTACAAATCGAGGGTAGGACAGAATCCTTCCTGTGACCCAACGTCAGATGAAAGACTGGTGTATAAAAGAGGGAAGAATTGTGAGCGCAGAGCATCTCATATGTAAGTCGGAATTCACTAAAGTCCGAAGTCTCAACAGTCCGAAATCTCCCTGATTTTCAGTGGGGGACATTTATTCAATTTATTATGTGCTTCGTCGGCTTCTACGACGGCTCCAAAGTCACCGTTGTACCCACAGTATCAAGTAGTCACTCAATAAATATATTATATTTGGCTATAGATAAATAATTCCAAAGATGGAGAAACCCTTATACCGAACGTGGAATTGAACTCTAGACCTTCAGTATTGGAAGGAGGAATAAACCCACTAACATAAGATAATATTGACATGTGACGAGTGCAAGACCATAACCTAGCGGGTGAGTCTACTATACGGTAGAGGTGGACGGGGTCCAATTCGCAGGACCCAGGAAGTAAAGCGAGGTCTCCCGTCTCCGCATGGTCGAACATGATAATATTGCCATGTGACGTAGTGTAAGACCATAACCTAGCGGGTGAGTCTACTATACGGTAGAGGTGGACGGGGTCCAAGTCAGACCCAGGAAGTAAAGCGAGGTCTCCCGTCTCCGCATGGTCGAACATGATTGAAGCGTTTCACGCTCGCCTCGCACTAATGGGCCGCGACTGCTTAAAACATGTGATGTGTGTTTATTTACCTCGTATCGGTGCAGCAGGGCAGGGTTTGCACACTCTGCTTCCAACATGGCGACCAGTCATCGGTGTTGGTTGGAGGAACATGGGAACTTGGCCGTGGTATATTTTTAGGTTGTTAATTTCAAGGGAAATTAACTCAAGCAAGGACGATGCTGGTTGGGTTTATTGAAGGACTCACTGGATGATCACATCTCTATTGCTGGACCTCTCCCCCCTCTAACTCGTCTTCATGGTGCTTTGTACTAAAACACTTTCACAGGAACCTTAACTATGTTTCTTGTTGCTGTATCTAAATTGAAGTTACGCTCGTAATTGACGTATAAATGCACATCCCAACAATATGTGTAACTGGAGTTTGTTTGATTTGATTTTGGGAGTTAAACGACGTTCTCGACAACCAGGTCATATGACGTCGGGGGCGATTAGAGGAAAGTGACGACTAGGGGGACTAATATTAACAGGAGTTAAAGGGAGAAAAGGGGAAGGGGAACGCCTCTTACGATCCTGGACAAAGTTCTACCCCGGTCCCAAACGGGGGAGGATAGTTTGTTAAAATTTAAGTTTAATTCATGAGTAGTCGATTGGGCAGGGTAATCTGTCATCAATGGCAAATTGCATTAAATAAGTTTATATAATGATCAGTTGTTTTTGTCACTGGTCAGAGAACTTCACAGGGAAACAGCTCTGATGAAAACGACGTTTGACGGCCCGAGGAGGAACCACAAGGTTGTTTAGTGTCGCGTGCAGGAGTAAACCAAAGCACATAATATCTCTGTTAAACATCTAAAGACTGCGAAGCGGCGAGTTGACATGTTTTTATCTGCGGTTCTCACATGCACAGGTCTCTCACGTTACCCGTGTTTATGTTTCCAGTTGTTGTAGTGCTCGTCAAGCGCCATTTCACTTGTAAAACTCTGCCATGGCATCTCAAAGACTGTCATACACGCGTGCATCTGTGTTTTCTCTACTTTTCACGGTACCTTGGAAGTTCTTTCGTTCGTTTCGTTGACAACGTGACAACCCGAATGTGCGCGCGGGGTCTCTGCGCATGACGGAACTCAAGGTCCACTGTGGCCGGTAGCTCCGATGCGCGAAGTGGTGGTAAATCAGTTTTTATAACTGAATAGGATAGACATTAAATAAATAAATAAATAAAATAAATAAAAAACCGCCAGTTTGATTATTTAAATGAACGTTATCAACGATGTGACACTACACTAAAAATATGTGCTTAGTAATAATACATAGGCCTTCATATAAAATACGAAAACTAAAACTATTAACGTATTACTTTTGGCTTGTTAGGATCATAATTTGTTTTAACTTTTGATTGATCAGTTGAATAACGTGCGATTTTTAATATTGTAGTAATGGGCTAGACGACTTTGTTTTGGAGTTCAATAGCTTTTAGTACGGGGTCGGTAGTTACATTGAAACAAGCCAAGATATTATCCAAGTTGTATCATTTTAAATCATCTTTTTAGGGCATTGTCTAGATTTATGTAATATCTAGCAAAGCTTCCTTCCCAAATTATAAATTAGATTCGTGCATTTGCTTGATAAACACCTATTATTGGTCGCCGAGTCTGTAACGCCCCAGCCCGACTAAGCCGGACAGATACGTCGAGATGGGCGAGCGAACTCCACATCACGTTGATACGCAACAACAAACAGTCGACCAATTAGCTCGCTGTGTTGTGACGTCACGCGCAGACGACAGGTGAATCTGGCGTCCGTGGGCGTCGCGACGCAACTAGAGCATGAACTTCATCACTTCATGGCCGCACGAATACAAAACCGTACCTTTATAACGAATTGGCAACACGCAAATAAAACAACACAAAAAACTAACGTAAAATGGTATCGTCGTCTGTTTAGTTGAGTTTACATGTTTTTTAAATGTTAATTGTGTGTACACAGACCGCTGCACGCGGGAATATATTTAGAATATAGTTTTGTGTCAGTTTGTTTGGGGTCCTTTGTGACATTGCCAAATTTTTTAATCCCTCTCTCTGGATTTAATAAAGAAACATCTCATTACCTTCTCAGGACGATCTGGTTGTTGGTGTCTTCCAATTGCACCAATTCTTATTGCGTCAACTTTAATACATGTGCATAAAAAATGTATTTTAAACGATGCATTTGTGTCAAATCGAGAAACAATATATTCCTACTGCGCCAACACGATACGCGCATCTACAACGGTCAAAAGTGTCGTCAGCGCTAAGAGATTTTGGCTCAATGGAAATCAACTTTCTTACCGTTGTCCGCGTACAGGTTACACGTCCTGTTGGCGCGAGGGGAACGTAATTTTTCCCAGCACGTCTAATTCCAATTGAAATGTACCTGCCCTAAAGTTAGAGCGCGTTCAGCGCTGACAATAATTGACATACGATAACCAAACGTATTGAATTGAATGTCGTTAACACTTGTCACCGCTGCTATGTTCACACAACTAGGAACTCGCGAACTAGCCCGAATGAATACCGATCGAGTTGATAGAACATGTTTCTGTATACATGCCGAAGAGGGTACATGTCGTCATGTGTGGCCTTGGAGAACGAGAGTGCGTGTGCGTGTGCGTGTGCGTGTGCGTGTGTAGGTACCCCGATGTACGCTTCACTTGCGCCTGCCAAGGCACTCTTTCAATTCGTGTCCGAAAGTATTCCCAGGGACATCGCTACGGAAATAGTTCCCTTCCTCCGTCCATGTGAACGTGCGAAGGCGTCGCTCGGGTAATTGATGTTGACAATTTCCTCTTGGGTCTCTCCTCATCGCGGCTCATCCCAACCGCCAAGCCGAGTAACACCGCGGGGCCACCCGAGTCGACGACGATTGGACTGATAAGACTGCAGCTTCATTCCAATAAGGAAGATGATTAGTCAACGTATTTGTGTCCAGGGTAGCTCTGCCTGTCGGAAGAGCCGACATCATGTGACCTGACTGACTTCGTCATTGAACAAAGTAATTAATTGAGTGACGTTCACTTGTGTTTACAATCAATTCTGCCTACTGAGTATATAGACCCGTATCATCTCAGCTTTTAAACGTGCGTGACATAATATAGTCAATCACGCATCTACGCACTTGGACGTGTTTCTACCGCAAGATGTCGCACGCTTAAAATACACCTATATATGCGTGCGTGTGGCACGTGGACCCGTGCGTGCGTTCTCGCCCATTGTCTGCCCCCCCCCCCCCCTCCTCCCCCGCCATCGCCCACAGAAACACGCCCCCATT
Organism: Isoperla grammatica; assembly: GCA_945910005.1. Lineage (NCBI taxonomy): Eukaryota > Metazoa > Arthropoda > Insecta > Plecoptera > Perlodidae > Isoperla > Isoperla grammatica. Next base: position 46,394,531 of record OX246743.1, on the reverse strand, counting down.
GTTTGTTATCGTTCTCTATCTAGATAGACGTTTACATGTCAGTTCTTCTGACGGACAGTTAATACGGTTGATCTTTGACGCGCGTCTGACAGATAGAAAGACAGACGGGCAGACGGGCGGGCTCGGACCGAGGCAGAAATAGCGAGGGTTTGTTTACCACAACCACCACCGCGTGTTATTAGTTTGTTGCGAACGTGCGAATGTTTCCATTCAGTGGCAATACTGAACATGTGTGTCGATATCTGTCAGAGGACTGGAATAATATATAGCAAGAATGTGTACTCGAGACAATATTCACTATTGATAGAAACAACGCTGAGATATGCAAGCTAAAACTGTGTGGGCTGCTCTTCTCAGCTAGAGCTGCGTTGTCTTGGTGTAGTTAGAGCAAAGAAATTACCAAGGGGGATAACTTCTCCATCGTCTCTGGAAAACCTCTCAACATCGTAATAGCTAAGTTGGAATTTGATTTGAGGATCTGAGAATTGGGTAATGTTTGTTAAAGTAATGAATGGTGTGGTTCAATACCAGCAAGGCGCACGGTGTGTCTTATGTCTCCTAGGCGGTGCTGTAAGGCTAGCAAGGCGGTGTGTCTTATGTCTCCAAGGCGGTGTCTTACGTCTCCAAGGCGACGGCCCGTGTCGACGGTGCGCGACGCCAATTGGCCGTCTGCGTGACTCGTGAGGCGTCTCGCCGCGTCACACTGATAAGTGGACACCGTGTGTTGTATCTACCGCCCGTTGATACAAAGATGTGGTTGATTGAGGAATCCTCCCCGTTTATGTCATTGGTACTTTCGCGTTTTAAGGTGGAACCAAATACCTTAAAAGGAATCTACAGTCAAGTCGATACTTTCCCCGTTGTTATTGGCGACAAATGTTTGGTGACGATATTAGCAGTGAGGATCTAATCTGAGTCGATGCGAAGAGATGTCAATGTAAGAAGGTGTATGTACGGGGGGCGAGGCTGCCGTGCGACGCCCCACCCTACACACAACACAACATACCGACAATGAGACGTTGCACCGACGCCTCACCCTACATCACACAACACAACATACCGACAATGAGACGTTGCACCGACGCCCCCCCCCCGGCGCACGTGTCGTCGCGACGCGTCCCCGCGGTTGTGTAACGACGCTGATTTGTGGCGGCTATTATAAAAGTGAACCCCCCCCCCCCCCCCTCCCCATGATGGACGGCCTCTTAGGCAATGTTATTTGGCGCCCATTAAGATAACCGAGATTATTCATTTCTTTACGTCCGAATCGGTTATGTAACGACGCGTTTTGTGTTTTTTTTTTGTTTCGAATTTCAATTTAGTGTGCGTTGCCAATAATGCTGATGTGGTTTAGTAGTATATACTATATACTGTCTATACGGTGTGAATCGTACAGTTTGATGCATACACTCGTCGCTTGTCTAGTACATTTCTTGAACATGCTAACTAACATATAGCCCAAATACAGACTACGATTAATTATTCTTAAGTCGATCTAGTTGGCATATTCTGCTCTGAAATCAAACTTCAAGAGTGTTGACTATTTTTGTGGAAATCACTCAAAATACAAAACGGTAACAAACACATCATCGATCAGCTCGCCATGCAAGTTTCGAGCCTGCTGGTTAATAGTTGACCTCCGACCTATAGCGTTGTATCGCTCATCGCTCAACGCAACCACCCATTACGTAATGAAGCTGTGCACACATTACTAGCCGGTTCCATCAGACAAGACGCCCGCCCTATTAATAGAACCCAGAAGTCGTTCGTTGTAGGTGGATAGGCTACTTTGACATTTCGCATCAGCCAAAGATGTTGAGTAAATATACTTCACTTCACATCATATTCTCGTGAATAATATTGTGTATTTCTAGGTTTTGTTCGCATGCCAAGAGCCGCTTGCCGGCGGTGCCGCTGTTTAGCCTTGTTTCAATTTGTGTACTGGTCGGTGCATGGACGAGGACGTTATACACACAAATAGTTTGAATGCCGTTAGAATTCCAAAATTTTTCATTAGAAGACTTGATATTATCAACATCGATGTATATTCTCAGAGAAATTATGCAAAATTAATTGTGTTTGAAGAAATTTGTAACCGTTAACAATTATCAAATTTGATCTAAACGCTTGACTTGTTTAAGCCGCATTTTGAGCAAAACATGACGATATCTAGCACCGCATTATACCATAATTATGGCATTGAATGTCATTTTAAAGGTAGGCAAGAACAACATGAAAATGTTCCCCTTTTTTCGAGTGATTTGTGTCGAAAATGAGTCGAAAATGAGTTGCCCGGTTATAGAATTGTTCATTCAAGCTTGGGTTCTGTATAAAATTGTCGAAACTATTATGTTTTGGAAGTAAAAGAATGATTTTTAAAGTACAAAAAAAACTGCATGCCAGATTCAACAGAGATTCAACGAAGTTGTCTGATTAGTTCCAATAAGTAGCCTAAGTGATTAGTCGACGGATTTGTGCCAGCAATGAACGATGACTCTTGGAGGTAAACAACTTTCGTCACTTATCTCTGGCACAAGTCTGTTCGTTGACTGATCGCTCACTTATTGGAGTGGATCAGATCGCTGCGTTGAGTGTGTGTTGAATTCCGGAATGCGACCCAAGTAACCAAGTAGGCGCGGTGTAGCTGCGAATTTGTAAATAGCATTAGGAGTGCAAAACACCAAAAAATCATTAGTTGCAACTTATAGAACTGACACGTTTTTAGAAATTTTACCTACTAGCGTCCATAAAATATTAAAGTTTCCTTGCGCAAATGATACCTTATGAAATATCAAATAAATCTTAGCAAATATCGTATTATTTGTGAACCGTTTTATCCGTGTTTCCTTGTAATTTATCTCGATAACCACTTGGCCGAACCCTAGAATCTTGGTTTTATCCTGGTGCTCAGGACTGTTGTTTGTTTGTCACCCCGTGTGCCCTGGGTGGCAAAACAGAAGGGCTGCTTAATTGGAAGGAATCAAATGGAATGAATATAGGTACTCGGATTCTCTTACAAATCGCTTCTATGTGTGACATTACATAATTTATAATGACAGCCCGTCATACTTCCGTAATTATCTCAAAATCTGTGGTATGTCCGGTGGTTTGTTTATATATACTTAAAACAGATGTAATTGAGATTAATTGGAAGTAATCAAATTAAATGAATATACTCAGGTTATCTTACAAATCGATACTTTGTTTGAAATTAAGTTATTTCCGAATGACAGCCCCTGAAACTTACGTATTCATCTCAAAGTCCGTGGTATGTCACGCAGGTATGTTCATACTCGTATATGCTTAAAGTAGGTGTATTTGAGATTAAGTATAAGTAATCAAATACAATGAATATACTCAGGTTCTCTTACAAATCGCTACTATGTGTGACATTACGTAATTTATACTGACAGCCCATCAAACTTCCGTAATTATCTCAAAATCTGTGGTATGTCACGCAGGTTTGTTTATATATACTTAAACAAATGTATATAAGATAAATTGGAAGGAATCAATTTAAATAAACATGCTCAGGTTCTCTTACAAATCGCTAGGCGCTACTTTGTGTGACATTACGTAATTTTTACTGACAGTCCCACAAACTTTCGTAATTATCTCAAAATCTGTGGTATGTCACGCAGGTTTGTTTATATATACTTAAAACAGATGTTATTGAGATTGGTTGGAAGGAATCAATTTAAATGAACATGCTCAGGTTCTCTTACAAATCGCTAGGCGCTACTATGTGTGACATTACGTAATTTATACTGATATCCCACAAACTTTCATAATTATCTCAAAATCTGTGGTATGTCACGCAGGTATGTTCACATATGCTTAAAGTAGGTGTGTTTGGGATTAATTATAAGGAATCAAATTTAATGAATATACTCAGATTCTCTTACAAATTCCTACTATGTGTGACATTACGTAATCTATGACAGTCTCACAAACTTCCGTAAATATCTCAAAATTGGTGGTATGTCACGCAGGTTTGTTTATGTATACGTAAAACAGATGTAATTGAGATTAGTTGGAAGGAATCAATTATAATGAATATACTCACGTTCTCTTACATTTCGCTACTTTGTGTGACATTATCATGGTACCTAGAAATGCATTTATTTATTCTCTTTAAATGTCGTGTCAAAGTTGAACGGCTTTTTTCTAAAAGTTCTTATATTACATTTTTCTTCCGTCAAGATTGCTACAAGAGGGTGTGTACGCGGTTAAAATGGCACGCGTTTTTAAAAAGCGACATCTAATAATCTATGAAATTGCTGTTTCAATCCGTTGCCAACCTGGAAATTACAAACTATTCGTTTCACTGGCCAGCTCGTCGTTCTGTTTGAGAGAATTAAGTTGGTAAATAACTTCCGACCGCCATTACTAAGTAATTTAGTTCCAACTTCCAACACATTAGCGTGTTCGCCTTCCACCACACACATAACAATAACACTCGCGGAGAGGAGTAAATTAAAAACCATTCCTTTCTTTTCGAGTCTCTTCCCCGACGAGTTTATGATTCGAGCTATTTCCAGGACATTTTGTAATAATGCCAGTCGCACGTAGAGTAACACGTAGACGAGGGTCCGAAAATATCTAATGAATCTCGTCTGAATCACATTCTAAGTATATAAGATTAAAGAAATTGCAATTAAAGAGGTGGTGGGCGTCGGGCCACTCTTGTCGTTTCCGTCGCGTCTATTTCGAGGTAGACGTTAAAAATATACCAACTTGGTATAGAGTATTTTTTTTTCTCTCTGCCATGTCAATTGATTACTGTTGATCTCTTAAATCTCAACGCGCGATGTCGCCGGTTGGGGATATTTCTGTTGGGCTTGTTCGGCTCGTTCGCTTATTCGTCCGAGTAAATCACCCCGACAAGACGACGCGAGAGTGTCCGTGCGGTCTATTAACTCACTCTTCGCGCGCGATATTAACCAAAAACTTTGTGAAACCTCACTCGAGCGTGAAGAAGAAGAAGAAGAAGAAAGACGTTATATAAGAATTTTAATTTATCTGATTTAAAGTGACAACAACATCCATTCGGAATAACAGATTAATATAATCACGAGGTCGCGACGGGTTTATGGGCAGAGGGAGCTCTCTTGGGCGAGGATATGAGTCGGTTCGTTGCTCGGGGGGGACGTAAATCTTTCTTCAATCATCGGCCGGGACGGACGCAAACATTGGAATCCGATTTCCATTTCATTTTGACCGACGACGACGATTGCGACGACGGGGTCGTTCGCGACCCCAAGACTAAAACCTAGCGAATATATATGAGGAGAAAAGACTCGTTTGGCAATTGGCATGAGTCTATTTCTGACTATCAGCCACCTTTCATTTCTACAAATTTGCATTAGTGTCGAGAACGGATCAATGAACGACAAATGAAAAACACAAACACAAGATAAAACACAATTTATTAAATCATAAACAATTAAGCAGGATTACATACATTCTTCATAAAATTTCCTACGTGGATAACTTTTAACATTTTAACATAAAAATAAGACAAAAGCATAAAGGTTAGGCAATTCGAACATACAATACATATATACAGTGAGGAAAAAAAGTTGAAAAAAGAACCTCTTCAGAGATCACTTATATCTAGATAGATCAGCAAGTGAATAACATGAAATGTCACTTCTTCATCAGTTGGCTACACCTTGCGTATCGACGAACAATGTGCGCTAAGGTGGGCGCTCATCCCGCGTTATTGCGCACTGTTGTGTGGTGACGATGAACCCGCGCCCGTTTGTTGTTAGTTTTTTCCACGCTTTAAGCGGTATTAAGTCTATTTATATCGGCGCAACAACAAAAAACCCGCCTCCTTTGAAGCCGAGGAACGCAGCAAGAAGAAACACCCTCGGAGGGCGACGCACTTAGGCACCGAAGCGCTCCTTCGTTAATTCGAAACGACGACGGATTTCTATACTCTTGCGGTATTTTCTTGGAATGTTTGACGACCATTATGTCGCTAAATCATCGACATCATTCATATTTAAAATTCTTATAATTCCGCCGAGAAAAACACAAAAACATCCAGTTATCGTCGACTGTCTTCAGCGGAAAATATTTCAAACAATTTTTTCCACCTCTTCTAGAGTATTATGTTTAGCCAAGGAAAGGTGCAGAGCATTCGAACAGATGTTGGTGCAACGTGAGAGAGTATTACAGATAGGGATGCGTTTTGTGACCTATGGATCGGCACAATCCCTGCGAGTAAGTGCTGCTTTTTGTGCAGCACATTACCGCTATAATTTAATTTAGTAATACCCCTGTACTAGTGACCTTGCTCAAGAATGTTAGGCCAACATCAAATAATTGATATACATATTATTCTGTAAGCATTGACAAAGAAAATACAATAATACGATTTGTTTTCTTTTCACCACTGCTCACCATAAGCTGTTCGTTGGTCGGTGTAGCCCAGCCCAGCCCAGCCCAGCACGTGCTCGGGTCACGTGGTGTGGTCTCGTGCCGGGCCTGACATTGTTTGGGATGTTTCGATGATGAGTTGCCCGGAAGTGTATAAATTTAGTCGGCCTCTGTTTCGTTAGCTTATGGCCGTTATATTATATATATATACACGATAGGAAGCACCGTATTTATTTTTATTTTCGTGTTCGGAAATACTTTCATCATAGTTTTTAGACTATGGAGCTAGAGAGATTGTGAGCAGTGCGGCGGGACTAGGATATTGTTTGTGGACTCGTGGACGAAGGAATGACTGAGGGGTGACTGAGGGATATCCAGTCAAGAACTGGACCGAGGGCCCTGGCTTGTAACCGTGCAAGTTTTACCCCCCTTTCAGTGTTTGTTATACATCATTTATGCTTTGTTGTAAGTCAGAATTGACAACTCCTCGTTAGGTTGGTGTAGATAACAAATATTATAAGCTTACATTATTAGAAGACTTGTTTTATAATTGGTTTTATTTGCAACGTTTTACACATAATTAATATATTCCCCACTTTGATGTTTATCTAAACAAATATTGTGGCTATACAACTGTGCACATAATTAAAAGCGTTTTTGTTTTCAAGATGTGACTAAATTTGAATTTCCCATCCCTAGTTGTGTGTGTGTGTTGTTTGTCGTGATCGGAATGTCGCCGGGCTGTTGCACCATCGCCTGCACCCACCGCAGAGCGGGGCCACCTCGTCTGGCTATTCCCGTCCTCCTGAGTCATACTCGATAGCCACCCCCACCACAGTTACGTCACCCACGCATGTTAATAGCGTTGCGCTTACTCGGGACAACTTGGTGTACTCCAGCGACTGTCGCGTATCTATACATACGTTCAAGGAGCGATACCGAGTTATTGGTCTCAATTTTGACCAAACAAAATTTTTAAACTTGGCCAGAAAGAAAATACGAAGTCGTATCTGATGAGAACATTCCCACATTTATAATGTTTCGCGCACAAGTTTTGAAAGTTACGTCAATTTTTCACTTTTGTGACACATTTTAGGCAAACTATAAAACAAAACAAAAACAGGAGGCAATATGTAGGGCAATATGAATATGTATCTTCATGAATATGTATCTTCATGAATATGTACCTCCAACTTCAAACTGTGGGTTTACCTCCAACTTCAAATTGTGGGTTTTCGTGTTGAGGCTTAAAGTCGATCCAATAAAATTTCACTTATAATTATATTTGACTGAAATTCACAACATACATTGTCGTAGGTGTGCGGTTTAATGACCTAAAAAACAAAACGGGGGTCACCGGCCTACTTTTTTTAGTTAATTCGACTTAAAGATTACGCAATTCCCCTATCTTCCATATTGTAAGATTGGAAAAACCTACAGTTGTTGACCAAAAACCAACATGAAATTAAACATGCATATATTATGTATCACATTGTAGATAATTAAACACTGATTAAAACAAAGCTTTAAAAAGTACATGTAACCGAACTCGTTTTGGAGATATTCGTGACTAAACACACGAAATAACATTGCGAAACGGGCGCGGCGCGAGGCGCGAGCTGGACCACGGCAACACTGCGTGACGTCACGGCGGGGCCGACCAATGAAAGTGTAGGGAGCCATCTTCAAATTGTGGGTTTGCGTTTGCCTGTTACTCCGTGTGACAGCATGACTCTTGCGTTGTGTTGAGGCTTAAAGTCGATCCAATTAAACTTCACTTATAATGATATTTGGCTGGAATTCACAACATTCATTGTCGTAGGTGTGCTTTTCAATTACCTAAAAAACAAAACGGGGGTCACCGGCCTACTTTTTTTAGTTCGACTTAAAGAATACGCAATTCCCCTATCTTCCATATTGTAAGATTGGAAAAACCTACAGTTGTTGACCAAAAACCAACATGAAATTAAACATGCATATTATTATGTATCATATTGTAGATAATTAAACACTGATTATAACAAGGCTTTAAGAAGTACATGTAACCGAACTCGTTTTGGAGATATTTGTGACTAAACACACGAAATAACATTGCGAAACGGGTGCGGCGCGAGGCGCGAGCTGGACCACGGCAACACTGCGTGACGTCACGGCGGGGCCGACCAATGAAAGTGTAGGGAGCCAACTTCAAATTGTGGGTTTGCGTTTGCCTGTTACTCCGTGTGACAGCATGACTCTTGCGTTGTGTTGAGGCTTAAAGTCGAGCCAATGAAACTTCACTGATAATGATATTTGGCTGGAATTCACAACATGCATTGTCGTAGGTGTGCTTTTCAATTACCTGAAAACCAAAACGGGGGTCACCGGCCTACGTTTGTTTAGTTAATTCGACGTAAAGATTACGCAATTCCCCTATCTTCCCTATTGTAAGATTGGAAAAACCTACACCTGTTGACCAAAAACCAACATGAAATTAAACATGAATATATTATACATCACATTGTAGATAATTAAACACTGATTAAAACAAGGCTTTAAAAAGAACATGTAACCGAACTCGTTTTGGAGATTTTCGTGACTAATAAAAAAAAGAACGATAGACACTTTTTAGCTGAACATTGGTCCAAACCGGAACCTCGTGTATTGTCCGGAAAGTAACTAAGGCCTGGAAACAGTTTCGTCATAGAAGAGTGATTGGTGGCCAAACGGTGAGCCCCAATTTCAAATACCGTGATGAACCCCTCGTCTATGACGTAGGCACTGGTAAGATTGTTGAATTGAGCATCTCAACCAGGTGTAGCGAGCAGTCTCAATCAATCATTACGATCACGATACGGCGTCTGTTTGTTACCCCGCCCATCTCATCAATGCTTAGTTGTCTTAATTAACAGGTCGTGAAAGCTGCGTCGCCGCGTTGTGCCAACTGGCGGAGGTGTGTTTGTGTTTCGTTCTCTTCCCGCGGTGTGTTTACGTCTGGCGTTTGATTTGACCCGTTGTCGGGCTGTGGGTGATGTGATGCAACCTGCATAACACCCTGTTATCTCGCCAAACACACCTTACTACAACCAAGTCAGCAGTGTACGTACATTGTACGCCGGAGGAGGGGTAGATTGTGACGTGAACGGTGTAAAGCTGCGTACACACGGCGGATTTTGGCCTTACGACGATCTCAAGGCGGTCGTACGACCGTCGTGAGGCCAAAATCCGCCGTGTGTACGCAGCTTAAAATACTGACTAGGCAGGTATTGGAACGGATCGTCGTACGATCGCCTCAAGACTGTACACACGAGAGATTTCCATCCAATTTTCATCCGATCAGTCCATCCGTCCGACCGCCTTGAGATCGTCGTAAGGCCAAAATCCGCCGTGTGTACGCAGCTTAACGCTATATTCTAGAGTCGAAGCGGAAGAGTGACTAATGCCAATCTGTGACAAATGTCAGGAAGGAGCCCCATTCCACAGCAAGATATTTATATAAGTGTTGGGCAAGGTGCTAGAGGGGAAGGGGAGGAGGGTGGGGGGAGTCGTCCTTTGTAACCCCTCCCCCAAGAGTGCGACTTTTTACTTGATGACATATTTTGTTACGAGTTCAAAATGTTAATGTAAAAAGTTTAAAACTATATCTACATGTTCAAAACTTGAAACTTGCCTAAACATACCGCGGTGGCTCGTGCGGGTGGGGCGCGGGTTCTCAGCGTGCGGTACTTAGGGACGTGCGATCGAGTCCCGTATGAGGCATTGTCCTTCATCTTCATCTATCATCCCTCATCGTCTCGCATAGCATGATGGCAATAACGGAGACGTGGAGCAACAAGAAACAGTCAAATTGACCCCGTAGGTTCCAGGGGGCAGCTCTGCCTTTCGTAAGGGTCGTCAAGTTTTGACTTGACCTACAGGTTGAGTACATCGTTTACACCAGGTACTAAATAGAACCACTCGTCTGTGGCGTCCCTGATAGTCCCCGAGCATCGTGCACGCACTTGTGTTCGACTTGCCGCTGCACACTGACGTATAGGCCTACAGACCACCACGAGCAAAGCATCCAATCAAACACTACCTCGTTAAAAGCTATTTCAGTTCTTTCCGCGTTCGTTTCTCTGCAGCGTGCCTCGCTGACTGACGGCTGCAGATTTTCCTTAAACGAGGAACGACGATTTGGCCTTCGAGGCTTTATGATCAGATCCACCCACGCGGAGACGAGTTCTTCGCAGAACACAAGGAAACATGTGACGTCGCCGTGGTTGCAGAATGTTGGTCCGTGGACGTGGACACTGCATTATTTCCAACACCAGAAGTCAGGACCATTCTGTCTACAATGAACTTAGTATATGGAAATGAAAAGATTGGTCTAGCTATAGACCGTTACCAACATCCACATGTTGCAGACATTGAGATTGACACCAGATTGCAAGTGACGTCACGTCAGGAGTGATAAACAGCTATATGCATAATGAAGAGCATGGACAAGAGCCTCCAAACCAATGGGTGGGAAGGGAACGACGCAGAGTATGAACATCGAGATACTCCACAACAAGTGTTACAGCTGAAACCTGGAGATACAGGTGTAAGCCTATAAAGTTGGCAGTGAATAACCAGCGAAAAGATCCCGAGAAAAGATAAAACTTGGTCATCTTTCCCGTTCTCCAGACAAGTAAAGAGGAAGGAATTGTCCACGACAACAGTCGGCCTTTTCGTTCCCGTTCTCGTTAGCCTGCTTTACCCAAGTATTAAATAGACTCGCTACATATACCTACAATATTATAAATAAACTCTCATGTTTGCCATTATTAACGGTGGCATTCAACGTGCAATAGAACCGAGTTAATGGTTTTGAGTGGATGTTCCGAGCTTGCTTGGTTATACGAGTAGGTCAGCCAACCCGAAGGCTGCACAAACATTTAAAAACCTATTTGATGACTTCCGCCTGCCGAGATGCCTCACGCACACACGCACACACGCACACACGTGCATGTGGAGCAGCGTGTTGTCGCTAATACAGACGTCGTTCGCGTGCACGCGGTAAATTATAAAGCACGTGTCGGACACAACGTAGCAAATCTTTATCGTCCGATGTGTGAGCGTCGCGACGCCCGGAAGTGGGTGTTAGGTTCTGCTGCGGTGACAGACTCACGAGGACTTGCGCGCGCACACATGTTACCTCTCAACACGAGGCTTGGAGATTAAGACGTGGGACGTGGGTTCTTAGCCCGCATGAGACAAGTTTTTTTTTTTTTTAATTGTCCTTCGTATTTCGGAGGCTTTCACGGCCGGAGTCAACTATACTATCGTGGTTTGCCGGGTATAACCGTGTCAAAAGGTGGAACCAATCCAGCGTTTCGCCCATATTGCGATGGGCTTCTTCAGGGACCTTCGTGGAGTGTTGACACTGACACCAACAACTGTCACGAGGGGGAACTCTGGACAGTGGTGTTACCGAATACTGTCCAGGGGTGTTATTCGGTAGCATCAATGTCCAGAGTTCCCCCTCGTGACAGTTGTTGGTGTCGGTATCAACACTCTACGAAGGTTCCTGAAGAAGCCCATTGCAATGTGGGCGAAACGTTGGATTGGTTCCACCATTTGACCCGGTTATACCCGGAAAACCACGATGGTATAATTGTCCTTCATCTTCATCGATCCCCCCAGCCTCATCGTGTCGAATGGTATTACTGCAATAATAGATACGTAAAGCATTACCTATGTTAAAACATTTTTTTTTAAATTCTTGTGCCATATATTATACTATAGCCACATTTCCACCAAGTAAATGTTATCGTTTCTGCTTGTTCAGTTCACATAGAAAACCGCGACTGATATTTCCAGGAAGGCGTTGCTTGTGTGAGTGAACACAAACGCCCGTGCGTCATTATACACGCTGGTACGCACACAACACGCACGCCCGTGCTTCATTATACACGCACTCACGCTGGTTTGCATAGAGAAGTATATTGATCGTTTAGATTTGTGCTTGTAATATTTCAGTACTGGCTATTTCAGGAGGTCGGAGGCTCAACCGCAGTATAACCGCAACCAATTGCGGGTTTTTAATCTATCGATTAAAAACCTTTAATCAGTTCTTGTCACTGAGTGGGTAGACAATACATACAACATAATGTATACTCATAATGTTGATATCTACCAGGAAACCGCAGGATGCTGTGCCGTGCTCCATGTGCTATTGCATTCTTGCGATGACAAAACACGCTAATATCGTGCGGTTTTCAATGCTTTGACTCCCATCCGCCCCTCGTATACGCGCGTGCCTCGTGACTAATGCAGTGCACGCACCGGGTCTCGAACTGACGGGCTGTCGGCTCCGACAACTCAATTATATCCCCTTCATTGTTATTATTGCCATGTTGAACAACGTTAACGAGATTTGTCCCCTCCGCCTGCAGAGAAACGATCTATCAATTGGGCGCACCACGTTGTTTCACTTCCCATTTCCTTTCGGTTCTCTCTTTTTTTACAAATATTATTCCCCCTAACTCTTCTCGTTGACGTCTCCCATAACGGACAAGTGCGCGATTCGTCCGCCGCGCGGCGCTGGCGTCGCTTCCTCCTCGCGGGCCGTGACGTCATCAACCTCACAGCTGTATACAGGCGTCCGAATCGGCCATGTTGAATTTAGAGACCGCATTTTTAACACTTAACGACAATTGTTTATCTTGTTACCCGGCATCACTAGACCTTTTACCAACGTTGTTTGAGAGGTGGGCGACGCGAGGGGGGGGGGGGGGGGAGTGAAATGATGGCCAACAGCTGTTCGGGCGTCTAGAGGCGAGACTCACGCAAGCTGCTCGACCGACGGGGTCGCCATGTTTCGTCCAACGACCCTTGAGGGGCGGGGGTAACCAAGTGAACTATAGATGGGCAAACCGTTAGCAATGCTCCCAGACAAGGGAATACAATTTGAAGTGTCATTAAATAACAAAATATAACATTATAGAAGATGTTGAACATGAAGAGATACAATGTCTACGTATTTTGTATCCGCAGGTCTGAATGGTTGAAGTGTATCTGTGTCATATGGCTACGTCAGTGGGGCTGGCCTGGCAGTGGTCGTAGCCTAGACGACCAATAGAGCTGTAAAACTCCTACTGCCGAAAGCTTTTAATACCCGTACGTTCGATTAAGTTGCAACGACCGCGGGACCGCCTTTCAATTAAGCAGTCACAGTTTGCATGCACACACTCGGGCAGGCACGCTGACAGCAATAAATGCATGCCCCACTTCTAGAACGGCCCGTAAAAATAACATAAAAATGGTCTTAATTGGGATGATATTATTTTTAACTTGTATGTTCGAAAGTGTTTGGGCGGGGTATATAATTAGTGCGGCTCAACTTGGCCGAGGTTTTGCATGCGCGGTCCGTTGCTTCTTGTAAGGCCGACATTGCTCAACGGAAGCAAATGACGTTACTGTGTGAGGGGGGGTTTCTGTCGTTTGCGCCGCTGAGTTGCGAGGAGTGAGTATACGCTGGGAGACGCGAATATATCGCGTAAACTTTGCGCAATTTGTGTGTTTGTCGTTGAATGGACAACTGGGAGGGTTTTTGGAGAGTCCATCCTGGCATTCCATCGTCGTGGGTATTCCTATAGTATCGACTTTTTCCTTTACTGTCACGGAGTTTTCTACCCAACAGCAGTCAATCATCAATTGGTCTTGTGGATATATTGCTGCTACCAATGCAGAAGGTCCCTGATTTGATACCCGTTTCAGCCTGTGGGTTTTAACTTAAAAATTCGACTGATGTGATAGTGGCGTGCAAAGATAATAAGATATACCCTGTCGGCTGCTGGCGTATATGTGAACGGTGACTTTGGAGCCGTCATAGCAACGAAGCACATAATAAAATGTGTGATGTTCTCTACTGAAAATCACTATACTTGTACTGATTGGGTATACATACACAATAAATGCAGTTATTTATTTCATCAACAGGTCATTGTGTGCAGGAAAATTTGCTCGGCTTACAAATGTGGCAGTGATTATCAGAAACCCCCACTTATTTAGACCTCTTGGCTTAACCAACACTGTAGCACATGTTTGCAATGAGGTGTGCCCAGTTTGCAATTTAGTAGTTGCAAGTAAGTGCATGTGCACCCACCAGACGTGCGGAATGTGTCAAGACGCCGTTGCTGCAGCCAAACAGCATAATAAGGTGGTGAACGAACGGTTTCCTGCAGTTTCGGTACTATCACCTATTCGTGATCGGTTCTAGCTAACACCGAGTGTAATTGGAGTAACGCTCACGTGCAACAAGTGCACAGTGCTGTCACAAGTGTGCGTGACGTCACGGCTATTGGCCAACATGTCTGTGTTTATATAGATGTGCAAGGGTATAAGTGAGTCCTTCGCAATAACGCGAAGTGTTATTCCGCAGCGCCGCGGTTCGATGGCCGCGCGCCCGGTGGACGGCGATGTCACTACTTCACCGCCGCCATTACTTTATTAGCGGGCGCGTCAACCTCATTTATAAGAAATCCGAAGAGTCAAAGCGAGAGACCGTGTTAGCCTAGCTTTACTCGCGCATTTGCAACATACTTGTATACTAGCTCCAACGTAACGGGTGATCTATCGGCCCTTCTACGCACGCTGTTTCACCGAATGTCAACAGATCCCTGGCGTTCTTTCACACACGCACACACTAACTGATATACAAGGAAGACAACAAACAAAACTAAACAATTTATTATGAAACGATAGGAAAACACCGAACGAAAAGAACAAACAGGGCAAAAAATAACACAGTTCAACAAAACTAATTACTAGAAAAGAACATAAAAAAGACAAAATTGATCGGAAAAAAATAAAACAAATGTTAGTCGTTAATTAAATAAGGAAACAATTAATAATGAAATTGAAATCCACACGTGAGAATGAAAGGAATTAAAGCAGCTTTGCTGGGCAAGCGTGACATATCTGAGTATAGACGTGTGTTCGTTTGAGGTGTGGAGATCACGTTAAATTATTCTCAGGGCTCAGTCAAAGCGGAGCCTCAAAGAAAGCCGGGTCGTGCATCCAATCTGGCTGAATTATGCGCGTCTTTGCCATGCGTGCCACACACACGCACCACACGCGGGCGTCGGTAACAACTGGCGCTGCGAAATATGGGCTGAATTTCGATATCACTGCATGAGAAGGTAGTTGGTTTTAATTAGTACGACAGAACCTTGGGGAATGTTGCATTGAACAAACCTGAAATATGCGGCCGGAACTCAGGTAGAGATGGGAATTTTGGCCCGAACGGCCCGAAAGCCCGGCCCGGCCCGGCTTTCTTAAGTTAGCTTCGGGCTTCGGGCCGGTATCGGGCCGAAGCATTGAAAGTTCTGGCCGGGCCGGGCCAGGCTTTCGGGCTTTCGGGCTTTCGGGCCGGTTCGGGATTTCGGGCCGGTTCGGGCTTTCGGGCCGGTTCGGGCTTTCGGGCCGGTTCGGGCTTTCGGGCCGAGTCGGGCTTTCGGGCCAGGTCGGACTTCTGGCTTCCCTGGCCAGCAATTTGGGGCTGGATATCATCATTTAATAATGTTTTTATAATAAAAAAAAATAATTCTTTAAAATTGAATATAGAGCTGCTTCAGTTTAATTATCTAAGCAGCAGTAAGCAGTTTGTTTTTTGGAGTTCTCTACAGGCCACAGTCCACCCACTCACACACAACATTCTCCTATTCCCTACCCCTATAGCCAACACTGTGGCGATCGACTAAATCGATACGTTTTGTGTCGGCGGCGGCTTTACTATAAGGCCAGGCCGGGTTTTCGGGCTTTCGGGCCGGGCCGGGCTTTCGGGCTTTCGGGCCGGGCTTTCGGGCTTTCGGGCCGACTTTCGGGCCGGGCCGGGCCGGGCCGGAATCATCATCTTTCGGGCCGGGTTCGGGCCGGGCGGGAGTAGGTTCTTACCTTGTCGGGCCGGACTCGGGCCGAACAGTTTCGGGCCGGGCCACGGGCCGGGCCGGGCCGTACGTTTCCCACAAATTCGCATCTCTAGGCCCGGAAGTTGAGTAAACGTCAAAGGTAGGTCATCCCAGTAGCTATTTTGTATTCAGATCTAAAATTTCTCTTGATGTACGTGGGACCTTTTGATTGGATGATATTTTACAGTGTAACACATAGATACTATACTGTAGTGATGCTAGAGTGTAACGCAGATACTTTACCTTGGTATACCACATTGCCAAGTGCATGTATACCTGGGGTATAGCCCTGCCTGTCGTAAGAGGCGGCCAAGGGGTCGACATGATAGATGACATTGCGGTTAAGTACGTCGTCATACAATAGACAATTATGTTCGTCGAGTGTACATATAAATGACAGCGGAAATACCAAGATGAGGTTATCCGTATCGACCTATTGAATCTACTCTCACGAGAGTAATTACATGTTTAACATTGTCTAGACATGGCCCATAGTAAACGCTTAACTGCACAATAGCAGGTTGTGTCAGCGCGGTTAATGATAGGGGGAGTGTTACGGCGCCCCATTCCAGTTGTAATAAGGTTGCTGGCGGTGTTTGCTACGTGGACGCAACGTCTGGCAACATTTTGCACCCATAAAGCAACTTGTTTTAAAAAGAAACACTATTTTGGCAACTATTTCAAAGAAATTACTGAAAGAACAACTATGTAGCAACTTCTTTGTTTTCAAATAATTTATTTTGTTAATTGTGTACCATTATAAATGTTTTACTCCACACTTAATCCTCTCTATTTCACATTTCAAACTAACCTGTGCAATCGATAGAAATCAATTTGCGCTAGGGCTCAAATAGTACTAAACAAAACATAATATATGGGCTCAAATATGTTAGCGATTGGGCTACTTATCTGTGTCAGAGTTGATGAGACACAATGTAACCGTGATTTTAACTTATAGTGCTTCGTTTGGTTGAGTTACAGAATAATTGGCGAGTAATTAGTGTCTTGTAAACGTGTATGTATCTGTTCTAATGTATTTCTGGCAACCAAAAGGTTACTTTTTTCGATAGGCCTCAAGAGAGACAGTCGGGCGATGTGGAGGGGGGGGGGGGGTGGGGCCGCGGTTACATGTAAGACTCTTTATCAGTGTATCCCCTACTGAAAACCATTTCTTGCAAGTGAGAGGGTAGAGAAGAAACACTAATGTATATACTTGTCTTATGTGTTGCCCATGTGGTGTAGCTCACGCATGTGGTTTGCGCCCTGATTCAACAGGTGTCGTGGAAACACTGTTGTCATCGCATCCCGCTGCTCTCTCGCCAGCGAATCCTCATTGAAGGTAAACTTAACGAGTTTCTTGCTATTAACATTCTCAAGATACCTTCCATGCACGTCACATTTATCATCTGGGTTGTCCGGAAAACGAAATTCAAGATAAACCTTAATAATATACTCGGTTTACGTCGTCAAGATTTACGACAGTCGCGGTTGTAAGTGAGAAGATCTTAGGTGTTTTATATAATCTGGCCAAGTGGGAATTGTATCCACGTTTACCGTATAATTGACGCGAGAATAGCTTCTTCTCCGGGAGTTGAGAGTCGGAATTGTAAGTCGTTTCCTAGAGGTTGTAGCCTACATTCTCTTCGGTGTCTAACTTGTGTCTGAACTGAGACGATTCACCTACGATCGGGCCCGTATCGCCTCTCAGGGGACTCCGATGAATTTCAGCCCGATGAATTTGGGGGGGGGGGGGGGGGCTGTTTTCAGATTCAGATGTCATGTAATTTTTATTCTCTAACAGATTGATACATTGTTACAGGCGTAAGTATCGGGGAGAGGGGAGGGGCAAGAATGTAGAAGAAGAATGTGAATGTATAGAGACATAAGATGCTGAAAGAATTAACAAAAGATAATTTGCACAAGAGGGGACGAGTCATCACGAGGACAAGCCAACCTCGACTGGTTCTTTTCACTCTCCCCAAGACTTCACGACATATCAAACAAATTGTGTTTCCTTTCTTTCATTCTTGCATGAGTTACAAAAAGAAATAAGCTAATATTAATTATCCACCGCGTTGTAACCTCGAGCGTGTTCTAGTGTGGCCTGCGCCCCTAAGATGTCGCACGGTGACGCGACGCTCTTGTGTCTCCGCTGACCCCGGCGACCCTCTTAGAGCTGGGCCGATGCCCGTCTATCCACGTCCTCTCGCACGACCACGCCTCGTAAATTACTCCCGCGGTCGCGTTCGCTCGCAATTAAAAACGTTCTTATAATGCTCTCTCTGTATACGTTGTTTCTACATCTGGGGCTAAACAGTTGCGAAGCTATGGAAATTAAAGTAATCGTGTTGAGAAGAAGAAGAAAGAATCGTGTTGTTTTTATTTATTATGATGAGTGGCCAACTATTAATTGTTATGTCTGGAAATTGAACTAAGATTTCTCATGGGGGTGGTGAGGACAAACCCCTTACCACCGCTCAACGTAATTCAGTCGGATAGTAGCAGAACGCAAGTGTGGGGACGATGACGACGCACGATAGCACGGACCAGTGATTCGTGCATGCGCTTACATACTGCTACTAGCCGACTTGCGTATGTTGACTGTACGAATCAGTTTTGTAAGGGATTATGATTTATATTAAATAAATAAGTGATTAAATAAAGAAATAGAGAAAGAGAAATAAATGAATGGCATGGATTGTGTAGGTGTTCTCTTGAAAGTGTTGCGTGTAGCCGCTGTCTAGTTTAACACGTCCCGCCGGCTGTAGCAGTGTCGCAACGAAGAAGCGTCGCGCTTATAGTTTATCGTCTGTGATTGGCGCATCAGCCACACCCCGACTAATAACAGGCAGGCGTCACGACGCTGCATCGCGCTCTCGCATGTGGTGGGTATTTTCAAGCAATAACTCGAGTATGCGTCACCGCTACGTGCATGTGCATGTGTGTGTGTACGCTTCGCAATTAGTTATTCGCCATCCCTCGGGCGAACTACGATGCTACTGTCGTATACGATACTTTTATCGTTTTCGTTAAGACAGACATAGCTGAATGCAGGGCTTTTTTTCGGCCGGTACGAGCCGGTACGCGTACCGGCTAACACAAGAGGCGTACCGGTAAAAGGCAATTAAGTCACACTATAGCCGGTACGCTACGATTAGCCTTGAAGCGCGTGAATAACATTGAAGTGTACAGTGTGACAGGCTTGTGACTGCAAAATATGTTTCATTTTGTAATATAAGGATGTTGCCACCATCTGGTGACATGGGTGTGACATGTAGTAAATCACTTCTTTTTAGACTTTTGGCGGCCACTCACTACAGTTATCTTTTCTACCATTTAGGTCACTAGTTCTAAGGAAGGATAATTAGGGTTGTTTTGACTAAAATGTCATCTCTTGTCAAGAGTAGCTTCTGGGAACCGTCAAAGAGAATGTACCTATTCTTACTTTTCTGTTTTCCTGGAAAGCGCCTTTTCAATTTACAGACAACGATTGGGTTGTGTTGGAGGAGGAAGGGGTAGATCAGTGGTCAAGGGATTGTAAGTTGTGTGTGGCAGGGTAAGTTTCCTCTCTGGTGACGAGTGGATGTAGTCGTGATTAGCGAGTGTGTGTGTGTGTGTTTAGTGAGAGTGTAAAAAATAAAAATGAACCGAAAAATAACTTCTTGGGTCGTCACCTCGCCATACCCAAGAGACCGACGTGTTGCTGACGAGAACATGACTGTGAGTAATGTTTGGAAATTGCTTTGAATTCGATATCATCGAGTTTGGTGAGTTAAAAGAATGAGTTATATTTTAAAAATAAATATAAACTATTAAATTTGTAGTGAGTAAATGCACGTCTCGTATTTGGGTCACGTTAAACAGGGGCGGATTCAAACATGAGGCGCGGGGGGGGGGGGGGTCGAAAAAATAATTTTAGTTTCCGTCTTATTACAATAAACCATCACTATTGGCACGTTTTTTTTTAAAGAAATTTTATGTTTTCTGCGGACGCTAGTTCACGCGCAAGCGCTGCTCGATCGTGTGGCTACAGGATCTAATCCCAGTCATGAGCTGTGCAACATAAGCTTCATATTTCGCCGATATCTACGATACAAATCCGCCTTAAAAATGCGTTTTTGGCCATCAAACTTAATGCAGTAACCCAAAAATTTTTCGCCTACGGCGAATTTGCCTCCGGTGGCTGGGGCTTCGCCCCAGACCCCAGCTATGCCACGCCAGTCACATGAAACATTATACCGAACGTACCGGTTAACTTTATTTTAGAAAAAAAGCGCTGGCTGAATGTATTGATGGCTTTTTGTCTAGTGCACTTGACACTATTGCACGCCAGTGTACACTATACGCAGTTTTTTCCGTTCGTTTGTATCCGTGCAAGTCAGTGTTACTTTCTGTGTTGGAGCACTGCACGCGTAACCCTTTCTGCCTTTTCGTTTTCGAACCAATAACATCCGTAATGATTGAAATATTTGAAACTTTTAGAATACAGTCTTTAATTATAACGAAAGCTCATTGGTGGTTTTGATAGTGATGGACTAGTAGACTACCCTTGGCCGATAAACCATAATACGAGTCAATTACCGCTAGTTCTAGAGGGTGCTACCCGTATGCGGTGATAGGGTGAAGACTCGGGGGGATGTAGACCGTTGTAATGCTTCGCAGACAGATGTTTTCATTATACATGTCTCTATGTTTCGTTATCCACTTTCTCCGCGTCCTCGGCAGGCGCGAGTGATATTTCAAAACGCGAAACCTCTTCTTCTTCTTTATTGCGTCACAATTTTTAGAACGTTCTGAATGAGTGGACCTCTTTCTTGATCTTTCCACGTCGCGTTCTGTGTTCTTTTTGTTTGCCCTCTCTCTCTCTCCAGTTCCGTTCCACGGATCTCCATTTGTCGGCATTAAGTGCAGAGTGACGTGCGGCCGATCCCTCCTAAGCTTAGTCAATGAAATAATAGGACAGGTGGGCTTTTAAAAGATCTCAAATCTGTTTTTATTGTCACGTTTTGACGCTTGTTACGCGCGCGTGGGCTGCGCCTGGTAACAGCGCGCGCGGCTGACGCGAGGCGTTATTTATTCACTGGCCAGACCGACCACGAACAAGTTACTGCGCACTTTTTGGCTCAGTTAACAATAATGCAGCGCCAAGTGGCGATAACTCCCGAACATTATTTCTTGTTGCCGTTTTCTTTCTTTATAAACATGTACGTGTTTTCTTAGTTGAGCGGTTTGGAAAATAAATATTTGTCCACTTTGTAGGCTACTTACTTGTTTCGATGGAAGGTATACCAGGCGACAATAGTAAATCAAGGCTATCAACCTTGGGAGGTACATTATTTACTCACGGTATAAAAGCCGCGCGAACTTAGCGTTTTTCCGTTGTATCCCAAGAAGACACCCTTTAAAATATTAAAAATATGCACACTTTCGATTCGTAAGATTTCAGTACTGTGAGGTAGACATTTTGATAATTTGTAATTATAATTGTCATTTTTAATTAAGGTTTGAGTTAAGTTAATTCCAGTAACAGTTTTAACTATCGTATCAGTCTCGTAAAATTTGACAATATCACAACAAATGTGAGCAAATGCGAACCACGCAACCAGAATATATCAAAGTATGCATTTATATGATCAATAACATTGATAATTGTAACACCAGAAATACGTATTGATTCGTACTCATATTTCCAATCAACCGCTGACAGCTGATGACTTCCTATAGCTATAGTCATTACTGTAATACGCATGAAGCAGTGCTAGCAAAGACACATAGTATACACTGCAGTAATAAGCGGTCGTCGCGCACGCATGTCAACGGAACAGATAAAAGTCGCAGGTTAATCTGTTCAGATCGGGGATTAAACAAGCCTTATTTCTTTGTGTCACTTTGAGAATGCACTCGCCGGGTGATTTACGGCGCGCGGGCCAACATAATTTGTTACGAGAGAAGAATAATCGAGTGAGGGGTCATTTATTTAGGTTAAGTATAGTTGAAGAGAACTGGTCTAAACTTGTATTTTTAAATTGGTTTAGTTGCCAGCACACAAATAATACGAGTACAAAGTTGCAATACCGCTGCTGTGCACGTTTGTCCGCGTGCCATTTAGTACGAGAGCGCAATCCAACACAATGATGTATTTCTCTCGCGTTTTATAGTTTTATGAACACAAAAGTGACGTCGATTGCTTTAATAGTGTTGAGCGACGTACTCGACTGCTAGGTCATATGACGGAGTGGAGGAGTTGGAGGGACTTTCAAAACATATTTCCCGTTTGTCGCTGACTTAATGAAATGATCACAATACTTGAAATTTTTTAATTAATGGAGCATCGTTTAGTTTCTATGAAACTACGTTCTGGTTATTATTATGTTGTCTAGTGTTCTCTAGTATGTATGTTGGCAAGTTGTTATAGTTACTCACAAAGAGTAGGAAAATAATTACATTTTATAACTTCATAAAGCGGTACCTGAAATAATTAAAGGAACAACTAGTGAACGTGTGTGTCGAGCTGTTGCCAAACCAAGTTGAATGTACGCGCGTAGCAAAGAGCGTTAATTGAGCGTTGTGTCCACTTGGCTGTCGGGAAGAAGGAACTGATTGAGCATCTTTGTTAGAAACATTTCTGCAACTTTATTTCACGCCGCATTTTTTCCACGCGACTTTATTACAAATCGTTTTAAACTGATTATATATTCGAACTTTATGTCGCTCAGCTGTGTCCGAATAACAACCAACTTACGCAGCGCGGGTTTTTCGTAGAATTTTGTATGAGTATCCCTCCTTCGTAACTACTAATAATAACTATACTACTATAAGAATACTTTAACTATGCTTGATCTGGTTATAGATAGTCAAGGCGTTGACTAATCGCTATCCAGACAGACACTGTGTGCCGGCAACATGCATGCCTTGTGCAACATGTGGTTCGATGCAGCCCCTATGAATTATATTCCACTAGCTCATGGTTTAGATTGCGTCCGCCACTTGTTTTTATTGACATTATTGCCTATGAATGAGTCCTGACGAGCAGGAGGGGGGGGGGGGGGGCTACTGGAGAGTCACCTCGTACGTCGGATACAGAACCGACCAGCACAACATGGCCCTACCTACCGCATTTGATGCGGGTCGTACCGTGGCCTCCACATTGTTTTCTATGAAAACACACACACACGGCGGTCAGGTGACTGGAGCTTTTAGGCCTGCCTTAACGCACTTAAAATAGGCGACATGTGACGAACGGAACGGACCTGCTTTTGTTTTTTCTTCTCCTCTCTCTCTCTCTCTCTCTCTCTCTCTCTGCCTGTCTTTTGTTCAAACTAGGTGACAAGAGATGGACTTGTGGAAGGTTTTGTTCTGTGTGGAGATGAGCGTCGAGATATGTTCTGCGTGCATGGCCGCCGTATCTGATTGTGGCCCCGCGCTAGAGAGAAGCTGATTCTCTTGTCCTCTGTTTCAGATCCACTGTTGTGCGCCGTCCTCAGGCGATATGGAGGCTGAGGCTGCCGTACACGAGTAGCGGGCGCGCAAGGTGTGTATATAGACGTGCATGTTGTTGTACTTGACTTGCGTCGTGAACCCCAGTAGCCAATGCGCTTCCATGTTATCAACGAGTATGTATGAATGAAGGGTATTACAGACACCTTCTTTACGAACGTATCTTCGGGATGGTTCGGGTGTTGCGCTCGTTGTGTGAATCTAGCATTGACGAGATTCAATAAGTTTGGGTATCGCATTGTTTATTGAAACGTTTAAATACGTTTCGCATGGGAACTAACAACACAGAGCTGTATTCCACTGTGACTGATAACATTGCCAATACGAGTGTAAATAGAAACAAATTATCAGTACTTCAAGTGTAGATGGGATCAGTAAATGCGCATAATGCCCCCACTCCCCCAACTTATTCAAATATCAAAACTTTGGGGTTGTCCTTTCTGAAAGGGCGCTCAGTAATTTCAAGACGGTAGCTGTGCGCCCATAGATCCCGCGACCAACACGTTTCCTCGTGTTGCATTCTCTGCCTCGTCGTCAGAAATATGTTAACGACTATCGGGGGGCGTTTGTACAGTTAGTTAATTAGTCATTATCTTCACTTGTACTTTGTACACCTTATTTCGTGTCTATTCGATTGGTCGTTTCGACTGCCAAGCCCGGCACTGTTGCCACATCGCCACTCTTCGTGTCACGTGACCTGGTTCGGAACCTGGCGTTCCTTGTTTTCTTTCGTTTATTCTCAGACCGGATTACGCGAGGCACTCGTTTCTTTTCTTTTCTTTTTTTTATTAATTAGGAACGAACGAACGAACATCTCGTCGCGTCATTGTGAAACCTAACAAAACAAAACACTGCGGGCGGCGCCAGGTTTATGTAACAACGACAGTTACATCATCTCGCGTTAGGGGTGGCGCCTTCGGTCACTTCTACGCTGACTGACTGATTGAATCACTGAATTTGTACCAAACTTGGCTAATCTCCGATGTAATTAGCTGGGAATGGTTATATAATATATACCAAGGTTTCAAGAAACATTACGTACAAAACGCACGGTGTATTTTCCCAGTCGCCAAGATTGTTTGTTTAGAGAAAATCTCTGATTAACCGATCCAAAATCTCGGGACTAAATGTTTAGAGTCTACATGTAGTCATGTGTTTATCCATTAATTACAAATTTGCAAAATGTCAGATGTTATGTCGAAATGTACCTGACAGCAGAATGCTTCCTGTATGAATGCCTAGACTATAGTCTGTATTGAACAGCTACACACATGACGCAATCAACGCCTTCTAGAACCGTCGGTCTTGAGCAACCCGGTATTGTCAGTGTGATTAATTCGATTATTAACAGGCGGTGGTACGAGATGAGACGACATGCCAGACTACTCTGCCCACCCAACAAAGCCGAACACGACAGCCATTTATTTATAAGGTATTCAATTTGATGTTTTGTACTCTAGCCAAACTCTAAATTTATCTCACCATCTTAAATTAATATATATGTATATATATATATATATATATTATGTGATGTGATGTTGCGTAATTTATTAGTTCACCACTTGTCCGCGCGAGTGATTTCAGTTTGAACGTAAATCCGTCGTCTGGGTTGGAATCAACGGCAAATTGTTGTCGCCAATAAACGACGCGAAGACGTGGACACCCGGCCGTGCTTTGTTTAGCTGCTTCTAGAAGCACTCTCATCCATATTGTAGAAGTATAACAGGGGAGATTTGAAACCTACACACCCTTTATACTATAACCAAATTTGAAACTCGAAGTTTTAGGAAAATCTCTACGCTTTTGATTTTATTTGGAATTATAAATATATGATCCATAAAACGTATTCTCGTTCTTTGAATTTTCATTTGAAGTATCCTTGAAAGAAGATTCAAACAAGTTTCAGACGATGAGTTTCCTGAGTTTCACATTTTAATATTTGTGAAGTTTTACAATTTGGAGTATCTATGTGCATAAAAAATGTACGGTTTCTAAACTCTAAACCTTTAGAAATATGTTCCGTTATTTGTTATTGTGGTGTGTTTGACTGTATATGTGTACTGTCGCTTCTGTAAATACATGTTGTGTATTTATTGGCTTTCTACTCGCCAACGAGAACCGGTATCCAGTGGCGGACCCGGCACCTCCACCAAACGTAGAAAACATTTTGAAGTCTCCCGATTTTAAAGTTGTTTTATTTATTTTTTGTGCCTATATTTTTTAGCAGCTAATGCGTTTGAGGTGCCATTGTTTAGACAGTCCGAGCGAAGTATTTCATTGGACTCAATAACGAATTTCTATTCAATTGCGTCCCTAGTAAGTAATGTCTCTGCTTTTCAAGTATGAAGCTGATGTACAAAGGAGGACAATATACACGGCTGTACAATATACAATGAAACAATGTTAAAAACATTTATAGAAAAAGATAACATTGGGCAATTGTTCTT
This sequence comes from Isoperla grammatica, assembly GCA_945910005.1. Classification (NCBI taxonomy): domain Eukaryota; kingdom Metazoa; phylum Arthropoda; class Insecta; order Plecoptera; family Perlodidae; genus Isoperla; species Isoperla grammatica. The sequence goes on along the minus strand of OX246743.1, from coordinate 46,368,286 downwards.
AGAAAGGTTTTCTTTTTACATATATTGCGGTTTCAGTGTTATATCTTTGCAATTCTCCATACGTGTGCGATTTTTCATGTAAGCAGATACACCCGAGGTTTGCGAAACCTCTCTTTCAGTTTTACTCTCTCTCTCAAACCCGATGACAGACTGGCCTTTAAACACTGTCAGTGTATGTCTGCCACCCACCCAATCCTCTTTGACAAACGCGTCACGGAGTTCTCCTTAAAGCGAACCAAATAAAATGGCCGATGATTGATTTTAGTCTTTTACCTTGTTTTGAGGAGACACCGGCGCCTTTTGTGTAAGTATTACATTCGATAGACAGAGGGAAGGCATTCGGACCATCAACGAAGCTGTATTATTCTCAGGGCTTTCCTATGTAACACCCACTTTCTTGTAGAACCGTTACCATTCCGTAGTTACGAGAGTTCTATACCTAAATAGCGTGAAAAATGTGAGGATTTTGAAGATTTTCTGTGCGTGTTTTTTAAAATTAAATATAGTGTCAACATTTTGGAATGATACGGGACCAGAGAAAGTAATTAAAAACATCGAAATCCAATGGGAGCCAGTATAACCATGTACTCTCGCTGCAGATCTGAGTCAATCACCCGCCTCGTCGTCTCGATTAACTTCGTTGTCTAAAGCTATGTGATGTGTGTGTCTGTGCGAGGTACTTGTCAGGTATGTCGCCCGCTGCCGTGCATGCATGGGGCTATTGTTAGCCGCCTGACATGGCATTGAACAGCGAGGCAAGCGCTTTTAGCTACCAGCTTCGTAGTGTGTGTTTTATTATATCGAAATCGGTGTCTCTACTCCTACTAGAGTTCGTAATGGATGTTGTTTTATTGCCGTGCGCGCGCAGCCGGGTTATATACTTTAGTTCGTGGACTCTCAAAGAACGAACGGAGGTTTTGTTCTCCTGTGTTCAATCAGTTTTATAACCATCTTAACAGGATACACATCGATTAAATACATACATTATTAGACGTACACTTTTAATTCTATATCCACACCTTGTTTTCATGTGTAACTTAATTTTTTCGTTATCGACTCACCGTATCTATTTGTCTACTATCCCCCCCCCCTCCCCCAGAAAATAGTTAATTTATTTTTCTTGTATTATATAAATTACACAACTTGTCAATTTCGGTTATCAACATTATTTCAAATGGTTGTTACTAATTAAATTCATTTGAAATTATAAATTATGGTAGAATAATATCGTCTGTATATACGGTTATAGTATTTCGTAATTCAATAACAAGAATATGTTTAATTGCGAGAGTCGAGAAAAGAAGAGCATTGAACTCTGTAAACTAGTGGGCGAAGAAACAACAAAAAAAGAAGGCAGAAAGAAATTGAGTGCGGAAAAGAACGAAGACGGAATGACCAGGAAACGTGAGTTTTCTTCTTGGAACGGTCGTAGAAAAATGTGTGTTCACCTCGTTTGTTCGAAGAGTTGCTAAATAGTGAACACTTACAGAGTCCCTTGTTCACGCGGGGGTCAGGTTAGCTCAATGGTTGACTATATATACTCTTGCGTCCCGTCTCTTTGCTCGGTACAACGCAGGGTAATCAGGTATTGGATATACTTTTGAATCTAACACTATCTCATATCTTTGCAATTTTTGTGGAGATGGAGTGATCTAAAACACCATTATTACGCCACTGTTTCGCTATTTTACTATAACAGAGCTTTGAAGTTGTGGGATTTCATATAATTTAAGTACTCTTCTCGACAAATATTTTCGACTATAACGGATATTTCACGAATTGAAGATCCGGAAGTGTTTTACGTTACAGGGCCTGTTTAAGCGGTACGCCACTGGATGTGTAGTTGATGTTCTACAATAATACCCTCTCTAAAGTTGTTGACGGGTGTGTGCGGAAGTGTAGGCTACACTTTGCAGTGACGTAAACTATTGAATCACTGCTGGCAAATGCACCAACATGTGGTGGCCAATCCTAGTGAGTGAGTGAGTGGGAATATGTTTTCGAAATCGTAAACTCTTGTGTCTAAATGGAATAAAAGTACAAAATAAAAATAAATGTGTATTTATTGTCTACCCACTCAGTTACAAGAAATAGTTTTCAGTGGGCGGGGGACATTTGTATCATTCTTATGTGGTTCGTTGTAATGACGGCTCCAAGTCACCGTTTACATGTGAGGCAGTACCATATCGATAGAAGATAGACCTCAGCCCGGTCCGGGAAACGAAACCAGGACCTTCTGCCTATACAGACGAGGCTTAGAGAAATCATCCGTTTATAATAAACGTATTTGAAATGTATTTCTTAAATGTGTATCTACAGTTGGTAATTTTCATTAATTTACGGGAAAAAAGAAAGGTGTGATGCCTCTTTTTAGTGCAGCTTTAATTTGTAGGGAGGAGCTTTGTTCATTTTATATTGATTGGACTCATGACGGTTGACATTTTCATGGGTGCGACGTCATCGCGGCATCGTTGTTGCGTCCAATCGGAAACAGTCGGTCAGTCACAGAGCGCGACACAGCTGATTTGTGACTGTCCTACGTGAGGTCACTCGAAGGACCCCGTCGCCGCGCGTCGCGACGCATGGCACGCGTCCAACGGACGGGCCCCGAAGTCGCGTGCCAAGCGCACGAGCACGCGCGGAAACACCCGACGAGGGGTGAGGTGCGAGACGCCGTCGAGACGGTTACCCGACTTGAAGAAAGTTTGCCGACCACGAAGCGAGCGACCGTCCGATATCCTGACAAGTAGTAGCTACGAGGTGGGCCAGTCCGAGACCGAGGCACTTTCAGACAGGACGAACACATCACCGAACACACAAGAACAAAACGAAACAATTAAGAAGGGGGCCATCAAGACAAACAAACCTAGTAATAGTTTTTATTTTTATTTGCAAGTGTTGTGTGCGCGAACCTATACTACCTTGTGACAGCTGTTGCGTCCAGCCTTGTCACTGCCTGGGTGACAGCGCGTCAACTGTCATGCGACCAGTCACAACAACGCAACATTGAGTTCCGTGTCCACACAACAGACGATGCTTCAGTTGTAACAGTCGAGACACCGAGAAGATAGAGCTAGAGTGCGTGTGTGTGTGTGTGTGTATGAGTGTGTGTGTGTACGTGTGTGATATGAGCGCCGGTCTACGATGAAGCTGGGTTCCCACGTGGTGAGAACATCCTCGGGCGTTGTGCGAGATACCTCAGCGGTCGTTGCGGGTGAACAGTCGTCGTCGTCGATACCCGTCGTCATTGTCGTCAAGTCGGACACGCTACCGGTGGCGGGCACCTCCGAGCAAGTGTTCGTCGTCGAGGCGCCCTCGTCGTCCGCGTGCCCGTGTTGCACGCGTCGGTGTTGCTGTTGGGTCGCGGTGGTGGCGACGGTGGTCGTGTGTCTGTTGATACTCGCCGCCCTGCTCGCCCGGTTCGTGTGGGGGTGGATCTAGACACGCGTGGCAGATGACTTTTGTTCGATGCCAGAACGGTGCCATTTACCAGTGTCAGAATGCCAGTGAGCACCGGTGCAGCCGAAACCTCGAACGGGAGTCGCGCCAAACGTTGCAAACATTGTGAAGGTAAGAGTCGAGTTTTTGTGTTTTGTGTGTGTTTCGGGAGCGAGTAAGTCAGACGGGATGACGCTTGACGATGGGCGTGGAAAAGTGTCCCGAAAATGTCACTTGATGTGTTTTTTTGGGTATGTGATGTAAATAGTACCGAGTAGCAGTAGTACAGAGTCATAAAATGGACCACTCTGACGATGTGGCACGTGAAGCGATCCGAAACATAGTTGTTCGTTCGTGAAGTAGTGCATGATGGGGTATATGTCGTGAGGTACAGAGGAATAGATGTCAGTGGGTACCTGACATATGTCAGAAGACCGGACTAGGGTATTATTTGACATGCAACGACGAAATGTGACAATGTATGTGTGATAAGAGCCACGAAAACAATATGCGATACATTGTTTACACGCCCCGCTTTCAACAAATTGTAGCAGGATTGTTGGCTATTGTATGTAGACTAGACCGACAAAGTGGAGGCACCTCTCCCACAGCAGATAATACTTGTTACCGCATCTTCGCGACGTATCTTGTGACGTCACAAACATGATTCACTTCCAGACACTCCAGTGCTTTGCTAACACATTCCTCCCTTGTTTATGCACCGCTCTCCTGTTTATCATATCTGTCACGTCCAGGGATCACTCTGGTTCGTGCGGCCGGCCTCTCTGCACTATTCCTTGTACACACATCCTCGCATTCTCCGTACTAACCACAGTAACCTCTCATATTCATGAAGAATACATGTACTTGTACAATGACAGGTCGGAGATGGTGAATCTATTACAGTTTAACTGCCATTATTTACAAATTATTGAATTTACTCTGTCCAGACGTGGCAACTCCTCAACATAGGCACATTTTAATGGTAAATGTGTTGTAGTGCTTTGTGGAGTGAAACCTGAAGTGAATCAATTCAAAATTGAAGGTAGCGATTTCGAATTAAAATGCTCAAGCAAATTGCCAGTTTACCCATTAGTTGGGCGGCGTCATTCGTACATTATTTTAGTGACGATAAGAATACTAGCATCTTACATGCTATAACGTCAAACATACCCTGTCTGTGGGCACTTGTTGGTGTTTTGCACGGCCCGGCTTAGTCACCGTGACTGACGCGTCGGTGACAAACCCAGACACTGGTGCACGAGTCACCGAAATGTGCGTAGTTAAATTTAATTCATGTTTCACCCGAGAGTTCCTGCTTAGACAGTCTGCGAGTTGTTCCGCCCTGAATACGTCTTGTTCTTCCTCCTCAGACCGCAATGACACTTTCATCCGGAGAGTTAATTAATTAGAAATAATTCACCTTGGAGAGAACGTTGCTAAAACGAGTCGCGTAGTATAAGTAAAGTTAGTCAAATGTCTTACTAATTTGGCTAATTTATTTTACGAGCATTTCGTTTAGTGGTTTGGCTGCACCTTACAAGGGGGGAAGTATTTTGGGCAAGGGCGTTTAATTATTGTTGATCTCCGACTGTTCACTTGTACGTTCGTTGTAAACCATCAGGTGAAGAATATATAGATTAAGAGCGAAGGATACCTCTACGTCAAAAACCGCAGACAATTTTCATTTTTTAATTATATCTCAAGATTGAAACACAAAATCGAAAATCTGAGAAATCATACCAGCCCTACACACTGAATGATAAGATTTTGTGTTTCAATCTTGAGATGTAATTAAAAATTAACATTTTCTGCGGTTTTTGACGTAAAGGTATCCTTCGCTCTTAATATCAACTCTATCCAATGTTCAATAACGTTCACCAAGGGTTGTTTTCACCAAACTTGTTTTGTTCCTTCTAGAAATTACTCGCGCTTATCTAAGATTTGCTCCTTACAAACATGACGTCTGGTAGAAGTCACCTTGCATTTTCTACATAATGTTATTATTAAACAAGTTGAGATTATCAAAGTTTAGTAAATTCGACCATTAAAGATTTATATTTGTGTTGTTTCACGTCTATGAATTCCACTATACCGAGTACTTTTCTAACGCTGTCCTTCGCCTCACATGTGCAAGATATTTTCTGGGACCCCTCCCCAGGCCCCGGGTCCCAGCCCCAGCGCTTATATATAATCAAATGTCAACCGCGCGCGCTCCACGCATCGGCTACTCGAGTCGTTGACTGATCACTTTTAATCTCTTGCCAATCGCATATCTGTTGGGACCCCGCCCCAGGCCCCAGGCCCCGGGTCCCAGCCCCAGCGCTTATGTAATCAAATGTCAAGCGCGCGCTCCACGCATCGGCTACTCGAGTCGTTGACTGATCACTTTTAATCGCTTGCCAATCGCATATCTGTTGGTTGTAAGCTCGGCTAATTAATCCAAGCGCGAAGAGAGTATATTTTTAATTGCATGCCCAATGGTTTCGCCATCGGGCAGCCGACACGGAAATAGATTACCCTTATGGTAAATATAACTAAGACAAACCATTTAACGTGGGTCCGCGTCACCGGCCGATAGTCTGCCGTGCCTACACTGCTGGCTGACTTGCGCTCTATAGTTCACAGCAACCCTGATGCATAAGGACACGGGGTCTGGCCCCTGAACGAGGTGTACCTTGATGTGGTACAGAGTTTAGTGGAAGGGCACCTAGCTCGCTAGGTTTACGGTTTTTAAATTTTCACCTTGAGATCGCTACAAGAAATTGAAAAAGTGATTCGTTCGCAGAATTTGGTTTTGCATCAGCTAAAAACGAATTTAAAAGCTGTTAATTTTTGTAATTGTTATACGATTGTCATTGCAGTCATTCATTCATTCATTCTAAATTATTGAACTGATTATAGAAATAAAAATCGTACAGTTATTATATTTTAAATTTTTTAAATTTATGTTTATTGCTGATAAAAAACGAAAGCAAACAATTATAGAAATAGCGTGGATAGAGTAAGTGTTTTTAACACCCCTAGAGCGTGTCTATGCGCCTGTTGAGAACCACTGCTTGCTAGCAGAGCAGAGCAGAGCAGAGCAGAGCAGAGCAGAGCAGAGCAGAGCAGAGCAGAGCAGAGCAGAGCAGAGCAGAGCAGAGCAGAGCAGAGCAGAGCAGGGCAGAGCAGGGCAGAGCAGAGCAGAGCAGAGCAGAGCAGGGCAGAGTAGAGCAGAGCAGCTTGGTGTGTTGTGTAGTCTCTTGCAGCGTCGACTGATATCAGATTTGGCAGAAGATTACGACCAATGTCACACACACAAAACTATTTGTCTTCGCCGGTTTCATTCTAGAGCCCGACGAAACTTATACTGCCCCGACCCGACCATTTGGCATTTCGCGTTGCTTCGGGGGAATTATGGGTAGCTACGTACAGGACCCCCCCCCCCCCCTCCCCCCCCCGCGAGGAGACATTTATCTCGTTGCGCGCGACCGAAATACAACGTGTACATCTACACGCGCGAGAATATATATATTTACACCTCTGTACGTGAAGGGGGTACGTTATGAACACCCCAGTGCAAGGCTACTTGGTTCAAGAACACTTTCACGATATCGTAAATCATGTTTATGTACTTGACAAAATCATTTGTGTCTTATTATTATTATTATTATTATTATTATTATTATTATTATTATTATTATTATATTCTTTCGTATCACTTTTCGTTCGTATACGCGGGGGAGAAAAAAAAAAATTTTACGCGGCGAAGTTAAGTGTTAATAATGACAGCTAGTGGTAATTTTCTGTCGTCCGCTTAGTTCAAAGAACTCTTTTGACATCTGGCGCGCACGGAAAACAAGGCGTGCCAATTTAAAACGTTGGCGGTACTTCAGCGCACGGGGTGAAACACGTCTTCGTTTCCTGATCCCATTTTCTTAATCTTTTCATATTTCAACTCGCCAATTAGCGACCAACGTGTTTGTGTGTGTGTGTGCGAATCTTCGCACGTTCGGCTCTTCTCTTCGTTCGCAACCAATATAACGCAGAGTGATGATTCTGTTTCCACACACGCACGCACGCGTGTGGGCGGGCGACGCGTTGCGTAACCCCCCCAGCGCGCGCGTTCATTACGCAACGGATCGCCCTCGCGCACATTTTAGAGAAAAAAGAAAACATTTTCGTAATGGGTCCTAAAACTCGGCGAGAAACAACACTCGCCGAAAAGATAAAAGCCGTCGTAAAGATACTTTGTAATCGACCGTTAATAACAAACTAAACAACCGTTAAATATATATTTCAACACGTTTTACGCGCGCAACAATAATTCACGGGTGATGATCGGCGACTTGAACACTCTGAGCGCCGTTATTTAGAGCAGAGTGGGCGGTGGGTCGGGATGCGTTTGTTAGCGTCGAGTGTTGCACTGGGCTCGCTTCACTCGGTGACGGTGTGAGTGAGGGGAAAAACAAAACAAAAATATCTATCTACCGCAAGTGACAAGTTGTTTACATAAATTATCGAATATTTATTTTTACTTGTGTAAAAACATAATATGTCTGTTAGCGGTCGAGAAAAATGTCGACGTTCATTGCGCTCGCAGTAGATTATCGTAGACCAACAACATGCAGCTTCATTGCTTCACAAGTAATCTTTTATCGTCCCGTTGTGCCCCTTCTACACGTGACAGAACCACTGGTGTCAACTGAATCATCAAGGTTGAATTAACTTCGGGGCAACACCTCAAATTAATGTCTTAATTATATAACAGCCACCTGTCCTTATGCTAAGGATGTTCTTGCAATACTCAACTTATTGTCACTCATTAGTCACGCCTGCTGTGTTAGGAATTTCCAGGTATCCAATATAGGTAATTATCATCAATAATGGACCTGTAGAAAATTAAGTTGGTACTTTTGGACTCGAAAGTATGAGACGGGGGACAGCTTTAGATGGCAGTCATGTTGGCCACGCCCCCTCGTCCACTACCTGTCTACCTCTGGCTTCCTACCGTCCACCTGAATGTTGGCAACCTCGGCGCTCACATTCTTCACGAGTGTCCGAGTCTGTCTCATCGGATGTTTTCGTGTATTCGTTAACAAGTTTCGCTGTTTTACTAGTCCGTACATATCGGCTATGAACCGTCACACTGACTGCTTCTCAATGTGGGAGATATGTCCCACGGTTATATATTGTCATATTTTCCACCACCGTGGATCATTTTAAAACAGCTCTTCGTGTTACCCTCTTGTATATGTGTTTGTACAGTCGACCCACTCAGTTACGGGAACTGATTGTCACTGGGGGACATTATGTACCATCTATTATGCGCCTCGTCTCCATACGACGTCACCGACCTCATCGTGTATATGTACGCTTGTACCATACATGTACATTTTAGTTGATTTCCAAAGTTAAATAACCCGAACTGGGAATCGATGGCTGGATCTTCTACGGTGGCTGCAGGAAAACGCACAAGTATTATCAGTACCGGTACAGTCCATGTATTGGGCTTATGTTCTACGTATATACAATCTTGATCTTATAATTTATATAGACTCGTTCAAGTACACTTATTCATTTGTCCTAAAATTGCCAAACGTGCATTTTGATAATAGTTTTATTTGCATGTTGAGATGATAGTAAATCACCGTTTGAAGGGCAAACACACGTCTTCTTGATTAAGCTCTTCTATTTGATTCAAGGCAGGTATAAGTGTTATACTTGGAATTAAATATTGTGAAAGCAATTGGTTTAGTTAGTATATCGATCGCTTTTTGCTATTTGTTTGGTCGGCGGACACATGTTTGGCTACACGTCCGCGTGAGACTGGCCAAACATACACAGACGGACGGACAGACAGACAGACAGACAGACAGACAGACAGACAGACAGACAGACAGACAGTAGAGCACGTCTGTCTCGAAACACCTTCGTCCGTGATGTAGGTCACTTAGACGTCGGGTCGGGAGTTATAGCGGAGTTTTCCACCGCCTCGACCCACTTCGACGTCGCAAAGGTAGAGACAGAGAGAAAGATACAGAGAGAGAGAGAGAGAGAGAGAGACTGTATGTCTCTCTGTCGCGCCCTCGTTCCCGAGTGGAAATGGTTGCAATTAGTGCTGGTTTGGTATTGTAACGTAGCTATTTATGTATGTATCTTCGGTTATCAAAATGATACAGAAAGGAGGACAATCATTACAACTTGCATATACAGTTTGCAACGACACACTATAGTAAAACGATAAACAAAATAAAATGGCAATGCAGAAGACATAAAAATTTAAAAATTAAACTTTTGAAAAGAGAACATTGTACAATGAAAATGAATAAAAAATATATTTTTAATTTTCAAAACAAACTATTCTTTAAATGTGGTCACTGTGAGGGATTACAATGCAAGCTAGCTACGACACCGTCCTAGAAACTTATAAAATACGCGTTTGACAGATGTGTGTGTTATTGTGTGTATTTTCGTAGGTATGCATGAAATAGATTTGGCTCGCGGAAACAAAATGAAACCATTAGTAACCGCACACAGATGTGTTTGCAGAGATTCGCTCCTTACACTGTTGTACCTACCGATGAAAAGTGTGTTCGGCCTGTCTGTCTCTAAGACGTGCGAAATGTGGCAACCGCGCGCGACCGACCTGCTTAGCGTGGTCGGGTATGTAAGTATGACTGACTTGACAGCACGCGTCATTGTTTTTTTGCAGTTCGTTGCCCGAATCTTCTTCTTCTTCTTCTTCTGAGATGAACACGTCAAGGGAAAGAAGCACCGACGTGCCAACTTTTGCAGCAAATTATTTATCTCAATTCTCTGACTGACGTGCCCGAAACGTCGGAGGTGGGCGTTGCACCGTTGCAATGTTGTGCGTTGCAGGCTGGGTCGTTGTAGGCTGGGTCGTTGCAGGCTGGGTCGTTGCGCTGTGTGGCGCATTGTTGAAATACTAATAAACAGCTTGAAAAGCGTTAGAATTTCACAGCGTTTGTTCCTTTCTTTAAAATGACATTAATTGACACCATTTCGGAATGGTGGAGAGCTAGATATCTTTATATCTAGTATCTACAGATATTCTACACGGCCATTGCGGCCGCCCCTCGGCGATCTGTGTGCTACAAACATGTAGGCTGTGCTACTTGCTTCCTGGTATGAACACGGTGTGCAGATTTGCCACCAGTTTTATTTTAGAGTTATTTTTCGTCTAATGATAAACCCACTTGCCAAGATTTTAAGATTGAAAATAGCCGCCTATTCTAGTCCGATTGTTTTTACGTACGATGCTCTCTTTCTGTCTCTCTCGCTCACTCTCACTCTTTCGAATGCAGAAATATTTACTCTCGTTAAAAATGTTTTCGTGTGCCAGGTACCTCGGGATTTTTTGGCCTGGTTTTGGGGCTAATGCGCCAGGTAGACTTGTATGTTGCACTCGCGGGCGATTAGCTTGATCGACAGCTGTGTGCACGACTCAACCGACTCAACCGCTACTGTATAGGACAGCTGTGTGCACGACTCAACCGCTATACTGTATAGGACAGCTGTGTGCACGACTCAACCGCTACTGTATAGGACAGCTGTGTGCACGACTCAACCGCTACTGTATAGGACAGCTGTGTGCACGACTCAACCGCTACTGTATAGGACAGCTGTGTGCACGACTCAACCGCTACTGTATAGGACAGCTGTGTGCACGACTCTACCGCTACTGTATAGGACAGCTGTGTGCACGACTCAACCGCTACTGTATAGGACAGCTGTGTGCACGACTCAACCGCTACTGTATAGGACAGCTGTGTGCACGACTCAACCGCTACTGTATAGGACAGCTGTGTGCACGACTCAACCGCTACTGTATAGGACAGCTGTGTGCACGACTCAACCGCTACTGTATAGGACAGCTGTGTGCACGACTCAACCGCTACTGTATAGGACAGCTGTGTGCACGACTCAACCGCTACTGTATAGGACAGCTGTGTGCACGACTCAACCGCTACTGTATAGGACAGCTGTGTGCACGACTCAACCGCTACTGTATAGGACAGCTGTGCGCACGACTCAACCGCTACTGTATAGGACAGCTGTGTGCACGACTCAACCGCTACTGTATAGGACAGCTGTGTGCACGACTCAACCGCTACTGTATAGGACAGCTGTGTGCACGACTCAACCGCTACTGTATAGGACAGCTGTGTGCACGACTCAACCGCTACTGTATAGGACAGCTGTGTGCACGACTCAACCGCTATACTGTATAGGACAGCTGTGTGCACGACTCAACCGCTACTGTATAGGACAGCTGTGTGCACGACTCAACCGCTACTGTATAGGACAGCTGTGTGCACGACTCAACCGCTACTGTATAGGACAGCTGTGTGCACGACTCAACCGCTACTGTATAGGACAGCTGTGTGCACGACTCAACCGCTACTGTATAGGACAGCTGTGTACAGAACAGTTAAATAATGATGTAGGTCCTCTTAATCTTCTAAAACAAGAATAAAGATGGTCTAATCGAGAGGTAATCGGTGAACACTTGTGAATGCAAAGATGTCGACTAAAATATGGCAAACATATCTCTGATGAGATGTGCTTTGCTTGGAGTATGGTTTCATCGTCGTATTTGTTGTTTAACCACGGCGTGCAGTGCAGTCCAGTCGTTGTTTTAATATTTAAACTGTCACGTGACTCGTCACTAGTTAACTCGTTGGTTAACTGCGACAGTGTTTACTGCCGCGTGATTAGCTCTTACTTCCGGACTCGGATCCTCATCTACTGCCCCTTTTATGCACGATGTTTCAACGACAGTCACCAGTAGACGTGTCCAGACGTGTTCTGGACTCAAGCATGTTATCACTCGAGGTGTATTCAAAACAAATCGCACGGCATTCATTCACACCACGTTGTCCTGCATCCAAGGTAAACACATTTGGGCCGTATGCATGCCTAATAGTACACAACATGCAGATAGCTCTGTGGTGTGCGTATACTCGTCTTATAATGCCGTGAGTGCAATCCAAGAACAACAGCCGCGTTGTCCGTCAAGTACAATGCGCGGTGCATGACGGGTGATAAGAATCCAAGATGGCGCGCGAGTACTCTCTCAGTCTTGACAATCATCCAAGGGCAACACTGTGTAAGTGTTAATGATCCAAGGTAAAAGAACTGCGCTGCGAGTCTATTCACGTACGTAGCTAGCTACCTCTCTCTATACCTAGGTAGGCTGTCTGTACCCCACCCACCCACACTAACACCGGCTCGTTGGCAAGCGAGCCGGAATTGTGCGAGACAAGACCGATGTGTGCAGTCGATTCGCGCGGTCAGAAGCAGAAACTACTATCGGGCTATACTTGTCTGTTGTTTTATACATTTACTTATGTTAATTATTATTTATTTGTAAAATGTTGCTAAAAACCGATGCAAAAATCGCACCATCAGATATTTTTATGTAACGTAATCCTTACTGAAGGTATTTTCCGATGTCACAGTCCTCGAACATTCCTTTCAAACTATCCAGGCTACCTTGTTAGTGTCCTTTGAAGAGGTGCAGCACATAACGTGAATGAATGAAACATTAAACAAAAGTGTATTCACTCTTTACCCACTCAGGTACAACAACTAACTTTCATTGGGGACATAATTTATTGTGTGCTTCGTTGCTACGATGGAAAATCATCGTTTACATATCAACAGTATTACACAGTTAGATTTTAGTCATTTTTAAAGTAAAAAAAAAAAAAAAACTCGAACCGTGAATCGAATCCCGAACCTTCTGCATTGGACGCAGAATAAAAAACGTCACAAAGTTAGTGCGCACTGCGCCCCTGGTTCCTAGGAAACGTTCGTTGTATTATTCAGCCGTGCAGCAGATTTGCATCTAGGAACGCGACCCATAGTTATGTGCAGTCTCGGACGCCGCATTCCTGTGTGGCGGGCGTCGCGACGCCGTCCTGGGGTCAACGTGCACAGGCAGGTTCAATGTGAAGGTCACGCCGTGTTGGTAGACATGATAGCCCCGGCGCACGCATGGCTGGTTGTTTAATTGCGGGGTTGGTATGCGTGATGTCTCGTCTATACGTGGAACGGTTGTTTGTTCTGCGAAATAGGGGTGGTTTTTTTCAAGATCTGTAGCGAGGGGTCGGTGACGTTTGTTGTGCGTGTCCAACGCACCTGGATATACATCACGATAGGGTGGTGAACTGAAAACATTACTTCATTGGGTATCAAACTAATAGAATAAGTGACAATGCCCGGACATGCACGTGATAATGCGTGGACATGCACGTGATAATTCGTGGACATGCACGTGATAATGCGTAGACAAGCACGTGATAATGCCCGGACATGCACGTGACAGTGCTCAGACCGGCACGTGATAATGCCCGGACATGCACGTGACAGTGCTCAGACCGGCACGTGATAATGCCCGGACCGGCACGTGACAATGCTCAGACAGGCGCGTGACGATGCTCAAACCGGCACGTGACAATGGTCAAAACGGCGCGTGACAACGCCCGGACATGCACGTGACAATGCTCAGACGGACGCGTGACAATGCCCGGACATGCACGTGACAATGCTCAGACCGGCGCGTGACAATGCCCGGACATGCACGTGACAATGCTCAGACCGGAACGTGAGAGTGCTCGCCTCGGACATGCACGTGACAATGCCCGGACATGCACATGACAATGCCCGGACCGGCGCGTGACAATGCACAGACCGGCGCGTGACAATGCCTAGACATGCGCGTGACAATGCCCGGACATGCACATGACAATGCCCGGACCGGCGCCTCCACCAATTAAGATGTCGCGTTGTTTTTAATCGTCAGCTCGTCGCGATGTGAATCAGACGATTGTTTGTTTGTTTGTAATTGCTAGCAGGTTAAATTGGTAGAACGGTTCACCAAAGAAAAGTGTCTGAAGAGTTGTCCGGCCGCTGTCGTGATAGTAATTTGCGTCGGTCTCGGCCGACTGTTCTCTGGTATGCGGCGAGGCGAGGTGCGGTGCGGGAGTGTTCGGAGCGCCAGCCAGTCCACTAACACTGCTTTCCTCGCTTGGGCTTCTGAAGTCTTTTACATTTGTTTCATGAGTTTCGACTGTTCCGTAGCTAGTTTGATGATCCCGGCTTCGGTTGACAACTATACAGCTATGTCCGAACCAGTACACTGCCCAATTGATGATCCTTGTACCTGTTAGTATATAGTTACAAATAATTCGCTGAATTGTGTTTTAATATTTGTAACTAATGGTATTAGAAGTATGGACATCAATATAGGCACACAAGAATGGGTCTCTATTTTGAGTTGTGTTATGCGTAAAGATCTTTCTGGCTAAGACGTCACTGATCAATAATTGAGACTTGGATGGTATATTTACCGACCACAATAGGATCTGCGTCTCCTATACCAGTTGATTGAACCGCAAGACTTGTCTAATTATACCATGCAGAGTACTGGAACAGGAAGTTATGACAGCGGAAGTGCGCCGATTGGCGTCTAAATCAGTGCTCGAACCAACCCCACCACGTGCTGCTCGGCGCAACATTGTGGCAATAAGTAACACTGCAGGCCGGCAAGATTGAGTGAGTGACGGACGTGTTGTCGAAACTGCGCGCGGCCGTGCAAACACATATGAATGCCAAGTGCAGTGAGTTATGTGGCCTTGCCTTGCTCGTGAACAATGGCGCACTCGGCCTATAGAGATGAGGCGAATTATGTGATGGTACATTCATTAACTATGTCGTATAATACTGGCATAGATAGATTTGTGTCGATTTCCGATGTTAAATCCATCATGAACAGGGAATTTCACCATATCTTCTGCAACATTGTGAAAGTGGCGTTAGTTAGTATCGATTGTAGATTCTCTAATACTAATTGGTATGGAATTGCGAGCGAGGTATGTTACGTTCTATACTAAAAGCATATCAATAGCAATGAATGAGTTAACTAAAAGAGACGAAATGGTTATGAATATGGTTGGTGTATAAGTGGTTTCTGACACAAAGAGAAAATGCTGTAGAAATAAAGTTGGCTTGCGTTATACCTTATGGGAGGGAGGGGAAAGGGGATGAAGATTGAGAGTGGGAAACCACGAGATGCGCATAGACCGGTGCAAAGAACATCAGTTTTAATTATTTTAAACACAAATTATAAATGCATTCATGTTGCAGTAGAAGAAGTCTCTAAATTACTGCAACCACGCAAATGCCTTCGATGTGCCCCAATGCTTGACTGTTGCTCCTGGTAGGAGAGTAGCTTGGACGCATGAATGGCAGATGGGCGAGTATAGGAATGTGTGCCGGGCGCCCCCCCCTCTGATTGGTTCGAATTGTTTGTTGTTGTTTACGTCAGTTAAGAATACTGTGAAGCCGTCCGCTGTTCAATCAACGCGGTCCGCACAATGTTGACTCTAGAAACCCCGGACTAAGTTTGGACGGTGATACGTGACGTCAGAATCAGCTGTCAGTAGAAGGGGCCAACACGCTAACCAGGAAATATTAACAGTTTTTAACACGTTTATGCACACATTAGAGTCATCTAGCCGTACAATAGTCCAATTATTCAGTGTTTATCTTTGTGAACCAAGACGGCGACATGTCTGCCCTCAGTGTGGCCTCTAGTCTATTGTATGTGTATTGCGTGCGTTGCTACAGCCGGCTGACATTATAGAACTGACGGGATTCCACAAAAATGTCGTCGCCGTTGTTTGATGCCGGTAGCCAGCCAGGCAGGCCGCAGGCAGGCAGGCTATATATATCATTGTAAAGCTCTCCAGACTGGCAATTATTCCCGAGTGTTATGGTTGGGATGACGTGGGAAGCGATGGGGACGAATACGCTATAGTTCAGAGGTGCACACAATATGGCCTTGCAGTGTTGTCTTGTTGTGGTATGAAATACATCTTTCTTGTCAATATCTCTTCAAGCTAGTGCGTCAGTTCCTGTTTGTACTGTCTGATTGTTTTCTTGACGTATTATTGGCTATACTGACACTTTTAAATACTTGAAGAGCCGAATCGCCCTGATTCAACAAACACCCAATGCAGTTTCAGATAAGTTCTAATTAGAAAGTGATTGGTTAATGCACTTGCACCAGAAATCAACGATGACTCTTTGCTGACCTCCAAGAGCCCCGTTGCACTCCACGTAGCAATCGAACACGAGCAGGTATCGCGGGTAATGTTGAAATAGACCGTGTGGAGCGACCGTATCTTCTGAGAGTTATACACAGCTATGACGAAAGCACATAGCTTGATACGTCGAGATGATGTAAATCTAACTTTCAGTATAGGAAACGGGAATCAAAATGATTGTTTCACAAGAGAATAATATCTTCTAGGCGTCCGGGCTCATAGGAAGCAGCCGTCGATAATTGACGCTCCAACGAGCTGAATACACGATCGGATAACTCGGTCCCGAAATAAGTTCAAGCCGACTGTTGTAAGTGTTCTGTACTCTAGTGCTAGTGTGTGTGTGTGTGTGTTTGCGTGCGTGCGCGCCACTGCGATGGTGAATAAATGCTCTCGAGCCTTGCAGATGCCTCATGGCTGAAGTTTACTGGCTAAATTTGGTCGGTCCTATAAATAAACTCTAGTTGTGCGTGCAAGCAAGCAAAGCAAAGCAAAGCACAAATCCATGGGCTAAAACGGCGACCGAGTCTGACGTGCAATGTGCTCGGCTATAGCCAGACACGGGTATGGACACGATTGTCAACGCTATTATCATAGTGGACAATGTCACCAGTCTGGGAGTGGGGCGGGTTGACATATTTGTATTCATTTACTTAATGCCATGCCAAAGATTACTCAGTAATCTTTGTTAATGTATGATATCTTTGATCAATATTTGTAATTATTGTAGTAAATTAATAACGTTGATTAATTCAATAGTACTTTTCCCGTAATGTTCATCATATTTACATTGAAATTTGCAGTGGCAAATATTGATAAAAAATAACTTTGTTTTTGAAGTGTCTAGCTTATAGGGTAGGGGTTGAGCCTTGAGCACACAAAATCTTTTCAAGCATAAGAGTGCTACGAGTTTTTCATGTTGCTTATATGAAATGATGTGATGTGCGTGCGTGCAACATATGAATAGCGTTGGTTATTATGGCTAGCATGTCGTTGTGGTCGTCAGTTACAACGTTATCCGAGTATTTTAGCTGTAGGTGATGAATACAGCGTGAGCACATGCAGCGTGAATCAAGTGATAGGTGCTCTGCCATTCCACCGCCATCTGGATAGATGGGCTACAAGACGGATGCGTGCGGTGAAAACAGAGGCAAAC
This sequence comes from Isoperla grammatica, assembly GCA_945910005.1. Lineage (NCBI taxonomy): Eukaryota > Metazoa > Arthropoda > Insecta > Plecoptera > Perlodidae > Isoperla > Isoperla grammatica. The sequence goes on along the minus strand of OX246743.1, from coordinate 46,350,577 downwards.
ACAGCGCCTTCTAAACGCAACTGTGCGTCGAGGAGGCAGTGGAAACACTTCACGCGTCTCATCGTCACGTTCAATCAACTTCCACGACTAGAAATATAGAGTTATACTCGCATTAGAGCGTATTTCTTTTATTGTTTCCTCTTTCCTTGTGCTTTTCTCTCTACGCTAACCCATCAAGATGCATCACGCTGTGATTGCGTTGGATCTAGTTGCATAAGTCAATTAATATGATTGCCTATCATAATAATAATAATCAAGCCTTTATTTACAACAGAGTAGCCTATTTAAACTCCACAAGTGTAAATGTAATACAACCTGAAAATAACACAACATTTTTAAAGCCCTAACCAGTAACCACAGTCGGTCGGTATCGTGATCGTAATCATTCAGAACTAAATCGTAACGTCGTAATGTCGCAATCCGAATGTGTTGCGATCCCGATTGCGCTGCGTGAAGTGAATGAATGTTGTGCACAACGGGTTACTTAATTGCTGGTGATCGCTTAATGGACGCGTCTAAATGTCAAGTGTCTCGACGCGAGCTGGCCCGTCAGAATGCGAGACTCATACCTCTCTACCTGTCTATACAGGCGCAGTTATGTGCGGTACAGCTGCTGTTCTCTTCTCTTCGACTCTCGAGGCTTAAGGGCAAACTTCTTGTTTTACAATGTGTAATTCACATTTTAAATATAGTCACGAATGCTTAAACCATGCAGCGAAGTTTACTTAGTTACGGTAGGCCTCAAGTATTTTCGTCAAAATGTTTTGAAATTTTACTAGGCTGTTTACAAAAGATATATAAGCTATGCGTGGTTATGACAGACTACTTTTAAAAGGTTTTTAATTAATTTGTCTTAGATCTTCATTTAAGCTAAGAAAATTGCATGAAAATTGTACTTTTGTGGTATATTTTAGGTAATTTATTAAAAAAGAATAGCAATCTTACAAAATGTATTCCGCTATCGGCTATAGCGACAGATTGATTCTAACATAAAATGTAAAATGCATGCGACCGTATAACAGTTGTGTTCTATATTGTAATGTTTCATACCTAAGTTACTGGTTATGTAAGAGATAACAACAGTTGATTCTGCTAGGGTAATAGCTGCGCAGTCGGTCTAAGCAATGTGCCAAGAGCCCAAGACCTCGGCGCGATTGTTTATTTACAAAGTAGACATCGTTTACAAAAACCGGTTGCGTTTATTTGATGTGTTTATGAATTGTGTGAAGAGTTCCTATGTGATGGGATATCGAAAATAAAAAAGTTGGCAGTAACTTTTTTTTTTTTTTTTTACAATTTCTTGTATTGGTTATGGGAAAAATGAAACCGTGCTCTATGTCTAAGATAATCACCCAAACATTTCTCCTCGGGCTGAATTTATTTATGGTTCCCACTGTGCTGTCTGCACTGCGCCTCGCGTACACATGCCGCGTGTGTGTAATGAAAGTAATTGCGAGTTAAAGTTGAAAATTACGACGACGAGGCCGGAGTAAAAATGTTTACATTATTCGCGTTTGTTTATAAGTAACGGTACTGTGTGTGTGTGTGTTGGTAGCTTACTTTACCGCCGCAGTTTGTACTAAGCATGACTGTGTGTATTAGTATTAGCGCAGATAATGGTCCTGCTGGTATGCTGAACTGCGCTGGATGTAGGTTTATTAGGATTAGGCAGGTTTAGGTATAGGTTCATATCGCAAAAATGTTACACCACATCGTAAAGTGTGAACATAGTGTGGTGTAGTTTTGTGAGCACTGGGGACATGCATGATAACCATTCCTTATAATCAGTAAGATATTGATTTGTTTATTAAATTCATAACTATTTGTTCAAAAAACCGCCAATATTTAATCCGCCCGAAATTGACTTTTCTCAACCGCGTCGAAAAAGTGAACCTCGGGCTTAATTTGGGTTAGTATAACAACTAAATACTAGTTGAGAAACATTATCAATATTGTCAAGGTAGGCACTCGATACCACAGGGTGTTGCGTTCCCACTTTGTCGACGTGTTTCTAGTTGAGATATTACTAAAATGACACCGAGAGCTGCAGCGGGAAACTGTGGAACTGCAGCGAGAACTGGGTCAGCCGGGTCAGCAAAACACTCCATCCAGACGCTGCCGATCTGTCCGTATTCACTCGTGTTTATTTGCGTTTCTAAAAGAGTCGATGCAATCAAAACTAAACCTCTCTCTGCTCGGAAAGTTTCAGAAAAAGGAACGCGGCGATTTTATCCCCGTTTTGGAGGAGAATATTCATCTGGTGAATAAGATAGTCATACTTTCGTGCGTGTCATTCATACCTTTTACGCCCGTTATCGTTTGACTCTTTGACACAATCTGTCTTGATTCAAGATTTTTATCAACTTGCCGTGTATCTGCGTCCATCTTTCACTGGACCATTTAGTCAAGTAAACACAGACCTCGCCAAACCGCGTTACCTCATAAGTTACCTCAAGGTGCAGCAACATCCTTCCTAGGAGAGCCAGTACATCTGTTACACTTATCTCGAGCTGTTGACTTATCTGTTGCTGGCAGACACATCAAAGTGCATCGACTAACTCGGGGAGGGGGGGGTCTCTCTCCAGTCAACGGGGTCGGACGCGAACTCTAGTCCCCTCCCATCCCCTGGATCAAACTGTTCGTAATAATGTGTCGTAAGAACCACTGTTGTCGGACGTTACACCAACTTTTGTCTCTCTTCAGGCGCGAATTCACCAAACTTTTTTTTGTCTCAGAATTGATGTCGGATTGTTTACCATGGTTTGAACAAACATTCCAGACGCCATGTTTCTTTGGAAGTTTGGTGAAATCGTGCCTCAATCCCATGCAGCATTCGCTGGAGAAAACCTCGATAAACCGTTAGTCTGATTTACTAGTAGTCGGAGTCAAACCGCCAACCTCCCGAACTAGAGGCTCGCGAGCCCGAACATCAAGAGAGCTCTGTTGTTGTATCGGTGTTGTAGAGCCATTAGCAAGTCAACGCCTACAACAGCTACCAGAGCCTCGATTGATGAGCTAAATGTGTGCTCACGCACGTTGCCTATGTAATCCGCTCCGTCGATTGAGAAATCCACCATAATATTTATCTAAAACCTCGTCTGCACTTTTTCCGTGTCGAAACCACTGTTAACATCGCACTCGGATCCATTCCATTCATCTTAACATACCCGCTAAGCTCCCAATATTTCATATCTAACGCACGAGATGTGTCTCCTAGTTGGAGCCGTACCAGCGGACCTATTCTTAGATCGGAAAATAGCCTAATGTTCACGTCTTTTAACTAAGATCCGTGCGGTGTGTGTAAATCAAAACGAAGATGGCGTCCGGCCAGGGGGAGGCGGGGCGTGGGTCAACTCTTATCTGCATGTTTTGATAGCTTTGCGCGCACTGCTTTGAAGACGACAAGACACTTCCGGTCGATGCAAGTGCAACAGCCGATTGTGTTTTATTGCATGTGCTGCACGGTCGTTCGATTACGCATTCACGTCTTGCCAACTATAGGGCACTCTATGCATTACTTCCTTCCAATCTTTCAGTTGCAATAACGCGTTGCATGCAATCGTAAATATCGTTCTTCTGAATCGTTGTACGGAAGTGGTATCGAAATTGGTTCTACTTCATCCTAAGTTATTGAAGACCCAAGCTAACAAGTAGAAAGCAAAGCCATGCAACCTCCTTGCCTGCGCCACTGATGATATAACAATAAAACAACAATGATACATTTACAGCGAAACTTTTCCTCATACTAGTTTATTTTCTCACCATCAGAATGCGTCTAGTCTATTTCGAGTCCAAAGAAAATGTAAGGTGTATTATTATACGGGGGTTTTTATGCCGAATCCGCGTCTTGATCCAGCTTTATGGATAATGTACAGCTGTGGCCGCCCCGCCATTACTAATGCCAGTTTGCAATGTATGAAAGAAACGTCAGTTCGGAAACAAAAATAAAATATAAGTTTCATTAGCCCAATTTGTTTTCGCCATTGCCGCGTAGCAAGGCTAACGTCTACAACGACACTTCGAGCCCGCGCGCTCGCCAAGAAATAAATAAAAGTGTATTTATTACCTAGACGCGCGTAATTGGTAATCCCTCGTATGTGAATAATTCTTAGCGAATAACTAACGAACGTTACAAGTGTGTCTAGTCCGGTCCGTGCTTGCTCTGGCGGTGAGCGTGGGAGGTAACCTTAGCTTGCAGTTGCCACACACTAGATAGCAGCACCTGACAAGTGTAGATAGAGCATGATCGATGTAGAGATAGTTGTATTGCAAATTGATTGAATGCTATACCATTTTAGTGGCTATCATACGATTATGTGTGCGAGTGTCTGTTGTTATGTACGTAGATATGTTGTTGTTGAAAGAGTTTAAGTTGTTAAAGCATGCATATTTGCAAAGTATTGTAGCACATGAACAATGTCCCGGCTACCCTGATGGGCGACACATGCTCTTGGTAGATAAGTCTCGTGTCACAAACAAGAAGGATTGTTATATTTGTAAGTGTCAGTAGTGTCGCGCTTGTAATATTGTAAATGTATGTCTGCACTCGAACAGTCTACAGTATCATCTTCCAGAAAACAGTCGCGTTGCCAAGAGAGCCGGGTCTATACCACATTGCTGAGTGGCTTGTTTTGATGCTCGTGGGCGGGTTAACTGTCGCATGACTGTAAGGTGCAGGTGCGTACAACGTGCACGGGGACCTTCAGTTGCCTCGTACGACCGGCAGAGCTGTCCTAGGATAATACAGACATGACAAAAAGACGAAGATTTAGGTCCTTGCGTCTCGTATTTTGGCTACGATGTCAAACGTTTCGAACTTTGTCATTGTATTGTTTTCTAGCGCAGACTGCTCACTGGCAATCATCTTGACCCATGTTGCAGCGTGAAGTGGTAGAAAAGACACTCACACAAATATCGACAACAAATCTGTAGCATAGCAAAACAAAACACGGGGAAAAGGAAAAGCCAAATCGAAGGTTGCGGAAACGTGGAAGGTTGCGGAAACGTGGAGTGAAACTGAGGGATCGTTTATATAGCTGGACACAATTCGGGGACACGAAGTAGTTTTAAGGAATATAATTGAATGGAAGTGGAGGAGGAAACTGATGAAGACTGGAGTAAATTGCAACAGTAGATGCAGAATGTGAGTCCTAACTGATAATCCAGGGATTGATAACAAGAAAGAAATTGTAGTAATCACTGTACAGTCAAACTCATCCACACAGAAGCCGTTGACGTGTTAAAACTAACAAACCATAACCTCAACACAATCTATTTCGAAACTGTGTTAGTCGACAACACTGGTTGTTTATATATTTCAATATCTCGTGAACCGCCGGCATAACACAAGCACAAATGATAACAATAACGAGTGTGTTGTGATTAGACCGACGCCCACGAGTCCCGAATATCAAAACACGGACGACGTCACCTCGGGGTATTTATTCAGTTCAAGATGGACAAAACCCTCTAAATATGGACGTGTTTTTCCGTGCGAGGTTCGTGTGTTTATATAATGGGTACTCGTCAAGATATAACGCAACATGTTTATATTGTTGCCAGACGCTTTCTCAACAATGCAACGATACTGCAAGTGTAAACATGCAAAGAGAGCTCTGCATGTTTGCGGCCCTCTTTACGACATGAACGTCTATCGTTATGCTACTTGCAGTATTGAACCTTGTGATAATTTATCTCAAGCCCCTACACGAGAAATATGCAAATAGGAACAAAAGCAGCATTTCATCAGTAATGTTTACAATAAAAGTTAAAGAACACCAGGTTCAATTATCCCCCCCCCCCCCCTCCCACCAAACGTATTCTGTCTACAGTATATCACATCCTACAGATTTAATTGCTACCCCCCCCCCCCCAGGTTTTTTAACAAACACATCTTGTGTTGCGGTTCTTGAAAACAGTTTCATGCACCTGCTGTAAGTTTCTTGTGAGAGAAGTACTTAGAAAACTAAGTCATTACAAACTAAGTAAAAAGATTATTTTCTTTTCTCTGACATGTTCATTAGATAAATAAATTGCAGTTTCTCATGCGCTGTGTTTAATAAAACTGCAGCGGCGACATTTTCATCCCGGCGTTGAGAGTACGAAGTGTATAAGTAAACGATGTACAAGACTACGTTACACTCATTAGAACGAGATTTTAATTCGTTTTGTACCTTGTCGTAGTCGTCGTCGTGTAAATAATTGCGTCTGCTCTTCACTAAATTATGATTTATCTCTCGAGGTGGTTACACACACACACACGTACTCAACGAACTCTGTTTGAAGTGGTCGTCGCAGTCTTCCTCTTCTTCTTTGTGAAATAATTGCCACGCGTTTGATTAATCTACTTTTTTATTTCCTCTCTCCCCCCCTAGATGTTCTCCGTTCTCTTTACCCGTGTCTACACCTACTGGTCCGTTCTGTTTCCCTGATCATCGACCTGTCCCCACCCTCACCTCAGTCAGTACTGTCTGATGTATCGCATCGCCTCCCACACGCGGAGCTCTTTGCTACAGATGAACGAGTTGGTTATATCTCAGAGACACGCGCGAATAACTCGTGTATTCGCCGTCATCCAATGGGGATTCTCTCTTCTATCACTCCTGTAAGAAAGGAGGGAGATGTTTGATTTAAGGCACTTTCTGCTGAGAATCATCCAGGACACATGGCCACCGACCAAAGGTGTAATGTAGAGGGATTACATCTGCGTACCGCTGCACCTTGTTAGCTCTGCATTAACTACTCCTCTAGAGGAGTTAGGAAGCTAGACGATCGAAACTGCTCCGATCACTTCACGACGCGCCAGCGAACACAAATCGAGCACTTATTGTAGCACCAACGAACGCTGCAACGTGATCTAAATAAAGCAAGAAGATCGCGTCGAGTACCCATCCAAAGAACAAAGCTTTTACGATGATAACGTCTACGTAAGCAACGCTATCTATGGTGATCTAGTTACTCGGATCAGGTAAACGTACGCGCCCCAACGTGGCAGCGATAAAGTGGGATTGACTCGTCGCACTGAATCCTCCTAATTGCTCATTCAAGATCAACAATGATTGGCCAATTGATCGCGAGGCCTGATGTAGCGGTGGGTTCGCTCAGACTTGTGTTGCATCCAGGGGCCGGCCAGAGTTATTTTTAATGTCGCTATCTCTTCCTTTGGGGAGGATTAGGTGGGTAACGGAATATTAGATAACTCATCGTGGCAGTTTTCGATCAACAAAACCGCTTCCTTCGCGAGCGAGCGAGGAATGTCCGATGGAATGTCGCCACGACCGCGCTGACGGATTAATGACGTCACGGGAACGGCGATAAACCTCCAGTCAAACGGTTGTCATATTATGTATGAAGGAGTCAAATATGTTTTTACTAACTTTAAGGCTTGTCATATTCGAAACGGATGCAAATATTTGGGCGTTACGTCTCATATTTTGGGCAACCGTACTAATCGTGCGTGAATATGAAGATGTATGAAGCCACGCGACCTCGTTGCCCAAGCCAGGGTTCGAACCTTTACTTCAGGATCTTGTGTTATTATTACAGTTGTGTGGATCCCATTTCTCCCACTGCGCCTCACGTGTGTTGGCCCAGCCGATACTCGAACCCGGTCCCAGAGCGCAGACATCCACCCACCTGTGCAGGACTTGCAGGACACTTTGCATACAGTTATCCTGACACCTCGGAATGTGTGATTAACATAATGGTAGCCACGTTGTGCGATGTTTAGCCGGTGTGATTAGACTACGCTCAACACCTAATCCTCCAGATTTGGGAGCTTAACACTAACTCTATACTTGCATGCCAAGTAGCCGGACAATGTATCGGCTCTCATAGGCTGTTCACACTAAGATAGCTCTCCACTCAACAGACTACGCTCGACACATAATCCTCCAGATTTGGGAGCTTAACACTAACTCTACTTGCATGACAAGTATAGCCGGACAATGTATCTACTCTCATAGGTTGTTCACACTAAGATTACTCTCCACACAACAGACTACGCTCGACACCTATTATCCTCCAGATTTGGGAGCTTAGAGTTTGTTCAGGCTTAGTTTGACGCCCCACCCACTCGTCACGTGACCACGCTAAAGCATATGTACAAACATGGCAAAATGACATACCTAACTGATAACCTTCGTTTTACCTAACGAACGAAACATACACAATGCTTTTCAAATCTTGACCAATTAATTACTATTTACAAGGCTGTTTTAGTACACTTTGGTTGTTGAATTGAATATTATGAGATATTATATTTATAAACAAAGCCACTTCTACCACAGCTCAGTTGGCAACAGTAAAGATTTTGAAACGACCAATCAGAGATCGCGCCCATACCACCATTGTGGAATCCGCTAGAAGAATTCTAGCGAGAACTAGTCGCGCTCGCGTGTTAGTCGACAGTTCGAGACGTTTCGTTTGTTTGTAAACATTCAACAATTTTGTTCACAGTTTTGTAGTTTTTTAATCAAATAAAGTTATGTATTTGCTTTCATTGATTGTGTCGATTACCTACTTCATCTGTGTATCCTGCTTTCCACGTTTATAAGCATTCAGCCTAACAACAAGTATGCACACAGGTACCACGTAAGCCTAGGCCTAGGCCTAGGGCCTACTAGGTATTAGGCCTACGTAGAACCACATTACATTACAAGCCTAGGTCTACTAGGTACAGTAATGTGGTATTGTGACTAGTATGTCAACAACTAAGTACTTACTTCTGAACATAGCCACTCAATGTTGAAGAATAAGCATGAAGTTGGCTGACAGATGAAATCTGAACTTCCAGCAATGAGATAAATAAGGAACGCCTAGGCCTAATTTATTAGTGTAGGTCTGACAGTGTCGAGCTTATGTAGGCATACAATGACATAAATCACTACGCCTAGACATACTTTCGTTTAGTTTGACGAATGGGCGAACACAAGGCACATGAAATAATAGCAATTTAGGTATTGATGCTAGGCTAGGCCTACCCAGACCCTACCATTTCTGCTTTTATGTCATGTACTGGCATCTTGTGGTTCTGACAGGTTGTTGACAATGGTAATAGTAAGGTATACAATAAATACAAACAAATTGGCAACACGCCTAGGCATAGGCCTACTTCATTGACGTTTGGGCATGAAAATGTGGATTATGATGACAGCTGCTGATGTTATTGTGTGTCAAAGAACAAAACATACCAGGGTCAAGAACCTTGTTGATATTTGCGAGCATCACAGAAAACTAGGCCTAGCCTATTTCACTTTCTCTGTCAAAACATATTACGGTGACTAAGTCATTATTATGTATAGCAAGTGTATGCCCGAGCACGAACGTTATACGATTATAAATTAATAATAAAAAAAGATAAACACGCAATTACAGCAAACATAACCTACATTTGACTGTTTGACAGTTCGTGGGCCCGGCATACTTCACGACCTCGCCGCACGGAGCGCGCGGAGCGCTGCGAAAATGCTGTAGCGTTTTTCGTTCTGTCACGTTTGTTATGCTGGTAGAGGGTCACGTGACGAGTGGGTGGGGCGTCAAACTAAAAATAAATAGCCTCTAACACTTTGCAATAATAACTCTACTTGCATGACAAGTATAGCCGGACAATGTATCGACTCTCATAGGTTGTTCACACTAAGATTACTCTCCACACAACAGACTACGCTCGACACCTATTATCCTCCAGATTTGGGAGCTTAACACTAACTCTACTTGCATGACAAGTATAGGCGGACAATGTATCGACTCTCATAGGTTGTTCACACTAAGATTACTCTCCACACAACAGACTACGCTCGACACCTATTATCCTCCAGATTTGGGAGCTTAACACTAACTCTACTTGCATGACAAGTATAGGCGAACAATGTATCGACTCTCATAGGTTGTTCACACTAAGATTACTCTCCACACAACAGACTACGCTCGACACCTATTATCCTCCAGATTTGGGAGCTTAACACTAACTCTACTTGCATGACAAGTAGCCAGACAATGTATCGACTCTCATAGGTTGTTCACACTAAGATTACTCTCCACACAACAGACTACGCTCGACACCTATTATCGTCCAGATTTGGGAGCTGAACACTAACTCTACTTGCATGACAAGTATAGGCGGACAATGTATCGACTCTCATAGGTTGTTCACACTAACATAACTCTCCACACGAACAAAACTGCTAATCAAACATGGTAAACTGGCAAAAATCACAACATTGCATTTTACACATGTGCAATAATAAACAAGAAATAATTTTGTGTTCTAAAGGTATTGTTTCAATGATGATCACAACCTTTTTTCCCTTTAGCAAATGGAAAGTTGAATGCTTGCTGATTTGAGTAGTGAAAAGGCAATAATTGGCCTCCGCCCTCCGTTAGGCCATCTGGCTGTTATCAGCAACATGCACAACGCGGAATGCACAGCTGTGTGGGTTCCCAGTGATAACATCTTGAAGACACTCTAGGAATGCGCTCATTCAGTCATTCATTCATATGGAAGTTTTTAATTTTGTTTTTTTATAAAATCTGTGCGATGATCTTGGTTAGTTGATCGTTAACTCCGAGGTTAAGGGTTGTCAGCAGTGATGCCACGTTGACGATATCTGCATGTGGGTGGCCCAGCGGGCAGCGATCCGATCTGGTTTTGATTTAAAATGCAAGGGTTTAACCCCTAGACCACATTGAAGCTCTCCAACCCAGGAAGTGCCCATGGCTCTATCTGGAAACTTATTCTTAGGTTTGCAGGTGTTTTGAAATATTTGGCCCTAAACTTTATGTCATAAAAAAGAGAAAATTCGTCATTTTCAAAACTTGTGCGTGAACATTTTATTTGTAATGTGTGAATTTCTCTTAAAGATTCACACGAAGTTTCACATTTCTTTCGGGGTAAAAATCACGCCAATAAAATGGTATATGTACTCGGTAAATGTATTTATTTTACGTGGAAATCGCTGTAGTTGACATTAAACATTGTAAAACAAGTTTAGACAAGTGTAAAGATATTTCTTCTCTTCACAAAGGAAGTTACCCGAAGTGTTCCGAGTGCGCCGAAGTGTCCGCGCACGAACACCGATCGGAAGGTGACAGACAAGACGACCAACCAACCAACACGTCCCCGGAAGGAAGGGTTATGTATAATCGCTGCTACGCGTAACAACAGTCGTCCCGTTTAGTCGCGGTCCCGGTTCACCAACCTCGGTATACGCGTGTCACGCGGCGCGTTGGTACATCAGCTTGTTACATGTTGTGTTGTTGTTGTTGTTGTTATTGTTGTTGCACACAACAGCGGCCACAGGATGTGGCAACTGAGTTTCACGTGAAATAAACACATTTTATCAATTTGACTGTACGAGTATGACGGCCCGCTTAATATTTAGATCGGGAAAACAAGGCTTCTCATTGGTGGTTGCCATGGAGACAAGTTAGTCCCGGACTAATTATTTAGCGAGCCGTCAATATATACCGTATAGTTTCCATCCGTCCCGGGTTTGAATCCCGGCTTACCGGCGTGGATGAAGTCTGGTGTCTTTCCATTGTGCACATCAACAACTCAGTCTCTCGTTTACCATTGTTGCCAATTGTTGCAAAGCTTTATACCCCGCTCTCACCGCTGAAGACTGGCCGCTCTTAATTGCCAACAATGTGCGTGGCTGGCATATTACGTGACGTGAGTTACGCGTTACATTGTTGTGTCGACCACGACCATTATATTAAAAGCAAACGTCCAGCCGGAACGACAACTTACATTCATTTCGAGGTTATAACTCTACCGAAATAGCGCCTCGCTCGCCTACAATGTTGTTTTACATGAAACACAGTGTTGGCAACCTGGACCGGCTATGCAGCTTTCAACTCGATCTAGTTTATATAGTTTGGATCGACGGAGATTGTGGGTTTAGTATGGGTAATAAACTTAGTCTCAGATAGCCACGTATATACCTCGTCGCGACGCACAGTACGCACCATACCTCGTCGCGACGCACAGTACGCACCATACCTCGTCGCGACACACAGTACGCACAATACCTCGTCGCGACGCACAGTACGCACCTTACCTCGTCGCGACGCACAGTACGCACCATACCTCGTCGCGACGCACAGTACGCACCATACCTCGTCGTGACGCACAGTTGTATGTACCATACCTCGTCGCGACGCACAGTTGTACTTACCATACCTGTACCTTAGCAATCCTGGCTTGGACATGATGTCTTGGGTTGTCACAATCACCCACTCATCGTCTCGATTAGTATCGTTACCAAAACACGATACGTTATGTTTTGTATTATGACGTTATTTGTCGTTCCGTTCCGCACGGAATGCAAAGCGTCTTGTGTCACAACCGTTCCGTGTTCCGTGTGTATATTATTCCCGTACGGTTTATGGTCCTTGCAAAACTCCCCTGGGAAGCAGATCTAGAGACGTGGAAGCGAGTTGGTTAGCTCTAGGTAGAGAAGAGGGCCGGTCGTGATAAATTGAATGACGATAGAACGTCCGTCTATTTTAGAGTTTAGCCAACATGTTGTTATTATACTATTGTGTTGCGCGCCCCCGGCCGGGCGAGCCTATTTGTTTTGTCTTTAGCGAGAGCGAGCGAGTGTGTGGATTTTGGAAAAGTGTCAAAGTTGGCGACGCGTTTGTATCAATCGCGCTGATTTACCGGCCCTTATGGTCAGGCCTAAAGTTGGAGCCAAATCCAAAGAAAATACTCGCGCGGCGTCGCGGAATTCTCGGGTCGGGTAGATACAGCATCGAACTGTCGTGCGGGTATAAATAGAAGCGGGGGGGGGGGGGGGGGCTCGGGAATATCCACTGACGTTTGAATTAAGAGGAAATGGGATGTGTGTTCTAACGGGAAGGGGTTGTCTCAATATTAAAAACGAACAATTACGGTGTTTAGTAATATGTCGAGAATGCTATACACTATAGTTATTAAAAGTTGAGGGAGAAATAACAGTACATATAAAAAAATTAAAAACTAAAATGACTTTTATCAAAAAGTTATTGTAGATCAGCAACAATGTAAGAAAAAGTACAAAAGTCTCCAATGTTCACGTTTTTATTGCTAGATTTAGTCTATTAAGTTTAGTTTATAATAACTGTTCACTTTCTATGACTATAGCACAATTTATGTTTCTTCTCGACAATCATGCCAGGTTACATAACCTATAAATCATTATCTCCATCACGCTTGCGCAACTTATTAACTGATGTTTGTACGGTTATATATCCCAGATTACTCTGTGGGGGTTACACGAATCTCTGTAAATGTGACTGCGGGAAAAGTCCACCCCAAGTGTAGCCGCAGCGATTGGGGATCATCCCCCCGGAACGATTTAACGCGATATTGCTAATCCGGATTACGATATTGCTGATCAGCGTTTTTATGATATTGCCGAATGTACAATCTGTTGAAATGTGAATAGGCTAGGCTTCACACTTATTCTGATTGGTTCTACCGGGAAAAGGGGTTTACCGCACTCTCTTCACTTCTTAGTATCCCGTATTTATCTATTGACTTATTTAATTAATTTATAGATATTTACTCGAGCGGAGGCGGCCACAATGCGGCCCTCTTCATCCTAATTAGACATAAGACCAATAGGTCGCAACAGATACGAATACAGGCACACGAGGTAGATACAGATACAGATAGCAAGGATACATGAGTAGCCTACACCTGTGAAGACGAGAGCAAAGAGGGTCGAGTGCTGTGAATGGTAATGACGGCCGGACCCCTTGGGAGGCTGCAACTCGCTTGACGTGTCTGTGTTGCGGGCTGGTATCGTGTGCGCGCGCAGGGGCTTTGCTCGTCGTGTTACCTGTAGGCGCACAGGGAGCCTTCTCGCGTCAATAAACAATAATAAGGGGTAGCAGGATTGAGGCAGCTGCCGCGTGGAGCGCTGAGAAGGTGTATCGCGGGTTGCCTACGCGCTCTAAGTACGGGGTAGCAGGGTTGAGGCAGCTGCCGTGCGGAGCGCTGAGAGGGTGTATCGCGGGTTGCCTACGCGCTCTAAGAACGGGGTAGCAGGGTTGAGGCAGCTGCCGTGCGGCGCGCTGAGAAGGTGTATCGCGGGTTGCCTACACGCTCTAAGAACGGGGTAGCAGGGTTGAGGCAGCTGCCGCACGGCGCGCTGAGAAGGTGTATTGCGGGTTGCCTACGCGCTCTAAGTACGGGGTAGCAGGCAGGGTTGAGGCAGCTGCCGTGCGGAGCGCTGAGAAGGTGTATTGCGGGTTGCCTACGCGCTCTAAGTGCGGGGTAGCAGGGTTGAGGCAATTCCCGTGCGGCGCGCTGAGAAGGTGTATTGAGGGCTGCCTACGCGCTACAAGTACGGGGTTCTGCGTGTTTCATGCGTAGCCTCGTATACGTAATGTACTGCGTGTTTCACGCGTAGCCTCGCCTGCGTAACGTGTTCGTCTTATGATGGGAGTAATCACGTCCACCGCCGCAAATCACCGAGGAAAGTGGGTTCAGTTCAGAGAGTCGAACCGCAGCGCATTATGGACGATGATGGAAGACCTTCTCTTTCGGACACATCCATCTCAACATGCGTGATGCAATGTCAGTGTTCGATGCAAATAACTTGTGTAGCGTGGGAAGTTTAGGTTGTTTAAATTCAAAATCGAAATGTTGGAATAAAGCGCGGCTGTAGTGAGTCTAGTTTGATATTGAATTCATTTTAAAGATATGAACATAAACCTTTCCAAGCTGTGTATTTGTGTCAAACGGGATAAATGAAGTGAACCATTATCTAAACGTCGCCTCTACAACACAGACGTCTAGCTATCATTATTTGCTCCTAGAAATTACTTTCAGACATGTTTTCTTTACGTGTCAACAAATTCCAAAGTGAAATTAACCCCCAGAATGTATTTAGAAAAATGTGTGTGTGTCGTGATTGGCGATGATATATTCGCGACAGTTCAACGGCGACCCTCTTGACTTCTTTATTGTTGAGTTATGAGTTTGGCAACACTCGAATGTGTAATTCCCTGGGATTTGTCTCTGGAGCGAGAAGAGTTTTATGCGGTAGCTAACTAACAAACAAGGTAGAATCTAATTTATTTCCCCCCATTATGACTCGTTATACGTTTATTGCTACGTACACGCGAATATTTAGTAACGTTGGCGGGGTTTTTAAGTTCGCGTCTTCGATGCGGAAACCTTGTTTGTTTCAATTCTCTGCCCGACGACTGCGGACAGACATACAGAATATTTTATTTTTGTAATCCTATAGGTTGTTTTTTTTTTTTTTTTTGACTTGAAGTAGAGTACATAACCCGATCTTGACTCGTTCCTTGTGTGGTATTGAAAAGAGAAAGTAAAAGTCACTGGGTTTAAATTTTCGATTTTGGTAGTGGCGAGTTTTATTGTATATGAAATGTCCTCTTCCATCTTGATTCATGCAAATGAGTGCACGGGTACATTTAAAAGATGCACACTGATACATTGTATTTAGAAACTTTAGCTGGATAGATTCTAAAGCATACGTTTATAGAAATTGACACAATGTACTGTCAATGCATGAGTATAAAATGAACAAACATTTGTGTAGCACTGAAGCAATCAATATAAATAATAAACATAAGGCTACTATCTTAAAAGCAGTATCTAAACAACAATTAAGTATATGTTGCGTCATAGCTTTATGGCTACGCATCGTAAAATAGAATTATTGCAAGCTCATCGATATTGTCTGCAATAAATACATTACAAATAGGTTCTGGAATATAAACGCTTTGCGAAACAAAATATAGCAAGATACATATTTTGATAAACCAATTAATCTTTTTGTTGCAGATTTGACAGTGTTATTTAAGAGACAATCACGTATTTAAATCAAACCTAATTAGTTTATTGTAATTCTCTTTAATTAGACGACGAGAAAGTTGTTTGAGAAATTAAAAAAAAAATGTATAAATGACAGACGTAGCTGAAATGGTTGTAGGACTTGTTTCAGGAATATACAGTGTAACTTAGTTGTGTAGTATATATACAATGCGCGTGGCTACCCTGGGGATATGTTTACTTGCGATGAGTTCATTGTTAAATTGTTTGGTCTAATTCAGCGGTTCTACAACATTTGTTTACTATAACTACTGAAAAGATTCTCTCTCTTGTCGCTCGTGCACTCTTTAGTGGTTTACAGTATTTGCGTTTGATTTATCTAAGCTTTTCGTACTCTTTGCAATGTTCTCCGTAAACCAACCGAGCCTAATGTATCAAGTAAACCTTCGTAACGGGGGATGTACGAGTGAAAACCTCTCATATTTCGCGGTAAGTTCGTCTCCCGTGTCAGCACGTGGCCGCTGTGACGTCACAAGAGCAGCCGATGAGTTATCGCAGGGAGTCGGTTCTCTCTGCAGCGAGGCGCCCACGCAACGAATACCAACCTGGGATCATTATTATGTCGTTCGTGTTTTAATTTCCGCGCGTGGGACGGGACTCGAACACGGGCGGCCTTGGGCGATGATAGGCTTGACCACAACAAGTGTCTTGCTTGACTGAGCGATCCTTAGGGCGCACTCTGCACTCTACACTCTACGTTCTGCACTCTGCACTCTACACTCTACGTTCTGCATTCTGCACTCTGCACTCTGCACTTTCGTTCTGAGCAATCTGCAATCTGCACTCTGCGTTCTGCACTTTCGTTCTGAGCAATCTGCACTCTGCATTCTGCGTTCTGCACTTTCGTTCTGAGCAATCTGCACTCTGCATTCTGCGTTCTGCACTTTCGTTCTGAGCAATCTGCACTCTGCATTCTGCGTTCTGCACTTTCGTTCTGAGCAATCTGCACTCTGCATTCTGCGTTCTGCACTTTCGTTCTGAGCAATCTGCACTCTGCATTCTGCGTTCTGCACTTTCGTTCTGAGCAATCTGCGCACTGCATTCTGCGTTCTGCACTTTCGTTCTGAGCAATCTGCACTCTGCACTTTCGTTCTGCACTCTGCACTCTGAGCAATCTGCGCACTGCACTCTGCACTCTGCACTGTCGTTGTGAACACTCTGCACTCTGCACTGTCGTTCTGAGCAATCTGCACTCTACAGTCTACACTCTACACTCTGCACTCTACACTCTGCACTTTCGTTCTGAGCAATCTGTACTCTGCACTCTGCACTTTTCTTTCTACTTCCTCCACAGAACAGTATTATGACTCTCACGTCAAAGGTCGAGTTGATTAATAAGTGCTAATCATACAATAATTCTTAGTTAATATACTCTAAATAATGATAATGAATCAGTCGATGATTGGGTTATGTTTATGACACGTTGAGGGAGTGAGGTGTGCGTGTGATAGAATAGCAGCAGAATGTTCGAAGGGATTTCCGGGCAGGGTATTGGTCTATTGGTTACCCATTAATGTCGTCACAGACGATGCCTGAACGTTAAAAACTTTCGTAAGCATTGACATTTCGTGACGTTTTGTTATTGATCATGTCTTCGAGTCTGTGTTTGCATCCGACGCGGTGCAAGATCGCTAGGGGGGTCTGAACTGCTTCGCTCGCCCACGCGGTCGACGTTTCGACCGCGCCGACGACACCGGAAGGCGACAACCTCGCGTTGTTGTTGTTGTTGACGTCGATAATATCGGTTTTCTCCGGATCTGTCGATCCACCTGTCGGCTCGCAGATAGATCGCGCGGCCAGAGAGAAAGTGTTATATGACGGGGGAGGGGGGGGGGGGGGGGGGGGCGCTCACCCGAACAGCTGCGCGATTATCCCCTCGTCCCACATCCGCCGTTTCGGGTCGGGATCGCCGCCGGTCGTCCCGTCCGACGTTCCCGCGCGTCCCGACGTTCCTGCGTCGTCCGGTCGACGCCAGTTGTCTCCGCGTGACGTCACGGCGCGTCCACCCGAACAGCTGGTCGCCGCTGTGACGTAGCTGTGACGCGGCCGACCCCTCCCTCCCCTCCCCTCCAGCGCCTGTTGTTGTGCTGCTCGGCCGTTACGACACGATTAGGTGTGCATTATTGGTCCCGATCAATCGCGACATTTGCATAACACCTGTCACTCACACTCTGCCGTATCGCGCTTATGTTGGGGACATTGTCATTGGTATTAATATCAGCTTAATTGCGGTTAAGATAGGTTGGTACACCTGGTCGGCTCGTGTGCCAACTTAGCCGCTCGACAATGTGTTGGTAATATTTCACACGTTTGCGAGAAGAGGTGGTAATTCTTGTGAATGCCATAATGATGCGTTGTTAGTTGTTACGACCAGTGTGATGGTTGTTGTGGAAGAGTCGCACATTATCTATGACGTAGTGGTCGAACATACGACCTGTTGATGTTTTCTCGATACTGAGTTCACTTAACATCCTAAACCGTTATGAAAATATTTATAATCACTTATTATGAACTGAAGTTTGAACTTGACTTTCATTGGTAAAATCTACGTTCTTTCCCAAAACAAATTTTGTCTTTGAACGAATTTTCTGATGCTAAAACGTGTGCAGAACAGTTTTATCATGTTAGTCTCCCCGCACTAAAACGTTTAAGACGTACACAGACATCTTAACTCTGTTCTCGTCGTTCGGCTCTCGCGCTGCCCACGTGGAGAACTGAACCCATTTGATAACATTCTAATTTAATTGAAGCGAGTCTATAGATAATTCAGCAGATTGTTAAAAAGTGGTCTCTCTCCATATTCGTTTGCTTGGTCACGTGACGTATATCTGTGAGTCCATCTAGACAACAACAGGGCAGCAGCTGTACGTGTGTCGTGTGCACCACCCATACACTTCGCAACGCGCTATCGGCAGTTGTAAACTTGCGCAATCGGATATTATTATATTATGTTTGAATTAAAGCTTATCCGTCAGTAAAAAAATGTATACCGACTAAGATTAACTATCTCTGGAATAGAATTGAGGTTGCGACTATAAGTTAATTTAAATGCTGTCGCGTGAATGCAAATATTCTAAGTGACAGTTACTGTGTGGGCCCACGTGTCCGCCTACTGTGCATTACTGTGCGCAACAGTGACAGTTGTAACTGTGATCTAGTTGATTATAACGTTAGCTCGCATTATGTCTGAGAGAATGATTTAATTAGTGTGATTCAAGTGCTGTTTATATGGTAATTGTTATTACCGTACAAAGCTTTAGCGTGTGTGTGTGGTTTGTGTGCTACCATTGGGACACATGTTATGTGTTTTTCTAGTTTCGGATAGTTGGAAGGTGGCAATTACAACAGTCAACACAGTAGATTGTCGTAGATTTCATTTTTAGTACCAGTTTACTCTAGTCTGTCATCGCTTATCATTTCATGACTATAGAGGAAATACCTTCATGATGCTTGGCCCTATTATCGTATTTACTTCTTAAGGGCTTAAAATATATGTAGTCAAAATGGTGAATTTTAGTTTGGTCCGCTTTTGACAACCTTTAAAATCAAGAAAATATACTCTTTTTTGTTTGATTGTTTCGAGTATATAGCCGGACGGACAGACGTACGCGCTCCAGCCCACGCATAACTTCTTGCAGTCGGTCGCGCTAAGGCAAAAGTATACTGACACATCAGTTATTCGTGACAACACCGCACGTGTCGTAATGGAAGTAATTCTGCTATATAGCGACTTCGCTTGCAAGTTCCAATTTCGTTTAATAACAACATCGTGCGCATGCGCATGTGCACCTGGTTTCAGCGTTGAGAGTTGTGACGTGCGGTCGAAACTAACTGACCCTGGCACTCACGATAAGTTATTGATAACTAGAAGCATTATTAACTTAAAATAAACATTATTCATTAATTGAACTAGGGTGCTCCGGGGTAATTATGGGACAATGAAAATCTGGGGCTAAAATAGGACAATTGAAATTTATTGTAATGAATATATTTTTTTTAAATTGTATTATTTTAGGTTTATAACTACATCTGTTATGTAGTGTAGACTGTAGACTATGGGTGTAGGTAGTGTACCTGACCCCGTGGGCAAATCGATACAGAATGCTGCAGTAAGTTGAGATGTCACGTGGAGTCGCCAACTATTGGTCCTATGAAATATTCGCGCAGGAAGTTGCGAAAAAATAAAACTCATTTCATACGAAGTATATATATGGTGCAGTAGTGGAGTTTCCTCGGAGTAAACCCTTGTTCGTTCGGTATGTTATACAAACTTGGATTCCCTGCACGATCGTTCGCGCGTCTTCGTTTTTATTTCGTTCGGGATGAACAAGTGCGGAGCCGGGAGGTGGTGGGAATACGGGGACGCTGTTTGTTGTATAAATGTTGCGGAGCTCGCTCGTATGATGAGATTTGGAGGCGGCTTGGATGGCTTCGGTGAATGCTAAGTAATAACGTGATGATCGCTCGTGGATTCAGAAGGGATGTTGTCTTATGTTTGGGTTGAGAAATTGATTCATATATTATTCGCATCGTAAAACATACGGCTTTTTATGAGTTATACACAGATCCGTCGATGCATCCAGACACCTTAATTTAGGACAAACTCGACAGCAAGCTGACACCGTGTCATCTCACTCAGAATCATTCCAATCTAGGCAGTCCAATATCTCCTCTGCCTTCCTTCTTCCCTCAATTATAAGAGTTTAGTAACTACAACACTAATGTTCCTCTCCTCCCCTAGAATCCTTCTGTTTCCTGTTGTCCTACGATTACCATTCCGCTGTATAATCATATCATATAATTCAACAATGCACAAATTAAATGACACGAGGTGTAAACTTACAGCGTTGATTATACTTAAACGAATCCATTGAAACTATCTCGTTAGATGTTTGACATGTGTGACCACCATTATTATTATTACTATTACCATAATGCGATGATATCAACGTAAGAACATTGCCCCGCGTCAATAACGCACACAAACAACGACGTGTGACATTGTATTACGGTGTTATAATTGAACGTTTCCCATCTCGCGCGAGTACTATTTACACGATATTATAATCATTATTTCCACCTGGTTGTGGCGCTATGTCTGTCTCTCTCTCTCTCGCCGTGAACAGAACGCAACGCGCTAGCGGGCCGCGCACAGACAACCACACACTCAGTCGACGCCAGACACTGTAGGCAAGCCGACCGCGCGTGTTGACGTGTGTACGCGCGTATACGAGACACTTCTATTAGTACGTCCTGTATTGTTTCACGACGTGATGGAGGCGTCGCGACGCCATAGTACGTCCGACGGTCGCGTGTTACGACGTCCGCTGTTCGGGACGTGACGTGTGTACGCGTGTGTGTGCGTGTGCGTGTTGTGATACGAACACGTGTGTTTTGACGTGTTGGTGTTCGTGAGGATTTGTTTGTGGTATTCTTCAATTGTGTCATCGTTTGGTGACAGTGACTAAGGTAATGTTTTACACTACCCAGAGCTTTTTAACAAGACAATTGAATATAGCCATCCTGACGGGATGATATGATGTTGTTGTTGTTGTTGTTGTTGTTGTTGTTCCCGTGATGATGGGATGGGACCTATACCTGCTGTTACCAATAGCTAATCGTCGCCACCCATGATCACTCATAAACCCCCATCTTCTCGATTAGCTTTGTTGCGTGAACCGGGACGTGCCTAATCAGAGACCAAGTATCGTAATTACGTCAGCGCGATTAATAGTCGGCATTCTTCATGTTTGTTGTAGACTGTCATCGTCTCGATGAGCCTATGTGTATGGCCCGTGCAGAAACAAGCTCGGGTCCCGTAACAACGGCTCTTGTACACATACATGCAGACAGCATCTAACTTACTTGTTACGCATAGCTCGACTAGGCTACCGGTGTTGTGTAGATAGATAGAGCAGCGTTGCTTCGTGGGAACGAGGTACTTGCTATTCACTAAACAGCCTCGATCCGATGAATCTCATCGCTCTGTCTCTCTGTCTCTCTGTCTCCGGAGACACCCCCCCCCCCCCCGACGCGCGCTGCGTCTCTCCCGAGACCCAACATACATCTCGCGACGCCGGCCCGGGGTAGAATCTGCCCCCGCGTGACTATCAGGCGACGAACCACCCCTCTAACCCTCTCTCCTTCCCTTTGTCTCCAATCTCCTCCGACGTCAAATGACCTAGTTGTCGAGGACGTCTTTGAAACACCAGATTATAATTGAAATGATGTTAGCGACATCAACGTTAGTGCCTTGTGGCCGGGTTTCACTAACTTTTGACTTCTTTGTCGTGTTTTTTTTGTTCAATTATGTCTAGTGTAATACACTTACGTAAGGTGCGGAGTTCTGAGAGGTTGTTTTTATGGATGATGAAGGAAATAATACAAAAAACACACACTTGCAATCTGCGATATTCGATGATGATTACTGTTGCTTTACGTCTCTCGTGGTATTCGAGACGATGAGGGGTGATAGATGAAGATGAAGGACGATTACAAGGAGGACGTGTGGGATTCGAACACACGGTCTTACATGTAGGTAGCATACGCTAAGGACCTGCGCCGCTAGCGTGCTACGTCGTCTCGATTAGCCTCGCCGTGCTCTTGCTAACGAGTAGATGCTGCGGCTTAACTCTCCCACGGCGCCTAACACGTATGAAGTGGGCCTACACCACAACACACACTCTGCGTGTCTTTACCCCGCGGTGTCGTGCGGCCCTCGCATTGCCGGACATTTCTGTGTGTTTGCTTTCTCGCATTCGTGTGGCGTGTTCTCGTGTAGTTGTTGTACACCACGTTACATGTTATATACCCCGAAGATTGGGCTATTTATATACAAAAGCGTAATAATGAATGGGGTGAAGCAATGCGGGGATTTATAGGTAATCGTTTTGCTAGAAAAACATATACGCGCACGAAAACAGCATTTCAGCCGAAGTTTTTTTCTTCACGAATTCACTTGATTATATTTGCAATTATATTAACATAGAATCTTGTAAACGGTTGACTTTGTGGCGCCTACTGCTAAACTACCGTAGTTGGTTGCGTGCGCAGTGACCAATCACAGCGTACCTCTCCGCCCCGTACTGTGTGACAGGGTAGGTTCGCGCGAAGCGCTGTAGCTTTTAATGTTAGTTGTGTTTTTGTATTCTTCCAGCTGATAGTTTGTATTTAGACACTCCCATAGTGGAGCACTTTCCTCTTTTCCTCACAATACTTCCTCATGTCCTCCTAATCTCCCTTCCTCCTCCTCGTCTTAGTCTTTCCTCTTCCTCTCCAAGACTCCAATCTTTCTGAGCTGGACAAACGTGGGTCCACTATATCGCAGACGGATCAATTCTGTGTTACTTATTCATGGACGAGCCTCGCAGGGTGGAAGCTTATTCCCACAGGAGGGCGCACTATAGGGTGGAAGCTTATTCCCACAGGAGGGCGCACTATAGGGTGGAAGCTTATTCCCACAGGAGGGCGCACTATAGGGTGGAAGCTTATTCCCACAGGAGGACGCACTATAGACTCCAGCCACTCGGACTGTCGGGTTCTCTCGAAACCGCCTTGTTTTACATTTGCTTGGTCTGCTTGAAAAGCTGTCTTTGAAATGACATTACCCGCCTAGTGGAATGACGCAGAACTAGATGTAGCGACGTAGCCGCCAATCAAAGGATACTAGTATAGCTGATGATTATCGAGGTTGTCTGCACCTCACGAAGGAGGTTCGATGAACCTCATCTAGTTTGACGAACCAGCGAGGGGGGTATCTATACAGAGAGGATGTTGGTGTTTTCAAGTGTAAACATAGTTTGATGCACGCTTCGCTGGACAGTTGCTTGCTTGCTGTTACGTGAACCAGAGGGGCTAGGAAATGTTTCATACGATTCTCATTCGACTCTTATTGCTGAAAGTTGGTAAAATGCGCTCACCAAACTTTGTGCTGCCTTTTATCATCCACACACGTTTCAAACGACTTCGATGCTTGAGAGGTTCAATAGACACGTTGACGTAGAGCTACGTTTCCATTGGTCAGGTTTGTGTAACGGCTACACCTTCTCCGTTATGTCGTCCTATGACAAGGAAGGGTAATGATGTCTAAGATGTTTCTAGGGGTGTCAAAAAATAGGCACAGACACTTTTTATTTCGTATTACTGCACATTAATTAGAAGAAATAACGATGTTTGTCTGGCTCTTGGAAAATAGAAAAAAAAACTACGATAATTCCATTCTGTAACAATTTATGAGGGTGACTTTTGTAATCTTTGAGTGAGAACGGTGCAAAATTTCAGTTCTGTTAAGCATAAAACTGTTGCCCCGTAAAACGAAAAGCGTGCTTGGATCGTACACCCGCGACCTATAGGCCCAACGTGGGAAGTATGACTCGAGCGGTTTCCTACTAGAACATGAGTGGCCGACGCTCGGACATGGAGAGTCGCCGTTTCATTACTCCGTGCGGACAACCTTGTAATTTGTATGCATCAACATCGGCCAAATAACACGGTTTATATAAACCTCGGCCTGCGCGAGATTGTTGGTATTATTCATTGATGATGGTTGATGCGGCCACGTTAGTTGAACTCGAGGACCCCTGGTGCGGAAAACTACGCCGGGGTCAGGTAAACAAACAGTCTTGTGGCGCCGTTGAGCTCCTGCACGGCAAACTACGCCGGGGTCAGGTAAACAAACAGTCTTGTGGCGCCGTTGAGCTCCTGCACGGTTAACAACGCCGGGGTCAGGTAAACAAACAGTCTTGTGGCGCCGTTGAGCTCCTGCACGGCAAACTACGCCGGGGTCAGGTAAACAAACAGTCTTGTGGCGCCGTTGAGCTCCTGCACGGTTAACAACGCCGGGGTCAGGTAAACAAACAGTCTTGTGGCGCCGTTGAGCTCCTGCACGGTAAACTACGCCGGGGTCAGGTAAACAAACAGTCTTGTGGCGCCGTTGAGCTCCTGCACGGTAAACTACGCCGGGGTCAGGTAAACAAACAGTCTTGTGGCGCCGTTGAGCTCCTGCACGGTTAACAACGCCGGGGTCAGGTAAACAAACAGTCTTGTGGCGCCGTTGAGCTCCTGCACGGTAAACTACGCCGGGGTCAGGTAAACAAACAGTCTTGTGGCGCCGTTGAGCTCCTGCACGGTAAACTACGCCGGGGTCAGGTAAACAAACAGTCTTGTGGCGCCGTTGAGCTCCTGCACGGTAAACTACGCCGGGGTCAGGTAAACAAACAGTCTTGTGGCGCCGTTGAGCTCACTAAGATGGTGCGGCGGAACACATGTTCGGTGTAAGCCCACCCTCAGGAGCACCTGATTTCTGTCTGTCAAAATTTTGCACAAATGTCATAAGACTTAGTGCTATTTCTTATAAATGTTGCCGTATTCCAATAAATATTTCAGTTTTTTCAAATGTTGTTATGTTTTGTTGCAAGACACCTTTCTAGTTAAATTCGATCATTTCAAAATCGTCAATATTTATTGTAACAAAGCAACATTCGTACCAACCTGCAACAATAAGCCATGATCTAATAAAAATATTGTTAGATCATGACAATAAGCGCGAAATCTGCCCCGTCAACCGTGGGCGTGTCAGTCTCCGAGTGAACTATTTAGCTCGACGAAGCAGTTTCATCTCGCGGTCGTTGTAACAAGCTGCTGCAACACTATAAAATGGAAAATTCTGAACTAATTTCGCAGAAAACTTTTGTCTAAACCGCGTTCTCTAAAATGTATATTGGAAGTCGTCAATCTAAACGGCGGTAAAAACTGGTGGTGGCACAGCAGGACCGAGTCTCTGGAACTTCATGTATTATATTGTTGAAAACACTCTAATGACCATGCAACTTCCAACAGGTTCGCTAGTGGACCTGAACATTAGGTAATACACGTAGAATAGAGATGTTGATGGAGTATCATTAAAATACGAGATATCCAAGACATTTTTATTATAATTGATTGTCGTTTTGTTTTATTCAAATAATGGATCTTTGTGAATATATTTGCGATTGAGTCGTTTGAACCGCAACATGAATTGCGTGCATGTAAGATGCGAACAACACTGTTCACATTAGGCATGCTGTAACTCTACTACCCAGTACTCTACTACCTAGTTCTACTACCTAGTACTCTACTACCTAGTACTCTACTACCTAGTACTCTACTACCTAGTACTCTACTACCTAGTATTCTACTACCTAGTACTCTACTACCTAGTACTCTACTACCTAGTACTCTACTACCTAGTACTCTACTACCTAGTACTCTACAACCTAGTACTATACTACGTAGTGCGATTAAAAGTAAGAGTGTTGCCCTATCAACACGAACAGAAATAATTGTCGCGGTTTTCATCGCTTATAGTTGGTCGTGACGCGAACACTGGATGTTAACGACAGCGAAACACAGAGGCCGTGTTATGTATTTAGTCACGTATTAATTTTAAACCTATTACAGAATCGTGCGTTAAATACTTTTGTCGTGGGGAACGTTTAACGCAGGGATGCTCAAAATGTCCAGACAAGGGGCCACAACAGTTAAAACTTGCGTTTACAGTACTAATTTGTATAGGGTGAATTGTACGAATGAACTATTGAAGTAACCTCAGTGTAATATTCGTTTTTGTAACCAGGCCACATGTTTGCAACATTAATTTGGCCACTTAAGTAAATGGTGCATTATTTATTTTCTTAATTTCTTCTCGACATCCAGAGCCCTATTAAGTAACTCTTTATTGAACATCCTGAAGAGAATTCGGCCCAAATTCGAACTTGTTCGTTCAGTGTTATAATATATAGTTGTCGCGAAACAACACTATTCATATGGTTTCGTCGAGACGATGGCTCGTAGCGAATCAGCAATCGGTATTTGAAATTGGGGCTCGCTGGTTCGTGGACGAACCACTCGTCTATGACGAAAGCATCGTATGTAAGGTTGTTTCCGAACACGTTATAATACACGTACACGTACACGTTATAATATTGAACGAGTTGTTTTCAGACATACAGGTCCTTCAATACAAAGTTACTGAATAGGACTCCTTGTGGGCCGTCCCTGGCTTGTTTGTGTACAAGTCTTCGCGTCCACTGAGCACGTTGTTGTCGGCGTCATCGAGTGTCTACACGTCGGAACTACGTGCAACGGTTCAGCGCATTGTCTAGACCCGATGTATTCACAGCGTTATTGTTCTAGAGCTAAATAGTTTACCGGTGTCGTGTTCCTAGAAGGTATAGCCTATACCCTATACTCACACCCATTAGGTGGGCGTGGCAGGCCGTATCAACTCGTTGTGCAGGGTACCGGCGAGGCGGGGTATAGAGAGGGGTGAGGATTGGCAAGAAATTACTTTATTTTAGAAGTATCTGTCAAGATTGAAAATAGGGTTGTTATTTTCTTAACTAAATCCATGAAATAATCATAGTAATAACAAACCTACTAATTAAAGCAGTCTAGACTACATTATACAGTCCACGCCTGTGAACACGTCCCCCCCTTTTAATTCACACTTGTTCAAAAACTCTAATTATTTATTACTGCGTTCAGTTGGGTTAATCGTGTACACTACCATACTGAAGGCTTTAAGAACTGATTGTCAGTGGTGGACATTATCCTCCATTATGACGTCACAGCTGTGAAACACTTTGCATCGCCCCGGGGACAATATAACGCTGCCGCTCTACAAATACGTGTTATGTATAAGTACGACGATCAGCATAATATGGGACCAGCGGACCAGACAGCCAACTATTAATTTCAACACCTTAATCGCCCGGGTCCGCTTAACAGACAACATTATGAGTCGAGGTGGACTGGACATGATTGCTCGGACATTTGCATTGTTGTTATGTCCATGCGCATAGTTAGACATCGTCACCAGGCGAAGCATTGAGCAACGCACGTGATGCAACACATCTGATGTGATGCATTTCACTTGGTGCATCCCGGGTACGTGCATGGTGGCGCTACTTGCGACGGGATTAGAACCCGAGGGCCTGGGTTCTATGCCCATGCGCATAGCTAGACATCGTCACCAGGCGAAGCATTGAGCAACGCACGTGATGCAACACATCTGATGTGATGCATTTCACTTGGTGCATCGCGGTACGTGCATGGCGCTACTTGCGACGGGATTAGAACCCGAGGGCCTGGGTTCTATGCCCCTGCGCATAGTTAGACATCGTCACCAGGCGAAGCATTGAGCAACGCACGTGATGCAACACATCTGATGTGATGCATTTCACTTGGTGCATCGCGGTACGTGCATGGCGCTACTTGCGACGGGATTAGAACCCGAGGGCCTGGGTTCTATGCCCCTGCGCATAGTTAGACATCGTCACCAGGTGAAGCATTGAGCAACGCACGTGATGCATTTCACTTGGTTCATCGCTGTACGCGCATGGCGCTTACTATCGCAATCCTTGAAGTAAATTACAGACGTCTAAAAAAATATCCCGAACCAGGAATTGAATCAGGAACCTCTCGACAACGGATGATACGCTACACTTTCTTGGTCATCGAGTTAACAAACAAGCGCTCAAAAACTGTTCCGGTCTATAATGATTCATTGTCTTAATTCTACAGGAATACTAGTAGATCATTGTTTTGTCTTTAATTTCAAGCTAAATGATGAAGAATACGAGGGTGCAGATGGTCGCGGAATATGGACCTCGACATCTTCGTGAGGCAAGACTACCGGGGGGGGAGAACGTGGTGCTTGCGTCTTGCGTCTTGCGTCTTGCATCTTGCGTCTTGCGTGTTGCGTGTTGCGTCTTGCGTCTTGCGTCTTGCGTCTTGCGTCTTACGCCCGGTGGCTGATTTGTTATTTTAATGAGGCGCAGACGTTCCAAGGACGTAGCCCCATTTCTGTCACACATACATACAGACAGACAGACAGACAGACAAACAGACAGACGGTGATGTTTAAATTACTTCATCAACAGCATCTAGGTAAAGGTAAAAGATAGTTTGAAAATTGTCAGACGGACACATGGGTCCTTTTCTAGATGGAAGTGTAGTACCGGATGAAGCGTGTCAAATACACTATGCGTACGCGCCAGTGAGTTTCAGGAGACACAATCAAAAGCTAAAGAATAAGGTCCCTGGTATAACTGCTGGGCAGGAAACAAATAGTGCCAACGTGTGTATCGCGACCCCTGTGTCCGCCGGCCCGAAACGTCGGTCGGTGTCGTGGGCCGCGCGATGTCAGGCGGGGCGGTGGCCCAATGAACCTGGCTCGCCCATCATGAGTGGGCCGAGGTTCTCTCTCTGCGCTGATCTTGTCTCGCGAGCCATCAGGGTCGGGGGACCGTTTTGCAGCAGCGAGTTGCTGTCGTTAAATTTAATGATCTTTTCTCGATTGTTCATAACTGTTTTATTGCCATAGATAGATCATGATTGGAATGTACTTTATAGTAAATTCGGTGTTTAGTAAACCTATTGTTTGCGAAATAGCTGTACGATATTGTGCGTTAGGTTAGACCCGGATGCAGAGATGTTCCCTAGTTACCAGTTCTGGTTGCCATGGAATTGTTTTATACATACTATTTCCCATACGAAACACGAATTCCTTGTTACTTTGGGCTTCAATTATGTAGGAGACATCTGTGAGTAACAAATCCTGTACTTTTTGACGTCTCTTGGAATCTAACAATAACGAATGAACACATCAAGGGACAACAAATGAATATCATTATGTTATTTGTAGATAGAACTTTTATCTTCATCCTCCTCTAGCTCCCTTGTATTGACTCAAAGCCTTCGAACGTATGACATAATTTGGACGAAATGAGCCTTTTGACTCAAAGGGCTCATTTCGTCCAAATTATGTCATACGTTCGAATACGATTTTGTTTTGGGCAACTGATTTTGGATCTTCGCAAACCTTCCAACAGGGTTCTCTAATGTTGTGACTGTGTACTTGAGTTAGTTTGGTAACACATTGGACGGGCGCGAATATTGCGACTTCCTCCCACGTGTTGCTGCAGCTGTACAACGAAAAGAAGGCGTCGAACCCGCGACTCATGGCATCGTACGACCTCGTCGCTTACAACGGGCGTCGATGACCGTCGGATTTCGACCGGAGAGCCTTGAAGACCAGAATGCAACGCGTGCATCGCGATTAGTATAGCGTAGTCGGTTGCAATGACGGGTGACTGCAGCGGATAATAGAGCTAGCAAGCACGTCGTGGGTTTGATTCCCACCTACGGCAATCTTGAATTATGTATTTTCGAAGGTTTTGTCAGTGATCTTGCCTAGAGTGCGAATGCTGGGATTGTGCCCTTTGTACAGCCCTCGATCATACCTAAATATATACCATAATATATGCAATCACATGTGAAGATAAGAGAGGCACGTTACCAACTATACGTCTTATCATCATCACACCCCAATTCCGTGAGTTAATTCCGAGCTTGAGTTTTGATTGCTTATGTAATCGGTTGAGTGGCCCTAGTACGAGTCATGTCTGCACGGTTGAGGATCTCAACGTACGTAATGTAAAGACTTGACCGAACCTACACGCGAGTATATTTAGTCACCTGTTGCGTGTAAATCATTGCGATCGTTACTTCTGACGTTGACGATGTTGACACGGGGAATATCCGCTAAACTCTCTCGTAAGAACGACACCAACGGGCAGTTATTGCAGTCTACACCACGGCCACCCGTATAGTTCGGTGCCTCTCCATCTATCACCTCCGTCGCTCATGTAGTCAGTTTCCCGCCGAAATACCTGCGAGTTCTCACGTCGCGAACACATTTCGTATTTTGAATGAAACGTGTATACTTTCAATCGATTAACGTAAATTGCGTTGCTACAAATACGCTCTCCGCGTGTGGTGGTTGTATACGGACAGAATCGCAGACCGCAAGATAGTTACCTGGTAATCGCTAAAGAAACGTGCGTGTGTGTGTGAAGCTCGCGCAAGGAAGATTCTTGGGCGATGTAAACGTCAGTGTTTACATCAGGTGTGTGGTAGTTTTAATTTTATAAAATGTAAAGTGTGAATAGGTTAGAGGAACATGGAAACAAAAATGTAAGCATTGTCTCCCGTCCTAGTTCAGTGTGCCCGACACGGGGAGCGCTGTTGTAGCTCTACATAACGATGAGTGTTACACTTATGTATACAACATTGTCTGGTCGCACCGTCGGAATGCAAATTAGTGCGTGCATCTGTTTTACATTCATTCACTCGACTCTACTCGACCACTCCGTTGTGTGTTCTTCTTTGAGCGCGCCTTACACACGCACACGCACAGTCAGCTAACGAGTAACGAGTAATTAGACTGGTTTTAATTAAATGCCGACGCGAAATAACAAGGCCAATTAAACGGAATACATCACACGTGTTGCTGAGCCCAATAACGAAGTTCGACTCTTGTTCTGTGTTGTTCTTGTATAACGATGTGTGCGGAAACTGTTTGTTGGGTCGTTTACCCTGTATCATTGCTTCGTCTCAACACAGTGTGTAGAGGGGCCCTGCTCTATAACTTTTGTGTGTATCCTTAAACGAATTCTCTGCCTGAATTCGAACTCGGTACGTTGATTGTAATATGTTATATTTAGCAAACAAGTACGAATTCAGGTACAATTCATTTCAGGATGTACAATAAAAGTTCTAGAATTGGGGTTTGGTAGCCCCAGTCAATCATATGTCTAAAACATTGCGGGGGGATCGTGGAGTTGGATACATATTGAAGCCCGAGCTCTATGTCCATGATATACGTTGACCGGAGCCGTCGTAGCGACGAGGCACATAATAAAGGGTATATGATATCCCCCACTTATAACTGGGTGGGTAGAGAATACGAATGTTGTATTTATTTCATTTATTACATAGAATTAATGACGAGTTCTTCAGTTACCCTCCCTTGCGTTATTCGTAGCTTTCCATTTCAGCATTTTCTTGAAGTGGCCGTTAGTACTTTTTGAACAAAACCATTTGAAATTCACGAGCGCCTCAAACTTGTGCCGCCTTCTCGGACGAATACGGTGACGGCCTCTCAATGTTTCATGGCTTCGTCTCGCACAAAGTTCTGAGCTCCCACTCGACAGTTGTAAGTTGCACAACAACTCTCTTGACTTCTTACTTCTTTGATACAAGAAGCGAGAGAGGGAGAAGTTAATATTGCCCTCTTCACAAGGTATTGGAGTAGTTGCGAGGGCTCTGTGTGTACAGGAGAAACACCCAGCATTCCACCTTATGACGTCCAGTCAGTATTGCTGGCGGCGGGTATCGACCCCTCGACCCCCCAAATGCGAGTCTCGCGCGCTCCTGGTCAGTGATAGATGAGTTTTGCAACGGAGCCTAATAAACCTGTCAAGTCTGTGATCTTTCGTCGTGACTCATGCACGTGCATGTGCCCATAACACGTAACACATGATGGGCCGTGCAGGCACACTTTCGCTAGCTGGCACTGTTGTCTTGTTTTGATTCGGGTGTATTAATAGACTGCACCGTGGGAGAAGGTTGCATGAACACATTGATGCGTGCAGCGAGGCTAATTGGGACGACGGGGTTCGAACTCAGCGAGGGAGAACGATGAGGAATATGAGTTACGAGTAAGTTTGACCCTTCGCCTGTTATTCATTTCAGGGTAAATTCATAGGCATAGGTTAAGAGTAGTTCGAAATCATTTTGAAGGGCGTTAAATTAAATGCATTCGTGAGATGATATGATGATACTTTGATACTTTTTACTTTTGCTGTCGAGTTAGCGAAATGTTTGCATTGTATCTTCATGTGCACTCATCGTATTTGTTATCATCGTTGTAAACGTGCGTGGAGGAAGCGTTCAACTTTGGTGTCATAAGCACGACCACTCAATCCTTACTTGACCACGGATGTCCAGTGACATTACTTTCGTCTTCATTATCAGCCTCTCATCGTCTCGATTAGCATCGTTGCAAACATCTGAGAAGTGCAACCCAAATGTCTCCAACGCTATTATCATCACTGGACGTCGGAACACTTAAACCTGACTTGGGCATGGATATGTCGTATCATCGCCGACTCGATTAGCGTCGTTGCAACAATGTGCGACGTCTTAAGCAAGACACATGTCATGACTCACTGTGTTGTATCGTGGCCACATCTCAGAGCACGAGAGCTACTTGGCAGAGTTCCCCGAGCGCCGTGTGGAGTAGTCTTCCGCTTTCACCGGCCAGCCTCGTCGCAATACACCCCACACGCCCACAACTGTTCGTCAAAATCGATCTGACGTCGGCGCGATCGCGCACAGAGCGAGATGTGTCGCCGTGTCGCCGGTCTCTCGACGCTAAACGGACGTGGGCGTACGGTGGGCGTAGGGCGGCGTCGCCCAAGGCCGCGAGGTGGAGACTTGTTGTCCACCTGGGCGTCGCTCTCTCTCTCTCTCTCTCGCTCGCGTTGTTGTTGTTGCAACGCGCGACCAACCGTCCCGAGCGTGATTAATGCGCAAGCCGGGATTAGGTTGCGTCGAGCTGACCCATTTCCTCGCGCGCGTCGTCGCCCCTCGGCGTTACGAGTTGTAAAATGCAAATCTCTAAACACTGCACGTTTTGGATGTGGGCATCTGTTGTTCTATTCATTATAGACGATTACACCCACAGATGGTTTCCATACGGACTCGCTTTAGAAAAACACCTTGCTACAACGTTTCACTATAGAAAGAACGAATGGCATCGCTTAAATGTGCCCAGGGTAGCTCTGCCTGTTGTAAGAAGCGACAAATGGGCCGACGTTGTGTGATCTTGCAGATGAGTGCGTCGTTAAAGAATAAATAGAAAGCACGTGAAATGTCAGTACTTATTTACTTAATGTGTATCCTATTCAGTTATAAAATTGATTTACAAAGAAGGAAAATAAATTTAAAAAAAAATACAATTTCAAAGAAACAACAGGAAAACACTGAGTAAAATAGAACAAAAAAGTTAATAAACAACGCCAACAAGGTATACAACTTACATCAAAAGATCAGTATAGTCTCTACTGGTGAGGTAGGGTGAACGTGATTCAGATGTGTTTGTTCATTATCCTCAAGTTGGTACGTAGAATCATTTGTAAGAGAGTGTGACGCGTGCATGTATGGAAATACGCAACAATCGAAAGTAATTGCATGTATGTGTGATGCCGGCTTCTGCGTGCGGCACGCTTTACGTTAGCTAACTAACTAGATGGATTGTGCTCGGACACTTGACGTGGTGAATGGACTCGCCCACAACTCGGCATTCGAACACGGACAACTTCCGGTATGGCGATGAGATCGAACCCAACACCGTAAGAATCGGAGCTCCGTGTGGCAGATTCGCCCAAGTGAACTCTGTTCAATTGTGATTAGCGTTAGTTTCAAAGTTATCAAACAAAATTATTGATTAAGAAAAAAATATTCTAGTATTAAATCAATTAAAACGTACATATTTTAACGTCGACGTAAATAAATCCAGAAGATGTGTCGTCACCGTGCTATGACCCAATAACAGTGCTTCTAAATGGTACCATAAAGGTACGTATCCTACCGCCACACTACCCGTGTCATTGGGTAAAGCTTGTCAGTGGGCCCAGGTGTGTAGCCCATACATTTAACATGGAGAGCTCGATGCGCGGGTGTACGCCACACTTGTTGCGCTTCATTGGCAAGTAGTGTATACATTTAACATGGAGAGCTCGATGCGCGGGTATACGCCACACTTGTTGCGCTTCATTGCCAAGGTGTATATGCATTTAACATGGAGAGCTCGATGCGCGGGTATACGCCACACTTGTTGCGCTTCATTGGCAAGTAGTGTATGCATTTAACATGGAGAGCTCGATGCGCGGGTGTACGCCACACTTGTTGCGCTTCATTGGCAAGTAGTGTATGCATATAACATGGAGAGCTCGATGCGCGGGTGTACGCCTTAGGTGTCTATGCATTTAACATGGAGACTTTAACGCACGGGTATACGCCCCACTTGTTGCGCTTCATTAACAAGTCGTGTATGCATTTAGCATGGAGAGCTCGATGCGCGGGTGTACGCCACACTTGTTGCGCTTCATTGCCAAGGTGTATATGCATTTAACATGGAGAGCTCGATGCGCGGGCATAATGCGACAGCGAACTCGGTTCTGCGTCCTAGCCGCGTCGAACAACACACAAAACTATTACGCTTCAGAGGCCATTTATAACAGACAGTTAGAGAGAAACAAGACAAAAAACCTGTTTAGTTTAATTTTTAATTTGGCTCTAAACAACTTTACTTTGATAATGATGGTAATCTAGAGAGGCAGAGTTAAGTGCTTAGATAGAGATACCATCGCGTGGGGGTCCAGGTTTTCTCCTCACTTGTACGTATCCATTTTCCGTGTTCATTTACCGATGCATCTTAGTCATTCTTCATCTTAGTTAATTGTATGGGAAATAATTAAGTAAGTGGGGAAATGATAAACTTGAAAGAATTCTTGCATAGAAATGTGATCGCAAATTTGTCCATTCAAGGAATATCAACAAGATTTGGTGCGTTACTTTACGCTTACGGTATAATAATTGTTTCACGTTTTTATGAATATAACTGCACAATTACGTTTGGAACGTTGCCGATTCGGTATACACATTAATTTATGTATTTATTCAAAAAGATGATAGATAAATTTCCTAAAATGTCATAACAACATGAGTTGCTACGGCATTTAAGAATTAAAACGTCAATCATATAATATTCTAGTGAAGGGCAGAGTGCAGAGGCGTCGCGTACGATGCTACACCCATCGTGACCCAACCAACCCAGCTGTGACTTCCGTTGAAAGTGGAAGGCCTAGACCCTGGCTGTCACAATCACAACCTATCGACGTCCGATGTTTACTTTATTGCGCGTCATCGCCCACGTGGCGGAGCGAGTGTAGAACGTGAATGAATGAAACCAACAGCTGTTGCTCGCTCGCTGCATCAACACTTGGGTCTCTCGCCCCCGCCCCCGCGGGTCGTGGCAAGATAATAATATGCTAATTCCTCGCGCTGACTAATCTCGAGGAACTTTCTAGAATGTGGAAATCATGCAATGATGCAACGGGAGTTATCGAGACGGTGGCCGCACGAGGCGATGGGCACGTAGCTCGCTCCTGATGGAAGATTGTTGTACTATCAATGGGTTTCAACTAAACTAGGAAGCTATCCCCCTTCAATGTGGTTGGCTCTTCAATAAAACTAAACCGTATATACTCAGAGATGAAAGAAAACGGAGTAGAATCTGCCAACCAAACTCGCCGTCGCGGAACAACTCGGCTGTCACATGAACGTCAGCACCCTATCTAGCTCGCAGTGTTGCCAGAGACTCGGCTGTCACGTGAACGTCAGCAACCTATCTATCTCGCAGTGTTGCCAGAGCAGTAAATGGATTTCCGTCTATTGACTCGGAATGAAAACCACCGTTGTGGCAAACTTCGTTATAGATAGCGCGTGAGCCCGACCCATCCATACAGATCAATATACTGTATATAAGGTTTATGATCTACTTATCTTGAATCTATCCCGTATACAGTGAATGTGCTCGCATTACATATTATATTTGCACGTTAAACTTATACCAGGTGACAAGAGTAAATCAATGCCGTGACGGAATCCTCTTGTGTTCTAATATGGATGCTGATTGTTGTTATTACTCATCTTCTAATGCGATTCATAGATTTGATTGATACCTAGAAAATACATACATGTAATGATAAAGAAGTTTTCTGTCTTGCCCTTGATTTATATATGTGGGCGGCTGTATACGTACAATGTAGACTTGCCCAAAAACATCTGCACAACATCTCGTGCATTGTTTTCTATTCATGTTAATCCGTATACGCATAGACCAACTGGGTCGCTCCACACTGGCCGTATGTTAAAGTCTAGTTTAATAGTTTTAGACATAGTGCACATAATCTTCCCCAACGCTTTTGTTGTTTTGTTGTTTTAATCCTCCCAGCTGGAAGTTTTAACTGCATCATAGCGAACACCTTTAGCAACGGGACCGCCCAACATTTACAACGATTTACACTGAGCGTAACGATACATACTAATCTCGTGCTGCTTAGCCTACATATTTGCGCCATTGTTGTATAAGTGAGTGTCTGTGTGTTTCCTGTGTTCGTTTTGCGTACGTTTATTTGCCATGTTAATTCGCAATACCACCTCCATTAACATTGTTATCAAGTTATAGTTGAAACCAGGCACATTCCTACAATCATACGCGGCTATTGTGTTTACACGTAAGAAGTGCAATGTTTGCGATATTTACGCTTCTTTGTGAAAGTCGAGCGTTGGTTTTGATTAGGTTACGTAAGGTAATGTCGATGATTGCGCGGATTTCGGTGGATTCAATTGATTTGCAACCTTTTGTTTTGTAAAATGTCAATACGAGAAATAACTGGAAGAATTTGCTGAAAGATGCGGTTCTATTATGAAGCGCTTTAGAAATGTCTTATGAAATGAATACAATATACATCTTTGCAATGAGTGCGCATGATTTCAATTGTGTGTTCTTGCCGAATGTCGAAACCATGGATGCTACCACGAGTAGTCTGGCAGCAATGTTTTTTGGAAAATGGTAATAATGCGAAGGTTATGTGTAACCTTCACGCAGCATTGGGAAGTTACATCATATCAGATTAAAACATTAAATATTCCTGAACTGTTTTATTGTTTTCACGATGTTGTGGCGTATCTTAGTTCATAACTAAAATATACTGAACTCGTGTGCCGCCTATGATTCAAGGTTGCTGCCCAATCTAATTTAATCGCCGATACTATATTTCTTCTCAACCGCAAACAGTTTTCAAGTATGTATATTGATCCAGAGAGCTAGAAAACTATTTTCGAAATGTGGCTGCAATTGTTCTTGATGAATAGACACGTTTAGCGAATAGCCGAGAGTTTTTCTCTCATTGATCGCACGAGAGGGTTCGCAGTTCGCACACTGAATAGCGTATACAGTATAGACGTACGATCGAACCCACCCACAGCTCGTGGGAAAGAGGCGTGAATTAATTTGGTCGACCGCGCCCGGCTCTGATTGTCTCTCTGGGGCGACAGTGCGAACGCGTTGTTGACGCTCTATTACCCTCGTCGTTGCCTCGTTGTGCTGTGTGTACGCGTCGATGCAGTCCGGACAATACTGTGATTTAGAGTGTTCCACACAAACAGCGAGAAAACTTGAGGTTATTGTTCGTATATCTTTGTAATGTCATTCAGTTCCCAAATTTTGGAATGTTATGGGGCTAAATGATCAAGATCTCCAGATATTCTCAAACAAAGGATGAAAAACTGATTGTGTGACAACAAAGTTGTCAGGATTAGAGAGTAACGCTGAGAGTAAGAAGGTATACAGTATTA
This sequence comes from Isoperla grammatica, assembly GCA_945910005.1. Lineage (NCBI taxonomy): Eukaryota > Metazoa > Arthropoda > Insecta > Plecoptera > Perlodidae > Isoperla > Isoperla grammatica. Next base: position 46,312,416 of record OX246743.1, on the reverse strand, counting down.
AAGCGCAGCAACGAGCCACGGGACGACTGTTGCTCACCAGCTGGTTGTTATTGGCTGGACGCGACGCCCACGGCGCGTAATGAGCCAGCGCGCGTAAGGCGTGTACCTGTCTTCCTACGCGCGCCTGACCTTGCCGACCGTTGCCCGTGGCCTCACAGCCTACGCACACATCCTCCGCACGCTGCGAGCACGCCAGAACATTTGCAAGCCGATAACTAACTGTACGGACTCTCTTAGCCCGGATGCAGACAAGTCCGCTAGTTACCGAAGCAATGCCATGGCAATCCAGAGCTGGGGCATCTCTGCCAGAACATTTGCAAGCCAATAACTTACTGTACGGACTCTCTTAGCCCGGATGCAGACAAGTCCTCTAGTTACCGAAGCAATGCCATGGCAATCCAGAGGGTTCCCCTTACCAGCTGGGGCATCTCTGCATTTGGCCCTGAGCCCATTGTATACGGTCATTATTAGCATCTGGTGTTTGATGTTGTCACGTGTGAACATGCGTATCTAAAATGTCGCATAGTTCCTAAGGATGTACGCGTCGTAGTAAAGTGTGTAAAGGCACCGATACGTGTACATTTTTTAAATTATCACTGCACACATCTTGAAAAAGTTAGGGGATTTTGTTACGTTTTACGAATTTTAAAAACACAAAGCAAAAACAAATTTGACATCAAGGTATCAAACGAAGAATTTAGGATAATATTATTGTATTGGTAATATACATTTCACCTTTAATCATTAGTTAATTGAAAGTTTAGAAAATATAGAGGTAAAAACCTTTTGAAACCGATAGTAATCCTGGTGGAGTCCGCCCGCAGCACGTGTGCTCTTATACAATCCGCGGACGTTTGATCCTGACCTATGTGGGTAATCTTGTTTAACGGCGTCTCGCCGCCTGCTATTGTATAATGTTGTTCGCTCTTTGAGGGATCTATGTGTTTACAGTGATGAGCGAGCGTCGACTGTTTGTGTATATAGTTCGCTGCGTCGTGCGCCAAGGCTGGAAGCTTCAAACACGTATACGTTATAGCTGGTCGTGCTGTTAAAACACTTGACCATGCCTCCGCATAACAGTGTGCTTAAGGGGGGCCCTTCTTGTTTGAACACACATGTTCAGCGGATGGTTCTCAAACAGTTCTGTTATACTCGTAGACAGCGAAAAGTTGCCTTCTGGATGGCGCCTGAGAACGAGAGTGAGCAAGAGGTAGACGATACCCTAATATACGCAAAACCTAAACAAATTCTTGGACAAGAATCACGTACAATGTATCTGATTTGTCCATGCTCATATTCAATGCTTTGGTGCTTTTACCCACTTATTTAGAGATTTTTTTACCTATGTGAAGTTTTCTGGTCTACCAGTTCACCAATTCGATGCAGTTCTTTTTTTCTGTTTTACGAATTTGTAATTTGTTTGTATTACAAAATTTGAACCAGAATTTAAAAACAAAACGTTTCATAATTGGAAGTCTGTTCGTGTCTTAGTTCATTTTGTTGCCTGGATCTTGTCAGTACCGTAATGTTGCGAATTTCCCGTCGGCCGATAACTTTTTCGCGCCCCTGCACCGCTTTAAAACTATACCCATATCGGTTTGCTGCAGCTTGTCTATGTTTTAACACGCACACCTGGGCCAGGCCAAGCAGGCAGGGAGATCTCACTCCATCATCGACATTCCTGGAAAACTACCAACTTATTTCCGTCGGTCCGCAACGCGTAAACAACGCGTAAACGCCGACGCGCGTCGGACCAGCGCTGCATCGCGCGCGGAAATAGGCTCGACAAGTGATGACGCGCGCGTATATTCGTCAGCGAGTAAGCTCGGACGCGCATTGACCAATCGTTAGTCACCTCGGACGAAAACACTTGGCACGTCAAGTTAGGCCGCAATGTGGTCGGCGCGGGGCTGGCCGGGTGACCGTTGTATCACGCCGTAGCTAGGTGATTCAGTTGAGCGTTGTAGTTAGTCATTATCGCATTAGGCGCTCCCATAGCCTCTTGTTTACCGGCTCACAGGACGCTCTTCATCTCTAGGGGTAAGTGTTTTCTGCTCTCGGGTAGAAGTTGACACATCTGAAATTGTGCATGGTTGTAATTTCGTTATACACACAGATTTCGATAGTGTACTTTCTGATTAAATGGTTCGAAATTCATGTTTTTAAACTCGTGAAAACGCTGATTTTTGACATTTAAAAAATTTCCTAAAAGGTAATATTTTTCTGGTGTGTGGTAATTTTTTTTTTAAATATTCACCTATCGGTGCCTTCACTTGTACATCCATAGGAACTGTATAACATTTTAGATACATACGTTCAAAGATAACGACGCTAAGCTATAAACAAATGAGTGTTGCTCCAAGCTAGCGCCACGCGTGTGTGCGTGCGAGGTGCGTGTGTGCGTGTGGGCGGACGATGGCGCCGTCGTCGTCGCGATGACCACGTGGGCGGACCCCTGACCCTGACCGCAGCCAGTGAGTCGCGCTCCGCGGGACTACGATGCCGTTTACCTCAAGCGATGCTATTGCGTATTCATCGTATACACTCATCCAGCACACATTGTTGTTGGTGGGGATTTTGTTTTTTTATATATGGTAAATAAGTATAACGTGTATGAAATAATCGGTTGGCAGCCTTGGATTGTGGGCTGACTGTGAATACGGATATCTAATCTCAACTAGAAGTCCGAACAACCGACCGTTGATGAGCAAACACCAAAGATTAATGTTAATAAGAGGCAAACTTTCTTTTTGTTCATCTGTAAGTCGGCGTCGACTAAACGGGCGGAGATTGTCGTGTTCGACGTTTCAGAAACTATATAGACAACCATTCTCGTGTTTAAGGTCTCACATACAACAATATGCAACACTTGTTATGAAGGTGAAACGTTGCTATCTTTTAAACAAATAAATCGATTCGTATTATCAGTTTATGTAAGTATCGTGAATGAATGCCATTTATTATACGCTCCGATGTTATGACGGTTTCCAAGTCACTGTTTATATAGGTGCCGCTATGATAATATTGCTGTTTATTTATTTTAGCATCCCCCCCCCCCCCCCCCCCTTAATAGTTTGAAAATCGTTAGAACTTAAGACTTTTGGTTCGTATCTTTAAAGTGACATTCACTACCAAAATTTTGTAGTGACGCAAGGGTAGATTTATAAATATTTGCACATAAAAAAATATCAAAAATATGTTACGTTTGGATCAAATTCGAAAATTTGAGATATTCCTTAAATTGTATCCAAACACAATTAATTTGGGTCCCTTTTTTGGGGGAATGTCTGTTGATCTTGATAATGTCTAACTCTGCATCATTCCACAATTCGATATCGAATGTCACTCACAAAAAAAACTGAAATGATCTCACTTTGTGTCAAACAGTCTTAATATCTAACCAGCTTCATAAAAGAGTATTACAAAGGAGGACATTAAATACACCTAAGTATGTGTTTGAGCTGATGGCTGTTACGTCACGTGCATGTCGGCTGTTGAAACACTTGTACAGTGTACAGTGTACAATGTACATGGTAGCGTAGTCGAACCCGCGGACCTGTGTTGCAGGCGTGAAATCGATTTGCGAGCGATTCGCGCCGCGTCCGATGATTCGTGATCGCGCCATTGTCTCCTGGTGTACTAGAGGCAGCACTTGTTGAGCGTTGTGACACCTGACGATGCTGCAGGCTGACTATGTCTATAGTAACTATAGTCTCGTGATCGCGCCATTCTCTCGTACTCTACTAGAAGCAAGCAGCACTTGTTGAGCGTTGTGACACCTGACGATGCTGCAGGCTGACTATGTCTATAGTAACAAGTAGTCTCGTGATCGCGCCATAGCCGAGGCCAATGGTTCCTCCTTCGCTCGTATAAAACAGGGGTAGTTTGTAATTGCCCTTCATCTTCAACTCTCACCCCTCATCCTCTCGAATACCATTCATTATTGTATTAATAAGAATCATCTCCTTTTGTTTATATCTCTGTAAATCTCGTTATTGTTATTCTGAGTCGATTGGCAACAGCTTTGTCTGTAGAAACCGATACTTAATAAAAGTGATATCAATATCAATATATTATAGTGACTTATATAATATACTTATCACGTATAAGATAATGAGTGGCAGTTGAGGCTGCAATGCGTGCAAATCTTTGGCAGAGAAGCGAGTACCTATACGAAGCTGTTTGGAATATTTAATCCCGATCCGAGTGTGCGTGGGTAGATAGAGATATCTTTGACGTGTGAAGCTCTTAGCCTCTGACTGACATAGATCCGATGTGGGCATTTATTGATATACGCTGCACACCAAGGTTGTAGGTCCACATTAATATCTGCTCCATCCTACACCAATGTCAGGTCGTGCGTGTGTAAACAAACAATATAGGAGTCAGTTACAAAATACGCCGTTGTTAAGATATGGTTTTAAAGTAAACTATGTGAAACGTAGATTCTCCGACACATCAGTCAATTCAACACAATCTTCCTTAAGCAAACTTTGACGTGTGTTTCTATTTTTATTCGTTTTCCTCTCTATAACTGGCTGAGAACATGTTTATGATGCCGGCAGCTTCTGGCTATATTTCGTTATTATGTTGAGCGTCATTAATGAACAAAACCCAAGGCTGTAATCTGTGAAATAACAAAGTACAATGTAATATTGCCGGTGGGCTCACAGGGAAATGAATACTAGTTGTAACATTAAATTATAAACTAGTTTATTTTATTGTATAGGATAGCTTCAATTGGATGCTTTAGGTTCATCTTCGGGCTAATTATATAGGTATGGTGGGCCATTTGTGTGTGACAGTTAGAAACGAATTTGCGAACTAAAGACATGTATGATTGTCTGTGACGGGTATCGAACCCGTGACAGGAAACCACGGTTCTAGCTTCGAATCCTGACTTCTCAGGGATGTAGTGTATCATTTTTTCATCTCCCAGTGAACTCATCGTCTCGATATTAGCATCGTTGGCAAAACATGACTGGTATAGCCCAAATATCATCAGCATGTAACCAGACTGTCCCAGCAAACGAGTGAATGAGTATGAATGAATGAATGAATGAATTGTTCGCGTGAACAGATTGACTTTAGCGCGTTTCCCGGTAAAACGACGTTTCGGTGTACGACTGTGATTTGTCTATAATTCGTGATTGCCATTGTTTCCCATTTCACAACAGATTTCCTCGTATGCGAGTTAATTTTAACTGGCGAACTAAGACGTTGTACGACCTATCTCACTTGGCCACGCCCCCTTAGCGATGTGTTGTGACGTCATCATTGGCGTCGTTCCATTCAAGTCGTGACGACGTCTGCTGGCGTCGGTCCATCCGTCAGCGAAGCAGGGGCGAGATACCTCCCTGCCTTGCTTCACAACCTGGCTCAGGGCTTAGTACTGATGTGTATTCATTAGTTATGTATTATTAATATAAATGCCGAAGGTCCAGCGTCGATTCCCGTTTCGGGCTGGGGTCTTTAACTTTTCAACTTGACTTCATCTATTTGATACTGGTACATGTAAACAGCGATGACTTTGTAGCTGGAGGTGTTGAGCATATAATTAGTGTTTAAACGTGTTACTGATACATCTCTAAAGTAGAATCAAAGACCAAGGATAGGGGGGTTCGAAGGTGACTACCCTTACCCCAGGGTCGTGTTGCCCCCTCCCCCTCCCCCATCTCATTACTCGGGCTGGCAAAGGTCACAGTCTCGATTCATCATCCCAGAGATCGATCTCACTAACAAATGCCACGACCTAAGGCCTGAGTGCCTCGAACTAAGCTCTACGACCTGGGGGGCGGGGGGGGGGGGGGGGCGCCGTCGTAGCAATTGTAGTAAGAGCTTGTGGCATCTCGTCGCACCGTGGGCAGGGAGCTGGCACTAAGTGAAACAATGTATGGATAATGCCAAACCTCCGATATCCTACTCGCTATAGCTCGCAAGCAAGTTGCGGGTGGCTTGGTTTTGCGAGTAAATCTCTCTTTCAGAGATTGCCATTTCGCTAAATCACCCATAAACTTCATCATAATCCAAGTGAATAAAACAAATGAGGTTTAAAGATGCGTTTTGCCTCCCGACCCTCTTCGCCCCTCCTAACCGTCCAAGATATTGAACGTGGCAATGGTAACCAAATGACGTGGCTGACCAACTGTCTTCTCTTGTTGTTGCAGAATCTGGACACAGGTTGGATAGCGGCAATCTCTTCTGGAGGATCCAACTGGACCAAGACTTACTCGACACAATCGTAGCTATCTATCCCGAGTGGTTCAAGGTGAGTTCACATGGGGTATGTCTGCGTCTGCTTGGCTCAATACTCGACACAATCGTAGCGATCTATCCCGAGTGGTTCAAGGTGAGTTCACATGGGGTATGTCTGCGTCTGCTTGGCTCAATACTCGACACAATCGTAGCGATCTATCCCGAGTGGTTCAAGGTGAGTTCACATGGGGTATGTCTGCGTCTGCTTGGCTCAATACTCGACACAATCGTAGCGATCTATCCCGAGTGGTTCAAGGTGAGTTCACATGGGGTATGTCTGCGTCTGCTTGACTCAATACTCGACACAATCGTAGCGATCTATCCCGAGTGGTTCAAGGTGAGTTCACATGGGGTATGTCTGCGTCTGCTTGGCTCAATACTCGACACAATCGTAGCGATCTATCCCGAGTGGTTCAAGGTGAGTTCACATGGGGTATGTCTGCGTCTGCTTGGCTCAATACTCGACACAATCGTAGCGATCTATCCCGAGTGGTTCAAGGTGAGTTCACATGGGGTATATGTCTGCGTCTGCGTGGCTCAATACTCGACACAATCGTAGCGATCTATCCCGAGTGGTTCAAGGTGAGTTCACATGGGGTATGTCTGCGTCTGCTTGGCTCAATACTCGACACAATCGTAGCGATCTATCCCGAGTGGTTCAAGGTGAGTTCACATGGGGTATGTCTGCGTCTGCTTGGCTCAATACTCGACACAATCGTAGCGATCTATCCCGAGTGGTTCAAGGTGAGTTCACATGGGGTATGTGTGCGTCTGCTTGGCTCAATACTCGACACAATCGTAGCGATCTATCCCGAGTGGTTCAAGGTGAGTTCACATGGGGTATGTCCGCGTCTGCTTGGCTCAATACTCGACACAATCGTAGCGATCTATCCCGAGTGGTTCAAGGTGAGTTCACATGGGGTATGTCCGCGTCTGCTTGGCTCAATACTCGACACAATCGTAGCGATCTATCCCGAGTGGTTCAAGGTGAGTTCACATGGGGTATGTCCGCGTCTGCTTGGCTCAATACTCGACACAATCGTAGCGATCTATCCCGAGTGGTTCAAGGTGAGTTCACATGGGGTATGTCTGCGTCTGCTTGACTCAATACTCGACACAATCGTAGCGATCTATCCCGAGTGGTTCAAGGTGAGTTCACATGGGGTATGTCTGCGTCTGCTTGACTCAATACTCGACACAATCGTAGCGATCTATCCCGAGTGGTTCAAGGTGAGTTCACATGGGGTATGTCTGCGTCTGCTTGACTCAATACTCGACACAATCGTAGCGATCTATCCCGAGTGGTTCAAGGTGAGTTCACATGGGGTATGTCTGCGTCTGCTTGACTCAATACTCGACACAATCGTAGCGATCTATCCCGAGTGGTTCAAGGTGAGTTCACATGGGGTATGTCTGCGTCTGCTTGACTCAATACTCGACACAATCGTAGCGATCTATCCCGAGTGGTTCAAGGTGAGTTCACATGGGGTATGTCTGCGTCTGCTTGGCTCAATACTCGACACAATCGTAGCGATCTATCCCGAGTGGTTCAAGGTGAGTTCACATGGGGTATGTCTGCGTCTGCTTGACTCAATACTCGACACAATCGTAGCGATCTATCCCGAGTGGTTCAAGGTGAGTTCACATGGGGTATGTCTGCGTCTGCTTGGCTCAATACTCGACACAATCGTAGCGATCTATCCCGAGTGGTTCAAGGTGAGTTCACATGGGGTATGTCTGCGTCTGCTTGGCTCAATACTCGACACAATCGTAGCTATCTATCCCGAGTGGTTCAAGGTGAGTTCACATGGGGTATGTCTGCGTCTGCTTGACTCAATACTCGACACAATCGTAGCGATCTATCCCGAGTGGTTCAAGGTGAGTTCACATGGGGTATGTCTGCATCTGCATCTGCTTGACTCAATAGTATGTCTGCATCTGCTCAATAACACAAGATTCCATAGATCTCAAACACTTGTGTGAATGTTGAGGCCATCTCGAACTTCTCTTCTTCGACTTGCGTTTACTTTTCTCACGCACTCCCGTCGCACTGTTGACTTTCGTCGCCGGTCACATCTAGAACGTGATGTACGTCCTCGTTCACAGATCGCTCTGGAGTTGCTGCGCGTTGCCCGAATGCATAGTTCACACTCAAGCCCTCCTCAACTCAGCCTCTCCTCAGCCGCACCTAGCCACCAATCACAGAGCCGTCCACATGGCAATGCTGTTCTGTGATTGGTGGTTAGGCGAGGCTGAGGAGACGCTGAGTTGAGTAAGGTTTGAGTCTGGACTATGCATTAAGACCTTAGTGTGCGTACTAGATGTGAATAACTGAACTTAATGGCCCTCGCTTATTTGCTTTGAGAGTCAGTCCAATGAGCCGAATATCTAGGATTAGTTTTAGTAAATTGTATTAGAGAATTACTCACGTAGCTAGATTTTTGTTAAAATCCAGAAAATAAAAAGACAATCACGACTGGGTATCGAACCCAGGTCTCCTACTTGCCGTCCTCGAAGACCACCAGGCCTGCGTTTACCAATTAGAACTTTGTTTGCAGCAAAATACCTCGCCGTGTTACGTCTGCGTTGAACGTATAGAGTTACATCCCCCTCCAGGCAGGCATGAGGCAACACACGTAATGCCATGCACAAGGGTGGGCAATTATCGAGAATCGATTGCCCTCTAAACAGATGGCAATACTTGTGGTGCGTGCTACAGATTTTCTACTTGGGCGCTGATAGGATTCGATTAGAAGGGGGTGCGCTGGCTCGGTGCAAGACAATCATTGATTCGCGTGGATGTTCCGCTCGGAATAACCTGCACACATTGGGGAACGGCTTACTAATATTCATTCATCTATATAGATTAGTCATTTAGATTCATATTTTGGACGTTTCCAGTAGACAGACTGACAATACTTCTGCATATACACGAATACAGTATGTGTATACTTTTTCTATATTTTCACGCGTACGAAATTCCTCCTCATTCTACTAACTGATCTGAGGTAATTTAGTGTTGTCAATTGTAATAGCACTTGTCCCGGCTGGGCCTCGAACTCAGAGCCTCAAGCTATGTAGGATAGTTATAATAATAATAACCATGGGTTATATAGAGTTTCTTTAACAGTCCAGTCCAAGAAGTTCAATCTGCCATTTTGTCCCTTCATCAGTAACAAGTAAATTTGAATGAAGCAGCTTAGTGGTTCGAGTACTGGCCTACCAAGCGAACGACTTGGGTTCGGTTCCCAGCGGAGGTGGTTTCTTGTTCATTCATTTCATGCAGCCTATATCCTAGTCTTCATTATACCTTTTGACTTATGTAATTTTTTTATATTACAAACGACTCTTCCGTAAATAATTGAGTTTGTTCTATTATTGTTCCAGGATTACAACTTGGGACGTGCGCCGAGTATGGCCGATGGTTCCACCAACGCTCCCCCCACCACTGACGCTCCAGGCGCCCAGGGGCTGCAACTGCCCTCCCCGCCTCCCAAGGTCGAGGTAGACGATTCACCCCTACAAAGATCGATGGATAAGAACAAAGAATGTAAGTCATCTTATCTCTCTATCCTGCTACACTTGTTTATTAATTTATAATGACAGCCCGTCCAACTTCCGTAATTATCTCAAAATATATGGTATGTCACGCAGGTATGTTCATATATACTTAAAACAGGTGTAATTGAGATTAATTGGAAGGAATCAAGTGAATATACTCAGGTTCTGTTACAAATCGCTACTATGTGTGACACAATGACATTACGTAATTTTCGAATGACAGCCCGTCAAACTTCCGTAATTGTTTCAAAATCTGTGGTATGTCACGCAGGTTTGTTTATATATACTTAAAACAGATGTAATTGAGATTGATTGGAAGGAATCAAATGAAATGAATATACTCAGGTTCTCTTACAAATCGCTACTATGTTTGACATTACATACGGCTTGCATGATTGTGCACTTCAATGTATCCATCACTTATAATCGTATAAAAAAAAAAAAAAAAATTTTCATTTCATTTCATTTCATTTTCATTTTTCATTTTCGTAGAGCGCTAGCGGTTCCTTTCAGTTCTTCTTGAATAGAGCTCGCTGTCATGTACTCGTCACAGCTACAATAAGGCAGACGATTGCTTTGACACCGGTCAAGAATTTGTTTTGTAAATTTGTGTTTTTGCCCCTTTTGGTGACAGTAGTAGCATCTTTGACAGTGCGCCCGCCCGCGGAGAAGCTCATTGTGCTAAGTTAAACGGGCATGTAACCCTTCGTGAATAGAGCTCGAGAAAGCGCTCCACAGAAATGATGGCTACTATAGAAATATGGGGCGTACTGCCAACGAACTGCTGTAAAGGGGGGCGCGATGGGGGGTTATACTATAGCGAGCAGGTATCACGTATACCGGGTGTCACTCAACTCAGGCGTCACGTCACGTGAAGGGGGCGGGGCCTAGACCGGAACACCGAGTCACGTGGCGCTTGCTTGTATCCGCTTACTCGGAGTAGAAACACGGGGGATACGGGATTGATTCTACGACCGGGATCTGTCGCAGTGTTTAGCAGATCGTCGACGTTTGTCTGTGACAACGTCTGCTCACTCAAAACGAACAGAATTTACCATTTTCAAAATGATCCAGGTATCTATTCCTCGCACGGCCCCCTAAATCGTTACAAAAAACAACGTAGAACAATCAAACATGAGCTGTCAAATGTTATATCAAGGTTTATTGATGGACACAAGATCTTCATCTATTAAACTTGATTTCACATTTTTAATTGTTGTGTATTGTTGTTCATGAAGATTTAGAGGACCGTGGGGAGAAAGAAGAATAGATACCTGGATCATTTTTAAAATGGTCTGGTATCGAGAGTATTTCTGTAGTGCGTTGAACATATTTCAGAGACTATAAAGTAGCGTGGCACTTTGTTTCCTTTCGCTCAGTTATAGAACTGATTTACAAAGGACAGTAACAGGACAACTGTACAATGACAAGACATATACCTAAAAAGCACGCGTGTTATATCTTTAAAATACCGCATCATTGCATTGAATGTCATGTCCTGCTCTAGTCGAACTGATGCTCTGTACGTTTGCCCGTTTTCATGAACAAATTATTGTAGATACCAATACCGTACAACTGGACGTAGGTAATGGTTTATGAATGGTGCCATTTAATAGAGAAACACATATGTGCACACAAGAACCATAAAGTGTAATAGCTTTGCAGAGCACCATTAAAATATGTTTATACCCCTTCAGTTAAGAATAGTTTCAGTATGTGTACGTGCATTTATGTATGTTTGCCGCATATATCGTGAAATACACCGATGTGTTTGTAGGCAAGCAGTCTAAAGCCATAACGTGTATAGTAAGAGGAAAGTAAATTGTATAGCTGCACCATTATCTACAGACTACAGAGCTTAGTTACTTTAGTAAGAGGAAATTGCTAAGTGTGGAAACGGTTAAAAGTTAAAACGGTATTAAGTAAAATCAGCAGTTTTGTTTTGAAATATTCGAGTACCGGTATGGCCTAGATATTTTATCTAATGTTGAAAGCGTATAGGGAATAATCTTTAACTTCTTTAAAGTTTTTCGTACGACGAAGGGTTTATTTGAGATTAAAAAAGAAAAGTCTTTTATCCCGGTGTCCGTGCACGTGTTGTTCCCACGTGTTTCCCCGGCTGGTGGACGTGCCGCCTGGTACGCGCTGTCCGGTGCGGCGGTCGAGTGACGCACACCCGATGCTCGTCCCCGTCGATTGACTGACAGCGACGTTTCGGACGCGGAGGGCTACGTGCCGCCAATACTAACCGGCGTGATTATCGACAGAGCCCATTCATCGCGTAGGAAGTCTGTTGATTGGCGCTTTAGAACATGTTTTAGAAGACAATTTCACACTCAACTAAACATGACGTTACACAAATGTTATTTTCAAATATAAAACTGATTTATAAAGGATGGCAACATCTGTCACTATATTTTTGCCTCTGAAGAAAACCTATTAAAATATCGAGTAAGATAAGAGAAACGATAAAGCAGAAGAATAGTAGTTTATCTAATAATAATGTATGTTCAGCATTTTAAATAAAATTGCACAAAATATGAGGTTTTGAAATGGAAAGATGGAACAAATGAGCCCGAAATCGAATTTGAAATATTGAAATAAGATTCCGACTTTTGTGAATACAACTATATAACTAAATTTGAGACGTAACTAGCAAAAATCGTCATCGATACAAAAGTCAAACTGATCATCTAACAAAATAGTATTTTAGCAGTATTCATACAATAAATTACACACCATTTTGAGCGATTTGAAGTGTGCGTGGAGCTGTCCGATATCCACGTGGCGGGCATGAATCATGCGAGGACGCGGACCCTCAACGGGCGACCCAGTGACGACGTCTTGGCCTATAATGCCGGCCGCATGGATGATGATGGTTCAGAGAGAAACTAGTCTTGCCAAGCGCAGCCACACAAGCGCACAATGGGCCGCTTTTTGTTTCCGACAAGACCAGTGGCGGAATGCGTCGGAACCTGTTACTATGGCCAGGTGTGCGGGATGCCGGTCGTGTGACTCTGAGGTCGCTGGTTCGGTTCCCCACTACGACAAACCTCTTAACCCGGCCGTAATCGAGACATTTAATATAACGCTGAGGAGGTACCGAAGATATTACAATTTTTTAAATACATTGCACAACGAAAATTACCGACTGTATTGAGCAAATAAGGAAATAAGAAAGACATTAAATCATTACAATATATAAAATGAAACTATCCTCACAAAATTTAGCTCCGAGTGGAAAATTGACGTTTGTATAACTCTGTAAGTACTTCTATTATCCGGACCTCGTGAACGGCGTGAAATGATTGGCAATGTCAACGAAATATTGTAAATTGAATGTAGCTTGTCTTGAATTCAGTCCACGATTATGGAGTCACCGCGGACGGTAACGTAGTAGCTACCTACGGAACGCGTTGTCCGAAATTTGTAAAATTTTTAGAATTACATTAGACCGCATTTTAAAGTCCAATCTTTGTAAATTTATTTTAAGTGAATGATTACAAAATGAAGACGCATCGGACCCTGCGCGCTGTGACGTGACAGGTACGCACGTACGTACGCAGTAGAGCAGCGAAGGAGAGCGGGTTCCTCGATAAGGCAGCACCACGATGCATCGTCTGTCCAGTGTCCACTGTATGCATGCGAGGCCTTGGAACCAATATATATATACCGAGCCGTGCTGATCTCTCACGCACAGACCATTGTGGTTTACCCTCAATTACAATGACTCGAACACTTACTTGATATGAACCGTTTGCGTGAGATATTTGTAATTTTACGACAGTGTTTTCAGTTATAATAACTAATAAGGCAAGGGGCAGCAAACCAATACCACGTTTCTGACTTAGCAAAACATCGAACTGTTCTACAGTCTGTAGTGCTTCGTATTCTTTTGTTTGTCGATGTGGTGTAGAACTAATTTCATGTGTATCAATGGAGAAATTGTCCTCAACACTAAATGCGTGTATTTGATTTGATCTAACGATACTTTAGCTCTTAGATGCCAGTATACCTGAGCTCAAAGGTAATTCCAAGCTCATAATAGTCTCACAGCGGTTTATTTACATAATGTGTTACCTAAAGAAAAACAAGACAAGTAGTTTCTCCCTCCGTTATTGGTCGGAATGTGCGCGAGCATGTTTAGGCCTAGGCAGGAATCTCCGGGGATGGATCCATCAATGCCTCTTTGTAGTCGATGTCGCCGCTTTTTGCGCTTGTCGACTTTTTGGACGGAGATCAAAGCTAAGACAATGTGAAACTTTGTTCTTTTTACAGGACTTTACTTAAAATAGATTATTTAAAAGGAAATAAATTGCGTCTGGCTCGTGAAAGGCAGGTGTCGCGGGCTATTTGGGTCAGTTATAAATACATTTCTTGGGTGTTTTTATGCGTTTTCAGTCTGTTTGTACGCGAGGCGAGGGGTTTATCGTCCGACTTATCAAACGGTGTGTCGGCAATAAATTACTAATTAAGAGTCAAAGTCTTAGCGAGCGAGTTGCGTTGTTGAACACGCACCGCGCGCAATACAACATTTACTTAGCTTGAGAAAACGATTAACCTCCATTCAATGATTGCGATTTGTTTATACCATTCGTGAATTTATGAGATACTCAAAACATTTTAATTTGAAAAAAGGAGATGGATTTAGACCGCTCATCTAACCGACTGTGGGCGTACTCCGTTTTGTTTGCGTTGTGGAAAATACTAAAATACTAAAATACACGTTAGCTACCCAAGATCCTCTAATTCCCCTAGCGGTGTCTTGTCGAACTCCAGAACCAGATCGCGTCTAAACCACTCCCACAATGTTAAAAATCACGTTATTCAAAAGGAAGAATCCTCGAGGGAAAGCAAATTATGGCCCAATAAGACGGTGCTTTAGGTAGTGAGAACTATAATGCCGATTTTGGGTCTAATTCAATGTTCTTAAGTCAAGTAGTGACCCAAGAAAACAACAATCCGGGACGACCGGTCGTCGGGTCCATTCATGCAGTGAGCAAGTGCGCATGTCCGTACGATTCACGTCCTGTAAATAGCGCGACACCTGCTTCACCCCAATATAGCCTGACTTATTACATCGCACGTCCGACATATTTTGGCTGCGGGACACGTGTGTGCATTAGAGCGGACATTTATTATCTGGCCTCCACGTCCCGGGTTCGAGCGACGGTCAGGTCGGGGCTGGGCGTCAACACCTGCAGGTTTAGAGCGGAGCCTCCAGGAATGTCGAGGACGTCTTCTATCTAGTGGGCTCCGAGCTCGAAGCCCGGCCAGATCTGAGGGACATGTATTATTTCAATTGCTTTACTTTTAAATCACGCACATCATAAATGCCAAATGAAAAGTAGCCAAAAATATCTGATTGCGTTATTTTCCCCTTCTCTCTCTTTGGAGTTCAAAACGTTTCCACTTCTATTTGTCACGGATGTGAATCTATGTGGTTGTTTTAGCATCTTGCCCGAATACCCCTTTAATGTCACGGGTTTCTCTTGGCACCGGATCGATGGACAGTAAATGGGCATTAGTTTATTTAAAGCGTCGTATCGTGACGTCATCTCGCCGAGCGCGAGAAGGGCCGAGAAGGGCCGAGAACTCGCGCGCCGCTCTAGAGGTTTTATTTGCGAGAGAGAATTTCGTTTTCCGAACGATAAATTTCGATTTTATCGCGTTAATATTGCGCGCGTCATCGGTTTTACTCGTGGTTTATGGGCGTGTTTTTACGGGTCTCTGCGTGTTCATAATACAGTACTATTATGTGAAGAGTATGAACCGCGCCTGGAGTACGTTCTGCGAGGATCACCGCTCAATGTTCGAGAGCTTTGAGATGCAAGAGAGGTTGAACCATTCTATGCGGTCTGATTTTACATCTTCAAACTTGATCCAATTAGGGACAGATATTCCCCACTTGTTCGACACTCACACTTGTTTATACACGTTCATTCACTTTCACTCATCTACGGTAAATTAAAAAAGCAGTTCTTGTAACTGCTTGGATAGACAATAAATACAGATTCAATGCAAGTATGTTGGCTGGTATAAAGTCGATCAGTTCGTCGAATTTGTCCTGTCTGAAATCAAGTCAGTCACCGCGGTCTTGTGTGCACATATACGTGTTGGACTCTGCCACGGGGGGGGGGGGGGGGGGGGGAGGGTAACTCACTGCAGCCCACTTGGAATGGAGGAAGGAAACAAAATCGTTAATCGTCGCTCGTGGAGATCAGCGAATAAAACGTCTACTTGATGATGATGACTTCTTCTCTTCACTTCTCTCAGTTTTCTCGGGATTAAATCACTTTGGGACGCGATCGACGCTTCCGGTCCGTCTCGTGTGTGAATGTCTTTATGCTGTGACTAGGATCACTTTAAAATATATCACCGCTTTTAGCCTTTTCCGTCAAGTCGCTTGATCTATCCTGCTCACCCTATATATATATACTCCGAGATAGTATGCGAACGCTTGAGCGTAATCTAGTACTAATCGTATAGTGAGCGTATCCGGACCCTGACAAGCAGAATATCCGTACGCGGCTCGGGTTTTCGCGCACACTCGCGTCGTGTTGATAGTTGGTTACTCTGAGCGGTTACGCAATAATAGACTCAAGTGTCCGATGTGTCAATACCGTGTGTTTGTTGTCAATGTCTTGCACCCACTATATCAACAACACTGCATGTACATTGTACACGCACGCGTACACTAGGCCCTGCCATGCACGCTGTGGCAACAGGTTCCTGGCGTTAGTCTTCCGCTTTGCAGAGTGCACAAGCCTCACTAGAAGTTAATTTTCGGACGTGTAAACGCAAGTTGGCAATTGAGTTAGATTCTATTTCAAGTCGATCCTAGTCTCACTCGCTATTGAAAGTTGATGCGTTGCGACTGTCGTGGCGGCAACAACGACGAAGTGCTCGCTCCTCCAGCAACGTGTCGTGACCCCCGCGCACTCCAAAGCTTCCTGGATCCGTCGGACATCAACAACGCAACGGGGTCTTTAAACGCTCCACGTCCGTCACAATTGTTGTTGAAGGAAATGCAAGTTAGCAGCTCAGCTACACATCGTGCTTCCGTCGGCCGAGGTGCTTCCGAGTCGTGGTGTGCGTGTTGATGAGTCTGTCAGTCGCCCGTCCAATGGGAGGCGAGAGGCGACCGGGCCACCCACCCACCCGCACCGTCACTCTCCACCAGTCCACCAAGATTCGCGACTACGGAGTGACCACGACTACAGTTTGCTATTATAGTCGTACTTTAACGTATAAGGGGGCTGTGACGTCACAGATCGGACAAACTATCGGTTGCTCAGTAGTTTCATTGTTGTGTCTTTCTTTGATTTTCGCACATTCTAACACGAAAGACTGTGAAGTGACTATTTTTTATTCGGATAACAATAGTATAATCCTTGTATATAGCGCGGGACATTAGTGTAAACAAGAGAAGGCGGTGTGCGGTGAGCCGGGGGATGTGGTTGTCGGTTAGAGCATAGTTGGCGGTGGTTGGTGCACGGCCACCTAGGCCCCAGTGTGAGGCCAACATGTGTGGACGATGCTGGGAGCGATGGGATCAGACGCTCTACTCGCCGAGGCAGAGGTTCCCAGACGGTCAGTCCACTGTGTTATATATATCGAGGACCTCTTAACCTTCAATGACAACAATGCACAACAATTACAACTTGTAATGTTCAGATGTTCTGTCAAGGTTCATTGATGCACACATCATCATCATCATCATCATCATCATCATCATCATCATCATCATCATCATCATCATCATCATCATCTATTAACCAGTTTTATATTTTTAATTGTTGGGCGTTGTTGTCATTTAAGATTAGGAGGAGCGTGATTAATGATGAACTGAATTTTGCTTACATAAAATTGTATGAAATTCACGGCGTATATAGAGGCAACGTTTCGACTTTTAGTATACATGTACACTCAATTTGAGAACTATACTAGATTTTCGCATTGTTTTTGTTGTTTTTCACGGGTGGTTTATGCCAAGGGAATGCGTACATACTAACGTGCTCGTATCACATGTCGGTGCAGGGATGAAAGTTGCGCGGGATCAGTTGCAGATGTGATAATGTAAAGCACTGTGGTTTGCCAACTGGAGCGTTCGTCGTGCGTTGAGCTTCTGCGGTTCGCCGTAAGAGGGTGTTGAGAACGTGGAAAGGAAGGGGTAGTTTGTTGGCGGTTGGGGAAATAGATTGTCGGAGCAATCACGTGTTTAAATTGGTTCGCTCGGTTCTTGTTTATCGATGTCTCCTGTGGTTTAGGTTCTGGCTCGTCCCGTCATAATCCCAGCGTTATGTGGTGTAACCTCGATACTGAGCTGATCGCGTGTCGAAATAAGCCAACAAGTTATTAAGGCCGTGAGCCCACCTACCCTGCGGAACCCGGATTTTAGTATGTTAAAATTGCTTTAAAGTGCTTTATAGTTGTCACAAAGTAAAACGAAGTATGTAATCTCGTAGAGAATTAAGAGCTCTTCGTATGAATGTTTCTTCCAATAAATATTTCCGTTTTTTTAATGTTCTCACTTAATTTTTAAGATGTATTGCAACAATCTGAATCAACCGTGTAACAAGTGTTGATTGTTGTCATTTGAATCAACAGGTATCTGCTGTAACAAGTGTTGATTGTTGTCTCTCTATTGTTGTGTGTATTGCAACAACAGGTAACAAGTGTTGATTGTTGTCTCTATTGTTGCGTGTGTTGCAAAAGCAACAGATAACAAGTGTTGATTCTTGTCATTTGAATCCACAGGTATCTGCTGTAACAAGTGTTGATTGTTGTCTCTCTGTTGTTACAGCGCTGAAGGTGAAGCTGATGCTGCGGCGACCCATCAACCAGCTGGTCGCGCAGGGCATCATGCCACGTGAGTATAGAACCAATCAGTTGCATAAATACTTGTATCTTGTATGACGCGCTGGTCTAGGAAACCGTGGCCCCCGCGTTCCAGGTTCGAATCCTGGCTTGGGCATGGAGACATCTTCATCTGTATCACGCTCTTACCATCCCGATTTCTATCTTTGTCAAGATTTATACATAAAGCCCAACTATCATCATCAACAATAAACATTTTGCACAGCGTTGTTACCCAAACCGTAATATCAAAACATAGCACGCAAGAACATGTAAATGTTACCATGCACCGGAAACCTTATTGAAAGTATGATCTCAAAATGCTATTCATGTCGCCAATGTAAATAAATATTCGCGTGCACTAAGTAAAAGGATGTTAACAAAATGTGCGCACTGTATAAAAGAGTGCACAGAGCGCATTCTTCGCTGTGCGTTTGAAGTGACGTGTGTAGACGCGGGCAGGCGGACGGCTTTGTTTGGGGCGAGATGGACGTGTGCCAGGACCTTCGTTGGGATCAGAGCAGCGACTATATGAGAACATCTCTGTGAAAACACTTGCCGATATTTGTTTGAAAATTAATGGCCGGGTCGCAACGAGGAAGTGGTCGCTATCATGACCGTACGCCGCACATCCACTTGCAAAACTTCCGATAAGTCGACCGCTAGTTCTGTCCGCAGACAGGCGTGTTTGAAAACAACATTTACGACGTGCTATTATTCTGTTTGTGTACACACACGCAAGGTGTGTGCAAATCATTTTAAGATACCACTTTTTATATTTTATCAATTCACTCTTTAGGTACTTTTCTTGTATAGGCAGCTATCGCGTTGCTCACTATAATCATGCGTCTTGTATTGGCCATGCACAGTGCACACCCCTTTGTTAAGTATTATGTGGAAGTTATACCAGTGTCCACCAACAAAATACTGATGCTTTATGCCTCATGTTCCTCTATAGTCCCCGTCCTCTGAACTCAGACACGTTATCAAAGTTTTCTCACGAGAATCGACTCTTCTCTAGAACTTCGTTAAAGTGGCGCCGTAACTCCGGCATTCATTCGCTTCCTCGGGGTGGAATCGACGCGTTCGTTGAATTATCTCGAATCTCTTCATCCGTTCGATTTGATTCGAGATCTCGCGTAATTCAAGTTGAAATGGAAGAGATAAGTAGACGATATCGGATCATGTCGGCTTGAGCCAATTAGCGCCCATCTTATGCGCACGTGCGTCAGTGAGCCCCACGTGCGTCAGAGAGCTCGGAGAGAAGGACAATCCCCACGTGCGTCAGTGAGCTCGCAGAGAAAGACAATCCCCACGTGTGTCAGTGAGCCCCACGTGTGTCAGAGAGCTCGCAGAGAAAGACAATCCCCACGTGCGTCAGAGAGCTCGGAGAGAAGGACAATCCCCACGTGCGTTAGAGAGCTCGCAGAGAAAGACAATCCCCACGTGTGTCAGTGAGCCCCACGTGTGTCAGAGAGCTCGGAGAGAAAGACAATCCCCACGTGTGTCAGAGAGCTCGGAGAGAAAGACAATCCCCACGTGTGTCAGAGAGCTCGGAGAGAAAGACAGTCTCCACGTGTGTCAGTGAGCCCCACGTGTGTCAGAGAGGTCGGAAAGAAAGACAGTCCCCACGTGTGTTGTCAGAGAGCTCGCAGAGAAAGACAATCCCCACGTGTGTCAGAGAGCTCGCAGAGAAAGACAATCCCCACGTGTGTCAGAGAGCTCGGAGAGAAAGACAATCTCCACGTGTGTCAGAGAGGTCGGAAAGAAAGACAATCCCCACGTGTGTCAGAGAGCTCGCAGAGAAAGACAGTCCCCACGTGTGTCAGAGAGCTCGGAGAGAAAGACGATCCCACGTGTGTCAGAGAGGTCGGAAAGAAAGACAATCCCCACGTGTGTCAGAGAGCTCGCAGAGAAAGACAGTCCCCACGTGTGTCAGAGAGCTCGCAGAGAAAGACAATCCCCACGTGTGTCAGAGAGCTCGCAGAGAAAGACAATCCCCACGTGTGTCAGATAGGGTTGCCAACTCTCCCGTATTTCCCGGGAAATCCCGTTTTCCACTGTGATTTCCCGCTTCCCGTATCAACTCTACACGGGAATCAGTTTTCCCGTATTTTCACAATTTGTTTTAAAACACACATTTCCTAAACTTCCGCCTACTAACAACAGTACACAGTTTTCAGCATTTGAGCATTTTGAACTTAAAGTCTAATGTTGAGACAATTATTTCATTATTAATGGAACATAAAATGGTTAGGCAATAGAAACAGATCACCCAGCTGAGTTATAAGTTGTTGGTATTTATTCTCAATTTCGTGTCAAAAATTTTATAATTGTTTAAAACGGGATATAAAGCTTCTACATGATGCAAAATAGCTTGACAAAATGTAGAAGGTAACCAGCTTAAACGATACATATTAATTCTGTTTACCCACCCAAATTAAACATTAATTGAATGAGAAAATTACACCTGTAAAATTAATATTACATCCCTAAACTCATTTTCTAGGACCTAACGTCTATTATAGGTAAACATTTTTTTTGCGCCAGCGGCGATTTGGCCTTCGGCAACTGGGACATCGCCGTCCTCTTTCCCTCTACATTTCACATCAATTTTAAAATTCCCGTATTTTCATATTCAATAGTTGGCAACCCTAGTGTCAGAGAGCTCGCAGAGAAAGACAGTCCCCACGTGTGTCAGAGAGCTCGGAGAGAAAGACAATCTCCACGTGTGTCAGAGAGCTCGGAAAGAAAGACAATACCCACGTGTGTCAGAGAGCTCGGAGAGAAAGACAAACCACCCCGAGACAAATGATTCTATCCCCGAACAAGACGAACTGTCGCGCGAGTGACAATGTTTCACACGGAGACAAATGATTTCACGGCCGTATTTTTAGCCGCGGAATGTTTGTTTGCTCAGATAGATGGCATTCTCGTCGGCCCGCCGATGCACTGTGCATCATTACGCCTCGCCGGCAATTAATTAAACTTAACTAGCCAGATATCCCGCGACACGCGAGAGAAAACAATGCATTCGAATCCGTAAACATTATAATTTTGATTTATTTTACGTCACCAGACGCATACCAGCAAACGTAGACAATGCCAGGGACGGATGAAAGTGAAGATTATGTCACAGTTGGCAACGTCCAGCCGCTACCAACATGATAAAGTAGATCATTATGTCCGAAGCTAAAATAAACAGTGGCAAATCAAATTTAGAGGATGAAGTGGGCGAGAAACATGATGTAGCGGTGTGGACGACTACGTGTTGTCAAAATGAATGAGTTGTCACTGGACTATATTAAAATACTGCATCGATTTTACATTTGGGTTTATCCCGTAACTAGGTTATGCATTCATTATTCCTGTGTGCTATTTTATATGTGGGTTTGTTTTAGTTCTCCCGACGCTCACCGGTAGCGGTATGGTTCATGTCGTTA
Source organism: Isoperla grammatica (assembly GCA_945910005.1). Lineage (NCBI taxonomy): Eukaryota > Metazoa > Arthropoda > Insecta > Plecoptera > Perlodidae > Isoperla > Isoperla grammatica. The sequence continues at coordinate 46,290,298 of OX246743.1, read as the reverse complement.
GCGACTTTTTGTCTAGTTTCATTTCAAATGTTGAACGTAACCTAGATATCTGTTTGTACAACTCAGGGTTGAACAATATTTGACGGTTCATATAAAAGTGGGCATACACGACGGTGAAACGGACCCGATGTGCATGAGGCACACGGGGACCCACGTCGGGTCGAGGTCCTGTGGCCGACAAGTGGACGCCGGCTCGCAATCACCTGCGCGCGCAATAAATCGCAAGCAATGGCCGCTCACCGTCGCGGCGCGCGATCTCCCGACGTTTCGAGTGTAGCGGCCGCCGTTTCGGGGGTAATTAACTCGGTCGGCGCGTTCGTTTGTTGTGCTCCGGTGAGCTCTGGGGTGAGGTGTGACTATTCGAGGAGATGTTTCACCATTCGCTGACATTCTTTGCTCTCAAAGTAATGACTGCGCCAATCCCGTTGGTTGTCCCGCAATCAGATTCTTATTTATTTCATATGCATGTTAATTTCCATTTACAATGACCGAGATACTAGTTGCTTGAGTTGACCACACTTTTATTTCTGTTTATATGTATAAATAATAGGACTTTCTTCTGTTCTTTCAACAAAATATATAAATTTCGTTCTACTTCCTGAGATCTTGGTCATATGATCATACTTTGTTACTTACTTTTTACTTGACTAATCTTACTTTGATTCTACCTTTTTACTTTTATCTTTACTTTACTGATTTACTTGGTCAAAAAGAGTGGCTGATAACGTTTGTAGATTTACAGGCTCTTAAAGACGTCCGATGTTTTTGTCCATAGATGATGATAGAAAGCACAATAGAATTATTTGCGGCCAGTACGTAGTCTTCTCCTGTCGACAGATACAAATGGGGCACCCCGTAGAGGGGGTGTTTTATAACAGTTTGAACTAACGGCTCTTGTTTGTCGTTGCAGCTCTCAAGTCGCCGCAAGCGTTCCACGAGCAGCGACAGAAGCTCGAGAGGGCCAAGATGGGGGATCTTCTCAAGGCCAAGATTCAGCAGCGACCAGACCGACAGGAGTTGGTCAGGCAACACATCCTAGAAGGTGAGGCTCGGCTAAACCATACTAAGAGGTTGATTCTATGCAGCTCAACCGTCAATAAATGTGTAGGTAACCATCCTCTTTGAAAGAATGTAAATAAATCACTTGAAACCATCTGGAATCTAGTGATGAAGTCCCCTCAGAAATATGGGTATTATGCTTGCTTAGTGTGAATGTTTACCTCGTTAATACGAACTCTGTTAATTCGAATTTATGTCTTGAAATCGCTGCAGATAGTTTGAATTGTGGTTTGTTTCTTTCGGGTCTTGAAGGATGAGGTGTGCTTGTTGCTAACAATGTCTTTGTGTTGTGCCCTGTAGTGGACGTAGGCCATGTGGACCCCTCGCTGGCCGAACGTCAGCGGATGCTCAAGAAGGCTCGACTGGCCGACGCGCTCAATGATCAGCTGTCACACAGACCCGGTCCGCTGGAACTCATCAAGAAGAACATTCTGCACACGGACGAGCCGATCGAGCGAGCCGTCAAGGGTAGGTCGCACATGCTCTTACCTAATCTCTCTAAATATTAACACAAGACTTGAGACTCGGTTCTGACTGTGTTCTTCTGCCCCGCAGAGGGAGTGATACCATTCAAAGCGACGTGTGAAGGCCAATTGTCGAGGCCACAACACCCAAACAGATACATTACCTACGATGAGGACTCTCAGAGCTCCGAGGGGGCCCAGAGTCCCCTCCAGCCCCCCACCGCCCTCGGCCTCCCCACCGCCGCCCCCGAGAGCCGGCCCGACGCGATAGAGGCGGCGGCCGCCTCCGCCGGCATCGTCACCGTCGCCCTGACGATACCGACGACCGGGGGCGCGGTGGTCGTCACATCCACCACCCCCGCCTTCCAGCCGGCCGATCACCGCCCTCGGGGGACGACGGCCATGACCTTCGCCGACCTCTGCAACAGCGTGGCGCGGAGCATCTCTCCCGCCCCCCTCCCCACCGTCCTCCCCCTCGCCCCCGCTCCCAGCCCCATGAGTCTCGGCTCGACTACGTCCAGTCTCTCGCCCCTCAGCTCGATCTCCGTGTCCTCGCCCCCCGCCCCGCCGACCCCCTCCCCCACGCTCGCCATCACGCCCCGCCCCCTGCCGCAGACCTCGCCCGTGTCCAACCGGGACGCGCCGGGCAAGGACAAGAACCGCAAGAAGTCCAAGAGCAAGTCCCAGCCCAAGACGCGGACCATCAAATTCCACGAGTACAAGGGACCACCGAACGCCCACAAAACGATTCCTATGAGCGCGTCGCCGGTAGAGACGTCGTACGAGATCCTCTTGCACCAGCAGCAACTCTTCCTACAGTGGCAGCTCGAGTGGCAGCACAAGTACCCTCAGATCATTCTACCCGCCGCGCAGAAGCCGAGCGACGGCTCGTTGTCGGGGCTGATCGCGGTCGCCGCGCCTCCGGTCACCGTAGCGACGTCCGCCCCCTCCCCCGGCGCCGCCCTCTCCCCCGTGATGATGCAGCCCGCAACCCCTCAGCAGGCGCAGGTCGCGTCGCCCTCCGAGCCCGCCCAGCACATCGTCAGGACGCTCACCAAGCTCGAGGACATGAAGGGTACGTGTTACTAAAACCCCGGTACTTAGCGGTAACTGTTGGCATGCAGCTCACATTGCCCAGCCTCTTAGCATTCTCCTATCAACACATAACTGAAATCAAAGTTTGTCCCCAGAGAAATATGAAAAGTGTAATCCAAATGGTAATGCTGCTCATATTACGAGACAGGAATGGAAAGCCTGGGGCAGAGTGCTGGCACAACACATTACAAACCTTAATCAGTGGAACATTTTCATCTTGGCTTATACTCAGCCTCACAATCTCATCGTTACTAAGGTCCAGTGCAGCCTGTGTTGAGCCTTTGGTCATGTAAGACTAGAAATGATAGTGTTATTAATGTCTAATCAGAAAAGAAGGAGTACAGATATATTTATGCTGTGTATAAATAAAGGACTTTCAATTCCTAATCCACGTTAAAAATAGTAAAGTTATTGTATTCATGTGCAGTGAGTGGGGGGTAGTCATCAGGTCTTAGGAGGTCTTTATATAGTCTAGAACGAATGAAACCCCTCGTTAACGTGAACCGTCTTCCTCCCCCCTTACAGTGAACGACCTGAAGGCGGAGCTGAAGCGACGCAACCTGCCGGTCTCCGGCTCCAAGCCGCAGCTGATCGAACGGCTGAAACCGTTCACGGACGCGCCCCAGCTCTCGTCCCACGACAACAACAACCAAACGACCATTCCAGTGTCCCACATGGGTCACATCATCATGGACGTGCCGGGCTCGGTCATGAGCGAGGAGTCGCTGTCGGGTAAGCATCGCCACTCTTGTCATGTCCGAGGTTCTGAGCGTCGTTGGCCTGCTTTAAGGTGTTTGACACTTGAAACGTCAGTATTGCATTTTTTGCCCTTGTTTCATGTTTATCTGTACATTGCGCAGATCTTGACTTCTCCAAACAGAGTAAGGCCCGAATGCATAGTTCAGACTCAAACCTTCCTCAACTCAGCCTCTCTTCAGCCTCGCTCAACCACCAATCACGGAACAGCATTGCCATGCGGACGGCTCTGTGATTGGTGGGTAGGTGAGGCTGAGGAGAGGCTGAGTTGAGGAGGGTTTGAGTGTGAACTATGCATTCGGGCCTAAGAGTTTCTAGAGGTTCCCAAAATTGAACGATTTCACAATGAAGCCTGCCCCAAATTGAACATAGCACAGGGCAGTGCAGGCAGGGACAAGACTCCATGGTAGCCACATATCGACCTGTGTTGCCCTGTGCTTCGTCCAATGTGCGGCACCTTATTCCTCCTGCGTCCAGCTTGCGATAACGTTCCGTCTGTGTGTCAGGTATGTCCTCGATGGAGACGCCGCTGTCCCCGCCCGCCAGGCAGCAGCACCAGCAGCTGAACCACGCCATGGAGGGCTCCGTGACGGACGACGAGAGCAGCGTCGCGCAGAGCATGTCGCCCGCCTCCCAGAGCATGTCGCCCGTCGGCGCCGACGTCGACATGGAGACGGGCGACACGGCGTGCGGCTCCGCCCCCCCCGGCCACGCCTCCCCGTCGCCGCCCCCGCCCGCCTCCCCCGTCGGCGAGGACATCGTGCGCGACCAGCAGCGCCGCATCAAGGAGCTGCAGCGCGAGCTACAGAGGTCCCAGCAGCAGCTGCAGCAGATCAAGAGCGGCAAAGAGGCGCCCCGGCTGAAGCAGGCACAGCCGACCACGCTCACCACCCTGCCCAACGGCGTCGTCATAGACGCCAAGCAGCACCAGAAGCTCATGCTGCAACAACACCTCCAGCACAAGATCCAGCAGCAACAACTACAGATGCAACTCCAACAACTGCAGCAGCTGCAGACGCTGCAACAACAGCAACAGGCACAGCAGCAACAGCGACAGCAACAACACGTGGCGTTCCAACAGCAGCAGAAGCAGATACAGCAGGGCATCAACGCCAAGGCGAGTCTCGCCGCCTTCCTCCAGAGTCAGAACCAACAGCAGCAACAGTTGAGCAACCTGTTGCAGCAGCAACAACAACAGCAGCAGCAACAACAGGTGACGGCCAACAACAAGAACATCAACAACAACAACAATAACAACAAGAAGAACGGCACGACGATAAAGAGCATCGTGCTGGACCAGCAGCAGGCGGCCATGGTGCTCAACCAGCTCAACCTGCAGAAGCAGAAGGCGATGAACGGCATCGTGGGGCACCAGAGGACGGCTTCACTTCCAAACTTCTTCGGCTCGTTCGTGACGCAGACTCAGGAGGTCCAGCCTCAGCCGACGCAGCAGGAAGACCCGCCCAAGTCCCAGGTGGTCCGGGTGGCCTCCGAGCCGAGGTTCGTCGCCGCCCCCAAGCCGCCGCCCCCGCACTACGAGGAGGCGGCCAAGCAGCTCAAGGTGAAGCAGGAGCCGCGGTCGCCGGACGTCGCCGACGCCGCCAGGCCCAGGGCCAAGAACGTCAAGAGCCAGATTGTCGACGACGTACTCGAGATACTCATCAAGAACGGCGAGCTGCCCCCGAGCGCCGCGCAGGACCCCGCCACCCCCACCACCCCCGGGGGGCGCTCCATGCCGCAGGGACCGGTGTTTGTCTCCGCGGCCGCGCCCCCCTCGTCGCCCCCCGCTCCGCCGCCACCCCCACCCCCTCCCCTCCCGCACACGACCTTCGCCGTCACCCTCCCGACGGCGATGAGTCTCGCCGCCCCCCAGTCCGCCGCCCCCGCCCCCGCCGCCTCCTTCCACATCCAGTTCACCGGCCCCGAGTCCCTGGACTTCATCCTGGGCGAGGGGGACAACCCCTCCGACAACCTGTCGCCTCACAACCTGCTGGGCGGAGACAACGGCTCCTCCAACCCCGCGATAGACCTCAAGGAGCTCGGGCTAGACCTGGAGACTCTGGACACGATGGACTTTGGCCAGCTGGACTGCGGAGACCTCGGGGGGGTCAAGATGGAGCCCTCGGACCTCATGGACACCATGGACGGAGGCGGAGACAACAAGCTACAGCCTTGCGAGCTCATGGACATCGGAGACATGCCCATGGACATGGATGACTCTGATTGGCTGGAGTCTCTGATGCCGTCCGACGGCGTGACCTCCGACCCCCGGCACGGCTGCTTCCAGCTGCCGGTGACCACGCTGGGGGGGGGCTACGGCTACGGCCAGGACGCGGACACCTACGACCCCCTCCTCTCAAACAGTCAGGACCCCTTTGACCTGTTCAACATAGAGGACTCGGAGTTCAAGATACCCGGGGACCTGAACTCTGCGCTCGGCTGGGACAAGGTGGACTTTGCCACTTAACCGCCGTGCGAGGTTGCGTAGAGTTTACGAACACACCCAGTGACCTTTGCGAGTGATTGTGTGACAAAATATAATTCCTTCTGCTTAACTTGCCAAAAACGTTCGTATAGATTGACGATGTTCATGTGATAAATGATTTTATATTATGTAATAATGTTGAAAATAGATTGGTGACTATTATATTTAACAATCTATGTTTTAAGTCGCGACTTGCAATACTGACTAGTTTAAAGGTGCTGGCTCACTTTTCCCAATGAAATAAACTTATCGTAAATATTGTGGAAATATATTGAAGTGTAATGTGCCTTATTAAAACGAAGATCTTGGAGTTTCAAGCCTTCAAAGAACATAATACCGCATCGGAGAAACGATTTAGAAACGAAGTAAGGACCATAAAGACAAGAATAAATCAAACAAAGGACCACTCTAACTACATGTCAACTACATGTCGAATGTTTTAGATCGTTTAGTCTGTATGGATTTAATATCCCCAACTCCCACCTCAAAACATTTCAGATGAAAACATCGAATGACTTGCTGCCTAAGTACTTAAACAAGGAACAATCAAATATAGAGTGTAGGTAGATTTTTACTTTTCCAAGTAAATATAAACATGTTTTTGCAGTTAGGGCATTGAATATTATTCCTGTGCTTCCGCGCCAGAAGTTTCCGCAGCTTCTAAGCTCATACTCGTTCCTTCATATAACTATTGTGGAGGTTAATTCCCAGCTATGTAAATTTACGGACGAATAATAGTGTACTTCCACATTGAAGATATGTTGGCTGCTTCCATTTGTTTTAGACAAACGATTCCGCTTCTATTTTTCTGACGGCGACCTAAGTGTGTGTGTGTTTGCTGTTTTCTGTGTTGCGTTGGTATAAACGGACACGTCTTCGAATGCTCCACGCTAAAACAACCTAAGATAGAACTCTTTTCTTCCATATACTGCTTGCATGATATTCACTTTCAAGAGATTTCCCACAGTTAAATAAACTTAAGTATGAATTAACGAATGAAATGATTTTTACCCTAATTATGCTGTGAAAGAAATAGTTTTAGCCAGTTAACTACTACATTTCTGTTACTGCTTCTAAAGAATGTATCAATGATGATGTTGAATTGTTGTTCTTGTGTACACAAACACATACAAATACACACACGTACACAGATACGCGTGTACACACCCATTGACACACAAACACGAACAATAACACAATCTATTTTCTGCTGATAAATGATGGTCACCAACTTTGTAGAGTGGTTATCCAGTTGTTTTTCAGTTTTGTTTGTTTTTTTAGTTACATTCCATGTATGAAAAATTGCTTTGTTAGTCACCCTGCTTTCGTGTCCCGTGGACAGGCTGATGACAGCAGTACTCCAAGTACAAAGTACGACCTTTAAACAAACGAAAATAATGCTTTTTTTGTTTAATTCCTATTAATCTTTGGACCAGATAAATTCAAATACCTCTCACTTGCTTTAGGTTCATCATTGCTGTATAGAAACTTGTGCAATATACATTCCAAAAAAGCGATCGAAAACACAGCCGAGCGGACTTTCCGCTGGTAAAATGCTCGTTAAGTTTAATCGATTCGTAGCTCGTCTGGATATTTTGTGCTTCCTCTTCTTCCCTTACTTAAAACATTCGTTTTGCCTAAATGATGCTTTGGTTATCTTTCCTCAGAGTAAGTGCATCCTCATAGAAGCCGAGATTATTTTATTTTTATTTAGGTACTATTACAAGTCATCAGACTGTCCATAACCTTTGTTGCTTTTTGTAAACTTGTTTCTCCTTTCAAGTCGGATACAATATTCGAGGTTCTCTCGTGCCATGATACCGCGTTCTAGCTTTCAAATACATCGAACTAGGAGACTCTGCCCTTGAATGCCGCCAATAAACGAACGTATCGGTGAAACCGGTTCTGGAAGAAACGTGTTGTAACGTTCTCCACGGTGACCGCGTAACGTTCGCCCGTTAAGCTGTAACTGCTTGTTTTGTATTAATGATTGTATGTTTGAGTCGTTGTCTTTCTGTTACCCCTTTGACCATGTACGACCGGGACCACTGACAGGTTGTAACACCTAAAAGAGAGGATGAGGTAAGGATTTAATCGAAGAATTCAAATATATTAAAGAAAAAGTATAGATATGTTTGTAAATTTGATAGTTATGCTATATCATAGACATTTTATTTCAAAGATATTCATTTGCATGGCAATTATTGTAATCCTCGGAGTGTATGCTTGGAATTGCATTGGAAATGTCTTGACAAAATTTAAGTATATTATAGAAATTAATTTTATGTTATTGTTTTGTCAATTTTTTATTTTCTTCCTTTGTACAATATTGTAAAATTGTGTCCTATTGTAAATATACTCGAATCATGCAACGACCCTTGGAAGTGGGGCGAGTGGGATTTATTAGATGCTAATAATAAAAACCAATCATTAATATGTGTATTGTACTTCTTTGTGTGCATCATCGACACATCCTTCTCCCAAACAGCTGATCCCAATGTGTTGTATGCGTTCAGATGTTAGATTATTAATAGAAAGGTGGGGAATGACTTCTTTGTGGAATGCAACATGGCTAAATTGATTTTGAAATGACTGACAAACAAAGTAGGTAACGATTGCCGAGGAAAGAAACAAATAATATTTCAAAAATTGGCGCCTTTCCTTTCACAACTAGCGCGCTCTATAGCGCGCGCAAAGCATTACGGGAGGTGTTTCCGACTGCTCGGCCGGCGAGCTGACAGCTGCACAGCTGACTGCAATGTGCACTCTTCGCGCGTCGTCTAAATTGATTGTGGACGCGCTATTTGTCTACGATTGCAATCTACACTACTACACACAACACTATGTTAATCAAAAGTTGCTGAAAACATCACATAGTATTGCAATAATATGTAAGTCACACGTAGACATGAGGAAACCCGTGAAGGAATCGAAAAACGTGAGTAAAAAAGACACGTGGTGGTGTATTACGTTAATCTTGGAGGAGAGCGGGACACTTTTGTCATTGGGTTTGAAATATTCTGGTACAGTTCCCGGCGATTCTAAATGCAGCACATTAGTTTGGCATTAAAATGTAAATCACAACTGGGCCTAGACATGAGGAAACCCATGCAGGAATCCACATGTTATTACAATAGTAATGCGTTGCTTGGGCTAGTGTACAACGATGTACCAGTGTCGTGTTGTGAAGTCATGTAGGCCTACTCAGACCCCCATGCAATGTTCAATGCTAACACCCACAACCCTGTCAGGTGTCCGTCACACGACACAAGTCAATTACCACCATGCGTGTATTGAAGTAGTGTGGGTGATGAGTGCATTTACCCCCCCTCCCCCTCACCCTCGCCTAGACAGATGGGCGACACGGAGGCATTGCAACTCTGTGTACAGTACTGGCCAAGATGTATCTCGCTCAGGGGTTCTATATACACAGCGCCATAACAACATGATTCAGTGATTCTGAGAATGCTACACAATATCAATCAATTAAGTAATTTATATCCCTACTGTAGTTCCATCAGAATTAATGACTGGATTAATCAACCGATTAATAATTACTGATGATCGGTGTATTGTATCTTTCTTTACATCTCTGTCCTCTGCTATCGCAATGGTACACGTCGAGACGATGAGGCCCATGTGTTATGCGGGATTCGAACCCACGTCCCTATGTGCCGTAGCCTTCTACTATACGCTTAGGACCAGAGCTTCAACCGCATGAGCCACTGCGGCGATTTAAGGTTTGTTCAGTTGACCCGATCCAAACAGCTCAGAGCAGAAAAAAGCAGAAATGGCTGTTCAGCTGACAAACTTGAGCCGTTCGGTGGCTGTTCAGTTGACACAAGCAACTCGATATCGAGCAGGTCGAACATGTTCGGCCTGCTCGATTGAAAAGGGAGGATCAGACTCGAGCAGAGCTGAATTGCGCGGGATTTTAAATCTCATGTGTTAGGCCTACATAACCTCTACGCAATGTCCGACGAGTCTGATAATCGTAACAGATGAAAACGGCTATCCAATTGTGCAGAATGATTGCCATTTCTACCAAGTACCAGGTAGGTGTACGCAAATGCCTAATATATTGTTTATTTTACAAGCTAGGTAGGCCCGGTAGGCCCTAGGCCTATAGGCTAGGCACCCCCTAGGCCTAGGCCTAGACCTGGTTTCACGATTAATACCTGCTGTTTTAGACTGTTTATAAATAACAATTATTATTATTAACAGACATTAACAAATATTAACAGCTATTATGCTAAATAAATGCTACAACTAGACCCACTAGTTTGAATTTGACGCGTAAACACTGCGCTGGCTGCTCGGTATCGTTCAGCTGTCAAAACAAGAACATCTGTTCTTTTCTGCTGGGAACGCCCTACTTCCTGTTCGTATGACGTATTTCCGCACAGCTCTATGTTGCTCTAAACTGTTTGGATCGGGTCAACTGAACAAACCTTTTGTTTCGGGCAGGGTTCGTTTTCTTTCCTCCTACCGCCTTGGATACAGTTTTGGGAGGGGGAGGGGGTGCTAGCATTCCACAGAAACGCGTATGCTCTGACTCACCTTCCCCCCCCCCCCCATAAAAAGGAACGAGCTACAACTTCACATGCGTCACTTCACGATACCACCTTGCAAGTGAACGCGACGAGACTTTATGTCCGTACTGTACGGGCGCCAGCGCTGTACAGGGCGTCTCTCAACTGACGGCGTCGCGACGCAAACAGCTGTTATCTTATCTGTTCTGTTCTGCACTCGACCTAACACTCTACGTTAATTCCCCGATAAAGAGTTATTGAAAACTTTTTCGTGGTGTGAGTTTTGCTGTGGGTTCCGTCTGGAGCAGGAGCGGCTGAGTTGCAGGAGAATCAACAGGTAGGTGGAGAAGACGGGAGCAAGTGTTGTGTGTTGCGTGTTGCAACAGCTGGCTGACTTGGCCTTGCGGCGCGCGGGGCTTTAGTGTAAACATATATTGCTGGGACTAACCTGGCTACTAGTAATACTATTAGCTGTACGCACTGTACATCCAAATCATTAACTAATAGTGTATGCGCTTATTCATTTATGGATTTACATATTTATTTAATGTCTGTTCTATTCACTTATAAAACTAATTTGTTGGTATGCGGTACCCAATGATTATTATATTATATTATTATATTGTATATTATATATTATATTAATTTAGTTGAATACATTGTCTTTTGCTGGACCCAAAATACCATGTTAAAACATATATATATGTATGGAATACATTTATTTTATATTTACATATATATTTTGTATGTAACTTTAAGGATACAGTTTTGTTATCGCGTTTTATTATTTTATTAATTCAAATCGATGCCCGTCAAGGGAAATAAATATCCTCTTATGGTCGGAGGTATTCTTTGTGGGTGTTCAAAAAAAATATAAAAATAATTGACTCTACTATTTAGTTTACCCAAATCCAAGTGTTGTAAGTTAACTTAATATATATTTTCATTTAGATTAATTTTAAAGCTCAGCCGTGGCATTCACGGTTTTTGTTTAGGAAACTATGCAAATACAAATACGTTGCTTGCCTGAGAGATTTCTCTCGACTATGTGCGTTAGTTTTATCGACCGCCTCGCCAAGGCGCGTTTATGTGTGTTGGGGGGGGGGGGGGGGGGCACGTGCGTCATAGCGCATAACGTCTCGTTTGTTTGTCACCCGCAGAGAAAATGCACAACGCAACTACGATGGAGATGACGTGATGAGAAAACATTAGTGTCCATTCAACTTTTATAGCACTTTTCTATGTCGAACGGAGAGTCCGATGAAGTTGGTATTTGAGACATTCACAAGCTTGACGTTTGGACGTTTGGATGGTGCAATAAGGCACAGTTTCCTTTTGCTTTACAATCTCGACCGGACAGTGTCCTTAAGAGAAGTATGATAAGAATACAGATGTGATTCGATTTGGACTGAACACTGATTGGACAAGGAACACCGCGAGCAGAGCAAGCGTTTTCATTCTCTTTTTATCGCACACGTTTTGTTTTATTTGTTTTTATGTCTCCGATAGCGATAACTGTAACTTACACTAACTTTAATATTATTGGCATTCGTAGAAGAGGCATTACTCTTTAATCATTGGTGTTTATTATAATCATTAGTTCTAATTGCGCGGCAGCTCCTCTCGAACCCAAGATAGCTCTGTCTGGTGCTGCTATCTCTGGGCAAACTGTCGGCACGTGCTGTACTTAAGAGCTGCTACCATGTGGCGTTCATCTCAACTGATCACGTACGGGTCGGTAAGATAGTCCTCTTCTCGTGAGGCTCCACGTGGTGACATCTACCGGTATGCGTCGATATTTACCGGATGATTTGATGATATTAATATACATGCAAACTAAAATAAATATTAATTTTTTTTGGGGATACCGATATAGGGTGCACACCAGCTTTACCTGATGTGCCCATCGTCAGATGACTAACTAGGTTATTAGGGTGTTTGGATAGCTGGGAAGGATAGTCCGAGGGCTATTAGTAGGACTCAATTCCAGCATTCGCCTTTACGACTGAGGAAAACCTCGGAAAAACCTTCAGTCAGGGCTGTCGGTGGCCGGAATCGAACCTGCGATCTCCTGAATCAGAGTCTCGTGTCTTACCGCTGAGCCACCTCTATCGGTTTGCAAACTATAGAGTTAAAACAGGAGTCATGGGTTTGCATGTTTTCCGCTTGGTTTTAATTAAACTATGTTTTGTTAGAAGTAATAACAAGCCTGACAAGGCGAAGGCGGGCTAACACAATTGCCCAATAATGGGTTGTCTGAGAACGACACAAATAACTTGAAAAGCTTGACTTTTAAGTTTGTTTATTCTATCATTACATTCAGTATCAAACTATAGAATGGTGAATATTATCGTATTCTAAAAAGAGTTTTCAAAATGTATTTGTCCCCTGTTCTCTCTATTTGGGTATGTTTGGCTCGTTCTGTTAGTCCAATATCGATGCAGAATAACATAAGTGCTCTAGTTTATGGTGAATACGTACGAATATAAGACATCTATTATAGAACACGTTGAAAGGTTACGATCGAGAGGTCGTATCATAGAAAAGCTCGAAGTATCGTCGCAGTCTTCGTGACCTGTGGATCATCTCTGGGTTATGACCTCGCGACGCCAAAGATGATGTTCATTTGCGCTCCACGTTTCATATTCGGGCTGTGAAGTGGCGGAAAAAAGAAAACCGAAGATGTGTAAATTATCAATGTTGGACAAGAATCACCTCGACAGCTACGCGAAGCAATAACATCGCAGCTTGGTAATTTAAATAAATGCGATAATTTGAAACATTTATAAGGGCCGGTCTTACAATCTCCTAATAAGAAAGTTATTTGTAGCAATTAACCTATTTGGAGGATTTCAAGGATTTTGATTGGTCGTTGCCATGGAGACAACAAGCTATTCGATGAATAAGTAGTTATTAAGACATTGTAAGACTGGACCTAAGAGCACTAAATTCTCTAAGGGGTGATTACATATTTAGGTTAACTTTGTAAATCAATTTAAACCGTCATAAATCGGTGCTTGCGAAGTGACTAATCACGTCTGTTCTCTGTCTCCAGCTACGTCGGCAATGGAAGGACGCCGGTTGTCTCACCCCCCACCATCGACCTTGAAGAAGCTGGACCTCCAGGGGTGTCCAAGCGTCGAGCAGATCACTCGCCAGCTGCAAAACATGGAGCCCTGGTGAGCTAACTGCTTTACTACCTTGCATGTCGAGGATTGTTTAAAATGAGACACATTTTGAACATTAGAAGAGGAGACATTTGAATGGGTAATGTGTGTATATGTTTCGGTTCTTATCGCGTTTTGTGACTTATTGATCACAATTTAAGTGATAGATTGTTGGTGTATGAAGAAACGTTTAAACCACCTAATATAAATTGTTTCTTGTTTTACCAAACGACGAATGTTTTGTTCAATGTAAAACAATTTTCATTTTACAAATGCATTAATTTCTTGGTAATTATAATATTGTATTTTTGAGGAAATACTTTTTTCAAATTAGGGCTAAACTATCTCGCAACGGAACTGTTGTAGATATGGTTCTGGTTGTGAACTAAGATTCCTCAAAGTTTACCAACTATTAAGATCTTCCTGGACCTTATGTGTCGTTTTATCCTATAGTGTGTCTACTGTAATACAACTGGCATTTCGAGGTGGCCTATATTTAAGCGATTTCGCTTCAATATTGAGCAGCAAAATCTCGAGCAAAACCCAATAAAGTAATAATACTAAATATTTCACTCTGCTTCAGCTATTGACTCAGACAAGCCCATCATATTCTCGTGGTTCTAATCTAACGCGCCGACTGATAGTATTGGGGTGAAAGATAAAGGCGTTTTTCTAAGATGTCAGGTTGATAAATAATAATGATGCCATTTAAGGCCGTTACTATGACTGAGCACTAATTGCTAAACACATCATTAACTTGTTTTACCCGTGGCAACCACCAATCAGAGACGTAGTTGCCATGAAGGAAACAAATTAGCGGCGATTTAAATATTTAGAGATCAGTGATAACGCCGAATGTAAGTGGTCTAATTATTCAATCAATATTAATGTAAATACACAAGTTATGTCTTCATGTTTCCGCATCACACATCGTTGTTGACAGTGTCATTAACGTGCATTAAAACTGATCGATCAGTTTGTATTGGTATTGTTTTTAAATAATTGTATTCTCGCCGAGGTCTGTGTCCGGGTAGGGGTTGTAAAGGGTCAGTTGTAGGGGAGCTACCAGGAGACATGTTACCGAGGAGGGGTACCAGTGGTTTACTCCTGCTTGTTCTGCTAATCAATTCTTCTTGTTCTTCTTTCATTGTTCGACATAATGACCACTTTTCAAGAGTCATCGCAGGTGCTAAACAGTATTTCAATTCAGATTGCGTGAATTTAGTAAAATCGAAGGAATTTTATTCAATCAGTGTAATGTTGAGGGAACAAAGATTGTTGTTTGGTCGCTGGATTCCATCGGCCATCTTGGACATGTCGGCCATCTTGAATAACACCCACAGCCTTCTCCATGCGTGTAACACACCAATGTTTGCGCTGTTCGCAAACAACGACACAAGGAGAGCTTTGAAGCTTCTCGCAGACTCAAAGAACCTCTCGGGAAAGATATGGCTAGTGTTCTTTCAAAACTCCTTGCATGACTATTTCTTCCTAGACATAAACATCCCCTTTGATTGTGAATTGATAGTTTCGACACCGTCTCAAGACGAACGAATCCACTTGACCGAAGTATACCGAGTATCTGCAAGGTTTCCACTGCAGAAACACCGCCTTGCTTCGTGGAGTCCGACGCTTGGCTTCACGTGGTCAAGTGGGAGTCTGTATGACCGACGGAGGGACCTAGGGGGCGTGGTCTTCAGAACGACCGTCAACGATTGGGTGCCCTACGCCCTCGTACGTAACGGCACCGTTGGAGGGTTCTTCGGTGACGTGTGGCGCATCCTAGAGGGTCACCTGCGCTTCAGCAGCGCGCACAGGGTGCCCGATGACGGCCTGTTTGGGACGCTGCTAGAGAACCACACCTGGGACGGGATGATGGGGGTGATACTCCGCGGCGAGGCTGACATGAGTGCTGTGGGGTTGACGGTGACACCCGTCCGGGCAGACTACGTGGCCTTCACGATACCTCTCTTCGTGCACAACATGGCGGTATACATCAGAGAGCCTAACAGGAAGGTCTCGCTCTTGGATCTATTGTCTCCACTCAGCCTCGGGCTGTGGTTGGCGCTGGTCCTGAGCGGTGTGACGTCATCGCTCATCTTGGCTCTGCTCTACAAGGAGGGAACGTTCAGCGACACCATCTTCCGCGTGTTCGCCGCCATCTTCTGCATGCAAGGGTTGCTCGTCCGCTCTCCCGCGCTTTCCACGTGTATGGTCACCTTCCTTGTCTACGTCATCGGCGTCGTCTTTCTCAACATCTACTCCTCGTTCGTGACGTCAAGCCTGACGACCTTCAGGCCTGAGATGCCGTTTGAATCAATAGAAGGCATCCTCCATGACGGAAGCTACTCCCTGGGCATGCTACGAGTAGGATATCCTTATTCCGCATTCAAGAACGCACAGAATGACAAACAACAACTTCTTAAACAGTTATTTGAAAAACACATCTCGCGAGATCCAAAGAACTTACAACGTAATATCGCGGAAGGTTTTCAAAGAGTTTGTACGGTGAGATTCGCGTTTATGGTTGGCGAAGAGGCGCCGGCAACGTTGCGTTTGAATTGCAGTGTTGTCAGTTTGCGGAGTCGTTTCTCAGAGTTTCGTATTTGTTTTGCGTTTCCGCGGAAAAGTCCGTATGTTGGTGTTTTCAATAGTAAGCTACTCAATCTTATGAACAGCGGCATCTTGAGGAAGTTGAGTAGAAGTGCTGTGGGTAGGACCGCACCGTACGATGACAAAGTGTCGAAATATCGGGCCAGTCTTCACACGGTCAAGCCTGTGTTTACTGTGTTGGCAGCTGGGATAGTAGCCTCATGTATCATTCTAGTCTGTGAAGTTGCTGCTCATCGGAACCAAGAAGACATCGTCCCAGTTCGTCTGCGCAGAGTTGTCACTATCAGACAACAATAGCAAGGAACATAAGTGTTGTTATGAAAACATGTTGTTATTTAAAAGTTGGTCCCAAGGCAGCCACTAGTGTTGTATAAGAGTCTAGTGAGGGTGCCCGTGTGATGCCAGAATAAGCTCCGTTTCCCTCTACGATGCACGGTTTAGCAGTAAAATGCAACTAAAGCTTGATCCCAAGGCAGCCACTAGTGTTGTATGGGAGTCTAGTGATGGTGCCTGTGTGATGCCAGAATAAGCCCCGTTTCCCTCTACGATGCACGGTTTAGCTGTAAAATGCAATTAAAGCTTGATCCCAAGGCAGCCACTAGTGTTGTATGGGAGTCTAGTGATGGTGCCTGTGTGATGCCAGAATAAGCCCCGTTTCCCTCTACGATGCACGGTTTAGCTGTAAAATGCAATTAAAGCTTGATCCCAAGGCAGCCACTAGTGTTGTATGGGAGTCTAGTGATGGTGCCTGTGTGATGCCAGAATAAGCCCCGTTTCCCTCTACGATGCACGGTTTAGCTATAAAATGCAATTAAAGATTGATCCCAAGGCAGCCACTAGTGTTGTATGGGAGTCTAGTGAGAGTGCCTGTGTGATGCCAGAATAAGCCCCGTTTCCCTTTACGATGCACGGTTTAGCTGTAAAATGCAATTACAGATTGATGGCAGGGCAGCCACTAGTGTTGTATGGGAGTCTAGTGAGGGTGCCTGTGTGATGCCAGAATAGGCCCCGTTTTCCTCTACGATGCACGGTTAAGCTGTAAAATGCAATTACAGATTGATGGCAGGGCAGCCACTAGTGTTGTATGGGAGTCTAGTGATGGTGCCTGTGTGATGCCAGAATAAGCCCCGTTTCCCTCAACGATGCACGGTTTAGCTGTAAAATGCAATTAAAGCTTGATCCCAAGGCAGCCACTAGTGTTGTATGGGAGTCTAGTGATGGTGCCTGTGTGATGCCAGAATAAGCCCCGTTTCCGTCTACGATGCACGGTTTAGCTGTAAAATGCAATTAAAGCTTGATCCCAAGGCAGCCACTAGTGTTGTATGGGAGTCTAGTGATGGTGCCTGTGTGATGCCAGAATAAGCCCCGTTTCCCTCTACGATGCACGGTTTAGCTGTAAAATGCAATTAAAGATTGATCCCAAGGCAGCCACTAGTGTTGTATGGGAGTCTAGTGAGAGTGCCTGTGTGATGCCAGAATAAGCCCCGTTTCCCTCTACGATGCACGGTTAAGCTGTAAAATGCAATTACAGATTGATGGCAGGGCAGCCACTAGTGTTGTATGGGAGTCTAGTGAGGGGCCTGTGTGATGCCAGAATAAGCCCCGTTTCCCACTACGATGCACGGTTTAGCTGTAAAATGCAATTAAATGTTGATCCCAAGGTAGCCACTAGTGTTGTATGGTAGTCTAGTGAGGGTGCCCGTGTGATGCCAGAATAAGCTCCGTTTTGCTCTACGACGCACGGTCGTAAAATTAACTTAAAGATTGCATGAACCCAAAAAGCATGGCATTTTTTTTGTAGAGGTGATTGTTATTTACTATTTCGATATGAATAGCCATTCTTGAGATATTCAGACATTGTAATGTCAGCAGATTTTAATGGGGGGGGGGGGGGGGGAGAGGGGGGGTCCTTTTCCTTAAGGTTATTCGTCATTTCTAGCTCATCGTACGATAAAGTTGAGAGACAAGCTGAGAGTCTGTTGAGTAATTGATGTTGGGGTTTATCCAAACAATCTCCAGCCTTTGGGTATGATGTAACTTCAATTATATTCCATATTCTAATGCATCATTCCTGTCATCCTTTTTGTCGTTATAGTTCACCACTGTATTGTATAGTTATTGAGTGGTTGTGGAAGCGCACATTTCTCTTTGGTCGATTTTCACTTATTGTTCATTTCTGCGCTATGTTTCATACAATTTATTTTATAAAATCCAACGAGTATTTGACAAAGTTACCGAGCATCATTTTACTCGGTGAATTGAAAGAAAACAGAACTAAAAACGTAGAGTTGTGTTCTCCTATAGTAGCCACACACGTATAAGTACAGTGACATATCCACCTCAGACCCTTATCATTGGGTTTAATATATACATATATATATTTTAAACCCAATGCCCTTATCTCCTGCTCTCCTCGCCCTTCATGTGGGTAGCTTGCGGGGAAGGGGGGAGGGGGGGGGGGGTCATGCAATGGTAAATCATTCACAACCAGGCTAAATTCCCAAGTTGATACTTTACGTTCCAACAATACCTATCCAAAGTTAATAATTTGAGTGAAATCAATGGTTGAAGGTAATAATAAAGGTTCCCCGTATCACTGAAATGGTTTGTCTGGTATTTCATTTCTCCCAAGTTGGTAACCTTAGATTGCAAAGAAGTTACAAGAGCGGATATGTATTGGTAGAATTGAGATGAACTTGCACGACATGTTTAGGTCAAAACTAGGTCATGTATTTCTCTGAACATGGTCACAAATATCTCGACCAGTCTGAGTTATCCCCGAGCGTAGCTAATGAAGCCGAACATGGAGATAGAATGGAGATGTGAATCCAAGTGGGAGTAGTCGTTATTTTTAAGGTCTCGACTAATGAGTTTCAGTCTCCGATTAGCCAAACCGGTAACGCTGCTTCCTTTATAAGACTTGACGCCAAAAAGAAGAACACTGTGCGAAGTAAAGAGTAGTAAAAATAAATTGAGACTAAGAACCTCGGCTTCATGTTAGATTAATTTGGTGATTTTAATTAAAGTAGTGCAGCTCTGAGAAATTTGCTGACATTTATTTATTTAAGAAGCTGCGAGAAACTAAGGTTGAGTGTTTTTATTATCTCAAGATTTTTTATGTACGTCACATTAAAAGTTGAGATACTATTATTTTTAAATATTAATTAATAAAGATATTTGCATTTCCTGTCTACCCACTCAATTACAAGGCCTGAGTGTTGCGAGACATTATATTATAATGTTATAATAGGGAACACGCGTATGAAAATTGTAATAGATTTTTAAATACCTTGTCTCTCATTTAATAATGTTGTGTTTTTGAATTTTGAAAAACGGATCAGTCTATGCCTCAAAATAATTGGTTTAGTAACGATGAATAAAAGAGCGCGAAAAACGAGCCGCCGCCATGTAGAGTGGATTTGACGTCATGGTTTTGTACTGTGTACGCTCACCGCCTCAGCGATTGGTCTGTTACGCCACGTCTACAGAATCATTGCGTCACAGCCACCTGTACGCGTTTCAGATCCCCGAGTTTAAACTTCAATAAATGCGACCACATTAAACCTATTTAAAAATTTATTTTTTACTTTTGACTTGCATTAATATACTTTTTGCACCTGATACTATTAAACTGTTTGGTTTAACAAAAAAAAAATCGTACGCGTGTTGCCTATTGCGCAGTCACAGTGACTTCAATGTCCCCGTTAGCATGTTCAGGAATTAAAAAACCCAAGCCTACCTGAAGATTGAACTTAAACCGTCTACATTGGTACAGAATGAACTCACATGACCAAATAGCACTGATCACTGTCTTCACATTATGACGGCAAATTCCAATTCATCATATCCTAGATGTTATTGGAATTCCTGCCCATTGTTGATAAACAATACTATTGAGAATGTCATCAACACCAATGGGTTTTATTGGAATGTCCATTCTTTACCAAGACAGAAAATATTGCTCTACGGCCATCCTAACACACAATGCCACGAATAAAACTAAATGGTCCCGGCTTTATTGCATATTATGCTCACTTGGACCATTCTCAATAAGGCGCTTGATAAGCCAACATTCAGCCATTATATTATGCAGCCTGTTATTTGGGGTGCACGCTGTGTCATCGAAAATCACCCGATTCCTGGCATTCTTTCACACATTCGTGAAGGCCGTCTTCCGCTTAGTCGAGCGCACAAGTCAATTTCCCAGTATCCAACCCATGTTCATAATGAGCCTGTTTCAAATAGATGTTGAAAAAAAATAGAACTAGATACGTAGGCAATTAAGTTGATACAACTTGACTCGACAATTGGACTCTACAATTGGACTCTACAATTGGACTCTACAAATGAGACTATATTTCAAATTGAGCACGGTTTGGGAAATGTCCCCTTTCCTGATACATCTGTTTCTAGTTCTGCATTATTCGAACCTTAAATCCCCTTCCCTTTTCATCTGGCAACACTGCCTGAATACCGCGGGCAACACCGGAATGCACCACGGGTGACGTCATTGCGTGCAAAGCACTCAGTTATGCGTGGTTGCCAGCTCTATCTACCGTGGGCTCACCGGAATGCACCACGGGTGACGTCTTTGCGTGCAATGCACTCAGTCATGCGTGGTTGCCAGCTCTATCTACCGTATACGCAAAGCAACAAGTGCGTCTTCTGATATGCGCGAGGCGGGACATCGATCTATGAAGGATACATTGGCTATACACGTAAAACATATTTGCATTATTTAGAGGGCTATGCGGATGCGGCTTCTCTCTGTGTTTCTACGCATGGCTGAACTCTGCTATGCTATCTCACTTCAACATAAAGATCGTCGGGAAAAAAATAAAATAACTTGAGGGTACCTTGAGTTAGCTTCAAGAGATTTCAAAAGTGATGCATACCCTGGATTTGGTGTTCTATCAGCTAAACAATGAGTTTAAAGCTTTCAAATATTGGAGTTGTTACGGTTGAATTTCAGTTCTTAATTCAATAATTTATAATTAATTTTCGCACAGAAAATTATCACAAAAACAAGTGAAAATAATACCCTTGTGGATGTGTGTAGATGCCGTGCATAGAGGTAAATACGATTTCCTCTTCTTTTTCTTCTCTATAGCCGTTAAATTATGTTGACAAGAAGTAACGAAACAAATTCTGACGCGTGTTTCTTTGGTTGTACAAATTCTTAATTAACTTTTAATTCAACTCTCATAAAACTTGGCAGAAAAGAAGTAGGCATCCCTTTTGATCTTTCCCGTGACCTCATTAACAGAATCATCCCAACTCGAGATGTTTTTTGCCATTTCCAATTCGTTTTATAATTTTACCCATGACGGGGTCGGTTATTAAGGGTTGGTTCCTCCTCTGAGAGACGAAACGGCTGAACCTCGCTCCAAACGGGGTATTTCTTTGAGAAAGCTGAAACACCAAAGTAATCTGAAATGATCAGAGCTAGCGCTCTTTGAGTGGCAGAGCTTTGAACTATCGCAGGGGCGGACGCACGCACAACTCAACGGGCACAGCCTTCGAAATGTCAGACGTTTCGACAGCGAAGGTGTGAATTAGAATAATAATTAGAAACAAATCGATAAATCAATCTTCTCTCATATAACTCAAAGGAGAGTCATAGCACAGTATAAGGAAAGTACCCAGTAGCGAAACTCAACCAATTTTCTTGCAGCAGACACACAGTGATAGGAGAAGGCTGTGACACTGTCAGCTGGTCTGTTGGCAGGCGTTGTAAGGGCACATTACAAGCGCGTCTAGTCCACTAGTTCACTCTTCTGAGACGTTTACAGCTAATACGAGAGCACATACGATTTTAGTAGGTATAATACACATACAAAATAGGCGGCACTATACTTTGTGGTGACAATAATGAGGTAAAATGATTTTGCTAAGATCAATGGTCACTGTTGTTTGTTTTACTAGGGTCCACTCAAAGACTGACAGATACACGGCAAGTTGATGGGAAGAACTGTCACTATCTCTTTGTTTCGTTTTGGCTCTTGAATAGTTCGATCACTTTAGGGTGAAAGTCGTGCTGAAAGTAGCCAAGAACCACTGGGCAGATACGACCAAGTTACACCACGTACAGTACGTGACGTCACAGGTCACGTGATGAAACTGTGACGCGTCTGTGAGTGGATATTATTTGATACGGTTCTCGGAACAAAACAAAACAAGTAAGAGTGAGGTAAATCTGACAGATGTGATTGATTGGGTGGGAACATACACGACGTTCGGTTAGTTCAGCAAGACCCATCCATCATGCAGTTCGTGCAGAGTCGATTCTTTCAGCGTATATCACACTCACACCTTTACAGTGTTGACAGATGGGACACAACGTTTTGTGCGACATGGGCTACATTAAGTGAGATTAGTGTACACTTAACATTTTGTTAAACATGGGTACAAATATGCTCTAGTGTATTTTTGTTTAGAAAACATTTATGATTTTTTTCTGATTTAAATTGCATTTTCTGTTGATTTTTTTACAAAGGTAGAAACTTATAGGCTTCTTTGTATGCTTTTATTAGAATTATTGCTCATGGGGAAAGTTATTGTATATTTTGCATCAATGGTGCGGGTAGGAGAGATCTTACACTCGACGACGTAAGAGAATCAAGGGTAATACAGAAATCTTCATTATCAACACCTCTTCAGCTCGTTGTGATATTATGTATATGTTTCCTGTAATAAGTTGCAACACTGCCACTGTTTGCATTGCCTGACGGGAGTTGAGTTGACGCATGCGCATGACTATGCCGAATGTTACTGCTTGACACACACTCACTCACGCCTGGTAGGCGATGTCCCAGAACCCAGACAGAGGGACGAGGTGATGCTCGTTAGGCGACTCGGAACTGCGCAAACTTGTAAAAAGAGCCGACTGCAAGAAAATAAATGGAAAATGCCGAATAAACGTATTCCCAACGAGTTTGATATCTCGAAATCGAGATTCGACAGTCGAAAATAAAATCGAGTATTTCGTGTCACGTTCGGTGTCGCTGTTAATAAATGCATCGGCATATTCGCTTGGCTGCATCGACAGGAAAGACGTTTGCCAATAGGCGCGCCCTTTGAGCAGATACCTCGCATTGATACTTTTAATTTCCGCCGCCAGGGGCGTTGCTGTGACTGCGGGGGAGCCCAAGGCCGACTACACGATATTGTGTCTGGAGTTTCTGTATTATGCACAACTTTGGCTCCTTCTCACGGTATGGGTAGTCACCTTCTGAAAGAGAAGGGTCCCTAATCGTGATTCCTACTATTTCGTGTTTAGCGACATACTTAAGTCATATGACGTTGGAGAATGTAGGTGGAAGGGGTAGAAGAAAACAAAATATATATTCAAAGTGTGGAATGGGGAAATTGGTGATGGTGACTACTCGTTGTGACCAGTGCCCGCAAAGAGGGCTCCTCTAATAAAAAAAAACTATTTTCGTCGCAAATGGTTTGCAAAATTTGAAGAAAATCGGTACGAGAGAAGTGAGTTAAAATCGATTGCAAAATTTGATGACAGACATCCCGAGTTATTATTATTATTATTTATTTATTATCATTACATTACATTACATTTTACATAATACATTTACATTGTTGAATAGTTTAGTGCGTCTAGCATCAATTGTTTGTGTTTTCATATAACTCTTCTTGGCCAGTGTGTGCAAAGAGTTGACCCCCGGTTATCTTTGAGCCTCTCTGCCGCCGCCTCTCAGACAGATATCGCTCAGACCCACGGTTATTAATCAGCAATATTGGCCGTGTCAGCAAACAAACCAATATTAATCCGTATAGAGTATTTTACTCGCCGGCGAAACGGAACCAACAACTCGGCGACGTTTTCACCAACTGTCAGGGCTAACTTGAAACGCACACATAACAGGGTGGGGTAAATATTGGGCGCCTTCTCTGCTCTGTGTGGTCAGCCGGTTGGGGGTGCGTTCTTGTGATCACTAAAACACACTTTCATTTCGCCATGTTTTTTATAGTGAGTGTGTCTTACTTAATAGCTTGATAGTGGATCGCGTCAATACATAGCATTCATTACCACAAAATATTCAATAAATAATTTAAAAAGAAATGTAAATGTGAATTGTTCTTTTATGAAAGTAGCTATAGTGAACCAATAAAGCAAATGTCAACAGTTCTGAAATCTTCTACACAAAATAAACACGTTTAGACTGTCAGGACTGTAAATCTACTACAGTATAAACGTGCAAATAAGTGCGTGCTGATTCAGCAAAACGCCGAGGATTGAAGACAGTTGCGAGCGGGCTTGCGCGTGTGTACGTGAGGTGAGTCTTTGAGTGACACGGGGGGGGGGGGGGGGGGGGGTCTTAGCGAAGATGCCAATTCGGAAATTGATTTCCCAGGTCTTGAACGCACAGATATATCTTTCCCTCTCCCTCTTCGAGCTTTGCCTCCGCGTGTGATGCATCAATCTTAGGTGTTAATGAGTTCAAGTGTCAACTTGACGAAATGAATGAATAGACATCGAACTTCTTAACCTAATTGGAAAGTTGGAGACATTTGTTACGAACGTTGGCGTCCAACAAAACTGGTTTACTCACGTTTGAGTGGAAGATGCTATGTACGGGGTTCGAACTCACGTCCCTTGTTGCGTATGACTTGGAGCTACGCTCGCAATCGTGTGAGCCAATTCATTGGGAAACTATGTACATGGTCAACTAATCTATTTGCATTAGTGTTTTACAGATACACAACATTAACAACAATTTGTTGAACAGTAATGAAGAAAATAAAAACACTAACTCTAATTTTAGAAATTTAGATAGATTTATAAACAGTTTTTGCAAATTAGATTATGTTAACATTATAACAATAGTAATTTCATGATATCTATTAGTATAATTAACTCTAAAAGTAATTAAGGTCGCCAATGCTCGTTTTACTTTATTTTCAAGCTATACTTTTAAAAAACTTATTTCAGTAAGTTTGAACTTGGTTCGCAACACTTCTGTGTTCTGTGTTCACCGGCCTTCAAAACACTAGCCCAATATAAACCCATCAACGTGGTCCGCGTCCAACTCTGTGAAACTTTTCACTTTGGGAGAGAACTTGCTTCAACCTATAGAGTGCGCGGGTCTAAGTGATAAGTGAGCCAGCCACAGTTTGGTGGGACTTGGGCGCAACTAGGCTCCATTTAGAGAAGAAATCTCTGGCAGTTCACAGTCATTTGAAGACAGGGGACGTAGTGATTCAAATGACCTCCTAAAAGTGCTATAACTTGATATGTTTACATTCTATAGCATAATACCAATGTCAAGTGAATCTTTTAAACTTTGTATTTTAAAACTGTGAATTTCCATCATCTATTGAGGTTTTCTAACCCTAAAAACTGCAAGAATTGGAGTTTTGATTAATTAGATGTATTTAAAGGAGCATTTACAATACATATTAAATTTATTGTTTTACATGGATACTTAAGTATAATACCAATCGAAAATGACCCATTAAGAAATGTATCTTCAAATTTGACACTATGCGGTTTAGTTCAATCGAATACAATCACGCTGCAATAAAGAGAGACCGCAAAGTTCTTTCCTTTTACCTGTGGCTCTACGACTGTCCTTTTAGCAAAATAAACATAAATGTCCATAAACTTCGGCTAAGCCGCTTTCCTCAGTAAGTGACCACAAGTTGCTGCAAATCTACCCCAGCATGTTCTTAATTGAAACGAGTTTTGACAACAAACCCATCAAAGAACAATAAGTAAACTTCGGAGGTCTTGCCCGCCAACTTGAATAGAACTAACCATAAGTAAATAACTCCATTACTATGATATCATCACATAGGAAATAATTGAAGTTCAAAACTGAAGTAGAGAGCGAAAGAATGAAGACATAAGACTGTCGCCGCGGTTTATGGAGCTCGTTGTCTACCGCGGGCACCTCTTCAAGCGTAGAATGCTGTGAGTGAGTGAGCGCATTCTGCCCTTATATAGCTCAATCCTTCTCGGTAACAATGAGAGGGCCCCACACACTTTCTAAGCAGCTCGTGAACGAACCGGCGTCGGCTTAAGCTAAGACTTCTTTTTTTCTTCATAATTTGATAGAATTTGATTAAAAGTGGAGCCGAGCGAAGAAGATATGAGGCTTCATCACCGGAAAGTATTCACTGCAACTGGAGTTGAAAATTATTCTCTGAAATAAATGTTGAAATAAATACTAAAATGTAAATTTTTGAAAGCGATCAATATACGTTAAAAAGGGTCTTAGAAAAGTCTATGTTATTCGTGAAGGTAGAATGCTGGCCCATTTAGAATACTTTCCGAGTATTTTAAAGTGGTTAAAAATTAAAAAACACATTTCCATGTAAGTTCATGTGTTATTTATTAGAATATATGATATCTGCATTACATTTTAATAGTAGGGGAAAGATTAAAAAAAGCTCAAGTTCAATTTTTTGCAACTATTAATTTCTTTCAAAATATGTTTTCTGTCTCAGCTGAATCGGGGGAAAAATTGACAGCACTGAGTCCTTCGAACAATAATAATAATAATAATAATAATAACAATAATAATAATAATAATCTTTCAAAATATGTTTTCTGTCTCAGCTGAATCGGGGGAAAAATTGACAGCACTGAGTCCTTCGAACAATATTAAAATGTTACAATCGCTTTACTTCTGTCTCCTTGTGTAGATGGCTTTGTTCACCTCTGACGTCATCGGAGTCTCGGGTAGGGTTTGATCACAGCGCCCGATATTACTTTGCTCGCTGATTGTTCTTCCTGTAGGTTTTCATTTGATTCCGCCTCATATGTGGAACGATGGTTTCACTGTCCTCGTAATAGCATTGCCTCTCAACAAAGCAGATTCAATTTCCCCTAACTTGGCTTGTGACGCAGCCCGCTCGTAGTGGGGGGGGGGGGGGGGGGGAGGGGCGATACATGTCTCAAACGGGGACACAATATGGTTGAGACATATTGCTGCTGGCCCTTGGTAGGTTACATGAGGCGTTTATTTTTAAACAAAATAATTCTTTATTAACTGTAAAGAAGACAACTAGAATCTTATTGATATCTTAAGAACGCATCAAGGTATTGATAAAGTAATTCCTAATCGGAGTTTCGTTAGGTATTGACTAAACAATGAGTTTAAAAACTTTGAAAAATGTTAATAGTAACGATTTTAATATCTGTAATAAACTCAATAATTTAGAACTAATTTACTATTGAAATGACAATCGTAACAATAATAATATTTGACAGTTTTTAAATTCATTGTTTAGTTGATATAAAATCAATTTTTGTATGGGAATCACTTTTTCAATATCCTGAAGCGTTATCAAGATATCATTACAAAACCATTAGCTCAGCGCGTTAGTTCCCTTGACCGTTGGAAGAGTGATGGTTTAGTTGCAACTAACCACTGTGTCCAAGATATTGGTGGGTAACGGTGAGTGATGACAGCTGTTGAGGTGTTTAAGGTCTCTCCCACTATGTTCGAGACATGAACACGACACATTGAAGATCTAGCTTTCTTCTTCTTCTTCTTCTTCTTCTTCTTCTTCTTCTTCTTCTTCTTCTTCTTCTTCTTCTTCTTCTTCTTCTTCTTCTTCTTGTCTCATTCTCACTCCCAGAGAATCCAATCTGTTTTATCATCTTGTATCAAACTCTCCGAGAGACCCTCTATTCTTATTATATTATTAATTGCCCTCCAGCTCATCTCAAACATTTAAAACATTCATATTTTAGAAAACAATTAACAATTATCTAAAACGAATAATAATTTGCGACTTGTCGAATGACTTGTTAATCGGCGAAGCGAGCGAAGTGCGAACAGCTGCGCACTCGACTGTGTAGCGAGGTAATAGCAATAGTAATTGAATGCGAATCATCGTCTGCAATGGAGCGAGTAACGCTTCAACCAGACAATCGAGAAGCCGGAGCGGAAAATAGATTTACTCAATGGAAATGTCAAGCAAGTAGACTTTCTAATTGAATTCTGCAAGAATACTAGACCCGATATGACAGTAGCTGGTTCTGAGTGTATAACAAGTGAGACAGGGCGAGTATTATCTGTAAAGTGACAACGCAAAGATGTTATGCACGTCTAGACCACGGTCGAATATATGAGACGGATCTTGCAACGCTCAAGGAAACCAATGCGGCGCTGTAAAGCTCACAAACATCTCCACAACTAACAGAATATTATGACAGCAGTTAAATTAAATAAACGACCCATCAATTAATTTAAAATTAAATTATATGATTAGTAGACGATCTCACAAATTGTTAAAATTGTCTAGTTTTATCCAATCTAATCAATTTTGGATAATTTGTAAAGAATATCTGTAGATTTGTGTAATATCGGACGATCCCCAATTTTTTATTTTATGTCATTTTGAAGATACGTCATGAAACATTAAATTCCCACGCTATTTTGACGAATTTAAAATAAACACATTCTATTTTCTTGATAGTTTGCGCATTCTAGAATAAAAGTTGTTTCACATTTGGAGTAACTGCGCGCGCACCCAACAGAAGATGAGGGAGGGGGGTGTCCGATGTCCGAAGCGCAGCCGTGCAAGGATGACTGATCACCTGGTGACCCATCACTCATCATTGGATGTAACTGTCAGTGGAAATACTGGACATCCGTAATAACGAAGACATGAGCAACACTCGCATGTCAGGACATAATGACAAACACTGTACGCTATTAAATGTTGCGTCGCAGGCGCGTTGTTACTGTCCCTGCTCTGGGAATAGTATTTTATGTTGTTTTCTAGATTTCAAACATTCTCATATAGTAGTGTTCATTTACCCTGGATTATAATTATTCCTAATTCCTTCGTGGCTTTACAGCGGCCTTGTTTGTGACACGATGTATTTAGAGTTGGACAGCCAGTTAGGCATTGTCAGGGTTAGTTAGTTCCCCGCTCCGCCGCCGCCTCCGAGCAGCGCTGAGAAAGTGTGTTGCTGGTTGCCGGTGTGCAGGCGTTCCGCACGCGGCTTTCATTGTAACATACTGTGTTGTACTTGTATTAAACTTATGTTATGTAGGCTCTACACCGACAATAATGTTCTGTCGTGGGACAGGTAAATTAAAATAAATTTAATTAAACGTGACAGATTCGATTCCATCCATATATACGTTGTCATAGAAACGCGATACGTAACACAATACGCAATTTTCCGCACTGAATATCATCGCTAAAAATAAATGCGCCTTGTAATTTTATTCTTGTACAATGGAGTATTGAATATCGCGCATTTTCCACCTTGATAATTTGAAATTTAATATTACATTTCCTGCGCATGTTTTCATTTTCTCATGTTATTGAGTATTGTTCTTCTCTTTTTCTCGACAAGTTTACAATCGTGACAACTCCAATCAATTGCTGTCACAGACAGAAAATAAAATAGAAACGGAATTCACAATTCGTAATAATGTCGCGACATAAATATTCGTTGGCAGAATAATGAAATACACATTGATAACACATGAACAAAGCGAGATATGTCTTTATCTGAAAAAGTTAATATGTGAATGCAATCATAGTGCTATTTAAACCCGTATGAAACTAATAAAGGTGGATATTGGTAACAAGCAAGAGTCTGGAGTGGGGCCACGGACCGGAGCCATTTCCCCCTCCGCGCGAGAGTACCTGTCATAGACTGACACAAGCTCCAAAGACGCGTAATTACATTTAGGTGGAAACAATTCAGAGGAAAATTGCTACTCTGAGATTTCAGTCATTCGTTCTCCGAAATGATGAGCGGATGTAAATGCGCGCAGATTTGAAATTAATCGTCTTCGAGTTCGACTCCTATTTGCTCTCTGATCTTTACTGGCGCGTAGACAGTGAATGCGTTTATGAATTTTGTCTCCATAGAATTTGTAATTGAGTTTATAGTATTGAAGTTATTGTTTTAGATTACAAGATGGCGACATGTCTTTTTTCGAAAGTGTTAAGGAATTGGGTTTAAAGAAACCTTGATGAACTGTGCGATTATAATTGCAATTGAAAGGAAGAGAAATATTACTTAATAATACAGTTATACGTTGAGAATCTGCCCAGTGACTATACTTGTCCCTGTAAACTGAGTATAATATAAGCATCATCTAGTGCTGCTTCTCTCAAGCTTACATTACGGGACACATGTAAAGTTTCACCGAGCTAACAAGCAAAGTGAGCTCGAAATTTCTCAGAAGAAACGGTCGCTCCACACGGTTTATTTCAACGGAATTAGCCGCGAGATTTCTCTGTACCCACCGTACTTGTTCCTGGAGTGCACCAGCCTCGTTATGAATGTGCCTAGATAACGCCTGCCAACATACGCGCTGATAGTATCACTACCATACTGGAGGCATGAGAACGAGTTGCCACTAGCTTTAAGTTGGTCACAGTCACATATGTACACCGCCTTGCAAGTTAACGCGACGAGAGTGCGTAGGCCCCAAGTCTGTCGTTCCACAGCCGCCCACGCGTCGTATGCTCGCGCATACATCATACTCACAAGGCGGTGGGTGACAATGTGATTATCAGTTAATCGTTGTTGAATTAACTTTGCGCCACACGAAGTCCCCACAGGATCGAGTCATGCATATTATGTGCCGAGTTGTTTATTAAACTTGTATGTTGGGTTGGAGGTCACTCTGATAAGGAGCTCATTATCCGTCGGTGGTGGTTTCTGTTCTCGGTCAAGCGTCAAGCATGTCTTCAATCGTAGTTACCTGTAAATACAAACGCAATTACCCGATCGGCTACTCAATGTTGTAGCCATGCATGAGAGAAAAACTTTTGGTGAGAATTCAAATTCGATTGCAACAACACACACCACGTATAATAAAGAACATGAACTCACAACCGGTAATTAATTAATGTGTGTTCTTTAGTGAGTGTGTTCCGGATCAATCATCATGGTTTCTATCAATACAATACATCTCGAATGGAAAATATATGGTTATATATAGTTTCATGTTTTGGGGGACCTATGAGTGTGACTTTTATTAATGTCGAAGTTTCATACATGCTGCCCCCCCCCCCCCCCCCCCCCCCCCCAACAATGGCAAACCTGCCCGGGATATATCATATTACTTCATTTAAACGGTGTCATCAAATAATAATTGCTATATCATATTAGTTATTTCCATTCAATTCCGTGCTATTTCACTACACGGGTAAAAATAAATATTTACCCAGTGTGCACAGACACAGTGTTTTGCTCGGGTAGTAGAATGTGTTTGATAGAGAATGACAACCATCGATTGGTTGCTATTAATTGTACGGAACGCATCAGACGTGAGTGCGAGAGAGATGGGTGATGTGTTGCAAAGCGCATGCGTGGAATGGAACAGGTGGGTGAGAAAAACACAATACTGTACGTTGTAACAGCTGGGTTGTTACTGGGCGAACACGGGAGACGTGGGTACTAATGCAGTTATACAGAGTACTGTTGTACAGAATACAGTTATACAGAATACACTTTCAGTTGTAAAGGCGAATTTTGTGATTGGTATTATAAATTAAATGTCCATCTTATTTACTCGCGCATCTTATTTAGAAATACTGTGGGCAATATAGATTGTGGTATTTTCAAATTGTTTCCAAAACATTTCATTGGACATTTAAAATGAAGCTAATCCCTCAAGTCTTAAATTATTACTTGTTTAGTATGTATTGTTGTTTGCTCTCTTATTAGTAACTATTTGTAATGATTTTATTTGTCAACCTTATGGTTATTTAATAATGATAATTACGAAGAGTTTTGTTCGTTCCTGTTCTGTACCAACGCACTCAGATATTAACTAGGAACACAGATTGTAATGAACTAAACAATCAATGATTAACAAACAGAACAAATATGCTACCTATAAAACTAACAGGAAAGTTAATTAATAACAGATGGAAACACCAGCTGGCCAGAAACTCGAGTTATCTGCATCCAATTAGCAAGGCCATATTTCTACGCGGGAATTAATAATTGCTTTCATATTCCTAATTCCCACGTGACGTCACAGCGGCCATGATTGCGACGCAAGGGATTTAGGCAGAAAGTAAAATACTGGCGAGTATTATTTTCGAGTTGACTAAAAGCATTTCCGTTAAAGTTGGGTCCCTCCTTGTGGTGACTGGTGTCTGCAAAGAGGGCTCTCGCGCATCGCTTTTGTCCATCGTTTATTCATCTCACTTGGTCTTTACCATGCTTCCTGTTCCTACCTTCTCACTTCTTACTTTCCGGCGTTCTTAGCGTTGTAAACGCTCATTAACCCCTTAACCGTCCAACCTCCCTTACTTTGGATTTCCTTATGACGACTCTGCCGATTGGCAATGGATTTGATTCAGCCGACATTATATCATAATTAATAATAATAATTTTTCGTAGGAAACTTGTCCAGGGACAGTCCATGTCCCTTCTCAGATGACATGTATTGCGGTATTTGCAATAGTTGGGAAGGAATGTCCAAAGTCTCAATCCCAGCATTCGCCTTCTGACTTGAGGAAAACCTCGAAAAAACCCTCAGTCAGGATTGCCAGTCGCCGGTATCGAACCGGCGACCTCCCTAGTTATTGCCTCGTGTGCTACGCACTGAGCTATCTCTATCGGTGAGATTGTGTTTATTTAGGCAGCTATTATTGTCGTCGTACATACGTACGTAAGTCATTTTATGTCTTAGCTGTCGAGTACGTCGTATATAGTTGAGAAACTGTAAAGAATGACGGCCCCCTCCATACCCCCTCCACAGCTACCCGACCCCCTT
Organism: Isoperla grammatica; assembly: GCA_945910005.1. Lineage (NCBI taxonomy): Eukaryota > Metazoa > Arthropoda > Insecta > Plecoptera > Perlodidae > Isoperla > Isoperla grammatica. The sequence continues at coordinate 46,257,394 of OX246743.1, read as the reverse complement.
CAACTCCATGACAACCTGACAAAATGAAATACGTAATTGTAAATCAGTTTGTTTCAGTTGTTCAGTTTTTTGTATGGAGTTGAGGGGAGTCGGGTAGCAGTGAAGGGGATAAGGAGGGGGCCGTCATTCTTACAGTTTCTCAACTATAACACACAACAGGGCAGAGGTCACACCCCTACTCCTTGCACCACGGCTAGCGAGCGATGAGCTGTCTTGAAGCAGCGCGGCCGTGGTATGCGGGCCGTGGTAGGAGGAGAGAAGGTATCGCAGTGGTCACATCGTGGCTGACTGCAGCGGTGAGAGGCTGACGGGGTTGCTGACCACGGGACGACGGACGCCGGGGGTATGTGCTGTCCTTTTGTTTCATTGGGTTTTGGGGGGGCGTACAATTGTGGTCAAAACACATACGCGTTCACTCCCTGGGGGGGGGGGGAACAGAGGAATTACGCAGTCAATTTGTAATTCCGTTTATTTATGTACATTTTTGGCATTTTTTACATTAACTTTCCCCCTCCCCCCTATCTTATTAAATCTGATATTGCAATGGTTATCATATTCCCAAAATCTCGAACGAAAACGTGTTTTATACATCAACATTAGGTTTCGAAACTTTGTCGTGGAAGGAATTTTTCGACGTAGGCCACTTTTTAGTGTTCGACAAAAAGTTTTGAGCTGGGTAACGCAGCTAGGTTGGCAACCGAGGCACGTGTTCGAAACTCTTTAAGCCCCCGATGAATTTACGACGTTTCGGTGGAACACGTGAGGAAAAGACACAAAAGTGGAATATTTTAAAGCTGGTTTGGCAACGGAGATACAAAATATCAATATACATATTTTGTTATAAGGTTTAGAATAAGAATTTGTGTAACAAATATCACTATTATTATTATAAGATTCACTGGGGTTATTTAATTAATCTTTTTCGTATTCTGTTATGTAACTGATGTCCAATACAATGGACGACAATAAACATAACTAAATAATTGACAGTGAAATAAACACAGTTAATGATAAAATAAGATAACAAAACAAACTTAAAAATACAAATTTATTATTAAGAGAGCGGTATATATTTTTCGATTGCTTGATTGGCTTTGATCAATAACATTTTATTAGTTTTAATTAGAGTTACATGAGGTTACCTCATGGACGTATTTGACATATTTTTCCGTACAAATGTTGATACTGGTTTTGATAGAGTGGTCCAAATCGTTCTCCGTAGATACTGAGAGAGAGATTGATTGATTGATTGATTGATTGATTGATTTCGGTCTTTATTATGGGCGGGATTAAGGCCAGTGAGGCCTTTTCTTACATCCAACTGGTAAGAGAGAGAGAGAGAGAGATCAAATAAAATAACCTCTGCAATATATTTTCGTTTTGTCTGCAAGACCTCGTTCCCTTCGCCGTTACCTTGGTAACCTATATAAGCCTGTAATCACATTAGAACCAACCTCGAGTAAAATAACAAAGTTTGAAGTTTTTATACGTTAGGCCGATCACTTGAGGTTAGTCGAATAAGGTTTGATATTTTGAGGCGACAAACTCGGATTTACGGCAGTGAGACGTTATGCAAACACATAAAACTGGCAGGCGAGGCTTTATTGAGAGTTCACATATTATATTACCTTAGAGTGGATGCACATGGGATAAGATGGAGGAAATGATGACGTATTAGGGGTAGTTTCGCGGCTATTGGATCGTTTGTCTCAATCAAATGTATCTATTTAGTTATGTTTGTATATTTTGTTTACTAAAGCGTAATTCACAATCAGTCGTAAGGCGTATGGTTTAATAATGCAATGTACATGTTTCAATGCAACTGGTCACAACCTTAAGCGTAAGGCGTAAGGCGTAAGGTGTAAGGCGCGTAAGGCGTAAGAAGTTCAATGATTTCACATTTCTTACGCCTCACTCCATAAGCCATACGACTTACATCTTACGCTTTAAACTGATTGTGAATGACGCTTATGGTAACTTGATTATAGAGTTTCAATTTCCAAGTTTACCCGGTACTCTCCTCATTTTGGAAATCAAAACCCCTGAGTAGAAGTAATTTCTCCCTCCAGTTTACCCGATACTTCGTGTTATAACCGAACGAACGCAGAATGTTGGAATGTAGTGTTAGATATTGCCAGAGTGGTGCGGTTTCACCCCCATGCGGTATTGTGAGGGCTGCTTGATGACGTAGGCAGCAGGAAATAGCGTTGCGGTACTTTCACACCACTGCAGGTACGAACACAAATTGATTTTAAACCTAGTAACACAGATGAGTTTACTCTGCGAGTTGACGTGAAAATAGATGGACAAGACGCGAGATTGAATATAGATGAAACCTTATTCGATAATGATCTACACAGGAACTTGATCATGTGCATACATGATAATTATACCAGTGAGTTAGCTCAGTGGTAACAGGCGAGACTCTTATTCCGGAGGTCGACAGTTCGATTCCGGTAACTGACTGAGTGTTTTTATGATGTTATCTTCAGTCAGCAGGCGAATGCTGGGATTGAGTCCCGTATTGCGCATGGTGGCCACATTGGAGGCCACAATGGCATGTGATTGGTAGTTCATTGTTACTATGTTTCAGCTAGCGTTTGAGGCAAATTCAACTGTTCTCTAACTTTGGTTTGCTATTATTACTTAAAATCAACGTAAACAAACTTTTTTGTTTTGATTTCTCTTTTAATCGTTTACAAAATCATACAATAATCATTTTCGTACACTTTATCGGGGGATAGCCTATACGTGTTCAAACTTGTCATATTTTCCCGTAAACAATATTATTCGTTTTCTATTGACAGCTAAATGAAACTTGAGATAGTACTATAGGTGGCCTCCAATATGGCCGATGTGACGTCACGTGAATACTCCCTATAAGATAGTCTTCATACATTCTTTCCGCTAGTTAGGCACTACATTAGATAAAGCTGGTGTACACCCTATAGCAGGCTACCAGACTCGTCAAATGTACAGTTCAAATAATTGGAGCGGTGTAATTCGAGTCTGTAGACGCATCGCTAGAGTTATTGTATCTGCATTGTACAAACTCAGTTTAACCCGCAGAATAACAGCATTGTACAAAGCAAACGAAGTTTTATTTGCACCGTGTAAAGCATTTTGTTTCTCGTGAAATAGTTTCCAGTATAGCAATTACACCAGACAAGTTAATTAATACAATAGTTGTAAATATAAACAAGACCTTTCAACGGGTACACAGAGCGCTGTTACTGTAGAGTGGCGCTAAGTGGGTAGACGGGGAACTAGTTGGTAAGGTTACACCTTAAACCCCATTAAAGTGGTTGTGTGTGGTTGCTGTGGTTGTGTGCATAGACTGTGTAGAGAACGGACTTGTGCTCAATTAGCATTGTATACGTCACACATTGAACTATTCACGTGACGTCACAGTGGCCGTATTGGTCAACCTAGATGAGCGGGTGTGATTTTAAAATTGCAATATAATAGTGTAAGGTCAAGTCTTACAATGTCCCAATAACTACTTATTTGTCGAATAGCTTATTTTTTCCATGACAACGACCAATCAAAACTCTTGAAATCCTCCAAATAGCTTAATTGCTACAAATAATTTTCCTAATAGGAGATTGTAAGACAGGCCCTTAGTATCTTATAGTAGTTGTAATAAAAAGTGTAAAAAACAAATATGGGGGCTGTGACGTCACAGGTCGGACAAACAATCGGTTGCTATAGGTTGTTTCATTTCTGCTTTTCCTTGATTCACGCTCATTCAATGTTTGTTTGAAACTAAACACTATAAAGGGACTATATTCTTATTCGTAATTAAAGCTGTTAATTTTTACATTTGAATTTTCTCCAGCACTGCCATCTCAAGGGGGTGGGGGTAACTTCTAGCAGACTGTGCTCAGGTGCCGGAACCAATGATATTCAAACCAATGATATTCAACACCTATAGTAGGCTAGATCACCAGTCCCCCAACCAACTCAGTAGCGAGCGTGGCAAATTGAAGCCATTTTGAATTGGGCAGATAACATGCTAATTTGGACCTTTCAGTACTGCTAGCGCTGCGAGTGGCAGAAAGTCGCGTTTGAAACTCCCATTTCCACCTGTAGTAACTGCCCAATTCAAAATGGCTTCAAATTGACACGCTTGTAGCTGCTAGGTTGCGCATCTAGCCTACTATAGCTGTTGAAAATCATTGGCCGGAACGATGGTCACAGCGCCGCAAGCGGCAAACTGTCACAACCAACCCCTGTAAATTGTGACCTTGTAACCGTTTTAACGAGACACATATCAAGTATCGCAACATCTTTCACATCCCAAGGTCATCTTGCTTGTGAATCCCTCAAACAGAAATCCTTCAATTTTTCCTCTCGCGTAAATCTACCACTTGCCCCAGTTCCTGACTGTAAGCGAGGGGCTTCCCGTGTTCCCGTGTTCCCGTACCCCGGATATTATATCTCATGTGTAAGGAACGATCTGGGTCAAGATCTACAACCACAGGTTTGCCGGTATTAAACCGCGTGGTACAATGGGAACCCTTTCAGGCGGGAACTAACTGCGAACTAATAGCTTCTGTTTTAGCGAGGTGGAGTATTATCCGTGGTGTATTTAGGCCAAGGTGGAGCCCGGACACTTTTTATACAATTAATTGGTGTTTAACGGCGTACTCAACCTACCTTTCATACGACTGGAGAAAAGATAGAAGGAGAGGGGCAAGAAAGAAGAAGAATTAGATTTAAAGGAGAAATGGAGGACATTTCATTGGCATTTTATTATTATTACTTCACATTTAAGCTCGGTAATATTGATATCAAATTGAAATTCAGGCTTTCGTTTCGTCATCACTGTGGGTGACATTTTCAAGAGCACTGTATATAGTAGCAAAGTGTACAACAGAGGTATACCAGGAGACGAGCGGACTCGGAGGCGCAATGGCATTGGCTAAACTAACAAATAATTAACGAGGGCGTAAGGAAAAGTTCATATTCAGTCAATTTTCTCGTGCGTTACGTTGATTGGATGCGAACTGCTCCATTGCTTCACAGTGTTTCAACTTTCTTTAGTTACTTCTTAACGTATTCCTAAGTGGTTGTCAACGACGATTTTTTGTCGGTATGTTGATCCTGTATCCACACCATATTTAACTGAACGCATCCAGTCACTATAATGTTCTCCTCATAACGCTACAGTAATGTTCTCCTCATACGCTACAGTAATGTTCTCCTCATACGCTACAGTAATGTTCTCCTCGTAACGCTACAGAAATGTTCGTCTCATAAAACGCATTTCCTCCGATATTAACATCGCCCACGTAAAAACGGTAAATTTTAATTTTACCTTAAGGATTTATTGTATCCGTAGCCGGTTGGATCTTTCCACCTTCTTTGGCTTTAGTTGGCGAAGAAGAAGCTACTTAGAAGTAAAATCGATTTCCAGATATCTAACAGAATGGGATGAGATTAAATTGCGTCTTGCGAGCATCGAACGTAGCGTAAGATATTGATATCTTCTTATCTCTAGCTCGCTGCAGTTGAACCATCCACCTTCACCTTCCATTCATTAGAGAGATATTCAGCCAAGAAACACCCTGTTGGCACACTGGGAGTTTGTCTAAATGCGCCTAAACTTTCTAGTTTAACATTACACTTTTACGTATGTTGGCGCAATTGGAAGACACCGTTTAAAATATCCTTTGCGTGCGGAAAAAGAACAAATCTAACCAACTGAAACTATTGAACTAATATTGTTCTTACTAGGTACATGAAATATAATTAAAGTAAAGTAACCCAACGTACACACCCTAGGGTCAAACTCTGCTGATATATGTATGTATGTGTGTAAGGTACGTGCGCCAAACCTTGCCTCTCTCAGGCCTGCTGATAGTGTAAATTACAAAATGCGAAATGTAAATACTCCGGTACGCCCAAGTTGGAAGTCCGGGGCTGTAGATTGATTTACATAACCTTATTCTACCCTTGCCGAACTGATTTCCATAACTTGGTGGTCAGATAATTATTGAATACATTACCTTACCAGCGTTGAGCCGTCCGGTTAGAAGTGCTTTGACGCCATCGTCTTCTCTTCTTACAAGACTCTTTGACCTGACTTCTATTTGATTGCATATACATGAATTAAAACATGTGCTCAGGGAGATTTAAAAGGCAGATGAGACCAAAAGTTTTTTTATAATCAAAACTTCATTAGCGGGTTAGAAGTTTTTTGCAGTTTGACTTTTATGTTCATTCGTGGTCGTCGTGTTTTTGTTTCGACAGATAAATACTATTGTTGGAGTTGATCTTTACGATCTATTGACATGTTCTTGATATTTTTAATAAAATAAGTATATGTAAATAATGGTTCATAAATTCAGTTCCAACTATTGTTGGCTGTTCATCCTTGCCCATGGTATCAAACTCTCAAATTACTCAAATTGTCAAGCTAAGCGTTTCTTCATCTTTATCTTTCTCTTCATTATTAGTTTAAAAACAATAGTATTACAAACAAAAGGAACAAAATATTACTTTTATAAGTACAAAATAAACAAATTTATAAATAAGTACTTTAACTTCAAAATTGTTCCTGGAAATTGCCTGCTATACTTCTTAATTCAAATTAATTAATAGTTGAATACGAATCAAATTAAATAACAAAATAAAACTATTGCTTAGAAAATAAAAATAAATAAATAATGGCCAACCTGCTATGTGAGGGTACGCGTACCGGGTGCCAATGCGTCACGCACAACGCACGACGCACAGTGTCCTGCAAGCCCCGCGCATGCGTCCACCCATGCACGCGCTATCACTCAACACAGCAGCGTCGCCCCGCCAGCAACAGCCAGTTTCACCTGTAGCCCAGTAGGAGTCAGAGGCGTCGCGACGCCCTGTAGTTAGACAGTATCACGATATCGTTGTAGAATAGCCTTGCTTTTAGCACCTCGGTAGGTAAGTGCACGGCTGGAATATTTGCAGGCATTTCGGTTGTTGTTGTGCTTCAATTCAATGTTGATTGTATTTTTTGTTAATACTTGTTTTTCACGGAATATTCCCGCATAAAAATTCGCAAAATTTTTACTTAAGAAGACTTTTTTGTCGCTAGTGTTTATTGCTATTAAATGTACAGATATATTTTTTCTCTTCTTTATAAATCTGTTTTATAATTGAAAACGATAGACATTTAATAAATGAATATAAATCCATTGATAAGTACGTCCGTATTGTAGTAAATATCGTAACCGTTATTCGAATTTGTTAAGAAGTTTAAATTGCACTCTCGTTATTTCATTGTTGGTAACATGGCGTGTAGAGTCATACCCAGTTGAGACGTTTAGGTAAATGCATGTGAATGAACATGCAATCCTCTAGACTCTAGAGTTTGACATGTATTAGTCATTGTTCGAGAAGTTTGTGTCTTTATTAGTTGAATCAAATTAAATTAAACTGTCTTCAACTCTATTTTCTTTTCACGAACTTTGAATGAAATTTGCTGCCTTTGCTGAAAACTAAAAGAATAGGAAAGAACTCACTACGTTTAATTTAAATGTGATGAATGAATATATCGTAGGGAAAACAAATTATTACTGCAGGAAAAACAAGCATGCACAAGATTTGCATACAAAATACTGCCCTTTAATAAAGTTAGCTTTGAATAAATTTCATGTTTTTAATGTTTTTTAACGTAAAGTTGACTATTTTCTAAATAAGTGCTCCTCTCGTAGTGCGACAAGTTGTTTAATTGCTTTATCTGTGGACTAATCAACTCCCTCTACGTAGTTCTGTGAATAACACAGCTATGAGTTCACTTCTATCTAAACATTGCTTGAGCGGAGCAGAGGGAGAGAGGAATGGACTGAAATCCACTTACCTTTGTGTTGTTGACGTAGCTTTGGCAACGTTGGAGGTTTTAGAGGGTATTTACAACGGAAAGGTCGCCAATTTACTTTTTTCGTTTAAAAATAACAATATACGCCTTTTAAATCTTTCAATGGTTGTATACCCTTAAAACGTGTCGTTAAATACGTGTGCATGAACGTTATGAAGGTACCATTGACATTCTAGTTTATAGGATTGAATTGTGTCTTACTTTTGGAAACATCACTAAAAGTAAAGAATGTAGATTAACTCCTGCTACAAAGGCGAATCAGAATCTTGAATATTTTGACATGAGAACATTTTTAAACGATTTTATGCAACATGATTTCGAACAGATTTCCTTGCGAAGTTTGTCGCGGTTGTTTGTAGCTTGTCACAACGAAGTTAAGACCTCTAACGCGTCACAGGCAATCGCTTTGAAACAAGTAATCGACCTGTTAGAAGTGTGGTTATGTAAATGTCAAGAACCACAGTTTAACTTTGTTTACGTCCCGCAATCTTGTTGGGAACAATAATGGTGCCATGTTTCGTAGCAAGTTTGCTGTTTATAATATCAGAGTTGTGGATTAATTCCGTGTTCACTTTTGTAAAAGATGAAAATAATTTGCTAGGAAAAATACCACTACTATTACTACTACTAAATTAATTTGACAGAGTTTTATTTTCATCAATTGCGTTATGTCTCCCGGCCACATTAACCAAGCTTGCACCCTTGAGCTAAGCTGAACAATAACCACCCCATCGCTCAAACAAAAATGTATAAACATTCAGTTGGAAGCTATTCACAAATTATTTTGATGAAGCGTTTGTTGAAATAATGTAGTTTCCAAGTGTCAAAATAAAAGCTTTGGACACAGTGTTATGAAACTGTTATGGTAAAATGAGATATTTTGCTTTGATGGTTGCCTGTCTGTCATCATAACACGATGCAAAGGATGGCGAGAGAAGCTCATATGTCAATCTATTCTATCTGTGTGTGTGGAATTTTGTTTTGTGGAGTATTGTTTGAGTGTACATGTTATTTTTCGTTTATTTTCACTTTAACGGAATTGCGTTGGTAAAGTATCTTCGATGTTCGTCGACGTCCCCCGAGAGTTGCCGCCCTAGGCTACGGCCCAGTTAGCCTGTGCGTCCAAACCCACGCAACCATGATTTATAACTCTTGTTTTTATGTTGGTTGGGGTTTTTCTTAAATTGTTCTCTAGTGCTTTAAAATTGTCACGAGGAAGTAAAAATGGTGTCATTCACTCTGGGGTATTCCAAGCTCGATCCAGTTTTTTTTAGTGTTACTATGTTTGCTATTTTATATGATTGCTTTTACAAGAAGCTTGTGAAACACTTAAAACTTTAAAAACTATCATTTAAAAACGCTAAATTATTATTGAAACTTATCAACGTATATTTAATAAATGATACGTCTATAAAATAGAGTTGACAACAGAAAGTAGTAAAGCTAGACGTGGATGGCAAAGCGACGTCAAGGAGAATACATCGGCATGTCTGTATTTTATTTACTACATATTTTGTAGAAGGTTGATTTAGTCTTTCTGTATCGTAATACGAGTCACTCACTACCCCAAACAACGACAACAAACACAACAACGAAGAATGTATGCATACAAAATGCAATTACTACTTAATATACACAGACGTGTCACTACTACCCATGTGTATAAGAAGATTACGATGTTTTTCTCATCCTATAGTTTGCACCTCAGTTGGAAAATAACGTATTTTGAAGTTTCAAATTGCATCACGACTTTATGTTTTAATGCATTTAAAAATGTAACTAGTTTGTACTTGAAAACTTGTATCTCGTAGTTTGTAAGCTCTTTGGTGGGAAGTTGACACAGGGTGTGTCCAAAATCTAAAAGAGCTTGCTCATTTGCTTACTTGCTACTTTGCTTATGTCTTGCTACAATAATAATAATAGTAATAATAACAATAATAGTTTCTGTGCTGACTGTGAGGCTGTGGAAGAGCGCTCACAAATCGCTGCAACCGACTAGTTAGAGGGAGTCATTAGGCCAACAGGCACGGACGCCCGAGTAACCCCCTCAACTATGTACATTCATTACGGCGGTTATTAAGCGTCGGTAAACATTTAACACGAGTTTTATAACGAGCAGATCTAGCGGGGACAAAATGGGAAGAGGTTTGTTTTAAAGAATTGTTGCCAGAGTGATAGAGAGAAGAGATGGGAGTTATGGAGAAGAGGTAGAAAAAAGTTATAGAGGAGGGATAGCAAGGAATTAATGGATAGAAAAGAGCTAAATAGAAGGGACAGGAAAGAGTTATAGAGTAAAGGTAGAAGATACTGACAAAAAGTGATACAAAAGAGTGAACTCACTTTTATTATGTTACTCAGTATTTCAAAGAGAGTTCTTTTGTCGTTTATTGTACTTTTCTAAATCTATGCTGTATCCTTGATAAACCTCATAAAATATGTAGCCTACCGTTGGCATTATTTTGGCTTAAACATTCATATATCTTATCTTGTATCCATGTTTGTTCTTGATTAGCTGAAAACACGATACAACTGGAAATGGTTGCAGTGAGAATATGTCCCATTAAATGGCTACAAAGAAATATTTCTCGGCTGTAAATTTCTCCACAAAGTCCAAGTGGAAGTTTAGAATATTACTTTGTTCCAGGTTGGGTCACTGTTTATCATATCCTAGGCTGGGCCTACAGTCAGAAATGCGTTGCGTGTTTTCTGTTTTTCAGGAATTATTTATGGTTATCCTTCTATACGTTTCCCCCTATAAATTGGCCGAATGATGAGAATACCATTGATGTAGATTTAATAATATGTAGTTATTTTTAAACGTGCAGTCTTTCAAACGCTCAAATATATCCGTTATTGTGGATCACAGAGAGAAAATGGCGATAACGGATGAACAAACACGTTTCATATATGAACACTATCCCTGCGGATAAACATTTGCTATTTAGATTAGAAATACAGTAGCACCAATTTGTAAAAATGCATTTCACGCTCCAGATTAACTAGAATAATTGGTTTAATCCAAACGGTTGGGTTTGTAGGTTGAGGCTAATGCTGTGTACAATGCTCTACATGGACGTACGGTTTTTAGCTTCGTAAAAATTAATCAGTTGATTAGACGATCCATTAAAGTAATTAGTCTAGCCTAATAAAAGTACCTGACTGATAAAAGCTTGACACGAGACTAGCCCGGCGCGCATTGTAATTGTAATTGTAACGAGGGTCGAAAGTGACCAGGGTGCGCGCGCACGCGAACACATAATTATATGGTTGTATCGTGTGTTGTGTACACCACAATCGCGCACTGCAGTATATTATTACTGTAGCCCACGCATGCGTAGTAGCGCACTTCACGATAGTAATCAAACATATCACCGAACTTTAAATTATGATCCCGAGTTTAAAACTCAATGTCACGTGAAAGTATCAGAAACAAGAATGTTGTTTTTGTCGCATTGTAAACAAAACGCAGGTCAATGAAATATACAGAGAAGATATCTGACCGATAGAGGTGGCTCTGAGGTAGCACGTGAGACTTATGTGGGAGGTCGCTGGTTCGATACCGGTCACTGGTAATCCTGACTGAGAGAACTAGCGCTGTATTTGTACCAGAGAACTGCTGATATATTTCTAAATGCCGGCAGGCTGCTATTTAAATCAGGGGGGGGGGGGGGTGAGTGGGTAGAGTGTTGTTACAATAATGAAGGGATCTATTACACCGTTATACCAGGTCTAGTCCAGCCCTGGGTTTGCAGTGAATGTGGACAGGAACTCAGTTAACAAGCTGGGCTGCATGGTAGCTCTCTCTACACACGAGCTGAGTGAGGTAATGAGAGACTAATTAACAGTAAATTACTCAGTATCTAAAGACTGAACTGTTGAAAATAAATTAACTGTTCTAGACCAACCATTCTGATCAGTATATAGTCTATCAATCTATTTAACTTATTTTATTATTATTGTAGTCTTCTTTGTGTGGCTCGTTAGTCTCATGGGTTTATTTTTTCTTCAGAAGATCCAGGGTTCAATTCTCGGTTCGGAATAGTTTTCTTCTATCTTGTGTATTTGTTGTTGTAAACGGTGACTTTGGAGCCGGAGTAGCAACGAAGCACGGTATTTAAATGATACAATCTCCCTATAAGAGATTATTTTTTTCGGCAATTCTGAGTGAAGACTTTTCCGAGAAGTTTTCGTAGGTCGCAATGGAAATGTTGGGATGGAGTCCTATTATCAGCCCTAGAAAATTCCACCTTTACTATTGAAACATCTTTATATGGGTAGAAAGACCCGAGAGGGGCACAGGGAAAGCTGGTGTGCACCCTAAAACAGTGACTCATAAGGGGAAAAATACATGTGTACACATTTGAATGAAGAGATAATTAATAAATCTAATGCAAAATATGTATATTATCACGTAGGCCTATATGTGACTTTTGCTCAACAACGCTCCTTATACCTCGTATTCTTCTGTCTGGCGGCTGTTCCAATGATTAACTAGCGTGATATGTTCGAGTGCTCGTCCTAGACTAGAGAGACGGGATATTTTAATGTCCCCGAGACTTCTCACTAGAACAGTCTTTATTATTGCGGTGTTATATGTATATATATATATATATATATATATAGCAGGACCTTAATGTCAGGGTATAATTCAAGCGCTTTATCTCCACATTTGCTCTTTAAAATAACACGTCTAAGTTTGCGGCTTTTGACAAATGTCGTGTTCCGTTACGTCTGGTGTCTATAAACTACTCTGTCTGTCTGTCTGTCTGTCTGTCTCACAGTCTATCTCGGTAGTCGTGTGTGCGAGCGTGCGGGCTTTATTGCTTCAAGAATTAATTAGTTAAAATTAAAATAATGTGATAACACTTTTGAATTTTATTTGGATATTTTTGTTTGTTGGAACATTGTCATTTGATAAAATATAATATGTGAATTGTGTTTGTGAAATGTTAATGATGATGTTTTTATATAGCGAATGAATCCACGTACGTAGCTCTAGGTAATCATGTAATGCATACAGTAATTGCCATGTTATCTAACACTATTTTACCCTGGCTGTGTTATTAATTTTAATAACAACCTTTCAGCTTTTGAATGTTTCATTAGCATGTTAGTTACCATGCTAGAGGATAATAGAGGTGAATGCTGTGCTAGAGGGGCGAGGACTCACATGTGTGTTGGGGGAGGGGGGGGGTGCATGTTAGTTACCATGCTAGAGGATAATAGAGGTGAATGCTGTGCTAGAGGGGCGAGGACTCACATGTGTGTTGGGGGAGGGGGGGGGGTGCATGTTAGTTACCATGCTAGAGGATAATAGAGGTGAATGCTGTGCTAGAGGGGCGAGGACTCACATGTGTGTTGGGGGAGGGGGGGGGGGGTGCATGTTAGTTAACATGCTGGAGGATAATAGAGGTGAATGCTGTGCTAGAGGGGCGAGGACTCACATGTGTGTTGGGGGAGGGGGGGGGGGTGCATGTTAGTTACCATGCTAGAGGATAATAGAGGTGAATGCTGTGCTAGAGGGGCGAGGACTCACATGTGTGTTGGGGGAGGGGGGGGGGGTGCATGTTAGTTAACATGCTGGAGGATAATAGAGGTGAATGCTGCGCTAGAGGGGCGACCACTCACATGTGTGTTGGGGGGGTGCATGTTAGTTACCATGCTAGAGGATAATAGAGGTGAATGCTGTGCTAGAGGGGCGACCACTCACATGTGTGTTGGGGGGGGGGGGGGGGAGTATTCACGTGACGTCACACGAGCACATAATGTGTGTTGGGGGGGGGGGGGGAGTATTCACGTGACGTCACATGAGCACATAATGTGTTGACATCTGAGCTGTCAACTGAGGCGGATTTATTTACCGCGATTTAGTAAGTGTTCCATAGATACAGTTCATGACAATGATTGTGTGTGATATAGCAAACTGTCCATCGAAGAGGGTGATGTCATAATTATTACCAAACAGTTAAGCACCTCATTAAGCCATAAATAATAATTTAATTTAACATAAATAAGTAGAAGTGAGCTGCGAAACAAATGTGGTATTTGAGTCAGTGAATTGAGATAGTTCATAAATCTCGGGAAATCACTATAGAAGGTTTTTCGTTCGAAAAATCCATATTAATATCATGGTCGAAAAAGTTTTTCACTCTCCAAAACTCTCGTATGGAGTTCCTAGAATATTCCTCCCCCTCCCCCCCCCCCCACTACACCCCCCCCCCTCAACAGCCAGCACTACACCACACGTAACGAAAACTTTCACTCTACTAAAAGTCCATTAAACAGAGCTACTACACGGGCGTGTAAAGAGGTCTGTTAGTTTTAATTCCATGCACGTCCTCTCGTTTTTAACCCCTCACTGGGCTACCCCCCCCCCACGACACTCCTAAATATATCTATTCATTTTGGATGTCTCATTTCATTTTAATTTACCAAATTTGTATCCGGGCACCGAGAAGTGTATAATACTACTATGTCTCTATCTGTGTGTAAGGTTGTGTACTTTGTTAGGCGAAAGATTGACTTTACGAATGAGTGAAAGAACGTCAGTAATGGGTTGGTTTTCGAAGAAGCAGCGTGAATGATAGGAGTGATAAATATAGGTCTGAGATTGGTATGAGACTACAAGTATAGTTGCGTTGGTACTAGTATTATTATTTGAACACACGTTGCCATGTCAGTAAGTATCAAAGCACGCGCAGAATAAGAGGTTGATGTTTATAACGAAAAGCGCGCCCTAAAATGCTCGCGACAAGATAAATGCAGATTGTTTACGTAACGCTTCGTGCCTATGAATAGTTAACGACCTCTGAACGTGGATTCTGATATAATCTGCTCGCGTTGAAGACGATGAAGCATATTGGACAAGATTACTTGTTAAGTGTGCATGGGAGAGACATGTATAGGTAGGGATGAAGCACATTGGACAAGATTACTTGTTAAGTGTGCATGGGAGCGAAATGTAGGTGTTCTTCTCTTTACCCCACCACCAGCATCAATATTAGGTGCTGACCCGTATTTACAATACCCACAGAGAGGAACATCAAAATATAATAATAATAATACTCCTAATAATAATAATGTCTTTATTTTGATTATATTTTGATGTTTCTCTCTGTGGGCATTCTTAGCAGATATGTTTCTACACTATTTGCAGAAAATGATCTTCAATATCATGCTGATGAAAATAATAATACTGCAAAAAGTTTGTTTTCGAATTGGGAGCAATAATGAAAATGATATTTTCTTGAATAGGATATAAAGTTTTCTGAAACCCCGCAGTGGAATTTTATTTAATAATAAAACCAAGTATTAAACAGAAAGTTTTTTCATTTGTGTTTGGAGAGGAATTTCAACATTTTCTTGCCAGCGAACCCTCAAGAGACCAGAGTCTATTATTAGCTAGATTCCTTCGTGGCCTTGTCTGTTGCCGGGGGCGGTTTATCGTCAGTTCGCACCCGGTTATCCCGTCTAAAATAACTAATTTGACATTATAATACAGAGCCTTATCCTTAAAATAATTCGTTTCACATTATAGTTTTTCTAACAAAGTACAAATCTAAGAACATAGGGCGAAATTTAAAATCAACTTCCACGAAGAAAACTAATCTTTAATCCAGTATGTAATAAAGTACAACGGTGGTCCAAGCTCTCTTCTTATAACGCTTCTTAACACGAAAAGATTGCAAAATCCTCATTTCTAAAGGAAATTTTAAAAGATTTAAAGCTCTCTCTGAAACTCACCATGAACTTAACATTTTCCTAAATCTCAAACACTCGGTTAAGATATGACGTAATTTGTTAATGAGTTTAAAGTTTAAAAGTTGAGTTTTACTTTGCTTGGTCCGCCGGGCTTCTACGGGGGTTTTATGTGGTTTTATGGTAATGTGTTCCCATCCACCTGCTCAGTTCTCCGTTCTTCACCCACAACTTGTGATGCTAATTAATTGTTCACTTCTACGTTGCTTTGTGTTTTGAACCCGTATTCATCTCATTTCATTAATTCCGAAAAGAACGTATCATATTAATGAGGAACATAAATGTATTGTACAAATGTTCACGGATATTTTGGTATGTTTACAGTACGTTATTGTAAAAGTAATGAATGTTTATCGGACTCACGGTCCTATGAACATCTTTAATTTTATTAGATTCAAAAGAATAATATCGTACATGTAAACTTAGATACAAATTTTTGAGGAAGATGTCTTTCCCATTTGAAGAACATGTGATTGTTTACATTTTGGAAATTGATGCGACGCCCAGATTTGGGAGTTTGACGAGCTCCCGCCAAAGTAAGCCAGAGTTTTCTGCATTACGATAAATAACCATTTAGATAGTTAAGGGTTGATGGTACACTAGCGCAGCATGGGATAAAAACCAGAATTAAAGAAACCAATCGATAATAAATCACTTCTATGGTCGCAAGATCCGGCCGCGGAAGTTCAGTAAAGTCACATTTCCTGTTCGGCTGCTCGCTCAAACAAGTGTCGAGTGTAAGCGGGGTAGGTTGGTGGCAGCGAACGAACACCTCCCTTGCAACGTAACGAGGCGATAACAGCTTTGAATGACCCCGATTGGAAACAATCTCCGAAGAGCGTTCGGGTACTTCCGGCACCGATACACCTGCGATCGTGTATTCCGATCACCGACCAGCTCGCCCTTCGCCCCCAGAGGGCGATACCATGCAGAGAATCGCAAATAGCTGGGTAGATATCCTGCTGTGAATGTATCGGGAAGGGCTACTTAGGTTCACGTGGACGTTTGAAAACCGTAGGTGTCTCTCTAGGTACCACTTCTCTTCAACTTCTAACAGAATAACAGTTTGCTTCGACTCTATGGATGCACCGAGCCCTACTTAGAGTCACAGGGTCTCGGTTTGAGTCCAGTCTAGGGAATATTATGTTACACAGTATAACTTCTTTACACACATAATTATCTATATAACGAAATGTTATTATTATTGACATATTAACTATAAATGTATTTATTTATTCCGTTATGTTACAAGTTTGAAAATTATCTATTTCAACATAGTTTACCGTCACCTTCTCAACTTGAGCGCGTTAAACCCGACGTAATATTCCTAACACATTCGCCTAAGATTAGTTTGCTCTATTATTCAACGCAGTGTTAATCCTAGGCGGCCATAATCTTAGATCGGCCTAGCTCGACCATATCTCTTAGAGTTTCAGTGAAGA
Source organism: Isoperla grammatica (assembly GCA_945910005.1). NCBI lineage: Eukaryota > Metazoa > Arthropoda > Insecta > Plecoptera > Perlodidae > Isoperla > Isoperla grammatica. The sequence goes on along the minus strand of OX246743.1, from coordinate 46,240,330 downwards.
GGGTTCCATATAGTGCTGCCGTCTACAACCTCTCACTTCTACTCGACTCATTTTGCACCGATTGTTCACCTTCACATCAGATAATAGTGTTTAACATTTCATTTACTGTGCATTTCCCTACACTTTGTCCATATTAAACCATAACGACGATGATTCAATTTGATTTTAATTTAAAAACATATTATCCGAAATACATTCACATTCCATTAGTCTCTGTGTAACAAAGTGAGCTCACTTGTCAGTCGCTCGAAATGAAACGATTGGTTGTTAGGCCTACTCGACTCTAGTCTAGCTCAATAACCCGTTGAATTATAAAAGCCTCCCTGCGTGAGAATGCGGAAAATGTGTAGTTTTGCGTCATTCAGTGGCGGACTGACCATACACATTAGTGCTACTGTCACGCTCTCATGACAGAAGCGGAGAGAATGCGAGACATGTGTAGTTTTGCGTCATTCAGTGGCGGACTGACCATACACATTAGTGCTACTGTCACGCTCTCAGGACAGAAGAGGGGAAATATCAATCATAAACGGTAACTTTGGAGCCGTCCTAGCAACGAAGCACTCAATAAATTCAAAGTTGTTCTGAATCGGATTCTGGCATTTGTCCGCAGTTGTTCGCACTGTCCAATCACGTGATTCATGTTTCGTATTTGAAATATCGATATTTGATTGGTTATCGCTCACTCGTCGATGGTGTTCGAAGCCTACAGGGTTGGTTTAGTCACTTTAAATTAAAGTCCCCCACTGCAAATCAGTTTAGTTACTGAGTGGGTGGACTCTAAATGGGAATTTATTTTATTTATAGTGAAAAGGAAATATGTAACATTCATAAACTTAATCATTTATTTATATGTCTATTGTATTGACACCCGCTTATAGTGTAATAAAATCAAATATCGATTTTAACCTCAAAGAATCTGGTGAATATCCCATTCCGCAAAAAACCTCGCGGTAACAGTTTTCTGACTATTTATCTCGTGATAATACCCAAGCCCCCACTCAACATGTCTCATGGTAATGATAGCGCTTACGTGTGACCGCCCAGTTTAGCAGGCACACCACTGTTCTTGTGTATGTGTATTTGCGGTCGATACCCGCGTACATTACTCGCTGCGACATTCGTTCACTTGAATAAACCATCAGGGTAGAAAAGCAAAAATTCTTTTACTCATTTAACGGTTTGTTAGTTTTTTTTTATAGAAAAATAGCGGTGGTAAAAACATAATATGCGTGTTTGAAACATGACAGATTCGATAAATTTGATTTAAGGCGGACTAAGGGTTTATTTTCATCAAACACGATATTCTGATATTAACACTCGTTTTGTACACGTTCGAAAAACATCAATCCTGATTATTGCTGCAATTTGGTGGAGGTGCCGGGTCCCGTGAATATTGAATTATTTCACAAGGATACTTCCTGTGTTGTAACTATACGCGCATTTACTGGTTTTTAATAATATTTAAAAAATTCTTCATAAGTACATAACATTGAAAAATTGAGAACGTATTCTTCTGTGGTTTCGTAAAATAAGAAAAAAGAAAAAAAGAAATCACTACCGATACACTGATTTTCAGTGAGAGACATTTTACCATTATTATATGCTTACATGCAATGACGGCTTCTAAGATATCTTTTGTATGTAGCCTACTTCAGTACAGTAGCCTACAGATAGGTGTTAGTAATTTCCATAGTTTTAAAACACCAGCCCTAACCGGGAATCGAACGTTCCCCCAGCGCTAATGTTCTCTTGTCTATTCGTAATCTATCCAACAACTACTCTAAAAACACATTTAACTGAGTTTGTGGCCGTAGATTCAAAACATCGCTTTCATTATACTCAAAACTTCCGAGATAAACGGATGGACACATGACTGGAATGTCCATCCTCACGTTAACTAGTTTCCACCATCGCAACCGCCAATCACAAGCTTTGAAATTACTTGACGAGGGTTTCATGCACGATCAAGTAGTAGACAGGTCTAATGTAGACACAGATGTGAGGGTGGTATGAGAAAAGCTACGTTGGGACAACGTCTGGACATTGCAATGTAGCCCCTAATACAAGTACGTCCATCTAAACGCTGTTTCCCCATTGTCTGGTGTTTATGCTGTACTGCTACACTCATAAACATCTACTTGTTGCTGGTTGCCTGGCAACGGGTAATGCTCGCGGCCGCTATTTCATTCTACTTACGAGCAACAACGCTTAAAAAGCTTTTATCTGAATGGAAAACTAAGTCAGTTGATGTTGTTATAGCTCAATGTATTATCATAGAACCAAGCGTGTTTTTATGAGTATTGTGATGCAGTTCTTGCTGTGAAGCGACTTTAGGAATAATTTATATCGACAAAGTACAAAATCACACTTGAAATAAATCTTGGATGTTTAATATAACGGCATAATGATGAATGAATGAATGAATATACACAAATAAAAAATACAGATACAAAGTTGTTGTTTTCATAGTTGGTAATACAAGATATCTGAATCGTGACCCTGTTTTTTATGGTTGTCTAACGTTTTCCCAGTGAATCTGAACGCTTTTCAAGACCGTTTATTCTCGTATTGAATTCATATTCGGAAAGCTTCTAAGACCGATAGTTCTGCATTATGTTTTGTAAAAATCTGAATACAAGTATTGTAGTGTACGGTTCTTCTAGTATTTCTGATAGAATTAGTAAATAGTTAAAGAAGCAGATATTAAACAAAGTTACGTTTGTGTTGTGGTAATGATAGTTCTGTTGGAATGAGCATTTCTATGTAAACATAAAGGTTCTAGCTCTTTGCACACAATGTAGGCGCATGGTATTAGTACTGTATGGTATTAGTAGAGCTAGCGGGGATTAAGGACAGACAAAGTCACGGTTATTATTGTTCATTAGAGAGAATGTTTGATGTAGAAATAGTTTCAATGTGTATTCGACATTTTTGCATTTAATATTACATTTCCTGGATGCTTGTGACTTAATTCGTCATAATTGCTACCAGTATATAAAATACCTTCATTTTTATCTTTTATTTTAATTAAGTTATACATGCAATCTGTAAAATATTTATTCTTATTTTTTTAACTTTCTCAATTTATGTAAACTAGGAAATAAAAATGATATACAATTCGATAATAGTGAATTAAAATCTTTCGTAACAAGCTTTATCAAACTACAAATAGCAATGCAATAATTCGACTAAAACGTTATCAATTTCAAATTAAAATATATTGAAGTTATATATAGTTATAACTAAAGTTATATAATATTTGATAACGCTAATTCGAAACTTAAAACAAATAATGAAAGTATACTTTTTTCAATGGAACAATATTATATTTCGTAGCACCTCGAATATGGATCAATTTAAATGTTGGAATCTTAATGTAATTATTGATATAACATCTTTATATTTTATAATGCCATTTGGAAATTCATAAAAATGTAAATAAAGTAATTTCTGTATACCATTGTTATGTCTAAAATTTGGAATGTGGACGAACGTAGAATGTCAGTCACATCGTTGAAGGAATTTCATCTCATGACCGTATTTTTTCATTTCATTATTGTTTTTCATTTCGTTCCCCTCCCCCGCCCCTTCCCCCCCCCCCCCCCCCCGCCCCCACCCCCACTCCTCCCCCTCCTTCATTGCAACATTCCTCCGTAAGGTGGAGTCTTCTATGTCAATGCGCTTCCAACGTTTTATACCCAACCGCATTCTTCAGACAGAATGATAATCGCAAGTTGTGTACTCGAGTTGAAATATTAATTGTATCAACCCAGCCAGAAGAAGAATTAATAATACCAGTGGAAAACTTAGAAGTTGCAGTGGAAGTACGATTTGTTTCGTAGTTGAACCGGTGATAAGTTGGTCTGTGCGTCAAAGCACTCACTCACTCACTCACTCACTCACTCACTCACTTATATTTAATGTTTTTCAAGAATTACTGCAGTTTGCATTGATACTCCAACAAACCGGATGTGCTTCTCTTTAGATCAATAACTACAAACAAAATACATTAGGGTATTAAGTTTCTATAAGAAACCTACGTCCATAAAATATTTCTATTATATATGTGAGAAAAATCAGTAGTCACCACTTCCTGCAGTGAAAATCAACATGATATAATCAAAATGCGAAGTTTAAGTACTGTGTTCGTCCTTCTACTTGTATCAGGATAATGGCTGTTTACTCTCTGTTATATTTACAAGAAGTAGTACTTGACCCAATACGACGACTACAACTCGCACAATGTTCACAGCTTACGGATACTTAGTGTTAGTTGCAGCAATTACATTGAAAGCTTTCCAAGTCCGTCAATAAAACTATTTACGACGAGCGACACCGACGCTTTGGATCGTATTGGGGTGATGGGTATCGTGAGATGAGACAAATATTGGTCTCTTAGAACGTGGGCTGACTTTACAACCGTTGCTAAGCGCTTGTCCGGTGAGGCGGCACATTACTGTTTCCGGATGTAGCGACGGTTCTGTCGCCGTACATTGACTTTACTATCGGATGGCAAATAAATAAACAAACAATAACTACTTACCTGTCATAATTTTGAAATTTACAATTTAATAACTGGAGTAGAACGCACTTATTGACATTAAGACACTGTGTAGTGTCTATTAGGGTGGGTTGTTCGGTACTAGAAACTACTCATCTGGTATTATAGACAAGTATATCATGATTTAAAAACGTTAACTAATTCGTTTTTTATTTATGTCGACGGAATTAAACAAATGCGTTAATTATTTATCAAATTTTAGTAACTTTTTGTGAAGTATGAGACAATTTCATTTTGCTTGAATATTTTTAAATCTAGAAACGTGAAACATGTCAAAAGAAAGTGACTTTAAAAATGTATTTAGAACTTCTCATTTCAATTCTAAGAAGTTGTGTCGTATTTTCATACTAAAACTTTAATATAGTTTGGAAGTATCGTTGAACCCATACACACGTTTTGCATTTTCATTTTCATTTTCTTGTTCATTCATTTATTAAACTATTTTGTAATCTATTTCATATTGTTCGTAGAGAATGGCGGAAGCACGATTACGATATTATCGATTGGGATTATACAAAGCTCATCCTTTCATCATTTTAATTCTCTACCTCACAATATCATCTCTCTTTGATGTTTTCATTAACAAACTGACAAAAGAGTGATTTCAATAATTACTACAAAATCAATACTACCTTTTCGTACTCCACTTCAGCCAAGGGTCTCATTTCTGTGATGAAAAAGTCCGGCTTTGCCGCAATATCGCAATGATACCGGCTGAAACCTACCCCTTATTGTCTGGCCTTGATTGCGGTGCCCCCCCTTCCCCCTACCACCCCTCTCTGCGTCAGCAGTCACTAAACGAACACACCGTCTCGTTCAATAGAAACCCACTCTGGTCACTATAGGTAGTGTAAATAACCTGGTATAGTCAAGATGATCCAAGAGTCTCAGATCACTAAACGAACACACCGTCTCGTCCAATAGGAACCCACTCTGTACACTATAGGTAGTGTAAATAACCCGGTATAGTCAAGATGCTCGAAGAGTCTAAGATCACTTGGTCGGGTCGAGAGTCTCTTTGAGACGAGGTAGAGCTGCAATACTGGGGCATCACATTTCAGAGAGAAGTAAACTGCACTGTTGACCTCTTTGCACCAATCACAACGCAGGAAGTAAACTGCACTGCTGACCTCTTTGCACCAATCACAACGCAGGAAGTAAACTGCACTGCTGACCTCTTTGCACCAATCACAACGCAGGCGTCTCACATATCAGTATCACCCTTGACGTCCTCCGTTTTTACGAGATTTAAGATTCTTATGTTACAACTAATTCGTAATATCCTCTTACAAAATTTAATAATATCCCGTGGATTCAAATCTTTTTTCTATAGCAACAAATTGATCATTAAAAAAATGAGAAATGTTAATTCTGTGGTAGACTAAGAGGGGGAGAGGGGGTGAGGGGGAGAGGAGAGGAAGATGCGAGTTAGCCATTTTGTAAATTTGACGGAGTTGCTCTAGTCTTCAAGATATGGCAACTTGTTGAACTAGCTTCTAAGTTAATTTACTAATCCGTTTATGCGCGAGTATTTCGTACACATTCTTATATACATTAATTATAATTTAAAATCGATTTGCAATTCTTGTCACGTTTTTGACACATCAATCGCCTTAATTGTCTTTCTCTTTAAATTTTTTATTCTCACTTACTTGAATTTGAAACTCGGTAATCACCCGATAAATGTCTTCTCTTTACCGACCTTAGCTTTAACATCTTCTTACAATTTTAATTTTCAAAGCGAATACCTTTTTATAGAAATATATAACAATATACTTTTTATCCGCGGAAACAATAGTTTGCAATGAGCTCATTTGCCCGTAAAACTATTCAAGTTTCTAATTAATGTTTTTGCATAGTTGTGAAAACGCGACCAAGACAAAATGCTGCTATCACCACATTACATCGAGCAATGTGGGAGACATTTGAAGGAAGCGACTTATTATATAGAAGAAGTGGAGCAAGGCGGGATTAATCTTCAGCTATCGTGACAAAAGAGGAAGCTCACAGAAAGGTTGCATACAAAGATGACTGAGTGACTGGGTGATAATGGTGTGGTTCTGTGGGGGGCAGACGGATTGTCGAGATAAGAGGAAAACGTAGTAAGTACGAGAGAGAGTGGTACAGACTGAATGAGATGCAGCAAGAGATTCTATTCTTTCTGATGAACAAAACTCTGTAACGAGGAAAGGGATATTGAAACTAATTGCATTAGCAGTTTTATAAAGACACTGTTATTATAATATGCAAAGTCACCGTTTTGAATTTGAAAATAAATTGAAGCCTTATTAAAATTTTCAACCGAATTTATTTTTACTAAAACCACTTAACTACTATATCGTTACTTAGAAAAAAAACTCTGCTTTACAAATTGTTATACATCATTATTCGTATTTCTGGATATTTTTATGTACAAAATATTACCTTTACGCTACAGGGGTGGCCAAATCTCTAATGAATAAGTTTCAAAGAGTGTGTATAACCGTTAAACATAGTGTCAATAGCGTCAAACATGTAGCATAAAGTATATAACAACTACTGATCTGATTATAGAATAAATATATATTTTTGTGTTTTTTTTCCTTGTTTTCATTAATCTCGTGTGATTGAAACGTCCACCAGACATTCTAAAGGTTATTATTAAAGTCTGATATTTGGCTAATGCAGACTCTGAGTGGATGGTACATCCAGTATTCGAGCGTAGAGCTCAGGGATCATTGGTCAACACGGCCATTACAGCAGATAGACGTACGGAAGATTTATGGTACCCCCACATATCCAAACCATTTTGTAAAACCGATCAACGTCGGAAAAGCCGCGCACAAGAATGTGATACTTCTCTTGAAAGTTTTCCTACTTACTCTACGCAAGAAGTAAGAATCATCTTCTCCATAAACCCACAGGTAGCCAGGGTTACGTCTAAGCCATATAACACACCCAACGAAATCGATTTCTACATAAAACTCTACGGGAAAATATGATGGCCTACGTACGGAATTTTCCATATCATTACTTTTTCTGTCATGTACTAGAGAATTTTCATATTTCCTTCGGAAAAGTTTCTCTCAGGTGCTATTTTTTAGTTCATAATAATACGGATCGGTATCCGAGTAGACTTTCAATTTTCTACAAATTTTCCTCGGCTTAAAAATAACCCCAGCGCCTTTGTGAACTCGCTTTCAGATCTCGAAGAATGCAGCTAAATCACCCCTGGCAAATCTAGGGGGGTGAGTTTGGACAATACTTAATTTAACCCCGTGTAAAACCTTAATTGCTTCAATTTGCGCTCATTTCTCTCTCTCTCTCTCTTCTCTCTCTTCTCTCTCTTCTCTTCTGCCTCGTTCTGTCGCCGCCGGTTCGTAGTAAAACAAGAAAAGGCCGTCGTTACTCTGCGATGAGACATGGCCGCGTTAACGACGATGGTAGACGGGCTAACGACCGCGAACAGGATCCCAATTAGTGGCCTTGAATGGATATAAGACGTGATAACATTATTGTGAGACAAGACCTAGTTTATTGCTGCAAGGTTACACCAAACACTGTACCAAGGTTACACTCAGGGTGAAAAACTACCGCAACGAAATATCGCAAAGACTTTCTTGTGAATTTTTGACGTGGATCATTTAGTTATACGCTTCAACACTGCAACGTTTCAGTATTTGAATTACAATACAGAAAGTGCGTTTTATTTTAAATATGTGTTGTGATGTGAATGATATTGAAAGATGTGCATTCAAAAACATAATAAGGTAGTTGAAAAGAGTAATGATGTATATTTATGCGTATGTGACTAATGAATATATTTTATATATTTATATATAGTACGAAAACATTTTAACGGTAAACCCAATACAACGTTTATTTTCACAAAATAAATGTCAACGTTTCGACGACGTGTAGAGTCGTCCTTTTCAAGACTTACAAAACCAATAATCATATATATAATATATATATGAATAATCAATTAAAATGATAACCTGTGTCGTTCATTGTCGTCGATATATTGAACTCGACACGTGACAAGTTAGGCTCAAATCCTTTCGTATGTCGGAGAATTCGAACGAAATCTCTGTCTCACACAACGGCAACGTCGCATCACTTCGTGCGGGGTTGCCATTCAGTCAGATAGACATCTCGCATTGAGTGCAGACGAACCTTTTACCTTATTAAACCGTTGGAGGATCTTGATTGGGCCGTAAATACCGGAGGAAGGAATTCATTAGACTTCGTCGCAGCTGATATTAGCCGGATTGAGTTGTGGAATCAGCCAGCTGGAGACGCCATTTTGTTTAGGGTTATCGCCTTGCGAGGAGCTTAATTGTGAATCCTTGTTGATGAGAGAGCAAAGCAAGCAAGTGTTCATGCATTTTAAGGATCTGTACTAACCTTGATGTATTAACATTTTCTAAATTCAAGTTTATACATTCGTAAAACAGCTTTATATTAATTCTTCTCTGCTGCTTCTACATATAAATATCTATGCATACCTGTTTAGTCCGTCACACGAATACAATATTGTACATAAAAGTCTACTGTCCTTACTGAATGATTTTTTAAATTGGGGTCCTGAAAATACTAAAAGTGTATTTTATTTTTCTGACCAGTCGAACAGCAAATATTACGTCTCCGGCATTATTTTATATAAAAAGGACTGTTGTATCATAACAGTAACAGCTCCCCTTAAAGGACAGACTTTTGTCGTCGCAATCTTGCACCATGGCAAATAGTCTTTAATATTAACAAAATAAATATAAGGGTAACATGGAGAAATATAAATTAATGAAAAGTTAAAATTCACGAATATCTTTCATTGAATCTAATGAGAGAGACATTGATTCAACTCAATGATAAGTATTCGTGTATACTATTGAACGTCCCTTTGTGTACAGTAAAGTGAATCTAAGGTATCCACAAAGCTAAGTGAATGTGAAAGACACATCTACCACACCTCCCCCTTCTCTTCCCCCCCTCCCCCTTACCCTTGTCACGAGAACGAGAGTTGAACTTCAAGTGACATTGGTTTCAACATAAGCCCGTCAGCTAGATAAGAGTTGTAGTTGTGCGTATATCTGCGTTGGTGCTTCTCTCTCTCTCTCTCTCTCATCCCTGTAGTAAACCTCTTCTTCTCTGGTTGGTTCGCGTTCAATGACAATGGAAAACGTTCTAAATTCAAATTCAAACTGTACCCGGCACCTCCACCAAAAGTATTCTCGCTAAGTTTACAACCGTCAGAAGTCCACTGGTCAATGGATTATGTTAACTGATTAAGCATGTACAGTTTACTGATGTAAGGATACTATTTACTGATGAATAGTTTAGTTTACGTTTTGTTTAAATTACGTTTTTGTAATCAATAATAAGATTACTTTACAACACAGTTGTGGTGTCGACCAATCAAATTAGCCTATCTTCCAATATCAGACTTATCTTTATTATTTTACTTGCACTCATCCATCGCTGACCCATCTAGTTCACTTCAAGAACAAGCTTGAACTCACGCAGGTTGATAATTATAACTGTAAATTGACTTCAATATTGTAAAATCCAGAAATTACAAAACTATCCCGTCTGCGAATCGAACCCAGGTCTGCCACTTACCGCGTGTGCGCCTTGACCCTTAGACTACCGTGACTGGCAATTTAATGTCTGGTATTGCGCATTACAACATCTCAAAGTCGACAACCTTTGAAAACGAAAATGACTGGGAAAGTAGAAAAGCTTGAAAGCAATAGAGTCTGAATTAAGTTGGGAAATATCTGAAAGAGAAACGCTTATCATTGTTCCTAGTTTCAAAGCATTTTATTATAATAAATTTCGGTGGGTTTCCTTTGATGAACATTATTCGCAACAAAATGGTCAGAGCTAACAATAGGTTTCCCCTGAGAAGTCTCTTTGCCTTGAGATAATCTCGATTGGAATAAGTTTAACAAAGAGCCTTTCTCTGTCAGTAACGGTATTATTTGAATCTTACGGCTTCACAGTCACCGTTTGTTCTGCTCGTAAGGCGGCTTAGGTCGTCCTGTGGTCCTGGACACGAGGACAGATCTCACAGCCTTAGAAGTGGTTCTTGTGACCGTGTTTATTCTGTCTGTGAAGAGGGCGGTGGGTATCTGTTGTTCCGGGAATCGTTCACTCATGTAGATGAAGGTTCGAAACGTGGCCACCAGTTGTTTAGAGAGCGCATTGATCCGTTTATTTTAAAGGCGAATTGTTTTGGAATCACAATTGAATTTGTCTAAAACTCGCAAACCTACAAGGATGGATATTATAAGTATTACTTTAAAATTAACTGTAACTATAAAGCTTAAAGAGGAAGGGTAAGATTTAATTCATTCTAACATAAGTACAAATGTATTTTTATTTTGGCCCTCTGTAAAAAACGTGGAAGAACTAAAAAAAGTCTTTACATACTTTAAACGAGTATTTGATATCTTTTGTGCTTAGAAAAGTAATTAACGTGAAAGTGTTATCATAATTATACCGTTTAAAACCTGGCAGAAGTTAAGTTCTAGTTTCATAATATACTAACGAAGAAATGTGTGGTTATTGGCATATTATTCTGGTATGGGTGGTTTAACAAATATGAGAATTGAAATATAAACGAAATTTAATGAACAAACTTAAAAATAGTTATGTTCAAATTATATACATGAAATTGATACTAAAATAATTCTGAGTCACTGTGACATACGGAAACAAATTAAGTCTGCTTCCATAATCAACTAGGGTACCTTAATATTAAAACATGTGCTCGATATTTCCCTGTGCGATTTGATGCACATTTTAACACACTCTAGTTCACTTGATCTAAACACGTTTTCTTTCTCTGTCAGTAACGGTATTATTTGAATCTTACGGCTTCACAGTCAACGTTTGTTCTGCTCGTAAGGCAGCTTAGGTCGTCCTGTGGTCCTGGACACGAGGACAGATCTCACAGCCTTAGAAGTGGTTCTTGTGACCAGACAATCGTGTTTATTCTGTCTGTGAAGAAGGCGCTGGGTGTCTCTGTTGTTCCGGGAATCGTTCACTCATGTAGATGAAGGTTCGAAACGTGGCCACCAGTTGTTTAGAGAGCGCATTGATCCGTTTATCCGCTCAAACGGGTAAATTTCCTCAAGTTGTGTTCTTGACGCAATTACTGACTTCGTTACGTTCACCGATCAGGTCGGGAGACCGAGCACAGAATGACGTCATAGACTAATTGTGTCGTTGCAAAGCTGTTCGCTGGTTCGAGGAAGCTTCGCGGTTTGTTCGAAAATACACAATAAAGTTCCACCCGCAATTATCGCCATAGGACTCGCTATTGCAATCAAGGCAATAATCAAGTACACAGAAAATCTGTCTGTTTACATTTTATTGATTGTATGTTTATTTTTTAAGGTCCAGGGGAAGAAATACGATTGGATTTTGATAATTTTTTCAAGTTTTTAAAAGTAAAAAGTCTGTTTGTTAGGATTACGAAAATATGTCCCCGTTTGGGATTGGGGTAAAAATGTCGAGTGACCTCTAACATTACAATCTTATAATAACTGTTCTGAAGTAAAATTCTTTGAAGAAGTAAATAATAAAACTTGTTAAAAAATTTCCACTACTGAAAAGTAAATAGTTAACTTACCTGAACAACGGCAGAAGTCCTTCACTCTCTCAATAAGTCGTAGTTGTAAGTTTCTTATTTTGTTTTAACTTACATTGATTAACTGGCTGCAGTGAAATATTCCTACTAAATCTTGCAAACACACATAACGCCCAGGAACAGCTCGTGTTTAGTTAAGCCCCCTGATTGTGAGTGATGGTTCTTCACAATGTTAAATTGCAGCTCTGCCTATCAATCATTTGAAGGACCCACCTCGAATACTAATCACAAGAAATAAACGTGATCGCAGCACTTCAACTGAAAGTAATGCGAGGACGTTTTTAACTTTTCACTTCATATCGCTTGTAAATGTCATCATCGTAAGCGCGTTTAGACAAATACAAGTTTTATATGAACAAGACATCTCATAACATAATTTTTAATGGACTTGTTTATTTGTTTCATTGTTTTAAACTCTCAACGCATTAATTTTCCATGTCGGGAAGCCACCGTAAGGGAGTGAGCGTTCATGTACATCAATCTTCGTATAAGCAGCTGGTTGTTCGGGCAATGTCTTATACGCTTGCTTTTCTTTTAACGACAACGTTATAAGTAGGTTAGTTTTCAAGCGGAGGTAAAGTTTCCGCATTGAAGTAATGTTTTTTTAATACTCTCAAACATGCTACAAGATGTTATGAACGTGAAAACACAGCAGGTGGTGGTTTTCGTGAGCACTGCAGACTGGGCGCTCATCGAGTTATAATCAGGAAGGTTGCTATTTTATTTATTTAATTCATAATTACTAAGAAGTATAACAACCCTACTTTTTAAAATATTATAAATATTAAGCGTTCATTCGTTAGTGATATCAAACGTTTTAGCTCGGGGCTTTATTACCGATGTCTATATAAATACTTAAAAAAGATTAAAAAGGTTTTACGTTAGTGCAAATTTGACATTATTGAAATTGTATTATTAAATTCAAACTCAAACACAAACAAACAATAAATTTTGCGTCATTTCTTTAGTGCATCATATTAATTCTCATGCTTTTCACGCAACTGTGTCGAACACTTAACTCAAGGAACGGGCAAGTCACACGTTGACTCTTCCTCAGTCTTGCAATCACAGGTTTTAAGAGAAGACCTTTACTCCCAAGCTGCCGGCCAAAATGAGAACCGTCTGTAACACATGTTATTATACTTCGTTCGCAACTTTACAGATAGTGAGAGAGCAAAAAGCTCAACCTCCACATACGTGGTTGGAATTTAATGTTCCTTCAGAAAGTCTGTTCAAAGATCTGGACTTTGTGTGTTTACAAAGTTTGGACGAGTAAACACACTTGTGTTTCCTTGTTCAACACTTTATTTCACGTTGCTATGATAATGATGGAAGCACACTGAAATGAGAGTTTGAGTGTTGCATTAAGAGAAATTTTCTTAAAAGTTGTCTGTGTATCGTCCAATCCCGAGAAATCGTACGCTTAAGACGCTTAAGATAGTTTTTTATTGCTTCATGATTGTCCCAAGGAAAAAGACACGTACGATTAGCCTCGTTGCAGAAATATGAGACGTTAAGCCCAAATATCTATCTTTCTTGGAAGTGTGTTTCTCAAACACAACACAAAACTTAAATCGATTAGGCCTACAAAAAAAATTATAATTCGAAGTAAGTAACATTGAATTCTGTAGTGAACGATATAATTTTGATTTCTTCGCGACTGTTTTGCAGCAACAGTGATCAAGTTGAAGCGTTAGACAGAACGTGGGCACAAGGTTGTACAAGACACAATATTAAGCGGTTCCCATTTGAAGGTGAACGCTAAGCAGCAATTACCTTAAGACGATGGATCTGAGATCGTTCTACCGTTGTAGAGGAGGTATTGGAGGGCTCGTAGTCTGTGTGACAGCCACGCTCGCTGGGTAGTAGGGGTGGGGGTGGGGGCTCGTTAGTATTCAGAGCCGGGCGTCCTTCCGGATGGTGCGAAAATACTGGGAGACTTTTCGACAGGAGCCAACTTACATGGCCCGTTGTAAATGTGAGCTGCTTCTTCTTTCCAATATGATGCTGCTTTGTGGCTCTACTATTGCAATCATGCTACTCAAGGCATGCGGATGAAGGGGTAGAGGCAATTATAAAATAATAATATGCTTTATGTGGGATTCGAACCCGTAACAATGAACACAATGTTGCTGAAAATGAGGCATGTTGAAACTGTCATGACAACGAGCCACAAAACATAGAAGCTAATGACTTTCCTCATTGAATATCAGGTCGTGTAGGGAACATATGTGTATTTATCGTGTGCGATAATACTTATCGACATGTTAAAACGTGTTTTCAACAGTTACTAAAGGCGATGCGGCAATATTTTTAAACCGCGCTTCGCATATAATACCATTAGCTCTCGGACGATAGAGCATAACATTTTAATTCGTGGGATCAAACATAATTACAACTGTGTATTTGATTCGATTTCGTTCGATGGCATCACAAACTGTCAATACGTACAATTAAATTACATTTTGTTAATCTGTTTTATAATACTTGCGCTAATCGCTTTTGCGTTTGCTCGCTGGGCCTCAATAATAGTATGGAGATACGAGGCTACACGAGGCAAACACGACGAGAGGCGAAGATAGCCGATGAGGTACGAAATGACACGAGGTTTCACGACGAACACGCTACAATACATTCACGGTGACGCGATGCTTGACGAGGCGACGCGAGATTACACGACGAGAAACGACGCGAGTAGCAACAAGTACAGATTGATCACCTCTGTATCATTCTTCAGCAACAAGAGTCTCGTTATCACACCTTAGTTCCTCGGGTTGCAGTGTCACGTGACTGCAATCACTCTTACAGGCGCGGACAAGCTTCGGACGTACAGTCGTGGGCATAAACTAAACACTAGAGACGTACAGTTCTGCGATACTCTAGATGCATCCATGCAGAGTTGAAACTGGAAACACTGTACATTATTGAAAACATTCAATCATTGATTAATTGAACATAAGGAAAGTAGCAGTAGCCGCACCATTCGCTCTTCGACATAAAACCATGGACTTATAATAGTAACTTCGTTACTAGACCTAAATCAGCTAACAAATCAATGTACCAATTAAATAGCCACGGAAGAAGGCGGTGGGCAGCCATTTTAGACCTTGAGTTTAGGATTTTGACATTGTTCACATTGTTGTTGTGACTGTTGATGTGTAATTGCTTAGCGATAGGGGCTAAAATGTCCGAGATTATCAAAAACCGGAAATGAGAATCGCAGACGCGTATTCCAACCATGTTGCACATCTAGATAGTTGTAAGTCTATGATAAAACCAAGGTTATAGCGGGCGTGGGGGTACAGCGCTTCATGCTGAGCGGCGGATCGTGTGTAGCAGCCGTTGTCTCCCACCCCCCGTGGCTAGTTAGATACCCCGTTGAAAACACGTCCCTTGAAAGCTGTTGCTGTCGAGTTCGACGGGACTTTGACGCGGCGACAGCGTAAATATGCGTACCGAGTGGTGTCGTCAAACAAATCCTGTGCACGGGTCGAGGGTTCGAGCCCACTCGCAGCTTCCGATGCAGCTCTTGCTCAACGATCATGCGTCATGTCGGCATCGAGATCGCAAGCGCAGTCGGGGAATTGTGAAACAGATGTCACTGGGTTTTAAGGCTCTGTACACGAGTAGATTTTAATGTCGCAATTGGAAAATGTTTATATTTCTACGATTACGATGCTTGGAACGTTCAATATTACATATTAGGTTGATTATGTAAGTGTCCCAGTTGCAGTAGCATTCATTGTTTCACATCACATTATTTACATCAGCTGTGTAAACATATTTAACTATGTGTTTGTCATTGAAAACGTGGTGAGGAATAATATTGATGAATAATGTGTTATCATGTTTTGCTTATAAAGCTGGAGCCCCAGTCCGTGATAGTTTTCGGAATCCAATTCCCCGTCCGTACGTTGACGTGAATACATTTGACAACTATGAAGAAAGTTTGCTTCATTGCAGTAACTCAACATATTTGTTAAACTTTTTAAATTTTCACTGTGATAGAAAGGCAAAAAAAAAACACACCCATCTTCTCAAAGTTTGAATGTAAACAAATATAAAGTCACATCAAAAAGGTTTTACTTTAGCCTTCGTTGCAATTTCGATACTCGTTGCCAAGTTTTCAATATAACTTTTCGGGATAACCATCGAGAATGCTTAAGGAAATTCGGTTTGCATTATGATGTGATGTTATTGAGCTCCAAGTTATTAAACTCTGCTGTAGTAGATTCAACACAGACAATCTCTTGGAGGCTTTACTCGTCACTTTTTATCAAAGTTCTGTTCCATCAACGTTTTGGTAAACTGTTGCAAAAAGTGTTCGTATTTATAAGCAAAGTTTACCGATATTAAAACCTAGAACAATATTTCCATGCTAACTATGGTTATCGATATTGTTTGATAGCAAACTACTTTGACGTCTCGCCTTCTTTTCTATTTATATTAGACTACGGCCACGAAAGCCTACAGCAAGTTTTATCTTATAATTGTTCGTTACACATTCATTCATATGTAATAAATAAAACAACAAGTAATAAAGTTGATTCAAGTGCAAAACATTTGTACTGTATAATTGGTTTATTTCAGTGTTTTGCACATTTCTCGCGTGTTAAACTCTAGGCTAACCGATAATTGCCACAGCACTCGGCTTAGCAAGTGTATTGATGAAGTGCTGAGTGGCTTCGTTGCAACGTGTGTTAATTGCCACAACTACAAGTTAGCTAATTAGTTGACAGGTCAGCGCGTAGTAGAACGCGCACTTCTCTATACCTCTCGTTGGTTCATTCAACTGCGCGTGCGCCATTTTGTTTATGTACCCACGTCCATCCGTTATGTTCGAAACGTTCACTTTCAAAATGAAAACACCGAAACAATTGCGTTTTGGGGCCATTGTAAATAAAGTTATACGAGTAAACCAAGCGAGTTACAATAGTAGCCGTGAGGTTCAATGCAATAAAATAGAAACGCGATGTAAGAAGAACAAAAAAAAAGAAAATATATCAAATGGAATTGGAAATGAAAATGAAAACATAGAGGAAAAACTGATAGAAAAACGTTTTGTTAAAGTTTTCTATTTTTTATTCTTAGAAACATAGAAAATGGATTGTTTTGTTTATATCAACGGGATGTGGACGTGTATTTAGGGGGGGGGGGAGGGAGTAAGGGGAGGGGGTGCAATTTATCTTTCTATATATTCAAATAACTGGATGTTACTGTACACCACATCCATGTTTATACACTAGACGATAATGTTTTTATACAATTTTAGTGTTTTTAATCACAAGTGAGAGGTAAAGAAAAGACATATTACTATACACAGAAATAGAAAAAAAGAAAGAGATAAATAGAAATAAAATAAAGTGTTAGAATAAACTACATAACGTACGAGAGACCTCAGTTCCACTTATGAGGGCAATATTCGCTGCCACCTGTCTTTCAACACTCCCAGGCCATTACGATAGCTCGCTCACAATCGATAAGTCGATAACACTTACAAAGAAATCAAATAAAACCTTCTATCTTTTATTTGCTCTTGGCAAACTAACATCGTTAATGTCTGCATTACCTTAAGTTGCCTTAAGCCGTCCCCCAGAGGGAACTTCCTTGCAGAGGTTGATACCAATTCTCTGCTGATGACGCCCTTAACGTGTTGGCTGTTTTGAGATTCAAACTGGCCGCACAACACTTGTTGAATTACTTCATTCAAGGGTATTTGAAGAGATTTTCATCTTGATTATCTTGAGCTGATTTCATCTCATTTATAAAAGATTTGGAGTGTCTTTAAACTTAGGCCAACAATGTGTTTTAGTAACTATCTCAAGATGGCTATGTCACATTAGAAAGGTGGAAAGAAAGAAAGAAAGGAAGGGAAAGTAGAAAGGTACAGCACTTAGTGGTTTCATAAACTTAAGCCATACAAGAGACAAAGTATTGTAGCAGCAACAATATAATATACAGTTTCCATTTTATCCCAATGCTTTCGAACACAATCCCGGTTATCAGTTCAAAATATTCCCATCCAGTCCTCCCTTAAATGTGGAATTATGATGTTTTCTTCAACTATTGGAGCTCCCTGAGGGAGCAGCTTATCAATATTTCATACTTCCCGCTGTCTTTCTTCGCAAGATGTTTGTTTTCGACTCTCTCACTTTACGAGTCTCTTGTGAGCTCATCGTCCGCGTTGCAAAGAGATGAGTACGCTTACTTTCTTCTTGCTAACAACTTTGCAGCCCGAGCCAGAACTTAATTCCGTTTCCCCCCTTGTTAGAGAAAGTTATGCCTACAGTTCAGTTACGTTTTTTAGAACTGTTATTTAGTTGCACAGTTTAACTAAACACAATTAAATTTTAGGCTACTGTTACGTCAATTCCATGTTTCGAAATTACTTGTTCATTAATTAACGGGGGCGTAGAAAATGAACTCAGTTGAAATTAAGTCACTTTACTTCTGTTATTTGTATTTAATGAAATTGTAGTAATAATTTAATAAGAAGCGTCTAACATTATCTCTGCCAAGCTTGCAACTTAAAACAATACATTTTAATATGTAGTCTTACTCGTAATTTTACGTTTACAAAATTATGAACCCGTAAATTAGGCTACATTCTTGTACTTGTTTGCGTTTCTAACGTGTATGAAGTAGGCTTGGCGTGAAAACATATTAACTTTAACGTTCTGCGTATACACTTCCTTGTTTAACTTCCGTGTAAGCTGATTATGTAATTAAGTAAATGTGCCAAAAGTTAAACGTTTTAATAGAGTTGAAACAAAGAGAAATTCGGGAATATTACTTACAAAACTTACCCTGAACAAATATTGCTATTAATAACTTTTAAGAAGTACGTCGTTGTCACAATTGTTATCGTACCATGTTAATGTCAAGAATAATTACATCTTGCTGAGATTCTGTCCACTCTTACTGACTAACAATTACTTTACTGCCTACTTTGGTACATATGTAATAGACATGGCAAATAGGACTAACGTAATATATGGGTTTCGTTGAAGTAGCGTGCATAAAGGAACGGTAGATCAAGATCTGCGGTCGGAGTGAGGCTAGTTTCCTTGGGGTTATATTTCCTTTAGAATAAATAAGACAAATGCACCGAGATGAGGCACCGGGAGATCCTGTCAGGCTTGCCGCGCGGTTGTGTCAGCACCACCAACGCTACTGAACCACGTCCGATACCCACAGCGTCACTCAACCGATACAACTGATTGATTTCAAGTATCGTCGACACGTGATTTGTGACGAACCCGTCATTATTACGAGGGGGGCATCACCCCCCATATCTGAGGGTGCGGTCGACCTTTCCCTGTCAGATGATCGATAACTGTTGCCAGGTTGCCGCCTCCCCTCTCTTCCTCCTCCTGGTGGGGGGGGGGGGGGGGGGGGCGTCTGCGGCGTCCTCTCACGAGATAGAAGTGAAGTTGAACTCGTGTTGAAAGTGCGAGAATTACAGCTGACAGTGACGTCATAATGAGGAGAGTCATGGAGTGCCTGACTTGTGAAACGTAATTACGAGTTTAGATGTCAAAATATATAGAAAGTCACTCTTCATTTCTCATCCCCTAGTTGTCAATCTGAAGATTTCAATTTTCAACAAGGAATATTCGCTTAACTTTTATACTTGGCTACACTCAAGTTAAACATTTATGTGATAACTATATTTTTAAGAATGGTAACTGGTACTGTTGTAAGAACCACCCTTCAGATATAAAGTAGATAAAGCTAATACTGATACTATGGTTAATATTGATGACTAATTGTTACTGATTAACCTTGCAGATTTTATATGTGTCTGAAAGTACATGTACTATAAATTGTTTTGTATCTCATACAATTGGAATTTCAATATTATGTTTATTTCAAAAATAATAATTAAAATAACTTACTCCCAGACTGAATATGCATACCCTGTCAAATAATGAAAATGTCCATCCATAACCCACGCAGACCCGTATTTATTCACTCCAATATTAAGTGTATAGCTTGGCCATATCTTTACAACTATCGCCAGCTGCTGCGCGTGAAACTGAGTCTATACATGGGCGACCTGTTGAGTTGTTGGATGATAGAGTCTCGTAAGATGGGATCAGGCAATAGGGGTTCACAGAACTAGTCCACTAGGCAGTTACCGTTGTGTATGACAGTGTAAGCCGACGAGGATAAGATACATACATTGTCATACAAATACCACACAATCACTTGTTGAATTTCAATAGTTCTTGCTTTTGACGTAACAATTTATCTGGTCTTAGGTAGTTTCTTAGAGTCATTGGCATTGAAATGAAAAAAATGTTAAACAATTTGTTTCTCTTCTTAGCATTTAATACATTCGGTAGTCTTAACTCTTGTTACGTTTTAGTACGGTTATTGAATTTATTTGGCTAGATGGTTTTCCCATTGCCATGTTGTATAACACAACTTCGTATAAGGTTTCCATGCTTAAACACTTGTTTTACTGTATGTTGCCTAAGATTTTCAGGGTTACCATTTAAGCTCATGTAGGCTATTTATGAGATTTTTATCATGAAATAAAAAACATCCAATTTCAGGTCCATGAACTTGTATCTCTTCCTCTCGCAGTAACTCTATAAGTTTGTATGGAACTAGCGTGCAACAATCCGATTTAGTATGTCCAAACTCTAGAATCAATACATCTTTATTTCCGAAGCTATTTACATTTTAAGTGTCCGACACAAACAGCCCTTAAACCGTGAGAACTTGAGGGATTTTGTGAGAATCTTTTAAACGACGTTCATTATGATAATGTTGTAATGATATGGTGATAGATATTATAAATATCTACAGATGATTGAATATTTTCAGGGTTTGGACAAGGCAATTTGAGAGGTGTTTAAAAGTGTTAAATTTGTCAAAACACTAAATTGCACATACTTCTTTAAGAATAGCTGTAGACAACGATAAAATCTAGCTTAGTCTTGCATATGTCATGTCCGTAGATTGTAATAATCTAATTTAAAAGTAATAGGACCTACAAACAAAAACCCTTACACTCTCACATCTTTCAAGGTATTTGTGTCGGACCCTTTGAGGCCAGGGGGGCAGGTTCGCGCTGCCCCTTCTTCTCTCTCTTCCGCTCTTCCTCGAGAGCTCCTGTATTGTTTGTGTATTTGTTTCTTCGGAAATCATCGTGT
This sequence comes from Isoperla grammatica, assembly GCA_945910005.1. Taxonomy (NCBI): domain Eukaryota; kingdom Metazoa; phylum Arthropoda; class Insecta; order Plecoptera; family Perlodidae; genus Isoperla; species Isoperla grammatica. Next base: position 46,218,969 of record OX246743.1, on the reverse strand, counting down.
TTTCGTATCGTCCCGAACTGTCCTCGGGGCTAAACGAAGCAGGATGGCGATTCGTTGCCGATCGTCCAACAAAGCTAATTGCTTTTCTCTGCGCGATGAGAACCTTTGAACGACAGGACTGAAAGTTTGTTGGAGTAGAAACCTACGTCGCCCCCGGCTATTATGACTTAAGCAAGCAACGAGCACCCCCCTCTCCCCCGTCCCCTCGTCCGTCCTCTTCTGAGCGATTTGCATAATTACGTTCCGTAATGTGTTGCAGTTGCTCAAAGATGTTGGGGGTTTAAGAGGCAATTGGGTCACGGGGGAGAAGAAGAACGGTTTTATTCATCTTATTTCTTATTTTCACTACAATCTTTACCGACCCTTTGGGGTTATGACCTGACCTTTACCAGTTTACCTCATCTGTCAACCAACCATTCCTTGTCTTTACTAGCACAATTTCATTTAGAGACTACTTCAAAATAGTGAATTTAAAGTACTTTGTTTTGTTCTATTATTTTATTCTTATTAATTTCATTTAAACTCTTTGGCTTAGTGTCTCTATGCTTGCTCCAGTGACACCTTTCCTTGGCCACGTGGTTGTTTGCTTGTCCGTAACTCGTTGTGCACATCTATGTCACAATGTCCACTGCTAAGCAGTAGAACCATCAGGGTGGTGGTGGTGGCGGGGGGGGGGGGGGGGAGGCAATACTACATTCCTACTGAACGAGTGAAAAACTGAAAAAGTAAACTAGTTTTTTTTTCAATTGTTTTTGTTCAGCGCCGTGTTTTTTGTAATTACGGCAACATTGACGCGTTGGGTTCATGAGAACTAATCTACTCCCCCCAATTTATTCATACACGACACAAAGTTGCCCCTTGTGCCGTCTGTATGATTACATGATTGTTTGTCCTCTACTTCTGCGTCGTAAAGTAAAAGCCACGTTTTGTTGTATGTGAAGTCGCTACTGCTGATCGAATTGGAACCTTTTTCCGTTAAAAGCTCTTTGTTCAAAGTTGGAAGCTCGATTCCAGGTCAAATTTCTGTGAGGATTCTATTAGTAGACCTGCTGTTGTTTTAAAGTGTAAAATAAATTAATAAATGGATAAGAATAAGAAATAAATCAGGTACAGTACGTATAAATTGTATACAAATTGCCTCATTACCCACAAACCTGCAGTAACGTATCAGCTTCATCTTCTTTAAACGAACCACATGCTTAAATTACTTTATTCAAAAACTTGATTCAAACTTTGGAAAGTAGGAATTGTTTTTTATTAATTAAAGCAGCATTGTGCTTAATGCAAAACGATGTGAGACAAAGTTACATTAACTGAACCAAGTAGTTCATGCTTTATATACAAATCTAATCACGATTCTTATGTAACATTTGTTACTTGATGTATCAAATACATTACTGGTGTGTTTTAGCTTTTGATCTCAACTGTCTTTAAAACAAATATGGAAGAAATCCGGAAATGATCAAGACTGACAAGCCTATACTGTACACAGAAGCAGCAGAACATTTTTTCTTTAAGGCTGCTTTGTTTTCCAACGACCTGTGGCGTCACTGTTAAATAGACCTATCATCGAAACATCTTTCATTCTTATGACGTCATGTCCTGTTTTCCCGCCGTATTGGAATGCAAATTTTTGACTTGGATTTTATAAATGAAAATATGATCTTGGACGTAAGGTAAACAAATCTTTAAACTCAGAGAGAGGTCCCAATGCTGCTAAAATTGCAATCAAAATTCATGAGACTTGCCTATTATCAAACCCATGTTTCTACACTTCATAGCAATACGAATCACCGCATTACTTTCCCCCAAAGTATCCAGCGTCCAGGGCATCCCTCATGCACGCGCGCCCCTAACGGTCAAAGCCTCAACTAACAGACAGCCACGCAACAAGAGCGAAGTATCCAGCATCCAGGGCATCCCTCATGCACGCGCGCCCCTAACGGTCAAAGCCTCAACTAACAGACAGCCACGCAACAAGAGCGAAGTATCCAGCATCCAGGAAATCCCTCATCCACACGCGCCCCTAACGGTCAAAGCCTCAACTAACAGACAGCCACGCAACACGGTGAGAGTTCCAATTGACGTGATTGGGTCGAGTGGAATCAAATTATTGGAGATGTCAAACTGTAACGAACGTGAGTTTTATCGAAAGGTTCCTCTAAACGAGCGAAGCGAGTCAATAATTCATTCAACTCGACTGAGATTCTGTTTCAGGTGTTACTTTATTTACAAATATGTAATGTGAGTTTAGATAGATAGCTAGATGAGGTTTGACCTATAGGAAACAACCCCTCCCGCCCACAACTCTAGTACTGTAGCCTGCAGGGTCGCATTGGACAACACAAACACCTGCCAATAAACAACAAGTAAACACCGTGTTTCCCCCCAACCCCTCGGCGATAACATCCCCTATGCTTGTGTACAGTTCCCTCCCCCGCTTCAATCAACAACACAACTCTTTCAATCACCTGAATGAACCGTCGTCCATTCATCAGCGCAGAGGGAACATTTATCAAAAAGTGAAATCACCAAAGTACGACGTCCGCGCGTAGTGATGAACTATTAACTCCGCCGCAATCAATCAGTGATACCACCGCGCGGTGGGATGTATCGCAACGCGCGGCCGGACAAGATGGAATACATTTCGCGATTTGTTCGTTCTGCTATCACGATGAAGGGCGATCCCCCCCCCCCCCCCTTCCCCGCGCAGTCGAGATTGCGTCTCGTTCATTTGCCGGGCCGGAGATGAATTAGAGACCCGGCGAAATGTGCGGGTGGGAGGGGGTGGAGGTGGAGGGGAGGGGAGAGAGAGTTTATGCGCCCGACTCTCCGTCCGTTCTACTTGTTGATTGTACTGTCGAGATACTTTCTGTGGGAGAGTAACGCACTTTGTTTCTTCTTGTTGATTGAAGATACATTCTGAAAAGATTTTCCAGAAGAACTTTGCGTCTTTTTTTATGAAGCCCCAAATTCATCTAAAACATTGATATTTAATGTATAGTGTTAAATGTACGAACAAAACACCTTAAAACTTTCGCTTTTCAAGCTGATTGCGTTGAACCTTAAAAACATGTTTAATGGTTGGTTGGCATGGTTCAAACAGTGATTAGTTCTTAAGAAACTATATCATGTTAATTAATCAGTTTGTCAATATTGTGAAGAATTCTCAGTCAAGATATTTATAAATAACTTGAACTCCTCCGTGTGTTCATACTAGTCGAGTGGCAAATCGAGTGGTTTATTCACAAGTCGCTTAAACAGCATTACTTTAATACCCCCGCTCGATATAAAGTGTTGTTGTTTTATCTCCAACGAGCTGTGTCTCACGACTGTAATGTCGGTATAATAGCTTCAGGGTTTTATTGAAATGCGCTCTTATCAACATTGCACTGTGGTGATAAACGCTGGGATCGATATTGTTTTACAGATGTACATGTGTGCGTTATGCGTAACAACATAGTTTATGGCCGTAACGTTTATGTGCGCTCATAAACAGAACTGGTCACGAATGCAATTTAGAAGGTTTACAAGGTAACTATTATACACAAACAGATACTACACTATTATGGCGGTTATTTAAATTAGGCTTCATTAAAGAAATATGTTAAATGTCTCGATAAAAATACGACATGTAGATCTTTATACATATATTTAAGTAAAATACATTTTGTAATCATATTATTTGATAAATGTATAATATGATTAATTAAGTTAGTTTAGTTAGTTATAACAAACATAGAAGCGATTTGTATAAGATAACCTCAGTATATTCATTTCATTTGATTTCTTCCAATTAATCTGAATTACATCTGTTTTAAGTATATATAAACACTCCTGCGTGACATACGACAGATTTTGAGACAATTACGGAAGTTTGACGGACTGTCATTCGAAAATTACGTTATGTCACACGTAATTTTCAGGGGCTGTCATTCGGATATTACGTAATTTCAAACAAAGTATCGATTTGTAAGAGAAAGTTTGTATATTCATTTCATTTGATTCCTTCCAATTAATCTCAATTGCATCTGTTTTAAGTACATATGAACGCACCTGCTTGACATACCACAGTTTTTGAGATAATTACGGAAGTTTGTCGGGCTAATAATAAAAGTATGTCATTGTACCTTTCTATACAATGAAACGTTATATTTGAAACAAGTAGTCTACTCTTAAAAAAATGCTTCGTATTATGACTTTAGCAGCTCACCGATATAGGAAATACAGACACGTTGTAAGTAACGATGGCCACTACGTATCTCGAGGCTAGATTCACTTCAGTCTCGGATTTATTAAGGTTTAAGGGGACCAAACTCGTCGTGTTTTAAATTATCATTGAATTAATTAATAACATATTTAGATACATTGTTTAGCGGATACAAAACATAATTTCTGGGGGCGAAATCACTTTTTCAATAACTCGAAGCGTTCCCAAGATATCGTTAATTTGACGTTGGTTAATGTTGCAAACTACCCATTGCCGTGAATATAGGGATGAATTTACCCTACGGCAGAATATACCCCTTTGTAGAGATTACTGATATTCATTTGTATTCGTACTTCGCGAACCAATTTAGCCAATAAATTAAATCGAATGATCGGAAATACGCTTTTGTACAGATTGTTTTACATTTTATCGAGTTTCATTGAACGCTGTAGAAATGTGTTCAAACACGAATCACAGGATTTCGTTTGACTCAAAGTCCGTAGTCTACTAAAACATGAGATATACTCCATGGTTGGGGCCCTTAAGCTGATTGAGTTAAGTGAAGTATTACCCTGGTACCGTATACATACGGTCGCTTTGTAGCCGCCTTCAAAGAGAATACCAAACCTAGGCTTATCGTGGTCAATTATTGGCTTCGTCTCATGACGTCAGAACTCGTTTTGTCGCCAATAAAAACCAGGGAGTTATCCGACTTATCCATAGGTAACTATTATTAGGGTCTTTGACTGAGCAAATGCCAACCATTGCCTTATGTTTGGGTCATTACGTTTGCCCAGCGATGAAAACGGTTGTTGTGTTAGCATATGAAGTAGTTGATAAACTACTTGACTGGACATTAATTGAGACGGCTTCGGTCACTTGTTCGGAGAAACAAACTATCCCCCCTCCCTCCTTCCCCCCCCCCCTTCATCCGTCTAGCCGTATTGATGCTAAACCCATTCAACCGGAGACAAGTTGAACTCGGGTTTATAATTTGGCAGTGCGCCTCAACAACTAGGGGGTGTTTAAGGCAAGAAGTGGCGCGGAGACTTTCTAACTGGCAATCAGAAATACTTCCAGCATAGGGTGTGTTCTCTTATTTTACCGGTTGCGACCACCAAAGCATTCCGTTATTGAGTCTGGGTTAAGTGTAAGAGATGCCTAGGTAGGTTTAAATTGGCTGACGAACGACCAACTCGGACCGGTTGAATATGGGAACGTACCTTAGGATCGAACATAAAGCACTAGAAGGTCATAAACTAGTCTACAATCTGTCTCTTCCTGATGTACATATCTTCTGGTGTGTTGAGTACCGCCCGTACGTCACTGATCCTCGGCTACTGTGCATTTATCATCCCCCATGTGACCCCCAATGTGACCCGGAGGTAACTATAACGTCACAGTATAGGATGTCCGCGGCCGGGGATGAATAATCGCCATGCTTGGATAAATAGCCCCCCCGATGTCCCGGGGCTGAGAGGGCAACGCAATGAATAGCAATTGTTCAATATCGGATACGATATGCCCGTCAGGGTGGAAGCATACACGGTTAGCCCTCATTCAAAACAAACTTTTATCTACTTGTTTTTAAAAAACTGTGAGGATACTGTTGTAGAGTTTTCATTGCTTGCAATGGCTTACAATCTATGGTCATAATAATAACGTCGTGTTTTAACAAAGTGTATTCTCTACTCGCGATAGAAGAGTTTGGTAAACCATAAAAGCAACTCAGGTACAACATGAAAACATAGCAGTAAAGTACCGTAGCATATTATTCATACTTCTTTCCACCTCAACAACCCCAAACATATTTATTTATACCACTTTTATTAACTAATCACACACAACGTTGATTCCTACTTCTGTTACCAGGAAGTAGATTGTTTTCTTTCATCCTCGACAACTAAGCACAATCAAAACAAAATAATCTCCATCAAAGTTTAAACAATCACAAATTGAAATGGATAAAACTGGGTTTATGTGAACATTATTGTTTCTGTCCAGTTTTTATTTGTGAGTTCAGATTGAATTTGATTATATGGAGGTATTTTACTGATACAATTTCAAATCCGTCTCATAAACAAAAAAAGCTACACGTAAAAGAGCAACACACATTTAGATATTATTCCATAAAAGTCACTAAAATGACCGATTCTTTTCCCATATCATTCATAATTGAGGTGTTATATCTGGCCTAATCCCCAGTGTGGATGCTAATGTTAGCCTCGTTACGTAGGTTTAATGGCGTAACGGATTACGCAGTAATGTCCCCACTCAACACATTCAAATCAGGAACCACAATCCCGGCTTACACACAGAGCGAGAAACCAGAAAAATAGCATTGACATTTGGAGGTTGCGGTATGGTGGCTGATGTATTGCCCGCATTACATATTCACACGGGGTCGTTGGAAATGCATTACGACCCCCAGGCCTGTATTATACATACATGCGAGATCGTGCTAATGGACGACTAACACAGAAAAACTCTAAGGACAGACGTTTTGAAAGGGATTTGTAGCAATGTTCTTGAATGTGTACGTGACAAATCTATTTTTTACTCTTGGGCTGAACACATTCATTAATACGGTGTAAACGTGCAGTGGACCCCGTTTAATACGAACTCGGTTATTGCGAATTGTGTATAATTCTAGCTAGTGAGAATACTCCGAAGAAGATTCAGCCACCTAGCATTGTGTTAATTTTCTTTTAATTAATCATTTTATAGAATAGGAAGGCGAATGCTTAAACAATCCATTCTACTAAGAATGAGGGTTGACATTAGCAATGAAAGGAGAAAATCTGGTTTGGAGTCCCAGTGCGGATGGATTTTTTTTTAGCTGTTGCGTTCTTAGTCTACGTTATTTCCTGATATGTTTAGTGAGTTACTTGAAAACCAACAACTCTCAACAATTTTAACCTTATCTATAAAAATTGGCTTTAAATACAATTTTTTTAAATTCTTATTACTAGGTATCTTCTTTGTATTATTTTATATTTAATTCTGTGTAAAAGATTATTAAAGTGAAGCTCAGGAAACTGGCCACTGCGATTATTTTATACCTGCCGTGAGTTCGAGTCTTTTAAAGTTAAGTTTTAAGTAACTTACGGAACATTTAATCGGATCGTAGGATGTAGAAATTAAATTTGGGGATATTTAGTTTTAGACAGGCTCCAAACAGCCGCTAGTGAATCCAGTGTATGAATAATTTCTTTTAATGAGACCCAAACGATGGTAAAGAATGAAAATCTCAACTTTTCATTTAAGCCGCATCCCGGCGCCTTTCTGCATTCAAATCTAATTTAGTTCCTCTTTTGAAAATGAAAAATTGGATTTTTTGTTTCATCTTCTAGGTTTGCGTAATCCTCTTGAGAAATGAATTTTTCATTTCAATAGTCCGCCGCTAATTGTATATTCGCCGACTCCAGCTAACTCTGGCAACACTGCTGCGGGCCCAACGGGTAAACATTACAGGTTCCCAATTAGGTGGATTTATACTTTCCTTACATTATAGAAGGCCAATATTATTATGAATTACTCAAATAACATCTTACAACAAATTGCCTTGAGGTGTTTCTTGTCTTAAATAAATACAGACGTAACAAATGGAATTATCAATTCGCAACCACTTTCGGGTTATATCGTGGGTCTCTGGTTGAGTGAGTATAGCAACTACAGTACAACATTTTGTTTTTATCGAATTTATTGCCTATTGAAACTTTGAATAAATAGTCTTAGGTAGGGAGGGGAGGTGGCGATTACAATATTTAAAACTTTAAAAAGTATTGTTTAGCTGATACAAAACCAAGTTCCGTGTAGGAATCACAATTTCAATATTATCTTGATGCGATCTCAAGCTATCACCGTCAATGTTGCGTGGTCTATAGCGGGCTACCCGTTGCCGCTAATTGGCGACCAATCACCGAGCCTGTCTGCAATGACGTCACTGCATTAAGGGCCCTCGTGCCACTGCAATGCACTGATTGTCATCGACGAGCTGCCTAGCTCTAATTGTAATTAATTGCAAATGTTACGAGAGTTCGTTATAATCAACAAGTTGTCGAGCAGTTTATTGGCTGTTCGTTTCGCGTACTCAACTCTACAGAGAGAGATGTGATTTACGAGCTCTCACACAATTCGCTGTGTTCAATTCAGGTCAATTGCTGTTGTTAAATGAGATGTGCATGTTTCGTAGTGAGCATAAACTATAAACTATAAACTATGTACAAACAAACAAACAAATGTGCTAACACATAAGTATACAATATTATGTCTAGGTACCTGGGGTTTGGTCATACATTAAAATAATTTCTCTTGAACAATACGTGTGTAAAACTATTGTTTGTGTTCGTTTGTGTTTAGTGAACTATTTCCCCCACTTTACTCTCTAGTTTGCGGGTTCCCAGCCCAGACATGCCTAGTCCAGGAGACTTAATCCATCTGGTTTACGGGCTGAATGGTTCGCGGTAATCGTACGTGGGAGGGGGGGGGGGGGGGGGGGGGCTGAACAAGAAGATAAAACCCTTTGAAATATTGTCCGTCGACAAAAAACCTTTGTCGGGGATAAAATACCGTTTTTACACCACTAAGCCTTTCTATCTTTTGTTCTTTCATTACTTTGAAAGTGGAAATATACCAGGAGATAATTAAAAACATATATATATGCGCTATTTTGATAGTAATGTCTGTTGATTATACTTTATACGTCCATTGCTAATGTTTGAGAGTGCAATACACTGTAAACTCAATTAACTTACCAGTGGGTCCCTGAAAGAAGGATCTAAAAACAAATAGAACTAGAAATAAATACTTTAAATAGCTCCGCTATTAATACAGTTGTTTTAAAGTCACACTCGCTGTGTTAGGAATTTCCGTGTATCTAATCCAAGACCATTAATTGTCTCTAATAGACCCGTTGCAAATAGATATGAACTATAGAAGTATGGACAGGTTGGAACTATCGGACCCTACTGTTTCGTAAGCTTGAGACTAAGTTGGGTTAACTATAGTGAGTTATGGTTATAGACCAGCTACCCCACAGGGGTCAAATATAATTATCGCTCTCTGCAGGTAGAAGCAAGGAATTTGATGAATGTCTCATATTTTTAATCAGAGTAATGAAGAAAACATATCGCGTTAATATTTAAAAACAACTTTCTTAAGAATTTCTTGATGGAGATTGCAAACTTCTAATCGTCTGTCTCTAAGAATTCAAGTTTGAAATTAATCAATGTGCGCTGATAAAGTTTCCTTTAACTAATATATTTTCACTCATTACTGTTTAGATTTTCACAATTCATTAGTGTTTTTGATTTAACGTGTTCTATTGCAAAAGAACATTATTTCTGCAATTAATTTGCAGCGTTACTTGTTCCTAGAAATATCTTCTAATAAAACCCAACCCCAGCAATAGAGCTTTAACGTATTGAGATCGTCAGAACAATAAGCAAGTTGAGTAATGAACCTAATGAGCTACGAACAATATCATCTATCATGACGATGAAACGTGCTAATTTCAGTAGAAGTCGCGGTAAAAATAATTGCTTGAAGTTGAAGCATCCAGCAGTCAGGGAATGGCCACATAAAGAGTAATACAGAAATTCATTTTAATTACACTGCGTCTTGGTTCGTTGTTGCACGTACGAGCTAAACACAATGATATGTTGCTCTAGCTAGACTCTAGAGTGTAAAGTGTAGCACGTTGCCATGTTTGCCGAGTGCAATAAGCAACCTTATACGAGTACCTCGTTATATTTTTAATTGCACTTGAATTCCTTCTGGACGTTTGCTAATTCTAATTGCTTCATGTAACACAACTCGAAATTACGACTTCTAAACCCGCCGAACTATTATATATATATCTATACACACGGGTTGGTGGAGTTGTGAAGCGTTCGTCTACATTTTATGTTCTGTTCAATTGTGTGAACTGTGTTTCGTTGCTACTGATAACGCGTCCAATAAAATAATGAAATACGTTTATATTTACTGTCAACCCACTCAGTTCCAAGAACTGATGCTCAATGTGGATGTTATGACATTTATTTTGTAATGCGCGGCTCCAAATTCACCGCTTTCATGTAACTATAAGCCAGTAAAGTACTGATTGATTTTGCTCAAGTCAAAAACTTAAAAAACAAGTCCACAACACAAATAAACTCATGCCAGTCAAATGAAATTTAAACGCTTTGTAATACGATGTTTTATGTTTGAATGTCCAAGCAGTCTCGACAATTACTAAAGCGGACGCAGTTCTGAGCAGTTAACATAATGGCAACATGCAAAGCTCTTAGCAGCAAACAGTTCTCTCACAACTCGTTTTGTGTATCGCATTTACCGATTATCTGACAAAACACGAAAGCTACTTGAACTTGCGCGCGCACGTAGCTATTATCGTTATCATTACGGGGTAATGTATGTAGAACAGCTCATTTATATGCCCGAATTGATTGCAAATATTCTGTCGTGTTGCACCAGGCAGGCAGGTAGTGAAACAGACTTAGCTACGCACTCCCAGCATTTCTAATTACACAGACACAGTTTTACGCGTGTGACTTATTCAACTTGCTGCACTGGATTACAATACAAACAGCTCTGCAAGAGGAGTGAAAGTAAACACACGTTTCCGTGCTTAATGACATACTTGCGTGTTTTAAATAATAGATAACAGTGTTTGCATAGACAATAACAATGAGTTTCTTCAACACTATTCAACAGTATGTAACGAGCAGTGTTGCCAACTTGAACCTAAGTCCAAAACGGTTCTCGTTGAGTCGTGAGCCGAGTAGTAACGGCCCCCCTGAAGTGACTGTGACGACCAGTGGCGGCGCGTCGGGTCGTAGTGCGTCGACAGGCGCGGTGGTGATACCGAGCAGTCCAGTGGCGCCGCATCACGGCTTCCCCAAGGTCGTGCCCGCGCCTGGGACGGTTACTCCGCCGCACAGTCGCTCTCTGTCGACGCGGCGGCGAACCCTCGAGTGCGCTGCCACCGGACTGGTGCTGCCACCTGGTAGCGGGACGCCGCGGCGAGGCTCGTTCAGGAAGAAACATCAGCAGAGTCTGCCGGCGACGTCGGGGGTGGGTCAGCCCCCCACGCCGGGGGTGGGACGTCCCCTGGCCAGACAACCCCTCAAGTTCTGTCGGCGGAGACAGTCCTGGCCGGAGATGGACCAACACACAACATCGGGGTGAGACTCTCTTCACTTATGATAACCTTCCGTGTTTGTTTGTCTTGTCACATTCTCACCCAAGGCTCCCTTTACAAGCAGTTGCATGGAATGGTATCATATTATTAAAACGTCATTGATAAACCAAAAGATAATAAAGGAATGATCACCTTTTCAATCCATCCTCAGTTCTCTTTTCTTTTGTGTGCCGAGACCGATTAAATTGAATTGTTTGCTCGAGGAAATATAGTCAGATATCCAAGATTCTCTATGGTCTCATTCAAGCTTATACTAGAACCAATGCCTTGCATGATTAAGAGCAGTTGCGACAAGACAAACTATACTATTATCATTGGTGTTGCATGTTTTCGACGTGATAATATTGTTGGAAGTGATCGAGCAATTAAGTCGAGTGTAGCTTGTAAGGGTTGGTATGAATATACTGTTAACCCTAATGTGACGACCTGAGGCAATGAGCCAACGAGAGGCTACGCGAGTCTCAAAGCCAACCAGAAGTTCAGTGTCCTCTGGAACTCCGCAAGGTGGTGTTCTTCGACCGCAATTTTTTTCTTTCTTTATATATTTACTTTTGTTACTTTGAATGGCTTTAAGAAAGCGTGTACAATGCTAGCATAGGCATGATTGCAAGTGGTTTTAGCGGCTGATTACAGAATAGAATATCGTCATATGGCTCCGACCGATTGTGTCGGACTGAAGGGTGTTTACAGTTTAAGCTACAATCCAGCCAAGGGCTCTTCAAAATATGTGATCCCGTGATGATAATTAAACTAGTATTGGATCGTGGGTTGTGAATCTTGCGTTAGTTCTTTGAAAAACGTTTGAAATTCAATCAGTCGTTAACTTGAAATGAATTTGGTGGAGGTGCCGGGTATTTAAGTTCACAGATTATTATTAACTTTAAACTGAATTTTAATGAGAATTATGTCTGGATAAACATGGCGACTAAACATGGCGACTGGTAGAAGGCACAGTGCGTTTGTTGATAGCTTGGTTACGAATCCGAAATTATTAAACTGGAGATTAATAAAGTTCGATGATTTCTGAGAGCGGTTATTTCGTGCAGGTTTGATACTGGGGGTATCTCTCCACCCTAAAAGGGGAAGTATTTCCTTTAAGCCGAGCGCCAAACAACGACGAGGGAGAATCAGACGAATGACACGACCCATTTACCGTAAAATGGTCAAAGCCGATTGCGCTGATGACGTAGATGGGAATAAAAGCAAAGAGGACGAGATTCGATCTGTTTTACGACGCGAAACTCTTCGGCCGTGACGAGAAACTCAAACAGATTTCGTTATTATTTCCAGAACAAGTCTTGTCGCGTTATCACATATCAGCTGGACACATGTTTGAATGATTCATCTCTCTCCCGTGTAGCTGTGTAGCTGTGTAGCTGTGTAGCTGTGTAGCTGTGTAGCGTAAGTCTATGAGGGGGGCCACGGCGATATGGCCTCTCTGAAGGTATTTTATTGTCACTCAATCGTTGTCGAATATATTCCGGGTGTAATTTTGTCTCTTCTCCATACAGAATAGTAGTTTTAGTATATTCATTATATTTATTATTACCATTGTGCATCTGTACCCTGGGCACCGCAGGGGTAGCAAAGCGAGGTTTGTTGGTTGAAATGTATGAGGTGCGTCAAACAATAATGAGATTTGTTGAGTGTATTTTGATAGAATCATTATTTCCACGTTGCAAGTCATCAGTCGGACAAGAGTTACAATTGGTTATTAGAATCATATGTTGTATCTCCTTTATTTTCTTAGTTCTAGTTCAGTTAAATCACATTTCCCAGACGCCTCAATCTAGGCCGCAATATTACGTCACGCGTACAAGGCAATCGGAGTTGATGGGAAAACTTGATTTAAAAGCTTGAACATAGAAATAATTTAAGTGGATTTCTATGTTGCAGTTCTTGTGCAACGGTTGCGGGAAATAACAGATAGGTAGCCACATCAATCCCAGAGCGGTATAAATGATTAGAGTAACATACTCGCTGGCTGGGACGGAATCTCTGCTCATTTTAAATAATAACGACATTTTGTGTTCCAAAATCTGTGTTCAGTCATACATTTTTAATAATTGTAATTAAAAGTAGAAAAAATGTTAAAATAATAAACATACTAAATAAGTGTTTAAAATTAGCTTCATCTATCCAATAGCAGTGACGCAATAATAAAGACGTAGATAAACGAGAACAATGTATCATTTGAAACAACTTAACTCGAATACTGAAAAGGTCTGCGTGATCTGGTAGTCTATAGTGAGAGAGGGTTGAATCAACGATGCACGGTTTAGCTGTAAAATGCAATTATAAATTGATCCCAAGGTAGCCACTAGTGTTGTATGGGAGTCTAGAGAGGGTGCCTGTGTTATGCCAGAATAAGCCCCGTTTCCCTCTACGATGCACGGTTTAGCTGTAAAATGCAATTAAAGATTGATCCCAAGGCAGCCACTAGTGTTGTATGGGAGGCTAGTGAGGGTGCCTATGTGATGCCAGATTAAGCTCCGTTCTGCCTTACGATGCACGGTTTAGCTGTAAAATGCAATTAAAAATTGATCCTAAGGCAGCTACTATTGTTGTATGGGAGTCTAGTGAGGGTGCCTGTGTGATGCCAGAATAAGCTCCGTTTCCCTCTACGATGCACCGTTTAGCTGTAAAATGCTATTAAAAATTGATCCCAAGGCAGCTACTATTGTTTATGAGAGTCTAGTAAGGGTGCCTGTGTGAAGCCAGAATAAGCCCCGTTTCCCTCTACGATGCACCGTTTTGCTGTAAAATGCAATTTAAGATTGATCCCAAGGCAGCTACAATTGTTGTATGGGAGTCTAGTAAGGGTGCCTGTGTGATGCCAGAATAAGCCCCGTTTCCCTCTACGTGAATGAGAGGCTAACAACTGTAAAGTGGGTACATATTCCTGTGGTCAGGGATTAGTTCGTTGCACTTATACTGTATGTAGGTAACATTTAATGCTCTTGCCCTCGTTATTAACATGGTTTATTTCTAGGTGAGCTTGATGCTTTTATACTTCACATTTTAAAATAAGGTTCTCAACTCTACATTTCTACTCGAGATACTTAAAGTGTGTTGCAATGCAATCCACTAAAGCTCTTCAGCTCGCTTCTATTGCAAACACTATATTTCATATTTGAACAATATTGTCGATGAGTTTTATTTTGCGGCTGTCGTATGGTTGCATCGCCATCTTGGCTTCCTTCATCTTGTAACTGTCTCCGCGCTGCAGTTTCATAAAACTTGGCGTTCACTCGTTATTTCTTAAGTACTTCCGTCTTCCTTACTTTCATCTGATAAAGTAATGTGTATGTTCTTATTTTAGGTAGGTAACGTTGTTTTCTACTCGTTCGACTACCATTGTATGGTTTATAATCCTGTGTTTTATTTCGGGTTTTGTGGCGCGTTTTGTTTTTAACAATTACAATTTTTGGAATTTTTTAAACTCTTTCTTTGCTGATACAAAACTAAATAACGTTTTCAATATCTTTAAGCGTTCTCAAAATATCATTAAAACAAGTTATAATTTGGTGACTTGGACTTTCCTTGAGTCTTAAACCGGGCTACGTTTCTTGATATGCGATCAGCTACAGCTACAGATGGTTGTGGCGCTTATTAAGCCGTCAGCACATCAGAGAATGTAGGTCAGATGTCATTAACTGTCTCTGTGGTAACTGTGTTAATGAGGCGGGAGGCGGTCGAACATATCAACCAACTCATTACAACACGGCCGCAAATATAGCGCGGAACCTGATTAGCTCCAGTTCAGATATTAAACACGATACTTACTGTGAGAGTATGAGAACCTTGTTTTAGTTTTCAAACACGCCCAAGCTGCAATGTACCCATGATATCTCCTTTCTCCTTCTTTCTCGTTCACTCCGTCTCTCGCGTTTCTGCTTTCTCACAAACCCTCTCCCAAAGTCCCCACCTGGCGTCAGTTAGACGAACTGAGTCCTCACATTTAAACAAATCCTCGAACGAAACAGAACCATGGAGGGTTGTAAAGGAAACCGGAAACTAAACCGCTGTCAGCACAAAGATACGCGCCAATGTGCGCTCAATGCTCAGTGAATGACGATGGGACCTGACAGAAATATCTGTGTTTAGAAGAGCTTTGATATTACTACGTCACAAAGATACGCGCCAATGAGACTCAATGCGGAGTGAATGACGATGGGATCTGACAGAAATATCTGTGTTTAGAAGAGCTTTGATATTACTACGTCACATACGCGTCAACATCCATAAGACGTCATTAAAACTGTCACAGAGAGAAACCTCTGCTAAGCTGTACTATTTAATGTAAACTTTGTCCCCCGCCGTTAAATTCTGAAGCCATTTTGGACTCAGTGAGTTCGAAGTAATGCTTGAAATGGACCGGGAGCTGATGAAATTCACGTGCCATATAAAGAGCACAACTTCAAATGCAACGAGGCTTCACTTATAAAGATACTTTATTATTATATCAATAGTAAATAGTAAATACTGCCTTGCTGCTTCGGCTTTAGTCGTAAATGCTCGGTTTAGAGTCGAGATAGCTTAGATCTAGGAGCAACTGACAATTGCCTCTTCTCAACCCGGTTCCTTCTCTTTTAATTAACTTTCTCCCGATTGTGCTCTAGTCTGAAAGGCTGGGATTCCACTGCCCTGTGTTGTTGAGGTTTCGGCAACGCCGCAATTAAAGCATTGTTGTAATCTTGGAGAGCTCTTCTCTTCGCCCTCTCGCTCGTAATACGCGCTTTATCCACTCGGGACGGCCGTGCGTCCAACTCTCTTCCCACGTTCGTCCCGAGTAGACCGATACAGTCGCCATGCCAAAATAATTTACATCGCAAGTTGTAAGTTCCCATCTTTGATCTAACACACGCATTCCAGGTAACAATCGACCCCAACCCCCACTCCTCCCCCCAAAACCCCCCCGGGATTCAAATGTCAAATGTAAAAACGACGCTCCAAACGAAAACTTTTTAATTACTTTTTGGCTCGTCAATATCATCCTACCTTCGTTTCCCATCCCTTTAAATTCCACTTTGGATGCCTAAAACATGAGACTCTAAATACCTTTTAGACGTGTTTATCCCGGGTCATATAAATGGGCGGAACATTTAATTAGTTATTTGGTAATGGATTGCCGCATGTGCAAAATTTGTTTGCGTCTAGCAACTTTGATACCTTGAATAAATAATGTTAGTTTGTAAAGTTTGTGTATCAGTCGTGGTAATATTGGCACTGCATGTGAGACCGCTGTGAAGGGCATTACGGCTTAGACTGGGGCATGTACGCATGGGCATTAGGCATTGCATTGGGGCATGTACGCATGGGCATTAGGCATTGCATTGGGGTATGTACAAAAACATCAGATTAATGTCATCTAAACCGGTTTATAGATTCCTTCAGTTGTAGATTGCATTTATGATCGTGTTTATTTACTGAACTAGTTATTTGCTGTGGGATTCCAATTGGAAATGATGCATTCAAAAACTTTGCAGCCACTTTCCGAAGATTTGTGTTCGGTACTACCTTGGATGGCCTATTTGGTCGTCACTTGAGATATCGGTAAATGGATGGGGCACGCGTTTATGGTGGATTGCGATTACGAGACAAATTGCTCACCCACTTAACTGACCTATATACCGACTTTAAAGAGCCTAGTTAATGATTTATAGCATCTTGTTAAGAAATACGCATCCAATATTTACCGAAGACCAATGAGTAGAATTTTTTTTCAGTACCTAGGCCTAGTTTAAAGTTCTAAATATCTCTAGGCATTAATTAAAGCCAATACAATAAAACAATATGTAACTACAAGCCCCATTAATCAATCAATCAAGCAGTTGCCATTGTTTATTGGTACACTTGAGAAAAATCTTTAGATGGTGATACCATACATTAATGGACTCATTCATACCTCTTCACTTTTGGTTTTACCGCTCAACATGCATAGACGTTGGATTGTTAAAGCTTCAGTATAGGAAAGTGATGGGTGTTTTGTACTTGGTCCACTCTTGTCTTCTCTTCGGTTCTAAACCACTTGCTGAATACTTCTGCCAAAGAGCTTACAACGCTTTCTCTCCTCTTTGCTCAAAGCACAATCGTCCCAACAAACTCCATCCGCTGATACTAGGCCGGAGTGATTACAGTACACTTCAAACATCCCCCCCTTCCCCCCTCCACCGCCGCAACCGAGCGCGGGGGGGAACTTCTAACAAGGTCCTTCTGGGTAGATTCAGGCCCACAAGCGAGCGCATTCAACCGGGTATCTGTGCAGCCCCGGGGGAGTTGAGGAATGGGCTGAAATCTGGGTCATGAATTGAGCCGACCTAAACTGGAATGTTTGCATAGGATTCTGGAACCCGCTGAAGTTCAAATAACTAAAATAAAAATGAACTGTTTCCTTATTTCTTATTATTTTATAATTATTATTTTGGGTAAAATATCTCACGAATTTAGCAACTAAACAGATCTCTAAACCTGGTTTAGATGCTGAATGTACAACGGTTTAACGTATACCACATTTCAAATATGTATTCTTGAACACTTCTACATATATTTTTAACCTCGATCGGTTGATTGATTGAGTTATTTGTTTGTTCTATATTCGCAACAGGATCAAGGTACCACTAGTGCAACTTTAATATATTATATATATTGACCGAGGAATGATGAAGAAGGGAGGAGAATCTGGTCCGGCACTTAGCCTACTCCTGTCAAACGTATCAAACGAACCATCGGCTTTACGTCACATCCGACAGAACTGTGTAAATTGGACCACATTTGACGAGAAGAACGAATATGTTGAAGTAGGGGAAGAGGGGGAAGGAATAGTGGATTTTGTCGATGGAAATATTTCAGACACAAAAAAGGTGATTCCTTGTGCACGTAAAAGCAATAAATATATATAAAAAACAAACCGTATTTCCGTATTTCTGTTCGCCAATATCAATCCTAGGCTGCAGCGAGTAATGTGGACCACCACTGTTCTTCAACTGTGCGTGGCACTGTGCGCACTGTGCGTGGCATGCGGACTATAACAGGAAGGTCCGCGGTCAAAGCTCCAAAGCATAAAGCACCATTAAAACTCGTATTTTCAATAGAAGCGAACGGGAAATTTTTTAAAAGGAAAAGTTTTGGTGAAGCTAGAGTCTGCGGAGGGGCTTAGTAGAACTGAGGGGGGGGGGGAGGGGGGGGGGGGGGGTAATACCCGAGCACGTTTGTATCAAGAGTTAGTTCGCCGGAGACGGGTTTTGTGGTTATTGGGAAGCCAAACATTAATTGGCCAACATGGGCTATTCTCGGGTAAACGGGGTTTGTGGGGTTTTTTTTTTTGTGTCTGTCTCGAACGATGTGTGGTGGGGAGAGAGAGAGAGAGAGAGAGAGAGAGAGTGTTCTTTATTCTGGCGAGGCAACATTCGTAAAACGTAAAAACCGTATTTATTAATATTCAATTATCAATGGTGATAAAGATGATGATATCATTAGATTTCTACTTTAGATACATATGATAACACATGACGAAGCCAAACACCAAATGATAAACATGGCCGTCTTGTGCTTCTTAGCAATAAATAATTCAATCCAATCAAAACACGAACACAGAAGTTGTTTGTCCTCTTGTTTTCTGCCGACATCGACGTATTTGCGTTTTATTCTCAACTCGCGCAAAACCTCAATCTTTTCCGACACCCGTCAACTCGTTTCCATGACGACTCCCCCCCCTCCCCCCCCCCCCCCCACCCCCCTAGTGACAGTATTGACATCGGCCGTCCGAGGTAAACGACGACAATATCATATTCACGAGATTTCATTAATTAATAAAGTTCGTTTCGCATTTTTTACGTGATCGGTCCTAATCCAATCAGGCTTAAATTTCCATTGAAGTTAAGCTTGGATGGATTATAAAGTAGAAACACATTTCAGCGACCATGTTTCCACTGAGCACATAAGTTTGTAGGCGAGGCTAGTTTCTTGTATAGTGTAAACACACACGAGTAACAAGAGCGCGTACTTGGCGACAACCAGTCAAGCAATCTACACTTTGTGCGCTTCTTAAAATGTGTCCTTGTAAACATTTAAACGTCCGCGATCTTTAGAATTAAAAAAAGCTATTCAAACGGAAGCTGGTTTTAACGTAAGCGGATCAGCGGATCACGTTGTGACCAAAGACATTTGGTTGAAGCAAAAGATGTTGGAGTAATAGAAGCAAGTACGCTGTGGTTGTTGCTGCAAATAGAACCATGCTTGTTTGATACAAAGCTGCCGTTTATGTGGTTTTGTAGTACTTAGTTCAGAACCTATAGAGAACAGCATGTCCTCTAAATAACCCGATAGATTTAATCTGACATGTACCAACTAGTTTCATACAATGTAAATTAGCACAATGTTTAGATTATTTCATTCAGATATTAGCTTATTGAAAGTTGCCTCAAATAGATGCCATACAAATTGTGACTTTCGATTTGTTTAAACTTGCTGTGGCCCTTTTAAAAAACTGGCCCAACAATTGTGAACTCAAACCGTGGGGGTTGCTAACACTATTGAGTTTCAACGTCATAAAAAATAATGAAACCACACAACGTGAAAAAATTCATTTTATCAATTAACTTTACTGAATTTGTATAGTATAGATTATTAAACAATTGCTGTGTGAAGGTAATACCTGTGCGGTGATAGCAAAGGGTGGATACTAAATGTGGTGAGTAGAATCGATAGCAACGCGTGACTCGGACGTCTGGTATCAACTAATTCATGTGTACGATGAAAATAAATAATGAGCACCACACAGACACAGACCTACATTCAATAATTATGAAGACCACGAACGGAACAGGGCCGAGCCATGTAGATCATCGGGACAGATTCACTGATAACTAATTGATGTGATGATGTGATGATTCATGTGACGGATTGTAGCCAGGTTATTGGAATGGTTGGCGCTTGATTATCACGACAAGGGTGCTTAAAAACAAACAAATAACTTGTAGAAGACACGTTCACTCGGAATAAGCTCTTTGAAATAGATTTTTTGATATCGAATTAGTAAACTAAAATCAATGTTTTATAATATGAAAATCTGTGGCATGAGTATTACTTTGAGCTAATATTTGTTCATTATGCATCCAATATTTTGCCAATAGACACAGAATAACATACAAACAAGATATTTAAAAGAAATTGTACTAGTACAAATTAATTTAAAATCAAACAAAACTTATGATATAAATGGTTCCTAAAAATAAATCTCGACCAATGTAAAAACAATCCCATTTTTTATTTCTCGTGTGGTTATTTCCTAATGTGAGTAATTTTAAATGATTATATTGTAACAAGGACGCTAATTGAGCAGATAACATTGTTGATGTTTGAAACATCCAGCCACATCAGGGCTAAAACACTCCATCCAATGAAAAACCGTTATTTGTGTGGAATGTCTATCCATTTCGTTGCACCCGCATGTTTGCTTTCTGTGATGTGCCCGATAACTGGGTATCTCACGCACTCACGCACGCACTCACGCACTCACGCACGCACTCACGCACTCGGCTCCGTCTGTGCACTCAAGAAGGCCTCTCCAGATCCCACATCCAATCCCCAACGCAATCGGGCTGAATGGGCTCCGGCTTCAGAATCCTGGCATTTCGAGAATTTGATCAAACGGTTTTGAATGGAATTTCGTTGTCAATATGAATATCTATGTAGCCCGTGTAAAGGCGAACAAATAAACTTTGTTGGTTCATGGAATTCTATGTTTACAGGAATGGTTTAGTATTTATTTTATTCCATTCTGTTCTATATAGGATTTAGATCATAGCGTAATGCTTTTGAGGTAAAATAGATGGATTACGGTATGTGGCGCAAAGTTAGGAAGGAATGTGGTGAGTTTACTGAGAATATCTCCTTGTTAGAAGAGTCTAGTTGCGATCTCTGGTAGCGGGTTGTCTAACCTGTGACCTGCAGAACAGAGTCAGCCCTGCGTGTTAGAACTGAGAAATGTGTATTGCTAATATTATGTGATATCTCAAGAATGCTAAACCGCCTCGAAAAAGTTTGATTGCAGCAACGTTCAAGTTTTATTGGTTTACACACACAAAGAAATTGATAATATAGAGATGTTAATAACATTCATAAATTTCTTGTATAAGTATATATTTGTATAAATAAATAAATAAATTCACATTTAGAGTCTACCCACTCAGTAACTAAACTGATTTGCAGTGGGGGACTTTAATTTAAAGTGACTAAACCAACCCTGTAGGCTTCGAACACCATCGACGAGTGAGCGATAACCAATCAAAGATCGATATTTCAAATACGAAACATAAGAATCAGTGATTGGACAGTGCGAACACCTGCGGACAAATGCCAGAATCAACAAGGCCGATTCAGAACAACTTTGAATTTATTGAGTGCTTCGTTGCTAGGACGGCTCCAAAGTCACCGTTTACTGATTCCTAAGCCAAGAAGTAATGGAATTGAATCCACATTAGAAGTTAAAAAACTTCTGCCTGAAGCGGGATTTGAACCCGGGACCTTCTGCATTGGAAGCAGGGATGCTAACCACTGGACCAACGAGCCATATATTGCTTGCGACAAGTAGCCTATAGAGTAGTCTCAAAGTAACAAGTCTCATGTCAAACTAAGATCTACCACCCCTTTCATACACGATGTTTCAACTAAACTCAACAGATTCTTGTCGTTATTCACATATTCGTAAAAGCGGTATTTCGCTTAGTAGAGTGTGTTTGTGTTTTACTGACTACCAATACACTGTCTTTTAAAATAGAAGTTAGGAACTAGAAAATTAAGTTGGTACTAGAGACTAGTTATGTTGTTCAATAGTATACTTTGAGAGAACATTCTTGTAAATTAGTAAATTACAAGATTCCACCCACTTATTGTAAACAGGGATAAGTTAGGCTCTAGTCTGAACATTTAAGCCTCCCTGAGTTGAAGTGGTTTGAAAAAGGGTCTTAAGATTGGAGCTGGAAAGTCACCGTCAGGAATGTGTGTTAATTAGTGTTGATATCACACATCATTCTTCTCTGTGGGAAGCCCTGATAAGATGTAACTTGAAGCATTCACAGAATACTTCACACATCACACATCATACTTCTCTGTGGGAAGCCCTGATAAGATGTAACTTGAAGCATTCACAGAATACTTCACACATCACACATCATACTTCTCTGTGGGAAGCCCTGATAAGATGTAACTTGAAGCATTCACAGAATACTTCACACATCACACATCATACTTCTCTGTGGGAAGCCCTGATAAGATGTAACTTGAAGCATTCACAGAATACTTCACACATCACACATCATACTTCTCTGTGGGAAGCCCTGATAAGATGTAACTTGAAGCATTCACAGAATACTTCACACATCACACATCATACTTCTCTGTGGGAAGCCCTGATAAGATGTAACTTGAAGCATTCACAGAATACTTCACACATGTGTAGAATGCCGTGAACATCTTCATTATCCCGCTGTAGAATGCTCGCTGTAAGGTGTAACTTGTTTCTTATAAACTTAACTAGGTGGAGTCTAGTAAGTAGAGTGTACATTTTTCATTATGAACTATAACAAAATTATAGAAATGGTAGTTATAAACTTGAAGAAATCAGTAAAAGGTAATAATAACAGTTAAACGCGTTTGCTAAATAAATTAAATTCGTATTTATTGTTAGACTGGTGCAGCCATTGCGTGCTCGGCCGTCAACGCGATTAGATAATAATGTAACACCAGCCTTGGGGCGGTCGTTGGGTGGGGGAGGGGGGGGAGGGGGTGATTGTGTCGCATGATTAGCGGTGAACGCACCTAACGGGGCCGGCAATTGTCATTGATTTTATGGTTAGCGACGTGTTGTTCCACGGATATTAGTGGATAGGAAAGCAATTAGCATATAATGTACCCAGCGATTTAGTGATCCCTCCCCTTGTAAATAGACTAACACTAGTGTTTGGAATTGTAACATAGCTACATCAAAGAAGATACTACTTTGGAAACACGATTTTCATTTGAAATCGTGTAAATTTAAATCTCAAATTATTTCAATTTTCAGAACCAGATACTTTGAAAACTTGTTCTAAATTCAGTCAGTACAAAGAATACAAGAATTGGACGAGCATTCTGCATCTCCATAAAGTAAATGAATATTACTTCCAAGGTTATTTCTTATCACGATTCAATCGCAATGGATTTACATATTTTGCTGAGTGCGTGCGAGTGCGTAGAAAAGTCGCAATCTATGTTCAGATATATATGCATACGCATATATTTCAAGTGGGTTTACATTATTATGCAGTAGGAGGTAATGGATAAAGAAAATTTTAGACGGAAAAACATTTTGAGCTTTTTATTTTGTTGTACTGGAACTGTTACCGGGTTTCTGTTAAAGGACAAATAGAAACGTTTTAGTTTATGGACAGCTGTTATGAGTTGTCTAGGCGAGTAAGCTGCTTTATGTTGCTCAAGAAGTTTAAACTCTTTGTTTGGTGTATTTATGAAAACCTTTTGAACGGAACCTTCTTGAAATGATCTGAAGAAGATTCGCTACGAAAATATAAGCCTAAGTGGAACGAGAGATTTTTCTTTATATTTTATTTATCTTCTATGATCTATACCATGCTATGTAATATGTATACGTTACTTACAAGTGTATTGAGCTAAACTTTGCAAAACATACGCGTGCATGTATTGATTATTTAGTGAGTAACAACGGACAGAAGTTCAATGTTCACGGGTTGTATAAAGCGTTGATAGTTACCCATGTTACTCATGCACACTAGGGTAATATTACTTATCTTCAGTGAGCGACCAACACCCGTAAACACAAAATAACGAATTAGAGATGATTCATTGGATCTAACGTTTTTTCTTATTAACACTTTCAAATCTATACAATCAATGATACTCGTTGTTTTAGTTTGTTCTTTAACATACTTTGAATTTGAATGGTAAACATGGAATGCGCGCATCGTAAGGAAAATATTGAAATTATGTTATTTACGTAATCAATCCCACAAAAATGAGGTCGATTATATAAGCCAAACAAATGTTGTTTGAGAATAATCTCAGGGTTTTTCGTTAGTTGTTATTTTGTCTAAAAACACCGACTCCTGTTGTTGTGTTGTGTCTGTTGTTGTAATAACGTGCCTAGGACGAAATTAATTTCCCTTGTATAGAAATTTTATAACGTTTCAGTGGATATCCCGTTTAAAATGGACACTCCCTCCTTAAGTAATATTAACGAGAATCTGTTAGCTTATTTTTTGTTGAAAGAGGACCCAAAGAATGATTTATTAATAACTGACATTTTAATTTTTTATGTGAATGATATACAGCCCTGGTCTACAGCCATACGAGGTGAACTACGTATGTAACCAGTTTGTTCGAAACTTTATCGGCAAAATGTTTTAATGTTTGTTTTCACGAGTACACACGGAGTAGGCAAAGCGAACATTTAATTGAATTTACCTTAAATTTCATTAAAATGCTCCTCTTACATGCCTGTCGTAATTAAATTATGCTGTGGAATTATCCCTAATTGTTATTAAATTTTCCCTTTCACATACTTGTGCGTATATCCTAAAAACAGACTGAAATAAATACGGCGCACTCATGTCTATCAGGCTGTTCTAGCTTTGAAGCTTTATCGAATGAATATTTGTAGGTTGGCACTTTGAATTCAAACTGTGACGGTTTGAACGATTGAAATGGAAGCAAAGGAATAATATACTCACAAAACACAGCACAAAGCTATAGTCGTCCCAAACTAGCTTTTCTCATGCTGATGAAATAGCCGAGGCTGATAATACCAACATAATTTTCATATTTTCTAGTTGGTAACATCTACTTTAAAAAAATGCCCACTATAGTCATAGGGATTATTTTCGATCTTTATTGGAATTTTGAAATCCCCGATCACTTAACTGCCCATGTTATTCTACAGCGTGGTAATATTGTGGCCGAGAGATATACCTATGTTAGACAAGATATGATCCCTAGTTAGAGCTCTTCTCACGACACGATACAGCGCCACTGTCGCATGTTTCCTGTCGGCCTTTGACATATATTGCCGTGAGGAGCAGGGATGCATAAAGAAGGCTGATGAATTTAAAAGAGCCGGCACTGCGACAAAAACACACGCAAATTCAGGGACGAGAGGTTTTGAGAAAATACGCGGTCACGGATAGTTGTGGGAGATTTTGTCTGAAATAAAGAATCGCGCGTATAATGAATTAATGCGTATAAAGTGATGGATGATAACACGGCATTGATTGTAATTTTCGGGCCCTTGAAAAACAAAGTGGAAAAAGTCACGGTTATCTATTTCTGAGATACACAAAAGTTTACGTACGAAAAATATGACAACAAATGTGGGTTCTAGAGTTGACAATAGTATTAGAAGTTAGAACAGTATTTAATTGTTTTTATTTTTTCGTCTTACTACTTCAAAATACGTTTTTCACCACTTTGGCGTACAATTATAGCACAACACAACTCGTCGCAAGCGAATATTCAATCTACTTTGGCAACGCATTTACATGTCGTTAACGCACCCAAGCACGCACACACACACGCACACGCACACGCACACGCACACGCACACGCACACGCACACGCACACGCACACACACGCTATCCAGGCCAACGAAACATGCAAGACACACAATGTTGAGTAGGTTACTGGAAACTTTCCAATATGATTAGCTGGTTGACTGATTGATGTGTCGTAAGCTGCAATTAAAGGCACTGATTACGCGTTACTCCATTCTACTTTCATGCGTCTATTAGGGTCAACGTACGCAAGGGTTGATAACGTTGGCAACATTGTTGACGCAATGCGTTACTGTTTAAATATAATGTAAAACATATATTATATAAAATAAATATAAAAGCAAGGAAGTATGCTTTTGTTTATTCTTATTTCTTATGTTTTTTTTTTATAAGAGTCTAGAGGCATCTGAGATTGTTGTTACCGAAGGATGGGGAAGATCTCTTAGACAGATCGAGTGACAAATGAGCAAGTACTGTTTATTTATTGTTATGTGATGTGTAGTTTTACAACACGTAACTGCTAAACGTGTCCCCAACTTATGTACTCTCATGCTTACAAAGTAGCCAATACCAATTGTACAAACTTAATTTCCCACTTCTCATGTTGTTAACATCTGATTGAAACAGGTTCATTAGGGATGATTTACGACCTTCGTTTGGTTACGTGGAAAAGAAGGCGTGACCAATGCGGCTTGTGCATTCTAATAAGCGGAAGAATACATTTACGAATGGGTGAAAGAACCCGAGAAATATGTTGATTTTCGTTGAACGATGCAGATCTGAGGTCGGAATGCGACTATTCTCGAATTCACCCTGAGTTTGCACCCAGGTAGTAGGTGCGAGTAAGATATATTCATGACGGCACGTGTCAGGTGACGAGGTCTCCCGATCTTCCCCGAAGATATTCACAGAGTTCGGTAAAACAACGCGTCGCTCAGCGCATCTCGATGTAATCTGCTCAAAACGCGCCCAACCTATCAAGATGAATTTGATCCTGGAAAAATGTTAAACGAAAGATCCCGAATCAATTTCACGCGACGTAGTCGAAGGGGATTGTTTACGTTCCATTCCGTCGCCCTCGGTGCCTCGTGTTAACCTTCAGTGCGGTACAGTCAAGAGCAAGAGATGGAGGTTGTTGCTTAGTGTAGTACAGTCATGCACAAGAGTGTTGCTTCTGACGCAGATTTCGTCCCCAGGATACCAGGCTATATTTAATAATTTATTTGTTTAAAAAGTGTGAGGACCAACTGAAAAATTATTTACCAGACGAGAGAGAGGCAGGCGAGCTGTGGGAAGACATCGAAGGAAGAAGACTGTGGGAAGATCGGGAAAAATGGAGTGAACTAGTTGGAAGAAGTAGGAAAGACGATGAAGAAGAAGAAGAAATGGAATACGAGGACATGAGCTAGGCCGACGTTAGCAAATTCGATATGCCCAAGAATTTTGGTGGCTAACTAGTCCCTGACCTGTGTTTTTGGAAACAGGTGTATGGAACTTTATTTATATTTTAATTCATATTTAATGTATTATATGTTTACCCTTTTTAAAGTCTATCTTATTCAATTATAAAATCGATCATATTCTAGGCACTCAGGGCCCAGGGGTTACAGGGTTACATGTAAGGCAACCCTCTTAAATCATATCTCATTCCTGTCAAAACCCACCCCGCAGACTTTTCATGTGATACTCTACCCCAACAATGGAAACGATTTTCCGATCATGTGTTCCCGACATCTGCTATCTCCGGAAAATCATCCGTCTCCCAGTGCGAAATGGAAACTCAATCGGAAAAGCTTTTCGACGGCTGGAGTTTGTAATTTATCTGAAGGGCCGATGGGAGGGAAATTAAATTGTGTCCTTGCAGATCATGAATACATAGCGACATGGATCTGACAGGGGGGGGTGGGGGTGGCCCATCCCTTGGTGCAGTGACTTGATGACAGACTGCTACGTTACGGCCATCATACATCCATTCATACTAGGGATGTCCACACGATTATCGATAATGAAAAAAGTTCGATAATGAAAAAGTTCGATAATCGATAAAGAAATATCGAATTGTGTCATTCAATCTGGAATTTATTCACATGAGATGATTCAATCTGTAATCCCCACTAACTTTGTAACCATTAATAAAATACGTTTATTTATTCTACCAGAACAAAAGTGCATATTTTGATTGATATTATCGTTTTATTCAACTTTATTTTCCTTCGTCAGATATGAGAACATTTGTTTGTTTTAACCTTCATTCTTTTTTGCCACGTTTCGATAATATTGACCTCCAAGGAACTTTACCGAGTATTTGCTTTACCGCTCTACGATACCCCGAATTAAGCAATTAGTAGTTATAGTAATTTATATTTGGATTATTTTCAAAGGTTTTCCATAAATGTATTAGTAAATAGATTGTTAAAGAAAAATGATGCTGAATTAAAAAACTAGTAAAACAAGTCATAAGTATGCCGGTATCATAGCGTCCCTCTGCCCCAGCCCAGCCCAGCCACACTTTGAGTCCGCTTTTAGTTCCGCGTCACCGCGTAAAGTACACAACACAATGTGATACATCAGCTGGTATAGAAGCCCTTCCAGTCGATCGAGCAACCATGTTCGGTCAACCGCTTCGGAGTCACAATCGCTGCCGCTTTCCACCGCTCGGACACGTTCTCAACCTGTCAGGCAAGCTACTCCCATCACCGTCAACATCCCGGCATGCAACGCGCGAGGAGGGAAAGTAATCATATATAGCGCGCGTCGAGAGTGTGTCACAGCCTTGCAATCATCGTTCGGTGGCCGGGACAAAGCTAGGGGGCGGTGAGAAGGCTGAGTCTAGTTTGCAAGCAACGGATTTCTAAAAGGGCTGACGTGTTCGAAAACGTTATTTTGAAGTTGTGGATTGGGAGTTTTTGAAAGATGGTTGATTTTTGCGAGAGAGTCGATCGCCATTTTCTTCGACCTAGCGATGGCGGTTTCGAAATTTGTTATCGTTACCACTATGCTATGATACAGTATGAAGGATATGCTTGGTCGTATTGTGGGCTCTAACTAAATATTTTGGGAGTCGGGATTTGAAAGCTTCTGATTGGTAGTATCCATGGTGAAAACAAGTAATTAGCAAGTTAAATAATTAATTCAAAGTCAAGTAATATGTCATTATATCGGGCATTAGCTATCTTTCAATTCAGCAAAAATATGATATTTATGAAATTATTATAAGAATTTTGTATTTTTTCAAATCAAGCATAGAAGCTAGATAAACTATTTCATTGTATATTGTACAAACATCGCTTGAGGTAAAAGTGCTTAGAATCGTTTTAACCTCTGAATTCCAGCGGAATACGTGCCCTCCAATACATAGCTGGTATTTTCAAATGTCAGAGTTCGATTCCTCAGTAAATGTGCTCCGAGTATTTGATCAAAGGTTAATAGTTGGCTGAACGGCACTAATTCATTGAATGCCCATTTGATTGATATTAATGGCACATAAATGCCATGTCCTCCACAACGCAGGAGTAATGGCCATTATTCATCTAACGAAATCTTTGTTCCAATTAGTATCAAATGTCCCTCTTTGGAACGGATAATGTCACTCGGTAAACCAGCTTTAAACGTAAACGGCCTCAACATTGTTACATAGTGAAATACTCAAAGGCAAAGCTGGAAATAATAACTACATTATCAGTAAGTACTTTCATGTATGATGCCTGGCGTCAAAGTGGTTGTAAGATAAAATTTAATTTTGTGACTAATATCATTTGATGTCACTGGGAAGCAACAACATAAAGCTACCACCCTCCTCCTTCTTTCCTTCACCACTCGTTATTTATAGAGTAGGGGGGGGGGGGGGTAAACTATTCCTTGGATACACCACTGTGTGTACGCACATTTTTATTCACAAACTTTGCGAGTCAATAGTCTTAGTGAATCAAAGTGTCGAGATTTTCAATTTAACTTCCTTCTTCCTGCTCGAATTACACCGCTATCGCTCCCCGGAGGTTCACAGCCTTATAAATAGAAGACGAGGGTCTAAAAGCTTCTCCGGACCTTCAATCGGACAAGTAGGTCGCTTCCCTTCCGACACCATCCGGCGTGGGAACTGCGTCAATAGTTGATGCGTGTTGCTTGTATCGGCTATACAGGTCAGCTCACTGTGTTCTCTCTCTGATCTCTGGGACAGTTTGACAGTTCTCACGTGCGGCACAGTTACCATATTGATTGACATGCAAACTTCTACGTTTAAATGCAAATTTTAAACAATATATTACTCTCTTCTGATCTTTTTATTTATTTAATATCTATCCTGTTCAGTTATGAATCTGATTTACAAAGGCGGACAATAAATAAAAGTATGCAATAATAACGTAACAAATCAAATAGTAGAATACAAACACAATAACAAAACGTACTGAAAAAAGAAATTAGAAAGAATTGAATTCTTATATACATTTTAAATTAATAAAATAATATGATATAGAAGAAAATATGTATTAAATTGACTTAATAAGAGAAGTAAACGCACAATTATTATTGTGAAAAGTTAAGTAACATTACTCGAAACAAACAGAAACAAACAGAGAGAGAGAGAAACAGAAATAGCAACAAATGGAAAAGAAAAGGTTAATGAACAGAGATTAAAGTTAATGAAAACACAGATAACGAGTCTAACTTCGGCAATAAAAGACTAATTTCATTTCATTCACTAGTGATGAATGATACGAGAGTAATATAGTGAAGTGGGATGTGCAGAAGAAACGTTAGCCCATCCCAGAGCCTTCAACATTATCCTGAAGTTGAGTTGGTTCTAGGAAGTAATATAATATAGCAAACGTGCGACCAACGGAGGTTCAAAGTTCTCTCAGCCGTTTCATGTTCTCCACCCGACCTCGGCTGAAACTCGAGCATCAGACAGAGCGAAGCCTCCAAGATATCACATCAGAGATAATCACTCCAATTAATTCAGCCTGGATTGGACTTGGCTCGAGTTAACCGACTACGGAGGTCGCGTAACAAACCGATAAACTCGGGTTACTTCCAAACTAACATTAGTTTACGTCCTCAGGAAATAATGAGAATGTCAAGACCTGCCTTAACGTTACTCCCGTTTCAACCTCAAATCTCCTTCAGAATTACTTCGTTATTCCTAATTTGCGGAGTGGAAGAAAGTAATTTATACTTATAATATGTCGACGAGTGTACAACGCATTTTTTTGTTATGTGTGTTCAAATTCGTTTTGTTTATTTTACACGTTTCTCTGGGAGTAAACATCATTGTTGAGAACGCGGAACTTGTTGCCGTCATCAATTTGCTACATTAGCAGAGCAAACAACAGTGATAACGATGACGCACTTGACGTAATGGCAACGCTGTCACCCCGCTGCCTTGCAACTTACTTGACGTAATGGCAACGCTGTCACCCCGCTGCCTTGCGACTTAATTGTTATCGTGTCGGAAAAAGTGTTTTTAATAGAGTCTATTTAATACTGGCTCAACACTGGTAAAACGTTTTTAACGAGCAAACGAGGGAGTTTGATCATCATTAACTTTTTAATGTAACTTCATATCGTAGTGATGTCCGTGTAACCCATGTAACTACCGATGTCATGGAGTGTTTTGACATATTCCTTCATCCCCAACTCCATTATATTATATATTTACAACAATACATTTACTAGTGCAAATATAATGTATTGGTTTTGATGAGTAATGTGAAGAATGAAAGAGGGAAAGAGGTACTAATTCTGTTTATGGTCTTAACTGTAAAACCAGGCTAACTTTGTGTCTCTCATGATTGTGAATCCAGGCTCAGTTTTCATTAAAATATCATAATGTAAAAGCAAGAACGGATTTTTATTATTTTGAGCATCCAACAATGTCAGTAGTTCAATGTCAGTAGTTGGAGGCCGCCTAAACGCGTATTGGAAAACCAACGTATGTTCAACATTGAGGAAATTGATTTCTCGTGTATATTGGCCCCTCAAAATAGACTAGACGCATTCTGGTGGCAATAAAATAAACTACTATAAGGATGAGTTTATCTGTCAATTGTTCATTGTTGCTTTATTGTTAAATCATCAATGGCGCAGATAAGGGTGTTGCTTAGCAGCGCTATCTGTGTGTTAGTTTGAGTCTCCAATACATTTAAATAGGTTTCTTGTATTTGGCAGAGGGGTTTAAGTTTTACCCCCCCCCCCCCCCCCATCCCACATCATATTAATCAGTTCGCCAGTGGGATCGGAATAACTATATTTCCGTCTACCCAGGAAACTTCATTTTAAAACAAATTTTTAAAAAACTTTTCAAGTTATAAATGCGAACGATTAAAGCACAGATTGTTACAACCAACGCAAAGTTGCCGTCGGCAAAACTCGTCCAATTTAACAAAATCGATCGGAAACAGAAACAAACCGCCTATTAAGCGAACGAGATTTGCGTTTTGTGAGCACTCGACCCATTGGGGAGTTCGAGAGTTGGAGAGTTGGAGAGTTTTCAACGCAACCATTAAAACGCCGTTAATTTGTCAGTGGGAGGTGAGTAATTATTGGTCCCGGTAAACCTTGGTGCTCATTGGATCCAATGAAAAATACTGCGGATCACAGTCATTGAAGCGGTGAACGATTATGAACTAAATTTAGTTGTAAAGTTCTAACTTTGGATTTTTAAATTATAGAGAAATAGCAAATGTCAAGTGCTTAATATTACACATGCGTTACATCTATTATTACTTTTATATATTATTAATAGTTACGAGTTTGTTTTACTTTTGTTTTCATTGGTTTGTGTTTGTGTTCTAATACAATTTATCCCTTGCAAATCAAATTAATAGACAGACATAAAATGTTTTTGTGCGCTACCGTATTTCACGCGGTAAAGTGTGTAAAATGTGAGCTCAATATTGATGGTCCCCAGACAGCGGAATCAATTGGCAGAGCTATCGGGGAGACTTCATTCAGACGTTTCTTTTACCTCGGCTGATTCATTGACTCGAGGAGAGATTTACTGTGGGTAACCTCAACTAGTCTACAACTTTCCGGGTGGAATGAAAGCTGACCGCGGCGATTCCCATAGAAAAGAGAACGAGCGAGACTTTTCACAGATTCGTTTCTTATTTTGATTACTCTCGCATTGTTTGGATCCGATATATTGTATGTATCTACTAAACTATGAGCCAGGTTCCATAATGGTTTGTGTACCATATAACCATATTAAATTTGATACTGCTATTTGTCACAATGAGGAAAGACTATTTCCCATATAAAAACCAAGCAAATTACTGTTTTTAATCATATTTCAATAACCCTACACCACGTCGAACAAGTGAAAACCGTGCTCAATTTGTCTATACAAGTACTGAATACGGTTCGGAAAACCTTACCTTGTATTTTAAAGTACAATATGGTTGTTATTTTATATACATACCTACTTATTTCGAAAGTAAATTTAAAATACCAACCCTAAAAAATAACAATATTACAAATAGTTTTACATTCGAAATACCAACCCTGAAAAATAAAAACATTATAATAAATATTTATAATAGCTTTTATTTCTCACGAACTAAAATTCAACACGGACACGTCCCGTTCACGAGAAATATGTGGCCTGCTATACTTTATACTGGTAGTGATATCCTTATCTGTACTTTACTTAGTTTGACTTCCGAAATCTTGAAAATACCGTTTATAAAACGTACTTTGACGGTATCTTCATTATCACACTACATTAACCATAAGACAAACTATATAAAATACAAGCTAATAAACCTCGTCTTGAGTTGAGTCGTCGTTAATGTTTCTAGTCTCACAGTGGCGTCGTCAAACCCAAATCACGTCCGCGACCTTTTGACCCTCGTGTCGTGTGTGGGGGGGGGAGGGGGGGGGGGGGGGCACAGCTATCGGCTTGCCACAGTAATAACAACGGAAAAGTTCCCTCTCGGAAGAATCTCTCCTCCAAGTTTTATCTAGTTGAGGCAGTCTTGGAGGGGAAGTGGGGGGGGGGGGGGGGGGGGGGGTTACTTCATCTCTCTCCTACTTCCGAGTCACATCTCTTGTGAGACATTTCGGGGGTAGTCGTAGTCAGCTCTAACGCAGTCAGGCGAAATGATGCAGATTAAAGGTACTTTATATGGTTATTGTATAACTTATGAGATATTAAGTCAGCGGGTATTATGTGTTCTTAGTTCCCGCGTGACGTCACGCGTAGCGGCCATTGCAGAAACCAGGGAACACTCGATGCAGTTCTAGATTCATTCCAAGAAGTGAGTGATTAGTCACAGGATTTGTGCTAAAAATGAGCGGTGGCTCTTGTGGAGATCTACAGAGTCATCGTTGATTTCTGACTTGACTATTCAATCAATCAGTCTAGCATAGTTGGCGTTTTAGTTCGACGTCGCTAAGAGGGGGTTCACCCCCCCCCCCATATAATACACACCGTTACATATTTATATAAGACTACACATTTTAATACAAAGTCATTAATATATTAAAAATATAAAAAAGTTTACCCGGCACCTCCACCAAATACACACATTTCCATCTAAAACACAATTCCCAATATTGTATTCAAGTAATGTTTATTAAAATAACCTCCACCATTTACTATGAGAGATATTTTATCAAATGTATATTTCGTATCTCTTATATTGGAATTCCGTTGAGTGTTTGTTGGATTTTATAAGCGTATTCCAGTAATTAATAACCATGCATGGCTTAATTTTAGCAGGTAGTATTTTCATATTAAATAAAGTGATGATGATTCTTGTTGCTTAACGTCTCTATAGTATTATAATCATGCTCTTCAAGTCGATAAGTCGCGAAAAGTATTTCCATCTTTTCACAGATTAAATCCTTAGAAAAGAAAATCTTGAGACCGGAAATTAATCTCGTTTCCTCCCGAATCAGAAACCTACGCAATACCCGATCATTGCTTTACTGCGGGGGTGTCTCAATGTGATTCTCACAATTTTAATCAATTTCTGGAATCATGGAGGTTATAGAGACGTTTTTCAGGCCTCATCGTGTTTGTGAATTTTACACCCAACTGCCTCGCTATTGAATATACTCGTTAATGAATGTTTTTGTATAAATATCGAATTTCAGCTGCAAAATAACTAATAATTCGTGTACAAAAAGAAGGGTAGAAAATATGCAACCCTACCTGTCTACCTACACAGATGAATACTTCCCGTATTGTTGGCTGTTTCAGCAAATCGAATTAAATTAAATATACGCTGCACATTTTAAACAGAATAAAGCTATGTCGTATATTGAACCTACCGAATTAATGCAAGTGAAGTTCACCATTGATTGAAGCCTTTGTTATAAAACATGGCGGGTTGTTGCGCCGCCCGTTCTCAAACACAGAGAGTGCAGAGCAAAGAGTGGAGTAGAGATGGAGCGGATGAGAGCGCTGGGATTAGAGCTGGGTCGTGAGAGAGAACAGCGTGAACGCAGTAGTTAATTAGACCCCATTCAAACAACAGGATTATATTGGAGGAGAGAAGAGAAGCGCTATTTACAAAACAATCCCTGTACGTCACTTTACCTTTCGAAGAATTAAAGGAAGATATTCCGTTTTTTCCTTTTAACTACTCTTTCATGTGCATATTATTGTTAGTTTTAGGGATTGTTTTTGAATATTTCAAACTATAAAGAGCACACTCTTTGTAAATTCCAGACTTGAAATAAAGCTGCGCTAAAGTGAGAGCGCGTTTAGCGAAGGCTATAGGTCATCCTATCCACCTAAGACAAAGCATGTAGTTACATTAGACAGTACGATAACCAAGCAAGATATATTGAGCAACTCACGAAATAACCCGACGAGTTGTGATACAGAAAGCTTCGGTACCACCCTTGATTTATTTCAGTCAGCGAGTATACAAGACGCTAACATCAGTAAAGATAGACTCAAATCCCTATAACTTACATTCACGCGCTGTTGCCAAGCAAGCCGACAAGTACATCTGTTCCCCGCAAAGCCGCAAGTGTATTGGCAACCGTGTATTGGCAACATCTTGCTTCTCTCAACTCAACCCCCCGATGCAATTTGAGAGGATTACAAAGCTAGTCCTCGACAACAGCTCTGATGATATTTTATACCCTTCCAACGTCAAACCTATTGTTGTAATAAGTCTCCGTTAGGGGCTTAAGCCCCCCCTGGCTTTTGTTACGAGTGCTCGTCGTGTCTTATGGACTGGCCTGGGAATAACGCCGACTGACGCGTGTGGCGGTAACAAAGGCGCCGAAACGTAACACTCTCATCCGACATAACCTAATTACTACATACTAGACGATGCTGTGTGTGTATTACGAACTAGGGAATACTCGTGGTTTTAGACATCTTCTCTACTTGATTATTAGAGACAATGTTGTGAATACAAAAACATACTATATATACTGAATGTAGGCCTACTATAAAGTTGTTCCACATCAATCTTGTGGATGTTGACGTCATAGGTGAGTGAGTTAGATGAGGGCTTTTCAAATACTGACATTTGGTTGGCCAATACGTTACCTATATGTCGTAGCATCCACACGGTTGCCGTGGAACAACTTTATTGATAATCTTGTCAAAAGGTGGAGAAAAGACATGACGTTTCGACCATATTGCAATGTGATTCTTCAAGGGCCTTTGATGTTTGCGTGTCGTCGTCATTGCTATCTTCACAAAGCCAGAAGCCACGAACTACCCCGAGGTTGATGAAGAAGGTTTCTGAACTACCCTTGGTTCATGTTGGTCGGACAATGTTAGTACTTATGAGTGTTCTGCAGTGTTGGATGCCGATGAAACTCGATGATGTTTTCTCGGTGTTTGGATTGTTGTCTTCTACTTTGTGCATTTGAAATTACAAGAATATTTTTCTTGGAAACTAGGACAATGTACTAAAGTTTCCCATAGTTGAGCGTTCAAACATTATTTTAGATAATATTGTTCCATGAGAATTCAGAAAATGTACGCTAAGAGGGTTAAAAGTTATTAATTAAGCTTTTTGTTGTTATTTTTCGTTGGATACCGTTACTTATAAATTAAAATAACTTAGTAAAGAAGATCACCGATACTTCACAGAAACAAACAACAAAACATATCGGTTGAATTCAAACCCCTTTCGGGAATAGAATAGTCCTGCTCAGCCGTGTCCGGTATTAACGACATTCCGTCTCATAATTGATAATAATGGAAGGTGAGACTAAAGTAGGCCCGAGTGGGTGAACCGTAATGGCCGTACTGCAAACTTTCCGTGATTCGAGCGCGGTCTTTAATTGTCACAAGCGAAATTGGAATTGATGTAACTGTACATTGAAATTAATAGTCTATGATGGTTTAGTTGTCTACTGTGCGTTTGTCTTGTGGGTTTACTCCTTCTTGTAATAAAGAAGATCCAACGTTAATTTCCTGCTTTAGAAATTGTCTAAATTTTCATGTACGCTACTGTCGTGAACGGTGAGTTTATGTTTTAGTGGCTACGTTGTTATTTTGTCTTTACTCGTGACTACTCAGTTGGTTATTTCAATATATTGTATCTGTAAATATCACCAAACCACTCAGTCGAAGTAAAGACTCAATGTTAACTCTGTTCGAACCAATCCATTAGCAAAATGAAGATATCAAACCAGAATATTGTGAATATATAACTTGAACGGTTGTCTACACATGAAATGCCTTCTACTGTCTGTACGATATTTAGCTTTGAAATGTACAACAGAGTTTTGAGAGAGAAACATCTCTAATATGTACGAGAATACCACATGAAAATGTAATTAATATTTCTCATAATGGCGTCTCATCTTGTTCGTGTACAGTCACGGCCAAAAGTAGATCTTGCTACTTGCTTAAACTTGGGAGAGATTAAAGTTTCTAGTGGTTTCGTGGGTTGATGTCTCGTTCCTAAACACACTGTTCGTGTTTGGCTGGTATGTTTAAACTTGTGATGATACAAATATATGTCGTCTTCCAAGCTCACAATATCACTTATTTGTATGTTCTCTGGAATATGAATATGCTTGTGAAGAATATAAGAATATGTCGAATGGAAATAGCAACAGAAATGGGATTAATATTTGAACACGAGATTTGTTCGATGTAGAAAAGGTAAATATATAGATGTGTATTTCTTGTCTATATCCACTCAAGAAGTGATCTTCAGTGAGGAACGTTGCATTATATTTGATTATATGCTTCGATGCTTTGACGGCTCAAAGTCATCATTTACATACATTCAATTTCCAAAGTGAAAAACCCAGCCCTAACCGGGAATCGAGGCCTGGTCTGCATAAGAAGAAGGAAGCAACTCATTACACCAATTATAAAAATATAATTACTTTCATTTACAATTATGATTCATTAAATACTTGCTTATTGTTGTTTTAGTGTCAACCAATTACCAGCCTGACATACTCGCCTCTCTAATGAATGTTGTGTGCATCCTCATATAATACATTACTTCCCCGTCAGCTCTGCTTTCATGCGGAACATAAGCCGGGCTTAGTTTAATATATTACCCGGTCTATTAGATTCTAACATAGTTGGCGCTTTAGTTCGACGTCGCGGTTCGGCTACTCCGGCAATGCATCATTCTTCCTCATTTAGGCGCATCGAAGACTAAAGTAGGTGACGGTGAGGGGGTTTAGAGGGGGTTCACCCCCCCCCCCAATATAATACACACCATTACATATTGATATAAGACTACACAATTTAATACAAAGTCATTAATAAATTAAAAATATAAAAAAATCTACCCGGCACCTCCACCAAATGTCCACATTTCCATCTAAAACACGTTTCCCAATATTGTATTCAAGTAATATCACTTAAAATAGCCTCCACAATTTATTATTGGAGATGTTTTATCAAATATAAATTCCTTATCACCATGTTTCGACTCATGACGTAATTATTATAGGAATTAAAAAATGTCGAGTAATTCATATATTTGTCTTTGTGGTGACAAAAGAGAAAATATGATTTTATATTAGATTTCGGGCAAGAATATATTAACAGTATCTCTGGCTGTCGTGCTAGGTGATGATTGAACAAGTCTTGAACATAGAATAATTAATGAAAACGTAAATTTTTCGAGTTAGTAAAGCATTCTTGAGATATGGTTTTAGCACTGATTCTAGTGACTATCATGCGCAAGCCAGTGGAAACACGGACCGCCTAGCGCATCTGTCAGCCGACCATATAGTCTGGGGTAAATTAGCCGCCCTGTCCCGCCCTGCGGCTGTTCTGTGGCTCAGAGTGATGTGCGAGGTAAAGCCGGGCTGGAATGCGGGGAGGCACCTTAAATGATGCGGCAGTTAATTATCTGAGGGGCCAGCCTGTCTCCATAGGCTTCTTGCAAGCTTGCTTTACAACAATGAAACAAATTAAATGAATCGACGGACAAACAACACGCTGTCAAACAATAAAATATTCTGATTTTCAAAACAAACAAGAAACATACAAAACTTTCACAACTTGGTTGACCATCATTAAACGTTTTAACTGGTGAGCAGTTACTATCGCCATACCTCGTTTTCTTCATAATGTTGCAGTTTTATTATTTTGACAGCTCGTTGTTTGTCCATCAGTTCGATTTATTTGTAACCTTGTTGTAGTTCGTCTGTGACGTCACTTGCAAGTTCCCTATAGGCTAGCCTCATTCAATGTATTGGAACAACAACGCCAAGAAATAACGTAATTGACATAAAACAACACATGAATGATTGGTTGCCACGCGTACAAAAATATTCTACTCAACTTGTAAAAATGTCTGCTGCTAGGAGATTTTCGTGTGTAGTAGGTCTATAATTTAGATGTTGCAACGCACCTGTCGTGATTTTAGTGACATATTACATTTTTTTATTAACTAACACTATCAAGACCCACTGATAGACTGTTTTGTTATTAATTGTGAGATTATTGCATCTACTCTAGTCATTTTATTTATATTCATGTTTGTATTACAATCTAATTTAATATTCGTAATTATAAATCAATTTAAATCCTAAATGTCCCGGTTTTTTTAAACCTCGCCCTATAAGTGAGCTATCGCATGCGGCATTCGCCCGGTGTGTTAGAAATAAGAGTAAAAGTAAAACCCCGTTGTGCTGCACATAATGACGATAATACTTAGTGTTATGTCATTCTCTTTCACGGTTCTAAATGGAAATGTGACAGCGGACATTGTTACTTACGCGTGTAAATAGCTCGTGTTAAGGTGAATACTTTATGAGTTTAGCTAATGAAATGGCCCGGCTACGATTAATATTGTCAAAACACGAAATATGTTTGACGGTGACCTAGATTGTATATACAATAATCAATGCATCAATAAGGCAATGATTGTGTTTCAAAACACAATTAATCTGGGCTAGTAATGTCTATCAATGAAATAATAAAAAATACATTGAATCAATACACTGTTCTCGTTCCATGTTATGAATAGGTAGATTGGTTTGAGGCAACTCTATTATTTTTCTTCTCGTCTGCCATGTTGTTGTATTCCAACATATCTATTGCAATGCAAATACTGAACTATCTGTTGCATCTGTTCCAATGTTAGTCGTTGTCTTATTGCTGAGCAGATAGAAGAAGCTGCCTCTCGTTGCTCGGGATTGTATTTCAGATTTACCGGTGAAAT
The DNA here is from genome assembly GCA_945910005.1 of Isoperla grammatica. Taxonomy (NCBI): domain Eukaryota; kingdom Metazoa; phylum Arthropoda; class Insecta; order Plecoptera; family Perlodidae; genus Isoperla; species Isoperla grammatica. Next base: position 46,178,375 of record OX246743.1, on the reverse strand, counting down.
AAAACACTGTAGTGGGAATATATTTTTCAAAGATTGTTTTAAATTAAAACTATCATAAATATTATATCCTTGTTTATATAATAAAAACAATAAATACAAAATTTTGAATAATAATTAATGACATATTAGTATAATAATATAAATTCTGCGTTTTGCATTTGCGTGTAAGGAGAAGTGTTCATTTATCTATTGTTCCAATCCTTTACTCTCACTGAACTGATTTACAAAGGAGGACAAAGAATATCAATATGACTTATTAAAGGAATCAAGAGTATAAACACAAAACAAAAATCCCGTAAATGTAGCAATATAGGTGACTTAAAGAACAACAACGGTAAATTAGGATGAAACATTAATAATAATATAAACGAATGAATAGAAATATACAGATGCGTGAGAAAGAAAATGACTGTGGATACATTCCCTTTGATAAAGAACTCTTTCAGTAAGAAAGTAATAACACAAAACAATAATGTCTATAGTGCGCCCCTTTACGTTTTAGTAGGACACAATCCCAGAATGGCTCTATGTCTGAGAAACCCATCAGTGAGGATTGCCGGTGACTTGAATCCAACCAGCGACCTCCCGAATGAGAGTCTTGCGTGATACCGCTGAACCACCTCTATCGGTTTGTTTACTGTAATATCGACGCCAAGACTTGTAGTCAAAGCAATGCGACGCCCACGGAATGTAGACTACGAATTAACCAAGCAATTACTCTCTCCATTGAAACTTATCGGGTTCTCGGCTTGAGGCAATTGAGTAGAGTTCACGCCAGGCCATGGAGTCCAGACAGAGAACACACATACGTAGGATATACAGTCGGATGATCCGGACTTAGACTCGAACACAGACCCTACGGCGCTCTTGCTATTTACCTCTACCAAACACACCGTTGAATACACTTCATTAGTTACTGAACCGAATAATCAGCACTGATACCTTGGGATTGTAGCCTGACTAATTGTCGTAAACAATTACATTTTGTTTTGCTTTTGTTTCACATTCACATTGATTATAAAATATAATTATTCTGTCGTGTGTTGTCAGGGCACGTAGTCCAGACAATGAACACAGATACAAACATACCTAGGATTTTATACTTAGATTATACTAAGCTGATCCCGACCTACACGTTTTGTTATTTACTTGTACCAAATTTTTGCTGAATACACTTCATTTGCATTAACAGCGTTATTAGCAATATATTAACTAATCAATAATCAGCCCTGCACATGTTTTATGACTTGCAGTTGTAACTCATGGTAGTAAAAATATATTTAAGATTCACATTCACGTTAACTATAAATTATAAGTAAAGAATTTTGTGGTAGCCGTAGATCCTATATTGCGTAACAGTTTTTCTCACTCGCAACTAACAAGTTATTGTCAAATCATAGGATTGTGACACATATCGCTGACCAAACATGTAGATATAGATTCCTAAACATTATTTACTTCAGAAGAGCACCGCACAGCGTTGCAATGAGAGTAAAGCGCATGTAGATAGTAAAGCCGAGGCGGCCTAAGCTGGCACGGGCTAAAGCTGTTGCCCGTACAAAGACTCCCGACCCCGTTAGATTTATGACCCCGGGTCTTTTTTACGACCTCGGCCGACACCTGCGCGCCTAGCGGGGTGAGTCGTAACCCTGGTCAAGCGTCTCCAGTGAGACGACGCCCGGAGACAGATGAGACGCATGTTTGGAGCATCAAGTGGGAGCGGTAGTGTTGACTCAGTCTGGCAGGTAGATGAGCTCGACACAAGTTCAGCCGTCTTGGAATGTACAAACATGTTTTATTTGGTTCTCGCTCATTGGCGAAGAAAATGGAAGGAATTATAATAAACGTTGGGTTTCTTTATGATACAAATATCTTGAAAAGAGAGACGATTTAATGTTTTTTGTTAGTACCTTTAAAATGGCATTCTATGTCAAATTGTCTTGATGATAATGCGGGCTCAATATTATCAATAACTACTGATAAGTTTAAAAACATGATTCAAAATTGATTGTTTCGATCAAATTAGACAGAGTTATTATTGAAATATATTTTGATGAGTTTTATTTTTATTTGAAAAGTCGTTTTTAATCATCGTAATGCAAGGCCACGAAGAACTTCGCTAATACAGTGTTTTAAAACGGGGTTTCTTTAATCTAAACACTGGTTTGGTTACAGTATAAAGCGCATGCACTATATTGTCTCCCTTCAAAGCTGTTTAGCACAACAGCTAACCTTCATCGTAATGGCTACCATAGAATAACTCACTGTGATGAATGCATGTCTGGAAACCTATTTGTATTAGATATCGACAGAACGGTCTGTGCATTGTTACATGTCTGACAACTCATATGTCAGACATCCCCATGCTTAGGGTTGCAATATTGACTCTGGCACATATATCATCAGAACCAACTGTTTACTTTACGATCGTGAAATTGATTTTCGTGTCAAAGGTATGAATATAATTCATCAACACAACCGATACAGTCTCTTTGATTCGGTTCTTTAGTAGTAAGACCATTAATTATGCTACTCTATTTTGTTTGTGTACGGTTCCCAAGCCATTATTTGAGATATTATGTCAAATTGGTCTTAGAGCATAAAACTCTTTCAAATACCGGTCAACCGCATCCTTTGTCTGTTGATCCTGTTTCCAATCACTTCTAATAGATAAACTATAATCAATTCTATACCTAGAAGATGATTGATCGTAAACCAGTGCACTGATCTCTCTTAAATAACCCCTCTCTGTATTTTAGTACCCTGTTCCTCCAATGTTCAAACAAGCCCTCCCCCTCTCAGATCGACATCGCATCCCTCATTCGGTACAAGAAAATCATTGACCCGGAAAACTTGCTCCAAGTTGAAGGCAACTTCTTAAGAAGTAGGCTTAGTTCTGTTAAGCCTGTCACTCCTAGTCCTACAACCCCAGCGTCTCCTGTTAAAAAGATCAACGTACACTCACGACGCAGGAAAGTAGAGCACTTGACGGGAAAGTGTAGTCTCAATATATTAAAATCGCATGAAATCATCGCGTTTAAATATGTTGTTCGTAACAATATTACTTTTAGGTCTTAATTTGCATTGAAATATTTTACACTTGTACCTATTTTCTTATGAAGGATATATGCATGGCTGTATCATAAAATGTGCACAGATTTTAATTAAAATATCTTATGTATTGAGGAAAATACATCACTTATGACATACTTTATGCCAAATGCTTCCAAACAGAAGCAATATTATTAAGAATATATTTCTAACTTAATGGTCCAACTACGACTTCGTAGAGCTTCAATATGGTCTAAGTTTAACCCTTGCATTTAGCATCCAAAATCAGCAAACAAAGCTTTATTTCAAGCTCTTTTAAAACTGTTTTTTATATATATAAAAATACTTCTAATACTAGACCTCCAGATCCGCCTAACGAGTGCCTTGTGTCTGGAATGACATGTACTTGCATGCAATGCTCATCAGAGTTGCATTTAATAGTCGTTGGAACGTTGCCCGCGCATCTAAAATATAAACTAGTTTAAAACCAGGGCAAACGTGATTGTAAAACAAGCCTTGAATGCAAATACCACCACCTTGCTCTGCAGTGATTCCACTCACTTGTGATCTTCACTGAGCAACAACAAACAACAATGGGGAACTCTTCTTGTTTGGAGGGTTATACTTTAATTATCTAGAGACTATTCTGAATTTCAAATATATTCGAGATTTTTAAGTTAGTTTCATTCATAATAATCAGTTGTAAATCATTGATCCAGGGCTAGTTTTGCTGCTCGTACGTTTGATGCAACTATGTTATCTTTGAAACGACATTCAATATCAGAAGAAGAAGAAAAACACCATTAAGAATGTATTACGTATGGATGAAATGCTCCTCCAATTCATATTCCTTTATGAATACGTGAAAGAACAGTATGAATCTGTTGATCTTGGTTGAAGCAATGTGCATGAAAGGGGAACTAGATAAATCTCTGAGGTCGCTATGAGACCAGTAACGTTGGGACTATAGTGTACGTGCACAGGCATGTTCGTACGCGACCGGGGGCGGAAGTCGTAAACATGCACAGACACGGGCTACAGTGATGCCAGACCACAAACACAAACAAGCGATGTTGCCAGTTTGCTCACTCGCTTGGAAAGCGTACAAGACTTGATTGAATTGTGGCCCAGTCAATATGGTATCCACTTCATTAGTGTTGTGAGTGAACCACAGTCCGTGTGAATACATGGTCGTGAGTTGTGATACAAACCTCAACACTTGACCGGAAACGTCGGCTTTATGCGTAGTTAAAGACACATTCAACATTCGAAGGTTTAATGAAAATTTGAAGGTTTAATATAAAATGGCTGTATAGCTGTATTTAAATCCTGAATAAATAAAAAAAAACATCGGTAGAGTTTGTTATTGAAAGAAGTAGGGTCTAGTATGTATATATGATTTCTTAGATTTTGTTGGTTGCAAAATGTAAACGTTGAGTTATTACTTTAAATAAACTTTGGATTGGTTTTACCAAAAAATGTTTTCATATATACTAGTGTATATATACCAGTTTCATTACTAAAGGTAGCAATTTTTTCATCATGTTCTTCCATCTTGTTTAAACAGCAGTTAAATATAAAAAATGGTTAGCAACATGATGATGTATTTTTTAATTCCATTAATATTGTAGGTCCTTTGGAATACGTGGAATTATCGCGAGCATAATAACAACAAAATGATCGTTATTCTTATTTTCCGATACAATTAATAACGAATAGAGCTTTACTTTTAAAGACGCTATAGTTGTGTTGAAATGTATCCCTGATAGAGAGAGGAGAGAGAGAGAGGAGAGAGAGACAGAGAGAGAGAGAGAGAATGCCCTGTCTGATACCCGCTCAGACATGGCTCAAGGGCTCGCCAAGTGTTGCTAACATTGAGTCTGTCTCTATGTATGTCGTCATGACAATTGAACCGCTTTGTGCCTCTACCCCGCCTGAAGGGGATCACGACACCGAGCAATACTTATCTATAGGGTGACCCGACGCTTGTAGCATGCCTGCATTATAGGGCTCCTCCTCGTGGTGACCGGTGCTCGCACAGAGGGCCTTATCGAATCATTGCTTCCTTTCCTTCTGCCATGGCCATCTTCTCCATACATGTTATTGAATTATATCCTAATTTTATACATTTTTAATCCTTTTTTTATAGAAGCTGTATAATGTTACAATATTTAGTCCCTCATCATGCCACTATGTTGGTATTGAATGAAGTTTTAAAACTTTAAATTCTCTCACTCTTCCACCTGGGATCGATCACTTAATTTATTTTTGGTAACATGTTTTTAATTTAAATTTGAAATCTGTAACATTTTATGTGTCTTATAGTGATCGATAAATTTAAAAAAAAAATGATTAGATTTTATATGCCAAATTTCCGTGGGCAAAGTGTTTATCTTGAAAGACATGGCGAGCTGAAACTTGCATCGTCACGTTGTGGCCAGTTTATGTTGTTCATAAGAAGGGATGGAGAAAGTTGTTCAAGAAATACGTTGTTCTCAACTGTGAAGTTTGCATGTTCAATGCTCGTTATTTCTTGTACGCAGTAATGATACAACTTAGATAACAACAATAAACGTGCTTCATCAGATCCAGCATAACTTTGTAAATCTGTGCGGATCAGAACTTGCGAAAGATCAAGTTGCATCGTTAGTGTTCATTTCACACTAGTTCATAAACGTGTTCACAAATCACGCCCACACGCATCTCGACCAATCAAAGACCGTCTTATTAGCTAATAGTGCGACGACCCCGCTCTCTATGAAGCGAGCGACGAACCAACACATCTCGACCAATCAAAGACAGAGTCTAATAAGCTAATAGTGCGACGAACCCGCTCTCTATGAAGCGAGCGACGAACCAACACATCTCGACCAATCAAAGATAGCCTAATAAGCTAATAGTGCGACGACCCCGCTCTCTATGAAGCGAGCGACGAACCAACACATCTCGACCAATCACAGAGCCTATTAGGCTAATAGTGTGACGACCCCGCTCTCTATGAAGCAAGCGACGAACCAACACATCTCGACCAATCAAAGACCGTCTAATAAGCTAATAGTGCGACGACCCCGCTCTCTATGAAGCAAGCGACGAACCAACACATCTCGACCAATCAAAGACAGAGCCTAATAAGCTAATAGTGCGACGACCCCGCTCTCTATGAAGCGAGCGACGAACCAACACATTACTGAAAGCTTTACGCGCTGTTGCATCGCTGTAATGCTTGTTTTACGACTCATGTAAACAACAATGTCCCTGTGAGTTGTTGCAGGTAATTGAATTAATGGCAACACTGTGTAACGCCAACACAATGTTGCCACCTCAACTCAATGTATTTATACTAGTATAAAATAAAAGTAACGGTAATTATGAATTTCAACACAAAACGATTAAAGAACACTTTTTCCAACATTCCCATTAACATTAAACAACAACAAACGAACTCATATCGGCCATGGCTATTAATATCAAACGAAAGCTACTGCAGATATTTGGTTTATTACCTTGTTTGCTGACCAACAAAAGGATTTGGAGCTAAAGTGTTTTGTTATGTGTTTTAAGATGAATGGGCGAGGAGACTTGTTACAGCTGTGTGGGGGTGTGGGGGTTGTAGACGCGACCACGTGAAGAGTCAACAAGTGTGCGGGGGTGGCTGCGTGGGGGTGGGATCGATAACAGACGCGTGTGCCACCCCCACGCTGCCCTTGAGACGAGGGTTGTTGTTTCTTTTCATTGAGGCGATATAGGGGTGGATTCTTGTAAGGCACGTGCCGGCCATACTGGTGGCTAAAGATGCATGTTTGTTTTCTTTCGATGGGTGGTTTTGTTGTAAAGTTTTGTAGAGCGTTTGATTGAAGTTAGAATGTTCTCCATATCGGATCGCTACACATCACTAAAACCGTCAACAGATATAGTTAGTAGAGATAGCTATAGATAGATTAATTCTATATACATCCACGGTTATCTTTGTAATATTCAAGTACATTAACCATCATTTTTACGATGCTCGGGTTGGTTCTATTATCACATTAATGGCCATCTAAAAATCCATTTACATTTATTAAGGGCCGTATATGTTTTCCCCGCCATCATTTCACGGATGGCTCCAGATCCCGGCTTTAATAGGCTTTGAGAACTCATCACTGCTCTGCGCGTTATCGCCAATAGCTGAGCGACCTTACTGGTAATAAAGACGGGCTTTGGTCCTCCCGAGCTTAATGTTGATTGCAACTGTCTAGGCACGAACAAGCGCGACGCCCATGCGGTCATAACGGACGTCTGAATGTCCTTATATGGGTTGTATGGATTTCAGTGATAGCTTTCATCCGCCCAAACAAGTTCACTCACACGGTTGTAAAGCACGACGACCTAGAATAATATAATTAATCGTTCTTGGTGGAGGCGCCAGGTTTATCGAGAATATCGCGATTATCCACATAATGAGTAAAATATTGAATGGTTTACAATTATTTTATTAACATGTCGAGCACAGAGCACGTTTTTATTGAAGAGTTCCATTTTTTCAAACGCAATCTTGTGAAATGAAATAACTTGAAATGTCATGAGTTTTACTTTTAACACTTCTATGTTGATTATCGAGAATATAATCAAGGCACTGCCTTCGGGAAGTGTTTGTATGTGGAGTAAACTGGGATTGGTTTCCAAATCCAGCTCAACCCCGATTTGAATCCTCCATGTAAACGGGGCTATTGTTAAGGTTATGTTAAATATAGACAATAACGTGCAAGGGTTTTTTAAAGTATTAAATTTGGGCACTTTATGCCACAAGATTTCATGAATCCTACGCCATAGTTGAGCTAACGTACTCCCATCCAGTTGAGACCAGTAAATTGTAGTTCTGGCATGCAAATGGGGTAAAATATTCGTCCCGAGGGTGGGGGGAAGCTATTTTGGCTACCGTAGTTTTAAAATTCCTTGCCACAAAAACTTGCTTCAAAAAAGTGCAATCTTTCATTCCTCTTTCGGGCGCGCATATGTTTAGCGCCACCGTCGGATATTGTTGCTTCACGTCGGCCTTACTCAGCGGAGACAGCCGAACATTCACGAGGGCGTTTGAGCTGGAAGGGGTGCAAGTGTATGTGAATAATTTAGTGGAAAAATGAGTTTAATGCGGGATGAGATATTGGGATGTCTGGAAGTTTGAATGAGCGCTTTTTACGCGCTCTGATTACCAACACGAGGAATAACTTAATACGGGAAGTTTTTTCTGAGGATGTTTTATACTCATATCGGGTCAATAAATGGATAACGTAAGAAAGTCTAGTTTTGTCTCCATCTCCGTCTCTTCGTCTCTTCTTCTCTCCTCTCCTCCGTTCCTTATCTTCTCTCCTTCTCTATATCCCTCCATTTCTCTGTCTCACTGTTTCTCCGTCTTCTAGCACCACAGGGTTTGCAATATAGCTACTATACTACACCGTAGAAAGAAAGACGCTACTGAACCAGCCAATCAGATCGCTTGGTGAAGATCTGACATAGAAACCTTTAGGGCAGGAAAATGTTCTTCCTACAAAGTCTTTATTTGTATTTTGAAGTCTTCTTTTAATAAACGCACATTTCAAGTTTGAGCTCTTATTTCTTATAAAATAATAACATGTTTCAAAGCTTTCGTTCTTGTAAGGGAAATTTCGTAGACTTTTCTTTATAATTTCGTTTTCTTTTTCGACTTCGAGGAAAATACTAAACGAGTGGCAAAAAATGAAAATATCTGCGTTTTATTCCATGTTTATTTTATAAAAGCAGACGGAGATACCTGGGCTCGCATCAATGAGTAGTCTGTGCTGGCTTCTTAGTGCTTAAAAATAAAAAAAATCAGCAGACATCAAACGCGCTGACATGTTTATTTTATAAAACACTTCTGTTTTGAACGGATGTTAAAGTAAACTATTAATGATTGCTTCTGCGTCATTACTTGAAATGTAAATGTGAAAATATATCTTCTTCTATGACACAGCAAGTATGTTATTCTGTTATTCATAATGCGAACGGCACAAAGTAAAATCATTCTTTAAAAAGCATTTTTCATCCTAGCACGACAGCTTTCCTTAGTTTCCAAATACGATTGATGTAAAAGTAAAATGGCTGTTCTTAAAACATCATTAGAATAAAAGCGTTTACAAGCAGGAAAAAGCGGAAATTATCAACCGTTTATTGGACGGAAATTAAAAATTAAAAAAGCAATTTCCCGAACGAACAACAAGGGTTTGAATTGTGCGTTGTTTCTCGCCTAAACTTTGGTATTTGCGTTTCGAGCACCTCTTAAAAATAGCAGTGGGCAAATTCTACCTTAGGCCCAGACGGCCAACTATCTTGAAGAATAAACCCAGAGATATTGAAACATCAACGGTTCAATGTTTTGTTCAAGTTTCTTTGGATTCGAGAACAAAAACGAATCATGGAAAATATAGCATTATTGTATTTTATTATCCACTTATGTTTTGGTGCTACTTTGTTCTTGAATTGAAGGATAATTGAACCGATTAAATTGGTTTAACACATTTGAAGTGTTAACAATGGAATTCACATCACCACTTTCCATGGAAACGTTTGTATGTTGTTTGAAACCAGTATGGTTTGTTTCACAATATGTATATTTAATTGAAAGCTCGCATATTTGTGTTATTGGTTACGGCATCCAACTACCATGCAGGCTTGTGGTAATACTACCCCCAACTAATTAGTAAGGGTGGTTATTAACAACCCGACACCCCACTGGGTCAACCATGCGGGGTTGAAACGGACTTGGTTTCCTAAATGTAGTAAAATACGGTTAAAGCAATCGTGGAACAATTACACCAAAGGTATAAAGATAAAGAGGAAAAGAATTATGTAAATGTATAGCTCCTTAAAAATAATTGTTAGTTCTCTGTCAATAATGTAACATTATAGTAGATACAAGCAACAAAGTATAAAATAAATAAATACAAATTGTGTTTTATATATATTTTTTTTTTTTTTATTAATTCAATGAATTATGGTTTTAATCTTCGAAGTTTATCATTATATGTTCGTGACTAATCCTTGAAATGACACCAGTCCAAGACAATACTCAATGCCGTGACTTCGGAATCTTAATGATCCTTGATTAAAGACCGAACAGTGAAATGTCACGATATCTTTAATCACAGTATTCTCACCGCAAATGTCAGAGGGTCTCGTGATGTTTAAATCTCACCGGTAGACGAAGTGATAACCGCAAAGAACAGTCTTAGCAATTAGAGTAGTCAATGGTTTAATATTTTACACTCTACGACGATATTAACAATTCAATTCAACATTATATATGTGCACGGATAAACCATATCTTGCTCATTCTGATGTGTGTAGGTATACATCATTAATACATCCCTATCATGGCGTACCATAAGATAAATAAATACATTTGTATTTACTGTCTATCTACTTTATAAGAACTGTTATTCAACATCCTCACCGTATTGGATTTAAAAAGAAACGATTGCAAAAGAGTTGTAGCCCTCTTCTCGCATACTTTTTATCACGGCCAATGAGAATGTTTTGGTTTCACTCACATTGCGAACTTTAAACGATTAACGAACTTTAAACGATTAACGAACTTTAAATATAAAGTTCCCTCTATTGAGTTGCCAATGTTTAGTTTCAACCAGCTTAGGCTTTTGTCCGCCAACATGTAACAGAGAATAAACAAATCCGTTATATAATTATAATCCGTTCTCTTTGACAACACGCAATAGAGTGAATACAATAACGACATTAGGTTGTGTAACGCTAGCTGGGAGCGCAAACAATACACTATTGTATCCGGGGAAATTAGTTTTGCATGTGTGGACCTCGATAAGCTATTGTTTGTGAAACTGTGTTAGGTAAATGCATGGCTGTTTCTGTTGATGGGTTGCGAGTAGAGTATTGTAGGTTGAATGAAGTAACACTCAAATAAAACAATACTTTTTGATACATTTATTGTGTAGGCCTACTTGCCTTGCTATTTACTGTATTTTTTCAATCAATTTTTTATGCTAAGCGTCTTCTTTCGATAGCTGTTTTATTTTTTGTTGTCCTATCTTAGCTGCCATTTTATTTATTCCAATGTGTCTATAATTGATTCGTTGTAAATTATATTGTTTTATTTGTTTTCCTCCTTTGTAAGTCAGTTTTATAAATTAATTGGAAAGGTATTGAACAAATTAAATAAAATGAACAAAATGTGTGCAAAAGAGCTGTTAGAGTGAGGAACGTTTCTGTCACACACTTCGTTCACTTTTCTTGCCTGTGAACGTAGCTCCAATATATGAGCGCGTGCAAATATATAACAAGCAATCAATAAACCCAAAAAGGCTCTATCAAAAAGTGTTCGCGCAATTTAGATCCGAAATTATTTCTGTTATGACTTCGTTTTCTTAAAATCTCTTTGACGTGTAACTTTTTGTATTTTAAAAACAAAGTAACGTTTCTGCTCATTGACAGAAATGTTTTCAAGCAGATGAAGTCACCTTTGACACAAAGGAAAATTGCTTTTTTCGATTTTTTATTTGTGCGTTATTATTTAGAAATACTTATGTTTCACGCGTCAGTCTCTTCGGAAAAACAGCGGCCATTTTAACAAGTCCATTGTTTGATCTTTGAAGTAGAAAAAAATATTTGAGTTTTTATGTTTATTTCTCCCTTTGAAAGTGTCTAATGAGTATTCAGGTGTCCCGTATTTCAACAGTTAACGATACAGTTTTTTTATGTTTTGGACTCGTTATTTGTTATTTGTTACATTTGACGTGTAATTATTTTCTGAATGTCAGCATTTGAGTGAAACAATTACAGTAATTGAGTATAGTCAAATAGTTTGTTATACACTCTGAAAGCATTGGTTGGAATATACAAGGGTGTAGAGTGGAGGTAGAAAAGTGTCCTTTCGCGTTACTCTATTCAAGGTGAAAGGGCACGGTTATAGAGTAACGCTACATTAAATAGTATTGGAGTATAGCCGAAATGAAATGCTGTAACTAGAGTCATTGACATTTTTTCAGCTGGGTTTATAATATTTTCAAAAATATATTGTATTCCAAAAATAAATTATAACAAGTCATTCAATAAATGTAATAATTAGTGCTATAATAGTATGTTAAACGAGACGTTTTGTAGCAACTCGGGAAATTAGCTCTTCACTTTAAGACCACCCAATGCAGAAACAGGTCAAATGTTTTAAATCTACCTGAAAATGCAATTTTATATCCATGTTGGCGATGTAATTGACGGTTTTCCAATAGACCGACTAATTACCCGCGATAATCCCTGGCTGGCCTGGACGCTGGTAACGAGGCTACGAGGTACTGCGCAGCGACACTGCGCATCGTGCAGGCAGGTGTACTGGCCACAGACTGGGACGCAACATTGCATTTGTTACATAACATAAACACGCCTTTGAAAACGCTTAAACCGATTATGTGTACGATAATGCGTCTCTATTATACTATAATTATGATATTCAAAACAATGAGGGATGATAGATGAAGATGAAGAACAAATAGCCCATACATTATGCTGGATGTTTCCTGTTTCAAAGAAAATGTTTAGTTTTCTTTTTTCTTCCCCTTTGAAAATCAGTTTTATATCTGAATATAATATACATTAAATAAATAAAAATAAACGAGTAAACTTGCTATTATACATTGAGCATAAATTCTCTATTTATAATACATTCAGTTACTACAGTCCGTTTTCATGAACACTATCATTTCAGAAACAAGAAACTTAACTACACATTAATAACTAATGAGTTCTAGTTTAGTAAACATGTTTCAATGTTGACTTGTCTTAAAGTTGTGTCGCGCTTTCTAGTTCTAGTTGACGTTTGTTGCAAACATTGACTGTGTCTCTGCCTCACATTAGGTATTAAAGAGACTCCAGGGGGTGAGTCTTGTTGTTCGAGTGTGTAAATACAGGTTCACTTCCAACTGGCACATGCTGTACTATATACGTACAATGTTTACCTAAAGTACTTATACAAACACAGAGTAATTGCAAACTATGTATTAACAAACACAAGATAATATGCGGTAGATTACTGTTTACTTGCTCTTACTCCAATATTGTAACAAGTAACTGAAATGACGGTGCATTTAATGCTCTATTTTATAGGTTTTTTAAACTTTTAAAAATTACATTTATTTTAACGATCTTTTTTATTTTCAAGTGTGTTTAACAAGGACTTTATAAAAGTTAAATCGATTATTAAAAAATATATATAATTATAAGACTTGGCAACAACTACGAACTAGAGAATTGATTTTTTCCTAAGGATGACACCATTTTCATTTCTTTGCGATAGTTTTAAAGCAAAGTAGAGCAATTGTTAAATGATGATTTCCACTGGGTTGGCCGATACACTATCACCATCTTGTGTATATGTGTGTTTGTGTTTGTGTTTGTATCCTAGGACTCTAGTTGGACACACACGGTTTACTATAGAAAGGAGGGTTCCCAGTTCCCTTGAGATGTCGTGGTTACCCCAGTCGACGTCAGAAAGTTTCTGGCCTGAATCCGGCGGTCAAGTCAATCAATGTGGGTGTCTTGGGAACACCCACGTCCCACACAGACACCCACACAAGCAACCAGCCCTGGCCAATATGGTCTTGTCTTGGTAATACCAGTGTTTGATGTAGCGCGTTGGTATTTCACTGATCACGACAGTTTTGTTGTGTGTATCCAACTTGATGAAGTAGCTCTTTTACTGGGTAATGTCTTGATCGGCTCTGCTTGAACCGTCTCTATCGTTCAAAGAACATTTAGGATTATTCTTCAAATACAGGCAATAATACATGTACGAAGCGTTATATGTGCTAAATCCAATCCAACAACGCGTTACTGCTTGTAGAGTTTTAACAGTAGCCCCATACAAACAAAATTGTATATTAAATTGAGTTTTTTATTGTACAACCACTGTATCTAAAACATAATAATATTGGAAATCAATCCGTAAAAAAACATATTAGTGTAGCTATCATATTAACGAACTCTTTTTATGGACTGGGATCTTCTTACTTTTTCAAACGTGCTCTAAGTAAAATTATCTACAGTAGATCGCATGTTCAAACTAAATACGCTTTACTTGTGGTATTTAATATAGACACGAATTTATAGAATAATAAGACATATTTCCTCATTGGGGTAAAAAAAAACCAACCCGGCACCTCCACCAAATAATTAAACATTTATTTTATTAGTTCATTTATCACTCACGCAGCATCGCTGCATGAAAATGAGGCGTTGTGTTAGAATACCATCACTACAACCTTTGTATTGTGGTTCACAATGCAGCAGCACTCATGACTCTAACGCGTTCATAGAGTAAAGCTAATATAGAGTGGAAGTCGATCTCGCGAGTAGACATCTGAGACGGAAAGTAGAAGTGTTCGAATGTGAGCTGGATTGCCTAGTACTTGTGGGGGGGATCAAGTGTAGAATGCGATGCGGGAATACAATACGTGAGAGGGGGATGTAAAGGGGGGGGGGGAGGGAGGCGGTGTGTGGGCGACATTGCCAACAGGAAGTGGGGGTGTGTTAGAGAGGCTCCATAGCACTTCCGTTATTTATATATTATATTCACCTCACCTCACCTTAATATTGATTAAATTAAAATGTCATGTACATTATATAAATCATTTCAATTCAACGTCTTCGTTCTTTCTAATTCAATCGTTGTAAAGTGTATCACAGCATTACAACTTGCCGTCGTATTTCATACGCTAACACTTGTTAGCTCAACAAGTGGCCTTGTATGTAAGCAGTTTATCGTCGCGAGCAGTTTGCATCGCTGTGTCCTAGAAACCGTCTCTGACGCTGGAGATGGAATAATCCAGTACATTGCATTCACATCTCATGTAGTAACACGTGAACGCTGGATATGTTGTTTACGTTTTAGAATTGAAGGTTTTATTTGGTTCCAGTTAGAAAATGTTGAGATATTAAACTTTTAGTACACGTTTATTAACAAAAATAATTTAAAAAATATGAAATGAAAATATGCTTCAATTTGGAACGAAGTTTGTGACGTAATGTAATAGAAATAAGAAACTTTGAAATTTTACTGTTGAAATATAATGTTTGCAAAGAATTGAACACATAAAATATCTAGTTAAAGTGAGTTTCTACAAGCATAAAAAAACATAACATAAAAGTAAACATAAACTCTGGCAACTCATACGAATACATGTGCACTTGAAATTAAAGTGCGCTTATAAACGTGAACTAAAATTAAAATTAATCACTGCTGCTTAAGATATTCCCACGTCTAATTAAATCCTGGTGGTAATACCATGTTTTATGCATCTCTGTAGTTGAGCACTATGGCCGGCATACGCCCCCCCCCCCCCCCCCTAGTGCACAGCTCGAGTACTTGAGGCTATAAACACACGTCTAGTGTTGTCACTCATTTCATGTCTCGTTCTCAAGTTAAATAGTGGACCGAGACAAGCATTACTTATTTATTTGCAATTCATCACGGAATCGTAGATATTAGTGATTAAATTGTGGCAGTCATTCGGTATGGAGAGAGTGACTCAAGTTGAACAGAGTTTAGATGTTCTTCTGTTTATGTGGATCTCACGCAGCCTTCTGATTGGCTCAGAAACTATTCGTTAGGCTCATTCACGCGCATGAAAACTAACTAAAAACTGGATTTGAAAGTTTTCAAATATTTAAATCAATACGGTTTAAATTAATTACAATTAATTATTTAATTTCCCCGTAATGACAAAATATAAATAAATTTTAAATTGTCTGAATCCAGTTTTTAATTCTTTTGAAACTTCATCATACTAATTTATTACTTTTCAATATTGTGTAGCGTTCTCAAAGTATCACTAAAATCGTTAATTTGGTCCGGGTCCGTTGAAGTAATTTCCCTGGACACGGATCGTTTGCATCAGCCCTGATAGAGATTTGTTTCCTAGAACAGATTGAAGCCCTTCTAGGTTAACTTTGATATCCGGTTGTTTTAGAACAAACAGTTTCTGAGAACATTCCAGGGGGTTGATTAATCTAGTGAGTTGTTTGTAATGAAACTGAAGCCAATTTATTGCTAAACAAGGGTTTCGTTAGCACGTAGCTTAATTGGATTGCAACTCGTAACTTTTCATCTCGGAGAATGTATTTATAAACCTCCTGTTCAATTAACACACTAATAGATGGTTATGGTCGTTTTTTATTGGAGCACAAACCGTTTCATTATTTCATTAAATTGGGTTTATAAATAAAGAAATTAGCAGAGCGTGTCGAAAGAATATGCAAATACCAGCAACGCTATGTCCCGTTTTGCTCTCATTTTATAAAATGTGTTAAAAGGACATATTTTGAACACAAACAATACAGAAAAATGGTCAAATGTCGTATGCCGAAGTAGGCAAATAAAAAATATAGCAATTAATTAATGAAGGTGGAAATGTTTAAAATACTAATTAAATAAGTAGCAAGTGATTAATGAGAAATATGATAAGTGGGGAGCATGACGATATATTTACATGTTTACACGTCTGTACATTATTTCATAAAAAAAACTTTTGTTTATTGTATGTGGAAAAAATATTAAAATAAACACATTGGGTATAATACGATTACAATTATTTGTGTTTTGATCAATTCACAAAACGAGGGACTAAAATTTACACTTTACTCCTTTTTATGACAGCATTTTTTCAAAACATTTTTTTTTTTTTTTATTTAGTTAAGAGAATGGAATACAATGAGAAAGGGAAACGATTTTAAGAACACATAAAGCTGAATGAGGCGTTTTTCTGGTAGCCTGGCTACTACATTCCATCTTTATCTCCGCATGCATCTACAGCTACACTAATGGGCCGTTCTCTGCCACGCCAGCCTTAATGGACGTAAGATTGAAGCATGCGTTTTACATCGTATACTCAGTTCAGAATATTAAAACATTGCGTTTTACATCGTATGCACAGTTCAGAGTACACCCTCATCATACTAAGTGCCTCCAAGTTTATAAAACCATTCTTCGTAGTTATACTATTTGTCTGTGTTCTTTCCCGTCTGAGCCCGGGGTATATCTGCCTCAGGGTCGCTCTGACAACTGTGAATACACAGAAATACATAAATGGCCATTCGGTAGAAAAGAAAGACAAAGCTTTATGTGATAAGAATAATTTGTTTTCTTCACTTGATACCAATCCGTGCGCGGATTGGTTTAAAACACATCTCCGTTCTTCTATTTATCTCACCGTCTTTAAACATATATACATTTGTATTTATAGTCTACACACACAGTTACAAGACTGAGTTTCAGTAGGGGACATTTATACAATTTATTTTGTGCTTCGTGGCTATGATTACAGCGACATCTATATATACAAGACGTATCATATAAAGACAATATTATCAATAACAATGAACAATGAACAATGTATGTCCCGGATTATCCGAAGCATGTATTTCAATATTGTTCTCTCTCTGCTTTTATTCCCGTCCGCTTATAATACTATTCACTCCAAAAAAATTCAATTCGAAATTCAAATACCAACGAAGTAGTGTGTGTAAACATACCACACTACCCTTAATGCCTCAACTCAAACTCACATCGCTAGAATACCCCGTAATTCATTTACTCTGGACCAGCCCTTAATGGATGGAAGGGGAAATCGAATCCCGCAATCCTACCAACCTGATCGGGCCGAATCCGCGTCTTCCTGATCAAGTAAATAAAATCCCCCAGCCCACCGTTGTATCTTAGTATAACTGAGTAACTGAGTTATCCCCGAAACAACTCGTAATCCTCGCCGGCCAAATCCCTCCTCTGTTTACCTTGTCACTGTTTGTCCACAGCGACAAAATGTATTTCATTACTGCATGCACCCGCAATGCCCGCGCTCCGTCCCTTCATCAACCCAACATGTCATGTAATGGGGTTTACTTCACCCGCAATGCCCGCGCTCCGTCCCTCCATCATCTCAACATGTCATGTTATGGGGTTAGCTGACGATTAAGCACATTTCGAAATTTTTCGCTCACACATGAAGTCCTAGAATTTGCAGACATTTTACGTAAGGAATATTTACGATGCATTTTAGAAATAAGCTTTTTTGATTTTACATTTAAAATTTTACAGGCAATAACAAGCTCACATTTTTACGAGTTGCCTGTTATCTTTAACATCATTTCTAAGCCCTACCCTCTCTTGATATTTTAAATTCCAGATTTGATTCCATTTGTAACATTAAACTTCTTGCAAGCTATGCTGCTTATTACGTTATGCTGCGGTTTAATTGTATTCCCATGAATCCTTACTAACATCTGTTTTTTGTTCATCTCTCTGCCTATGTTAAACTTAGTTATTTCTTAATGTACTGTTCAAGTTTGATGCATAATTTACAATGGCCAACGTCTGTGTATAGTCTGTGTTACAAATAAATACAATAAATAGAGAGTAGCTGTGCGTGGGAATATTCTAGTTTTATTATGAATCTCTTTGACTTTTCCAAGCGATGAAACGTTGTTCGAAGCTCTTTGACTTCTCCAAGCTATGAAACGTTGTTCGAAGCTCTTTGACTTCTTCAAGCGATAAACGTTATTCTAAGCTCTTTGAATTCTCCAAGCTATGAAACGTTGTTCGAAGCTCTTTGGCTTCTCCAAGTGATAAAGCGTTGTTCGAAGCTCTTTGACTTCTCCAAGCTATGAAACGTTATTCTAAGCTCTTTGACTTCTCCAAGCGATGAAACGTTGTTCAAAGCTCTTTGACTTCTCCAAGCGATGAAACGTTGTTCGAAGCTCTTTGACTTCTCCAAACTATGGAACGTTGTTCGAAGCTCTTTGACTTCTCCAAGCGATGAAAGGTTGTAAGCTCTTTGCTTGCGTGGGCGTGGGAGGCTCCATCTGTAATATTGAAGGCGGTGTTGGAGTTATGGCTCTCCCATTCATTTCCACAGGGCTTTACGACACTTGATATTTCACTGTGCGAGGATCTACCCCATAGAGCTGCGATACAGACACATAAAGAACACTTTGTGTCCTGCATTTATGTTCGCAGATACTTGAACGCGTTTACAGCTTTCCTTACATCGAGATACCAGATTTATATGTAAGAAATCATTGAAAATATGTTTGAAATATATTATAAAAAAATTACTCTGGCTGGCATTAGAATCTACTACTACTAAACTAACGACTAAGCGTTTGGTAAAACCTTGCTACGTTTCACTGAGGACGGATCGTTCATAGCGACCTTGCACCAGGCTCGTTTCAAATACGACGACGATCTCGCACTTGGCGCGTTAATTCAATTACGTCTGGCTAATTACGAGACGGTGCGTGAGTCAACACAAACGCACGCACGCAAAATGAATACCCACAGGCGTCCTTTGTGATCGTGTCTAACATAGCGCGACATATGGAACCTGTATGGTGCAGGAAACAGAACCAGTGCTGTACTTGTGTGGCTGCAGGAAACAGAGCCAGTGCTGTACTTGTGTGGCTGCAGGAAACAGAGCCAGTGCTGTACTTGTTTGGCTGCAGGAAACAGAGCCAGTGCTGTACTTGTTTGGCTGCAGGAAACAGAGCCAGTGCTGTACTTGTTTGGCTACAGGAAACAGAGCCAGTGCTGTACTTGTGTGGCTGCAGGAAACAGAGCCAGTGCTGTACTTGTGTGGCTGCAGAAAACAGAGCCAGTGCTGTACTTGTTTGGCTGCAGGAAACAGAGCCAGCGCTGTACTTGTGTGGCTGCAGGAAACAGAGCCAGTGCTGTACTTGTTTGGCTGCAGCAAACAGAGCCAGTACTGTACTCTATAGTTGATTGGCTTTGTGAGGACATCTTCAAAAATGGCATTTCCACTTCTCGAATTTTGCACAAAAATCAACCACTGTTAAATTATTAATTACTGTTTATGACGTTGAAAATGTTTATTCCTCTTGTGTAGTTAAAGGACAAAACACACCAATCGCTATTAACCTATTAATTACTGTATAGAACGTTCATAAATATATTCATCCCACTACTATAAATTCAAACAAACTTTCCGTTATCATTCATTCCTTAATTCGTTCCAAGTCAGAATTAGCAAACGTTACTTTCGAACCCGAAACCAACCAGTACGTCAGAGTTCTGGGTTCTCTCACCGGTCTGCAAGTACATGGTACCGTATACACGTATCCGTATTCCGTGGTACGTATATCGTACTCCATGTTCCACTTCAGCCCTGTGATCCGATACTCGACGGGATTACATTCATATAATATCCACTCGACTCAATCTACTGAGGTGGACCGATTTGATATCCCTGCGGTTTTGTATGTCATGCTTGAAAACCCTTAACGAGGTCCTGATATATCGACATGCGAGGGGAGGGAATAGGGTGGGGGTAGATGTTAGCCAAGTTCTAAGCCCTTCACATGTTGTTAAGATAGCAGATCAGACGTGGGATTGGCTGAGGAAAAACGTGGGAATAAGCTGGGAGTAGATGTAAGAAAAGTCCTAAGGCATTGAACAAGTGGATAAGGGTGAGGTTGAAGGGAACTCCGCTAGGGGGCACACATGTATGCATCAGAAGAGGGATGAGTTGGAGAAGAACAAGGGTGTAAGTAAGCTTAGTGATGATGATGAGTGTTATAACGAAGCACTCAAGTTGTCAGTTATATTGAAGTCACCTCGTGCGACAGGCAGAGCTATCCTGCACATATTCTGACGGTGATATAAGTAACAGACACGTTTTTCTTTCTAACTGCTTTGAAACCAAATCTACGCGAGCTCCACTCATAAAAACCAATCGTCGAAATGACTGCACGTTTTCTAAAAGTCGATTCCAGAACCATTTTGTCATCGACGACGTCTGGAGAACTTGGACGAGTGCGCTAAGTCTCTCTCTCTCTCTCTCTCTGTCTCTCTCTCTCTCTCTCTCTCTGTCTCTCTCTCTCGTGCATACGTTCTATCTGAGTTCACTGCAAACACTCGGAGCTTCATCCCATATGCACGGCCATTCTCACGGGGGGGGGGGGGGGGGGGGGGTCAGAAGCCGGGGCGGCTAAAACTGCTAATGAACTAGAGTTGATCTCCCCTGATCCAACATGCTAATAACACACATAATAGTTTTGAGAGGAATTTACCATATTGACAAGACAAGGGGCTTCGGTGTGGATGGGATTATTATTGAAGTTTGTTAAGTGGAATTCGACCCTTGACGGGGGGTGAGTCCGCTACACGAACCAGCTTTGTCGTTTCCAAGCAATATCCGCTTAGAGGATCCAGCTTGAACAACGAACAGGCAAGCACGTGTGGGTGGATCATTAACAACATACAGGCAAGCACGTGGAGGTGGATCATTAGCAGCACGGGGTAATCCTGGCGTTGTTTGAGTTATATTATCCAGATAATATATATCAGATTAAATTCATTATTAGTTGCTTGTTTTTATTAATTAAAATCAAACGTTACAGTACTGTTTTGACTCGCGCTGCCAACAACCTGGTCATCACAAACATCAATGTTTTTAAATGTCGAGTATTCTAACTCGCGCCGATCTATAGTTAATATTTCATCAATAAGACTTCTGGATGAACGTTAAACACACATTTCGGTAATCTAAACATAATTATGACATACATTTAAACTTTTTGAAAGAAAAGAATTACATACACTATATTCTTATCACGCACAACGTTTATTATAAATGATATTAGACATTTTGAGTAACGGACGATATTTACAAAGGTTTTTACATTTCTCTCTCCTTCCCACGTCCGTAATATGTCAAGCTTTCAGACTTAGCCTTATATTCTAGGCAAACCCGCCCGACAAATCACTCTCGGAGCAAATTCTTGAACCCCCTCACCGCCCACCACGTACCCCTCGTTTGTAACAGTCTGCGCACTTTCAACTGAGTGCTGTCAATTGGGCGCGAAGACACTTTATTACTAAGGGACTAATTGATCTATAATAGTCGCTATCCATTGTTACATCTCCATTCCTGATGTCTCAAGATCTTGAAGAAATATGTATGCGGCAACATAATCTTCCTTCACGCTCCCTATTATTCTTTTAATCAATCTAATTTACAACAAATAGGCACCATATACAATGACGTGAAATTACAATTAAAGTAAACGTATTAGATGAAAAATGAGTGAACAAGAGTTGTTGAAGCAAATACGTGTTCTCATTTTGTTGGTAGACGCCATCTTTAATAGCGGTTGAGAGAGCGGGAGAGAGAGAGAGAGAGAGATAATGCAACATAACAGTCGTATCTAGTTGACAGCTTTACAGTGCAACCAACATAAAGTGAAGTTGAATTCTCTGGTCGCTTTGAGAGAGAGAGAGAGATGGGAGACTTACATTCATTCTACTTTACAGATACCTTAGTAGATTACTCGACTCATTCCACGTTTGCCAGCTTTTCATTATTATAGTCGTTCTAACAAGAGTAAAGTAATGAATTGAATACTTTAAATGTTAATAGTCACTGTAGACTTACATTACAGATAAAACATGTTTCAGTTAGTTTAGTTGAAAACAGTTTTGCTCTTTCTGTGGACATGAGATCTAACGACCAGTAGTTCATTTACAAACCATTCTACTGACTTTGTTTGTCCACGTTCGAGACAGTTGTTTTGTCACATCCCTTGCAAGTGAGACGATTCTAGATCATTAACACTCGAGTCCACGTATTTCCGCTTCCGCTGTTCAAAACTTTTAACAACAGTTCGTTATTAGAACATATCAGTAGTGAAATATTGTATGGACAGAACCATTACCTCTTTGATAAGGTAATAGTTTTAAAATTTACTGTTATGAATGGAAACCTTTTCTCTCTTTTTCTCTCAAGTCCTTTCTCTTCTTCTCCTCCTTAGAAGGAGGGATACATACACTATAAAAATCGCAAGAAACTTTTGTTTTTTAAATTTAATCTCGAGAACAGTATTAATCTGAAACACTGAGGGTATATATCGCACTGTAGTTTGGTGAACCCTACAGACTGTATGATGGGTATATCGAATATTATAATCAGTTGGGAGTTATTTTGATTAACGATTATTAAATCCATAATTGTAATAAAATACCATACAAACAACTCTACTTATTAGGTTAAATATAAGATATATTTAGCATTCAGTCTGTAGAGCTTACCAAACCAAAATGCACTGTTTACAGTCTCATATTAATTCGTGTCGCATTAACTAGAGACAAAATTAAAAAATTAAAATTGTATGTGGTTTTAAACCCTTTTCCGATAAATTTGAAATTTAAATATTTTTGTACTCTGAAAGAAACGAAGTCCCTAATTTCTCAGATAAGACATCTAAAGATAGAAGTTTCCCCCATTATGCTGCATTCAGTGGCCGGCCAGGTAGTGAAGCTTTAGCTACCGTCTGAACGCGTACAAAGCCAAAACCTTCAGGCTTCGAACAAACTTCAGAAGCGTCGAAATAACTCGCAGATATTTTCAATCACCGTTTTTTCAATCTTGATTCTATAGACAATACAATCCTCAGAGGAGCCTTCTTTCAAGTCAAGCATCGCGTTCTTTCTTCTTCTTCTTCTCCCCTGGGGGCTAATCTCAACCTGCCGGAGATATTGAAGAGTTGTTTATTCTTTTGTCTAAGTTGTTTGTTTGTCTGTCCGCAGGGTCCAGGAGACGGATGGGTCTTTCTTCGAGAGTTTCACGGCCCTCTCGTGGAAACAGGAGAACAGGAGGTTGTTGGCGCTTCAGGAGGCCGAGAGCAGAGCCGAGGATAATCCTCCCAACGAGCGCTCGATAGGCATCAAGACCACAGAATGCAGGTTCCACAAGAAGGAGGTAAACACATCAATACGTCATGACTCTCTTGTCCAGTAGCGCTAATAGCGTCATGTCGGACAAACAATCGGTTGCTAGGTAGCTTCATTGTTGTGGCTTTCTTTGACTCGTGCACATTCAAGGTTTGTCTGAAACAAAACACTCTGGAGTGACTATTTTATTATTTGAAATTAATGCTATTGAGGGCGCAGGCAATTCAATTTTTCAATCCTGCAGAACTTCCGATTTCTGTAACATTAAAATGCTTCAAAATTATCAAAAGGTAAAAAAAATATAGTATGTTCCCTTGATATTCGATTCTTGTTGATTTATTGTATGAATCTCCATGTACAACAATAGACAACAATTTAAAATATATAATATATTGAGTGTGTTCTTCAAATGGCTTTGAAAATCTGGCATGCAAAACCATGCAAAACCATGTAAAAGGATCTAGATAACTTTACGATTAGTTTATGAAATACAAATTGATGTTATTTAGTAGATTTCGTCTCTATTATTGTCCGAATCCGTCTGTACTTGAGTAGCACGGCACGACAGCAAGAACCCACGCATCTAGACACGAGGCAAGCTAATTCTGTGTCTTCCGGGTAACCGAGCTGTCAACCCCCCCCCCCCCCCCCCTGCAGCAGTCAGAGTCTCAAAGGCGACGGCCTAGACCTCTCCTCTCCGCACCAACACTCTTGAGTCCGTGTACAAGATTATTACAGTCATCTCTAAGCTATTCAGATATCGCGCGAGCGAGTGAGGATTTTTGTGTTTGTGTACCCACTCTATTAATAATCCGTTTTTCCGGTGGGGGGGAGGGGAGGGGGGGGGGGGGTTGTAGACGAATATTGAGGTGCCGCGTTGCTTTGGCGTCTACGAGGTCCCTTAATTAAGTCGTTTCTCTGTCTACAATATCTTAGAGGGGATCAAACAAGCAGCTTTATGAACGGAACAAGAGAAAATAATTACCAACGAGCCATGCATAGGCCTACACTTTATGTAAAATACAAATTAGTTTCGAAGGTAATTTTAATATTAAAATCATATCTTCTTTTGTGGAAAACGCTAATTGCTAAGGTCCAAATTGACAAAGTTTGTTAATCTCAGATTCGCTAATCTCGGAGTGGAGTTTTGTTGACATTCACTTGACAGTTACGAGAGTCAACAGGTTGTACAAACACAGAAACAAACATGGGGTTCAACAAACATTACATACAAAATGTATCGTGTCTTCTAGCAGTCGCCATGTTTGTTACGAGAATATCTAGGATTATTGTCTAATCTAGAGACTAGAAGGAGTGAGGCTGACGTGAAAAAATAGTTTAAAAAAATATTTTGATCAATTTCACAAAAGTTAATTTGTAATTCTTTGTCTATATTTTTATTCTAGAATGTTACTTATGTGCTCGGCAGTTTCTTGTACCTTGCTCTAAACATCTCAGACATAATTATATTCTTTTTCGATACTTGCCTCATACTTTTCAAATTGAATTCTCGATATAATTGCCAATTATAAAAAGATATACAAACAAATTATTGTGTAGAGTAGTTCTTTTCGGCGAAGCAACAAAAAACAAACAAAAATCTCTCGTCCCCAATTCATATGTTTTCTGTCATAAAAAGCGCCGTTTCTCTTTCAATCCACCGGTTTTCAACGCGCACAGTGTATATTATATTCATCTATACGGATCATAGTGACGGGGCTGTCATCGGGTTTCATCCCACGAGCTTGACGTGCTTTATACACTGATATAAAGCCGGGCTGTCGCTCCAGTTACTTAGTTCAGATGTTCTACACACTACACACATGCCCGGCTGATCGTACCCCACGATAGCGGGACCAAGGGATCATACAATCAATAGGGTCGGGCTAAATACTTCTAATCACAATAATACGATATTGTAAACGGTGACTTTGGAGCCGTCCTAGCAACGAAGCACTCAATAAATTCAAAGTTGTTCTGAATCGGGCTTGTTGATTCTGACATTTGTCCGCAGGTGTTCGCACTGTCTAATCACTGATCCATATGTTTCGTATTTGAAATATCGATCTTTGATTGGTTATCGCTCACACGTCGATGGTATTTGGAGCCTACAGGGTTGGTTTAGTCGCTTTAAATTAAAGTCCCCCACTGAAAATCAGTTTCGTTACTGAGTGGGTAGACTCTAAATGTGAATTTATTTATTTATATACAAATAATTGAACTGATTGAACATGGACATTTAAGTGGTATGTGGTAGAAGTATGTGCCTCGTTGCTATAAAGGTTCGAAATTCACCGTTCACGACATGCCAATATCATTGATGTATTTAAATCAATTTAGAAAGTTATGAAACTCACAAACGAACCGTAAATTGAGCCTTGTGATCTGCATTTGCAGCAGTAGTGAATATAATAACCCTTACTGGCCCATTATTTTAAATCATAAAGGAAATATTTTGAACCCTGATAAACCTTGTTTCGCATTATTTTAATTATTATTACCACCCCGAAGTGACGATGCGATAAACCCATTAATGTTTTTGTGTAGTAAAGCCACCTCGGCTTGAATTATTTCGATGTAAAAACCTTGTGAGTCGTGATTAATCAGCCTTTCCGACTTTTCTTCTTGTTTTCTCCTCGTTGTTCCCACGCCAGCCTTGCATCAACTGAGCGGTTGCGTGAGGGGGTTGAGAAGTAGCTGATGGATCACAGCTTTAGCCTTGAAGAACAGCCAGCGTCGTACGCCTTTATTAGGCGGCATAGAGCAAGCGTTGCCATGACACTCACGAGACAAACTGGGTTCTAGAGCACGCGCTACAGTTATATACAAGAGTCCACGGGTTGTACAAACAAGGCAATTAGCTTGAAATATTATTATTATTATTATTATTATTATTATTATTATTATTATTATTATTATTATTATTATTATTATTATTATTATTATTATTATTATTATTATTATTATTATTATTATTATTATTATTATTATTATTATTATTACTAATTGTTTATTGTTGTTATTGTAAACCACATAAGTAAAAAGGAAAGAAAAAAACAAATGTATAAGTCTCTTGACAAGAAACGGCGTCGACGCTAGCAAACATTATGCTTAAACACTTAAAATCTTAGAAAATCTTGTGCCGCAAAGAGCCCTCTAAACAGTAAACACTACTTACACTTCAATGAAACTAAACTTAACTAAACTAAACTAAACTAAACTAAACTAAACTAAACTAAACTAAACTTAACTAACACGCCACAAGTTAAAAGTTTGTCACATGTGCTTCTTGCACAGGGAAGGGAAGTGGCTTACTGGACAAATAAATAAATAATGTAATATATATATTTATTTTTTATTTGTATCTAATTTATTTATTTGTAAATGTATTTACGTATTTATTTATTTACAAATAAAGAGAGATGTGAGACGTCATACGAGTGATGTGAGGTATATCCGGCTTGTGTGAACCTAGAGTGAGCGAGAGACCAAGATAGACTTGCAGCATATTATTATCTCAGCTGGTAGATTAGATTGCACAGGTGAATGGTCATGACCTCAATCCACCCCGCCAAGCATTGGAGCTGATAAAACTACCAGACTGTGAACTTCTTCGCTTCGCATGGCTCAACCTTATTCCATCCGCAACCAACATTTCACAACTTGTAGCAAACAGATATTTTCGCGTTTCAACTGGAAATCACAACGACCCATTCAGAGTTCACTTCGTCGCCAACTTGAGCTTACGTCACCAAGTCGATTCATAGTTTTGCCATCACTTCGGTTTGTCGCTAACTTAGATGGCAAATTGATCAATCTTCAATGCGGTGAAACTCGTCAACTTCGTAACTCATTTATGCTACGTCCACTTTTTGTGTTTCGCGTTATCGTATTTTAGACGTATTTTGGTGATTATTTGTGACATAGACACCTCATTTGGTTCAATAACTATACTAAAAACACATAATCAAACTACTTTCCTATAATGCCCTCCTCACAATTGTGTATCGGGATCGCAATCGCAATCCGGAATTCGTGAAAGAGTTAACTTACTTGGTTCTGATAGTGCTTTGTTCAAAACTGTATCCTTATATTGAAATCAGGATTGTATTGGCGGAAATGTGTTCATATTTCTTATATTTCGATCCCGATTTCAAGCACGATGCCGACAATTGTGGTTAGCGTTTAACGCAAATAAGCACCAAAAGTAACTTTGAAAGTTTTGGCGAACAAACATCGTAGGTAACTATCAGAGTATTTGATTACCGATCGTTCGTTTTATCTTAGATCGTCATATTTTAATCCCTTATCACGTGTTTATTTGCTTATTAAACCGCACATGTCAAATAAACACGCTTGTAGACTATTGCGTGCGTGTTTCCTACACCTTGTTATGTTCAGTGTATGTGTCGTGAAAGTCAGTGAGCCGAGTAACACTCGTGTTACCCCTCCCCCCCCCCCCCCTTTGTTCTTGTGACGGAGGAGAAGTCGCGCTTAGCTGAAGCAGACGCCCACTTATATTCCGTCCGTTGTAACAAGTGGAAGCAACATTCTAAGTGGGTAGGGCGAACTTTCAAACAAGGGGATTATTTATTAATATCTTTGCTGTTTAAAATGTATCGCATAGTACATTATTCAAGTGGGTGTTTACGCGCTAATGTTGGCATTTCTTATTTATAACCATGCGTAGGAAACTTAAGGGAAAGTAGTAGAGGAAATATTATTTATGAAGATTTAGATGTAACATTTCAGTTCATTGGGACGTATAAATGATTAAATCTAACCGGAATTCAGAACCCACTTTGTGCATTAGTTCTGATTTATTCTCCAATCAGAATTGATTTATATTTTGCTTCATAATAAAATTATTGGACATGTGCATTATACAATGGAGCAATATATCTATTTAATGTATTACCTTTGTACATTCTTAGGTCGAAATTACACTAAACCCATTCTGTGTGGAGAAGTACCGGTAGGGGTAGGCTACCTTCTACGTTCTAAGTATAGCTTAAATAAATTTTACGTCTTGGATGAAAGGAAACATAAAAATAAACCCACGTTTATGGTTTCATCTTTGAAACACGGTTCTCGTAACTGTGTGTTTTCATCGCTAAGTGAAAACAGCAGTTGAATTGAACATGGTTTAAAGGTTCTACTTATAAACTGTTTTCATCGAGGGTAAAAAAGAAACATCTCGAACAAGTTTCCTTGATTATAATCTTCAACTCCTTTGGGTCCGGTTCTTATAAAGAGCCCATCTCACTCCTTTTATGAACATCTACATCAAGTTTCACAAATTGTGTTTCTCATCGAGTAATCCTCCATCTTTAGACGTTTAGAGCTGCTGAAGTAACGTAGACATACAACTAAGCCGACTACACTGGGATTATAATGCTTAATGTTTTGCGCTATTCAAGTATATTTTTGATACTAAACTTTGTAACACGGCTTAAAACAAGAGAATTGTCTAATCTGTTTAACAATAATGTTTTATCCATGGCTTATTTTACAAGAGTTTTGCGATAGCTGAAATAGAATGAGATTATGAAGTGCAAACATTTATTCGAAATATCTGGTATGAATTACTTCCATCTGTAAGTGTTGAAAAGTGTTGAAATAGAATCTTTAATGAGTATTATGAGACAATAATTATTTTTGGTGGAGGTGCCGGGTTTAAAATGTTGCAATTTTTTTTTTTTGTATATTGGTAATACTTGTTAGCCCCCTAACAAGGAATGGTTGAAATCTTAAAATTCTCACGTGTGCCTCCTTACTTTGTCCTAAGAATCATTAGTTTGAATAAAAATAATCCCCAAAAGATTATTAGAATAGTAATTGAATCCTTATGATGCCGACTGTACTGTGTTGTTGCAGATCGAGCAGCTGTACGTGGAAGTGCTGTACAAGGGTAGTTGAATCCTTATGATGCCGACTGTACTGTGTTGTTGCAGATCGAGCAGCTGTACGTGGAAGTGCTGTACAAGGGTAGTTGAATCCTTATGATGCCGACTGTACTGTATTGTTGCAGATCGAGCAGCTGTACGTGGAAGTGCTGTACAAGGGTAGTTGAATCCTTATGATGCCGACTGTACTGTGTTGTTGCAGATCGAGCAGCTGTACGTGGAAGTGCTGTACAAGGGTAGTTGAATCCTTATGATGCCGACTGTACTGTGTTGTTGCAGATCGAGCAGCTGTACGTGGAAGTGCTGTACAAGGGTAGTTGAATCCTTATGATGCCGACTGTACTGTGTTGTTGCAGATCGAGCAGCTGTACGTGGAAGTGCTGTACAAGGGTAGTTGAATCCTTATGATGCCGACTGTACTGTGTTGTTGCAGATCGAGCAGCTGTACGTGGAAGTGCTGTACAAGGGTAGTTGAATCCTTATGATGCCGACTGTACTGTGTTGTTGCAGATCGAGCAGCTGTACGTGGAAGTACTGTACACCATCACGAACAAGGTTGGCGCCTCTACCGGCCAATACTCGCACTACAAGGAGGAACTGTACTCGTATGCGCAACAGGCGTTTGGCATATCCCCGGACCATCACAGGCAGTTCTTGGCCATTGCCAGCGAGGAGAAGGTAATTATATTTATGTTTCGCATGAATACTTGTTATAGGGGCACATCACCTTCACTTGATGTGCCCTTCTTCAAGTGACTTACTATGCCGACACCTAAAACGATGTTGGAGGTTGCGTAGGTGATTTTCAGTTCCAGTATTGGAGTTTGCCCATATTGCTAAGCAGCTAGATTACAAGAATGTAAAAAAAAGAGCAGCCTGCCTCCGACTTTCAGGACTAGTTTACATCTTTTACAAGATTCCGTCCTAAGAAATTAATTTAATTTAAAATTATCCACAATTGACAGGTATTGCATACTTCTTGTTACGTTTACATATTGCCAGCGCAGTTGTCCGCGGTCGATTAGGCGTTGGTCTAGTAAACCGCGGTCTCTGCGCTCCAGGTTCGAATCCTGGCTTGGGCATGGATGTCATGTGGGGGTTTTCCATCTTCATAATCACCCACACATTGTCTCTATTAGCCTCGTTGCAATAATAGGAGACGTTAAACCCCAAGTAGCAACATCAGTAGTATCAAGTATGAGATGATATGAATGTGACTTTTGAATTGCTTTTAATATAACAAACTAAACAATACCTCGACTCTATTTCGGTTGAAAGTAAGTAATGTTCACAGTCGTGCGTCGAGCGAGGAATGTTTGTAGGAGTGAGTCTGTTGCTGTAGTTAACCCTGTGAAGACATCATCCGCTCAATTAGGCCGCATTAAGCATCTCCAGTGTCAGCTTCGTTAAATTCATTCCATTTTAAATTCAAAGTTTTCTACAAAAAAAAAACGTGTTCCAAGAAAAGTTGCTGTTAAAGTTCAAAGCTAGACGAGAAGTTTCGTGTCTGAATACATAAAGTACCCTGTTAACCCTTTGGGACAGTTTGTTAAATGTTCTTCTCATCTTTGATGTTTAATTAACAACATCAACAACATCATGTTAGGGTTACCACTTCAGCTGAGTCCAGTCGCTACAGATAAATATATATAATACATACATTGATTGTGTTAGATATTTATTAACAACGTGAGGGGGTACGATATAATGAACATATACTTAATTAACGATCACAAGAAATGATTTTCAGAGGGGAGAATTATATAGTTCATTATGCACCTTGTTGCTATGACGGGTCCAAAAATCATCATATCAGTAGATTATATAAAGCATTAAATTTCAAGTTAAAAAGTTAAACGTAATCAGTACGGCTGTTGTTTTGCAATTACTTTGTTTTAATGAAACATTACTAAAAACGGCAGTTTCGCACGGATTGGATATTGGAGAAACGGAAAATGGTGTCGCGACCTCGATAACACAATTGGTATTGAAATGGGGTCGCAGCTTCCGCAACGTACGTGTCGATTGAATGATTGATGGGATAGGAAGAGATTCAAGGTTTACAACTTCCGTGTCCGAGATGGTAGAAAACGAATGAAATAAATTTAAACCGTTTGTTCCATATTTACTAATCAAACTATTGTTTTCCGACAAATGTAGGTAGGATTTCATACATGTATCTATAAATTCATTCTGGATGCTCAAGAAACACAATATTGTCGATACGAACTATTGTAACGCTTAAAAGCCTCTTGTTGGCTCTACTGTGCATTCTTCTCACGCACAGAACACATTGAGACAAATAGTAAATGACTTTCAGCTCCAATGCAGATCCAGCCGAATAAAGGAAACCCTCTGTTCCTGTTAATGTGTGCGAGAATGCCGCCTAGTGCGGCTTAGGGCCCGGCAGCCGTACTCCTCAGGGGGCCATGTTATAAGATATGCAATGTCCGCACTACGCAACCCGGAGATATATACTTATACAGATACTAACAACTACTGCCATAAACCGGGACACAGTCGCTAAGTTTCACGCGACAAACTTGGTTTGCCAGTGCCAAATTGTTGTCGTGTGTTAAATAAAAGCAACTGAGGTATTGGCCTTGCAACTGTTGAAACCAGTGAACCACTAAACCACTAAACTGGCCCCGGACATCGTATGTGGGCGGCCATTCTTGCACTTTGACTACGGTTTTAAGTTTACTTTACTACATTTTGTTATATAGCTGCCACTTTGACTACGGTTTTAAGTTTACTTTACTACATTTTGTTATATAGCTGCCCAACAATATGTGAGGGTTAGAATGGCCGATAAACCGGAAATGAGAATAGCAGACGTATTCTCTAATAATGTTGCAGGTCTATAATGTATATAAGCCAATGTTGAACTGATCAATACCCTTTCCTTGCCTTATGGAAATAAATCTTATAATTATTGGAGTCTTGCCATTCAATTATCGATAATTTTTCTTTTATCGATGTGCACTCTTACAGAAAATACATAAGTTGTTCGGCGTGGCCATTTCCGGGGGCGGAAACCCCACTGCACCCGCTAAAACTTTGTGGAAGTGTAGACTTTGTAAATCACAAAAAGGAGGTTTAAAGAATAATGAAGAAGTTTTTAATTAGTATTCATGCCCGGTATTTTGAGAAACCTTTATAAAAATTTGAATTAATTGGAAACTTTTTTATTAGCTTCTACAAGCGAGGTGATGGTTACCGCTACTTGAGTTGAGAACTCCAACCCGGAAAATACGTAGCCTGTGAAATTAATTTAAGATATCGAAGGTTGAAGTAAACGTATTTTATGAATAAATTTTTCAACAAATTATCATCACAACTTAAAAAGTTATGAATATTAGATTAGATTAGCTAAGGTTAGAATAACAACTTTATACTAGTTATAAATTTCGACACAGACTGAATAAGTTAGGCTTTATTAGAACGTTTTTTCATTAGCTTTTAAACAAAATATGTATCCATTCTCTTTCCAATTTATTTCCGACTCTTTGTCATTATTTCATAGAAGAGTTCTCACTTCAAAGGCGAGTGCTCTGTTTGATTTCTGCACGAATGACTGAATGAATGTCCTATTAATCAGAGCTAATGGGCAGGTAGCGTTTATCAACTGTTTTCAATGGTGGCCATCTTTTATACATCTTTTCAACAAATGAAAGCTTTTTTACAAATAATTGTGTGCTACTCTCTGTCCTTTGTTATGATGGAATAGAGTTTTGGTCGAATGTCGGGTGCACATAAGTCTGTAAGTCTGTAACGTTAGCTGTAGTTATTAATACATAAACAGTAGATGAGGTAAAGGTAAAACGATCATTGTTCACTGTTGGGTGTTTATCGTAGTTGTTGTTGATATTTGTTTGTTGCTAATGTAATTGTCCTTGCTGTACTTGTTGCAGCCGCCGATCGTGGTCTTGAACGTGGTGGTACTCGAGGCAGAGAACCTAGAGGCGAAGGATGCCAACGGTAAGCCAGGTCTCTAAGACGCAGATATCTAGATGGCCGTCACATGTTAGTATTCCCGCTCCCTTGGTGTGTTGCTGTAGTTCATGAGGCCCCCCTTCCCTCCCCCTTCGTGTACTCGGTGTGTTGCTGTTGTGGCCGTCATATGTTAGTATTCCCCCTCCCTCGGTGTGTTTCTGTAGTTCATGAGGCCCCCCTCCCCCCCCCTTCGTGTACTCGGTGTTGTTGCTGTAGTTCATGAGGCCCCCTTTCCCCTCCCCCTTCGTGTACTCGGTGTGTTGCTGTTGTGTTTATGTAGGAACGCTTACAAAAGAATGCGTTCCCGAAAACGCGCATTCTTTTTTATGTAAAGTTTCTGTAACGCTTTCGTTTGTATAATTATTGAGTAACTTCTGTCGGTATCAGTGTAACTTCTGTCGGTATCAGTGTAACTTCTGTCGGTATCAGTGTAACTTCTGTCGGTATCAGTGTAACTTCTGTCGGTATCAGTGTAACTTCTGTCGGTATCAGTGTAACTTCTGTCGGTATCAGTGTAACTTCTGTCGGTATCAGTGTAACTTCTGTCGGTATCAGTGTAACTTTTGTCGGTATCAGTGTAACTTCTGTCGGTATCAGTGTAACTTCTGTCGGTATCAGTGTAACTTCTGTCGGTATCAGTGTAACTTTTGTCGGTATCAGTGTAACTTCTGTCGGTATCAGTGTAACTTCTGTCGGTATCAGTGTAACTTCTGTCGGTATCAGTGTAACTTCGAGAGGAAACATAACACGAACGTACGTTGTTTTGAAAGTTCAATTGAAGATGGATACTCTGTGATTTAGCACTGCACGCGATGGAAGTTGTTGTTGTTGTAGAGTTGTGTTTGTTGTGTTCTTCCAATAGGTTGCATCACGTCATTGTGTTTGTTGTGTTCTTCTAATAGGTTGCATCACGTCATTGTGTTTGTTGTGTTCTTCCAATAGGTTGCATCACGTCATTGTGTTTGTTGTGTTCTTCCAATAGGTTGCATCACGTCATTGTGTTTGTTGTGTTCTTCTAATAGGTTGCATCACGTCATTGTGTTTGTTGTGTTCTTCCAATAGGTTGCATCACGTCATTGTGTTTGTTGTGTTCTTCCAATAGGTTGCATCACGTCATTGTGTTTGTTGTGTTCTTCTAATAGGTTGCATCACGTCATTGTGTTTGTTGTGTTCTTCCAATAGGTTGCATCACGTCATTGTGTTTGTTGTGTTCTTCTAATAGGTTGCATCACGTCATTGTGTTTGTTGTGTTCTTCTAATAGGTTGCATCACGTCATTGTGTTTGTTGTGTTCTTCCAATAGGTTGCATCATTCATGTCATCACGTTGTGTTTGTCGCATTTAACGCTTTCTTTATATCGTGTTTCCTACTACTTAGTTAAAATACACACGTATTTAAATACTACAACTAAAAACGTTCACCATTTCAGACGTGTCAGATTCTTTCTGAGAGCGGAATACATTCCTAAAGGCCAACGCGTCCTGTGGAGGCTTCAACTAAATAAACACAATTTATTTCATATTGCCAAATAAAACAGTGTAATTTTATTTCTCCCGTGCATCAGTGCGGACCTCGAATTAAAACGAAAACCCGTCAACATCGCACGCACTACCCCCACCCCTAACAAAGACACGTGGCAACACCGCGGGGCCTCTGACTGGCAACCCTGTACTTCCTAATGGAGGCAGCGTGCGAGGTTGGTTGTTTGAGGCAAGCGATAGTACAGGAAATTGGCCGCTAGGCTACAACTCAGCCCCCCCCCCCCTCCCCCTCCCGTGTGAGGTCTGACGAAATCCTTTTAAGGGATGGTCAGTATTTCGTCCCTGTGGCCGAATGAGCCCTTCAAAATAAAAGTGGGCTTTGTCACAAATGTATATTTTCAAATTTAGTAATTATAGCGTGACCGCTAGTTTGAAAATTTGAAAGCTACTAAGTATTCAGGATTTCGTACCAAGAATTTCGGACAAAGCCTACTTTTATACCTAGTCACGTGGACGTGGAGGTGTTTGCTTATCAACGCGTCGCACAGAGCGTTGTCCTAGTTATTATTATCATCGGTGTACACCAGTGTTACCCGTGTTGCTCGAGGCTCCGTTAGTGTATCAAGTATTGTGCAGCCTATGACGTCACAGCTGTCACCAATATTGTCGTCTCATGTGTTGATAACCGAGTTAAACATGTGCGGAAAGTTTCGACGTCGAAGAGGGGAAATTAGAAACGAAAAGGGGAAAATGAATAACAAACACTTGACGCAAAGTTTTAATCAGTTTGACACTTGCAAGAGTTGTTCGAGAAGTGATTTCCTGCTAACGACGATGATGGCGCGGGAACGTGAAAATTTGGTTACGGATTTTGAAGGGATGTAAAACATCGTTTTAATGGTGGCAACGCTTTACTGGCAATATACTTAGCTGAGCTATCGTAGCTATGACAGTTCGGGCCTATCTGATAGATGTATGCTGGTTGGCGGATGTGCTTACAAACACATCTACTCCAAAATACCTTTACATATTTGATTTTACATTTATTCATAGTATTTTGTTCTATCACATAACACTTTTCAATACAAATAGTTGTCACATAGATGTCACAAGTTTTTTTAATGTCCATCTTCATTTATCAACCCTCATCGTCTTGAATAGCACGGTTGAAATAATATAGAATCATTATTTAACTCAACAAACTGCCAGAACTGTATTAAATATATGATAGAACCTTTGGATAAACTTGAACTCTAGATGCATAAATCAAAATAGACTACTTGAATAGAAAACATGAAACAAGACGTACGTACGTACATATATACTCTTTTGCTTTTCCAATTACAGCTCAAGTCAAGACGGTTTCGGCCGCAATAAGAGTATTTGAAATATAAAACAGGCCGGTGATATAACCGGAACTGACGTGGCCAGATTACTTTGAATCCTACGACAGCGAATGTGGAAAAGGGAAATACAAGAAAGTCTTCATGGAATATTCCACCTCGGAGCCTGTATCGTGTTTGTGCATCTTAGAACATATCCGATCGCTGGGAGACTTTTATGTGTCAGCATTAATCATGTCTTCCTTGCATTTGCGATATTTTCCAAAGTCCTCTGTTTAAATGTCGGTATAATATTTATGCGAAAAATATTCATAATATACGACGTAATTAAATTTTTAATAAAGTTTGTAATCTTATAATATACACTGACACCTACCAGACTTCGTTAAAGAATTTAAGACATTATATTTTCTGGTGGCAATTTTAATTAAAAGTTAATTTTGGAATGCCAACTATAGTTCTCTTACAACAACTTCGGTAATGCTTTCGTCATCAATCGATGAGTGTTTACGGTCTCAGCCCATGGTCTCAGCCAACCCGAGCAGGTATCTGAATTAGCCACGGTCGCTGGTGGCTGCCGCTCACCCACCCGTGACGGAAGCAATACCGAAGATGTTGTACGAGGACTATAATACACACATTCGCACAGCCATGGTGTGTATGTGTACCCTACAGCAAAGACTCATACGAAACAAATAGTCGTTCAAATGAAGGATGAGACTCAATGAATATATCAGCCCTTCATCCACTTTTAAATCGAGGAATGCATAAAAACTAAAAAGACAATGCAATACAACTAAAAAAGAACAAGCGAAAGACAAATTTAGTATCTTTCTCTGCCTACCTATCATTCTCTGTCTGTCCCTTCACCTGTCTCTCTGCCTATCTTGTCTGTCCCTCGCGTCGCGTTTGTCTGTTTGTCTCTCTGTCTACATGTGATCTGTGTTTATGAGGCTTGTAACACGCTCAACGCTGCCGCTAGAGTCTATTGGAACGACATACACCCTATTAGCTTAATCTTGTTTAATACCGAACTCATTCATGTGGAGTTGATATACAGTGATGGAAATAACACAACGTTCAGTCGGCTCGTGTTTTCAGTTGTCACTTCAGTAGTTGTTTCAGTAAACATGCGTCGGTGTCACTACAGTGTTCACTTATCACCTGTTATCTACAATGACGTATTCGTTCACTTATCACTTACATGCGTCGATGTCACTACAATATTCACTTATCATCTGTTATCTACAATGACGTATACGTTCACTATCACTTATATGCGTCGGTGTCACTACAGTGTTCACTTATCATCTGTTATCTACAATGACGTACACATCAAAGAGTTTGACATAACCAATCTACAACCCCCTTTGTGATTCCAATTTATATTCTCAAAAATATTCTTTAACACACATTTAGCTCACATTTAATAATTAATGTGTTGTGTATGACTTTAGTAATGAAACCGCGTATGGTAATTGCGAATTATGAATTGTAAAACATTAATTTCAATTAGTCTAGTGTTAAAACGTTCTGGAAGCCGCGTGAACACAATTATAAAGTGATTGATGACATTAATTAAAAGTGATAATTGTCTCCACGTCATTGTTGCATACTGATTGCAACGGAGGGTTGCTCGTCGCCTCACGTTTAGCGAGGGGGGGGAGGGAACTGACACCTGTGGAGTGTTCGTGATTAATGGTCAGTGGTTGTGGAGAGCCAAATCATTCCAATCCATTAGATGGAGCGCTGAGTTGTAAGTGTCTGTTGGTCCGGTTGTGTTAACCACGTGTCAATATACAAGATTCACTGGATCCGATGAGGTTTCCCTGGTTAACCATGCATTTACAGGTGACAGCATTGAGTGTGTATTGTAGGTAGGGTATAGACCCAACGCCAGTGGCTGTCTGTCTTTCTTACAGTTAATATATGCTAGTCGGCTAGTAGCAGCATGTAAGCGCATGTACGAATCACTGATCCGTAGTATCGCACGCTGTCATCATCCACGCACTTGCGTTCTGCTACTATCCAACTAGATTATGTTGAGCGGTAGACTGATAGTCGCAGCCATTATGTATGTATCCATCCTACAATACACACTCAACGGTTACAGCTTATAACAGAAAACTTGTGCAAAGTTCTGTTAAATACATAAATCGATACAAAGGACTTCCACCAACACATTGGCACATTCATATTTTTTCCTTTGATAAAAAATATGCCCGTATCGTCGTTAAACACTTGTTTTTGTGTTTGCATTTACAATAATAACCTAATCAGTGTTTCATTATCAGTTTTATAACTGAATAGGATACATCAATAGACATATTATCGTGAGCCGTAAGCTAAATACTGTTATTTTAAATTAGTTTTAGTTTTAACTGTGTGCTTACACAGAATGTTAATTGTTTTCAAGATTAAATTGGATTTTCTACCTTTCAGTTGCGTAATATGTACCAACAATTAATTAATCGGGCTAGAGGAGAGTTTCGTATGCTCGCCTGCAGATTAACTAACGAACTAATCGCAGGATGGATTCTTTTAATCGAATACACTGGTAAAAGGTTGGGTTGCCTTGGGGGAGGACTCATGAAATGCTAATAAATCGATGAGGCCTGTCAATGTTGAGTGGATGAAATAGATTCGGTTTGCCTTATGTTGGGAGTGTGACATGAAAAGAGAATTAGTCTTGGGTTCGCATTCGGACTGAAACGGTACTGAAAACATAAGACTATAGTCAATTATTAAATATAAGCATGTTTAGGTGAATTGTTATAGTGTGAAAGCCATCAATGAATAAATCCAACCCCATCTGGGATCAGAACAAAGATTCACGACTCACAGGTAAGGGTGTATTAGCTACCAGACAGACCTCCTAGTATCACCAAACAGGTCTGCAGCATGATAACGTTTTGTTTCGAGAATAGATGCCAATACTGGTGATTTCACACTATTTCATCCTATACAATAAGTTAGTAAGTTTTCCAAATACTACTTTACTATTTTGTCTACTGCTTGTGCAAACATAAGTTCATATTATGATACCAGGTTTAACGAAATGTCTCTTCACTCTTTTCAGGTACCTCTTCTGCCAATGATAACATTCCTGTGATCTCTAATGCTAAAATAGTTTAAGTTGTGCAGGTTTTAACGACCCCTGTTGCCCCCTCTCCCCTATATTCAACAAACGTGTTCCCAAGTGTGTCAGACGATATTGTCCAGGTTTCAGTGACCCCTATTGCCCCCCCCCCCTTCACCAAACACGTGTTCCCAAGTGTGTCAGACGATATTGTCCAGGTTTCAGTGACCCCTATTGCCTTCTGGGTCTGGTGCCGGCGGGAGACACATCCGACAACAGATCATCTGGTTCGTCGCCATCTTGTAATAGTGGCGGAATCAGCCGCCAGACCTCGCTAGAGATACCGGATAGTTTCCAAGATGGCGGCGCGAGCAACTCCATTGTGTCTTCACCGGTGTCCGTGATGGCCGGAACGCTGGGTGATTTCTTGCTAGAAATTATTTCTCTGTCACTATTATAAATGTGTTGTTTGTTTAATTGATGTGACTCTTCGTACTTTTCCAGTATTTAGTCGCCTCCTTGTGTCTGGTTGGTGGTTGGTTGCGTCATTCATGTTCCTTGTGTATTTCTACATTTCTACTTGTGTACTTGAGTAAGCTGTGATGTCCCCTATTAACTCATTTCATAGTTTCAACGTGAATGATTCAAACGAAAATTCTCAAAATTAGTGTTTTGCTTGATTTAAATATTGTGTGTGAAATGAGAGACACATTGAAACATTCACGAGTCGAATGTGTGAATGAAAACATTCAACAACATATGTGTAAATAATTCATGAATTAACATATTTTTCTTAACTGTATAACAGTGTAATAGTAATGATAATGTTGACGGTATTCAATTTAATCCTCCATTTCAAAGTGACAAGCTTTCAATGACAATTGTTATTGTTTGCTACAATTGAAACAAAAAGTTAGAATCTACATTAAAATTATCAATACCATAAAGTCTAAAATGGTTAAGTTTTAGAGATATTAGTCGGACGAAATTGTAATTTATTTGATTGAACTAAAATCATGTAGAATCTGTGTAGATCACAAACGTTTGAATCCTTCAGTGAACATGTCTGCAGGTGTTGATGTGGCCACTGCCTGTGTCCTGTGTATCAATCATCCAAGTCTTCTGTGTACTCATCATCGATATATGTCTTCTCCATGTCTGCTTGATGGCACACTTTGTATCGGGCTGCCTTAGACCATTATACAAGCTAGTGTTACACGGTTGCCGTGTGTAGGCCCAAGCAAGCGCGGCAACAGTGTTTTGTGACGGGCCAACAAGTCACTAAATACCCCACTTAACTTGACTCTCTCCTTTCATCCCCTCCCCCCTCTCTGTACTCTGTACCCTGTATTTTACATCTTGTATTCTTAATCAATTA
Source organism: Isoperla grammatica (assembly GCA_945910005.1). Lineage (NCBI taxonomy): Eukaryota > Metazoa > Arthropoda > Insecta > Plecoptera > Perlodidae > Isoperla > Isoperla grammatica. The sequence goes on along the minus strand of OX246743.1, from coordinate 46,137,386 downwards.
CTATCTCGCTATTTGTAACAAAGAACCTATACCTATACACTAAACAGTTGGATGAAAGATAAGACCTCAGTGGCATTATCACGCCAAACAAAGACCAAAATCAATCAATCAATCAATCAATCAATCAATCTCTCTGTTACTCACAGGTGTTGTAAAAGTCATATGGTTGGATGGAAGATAAGGTCTCATTTGCCTTAATCCCGCCTTAAATACACACAATTATCTACCTACCTATATATCTTTCTTTCTCTTTCTCTCTTTCAATCTCTCTCTCTCTCTCTCGCACGAGCCCTACCGGTACACCCGTAATATGGTCTAAGGTAAACTCAGCACAATAACTGTTGGTTAATCTGCTCATGACTTGAATGTTCACCTGGTTTGGTTCCACCCCCATGAATGCCAGGCATGAGCACTTAATGTAACATTTACCTGTTGCTTCAGTAGAGTTACGCCTTCCTGAAGGTTGTTTAGAGGGCATTCAGGACAAAGTACTTTCTATGAGGTGGCTTGAAGTTTCCAGTCTCTCCGGGTTTTACAAGTTTTGTTGGTTTGTATTATAAGTAAAACAGAAACAAAAACAGATTTACTCATTATGTGGTTGTGTTTAATTTTAATTGCGTTTCACGAGATGTTATATGAATGAGAAAAGCTCTGGAAAACGAAACTTATTTACGAGAAGACTAATTTGACAATTCTTATAGTGATCGTGCGATCATGCAATCATGTAGACGCATACACCACAAATACCCTACTTTTATAAGGATGTAAACAGACATGTTTATATATTATGAGGTGACGTTCCACTGTTAACATATTGTGTTAAACAATATAAACAAACTGCTTTCGTAGACCGTTATATCGTACATATAACGTAAATTCTATAAATTACTACTAATTACGACAGAGCACATCGCAAATAAAACTACAATTATAGCACTTGTAACGAAATAACACTACTATCTTTTACACATCACCTCACATTGTAATATCAATCTGTTACTTAGATGAACACATTTCAGAAACGTTTACATTACTAATCAATTAACTTGATGAAGTTAGATCACTCTTGTTAATTAGTTGTGTGACGTCACAAGATCTAGGCCTGTCTAAAGTGTTTTCAGCGGTGTTAAACTTGAGGACTAGCAACGTTACTCTTGCAAAGTGACGACCAGTTTCTCAAGAGAACCACGTCAAGCAAGTAGAGTAAATAATTGATAATGATAGGGAATAAGTGGATTTTGTTTGGTGCTTTACTCAAATCGTTTATTTTCACTGTTGATTTCCGTGGTATTCGCTGATTTCAACTACTGATGTAACACATGTTTCAATATAACTTTCAACATGGTCGATTCATGCGCATTGGCGAAAATTAAACCATCTAATATGATGATTTCCCAGCTATTACCATGTTAGAATTGAAATTGATTATAGTTAAGTCGCGTAGAGTAGCTTCCAAAATACGAATAATTTACCCATATGTAAACTAAACAATCCGCCACTTTACGAATCACCGTTTCAATACATAAGTGGGCACCATCGTCAGATTACTAATTATAAATGTGCGTTTTCCTTCTTTCGAGAAACTTTTCACATTCGCGTTTTGAGTTCCCAAGCAAGAAGATTCTTTGGGATGTTCTTGTCCCATCGAGTATTGTTATAGTGATCGCGTTGAGGGAGCTTTTATTAAATCCCAAACAATCACGGCTCACTACACAATAACTGATCTGGTCGTTCGATGAGCGTCCGTAACGACATTTAAGACAGACTCTTGGTAGAACGAAAAGCAATATTGGAACAAATAATTAGGCCTGACGAGGATTTTGATTGCAGGTAAAATGACTCAATATAATTATTAGGTATAAAACCAGGGTAAAATAACCATTATTGCTCAATGTACTGTACTTAACTTTAATTCGTTTGTTTAAAAAACTGTTAAATACATTTTTATTGATCTCAAGTACACAATATATATATATATATATATATATATATATATATAAACCTTGTTCTAAAAACTTTCCTCTTAGTTATCTAAATTATCACAAAACACAGCAATATTGATAATAATAACACTTGAGGGATCTATTGCGTCTCCCTTGTGACAGTTTCAAAGCATACAAGAGCACCTTTCACCGTCAGAAATCACGCCTCGTACGTGGAAGCGCACCCTTAACTGTAAGAGTGTGAATATTGAATGAACGTAGAGAAGTTCGTGCGTTGTCAATCAGAGTTAGTGCATCGTTTCTCTACGAGATAGCGCTAGTAGTAGTTAGTGTGTAATTTATCTAACAGATAGCGCTAGTAGTTAACGTGAGATTTATGCAATAGATAGCGTTGCTATAGTAGTTAGAAGTAACGATAGTACGTGAGGAAGGGGTTCTGCACCGACTGGGTTGCCATTACTCTGAAGTTATTGCAAGATACACGAAGTAGTTCGTTAAATACGATTCTTTGGTGGAATTCTGTAATGTATATCTTTGATGTAAATACATTTAATTTGTTAAAATGTTGTATAGCCAATGTTGTATTTTTGTTTGTTTTTTGAATGCTTATAGATGTTCACAGTTTGTGTTGCCACATCTGATGTAAATATTGTATTACTACTATTGTACTTCTTAGTCACATTTTAGTATCCCACTGTAGATACTATTACAATATGTAGGCCTAGTGTACATAGTTTTGTATTTATTGCAATGGGTGTGCGTCAATGTTGCGATGTCAAAAATATATATGTAGAAACGAGCATACCTCCATACATACACAAAAGCTTCAAGAATATTAGGAGAATGAAATCATTATGAACAGAAACATGAGTAGAATTACAAATGAGAGTTATTTAATTTTTTAAACTTCGAAAATATTTTCAGATGTTGTAATTCCCACTTCAACTTAGTAAAATGTAAAATGTTATGTCTGAGTTAACAGTGATTTTAGCGTCTGTTATCGTTACATTAAATTCCTTCGAATGACAATGTTGTTTTTGTAAATGTTTATTGTATATTTTACCATGATTTTAAACACGACTAAACCAGACATGAATATTCAACTCAATGTAAAGCGGATGTAACTAAAATTATAGCGGTACAATGGCAAACAAAATGGCGGCAAACCAAAACGTTCCAAGTAGCTATTTTTATCGCGAGACGTTTTCCTAACGAGAATTAACGAGCTGGCAAGAGGTATCAAGTCCTGAACTTTAATTTCGCTTATTTTATGTAAAGTTCGTTGCGTTGTGCGCGGACAAATGGAAATTAATGCCCCGAACGTAGACCTTGCGTTTATAAACGGGTTCAGTTACGCAGACTTGTGAAATACCAACCCTGTAAAGTAAATCGATGTCGTACTCGTGGTGTAATATGGATTTAGGGAATTTGTGTTTCCCTGAGAATGGGGCACTTATATTTATTCCCCCCCCCCCCCCCCATTATTCCCGCCTTGGCAGAGACGCGTATATTTGCATATGAATAAACGACATTGTCAACACATTTTTTTCTGAACGTAGATAGAAATCTTAAATGTGAATAAATAAAACGTCGACAAGAATCTGTATAAACGATGAACCGTTAACACTGGGGAGGAATAAGATTGATGATAAAAGACAACTGACAACTTTCAAGACAGACCCCCCCTCCCCCTCCCCAACAAAAGATGATAACAATCGTTTAGACTTATACATTTATTTTGGGGAAATGATATTTCCCTAAATTAATTCTGTACTTGCATCAATTCAAAACAAATCATCCATTCATTTTACACGCGTAACCCGCTTTTTTATTGCCATCACAAATTAATAAAATAAAAAAGAGAATTACAAAGAGCTTAAACATGCCAGGAGCAAAGCAAGTAGCAAGTAAAATCCACGGTGGCTTCAACGGAGTTAATATCCACGTGGCCGTGTTTTGTGTTGCAGACATGAATATGCGCCAATCAAAGGAAGGCATACAATAATAGTTGCCTGGCAACAGATTGTTTGTAAAAACAAATGACTGTGTGGTCTCACAGCGGCCTCAATCGCAGCTATGCTACTGAAACCCTTTGAGCATTACACTGGTTTATCTACTCACAAACCTCTTTGATCAGATAACTGTTTCTAGCAATTGACGGTTATCTATAATCAGCCTAATAGAATAATTCCCAGCGTACGGTTTCATTATTAACCATTCAAAGGGTTTGCTTTATCCAGTCATGTAAAGTGTAGGTAGAGTTTAACATTTAACTAATTACCTTCGAAAATCCTCTCTCTCCCTTCACTTCAACCCACCCTTGAATGTTCTGGAATCAAAACAGCGTTTGTTTGAAAAATGACGAACTCTCCCACAAACTCGTTGACTTGACAACGGCTGGGGTCGTTTCTAAGTGTTTGATTTTAATCGTCTTTCACCGTAGCAACCAGATGAGGGACATGATTGAAACTCAACCCGTAACAGCGTTACCTAAGGGTTGTGTGAGGACTCATAGTGATATCAATGTTCTTGTTTTCTGATGAATGATTAATGTTACACTTCTGTGTGAACTGAAACTCATACATTAGGATGTCGTAAAATGTCTCGTTGATTATTGAAGTGTTATGTGGTGACTTTGGGCGCCATGCGAAGTTACTTGTGAGTTCGACGAGCCTCCGCTAGGCGTAGTTGACCGTGACCTTGTACTATTATCACCCTTGTTTGCGTGGGGGTAGCTTAGTAGACTCACAGCCTTAGTTATATTATGCACCGCCCTGGCATCGTGACTTGAGAGTTCGACGAGCCTCCGCTAGGCGTAGTTGACCGTGACCTTGTACTATTATCACCCTTGTTTGCGTGGGGGTAGCTTAGTAGACTCACAGCCTTAGTTATATTATGCACCGCCCTGGCATCGTGACTTGAGAGTTCGACGAGCCTCCGCTAGGCGTAGTTGACCGTGACCTTGTACTATTATCACCCTTGTTTGCGTGGGGGTAGCTAAGTAGACTATTATGCGCCGCCCTGGCATCGTGCACTGCAGTCGTTACACTCTCACCAACACACGTGACTTACTGTGTAACCACGACGTGATATGGAAAACAGTCATCTGGTTTATTACATTGCCGTAACATAACACTCACACTATTTGCATTGCGACATTGTTTGAAGCCATGCATGCAACTTGCCTATTAGCGAGAAATACATTACTGATATTACCAACGCCGAGCCGAGAACGCAATTTGTATCAATATTACCATAGTCTTATATAATGGCGAATCGTTTAGACTACAGCCAATATTAAAACTGTGCGTAATTTACGTTGTTCAATTAACTATCTCAATAATTCTACGGCATTGTAAAAATGAAAACCAGGCTGTATTTAACTTGGTAAGAACTGATATTGTGTGAAAAGATTTTTAATATTGTAATTATTATGGTTGGTATTTCAAATGTATTTCGTTATTTAGTAAATTTAAACTTTAAAATATATTATTTATTACAGTATGACAACTTTAAGTTAATTTCTATTTACTACAGAGTTCCACGAACTGATTTGTTAATATTTATTATGTGCTTTTATTATGATTATGTTTTTATTATATGACGGCTTCAAATTCATCGTTTATCAAACAGAATTCAATGTTTTAATCCAAGTTGAGCCCGGTTTCCATTTGAATAATATTAACTTTTGATCTAAACTCAGAATTGCATAATATTAGTCAATAGAGCCGCATTTAAACAGTGTTTGATTTCCCCGTTAATTTTACCTTTCGAAACGATCCGCAATATTCCATATTCCACTATTGACTATCATCCAATAATTAGATTCGTAATCGAATTGTGCCTCGGTTTGATTGGTTCACATTCGATTTGTCGAATGGCTTCTCAACACTGCCAACATAACAAATTAAACGCCGTGTTCAACAGTCCGACCGCAGCCAACATAACAAAACATAAAGGTTTTTAACACGCCAGTTGTACGTCTTCTTAATATAATAAAGTGTGTTATTTTAGCAGGAATCTCTGTCGTTTATTGAACATGAATAACAACTCTACTTGACGTGCTGCTCTTCAGATAACTAACTTGTTGCATACATGTGGCATTGTGGTATTCGCTGTGGTATTGAATCTGAATGAGGTTCAGTTTCTCAACACGAACAATGTCTTTTGTTTAGACTCCCGAGGTTCGAAATACGGCGCAACCGTTACCATAAAACAAACAAAGAAACATCATCTTAGTTTTAGAACAATATTAAAATTCAAAAGAATTTCTGATGGAGTTTTGTTGCGAAAGATGAGAGCTTATTTTCTATACAACGAATACAAAACGTATACAGGAACTTTTTAATGAGAAATATCTGAATTCGATTTATAACGAAGAGTATCAAATGTTGTTTTGATAAAGAACGGAAAATATTGTGTATTATTTACACTCGTTGTCGAGTATTTTCGCGTGTAGCATCGATAGGCCGCGTGGTGCTATACGGACTGTGGCATGAAGGAGCAACGTGCTGGGAGATATTAATTAAACCTGTCAGCATCAACAGAGGGGGGGTGAAGGGGGGGGGATCTGAGAAGATACATCGCCAGTCGTACAAACCCACCGACAAAAGTACAGCCATGACGGAAATACGCCGGTTTGAAAGGCTGTTATCAGAAACGTGTCGGCGAGAGAGGTTCTTAGAAGTCAACGTTATTGGTGGAGCTGAGAGTATTTGTTGTGCGGGGGGGGGGGGGAGTAACTTCTGGTCGTTATCGATTATGAGTAACAATAAACGGTTGGGAAGTTGACTGTTTTGTGTGTTGTGAGGTTTACCAGGCACCTCCACCAAAGAGTAGGAATATTTAATTTATTCAAATATTCAGAGAAATGGAATTGCATTTTATAATCATTGTAATGTATTTAAATTAAACTTATTACAAAACATATATTATATTTAAAAAAATTAAAACGAAAAATTGAACTAAAATACAAAATTTCTGATTTTAAATTGGACAGTTAATAACAGATACATATAATCGTACTTGCATCCACTTGTGGAACGACTCACACTTCTATAATTAAGAAGTGATTATTCTTTTGATTTAGATAGGAAATTGTTTATGTAAACGAATGAAACTAACATTAATTCCTTGTTTTCTTTATTCTTATTTATAAGCTTTTTACAATATAAATAAAATACGAGATCATGTTTATAGCAAATAATAATGAATACTTATTGTTACAAAAATTAGATCATAAAGAGGGGCTGCATTTTGTACGATAATCAGGAACTTTACATTATATAGGCCCAAATGAAATCAAATAGGTCTTAACAAAACTTCTGCATATAATCTGGTCAGTTGATTACTTCAACAACTATCTTCTAAAATGGTTGGACTGTTGACCATCACAATTTCCTTTACAAACCAACATACATTTCAGAATCTTTGACGTGATAACGATCTCATTATTGAAAAAACAACAGATTGTTTGTGTTTAAACTCAAACTTGTTATCAATAAAACAAAACAGACAATGTTTTTCTTTTCAGCTCTCATCATAACTCGGCCTGTGTACGATTGTAGTTGTGTGTGACGTCACGATTGTCTTGATGACGTCATTACTCTGTTTGTCTCGTTAGCGAGTAAGACCGACCCTTGTTAGTAAATCCCCCAGACTCCGGTAGCGACCAATCCAATCCACACTCCAATTACCATCGTCACAGTTGTGAGAGCAGCGCCAATCATGTTGCACTGTTCGATTCAACAAGTTCCTAACTTGCTACGTTGACGGTTGTTTCTTATATCTTAAGAACACTTCAAGATACATAAGATTACATAACTTTAACTGGATTTGTCATAGGAAGGTTAACACTAAATAAATATGTTTATAATATTGTAACGGCTCTTTTAAGGATAGGGGATGATAGTATGGACGACAACGTTATATAAAAGTGTGATAGAAAGATGTTTGTTACCCGACCCAGTATCGCAACCAAGCTCTCGACTTGTGAATTAACGGTCACGTTTGTTCGCAGGTTTCAGCGACCCGTACTGCATGCTGGGTATCCAGCCAGGGGGGACCGCGCCCCCCTCCCCCCAGCCGGCTGTGCGCGAGACTCCCCCCGGCTCCCCCCGCAACCCCGCCGCGTGCCGCACGCTATCTGACGGCAGCGACGACAACCTGTTGAAACACGACTCCCCGCACGAGAAGCTGCGCAAACACCACAGGTAGGCGATGACGTCACTCCTCTCCCCTCCCCCCTCCCCCCCCCCCTTCCCCCGCCGCGTGCCGCACACGCACGCTATCTGACGGCAGCGACGAGAAGCTGCGCAAGGCGATGACGTCACGGCCCCTCCCCTCCCCTCCCCTCCACCGCTGCGTGCCGCACGCTGTCTGACGGCAGCGACGAGAAGCTGCGCAAGGCGATGACGTCACGGGTCTACTCTCTAATGTTACGTCACAGTTCAGTGGCGGCTCGTGATACATTTTATGGGATTCTACAAAAAGAAAATATGAATAGTTTATTGATTAAGTGTATATTTGCAACATGAACGAGGTCCCATTTGTGTATATTTAATATACAATGATTGATGAACGATGATAAATATGGGAGGAGGAGACTGTACCGGCACGTAGCCTACTCTGATTGGAAAGTACCAAGGGGACCACCCGTCCCATCCGAAAGGACGGTGTAACGTTTACCAGTCATAGGTTCCTCCACTAACCTGGACTGCCAATCAGCAGACAGAAGAACGATGCTGTTCCATCACCCTATGAACCCTCCAATATGCTGTAACCAACGGAAACCCTCTCTCCTCCTGATCATTGAATTGAAAAGTAGCTATAGAATTGAATGTATATATTTGTATCCACAGCTTCCGGCTGAGCTTCAAGCGCAAGGACCACGCGTACGGGCGCGAGCGACGCGAGCACAGAGACAGTCTGAGTGCAGCTGTCCCCGCTAAGTAGACCCGTCTATATATGTGTGTTGTATGTCCGCAGCTTCCGGCTGAGCTTCAAGCGCAAGGACCACGCGTACGGGCGCGAGCGACGCGAACACAGAGACAGTCTGAGTGCAGCTGTCCCCGCTAAGTAGACCCGTCTATATATGTGTGTTGTGTATCCGCAGCTTCCGGCTGTCCTTCAAGCGCAAGGACCACGCGTACGGGCGCGAGCGACGCGAGCACAGAGACAGTCTGAGTGCAGCTGTCCCCGCTAAGTAGACCCGTCTATATATGTGTGTTGTGTGCCCGCAGCTTCCGGCTGAGCTTCAAGCGCAAGGACCACGCGTACGGGCGCGAGCGACGCGAACACAGAGACAGTCTGAGTGCAGCTGTCCCCGCTAAGTAGACCCGTCTATATATGTGTGTTGTATGTCCGCAGCTTCCGGCTGAGCTTCAAGCGCAAGGACCACGCGTACGGGCGCGAGCGACGCGAGCACAGAGACAGTCTGAGTGCAGCTGTCCCCGCTAAGTAGACCCGTCTATATATGTGTGTTGTATGTCCGCAGCTTCCGGCTGAGCTTCAAGCGCAAGGACCACGCGTACGGGCGCGAGCGACGCGAACACAGAGACAGTCTGAGTGCAGCTGTCCCCGCTAAGTAGACCCGTCTATATATGTGTGTTGTGTATCCACAGCTTCCGGCTGAGCTTCAAGCGCAAGGACCACGCGTACGGGCGCGAGCGACGCGAACACAGAGACAGTCTGAGTGCAGCTGTCCCCGCTAAGTAGACCCGTCTATATATGTGTGTTGTATGTCCGCAGCTTCCGGCTGAGCTTCAAGCGCAAGGACCACGCGTACGGGCGCGAGCGACGCGAGCACAGAGACAGTCTGAGTGCAGCTGTCCCCGCTAAGACCCGTCTATATATGTGTGTTGTGTGCCCGCAGCTTCCGGCTGTCCTTCAAGCGCAAGGACCACGCGTACGGGCGCGAGCGACGCGAGCACAGAGACAGTCTGAGTGCAGCTGTCCCCGCTAAGACCCGTCTATATATGTGTGTTGTGTGCCCGCAGCTTCCGGCTGTCCTTCAAGCGCAAGGACCACGCGTACGGGCGCGAGCGACGCGAACACAGAGACAGTCTGAGTGCAGCTGTCCCCGCTAAGTAGACCCGTCTATATATGTGTGTTGTATGTCCGCAGCTTCCGGCTGTCCTTCAAGCGCAAGGACCACGCGTACGGGCGCGAGCGACGCGAGCACAGAGACAGTCTGAGTGCAGCTGTCCCCGCTAAGTAGACCCGTCTATATATGTGTGTTGTGTGTTCACAGCTTCCGGCTGAGCTTCAAGCGCAAGGACCACGCGTACGGGCGCGAGCGACGCGAGCACAGAGACAGTCTGAGTGCAGCTGTCCCCGCTAAGACCCGTCTATATATGTGTGTTGTGTGCCCGCAGCTTCCGGCTGTCCTTCAAGCGCAAGGACCACGCGTACGGGCGCGAGCGACGCGAACACAGAGACAGTCTGAGTGCAGCTGTCCCCGCTAAGTAGACCCGTCTATATATGTGTGTTGTATGTCCGCAGCTTCCGGCTGTCCTTCAAGCGCAAGGACCACGCGTACGGGCGCGAGCGACGCGAACACAGAGACAGTCTGAGTGCAGCTGTCCCCGCTAAGTAGACCCGTCTATATATGTGTGTTGTATGTCCGCAGCTTCCGGCTGTCCTTCAAGCGCAAGGACCACGCGTACGGGCGCGAGCGACGCGAACACAGAGACAGTCTGAGTGCAGCTGTCCCCGCTAAGACCCGTCTATATATGTGTGTTGTGTGTTCACAGCTTCCGGCTGTCCTTCAAGCGCAAGGACCACGCGTACGGGCGCGAGCGACGCGAACATAGAGACAGTCTGAGTGCAGCTGTCCCCGCTAAGTAGACCCGTCTATATATGTGTGTTGTGTGTTCACAGCTTCCGGCTGAGCTTCAAGCGCAAGGACCACGCGTACGGGCGCGAGCGACGCGAACACAGAGACAGTCTGAGTGCAGCTGTCCCCGCTAAGTAGACCCGTCTATATATGTGTGTTGTGTGTCCGCAGCTTCCGGCTGAGCTTCAAGCGCAAGGACCACGCGTACGGGCGCGAGCGACGCGAACACAGAGACAGTCTGAGTGCAGCTGTCCCCGCTAAGTAGACCCGTCTATATATGTGTGTTGTGTGTTCACAGCTTCCGGCTGAGCTTCAAGCGCAAGGACCACGCGTACGGGCGCGAGCGACGCGAACACAGAGACAGTCTGAGTGCAGCTGTCCCCGCTAAGACCCGTCTATATATGTGTGTTGTATGTCCGCAGCTTCCGGCTGAGCTTCAAGCGCAAGGACCACGCGTACGGGCGCGAGCGACGCGAACACAGAGACAGTCTGAGTGCAGCTGTCCCCGCTAAGTAGACCCGTCTATATATGTGTGTTGTGTGTCCGCAGCTTCCGGCTGTCCTTCAAGCGCAAGGACCACGCGTACGGGCGCGAGCGACGCGAACACAGAGACAGTCTGAGTGCAGCTGTCCCCGCTAAGACCCGTCTATATATGTGTGTTGTATGTCCGCAGCTTCCGGCTGAGCTTCAAGCGCAAGGACCACGCGTACGGGCGCGAGCGACGCGAACACAGAGACAGTCTGAGTGCAGCTGTCCCCGCTAAGTAGACCCGTCTATATATGTGTGTTGTATGTCCACAGCTTCCGGCTGAGCTTCAAGCGCAAGGACCACGCGTACGGGCGCGAGCGACGCGAACACAGAGACAGTCTGAGTGCAGCTGTCCCCGCTAAGTAGACCCGTCTATATATGTGTGTTGTATGTCCGCAGCTTCCGGCTGTCCTTCAAGCGCAAGGACCACGCGTACGGGCGCGAGCGACGCGAACACAGAGACAGTCTGAGTGCAGCTGTCCCCGCTAAGTAGACCCGTCTATATATGTGTGTTGTATGCCCGCAGCTTCCGGCTGAGCTTCAAGCGCAAGGACCACGCGTACGGGCGCGAGCGACGCGAACACAGAGACAGTCTGAGTGCAGCTGTCCCCGCTAAGACCCGTCTATATATGTGTGTTGTGTGTTCACAGCTTCCGGCTGAGCTTCAAGCGCAAGGACCACGCGTACGGGCGCGAGCGACGCGAACACAGAGACAGTCTGAGTGCAGCTGTCCCCGCTAAGTAGACCCGTCTATATATGTGTGTTGTATGTCCGCAGCTTCCGGCTGTCCTTCAAGCGCAAGGACCACGCGTACGGGCGCGAGCGACGCGAACACAGAGACAGTCTGAGTGCAGCTGTCCCCGCTAAGTAGACCCGTCTATATATGTGTGTTGTATGTCCGCAGCTTCCGGCTGAGCTTCAAGCGCAAGGACCACGCGTACGGGCGCGAGCGACGCGAACACAGAGACAGTCTGAGTGCAGCTGTCCCCGCTAAGTAGACCCGTCTATATATGTGTGTTGTGTGCCCGCAGCTTCCGGCTGTCCTTCAAGCGCAAGGACCACGCGTACGGGCGCGAGCGACGCGAACACAGAGACAGTCTGAGTGCAGCTGTCCCCGCTAAGTAGACCCGTCTATATATGTGTGTTGTATGTCCGCAGCTTCCGGCTGAGCTTCAAGCGCAAGGACCACGCGTACGGGCGCGAGCGACGCGAACACAGAGACAGTCTGAGTGCAGCTGTCCCCGCTAAGTAGACCCGTCTATATATGTGTGTTGTATGTCCACAGCTTCCGGCTGAGCTTCAAGCGCAAGGACCACGCGTACGGGCGCGAGCGACGCGAACACAGAGACAGTCTGAGTGCAGCTGTCCCCGCTAAGTAGACCCGTCTATATATGTGTGTTGTATGTCCGCAGCTTCCGGCTGAGCTTCAAGCGCAAGGACCACGCGTACGGGCGCGAGCGACGCGAACACAGAGACAGTCTGAGTGCAGCTGTCCCCGCTAAGACCCGTCTATATATGTGTGTTGTGTGCTCACAGCTTCCGGCTCAGCTTCAAGCGCAAGGACCACGCGTACGGGCGCGAGCGACGCGAACACAGAGACAGTCTGAGTGCAGCTGTCCCCGCTAAGTAGACCCGTCTATATATGTGTGTTGTGTGTTCACAGCTTCCGGCTGAGCTTCAAGCGCAAGGACCACGCGTACGGGCGCGAGCGACGCGAACACAGAGACAGTCTGAGTGCAGCTGTCCCCGCTAAGACCCGTCTATATATGTGTGTTGTGTGCTCACAGCTTCCGGCTGAGCTTCAAGCGCAAGGACCACGCGTACGGGCGCGAGCGACGCGAACACAGAGACAGTCTGAGTGCAGCTGTCCCCGCTAAGACCCGTCTATATATGTGTGTTGTGTGCTCACAGCTTCCGGCTCAGCTTCAAGCGCAAGGACCACGCGTACGGGCGCGAGCGACGCGAACACAGAGACAGTCTGAGTGCAGCTGTCCCCGCTAAGTAGACCCGTCTATATATGTGTGTTGTGTGTTCACAGCTTCCGGCTGAGCTTCAAGCGCAAGGACCACGCGTACGGGCGCGAGCGACGCGAACACAGAGACAGTCTGAGTGCAGCTGTCCCCGCTAAGACCCGTCTATATATGTGTGTTGTGTGCTCACAGCTTCCGGCTGAGCTTCAAGCGCAAGGACCACGCGTACGGGCGCGAGCGACGCGAGCACAGAGACAGTCTGAGTGCAGCTGTCCCCGCTAAGTAGACCCGTCTATATATGTGTGTTGTATGTCCGCAGCTTCCGGCTGAGCTTCAAGCGCAAGGACCACGCGTACGGGCGCGAGCGACGCGAACACAGAGACAGTCTGAGTGCAGCTGTCCCCGCTAAGTAGACCCGTCTATATATGTGTGTTGTATGTCCGCAGCTTCCGGCTGTCCTTCAAGCGCAAGGACCACGCGTACGGGCGCGAGCGACGCGAACACAGAGACAGTCTGAGTGCAGCTGTCCCCGCTAAGTAGACCCGTCTATATATGTGTGTTGTATGTCCGCAGCTTCCGGCTGAGCTTCAAGCGCAAGGACCACGCGTACGGGCGCGAGCGACGCGAGCACAGAGACAGTCTGAGTGCAGCTGTCCCCGCTAAGACCCGTCTATATATGTGTGTTGTGTGTCCGCAGCTTCCGGCTGAGCTTCAAGCGCAAGGACCACGCGTACGGGCGCGAGCGACGCGAGCACAGAGACAGTCTGAGTGCAGCTGTCCCCGCTAAGTAGACCCGTCTATATATGTGTGTTGTGTGCCCGCAGCTTCCGGCTGAGCTTCAAGCGCAAGGACCACGCGTACGGGCGCGAGCGACGCGAACACAGAGACAGTCTGAGTGCAGCTGTCCCCGCTAAGTAGACCCGTCTATATATGTGTGTTGTATGTCCGCAGCTTCCGGCTGAGCTTCAAGCGCAAGGACCACGCGTACGGGCGCGAGCGACGCGAACACAGAGACAGTCTGAGTGCAGCTGTCCCCGCTAAGTAGACCCGTCTATATATGTGTGTTGTGTGTTCACAGCTTCCGGCTGTCCTTCAAGCGCAAGGACCACGCGTACGGGCGCGAGCGACGCGAGCACAGAGACAGTCTGAGTGCAGCTGTCCCCGCTAAGACCCGTCTATATATGTGTGTTGTATGTCCGCAGCTTCCGGCTGAGCTTCAAGCGCAAGGACCACGCGTACGGGCGCGAGCGACGCGAACACAGAGACAGTCTGAGTGCAGCTGTCCCCGCTAAGACCCGTCTATATATGTGTGTTGTATGTCCGTAGCTTCCGGCTGTCCTTCAAGCGCAAGGACCACGCGTACGGGCGCGAGCGACGCGAGCACAGAGACAGTCTGAGTGCAGCTGTCCCCGCTAAGTAGACCCGTCTATATATGTGTGTTGTGTATCCGCAGCTTCCGGCTGAGCTTCAAGCGCAAGGACCACGCGTACGGGCGCGAGCGACGCGAGCACAGAGACAGTCTGAGTGCAGCTGTCCCCGCTAAGTAGACCCGTCTATATATGTGTGTTGTATGTCCGCAGCTTCCGGCTGAGCTTCAAGCGCAAGGACCACGCGTACGGGCGCGAGCGACGCGAATACAGAGACAGTCTGAGTGCAGCTGTCCCCGCTAAGTAGACCCGTCTATATATGTGTGTTGTGTGTCCACAGCTTCCGGCTGAGCTTCAAGCGCAAGGACCACGCGTACGGGCGCGAGCGACGCGAACACAGAGACAGTCTGAGTGCAGCTGTCCCCGCTAAGTAGACCCGTCTATATATGTGTGTTGTGTATCCGCAGCTTCCGGCTGAGCTTCAAGCGCAAGGACCACGCGTACGGGCGCGAGCGACGCGAACACAGAGACAGTCTGAGTGCAGCTGTCCCCGCTAAGTAGACCCGTCTATATATGTGTGTTGTATGTCCGCAGCTTCCGGCTGAGCTTCAAGCGCAAGGACCACGCGTACGGGCGCGAGCGACGCGAGCACAGAGACAGTCTGAGTGCAGCTGTCCCCGCTAAGTAGACCCGTCTATATATGTGTGTTGTATGTCCGCAGCTTCCGGCTGAGCTTCAAGCGCAAGGACCACGCGTACGGGCGCGAGCGACGCGAGCACAGAGACAGTCTGAGTGCAGCTGTCCCCGCTAAGTAGACCCGTCTATATATGTGTGTTGTATGTCCGCAGCTTCCGGCTGAGCTTCAAGCGCAAGGACCACGCGTACGGGCGCGAGCGACGCGAGCACAGAGACAGTCTGAGTGCAGCTGTCCCCGCTAAGTAGACCCGTCTATATATGTGTGTTGTATGTCCGCAGCTTCCGGCTCAGCTTCAAGCGCAAGGACCACGCGTACGGGCGCGAGCGACGCGAACACAGAGACAGTCTGAGTGCAGCTGTCCCCGCTAAGTAGACCCGTCTATATATGTGTGTTGTGTGTCCGCAGCTTCCGGCTGAGCTTCAAGCGCAAGGACCACGCGTACGGGCGCGAGCGACGCGAGCACAGAGACAGTCTGAGTGCAGCTGTCCCCGCTAAGTAGACCCGTCTATATATGTGTGTTGTGTATCCACAGCTTCCGGCTGAGCTTCAAGCGCAAGGACCACGCGTACGGGCGCGAGCGACGCGAACACAGAGACAGTCTGAGTGCAGCTGTCCCCGCTAAGTAGACCCGTCTATATATGTGTGTTGTGTATCCACAGCTTCCGGCTGAGCTTCAAGCGCAAGGACCACGCGTACGGGCGCGAGCGACGCGAACACAGAGACAGTCTGAGTGCAGCTGTCCCCGCTAAGTAGACCCGTCTATATATGTGTGTTGTATGTCCGCAGCTTCCGGCTGAGCTTCAAGCGCAAGGACCACGCGTACGGGCGCGAGCGACGCGAGCACAGAGACAGTCTGAGTGCAGCTGTCCCCGCTAAGTAGACCCGTCTATATATGTGTGTTGTATGTCCGCAGCTTCCGGCTGAGCTTCAAGCGCAAGGACCACGCGTACGGGCGCGAGCGACGCGAACACAGAGACAGTCTGAGTGCAGCTGTCCCCGCTAAGTAGACCCGTCTATATATGTGTGTTGTGTGTCCGTAGCTTCCGGCTGAGCTTCAAGCGCAAGGACCACGCGTACGGGCGCGAGCGACGCGAACACAGAGACAGTCTGAGTGCAGCTGTCCCCGCTAAGTAGACCCGTCTATATATGTGTGTTGTGTGTCCGCAGCTTCCGGCTGAGCTTCAAGCGCAAGGACCACGCGTACGGGCGCGAGCGACGCGAGCACAGAGACAGTCTGAGTGCAGCTGTCCCCGCTAAGTAGACCCGTCTATATATGTGTGTTGTGTGTCCGCAGCTTCCGGCTGTCCTTCAAGCGCAAGGACCACGCGTACGGGCGCGAGCGACGCGAACACAGAGACAGTCTGAGTGCAGCTGTCCCCGCTAAGTAGACCCGTCTATATATGTGTGTTGTGTGCCCGCAGCTTCCGGCTGTCCTTCAAGCGCAAGGACCACGCGTACGGGCGCGAGCGACGCGAACACAGAGACAGTCTGAGTGCAGCTGTCCCCGCTAAGTAGACCCGTCTATATATGTGTGTTGTATGTCCGCAGCTTCCGGCTGAGCTTCAAGCGCAAGGACCACGCGTACGGGCGCGAGCGACGCGAGCACAGAGACAGTCTGAGTGCAGCTGTCCCCGCTAAGTAGACCCGTCTATATATGTGTGTTGTATGTCCGCAGCTTCCGGCTGTCCTTCAAGCGCAAGGACCACGCGTACGGGCGCGAGCGACGCGAACACAGAGACAGTCTGAGTGCAGCTGTCCCCGCTAAGTAGACCCGTCTATATATGTGTGTTGTATGTCCGCAGCTTCCGGCTGAGCTTCAAGCGCAAGGACCACGCGTACGGGCGCGAGCGACGCGAACACAGAGACAGTCTGAGTGCAGCTGTCCCCGCTAAGTAGACCCGTCTATATATGTGTGTTGTATGTCCGCAGCTTCCGGCTGTCCTTCAAGCGCAAGGACCACGCGTACGGGCGCGAGCGACGCGAACACAGAGACAGTCTGAGTGCAGCTGTCCCCGCTAAGTAGACCCGTCTATATATGTGTGTTGTGTGTTCACAGCTTCCGGCTGAGCTTCAAGCGCAAGGACCACGCGTACGGGCGCGAGCGACGCGAACACAGAGACAGTCTGAGTGCAGCTGTCCCCGCTAAGTAGACCCGTCTATATATGTGTGTTGTGTGCCCGCAGCTTCCGGCTGTCCTTCAAGCGCAAGGACCACGCGTACGGGCGCGAGCGACGCGAACACAGAGACAGTCTGAGTGCAGCTGTCCCCGCTAAGTAGACCCGTCTATATATGTGTGTTGTGTGCCCGCAGCTTCCGGCTGAGCTTCAAGCGCAAGGACCACGCGTACGGGCGCGAGCGACGCGAACACAGAGACAGTCTGAGTGCAGCTGTCCCCGCTAAGTAGACCCGTCTATATATGTGTGTTGTATGTCCGCAGCTTCCGGCTGAGCTTCAAGCGCAAGGACCACGCGTACGGGCGCGAGCGACGCGAACACAGAGACAGTCTGAGTGCAGCTGTCCCCGCTAAGTAGACCCGTCTATATATGTGTGTTGTATGTCCACAGCTTCCGGCTGAGCTTCAAGCGCAAGGACCACGCGTACGGGCGCGAGCGACGCGAACACAGAGACAGTCTGAGTGCAGCTGTCCCCGCTAAGTAGACCCGCCTATATATGTGTGTTGTGTGCCCGCAGCTTCCGGCTGAGCTTCAAGCGCAAGGACCACGCGTACGGACGCGAGCGACGCGAACACAGAGACAGTCTGAGTGCAGCTGTCCCCGCTAAGTAGACCCGTCTATATATGTGTGTTGTATGTCCGCAGCTTCCGGCTGAGCTTCAAGCGCAAGGACCACGCGTACGGGCGCGAGCGACGCGAACACAGAGACAGTCTGAGTGCAGCTGTCCCCGCTAAGTAGACCCGTCTATATATGTGTGTTGTATGTCCGCAGCTTCCGGCTCAGCTTCAAGCGCAAGGACCACGCGTACGGGCGCGAGCGACGCGAACACAGAGACAGTCTGAGTGCAGCTGTCCCCGCTAAGTAGACCCGTCTATATATGTGTGTTGTGTGTCCGCAGCTTCCGGCTGTCCTTCAAGCGCAAGGACCACGCGTACGGGCGCGAGCGACGCGAACACAGAGACAGTCTGAGTGCAGCTGTCCCCGCTAAGTAGACCCGTCTATATATGTGTGTTGTATGTCCGCAGCTTCCGGCTGTCCTTCAAGCGCAAGGACCACGCGTACGGGCGCGAGCGACGCGAACACAGAGACAGTCTGAGTGCAGCTGTCCCCGCTAAGTTCATCAGGGCGACGTCCGTCAGACCTCAGACCCTCAACCCTCGCTGGAACGAGAAGTTTCGTTTGTAAGTCGCCCTCCTATCGTTGGAAAGTACTTGTTATTAAACGACAACTACCCTCCTATCGTTGGAAACTACATGTTATTAAACGACAACATACCATGATATCTGTGATGACATCTACAGATTGAATTTGCCACTCATCTTTAAAGTAGCTTAATCATTACAAGTAATTTATACTAACCATAAAATACTGGGCCCTCTAACATTGTACAGCTTGTCTTAATATATCACGTTTCTATTTGCAGTGATATTGATGACGTAGGCAGCGACATTCTTCATCTCGATATATGGTGAGTCTAAGTTAATGATTTATTCAATACTTGCTTGTGTTTATTTTATTAAGTTAACGTTGACCTACATCTAAACTGTTGGAGTGTTTGCGTTTGGCTCTACAGAAACTATTCTGGAACAGATAACTCACAGTTTTACATTTATTTATTCGTTTTATAAATGTCATTAAAACTTTTGCATTATGCATTTTCTCAATGAAATCTCCTTTCAGCGTATTCACCACTTCCGTCGCTAAAATCTAGAACACATAAAAATGGCAGACATTAAATTAAATCGACATTTACTTTGAAAGTTTAAAAGTGTTCGGCAGATAAAACTTTATAGCCACATAACATCTCTACACAATGAGACGCGGATATTGAAGTAGATTCTTTCTTGCGTTTACTGTTTGAGGTGATATAAAGATTGGATTTTACTTCGAGGAAATACGAAGTTAGAACAGTGTTTTCGATAATTAAATCTTATCCTGACTTTTAAAAAGAAAGATTAATTTATTTTTTAACCATTCTTATTACAAATGAATTATAATCTACAATGTTCTTAAAGCTGGAAATAAAAGACGGGGGAACAAAAATAAGGAGTCAATACAGTATCAGGTTTCTGGGGGAGGTTCTAGCCCGGCCGTATCCGACACCCTACCTGTGTATGAGTAGCCAAGGTGTCGCCTGTAGGCTTGAACTCCTTCAGAAAGAAACCAAACTCCACAAGAAAGAACGCGAAATAAATTGGCAACGCTTCGAACGGATCGGATCGGATCCGGCGACAAACAAGAACAATTTCGAGAGGAAGGAAATACAAATAATTGTGCTATGAAATTTCAGATTCTAATTGGATAAATATCGCATTTCCATCCAATTGGAGACGAGGACAGTTTGATGTTGACTTAGTATCAACGCGACGCGACGAACGAACTCTCAAGTAATATTACAGCTTCACAGCGAGAAAACTTGGGTCTCGTCTTACAACTTTAAAAAAGTCAACATTCAGTTTCCGTGTGCTTAAATGTCAATTTCCATAACGAGCTTTGCAACACTGTTTTTATTCACTGAGCGTTTCTCTTGTTCAGGAAAATAAATAAGCTTGCTCCAGTTACGCTGTACAAACAAAACAATTCATATCTAGGTCGCTTAGCATAGATGCGTTCTTAGATGGTTCGAGCACGTTACTGAGACCATATCGCGCAGTGCCTCTTAAAACTGGAAATCATGGCGACGAACTGTAGTCTGTACCATTTTAGTTAGGAGATATTTCACAGTATGTGGCTCGTTTCTAAAGTACAGTCACGCATAAATGAATATGCCTATGTTGTAACAAATCAATCACGGTATCTGTGCTGTGTAAGGTTAGGTGGAAGAGCGAGCAAGCATGCTCGAACATCGCCGTTTTGTAACATATGCTATGTTTTTACAAATAAAATCCATTATCATTATTATTTACTATTATTATTGTTGTAAAGCTAATATCAATTGTCCAGTAATTGTCCCGCATATATTTTGTATTCCCTTATGACTACCCCGGCATTGTATGATGGTTCTGATTGGGGCGACGTACGTCCTATGACCTAGCTGTCAAGTACTCGTAAAACACCAAGTACTAGAAACTAACTACTAACTGATACTAACTGCTACTAACTGCTACTAACTGCTACTAACTGCTACTAACTGCTACTAACTGCTACTAGCTGCTACTAACTGCTACTAACTGCTACTAGCTGCTACTAACTGCTACTAACTGCTACTAACTGCTACTAACTGCTACTAACTGCTACTAACTGCTACTAGCTGCTACTAACTACTACTAACTGCTACTAACTGCTACTAACAGGGACCATGACGACGAGTCCAGCGTGTTCGACGCCGTCAGCAAGCTGAATGAGGTGCGAGGGGTGAAGGGGCTGGGACGCTTCTTCAAGCAGATAGCCCAGAGCGCGAGGTCGGGTAGTGCAGACGACTTCCTTGGCTGCGTCAACGTGCCCCTGCAGGTGAGCTACCCGTCCCCCCCCCCCCTGTACACCCATCTCAACCCACGGACATGGGCCTTCAATAAACACAGCATTTGGTTTGTTCTTACATTCTGTAATTAATAGGAAACATTTTCCGTGATGGGATTACACGTTTTCTTTCATTTCATTTATTCATACATTGTACATCGCACACATAAATTTCGCATTAGGATAATACTTTTTTTTAAACAATACTTAAATGTATCAAATGTAGCCTTATTGTATCTATGTCTAGTGTTGTGTGAAGGAACCTCCTCACAGAATCTGCTCTATGTCTCAGGACATCCCCTCGACTGGTCTGGACTGTTGGTACAAGCTCGAGGCTCGAACCCAGCGCTCCAACATCCAGGGCCGCATCAGACTCAAGCTGTGGTTGTCTACCAGAGAAGATAGAGGCAACTCAGAAGAGAACAACTGGTCTGAGATAAGACAGCACGAACAGTTGCACACTATCTTCATCGGGTACGAGCTGGCCATGGCGCAGGTTAGTAAGACTACACATCATTCTTACTGATCCACAATTCCCTCATTTTACATTTTCTTAATATTATTGTGTAGCGCTTTCACAATATAATTAAAACACGTTAATTTTGCGCTTTTTTACAGTGAGACTCCTTTCCCCTAAGTAGTAAAAACACTCACAGTAGCGTCCGTTGTTATAGAATAACATTTTTACTTATTAAATGACCTATTTAAGTATTTAGTGAAGACCAGAGTCAGAATTCGAGTCTTATTCTGGGCTTATATTGACCTTGATTCACAAGCGACTCAAAGTTAGGCTGGTCTTTGGATTTTTCTTCTTTCTACCGACCAGGAATTAGTAACTTCTTCGTGTGACCTGGGTCTGGTTTCACAAGAGGTCCAAAATTAGGCGATTATACTTAAGACCAGAAAATTAGGACCCCTTGTGAATGCAGGCCATGCGATATCCCAGAGTCTAGACGTAGGTTGCGAGGGAGGGGGGGGCGAGGGACCAATAAATAGTTACGCAGTTTTGTGGACAGGGTAACACGTGGGAGTGGAATGGCGAGCTGCCCCACGTGGCACTCACCATCCTCCACCAACACGCCATCCAGGGTGACGTCACAGACCTCCAGCTGGCCATGGTCAGGTGGATAGCGTTCTGCAGGAAGGCGCTGGAACACCCCCTCGACTACAGGATACTTCACCGCCTGCTCAACGATCTGGACACGCAGTGGGGCATGGAGACCATGTCCAAGGAGGAGGTAGGATCACCATTTTAGATGGTTCAATATAACAGTAATACGGATGTTTTAGAGGAAATAGATGGGTGCTGACATCTTGAAATTTGACTCCATTGAAGTGCTGCCGCAAATTATTTCCACACTATATAGAAGGCATCTACCATTATTGGTAAAATAACACAGCCAACTATATGACACGAAAAATCCTAGCAAGGCCTTCTTGATCTCCTAGAACAGCACTTTCATGGCGGCAACTAAAACAACCGTATAGAATGCAATAGTACTCTACTTCCATTCATTCGTTCTTGTCCTTAAATTCAGACAAACATACACGAAACATTGGACCGTCTAAAAAATTGACAACATTAATTTTGATGAAGCTCAAACACTCAAAAATTACAATTTATTAATAAAGGGAGTAAAGCGAGATTAAAGGTAAACATAACATCAATAATTTTGTAACTTTTTACAATCATTAATGTGCTGTGAAGCTGCGATGTTAGATTATGGTTTGACTGAGAAGAGTATAATTCACCAGCTTTGTTGAGCTCCGATTTAGTAAGCCCGGTTTGTTTCATGGTCACCATGGTTTGTTCGCCGCGAATCTTCGATTACTGATCGGAGTTTAAAAGATTGATGAATGAACTCCTGCTGTCTCTTGTGTTACAGGAAGAGTGCCTGGCCGAGTCCTTAAGTACTTACAGTACTGTACTGACAAGTGCTGTCTCTTGTGTTACAGGAAGAGTGCCTGGCCGAGTCCTTCAACATGTTCATCGACTATTCCCTCCAGGTTGTGAGAAAACACCGTCAGCTGTTCATCCCTCAGAACAGAGTTTCCATGTGTCGCCTGGATTACTTGCTCAGGTAAACTTGCTCAACAATCTTGCTCAGATAAACTTGCTCAACAATCTTGCTCAGGTAAACTTGCACAACACTCTTGCTCAGGTAAACTTGCACTTAATAAATAATAATCTTGCCTAGGTCAAACTTTGTTAATAATCTTGCTCTGGGAAAACTTGCTGACCATGTTCGGGTAAACATGCTGACAATTATTTCAAGATTGCAATAATAGAGACGCAATTCAAGGCGAATTGTTGCTTTTTATGTGACAAACCAACTGAGAGACGACTACGATAAAGTTTTATATCAGCTGACGAGAAAAGAAATCTCCAATCTCTAATTTCTGATCCTGAAATCTTTGAAACTTCAACTCCTTCAAAGACGCATCACGAGATATAAAGCCATTCAACTCTTCCTATGAAACAATTAGATTCTATTATAACTGTACATTTATATGTTTCTCTGCCTTTGTCTGCGCCCTGGATGCGCAAGGCGGGGTAGGGGGGATAGGGGTAGGGGTGGGGGGTGTTATCTGGACACGTACACTCTTTGTGACGTTGAGACATAATGAGGACTATTGGAGCCAACATAGTGAAGATCGCTCCCCTATCGGATTCACTGAGGGAGTATTGTTCCTTCACAAAGGGGCTCGTTTTTAACTGGAAAATGTCGACAACAAAGGGATGAAAAAAACGAGTTTCATGACAAAACTGCGGGGTATGTTTTATATACATGTTTGGGATTGGCCAATTTGTCGCCCTTTGTTTGCATGTGTTTTAGATCGTAGGTTTATATGTTGGTGACCCCAAACTAACCCTTAATAAAAGGACCAAGGGTGGTTCTTGTCGCGTTTAGCTAATATAACTAGCAGACTCTCCCAGGTCCGCAAAGAACAAAGCTCACAACCTGCTTCCCGTGCTGTTCATTAACACACTACACTGGCCATGTAGTGCGAGATGTACCGATAACGTCTGCCAAACGGCGATATTCTAAAAATATAAAATACAAAAAAAACAGAATACCGCGATGAAAGACAGTTATCTATTATCAAACATGTTGTGAAGGGTATTACCAAAACATCAACCTCGATCACAAAATAATCCTTTGTTGAAATCACAATTTCGCTAATTTTTATCGGTTTAGCCTTGTTAAAAGTAATTGCCCGTTCGTTTTTGCGAAGGAGATTCATCAGATTGATTTTATTGAAAATTAGCCGAGATTTAAAGACAGGGTAGAATATTGGAACATTTCAAATTTACTACCTATCCCAAGAACATTGTATGCTGGACAATAAAATCCAAACTCTTCGTAAACATAAACTGGAGCAACATAACGTAATACCTGCTGAGGGAAACGTGTGATGTGTTCCTTGCAGATGTCTGGGGCTTCTGTCTAACATGAAGGCGTTCTGGAAGTGTTGCCCCTTCAACAAGGAGATCAGAGGGGAGATTGTCACGACCCTTAAGAAGGGAACCTTGGACTGGTGAGTGAGAAACTTGTGGAGATGTATTAAACTCGCCATTTTAGTACTGTTTAGTATTGATTTGATTAAAGTAGTGTACCAGTGGATTGCTCAACAACTGCCATGGGGGAATTTTAAATCTAAACCCTCATTTTAAATGCCTAGATTTCAAACTTTTACATTCACTCTGTTAATAGACAACCAAGTTTTGGATTAATTAATATATCCAATCACAATATATGTAAGTTTAGATCTGTTATGTTCTTTATTATTGCCTGATTTGAATCCTTAACAATCCCATTCCTTCTGCTTCGAGATTTCACATTCACCCTAAAATGTTTTAAAATCAAATTTTCACATCGCTAATTTTTCTCTAAATTAGAGTTTATATAAAATAGAGTTGTACAAGCCTGGATGTGTTTCAGGTACGAAGAGGTGCATAGTGCTCACCAATCGCTGGGCTCTGGACACCAGGACTCGGTGATAGAAGGGCTGATACACCTCATAACCCTCCTGCTGGTCGACTTGAAGAAAGGCCTGGACTACTTCAATGCTCTATTTGAAAGGTGAGTTAATCTAACATAAATAACTCTCCCTTTTGTCGCTTCTATCTACGGTGGCTCATGCGGTTGTGACGCGTATAGTTCTTAGGGATGTGGGTTCGAACCCTGCATTAGCAATGAGGTTTTGTACTTGCCCTTCATTCTCATCCATCCCCCCTCATTACCTTATATAGCATGACTGCAATAATTAAACAACAAGAATGTGAGTCTCTTCTGCTAAAAACATTAAAATGTGGTGTTTCTATTGTTCCAGTACAAACGGAGTTCCCTATTTCACCATCGTATTCAAACAGCTGGAGAAACTGGTAAGTGTGAGGCCCACTTGAGAGCCAGCCAATCACCTGGGCCTTGTCTTGTCATGGAGTGACCCAACTATACTAGTATTACTGTCGCTGTGATCCACTGTTTTGTGTGTAGCTCCTTCTTAAGGACTGACCCTATGTGGATACTATCTAATGTCTATCCTATAAGTATAAACACACATTCCCCATGCCTGTAAGGACTGCCCCTTTGTGGATACTATCTAATGTCTATCCTATCAGTATCAACACACATGCCCCATGCCTGTAAGGATAATAAAAAAATAATAAAAAAAACTATCAGTAAAGAGATGAAGGAATGCAGAACTGTTAAAAACCAATCTGCGTTTGATATGAAACATTAACGGTTAATTCACAAGGAATGGGTGATATTTTTTACTTTTAGATTATAGTAAAGGACAAATAATATCTTGGTTGATATCAACGATTCACAGAGTCTTCAATGTTATTTGGAAATCACAACATATGAAACAATTTGAATTTATGTTACAGATAATATAACATATACACCAACACTAACACTAACATATAACACCGTATAATATTAATGTTTCATAAAATAATATGCATATTTCCCATATTAATGTGAGCATGTCTTCTTGTTGTACCCTACATTCTAATGTAGGAACTCTATTCTAGCAGTAAACATATTCTAATAAATGTCTATGTTTGTCTATCACAAAACTACACTTTTAGCTCTACAGCCAAGACCCAGTTTAAATGGAACCTGTCCATGCAAAATGCGACGGGAGTGTGGTACAATAATTGAACAAGTTTAAGTAAACATGAAATGTTATTGTTGTTCCCAGTTGGCGGATGATGTTGGCAAAGAACTGGAATTGATTGAGGTACCCGACCACTGGACTTGGCTTGATATCACGCCAAGGCAATATTTAGCATTCATTCGCTTCGAACACTCAGTTACTACATTACTATCCTAAGCTAGACGCTATCAACACTAGACAGTTTTATGCTACTGCGTTATTTGCTGGATTATATTGATGACATTGGGCAGACTGACTGGAACAATACTGATAGGCATCGTATGTATGAACTGAAATAACAGTTGGATGAACAAAGCTGATTCGATTTGTTAATCCAAAGTCGCCATGAAACAAGGCGCAAAGTGAACATATTTCGGTTCGGTTGGAAAAACAGATTGACAAAGATAAAAAATTATCAATAGTCTGTAATCGAATGGTAGACTGTATTATCGATGTTTATCGAATGGTAATCGTAAGAAATTTGTAGTTTGCAAAGAATCAAATTTGATCGTATTTTCTACACATAAATATTGATTGAAGTCATTTGTTCGTGGATCTGCCACCAAGCTAGACATTTTCATTTTTTGACCACTTAAATTCGCACCCCTGGAATCCAATATTATATCAATGACTGTACTTAACATATTGGCATCGAAAACGAGTCAATTTCGTGAATGAACGTATTATGTCAATCAGTTTGCTCAATATTACCAAACTCTCAATTTATTGCAATCGCAAACATTTTTTGTCATAAATTATATTTGATGCTTTCTAGTCTAGGCGAGATAATCGATTTATTCAAGAAGCTTTCCTCCTCAACTTCGATGTGAAATCTATTCCAATGCACGATTGAATGTTCTCTGCACTGAACCCGCTTCGCATGCCGCTTTTCTCTGATCGTTACACGTGATACCGCTGTACATACCGTGCTTGTAGCTTGTAGCGTCGCGAGGGGTGGGTGTGTGACCTTGAGAGTGGCTTGCAGGTACACAGCGACATGGGGCCCCAAGTGACGGCGCTCTGCATCCAGATACAGTCTGTGGACGTAGGGGTCACAGGGGGAGCCGATGATATTAAGCTGCCGCCGGGGGTCGAAGTGGCGACCACCATATTCGAGCTATATCTCGCGATACAGGAGCTGGTCGGGTGAGTAGTGATACATAACATAACTACATACAGAATATACATAATATTACTACATAATATTACTCTAGAGTATGAATATAAGGCCAAAAATAAATGTCGCCTTTGTGATTCGAGTTTAGATATTTTGCTTGTTTGGAAGACGTATTATTATTATTAATAACATTAGTTTTTGTATACATATATTATTTGGTTGTAATAATGTTTCGTGGGATGGTATCGAAGATCTGAATAATATCTGAACATGATAGAGTAAAATAAAAATATTCTCCAACCCGGCACCCCCACCAAGCCTATACAAAATATTGCCAATCTTAATTTGATCTGACTGTCCTTCATGCAGCCGCTTATATGAGTAGTAACAAGTTATTTAAACCAATACTCAGTTCATTATCATAAACATTTCATTGAATTAGTTATAATATCCACATTTGAAAATAATTGTTAAAACTGAATAGGATACACATTAGTAAATAAATAAGATGTGTGATTTGTTCTTGCTGTAATGTGTTGTAAGCAAACCATGTCTTTCCCAAGAGTTAGCTAGACATTTCTTTAACATGTTTACATCATGTTTCTTGTATAGTAATAACACCCGATGATATATCTACATGTATCCTTGTGCTGTGCAACCTGTGCATAGTATATTTACTCCAATATCAAATGTTACTGAAATTCAAGTGTGATATTTTTGCAGGTTTTCGGATCATCTTTCTCCGGCCGATAAGAAGGTTCTGTCAATTAACACTTACTACGAGTGGTTTGAGCCAGCGGTGGACAAGTGGCTGGACATAGCTAAGTTCAAGGTAACGCATTGTATGAAGTATACCTTGTGATATGCCAATAAAGTAGTGTAGCACTATTTCGAAGAACAGGACTTAAAGACTTACAATTATTAAAGTTAGGACAGTTCATGATCCATCAATTAATATTAATCATTGGAAAAGCTATGTAATAACAATATGTTGAAATATGTAACAGGATCGTTACAATTAATGTTTTGAGATGATCTATGACCAAGAGTATTTATGTATGAGTTATTGAAAACAGGATCAATTTGCTGAGTTTCCAAAAGAGTGTATTTAAAAAATAAGCTTTATATTGTTTACTGGATACAGAGCATTACTTAGCTACCTGTTAGATAGTAATGAGCATGAAATGGTTTTCAATTGAAGGTTTCTTTTAATGAATACATTTGTTTCAGGCTATTCGCCGCATCCGCAAAGCCTACGAGTTGAACAAGGTTTGTACCGGAGACCTGATAGTGATGCACAGTACATCTGCAGTAGACGTCAACGCCTGTTTCTACCAGGTAAAGCATTATGTAGTAGACCTACATGCTCTATGCACATTATTTGTGAATTATATAAGTGTATTGTTGCGGAATACAACAATTTAAATCTAAAAAAGTAAAAGTATATTATTTTGTTGCCGATGTCAGTAGATCAATCTACCTCAGCCATAAATTGAATCTAGAAGTGTTGCTAGAGAAGATATCTCGACTACCTTTGATTCATTATGTCTGCGAGTCCCTGTATGTCTGTCTGTATGTATGTCTGTCTGTCTGTCTGTCTGTCTTAGATCAAGGAGTTCTGGCAGCAGCTCGCTTGGCCCGACCTCGTGGGCTCGTACAACTTCGTCATGAAGATCATAGATGTGAGTAGATATAGCATGTTTGATTAGTTGATGGTTCGATATATTTTCGATTAGGTCACGTGGGTAGGATTAAAACTAATTGCCAACGATGTCGATTATTCATCCAATCATCTCAGTATATTTTAATGTCATTGTTATAATCATTTAATTTGCTGTATTGTGTACCAACTAGCCTAACAGGTGTTGATACTATTATTAATTGTTTATATTATTATCGTATAATGAAAAAAAGAAATGTGTCCACTCTTCTGCTAATATCACTTGGCATAGATACTCTAGCTAATAATAGATAGAGCGCTGCTAAGCAACCTCCTTATCTCTGTCGTTGATAATGAAACATTGCTAAATCCTCGTAATAGTTTATTTTCTTGCCACCAGAACACACCTTGAATGGTCTAGATGTGTTTCTGTCAGCACTTGTCTTGGTAAAGCTGACATGTTGTTGTTGTGCGCAGACAACGTGCAATGCTGCCATCTACTACGCAGATCTGACCCAGCACAAACTGCTCGACACCGGTTACTACGAGGATATGACTCCCTTCAAGCTGCACGACGAGGTATGTGTTCATGTTCACCTTGCTGCGCGCGCAGCGGTCATGTTCACTTTCTGCGCGCGCAGCTGTCCATTGTTACAAGACACATGATACTACGAGGACATGACTCCCTTCAAGCTGCACGACGAGGTATGTGATGTTCACCTTGCTGCGCGCGCAGCTGTCCATTGTTGCAGGACACGTGCATGTTTAATGTGTTCCATCCTAATTACATTCATTCAACAACTCATGACACCTAAATTCAAACATTCCTTGCAACATTCTAGATATCTCTTACATATTTTCTAGGCAATAGATTAAAATTTTCTTAATTATACAACTTCACGACAATGCATTCCTATCGCTTTCATTACTTGTATCGCCATAAATGTTGGGCCATACATGTTAAATGAATGGAAACTCTTGAGTAACAAGTGTTTCCCCCGACAGATGTGCGTGACCGTGAACGACCTTGAGTAACAAGTGTTTCCCCCGACAGATGTGCGTGACCGTGAACGACCTTGAGTAACAAGTGTTCCCCCGAAAGATGTGCGTGACCGTGAACGACCTTGTGTAACAAGTGTTTCCCCCGACAGATGTGCGTGACCGTGAACGACCTTGAGTACGTACGGCGCAGTCTCTCGATCCTGGGGGCGGAGCTTCACGTGGAGACGGTGCTGGAGGCGGTGGAGGCGGCTACGGGGGACAGCAACAGACAGCAGTGGAGGCAGGCGCTGTATGCTGTCCTAGAGGGCGCCACCACACAGATGGAAGCGAGGATACTGCAGATCATCAACCGGGTCTCGACCAAGGTAGTTCTAACTATAAAGCAGGGGTGTTAAACTTATTTCTTGGGGTTCAGGTAATAATGTATTTAGCCTTGGAGTGGCCGAAACCACAAGACAAGATGAGAGAAATAGAACAGAGCATACATGTGCTTTAGTGGGGAGAATACTTGCAGAGTAACTGTGCTGTAACTCTGTGTAGATGCGTCCCGCGCTCAAGAAGGCCATGTTCCATCTGGCCTGGTCGCCGGAGACCCTCCCCACCCCCGAGGCCATCTCCCCCCTCCTCGAGTACCTGGACGGCCATCTCGTGGCCTTGAACGCCGCGCTGTTGCCGCGTAACTTCGAGCGGGTGCTCGCTGACGTGTGGGAGGTGTCGCTACTGGAGCTGGGACAGCAGATGGACGGCAGCGCTGGGGTGAGTAAACAGGGCACTACGATCTCTTACATACCATGCCGGATTCATATGACTATTTAGGGACGTATTCAACAAATGTCATACATCGTCGGGGGATGATTGTAAAAAAAATGAACAAGTAAGAGGACGAGTAGGAGAACTATATTCAAATGAGTTAAGGGGGGATTAATTTCTTCGCCTCTTACGATTGGAAGAGTCAACCCGGGCCAAATGGCCAAGACGGTGTTTAAGTTTTAATATTAAACAATGGTTTAGCCATTATGGCACTCACACATATCAATAATATTTAATATGTATTGTTCAAGCAAGAATTAAGACGAGCTTAGATCTTAACTGGTTTACGTTGTCCATTCATTCTTTTGCTAGCCATATGAAATGAGATTATGAGATTGTAACGGGTGAATGTATCTTCTACACTACTTAGCGTTATCTTCAAACACTCAATGGTTGTGTGAATACAAATTATATATATAATTTTATAAACTATGAACTATTTATTACAATTACAATGTTTGTGTTTCAGGATGAGGAAAATGAACGTGAGGTGTGAATATTTTAAATTTAAAATCTTTGTTTTTATTTCTTCTTAATGGTCGACTATCCACTATTTTAGTGCACGTTGCACTTATTATTAGGGTAGTATTCTCTTAAACGAGTGTGATATTGAACACGTTAAAACATAATCATACATGTTTGTTCATCATTTCTTGCACTCAATAAACAAAAAATAATGCAAACAGAACACTAATATGAAACTCTTAACTAAAATACAGAGTGTATACTGTAAACCTGACACCAAATATGTAGTGCGGAGTGGGAAAATAATCGCACTTGCCAAAGGGTGTCATGACTACTGTAGGCCTAGTAGTAATGCAATATGCGCCTATATGGTTTCCTAGAACAGGTTTCTATTAATTTATTCTTATCACATATTTAAACACTTCATACACTTCTGTGCATGGAAACATCTAAAAGCACCTGAAATTTAATAAAGCAACTAAAATAGCTGAAAACATTACTTTAGAAATTGACTAAACACGATAAAACATTATCACGGAGGTTAAATACAACAATAATAATATTAAATATAGCAACAATAGTAAAAACAGATGGCAATTATGATAGGATTTTCTCAGGAAACAAATATTGTAACAAAAGTAGTTGGTACAACTGGTAAAAAACATCCCTTAAATCTACCCGGCACCTCCACCAAAGCGATTACAAACGTTCCTTCACGTGTGTGACGTCACGCCAGCCTAGATCTACAGGCGTGATGAGAGTATCAATTCAAAGAACCAAGTCAACATGTCTTTATGAACTTAACACAGTACTTGATACACATAAGATAGTTTAGCTTGGAGAACAAAGGTGCCGATATGTCACACACGAGTGGGTAGAATGTGTTATTCTAAAAATCATCTCTAAGTCTACATTTATATGCGATATCACAGCGGATATTAACGAGTTTTTCACGTACAACCATGTTCAACAATTAATTAAGCGAGCGAAGCGAGCGTTTCCATATGACTCTTATGGCACTTCGTTCTGTTTTTAGGTTTTTTTTTGTTTGTTTGTTTGTTTGTTTGTTTGTTTGTTTTTTTTTTTTATGTCCGTCGATAGCGGTCGAACGGAAAGTCCGATCAACTTGAAATTTGGACCATCCACAAGCCTCGATGTGGATTGAAGGTGTATAGTTTTGAGGCAAAATCGTTCGAAAAGTTACAAAGTTACACCATAGTTACTGCAAAATATTTTTCTGAAACAAAATGGCGGCAAAATGTGAGATAGCCAGATTTTTCTACAGTTTTTTCCGGTCACGAATATGTTAATGTAATGGCGATCTGATAAATATTGGCAAAGTTACACGAAAGTTACTCGAAAATATTTTTCTAAAACGCAGTAACGGCAAAATGTGAGGTGGCTATCTTATAGTAAATTTTTGTCCGGTCACGAATATACTAATGTAAACGCGATCCAATACGTATTAGAGGCAGAAATTACATTTCTTTTGCTGTCAATAAGTGTTAGTAACGGTGGCGGACCGTGTTGAAAACATGACCACGAAAATTCTTAGCAACGCACATTGCACTGCATACAACAATGTCTGAAAGTATAATAGCCATGGAAATAAGAACAATTTTTGCAATGCGCATTCTTGAATTGTTGTTAATTGTTGTTCGTATTAGCATTGAAAACTTTTCGCCAGAAAGTTCGTAGATATTGACGCGCTCGCTTATCAACGCGTCAAACAGAGCGTTTTCCTAGTTATTTATACATCTGTCATTTTTATAATTGATTGTAATTGTTGCTCATGGTTGTACGTGGGCAGCTGTGATATCATACATAATATGTAAATGAAGTATTTGATAATTTTCTTAAATTGTGTATTCCAAACTCCATAAAAAGAATACAATGTCTAGAGTAAACATGATGCTGTATCTAAGTATAACGTAGACTTCCTGTCAACTAGCGATTAAAATAGCAACACTAAAAAATTATTAGAAATACTAGTATTTGGTAGTGTGTATAATTACAAACTAGTCTAGAGTATATCATGAACTGCACTTGCACTGGAATAACGTAGTTCCCACGCAGTTATCTTGTATGCCACACCACGACACAACGGTGATAACATGTAACACTTGCCACTAGATGATCACACCCCCGCTTCTAGTTAAACTACTTCACTCTTCTTAGAGACTCTCATTTAGTCTTAATAACACACGCATTACCTGTTGAATGAGTTCTCTTAGCATAATAGTGCAGTAGGCATACTAGAATGTTACCACCACTTAGTTTTAGAAGATAAAGCACCAGACATTAGTGATACATCACTTTCCGTTGGCAAATGTGGTCACTCCCTGATTTGTTGTATTTTCTTTGATTGCAGTAGCTGATAAGAAGGAATTTAGTAGTAGCCTATCTCATTTTACCGATTCTTTTTACGTGTATCAAGGGTTTTAGAAAATGATGATAATAGTAATGCCAAAGCTGTCAATATGACACAGACTTATATTATGAAACCACATCGTTATCAAAATATCTCTTATAGATTAGTTAGAAATATAGCTGTGGCCCCCTTCACGTGCAGTGCATGAATAACTGAATAAAGCTTAATAATATGCATTAACGCTAGTGACCACACTTGACATAAGAGTCATAGTAACAGTATAATTAATAATCAGAGTCGATAAAGAAGTTGTTCCCCAACATGAAAACTTCTGTATCGACTAGATATATAGCCTGTACTAATGCGTTGTTCCGCGTGTACAGGATAAGGTAGCTGTCTTCTATGACCGACTGTATGAAGCGTTGGAGATCCTGGTTGACTTCTTCCATGCAGAGCAGAAGGGCCTTCCAATAGAGACGCTGAGATCAGGTATATATATATACACTTCACTCTTGTCTCATGTAGATTGAGGGTCCGTCAATCCCAGGGCATCTTATCTACCCTCTCATAAGGGATGCACGGACGTTAGTACGGTACGGTTTAAGTGCGCATGGCGGCTATAGACCTTC
Source organism: Isoperla grammatica (assembly GCA_945910005.1). NCBI lineage: Eukaryota > Metazoa > Arthropoda > Insecta > Plecoptera > Perlodidae > Isoperla > Isoperla grammatica. Next base: position 46,103,192 of record OX246743.1, on the reverse strand, counting down.
TGAGAGTATTTATGAAAGTTCTTACATTTTTCCCAGTACATTTTGTACTAATAATATAAGATTTAGAGATGTCTCTGCTTATTGGCATTTAAGTAAAATGAAATTTGTGTAGCCATTATCTTCAATTTACATACACCTTGTAAGCCTTCTTATATTAAGTGTGTGTTCTTATTATATTGTTTTATCTTAAGTGTATTTCATTTATAGCCACTCTCTTTTACTATCATGTCGGTATTTTACCATTTGTGCACTTTATTGTATGCCCGCTCTCATTTACAATCATGTTAGATTTATACCTTGTGTGCAGTTTTGTGTATAGCCTCTCACTCTTATTCTCATGCTAGAATTACACCATAAGCTATACCATTTCACCTGACCTGGTGACCATTATATTAAACCAATTCATTGTAGCTAGCCTATAGCTGGTCCTTTTTATAATCCTATTTTGATATTATCCAGTATGCGCATATTATTGTAACCGCTCTCTTTAATAATCATGTTAGCATTATACCATATGTGCATCTCTTTGTATAGCCGCTATATTTTATAATTATCTTGTATTATACCGTTTGTGCATTTCATGGTACAACCTGCCCTTATATGATTATGTTAGCATTTTATTTTATTTTATTCTATTTTATTTTATTGCACTAATTTTACCGTACTCTTACCATAAATTGCATTATTGTATATGTGTTAGCCAATAGAGTATCTGGCACCCTGTATCAGCCAGTATAAAATTGTAAATATCTGTAAAATAATCTGACGAAACCAATATTTGTACCATGTACAGGTCTGATGGTGAATAAAAATCTTATCTTATCTTATCTTATTAAAAGATGTTGAATCAGTATGTTTTTAATTAAACTTATATTATGATATATACTTATATTATATCAATATATTATTTTGTATTTTCGTTTTCTTTAAGTGGAAACAAAAATAATTGTGTCATAGTGTGGCAGTCAGTTTATAATTTATTTTTTTATAATATATATTTTACAAAATGTGTTTGTTTCCACCGTTACAGACACCTACTGGACCGTGGAGCAGCGGCTGCAATACCACCGAACAGACACCGAGCATCTGATACAGTTCTACTACATACAGCGGCTACAGGAACAGCTGGTGACTGAGAGTACAGAGTACGGGGTACTCTCTGTACGGGCCTACTTCAACCACGACTCTCTCTGTGTTGAAGTACTCAACGCTAGGGACGTGATACCCCTGGACCCCAACGGTAAATAAATAAATACATTCACATTTAGAGTCTACCCACTCAGTAACTAAACTGATTTGCAGTGGGAGACTTTAATTAAAATGACTAAACCAACCCTGTAGGCCAAGGGCGCCCGCAGGATTTTTGTCAGGGGGGGGGCAGTGAAAATTAAAAATTAACACACAGGTAGGTTATTTGGTTATATAATAAGTATAACCTAATGCCTCCATAAGCCAACGGTTTAGCCGCGGTCGCTTAGCCGGTTCCCATACGAACACCGAAGTTAAGCAACCTCGGGCTAGGTCAGGAGGTGGATGGGTGACCATTCACCTCTGAAACACTAGTTACCGTTGGTAAGAGCAGATTGGAGGGTTCGAAAGCTTGTGTAACAGCTTCGTTCTTCTCGTCAACTGCTCGGCAGTCCAGGTTGGTGGAGGAACCTATATGACTGGTCAAAGTTACACCGTCCTTTAGGATGGGACGTAAAGCCGATGGTCCCCTTGGTACTTTTCGACAGGAGTAGGCTAAGAGCCGGTACCAGGCTTCCCCTCCTCCCTTCCTGATTATCATTCATCAATCATCACTCATCAGGCTAAAGAGAGCATTGTGCCCTACACTGGCCTTAATTACAAAAAAATAAAATAAAATAAATGCCTCCATAAACACACACACACATATATATATATATATATATATATATATATATATATATATATATATATATATATATATATATATATATATATATAGACACGCACGCACACGCACGCGCGCACGCACGAACGCACACGACAAAGAAAAACTGTAACTGTACTAAGTCTGTACTATAACTGGGACATCACAGTTTCCGACGTCTAAATCGCTTTCGTATTGAACTTCTTTAGTTATGGTCACAGTGTCATTGTCCGCACTCCCGGATGAAGACGGAGTTGACTCGGCGTCTTGACAAGCGTTTTGAAAAACATCATCACTAACCCACTCGGACTCGGCGCCACTTACAGGTTCACTAGACGTCTTTTGCCGTTTAAAAAAGTTTCTTATATCACTCATTATAAAATTCGAATTTAGATAATTGAATCTTTAGGTTATGTTATAGATATATATATGGTACAACAAACGCGCACACTTTCAACACACATTCACATTTACTTCACCAACGTAATTCAACACAGCAAAGAAACACAGCAACTGTTCACGTCCGCGTCTGCTCGACCACTGCTACTAGCAAAGATTAGACAGTAGGGCCTAATCTTTGCTACTAGTTAGTACTAAATCCTCCCTCTTCATTTCCTGCTACCCTTTGCCTTGTAGCTGTTCTTGGAAAACGATAATAAACCAAAGAAGACAACGTGACAAATCCGGGCAGTCTGGCCGTTGAGTGACAGCGGCGATAGGAGAATCAGATAGGCCGGTGACAGCCCAGGCATTGTAGAAATGAAAGAATTTGAGAGAATATGTTCGTCTAATAGACCGTAAAATTTATTTTAAAAGACTAACAGTTATACAGCGCTGTTGTTAACTTTGCACCAAATTGCCTTATTTTCAGAACTAAGAAAATTAGGTTTCATACTACATATAGGATTATTTTCTAGATTTTTTAAAATAAGAACAATTTTTAAGTAATTTGCTGGCAGCCAGGGGGGGGCAAGTGCCCCCCCTTGCCCCCCCCTGCGGGCGCCCATGCTGTAGGCTTCGAACACCATCGACGAGTGAACGATAACCAATCAAAGATCGATATTTCAAATACGAAACATATGAATCAGTGATTGGACAGTGCGAACACCTGCGGACAAATGCCAGAATCAACGAGGCGGATTCAGAACAACTTTGAATTGATTGAGTGCTTCGTTGCTAGGACGGCTCTAAAGTCACCGTTTACTTATTCCTAAGCCAAAAAGTAATGGAATTGAATCCACATTAGAAGCTAAAAAACTTCTGCCTGAAGCAGGATTTGAACCTGGGACCTTTTGCATTGGAAGCAGGGATGCCAACCACTTGACCGACCATCATGTCAACTATTTGTCTTCATGTGACAGTGAAATACTTTTTACCCAACTGTAGCCAGTATCTAGATATATATGATAGGTAGAAGGATAGACCCCAACAGTTTACCTGAATTGTAGACCGTTGTGGTATAGAGATAAAATACAACCTATATATAATGGACAACACAAGTTTTCCGAGACGTTTCGGTACAAGACCTTGATCACTCGGGAGTAAGAAGACTATATACACAGACTAAAATACAATATACAGACGATATACACAGTAATATTATAACTAAGTTCCGGTTGCAGCTAATAAAGAAATTAATAGCAGCTATAAGCTATTAGGTGGATTATAGGTATGATTGGTGGTTGCCATGGGGAAAACAAGTTAGTTACTGACTTTCTTGCCCTTCTAAAAGGCCATGGTAACACATAATTAATACTTCGTTAAGTTGTCCCTACATAAGTTGTCTCATGCTATGAAATAGCCGAATCCTTTAGTGGGTCTACCAGCTTCATTTTCTACACTTTAACATCTACACTTGAAACAGTTCCATCACCCCGGGTAATATTACGACTTTGGGTTGGATACATGGGAATTCCTAACACAATAAGAGTGACATAGCTGATAAGGATTGTGTAATCAACTAGACGGTTGACTTTCGTTGAACCAGCGTGCTTGGTAGATAAGGATCTAGGTCGGTATGACAGTAGTCACGTTGAGAGTAGTCTAGTGTTCTTGAGATGTGATATTACTGCCGCACTGCGCTTCAGTTTCACATTGATCATGTATACTGTATAGATGTTGCTTCTCCCATGAGGTAGCTAAGTACTGACATGTTATGTCATTCTCCCCAGGCTTCAGCGACCCCTTCGTCATCATCGAGCTGCTGCCCCGCAGAGTTTTCACCCACTGCGCCGAGCAACAGACCAATGTTCAGAAGAAGACTCTGCATCCGCTGTTCGACGAGTGCTTTGAGTTGTGAGTATAACCTTCGTAGCGAGTACCGTAACAATAATGTACTGCTTTGAGTTGTGAGTATAACCTTCGTAGCGAGTACCGTAACAATAATGTAGTGCTTTGAGTTGTGAGTATTACCTTCGTAGCGAGTACCGTAACAATAATGTACTGCTTTGAGTTGTGAGTATAACCTTTGTAGCGAGTACCGTAACAATAATGTACTGCTTGTCCCCGGTGTTTCAGTATCCAAGTAGTCAAGTTAATGTAACTACCAGTTAAGTTAGGGTTGTCCATTCGTCCCGCTTTTAACGGGGCTTTGCCCCGTTTTTTAGGTAATTATCCCGGTCTGGTGTCCCCATATCTGTTTACACGACGCGGTTTTGTCCCGTGTTTTGTAAATATACTGATTCATAAGTAGTGTAAATCAAAATAAATAAATTTAGATCCAAATTTGAATTTGTTAGTTGACCCAACGTGTCTTGCCGTAGCTCTGTGACCTTGGAGCAGTGCAAGTCTGAGGGCGCGATGATCCTGTTCACGGTGATGGATCACGACGTGCTGACCTTCAACGACTTCGCGGGGGAGGCGTTTCTCTCCCTCGGGAACATTCCTGGGGTTGACGACAACAACACCAGCATAGACAACTTCCACGGGCTCAAGCAGGTGGACCTCAATCTGATGCACCAGAAGAACAAGAGTGAGTACACGCACACGCACACGCACACGCACACGCACACGCACACGCACACGCACACGCACACAGCAGTGGCGTATGCGTGCCACCCCCCCCCCCCCCACCCCTACATTCACACACTATTGCGAAATTTGATATACGAACATAAAACGGAATATTTTGTTGTAGGATTAAATTGCAGCAAAAGGGTGATAAGATACAATAAGAGCAGACACATTTTTCTACTATTGTTTTCTTGGATCACAAAGTTTTTAATTTTTCACAAACTGTGGTTCATACAGATAGATATATAAGAATACCCAAGTGTTTGTCTTTTGTAAATGCGTCTTCCAATATTGAGACTGACCAATTCTCATGAACATTCTTATTGTTGATTGTGGTTGGTCACTATTGATCTGTGACCTATGTTCGCTCTGATTTCAGACCATCCCATTCTCCAGATCCTGGAAACGCGAACGGCCGACAAGACAGCGCTGGACTTTGTCAAGAAACAGAAAGAAAGGATCAGCACAACTTAAAACACATCAACATAAAACAAATCATAATCAAAATCTTATAAGATACAATCAGAGTTATAAGTTAATATAACATAATGCCTTTCAAATCTGAGCTGGCTTGGAACAAGAATGTTATTGTCTGATGATAGACTCGGTATGGTGTTGAAATGTATGTTTGGGCCGGGGGGGTTGAGTCTTTGGATGGCAAAATGTATTTTCCTGATGTCAAAACTTGTCTTTAGATGTGTTATTGTATTAATAATAACAAAATTATTGTAATTTTCGTATATAAAGAAAAATATATTATATATATAAATATATATTGAATTACCAAACAGCATACAATATATTGAGATTGGGACGGATGGGCTCAGTGATGAATCAAGTGCTGGGTGGTTCTTCCTAAGATATCTCTTACATGGGGCTTACCATGAACACTGATAATAATTTTAAAGTATTGTTATAATATTCCATATTTTGGGAAATTTTATGTACTGTTTGTAATGTTTCCAAAATCAATTACTTGGATATAGTGAACTATCGTTAATAGCTTATTTCCTCCTTCGTGAAGTTGCCTATTTCGTATTTGACACGTGTTTCACTTTCTTAGACGAGCTTATACTAATCTTCCGTGTGCAACCAATAAATACCTTGTTCCCTTTTCTCTGTCTTTTATCCTAAACATCTAACATTTGTTGAAAGGGAAATCTATTTTTGCTATTGCTCAACTTAAGACAATTCAAACTTTTCCAAAATCCTGCAACTCTTTTATAAATAAAATTATTTTTACTACTGTCCTAATAAAAAAAATCAAAGAAAAAAACGACTTCAAAAATCTGGTGAAAATTGTATTTCTGGATTTCGTATTTCCGTGTTGAGTTAATGGGTATTTTTTGCATGGTTATAATACTATAATGTTTCATTCAAGTGCTAATAAAGTCATATAAATATGGGTTTAACATTATTTACCCCTTTCCTATTCTCAGTCTCCTGCTATGTTTAAGAATAAAGAGCGGATGAGTTTGATGGGTTAAAAATCACAACAAACCGAATATCTCATTTCATTTTACATAAGATACCTTTTACCTTTTACAAGTGTTCATAAAATACAAGAGATTTTACCTGTACAAACGCATCCACTTTAAAAACATGTTCGAGAGAATCATAGAAAATGGTCTCTACTTTAAAGCAAAAGAGTTCTAATCGTAAGTCACGCATTGTCATTTAGCAAGAGTTAAGCGACGCCGGCCCGGGACAAGATGCAAATGGGTGACCACAGTGAGGATAAGCTCAGGGTGTGAATTGATGGTTTGGAAGAGGGGGGGGGGGATGCCTAAGTATATAGTATCTGCCTGGGTAGTGAGGGGTCTGGGGCAAAGCCCCAGCCGCCGGAGGCAAACATCTTTTGGGGGCATTATTGCCCTCGAGATGGCTTTAGAAACGATCTGAGAGCTCATTGGTTTGGTTTAATAATGAACAGGCACTTCCTGGCTAGGACTATATCATTATTTATTAGCGTTACGAGACAAAGTCACTTGATATGAGATGAGATGGGTATCCAGAGGTGTGGATTTAGCCCTTCCCGGCGGGGATACGTTTCAGTACAACAGTTACCAGAGGGGGCAAATCCCCCCCCCCCCCCCCCCCCCGTCAATTCGTACCCTGGGTAAGCTTGTGGCTGTGTTGAGGGAGCAACAGCCGCTCTAACCATGTACTACATTGTCTCTTCGTCATCGACTGATTCTAAAGCCGTTCCACACCATCCTAGTGGATGCTGACGTCATACACATGAGTGCATCCTGGAGACCAATGCATAGGGAAGTAAGTAACCACTGTCTCTACAGCAATGAATTTAGCAAGGTAAATATTATATAGGCAACTTTCCCTTTTTGTAGGCAATTTAATATAACGCCGACAGGGTGGAGAGATAAGGGCGTGGGAGGGGGGCACTTTCATCCTTTACTATTTTTAAAATTTAAAGCCGATATAGTTGCTCTGCGTATCTAACACAGCACCTGACGGTGTAAGGTGCTACGTGGTGCTACATACAAAGCCCAAGCCCTATATTACAAACCCAATGCTAGTACCCCACCTCCTCAGACTAATAGTCTCCTACCACGAGTTCATTCATTCCATTCTACTCGCTGTATTACCACTGTTAATACCCCATGAATATTAAGTTATATTTTAGCATTCACCCCAAAAAAATGAATACAAAACTATTAATTAAATGGGATAAAATTGAACTTGTATTTGGCGCAATAAAATAAATCCACAGCCTTGCAGGGCGATAAACGACTTCCTTTTTATTATACAACAGGAGTTTTAATTGGCTGTAGAGCAGGCAGCGTGGTTTTGCAACCAATCAGAGGCCTCGATTCATAGCCTTTCGGCCCTAGCACTTTCCAAACAGTGATTCCAAAATACTACGAGGCCTAACATACCATAACCTCACCTCTTTTAGTTTTATTTCGTTACTCGTTCAACAAGTTGTCGAAAGCCTTATTTTGAGGTTCTGGTTTTGAGTGTAGAAGCTAGCAAGTGTTAAATTCGTTTCTTGGGAATTGTTTTTTTCACTAAACATAACGAGGACGCTGGCAAATTCATTGACAAACCGCATTGCAGTTGCAGCTAGCCTAGGCCTTAGGCCTAGGTGAGCCTAGGCTTACTACAATTATTAGCACATAGGTATCAACAAAGAATTGTGAAGAAACTGGACCATCATACTCCTAAATAAGCAACTTAGGGCCTAGGCTAGCCTAGGCCTACCCTAGCAGTGTTGATGTATTCGGATTCAAGTGGCAGGTAAGTTCATTAGGCTTAGGCCTAGACCTAGGCCTAGCCTTGGTCTCAGCCTAGGATACTGGAATCTTGTAGGTCTGTGCAAGGCTAGGTTGTCTAACTAAGTATATATTTGTTTCGTACGTAAGAATTTCAAACAATTATTAGCATTAGGCTAGCCTAGCGATTAAGAAAAAAATTAGTAAGCGAAACTGATAGGCCCCTAGGCTTTTCTCTAGACCTCCTACTGTAGGCCTAGGCTAGGCCTAGTACTCATCTTGGACCTAGGTGGCAGGTCTAGCCTATCTACCTAGTTCTTACAGTTTAAAGGTCTAGTTAAAGTTAACCGAATTCGGCAACTGTCCATCATTACAGGGGAAGCAAGCAAAGGAGACAAGCTGTAAAGAAAATGCCCAATTTGATCTTCACGGCCGTCGGTGACGATGGGGCCCAGTCCACTGGCGATACTTTATTGGGTGACCTTCAAGGCATCGCAATGAACGAGCAGGTCCAAGTCGAAAACCACGTAATGCTAGACTCGGAATCTATAACGCTTCACGAAGACCTCGGCTTCAATGGAGAGATTCTGCACCAGGCGAGTCCGAGCAAGTCCACCGACGAAGAGGAACGTAATGCAGGGGAAGAATTTTGCATCGTGCCAACAGGACTGAGCTTCTACCAGGTAGCCTATATGTGTCTAGACTGCATCATGCATAGATTACCTATGATTGTTGTAACAATTTACCAGACAACCAATGTAATCTAGACTTGGGCTACACAAATCTATAATGAGGTTTGCTATGTAGCCTAAGTGCCTACTAATGGAGAGATTGAGACTTGTAAACTTTGCAATGTAGACTGAGCAGATTGGAATGATTCTGCAATAAATGCATCGGCCTATGAAAAGTATAGGAATCATTCACTCGTTAGAGACGTTCAGAATTCAGAACACATGCCAGTTGGTAGTAGGTACTGAGGAGTGCATCTATAGGATGCCAGACCTATAGGTCTGTCTGGATAGGAGTTACTGGACAAGACTTAGCCTATTGTCTTCCACTTACAAAGTTCATCACATGTAGGTCTACATATTATGTAGACGTTATTATATTATGTTTTGTGTTTTATTATTTCCCTTTTGTTGATACACACCTAGCTGTAATATATTTCACGTTCTGTTGAAAGGTAATGCCTTCCCGTGGACCTCGTTCAACTGTGAACGTCACAATCAATGAACTTGGCAAACAGCTTCTAGGGTGTGCCAAAGAAGGGGATGTTGATGGTGTTCGCGGTTTGATGGCAAAAGGAGCCCCCTTCGCCTCTGACTTTGTAAGTAGGCCCCCGTACTTGACTAGTGTACATTAGTGGTGATCACCATTGCATCCCATAATACCTGTGTATTATACTGGCAGATATGACCAGGGCTTAATTTCCAAGTGGGTCAAGGACTACTTTCAAAAAGCTAGGGAAAAAATCATCCCATTATATGGCTAATATACTCCTTCATTATTGACTTGAAGTTACCTTTGTTTAAATGGCAGTATGGAGTAAGTAGATGCCCTTCCACCTGGCATGAGCTATGAGGAAAAGGAAGCATCTCTCTATTGGAAAACCAGAAAATGCATGATGGCCCAGTAAGCCATAAATGCGGGCATAGGAGAAGAAGAAGAAGGGAGATGGCGGATACCCTACTAGATACCCCCAAGCAAAGAGGAAAGAAATATTACAGTAGTGATGTCTTCATATGTCTGCAATAGAGATACTCTTCCTGCTCCTTCCCTCCATCATTCATTTCATCAACAACTCCTTCAAACCTTAACCAGCAGAGTGTACAGTCATTACCCAATCTACACCGTACAGGCATCTCAAATATTTCAATTCTATGAAGATAATACACGTGTGTTAATGTAAACGCTTCCAGCTGGGTACGAGTGCGTTGCATCTGGCTGCCCAATACAACCAGTTCTCGACGGCAGAGTTGCTGCTGCGTGCGGGGATATCTCGGGACGCTCGGACTAAGGTGGAGAAGACTGCGCTCCACATCGCCGCCACCGAGGGTCACGTCTCTCTCGTGCAGTTGCTCATCTCTTACGGGGCGGAGGTCAATGCCAAGGACATGGTAAGCCTGCTGCTCGCTTCGTGTACTAACTAGCCAGTAGTGACGATGTCGGGTAATAAATACAGAGGGAATGGAGCAGGAGTTGATTCTACGATTGGCGAAAAAGATAAGGTGAAATCGGTTGACCTTAAGCAATGTTTAAACACTCTAGCTGCATTTGTTCCAGGCAGGAGCAAAGTAAAACAAATGTTTTGATGGTATGTTATAATAGTACTTTATTGTTTGTTTGTAAAATTAGTTTGGTTACAACATAATCCAGGTTATAGCGCTACAAACAAAAGTGTCTGTTGTCTGACATAGCTACCCAACCCTTCATCTTTTCTATTATTCAAAGGAGGTTTGTGATGAAGACTAGATGAATAGACTCTTCATACATGTGTGAATACTGAATAGCAGATTGTTGACTTAGCCTTGCAGCGTCGTCTATAACGGGGATATCTGTTAACCGTTCTAGTTGCGGATGACGCCGCTCCACTGGGCCGTGGACCGAGGTCACGTCGAGGTCATCCGAGTGCTGCTGGAATGCGGAGCGAGCAGCAACGTCAAGAGCAAGTTCGACAAGACACCGTTCGACGTCGCGAAGGACTACTGCCGGACGGACATTGTCGAGTTCATGCAGACGATAGAGCCGCTGCAGACGGAGATGATAGAGCAGGAGAACGACCAGGAGATGGAGGCCGCCACGCGTAGCATCACGATAGAGAACGTCCAGGTTCCCGCGGTCCTGCATCAGGAGGAGGTGGAGACTTCGGGTGAGCTCGAGTGATACACGAGTTTTGTATTTAAGATAAGATAATTTAGTCACCAGTAGACTTGTACCGGATACAAACGTTGCTTTCCTCAAGCCAGGAGAGATATTAAATGTACGACATCAAGCAAGATGTATAATGCTGGTACCTTCACCACCTTCATTGTTTACATTTTTTCTATTTATTGTTCAATTAAAAAGTTTATTCACCATTATTGCTTAGTGCTTTAACCTGGCCCTACGTAATTTATTTAGCAAGCACTCTTACTTTGAATTCAAATGGATATTTTAATTCAGCTGTGGGATTACTATGTGTCAGTTTCAAACTCTTCTATGGTATTGGTATGTAGGCTATACTACATTGGCATCTTTCATGCTCATTTGTTCTTTGTTTGGAGTTAAGGTCTTAACCAGGTAAATTTTATTTCCCCCTTCATTTTTCATAAACGTTAAACATCTAAAAGTGTGAATTTAATAGTAGGCCAACGTATGAATTGGAAGCGATCTATACAGGCTGGAATGGAGATGGACCGTAGTGTTTCTGGTTGCAGTGACGCAAGACGGCAGCAGCAACCACTCTCTGGACTACCTCGAGAAAAGGGGCGGGGCCTCGAAGGGTCAGTCAACGAGTCTGGAGGAGGAGCTTGCTCGGAACAGCGGCACCATGCAGCTGCTGGAGGCTCACGGGATAACGATGTTGCCCGAGGACGAGGGTACCCTAGTGGAGTCTGTGCTGGAGCGGGGACAGACTGTGGTGCTCACCGGTACGTTATTGTCATCATTGTACGCATAGTAATTAATAGTAGGCCTAGGAGGGAGAGTAGCAAACACTAGTTCCTTGGTCTAGGGCTGGGAGAAAATGGTTAATTTTGTAAACGTTTATTTTTCCGAATTTTTCGTGTTTAGACGTTCAAACGTAACACCCCTCCTGTTCACAAAATGATAACAGAAAAATGAGTAATAATGTTCTCGAAGAAACATGTTCAACACGATTGATTTATTCTAATATTCATTGTTGATTATATTCCCCAGCTTTGTGTCCAACTGTCCAGTCATTTTGACTCTACACACTAAGCTATGCCTTGTCGGCTCGTCGAAGAGCGGTTACATCGAAAAAATCTATGAATTAGGTTATGGATTGGGGTGGCGGGGGAGGGGCATTGGTCAGGCAGGGTATAAGGCATGGTTAAACGTGCGTGTATGAATGTTTGTACAGGTATATTTTCGTGTGGGCGTTTACACGTTTAAACATTTACACGACTCAGGCCTAGTATAGATCAGTACAAACTTTTTAAGAATGGTCCAATGTATTAAAGAGTTAGTATTTGATCAGATTGTAAGCATGAATAGTATAGCTTTGCTATTATAATTGCATTTTCAATGTTTACAGTAGGCCTATGGTTTCCAATATTTGACCTCTTGTTTTCAGATGCTGGTAAGCTGGCTCTAGAGCATTCATTGAAGGGGCTCGAACCAAAAATGGTGAAGAAAATTCCGACTGGACAAGCTGTTGTATTGCCAAAACAATCGACAAAAAGCGTAACACCAAACTCCCTGCAGTCGTTACCAAAAAAGACGATTACAATGCGGCAATACAAACCACACATTCCTGAAAAGAAGGTAAGCTCACTACTATACAGTATAGCCTACACCCTATTTTTTTGTAATAGTTTTGATTTTTTTTAAATACAAATAATTTAATTTTAAAATACGATCGTATTTGTTCACCCCTGATTTTATTAATAATAATAATAATAATAATAATAATAATAATAATAATAATAATAATAATAATAATAATAAATAATCTTTATTCAGTGGAACATGTGGCATTTATACATAAGATAATACATTAGTTATAGAATGCGCCAATTAAAACTAAATTAAAACTAAAAGTCCATCTAGTCTTGGACAGTATATGGGCACATCTGGATTAGGTAATCTTTAAGATGAGACTTGAGGCTGCGCCTGGTCAGCTGTTGTACAGGATGATGCGTGAATACGCTGGATTTCTGTTTAGTGTTTACTTCTTGTGTTAATTAATTCACTTGTTCTTCTAGACAATCGAAGAGGCGGAGAGAATACTGGCGCGTGCGGTCGCCGGATCACATTCCAACACAGACCCGCTGGCCGAAGCGTGCCCGATGGAGGAACTGGAGAAGAAGCTGGAAGAAGCGTTGCAGGCAGCGCGGCACCACAAAGAACTAGCGCTGGAGAAGGAGCGAGAGGTCGTCATGTATAGGAGACAAATGGAAATGCTCAAACGTAAGCACCATCCGTAATCGTGGTAGTATTAGGTGGTTCAACCGTTCAAGTTTGCTCAAAGTTCGTCGCAGAAAGGACTCTATTCTTATCGACGTGTCGGATGTCGTTGAAACGTTCCCGACTTAAGTGCGTGGGGAGTACGCGGACCCAAGTGGCAACGGGACCCGTATCCAGTCGAGTGTTAATTCAGAGGCTTGAAGTGCAAAATGCAGTTAGTGGAACGTTTGGAGGAAACCCCGTTTCAAGAACACATAGGGTGAAAAGACATGCCATGTAGGTAGGGTCCTTGATGAACAAGGAACCCGATTGTTTGGTGTATTGACATTGTACAACGGGGAAGTGCATATCCAGGTTCCACTCTAAATACATGATGTGTGCAGTATTGTATTGACAGTGATGATTTACAAAGGTAATGGTGTAGTTAACTACGTGTAACTGGTCGGCGAAAGTAGCAACGCTAGTTTTGTAACTACCTGTGTTTTGTTCTAACAAAATGGCAATAACAATGTACAATAATTTCATGATTAGGTTTTCTACAATAAAACAGAAATTCTACATTTCATTTCTAAACTTGAATTTAAAGTCGTTCAGCTAGTGCAACTAATGTCAATAGATTTATTATTAAATTTATTTTTTATTGTTAAAGGCTGGTCCACACAGATTTTTAAGACATACGATGTAAGGTTTAACGCGTAGTTTTAAAGTTGGATCATAGGAAACACGTACTGGCGTTCACACAAAGTTTTAGTTTTAAGACGTTTTAATTGTTGTTTTTAAAACAACGTCTTAAAACCTTATGCATTATGTCTTCAAAATCTGTGTGGACCTTAGTGACCTTCTTAGTGATTTCAGCAAAGATATGCATGTTTTACAGAGGTAGGCATCCTAACCAACTGCTATTCAGATATAAGTGGCAACCCAGAGTTAAGTAGCCGAGTCTGCTATTATTATTATTATTATTATTATTATTATTATTATTATTATTATTATTATTATTATTATTATTATTCAGCATACTGTATTGAGATTGCATTCCGTAAGGTGGACCAACTTTGACCATGTCCATAAGCTTCTCTGGTCGACCAATATACCCGGCTCAAAGCCTAGCGTACCGTTGCTTTACTTGAAAGCTCAAATACTTGGGCCAGTTATTGCTTGAGAATGCCTGTAGATTTCAAATGAATCGTTCTTTATGATACTAAAGTGTGGTTATAGTTGAGAAATCCCAAATGCAAGATTGAAACATTATAAGTAGGTACACTGACGACTCACAGAGACGCTGAAATATAAACAATGTAGCAAAATATCGTTGATTGCGTACCCAAGGCCCCACCAGTCATGACCACTGCGTTCCATGGCCAAGAGACGCCGACAACTATACGGCAACCTTGAAAAGCCTGGTCTAACGGAATGCAACCTGAGTCTGATGTGTGAGCCAAGTCAGCGCAACTAGATGCCGCTGACTTGAATTGTTTACTCGAAAATGCGGTGAATAATTATTTAGTAGCCTACTTGAACTTTTACACTTGATAACAGATTTAATCATTTTTCATTGGAGTTGGTAAACAAAGTAGAATCCGAAATTAGTCCAATTGTATTTAACACAACTACCACTGCTGCTGTTAATATATTATAACGTCCTGCCATCTCAATTGAAAAGTAATCAAGCATTCATGTTACAATGTGTAATGTAACCGCATCAAGCGTGACGTCATTTTACGCTTACCAAGAAAGTATCGGTACACATTTGAGACCCCAACAGTGGGTTTCACTGGAATAATTGTTTGACTGTACCTTCAGATGTTAGTTTTAAACGTTTTTATGGTTTATACATTGTTTAATTTGGATTAAGGTCGGTTTACACATGTATTAAAGATTTAAGGGTTAACAAAATCAAATCAAGTGTTAAGGGTTAACAAAATCAAATCAAGTGTTAAGGGTTAACAAAATCAAATCAAGGTGTTTACACACTTTACTAAGATTTAGGATTTAAGGAAACCATAGCAACGTTAGCTCATACACATACCTAAATTCTTAGCCCAGCCAATGAGAGGCGACGTTTTTATAAATACGGCCAATGGTAGCGATCCTAAGTAAAACAGTTGGGAAAAGAAAATCTTAAATCTTAACTCTTAAGAAAGTGTGTAAACCGACCTATATGTACAATAAGTCTAACTTATTTTCTACTGTAGGTAATAAATTGAAAGCACAAATGCCTGACGACATAACACGGACACACGCGCGTGTCTTGATGGAAACAAACAAGCAATTGGTAAAATATGGCCACTGTTGTGGCATAACTATGAGAATATAGTAATTTGTAAATAGTTGTACATCAGAATGACAATGCTAAGATGGACGGTACTTCAATCTCTTGGGTACTAATTCCAATACTAGTATGTTGGTATATAGTATGTACCTTTTAATAATTCCTAAATGGTACCTAATAACTAAGTCAGTCATTTGTTATAAAATGTAAAATTGTAAATTTACATTTTCTATTGTATCATTAGACCTATATGATACCATTCTAGGAGAAGACCAATACTCTGTGGTGGGCCATGTTATTATCAGCCAACCTTGTCATACATGTACACAGGAAAGGTATTTAGCTAATAACAGTGTTCGCCTGCCTTTTACCTTTCATGTCATCGTTTAATGTGACATTGATTTTTGTGGAATATTGCAGTTTAGTAGAAGACATGAAATAATAATGAAATTATTGAATTCTACTCCCTGTGAGTACCCTATTCAGTTTCACCGTCTTCAACTTTCTGACATTGTGTGTTAATACCCACATTACACGGTTCAATACTTTCGCAAAACTTATTGAATCCAAGGACAAAAAAGCATCAATTAATAGAAGCTATATTGTTGCAGTTTTTTACCAAACTGTTTTTTAATCGCTTTTGTTCTTGAATTCAATAAGTTTGACACAAGTATTGAATCGTGTAATGTCGGCATAAGAATGTAATTTCAAAATGACTAAATTATAGATAATGAATAAATTGATTGGTCTTATTTTTAAATCAATAGCTTTTATTTGATGAGGTCCCTTTTTAACCTTGGTTATTGGCAGTGGCGTAACTAGGAATTATTTCTGGAGGGTTTAACAGGGGAAAATGAGGTGTGGGAACAGCAAGGGGTCTGGGGCAAAAAAAGTTTCCGGCCATTATTGATATTTCGTGCCTTTTAAAGTCAAAGAATAAAATTCGAAGCATTAGGCCAACCCATTTGTTTATATTACGTTACTGTTGATTGTTTACAAACAATAGTTTCTACACCGTTTAACCTGTGATTTATGTTTTTGGTTGAAATGTACATGGGATAGGTCTGTACACACTTGTTGTCCCTAACACTATCATATAATTATATTTTCTAGCTCTAAAGAAATACGGTAGTCAACTTAGTAAATATCAGCCTCGATGTACTTTGTGCGGGGGTTTTAACCCCCTAAACACCACATCATAGTTACGCCACTGGTTATTGGTGCATTTGACATTCATGACATCCATTTCCCAAGCTTGGATTTGAACCTGCAATGCAGACACCAACAGACAATCAGAAATCACAGAGCACATTATTATAATCATTGTGTGTCTTCTATTATTCCTACTCTCAATGCAGAAGGTCCAGGGTTCGATTCCCGGTTTGGGCTGGGGTTTTTTGATTTAAGAAATTGACAAATCTATCTACTGATGTCTATGTAAATGGTGACTGGAGACGTCACACAACAATAGAATCACTTAAGATATGGCACAACTGTTGCGTGCGTAATGTGTGGTAGATCCAATGCCACTGAAAGCTAGTTGTAACTGAGTGGGTACGCAGTACGTAAAACTAATATTTATTTATAGACTTTTTCCACCCTCTAACCTTCGCTCACACAAACATAGCCAGTATTGACCTCATGCTGTACTTCATTCACATTACCTGTATATATATTTATTTTTGGGTCCCCAATACCATCATTCTGTCCCTTTGTGCGTAAACCCTACTCCCCGGCCCATCTCTCCTGGCCAATGTCTGCTGAGGTGCGCGTGAGATGCAGTTGCCACCAACGGAAGAGACAAGAGAACTCAAGTTGTTGAACTTGACAAGCTGCAAAATGTACAGCTTTGTGCTCTTTACAATGGTAAGAACTTAACACTGAAATTGTAGTAGAGGAATAATACAATTAACAATGTAATTGATGCTGTGATATGCTATGCTACACATACATACTATAGCTTACTTTTGCCATTTGAATTTAGGATTCCAAATCAATCTAGTAAACCCAGCAAACCCAGCAAACCCATCCACACAAACAACATAGAAATTACCCAATTGAAAACCTAGTTATGAAATAAAAAATATTTAATTGAAATGAACAATAAACCAAAATGCTATAGTTCCTACTAGGACACACTGCTTGATTAATTATTAATAATAGTTTATTCCTTTCTTGTTTTCAACAAATATGATGTAAAAATCATTTATTTGGCATATTCTCGATGTGGTCATCATTTGCACTTTATCAGCCTATTTGGGCTCACAAGCACAAAAAGCAAAATTATAATGGAATATTTGAAGAGCCAAAGCCCTGTGTTATCAACATTCATGATCTAGAACACTTATATTGCATACCTCCTCTATGTGGTCGATCATTTCTCAAGACATCAGCAATTCAGGCGGGTTTAGTGTTTAACATGTTTTAATTACAATAAGCTATCTGAATACAACAAGCTATGCCATACATTGAGAGCAGTGTCTTATATACCAGTGTAAGCAGGATTTTTTGTGGTATGGCATGGCGTACGCAGTAACGTCGTCGGTTACCATGCTTGAGGTCTGGGGTTCGAGACTCGTCACCACCACTGTTTTTTTTCATCCATATTCACACAGTTATATCAATACATCAATGTGCATTGAGCCGCTTCAGACACGGTTTATTTTTTAACGGTCAAATTGCTCGTTTTTGCCGAAAACGCGTGCGGTTTTGCATTCACATGGTCAACATCTATCGAATGCAATTTTAAACTGACAAGGTGTAGAAACTGGATTTTTGGACTTAGAAAAAAAAAGGCTTCAATTTTTATTTTCGTTTTTCCGAGTCTTTATCATCAGATCGTATTCTTGAATATATTATTAATCAAACAAGACCCTCAGTTCGTAAATTCATCTATATTTGGAGTTGCAATTACAATAAGAAGGTATCGAGATACATACATTCATTCATTGAGAGCAGTACAATATGTACCAGTCTAAGCGCTCCAACTTCCATCCTGTGGAGTGGCGTAGGCAGTAGCGACGCCGACTAGTGTTTTCGCGGTCCGGGGTTCGAACCCCGTAACCGGCAAACTTTTTTTCTTCCATATTCAGAGCAGAATAGTTGAGAAGGGTTTACTAGGGCAAAATTTTTTTTTCAAGCGCTCGTAGCTAAAAAACGGGTGGTCCAAATTTGTTTTTTTATTTTTTTTATTTTTTTTGCGTTAATTATCTAGACATCCTGAAAACGAAAATAAGCTGGGGGTCATACTTACAGAGATACAGGCGCCCAAAATTTCAAATTTTTTCTCAGAAGACCACAATCGGAGAAAAATGAAATTTTTGATTTTTTTTATTTTTTTAAAAATACGAAACATATCAAGAGAGCAATGAATAAGAAGGAACTGACAACCAAAAATTTCCATCCTTAACCGTTAAGCCGTAAAAAAATAAAAACCTCAAAAAATCTACTATTTTGGTTACCTGAAGTTGGCGTCGCCTCACCACGACCTGTGTAAACCGACGCTACCGACGCTCATATTACGTCACCAAGGATTCTTACTGACCTTAAGTTCGACGCTACGACTAACTAGGTACCACCGTTCATCCACAATCGGTACCGAAAGTGGAACTTGACGAGAAAACCTTTGAAATTTCGGCGACGCCTGACGTCGTTCACAACCAACATAGGTACACGTTGATTTTTTCAAAGTAGAAAATTATCAGTTCTATCTTGAGTATTAACTTGAAGATCTCCCAAGTAAACAATATAGCTGTAAAAAATTAAAAACTCAAAAACGCAGTGTATTTTAGCACGTTTTTGACACTGCGTAGCGTCACGGATTAAAGGGTTAAGACAACAATGTCTACACTTTCTGCATTGTTCATTCCCAGTGTACTTATTGAACATGTTTTTGTTTGCCTGTGATTGATGGTTAGCCCAGGAAACATGTTTTAATGTTGGCTGTTCAGTGATGTTCCCAACGTGAATTTACTAAGTACTGCGTTTTCTGTGGATGTGTATCAGGAGTTCAGACGGCTATAGGAGGTTATGATATTAGAATGAACCAAGTTGAAAGCCCCAAAACTGTGTTTTCTGGCGATGTGTATCAGGGATTCAGACGGCTTTAGGAGGCTATGATATAAGCTATCTGTATACCCCAAACAATGCACAACATTGAGAGCAGTATGTCTTGTACCTGTGTAAGCGCTGGAAGTATCATCGTGAGCTATGGCGTATGCAGTAGCGTCGTCGGTTACCATGCTTAAGGTCTGGGGTTCGAGACCCGTCACCACCACTTTTTTTTTCATCCATATTCACATAGATAAATCAATACATCAATGTGCATGGAACCGCTTCAGACACGGTTTATTTTTTAACGGTCAAATTGCTCGTTTTTGCCGAAAACGCGTGCGGTTTTGCATTCACGTGGTCCACATCTTTCGAATGCCATTTTAAACTGACAAGGTGTAGAAACTGGATTTTTGGACTTAGAAAAAAAAACGGCTTCAATTTTTTATTTTCGTTTTTCAGAGTTTTTATCATCAGATCGTATTGTTGAATATATTATTAATCAAACGAGACCCACAGTTCGTAAATTCATCTATATTTGGAGCTACAATTACAATAAGAAGGTATCGAGATACATACATGCATTCATTGAGAGCAGTACAATATGTATCAGTCTAAGCGCTCCAACTTCCATCCTGTGGCGTGGCGTAGGCAGTAGCGACGCCGACTAGTGTTTTCGCGGTCCGGGGTTCGAGACCCGTTACCGGCAAACTTTTTTTCTACCATATTCAGAGCAGAATAGTTGAGAAGGGTTTACTAAGGGGAAATTTTTTTTTCAAGCGCTCGTAGCTAAATAACGGTTGGTCCAAATATGTTTTTTTATTTTTTTTATTTTTTTTGCGTTAATTATCTAGACATTCTGAAAACGAAAATAAGCTGGGGGTCATACTTACAGAGATACAGGCGCCCAAAATTTCAAATTTTTTCTCAGAAGACCACAATCGGAGAAAAATGAAATTTTTGATTTTTGTTATTTTTTTAAAAATACGAAACATATCAAGAGAGCAATGAATAAGAAGGAACTGACAACCAAAAAATTCTATCCTTAACCGTTAAGCCGTAAAAAAATAAAAACCTCAAAAAATCTACTATTTTGGTTACCTGAAGTTGGCGTCGCCTCACCACGACCTGTGTAAACCGACGCTACCGACGCTCATACTACGTCACCAAGGATTCTTACTGACCTTAAGTTCGACGCTACGACTAACTAGGTACCACCGTTCATCCACAATCGGTACCGAAAGTGGAACTTGACGAGAAAACCTTTGAAATTTCGGCGACGCCTGACGTCGTTCACAACCAACATAGGTACACGTTGATTTTTTTCAAAGTAGAAAATTATCAGTTCTATCTTGAGTATTAACTTGAAGATCTCCCAAGTAAACAATATAGCTATAAAAAATTAAAAACTCAAAAACGCAGTGTATTTTAGCACGTTTTTGACACTGCGTAGCGTCACGGATTAAAGGGTTAAGACAACAATGTCTACACTTTCTGCATTGTCCATTCCCAGTGTACTTATTGAACATGTTTTGGTTTGCCTATGATTGATGGTTAGCCCAGGAAACATGTTTTAATGTTGGCTGTTCAGAGATGTTCCCAACGTGAATTTACTAAGTACTGCGTTTTCTGTGGATGTGTATCAGGAGTTCAGACGGCTATAGGAGGTTATGATATTAGAATGAACCAAGTTGAAAGCCCCAAAACTGTGTTTTCTGGCGATGTGTATCAGGGATTCAGACGGCTTTAGGAGGCTATGATATAAGCTATCTGTATACCCCAAACAATGCACAACATTGAGAGCAGTATGTCTTGTACCTGTGTAAGCGCTGGAAGTATCATCGTGAGCTATGGCGTATGCAGTAGCGTCGTCGGTTACCATGCTTAGGGTCTGGGGTTTGAGACCCGTCACCACCACTTTTTTTTTTCATCCATATTCACACAGATAAATCAATACATCAATGTGCATGGAACCGCTTCAGACACGGTTTATTTTTTAACGGTCAAATTGCTCGTTTTTGCCGAAAACGCGTACGGTTTTGCATTCACGTGGTCCACATC
The DNA here is from genome assembly GCA_945910005.1 of Isoperla grammatica. NCBI lineage: Eukaryota > Metazoa > Arthropoda > Insecta > Plecoptera > Perlodidae > Isoperla > Isoperla grammatica. Next base: position 46,081,543 of record OX246743.1, on the reverse strand, counting down.
TTTCGAATGCCATTTCAAACTGACAAGGTGTAGAAACTGGATTTTTGGACTTAGAAAAAAAAACGGCTTCAATTTTTTATTTTCGTTTTTCAGAGTTTTTATCATCAGATCGTATTGTTGAATATATTATTAATCAAACGAGACCCACAGTTCGTAAATTCATCTATATTTGGAGCTACAATTACAATAAGAAGGTATCGAGATACATACATGCATTCATTGAGAGCAGTACAATATGTATCAGTCTAAGCGCTCCAACTTCCATCCTGTGGCGTGGCGTAGGCAGTAGCGACGCCGACTAGTGTTTTCGCGGTCCGGGGTTCGAGACCCGTTACCGGCAAACTTTTTTTCTTCCATATTCAGAGCAGAATAGTTGAGAAGGGTTTACTAAGGGGAAATTTTTTTTTCAAGCGCTCGTAGCTAAAAAACGGGTGGTCCAAATTTGTTTTTTTATTTTTTTTATTTTTTTTGCGTTAATTATCTAGACATTCTGAAAACGAAAATAAGCTGGGGGTCATACTTACAGAGATACAGGCGCCCAAAATTTCAAATTTTTTCTCCGAAGACCACAATCGGAGAAAAATGAAATTTTTGATTTTTTTTATTTTTTAAAAAATACGAAACATATCAAGAGAGCAATGAATAAGAAGGAACTGACAACCAAAAAATTCTATCCTTAACCGTTAAGCCGTAAAAAAATAAAAACCTCAAAAAATCTACTATTTTGGTTACCTGAAGTTGGCGTCGCCTCACCACGACCTGTGTAAACCGACGCTACCGACGCTCATACTACGTCACCAAGGATTCTTACTGACCTTAAGTTCGACGCTACGACTAACTAGGTACCACCGTTCATCCACAATCGGTACCGAAAGTGGAACTTGACGAGAAAACCTTTGAAATTTCGGCGACGCCTGACGTCGTTCACAACCAACATAGGTACACGTTGATTTTTTTCAAAGTAGAAAATTATCAGTTCTATCTTGAGTATTAACTTGAAGATCTCCCAAGTAAACAATATAGCTGTAAAAAATTAAAAACTCAAAAACGCAGTGTATTTTAGCACGTTTTTGACACTGCGTAGCGTCACGGATTAAAGGGTTAAGACAACAATGTCTACACTTTCTGCATTGTCCATTCCCAGTGTACTTATTGAACATGTCTTGGTTTGCCTATGATTGATGGTTAGCCCAGGAAACATGTTTTAATGTTGGCTGTTCAGTGATGTTCCCAACGTGAATTTACTAAGTACTGCGTTTTCTGTGGATGTGTATCAGGAGTTCAGACGGCTATAGGAGGTTATGATATTAGAATGAACCAAGTTGAAAGCCCCAAAACTGTGTTTTCTGGCGATGTGTATCAGGGATTCAGACGGCTTTAGGAGGCTATGATATAAGCTATCTGTATACCCCAAACAATGCACAACATTGAGAGCAGTATGTCTTGTACCTGTGTAAGCGCTGGAAGTATCATCGTGAGCTATGGCGCATGCAGTAGCGTCGTCGGTTACCATGCTTAAGGTCTGGGGTTCGAGACCCGTCACCACCACTTTTTTTTTTCATCCATATTCACACAGATAAATCAATACATCAATGTGCATGGAACCGCTTCAGACACGGTTTATTTTTTAACGGTCAAATTGCTCGTTTTTGCCGAAAACGCGTGCGGTTTTGCATTCACGTGGTCCACATCTTTCGAATGCCATTTTAACCCTTTCAGTCCTTCTTTTTTTTGAGCAGATAACGCTACTTAAAAACACTAACAATCAATTCCCTGATTTTTTTAATGGTTTTTAGATTTTTTTTAATAAATATGCCATGATTTTTTAAGATTTTTTGGGAAATTTTGGATTGGCTATAAATCCAAAATTTGGGACCAAAATAAATTTTGCTCAGTAGTTAAAAAAAATAGATTTTTTTGCAATTTTTTGCTTATTTTCATATCATTTTCCCTCAAATGCAACACAAACTAGAAATAAATCAAATTTCCGGGACATATCAAAATTCTCTAGTTTTTAGCTGTTTTTGCAAGTATGAATTTTGAAACGTCTCTAATAAAGGTACCATTCGTCACATTGCAGCGGGGAAAAAATGAAACTGTTTGAATCTAAACATTTGATTTTTGTAAACAGCGATCAATGAGAACTAACGTCCCGTTTAACTGTAATAAAATCCAAAAATTGGTGTCCACAATAGTGGACGTGGGGTCTGAGAGGGTTAAACTGACAAGGTGTAGAAACTGGATTTTTGGACTTAGAAAAAAAAACGACTTCAATTTTTTATTTTCGTTTTTCCGAGTTTTTATCATCAGATCGTATTGTTGAATATATTATTAATCAAACGAGACCCACAGTTCGTAAATTCATCTATATTTGGAGCTACAATTACAATAAAAAGGTATCGAGATACATACATGCATTCATTGAGAGCAGTACAATATGTATCAGTCTAAGCGCTCCAACTTCCATCCTGTGGCGTGGCGTAGGCAGTAGCGACGCCGACTAGTGTTTTCGCGGTCCGGGGTTCGAGACCCGTTACCGGCAAACTTTTTTTCTTCCATATTCAGAGCAGAATAGTTGAGAAGGGTTTACTAAGGGGAAATTTTTTTTTCAAGCGCTCGTAGCTAAAAAACGGGTGGTCCAAATTTGTTTTTTTATTTTTTTTATTTTTTTTGCGTTAATTATCTAGACATTCTGAAAACTAAAATAAGCTGGGGGTCATACTTACAGAGATACAGGCGCCCAAAATTTCAAATTTTTTCTCAGAAGACCACAATCGGAGAAAAATGAAATTTTTGATTTTTTTTATTTTTTTAAAAATACGAAACATATCAAGAGAGCAATGAATAAGAAGGAACTGACAACCAAAAAATTCTATCCTTAACCGTTAAGCCGTAAAAAAATAAAAACCTCAAAAAATCTACTATTTTGGTTACCTGAAGTTGGCGTGGCCTCACCACGACCTGTGTAAACCGACGCTACCGACGCTCATACTACGTCACCAAGGATTCTTACTGACCTTAAGTTCGACGCTACGACTAACTAGGTACCACCGTTCATCCACAATCGGTACCGAAAGTGGAACTTGACGAGAAAACCTTTGAAATTTCGGCGACGCCTGACGTCGTTCACAACCAACATAGGTACACGTTGATTTTTTTCAAAGTAGAAAATTATCAGTTCTATCTTGAGTATTAACTTGAAGATCTCCCAAGTAAACAATATAGCTGTAAAAAATTAAAAACTCAAAAACGCAGTGTATTTTAGCACGTTTTTGACACTGCGTAGCGTCACGGATTAAAAGGTTAAGACAACAATGTCTACACTTTCTGCATTGTCCATTCCCAGTGTACTTATTGAACATGTTTTGGTTTGCCTATGATTGATGGTTAGCCCAGGAAACATGTTTTAATGTTGGCTGTTCAGTGATGTTCCCAACGTGAATTTACTAAGTACTGCGTTTTCTGTGGATGTGTATCAGGAGTTCAGACGGCTATAGGAGGTTATGATATTAGAATGAACCAAGTTGAAAGCCCCAAAACTGTGTTTTCTGGCGATGTGTATCAGGGATTCAGACGGCTTTAGGAGGCTATGATATAAGCTATCTGTATACCCCAAACAATGCACAACATTGAGAGCAGTATGTCTTGTACCTGTGTAAGCGCTGGAAAGTATCATCGTGAGCTATGGCGTATGCAGTAGCGTCGTCGGTTACCATGCTTAGGGTCTGGGGTTTGAGACCCGTCACCACCACTTTTTTTTTTCATCCATATTCACACAGATAAATCAATACATCAATGTGCATGGAACCGCTTCAGACACGGTTTATTTTTTAATGGTCAAATTGCTCGTTTTTGCCGAAAACGCGTACGGTTTTGCATTCACGTGGTCCACATCTTTCGAATGCCATTTTAAACTGACAAGGTGTAGAAACTGGATTTTTGGACTTAGAAAAAAAAACGGCTTCAATTTTTTATTTTCGTTTTTCAGAGTTTTTATCATCAGATCGTATTGTTGAATATATTATTAATCAAACGAGACCCACAGTTCGTAAATTCATCTATATTTGGAGCTACAATTACAATAAGAAGGTATCGAGATACATACATGCATTCATTGAGAGCAGTACAATATGTATCAGTCTAAGCGCTCCAACTTCCATCCTGTGGCGTGGCGTAGGCAGTAGCGACGCCGACTAGTGTTTTCGCGGTCCGGGGTTCGAGACCCGTTACCGGCAAACTTTTTTTCTTCCATATTCAGAGCAGAATAGTTGAGAAGGGTTTACTAAGGGGAAATTTTTTTTTCAAGCGCTCGTAGCTAAAAAACGGGTGGTCCAAATTTGTTTTTTTATTTTTTTTATTTTTTTTGCGTTAATTATCTAGACATTCTGAAAACGAAAATAAGCTGGGGGTCATACTTACAGAGATACAGGCGCCCAAAATTTCAAATTTTTTCTCAGAAGACCACAATCGGAGAAAAATGAAATTTTTGATTTTTTTTATTTTTTTAAAAATACGAAACATATCAAGAGAGCAATGAATAAGAAGGAACTGACAACCAAAAAATTCTATCCTTAACCGTTAAGCCGTAAAAAAATAAAAACCTCAAAAAATCTACTATTTTGGTTACCTGAAGTTGGCGTCGCCTCACCACGACCTGTGTAAACCGACGCTACCGACGCTCATACTACGTCACCAAGGATTCTTACTGACCTTAAGTTCGACGCTACGACTAACTAGGTACCACCGTTCATCCACAATCGGTACCGAAAGTGGAACTTGACGAGAAAACCTTTGAAATTTCGGCGACGCCTGACGTCGTTCACAACCAACATAGGTACACGTTGATTTTTTTCAAAGTAGAAAATTATCAGTTCTATCTTGAGTATTAACTTGAAGATCTCCCAAGTAAACAATATAGCTGTAAAAAATTAAAAACTCAAAAACGCAGTGTATTTTAGCACGTTTTTGACACTGCGTAGCGTCACGGATTAAAGGGTTAAGACAACAATGTCTACACTTTCTGCATTGTCCATTCCCAGTGTACTTATTGAACATGTTTTGGTTTGCCTATGATTGATGGTTAGCCCAGGAAACATGTTTTAATGTTGGCTGTTCAGTGATGTTCCCAACGTGAATTTACTAAGTACTGCGTTTTCTGTGGATGTGTATCAGGAGTTCAGACGGCTATAGGAGGTTATGATATTAGAATGAACCAAGTTGAAAGCCCCAAAACTGTGTTTTCTGGCGATGTGTATCAGGGATTCAGACGGCTTTAGGAGGCTATGATATAAGCTATCTGTATACCCCAAACAATGCACAACATTGAGAGCAGTATGTCTTGTACCTGTGTAAGCGCTGGAAGTATCATCGTGAGCTATGGCGCATGCAGTAGCGTCGTCGGTTACCATGCTTAAGGTCTGGGGTTCGAGACCCGTCACCACCATTTTTTTTTTTCATCCATATTCACACAGATAAATCAATACATCAATGTGCATGGAACCGCTTCAGACACGGTTTATTTTTTAACGGTCAAATTGCTCGTTTTTGCCGAAAACGCGTGCGGTTTTGCATTCACGTGGTCCACATCTTTCGAATGCCATTTTAAACTGACAAGGTGTAGAAACTGGATTTTTGGACTTAGAAAAAAAAACGACTTCAATTTTTTATTTTCGTTTTTCCGACTTTTTATCATCAGATCGTATTGTTGAATATATTATTAATCAAACGAGACCCACAGTTCGTAAATTCATCTATATTTGGAGCTACAATTACAATAAGAAGGTATCGAGATACATACATGCATTCATTGAGAGCAGTAGGCCTACAATATGTATCAGTCTAAGCGCTCCAACTTCCATCCTGTGGCGTGGCGTAGGCAGTAGCGACGCCGACTAGTGTTTTCGCGGTCCGGGGTTCGAGACCCGTTACCGGCAAACTTTTTTTCTTCCATATTCAGAGCAGAATAGTTGAGAAGGGTTTACTAAGGGGAAATTTTTTTTTCAAGCGCTCGTAGCTAAAAAACGGGTGGTCCAAATTTGTTTTTTTATTTTTTTTATTTTTTTTGCGTTAATTATCTAGACATTCTGAAAACGAAAATAAGCTGGGGGTCATACTTACAGAGATACAGGCGCCCAAAATTTCAAATTTTTTCTCAGAAGACCACAATCGGAGAAAAATGAAATTTTTGATTTTTTTTATTTTTTTAAAAATACGAAACATATCAAGAGAGCAATGAATAAGAAGGAACTGACAACCAAAAAATTCTATCCTTAACCGTTAAGCCGTAAAAAAATAAAAACCTCAAAAAATCTACTATTTTGGTTACCTGAAGTTGGCGTCGCCTCACCACGACCTGTGTAAACCGACGCTACCGACGCTCATACTACGTCACCAAGGATTCTTACTGACCTTAAGTTCGACGCTACGACTAACTAGGTACCACCGTTCATCCACAATCGGTACCGAAAGTGGAACTTGACGAGAAAACCTTTGAAATTTCGGCGACGCCTGACGTCGTTCACAACCAACATAGGTACACGTTGATTTTTTTCAAAGTAGAAAATTATCAGTTCTATCTTGAGTATTAACTTGAAGATCTCCCAAGTAAACAATATAGCTGTAAAAAATTAAAAACTCAAAAACGCAGTGTATTTTAGCACGTTTTTGACACTGCGTAGCGTCACGGATTAAAGGGTTAAGACAACAATGTCTACACTTTCTGCATTGTCCATTCCCAGTGTACTTATTGAACATGTTTTGGTTTGCCTATGATTGATGGTTAGCCCAGGAAACATGTTTTAATGTTGGCTGTTCAGTGATGTTCCCAACGTGAATTTACTAAGTACTGCGTTTTCTGTGGATGTGTATCAGGAGTTCAGACGGCTATAGGAGGTTATGATATTAGAATGAACCAAGTTGAAAGCCCCAAAACTGTGTTTTCTGGCGATGTGTATCAGGGATTCAGACGGCTTTAGGAGGCTATGATATAAGCTATCTGTATACCCCAAACAATGCACAACATTGAGAGCAGTATGTCTTGTACCTGTGTAAGCGCTGGAAGTATCATCGTGAGCTATGGCGCATGCAGTAGCGTCGTCGGTTACCATGCTTAAGGTCTGGGGTTCGAGACCCGTCACCACCACTTTTTTTTTTCATCCATATTCACACAGATAAATCAATACATCAATGTGCATGGAACCGCTTCAGACACGGTTTATTTTTTAACGGTCAAATTGCTCGTTTTTGCCGAAAACGCGTGCGGTTTTGCATTCACGTGGTCCACATCTTTCGAATGCCATTTTAAACTGACAAGGTGTAGAAACTGGATTTTTGGACTTAGAAAAAAAAACGACTTCAATTTTTTATTTTCGTTTTTCCGACTTTTTATCATCAGATCGTATTGTTGAATATATTATTAATCAAACGAGACCCACAGTTCGTAAATTCATCTATATTTGGAGCTACAATTACAATAAGAAGGTATCGAGATACATACATGCATTCATTGAGAGCAGTAGGCCTACAATATGTATCAGTCTAAGCGCTCCAACTTCCATCCTGTGGCGTGGCGTAGGCAGTAGCGACGCCGACTAGTGTTTTCGCGGTCCGGGGTTCGAGACCCGTTACCGGCAAACTTTTTTTCTTCCATATTCAGAGCAGAATAGTTGAGAAGGGTTTACTAAGGGGAAATTTTTTTTTCAAGCGCTCGTAGCTAAAAAACGGGTGGTCCAAATTTGTTTTTTTATTTTTTTTATTTTTTTTGCGTTAATTATCTAGACATTCTGAAAACGAAAATAAGCTGGGGGTCATACTTACAGAGATACAGGCGCCCAAAATTTCAAATTTTTTCTCAGAAGACCACAATCGGAGAAAAATGAAATTTTTGATTTTTTTTATTTTTTTAAAAATACGAAACATATCAAGAGAGCAATGAATAAGAAGGAACTGACAACCAAAAAATTCTATCCTTAACCGTTAAGCCGTAAAAAAATAAAAACCTCAAAAAATCTACTATTTTGGTTACCTGAAGTTGGCGTCGCCTCACCACGACCTGTGTAAACCGACGCTACCGACGCTCATACTACGTCACCAAGGATTCTTACTGACTGACCTTAAGTTCGACGCTACGACTAACTAGGTACCACCGTTCATCCACAATCGGTACCGAAAGTGGAACTTGACGAGAAAACCTTTGAAATTTCGGCGACGCCTGACGTCGTTCACAACCAACATAGGTACACGTTGATTTTTTTCAAAGTAGAAAATTATCAGTTCTATCTTGAGTATTAACTTGAAGATCTCCCAAGTAAACAATATAGCTGTAAAAAATTAAAAACTCAAAAACGCAGTGTATTTTAGCACGTTTTTGACACTGCGTAGCGTCACGGATTAAAGAGTTAAGACAACAATGTCTACACTTTCTGCATTGTCCATTCCCAGTGTACTTATTGAACATGTTTTGGTTTGCCTATGATTGATGGTTAGCCCAGGAAACATGTTTTAATGTTGGCTGTTCAGTGATGTTCCCAACGTGAATTTACTAAGTACTGCGTTTTCTGTGGATGTGTATCAGGAGTTCAGACGGCTATAGGAGGTTATGATATTAGAATGAACCAAGTTGAAAGCCCCAAAACTGTGTTTTCTGGCGATGTGTATCAGGGATTCAGACGGCTTTAGGAGGCTATGATATAAGCTATCTGTATACCCCAAACAATGCACAACATTGAGAGCAGTATGTCTTGTACCTGTGTAAGCGCTGGAAGTATCATCGTGAGCTATGGCGTATGCAGTAGCGTCGTCGGTTACCATGCTTAAGGTCTGGGGTTCGAGACCCGTCACCACCACTTTTTTTTTTAATCCATATTCACACAGATAAATCAATACATCAATGTGCATGGAACCGCTTCAGACAGACACGGTTTATTTTTTAACGGTCAAATTGCTCGTTTTTGCCGAAAACGCGTGCGGTTTTGCATTCACGTGGTCCACATCTTTCGAATGCCATTTTAAACTGACAAGGTGTAGAAACTGGATTTTTGGACTTAGAAAAAAAACGGCTTCAATTTTTTATTTTCGTTTTTCAGAGTTTTTATCATCAGATCGTATTGTTGAATATATTATTAATCAAACGAGACCCACAGTTCGTAAATTCATCTATATTTGGAGCTACAATTACAATAAGAAGGTATCGAGATACATACATGCATTCATTGAGAGCAGTACAATATGTATCAGTCTAAGCGCTCCTACTTCCATCCTGTGGCGTGGCGTAGGCAGTAGCGACGCCGACTAGTGTTTTCGCGGTCCGGGGTTCGAGACCCGTTACCGGCAAACTTTTTTCTTCCATATTCAGAGCAGAATAGTTGAGAAGGGTTTACTAAGGTGAAATTTTTTTTTCAAGCGCTCGTAGCTAAAAAACGGGTGGTCCAAATTTGTTTTTTATTTTTTTTATTTTTTTTGCGTTAATTATCTAGACATCCTGAAAACGAAAATAAGCTGGGGGTCATACTTAGAGAGATACAGGCGCCCAAAATTTCAAATTTTTTCTCAGAAGACCACAATCGGAGAAAAATGAAATTTTTGATTTTTTTTATTTTTTTAAAAATACGAAACATATCAAGAGAGCAATGAATAAGAAGGAACTGACAACCAAAAAATTCTATCCTTAACCGTTAAGCCGTAAAAAAATAAAAACCTCAAAAAATCTACTATTTTGGTTACCTGAAGTTGGCGTCGCCTCACCACGACTTGTGTAAACCGACGCTACCGACGCTCATACTACGTCACCAAGGATTCTTACTGACCTTAAGTTCGACGCTACGACTAACTAGGTACCACCGTTCATCCACAATCGGTACCGAAAGTGGAACTTGACGAGAAAACCTTGTAAATTTCGGCGACGCCTGACGTCGTTCACAACCAACATAGGTACACGTTGATTTTTTTCAAAGTAGAACATTATCAGTTCTACCTTGAGTATTAACTTGAAGATCTCCCAAGTAAACAATATAGCTGTAAAAAATTAAAAACTCAAAAACGCAGTGTATTTTAGCACGTTTTTGACACTGCGTAGCGTCACGGATTAAAGGGTTAAGAAAACAATGTCTACACTTTCTGCATTGTTCATTCCCAGTGTACTTATTGAACATGTTTTGGTTTGCCTGTGATTGATGGTTAGCCCAGGAAACATGTTTTAATGTTGGCTGTTCAGTGATGTTCCCAACGTGAATTTACTAAGTACTGCGTTTAAACTGACAAGGTGTAGAAACTGGATTTTTGGACTTAAGAAAAAAAACGGCTTCAATTTTTTATTTTCGTTTTTCAGAGTTTTTATCATCAGATCGTATTGTTGAATATATTATTAATCAAACGAGACCCACAGTTCGTAAATTCATCTATATTTGGAGCTACAATTACAATAAGAAGGTATCGAGATACATTACATGCATTCATTGAGAGCAGTACAATATGTATCAGTCTAAGCCCTCCAACTTCCATCCTGTGGCGTGGCGTAGGCAGTAACGACGCCGACTTGTGTTTTCGCGGTCCATGGTTCGAGTCCCGTTACCGGCAAACTTTTTTTCTTCCATATTCAGAGCAGAATAGTTGAGAAGGGTTTACTAAGGGGAAATTTTTTTTTCAAGCGCTCGTAGCTAAAAAACGGGTGGTCCAAATTTGTTTTTTTATTTTTTTTATTTTTTTTGCGTTAATTATCTAGACATCCTGAAAACGAAAATAAGCTGGGGGTCATACTAACAGAGATACAGGCGCCCAAAATTTCAAATTTTGTCTCAGAAGAGCACAATCGGAGAAAAATGAAATTTATTATTTTTTTAAAAATACGAAACATATCAAGAGAGCGATGAATGAGAAGGAACTGACAACTAAAAAATTCTATCTTAAACCGTTAAGCCGTAAAAAAATAAAAACCTCAAAAAATCTACTATTTTGGTTACCTGAAGTTGGCGTCGCCTCACCACGACCTGTGTAAACCGACGCTACCGACGCTCATACTACGTCACCAAGGATTCTTACTGACCTTAAGTTCGACGCTACGACTAACTAGGTACCACCGTTCATCCACAATCGGTACCGAAAGTGGAACTTGACGAGAAAACCTTTGAAATTTCGGCGACGCCTGACGTCGTTCACAACAAACATTGCGAGGCGGGGGTCATACTGACAGAGATACAGGCGCCTAAATTTTCAAATTTTCTTAGACAGAATAAACCTTAAAAACATCTACTATTCCGATTACCTGAAGTTTGCGTCGCCTCACCACCACCTGTGTAAACTGTTGCTACCGACGCTCATACTACGTCACCAAGGATACTTACTGACCTTAAGTTCGAATTTACGAGTAACTAGGTGCCACGTTTCATCCACAATCGGTACCGAAAGTGGAACTTACCAGAAAACCTTTGAAATTTTGGTGATGCTTGACGTCTTTCACAACAAACATAGGGAGGTGATGTCCATACAATGGCAAGTGGGCACCCAGGACCCTTTGGGAAAATGCAAACTCTGCACTTAATGCATGTTTTCCTTTTTACAGGATTGCAAATGCAACAAGTGGACGAAGGCCTCCGGCATAGGCAATACCGAAATCCTTACGGTAGGCCCTACCTTAAAGTACCAAATACACGAATTTAGATTGCTAATTGTGTAAACATTAAATAATATTGCTTAAACATGAACTTAAACTGTACTTACATATCATGTTATAACAAAATTGAGTTCACTCACAAGTCAACTTTCCCGTCAGCCAGTTTATTTTCTTGTTTTTTTAGTCGATGTCGAAATCGATGTTCTTTAATCTGCCCTTATATTCTTATGGGAGTTCTCCCATTCAGCCAGCTTGTAATGTCGATGGTCGGCGCAATAGTTCTACAGTCAACCGCCAGCGCCACTTTACAGTCAGCCTTCAACTTGTTGCATAGGCAAACTGGATTACATTTTCACTCGCGGATTTTTTCTTATGGAAAATAGGCAGTATTTACACAAACGATTTTTTTGTAATTTTTTTGGGGTTTGAGAATTTTTATCATATGATTGTATCTCGGGTAAATTGTGAATCGAAATATACCGTCGGTTCGTAAATTGATCGATATTTGGACTTACAATCTACTTACCAGCCAATTTAAGGCCATTTGCAATTTTGAAAAATTATTAAAGTTATATTATACTTAAAGTCGATCGATGATAACTGCAAATGTAATATAAATCATTCAAATTGTATGTACTGCAAGTTGAGATTAAGCTTGTGAATATTGTAGAAAAAATATGCACCTACCGCTATTATTTTTTTATTTATTGATTGTTGAAATGCGTTGGAATTCCCTATGTTATACATTGTAACTGAACAAAAACCTTCACTTTCAATCGTATAACTTTGCGTGCACCTTCAAAAAGTAATATATTGTAACAAATTTTCGTCCTAAATGTAGATAACTTCATGACTAACATGAATACGTTTGAAAAAGATGATCGAACGCGATCCGTTTTCGAGATATTTGCAATGGTGTGTCAATTTTACCTCAAATCTACTCAAATTAGAAACTATAAATATACTTTATTAATAAAAAAAAATGTATAATTTCAAGACATTCAGTATTAAATGCTACTCACATGTAATAATTCTTGAAATTCATAATTTAGAATAAAAAAAAGTATTTTTTCATGTCCATTTATTTGAATAGTTTAGTTGTTGTATTGAATGGGTAGTTCACTTCATCGATCGACTTTAACAGAATTTTGGGCTCAAAATTTTTGTTTTGATTTTTGAGATTTTTTCATCAGATCATAATCTTAGATACATTTTGGTTCCCAATATACTATATCAGCAAAAATCCATCAATATTTGGACTTAACAATCGCAAAAATAATTAATGGAGAGGGTTGTATTGATGTAGCCCCATCCCATGTGCAATATTGTTTTTGTTTTGTGTATCATAATTAGGTATGTAGCATGATTGTGTAGAACCTACAAAAATACAAATTTGCCTTAAATCTTGCATGTAAGAAAGTGAATACCTTTGTATATAAATAATGAATGGAGTGTTAAACTGTATGAATAATGGTGACTTACTAAGGTACTTGACGGGCCAGTACTGGAAATATTTTGTCCAGAGAAATCACACTGCTTCTGATTGGTGGTTGCCATGGAGAAAACAAGCTAGTCCCGGACTTAATATTAATTTTTAGCGGCCTGTAATAATACTGGGTCTAAGGTTAGGTGCAAGATGCCAATTAGGATAAAATAATCGAGTTTGAGGATAGGATCCAACAGCTTATTTTAGATGCATAATGGAAGCCCATAAATTTGAGCGACGATGGTATTCCAAGTGAACAATACCTAGAGATCCTTGTATTTCGCAATGCGCGAAATCACTTGAAACGTGCAGCAATTGAAATATGTTGGCATGACAGTCTGTTGTGAGTCCAAAAATAGTCTTTTTGAATCGCGAAATAAAACGAAATCCCGTGTATACGCGAAATAGCATAAGTTTACTGTTATAAAAACGAAAAAGACTGAAGCTGTTGAATTGATGCGAAATTGCCGAATATCTGTCAAAAGCGTAATTTTCAACATTTTCTGCAGTGACCCTTCCACTTTGTTCGTCGGCGAGTGTGCTTCGTGTTCGATTGTAATTAAGGAAAGAGCGGAAGAATTTAAATGCGAGGGGTTTAATTTACACCACAGTAAAATTTTGATGTGTACATATTGTGACATATGGCTTGAACATTAAAGAAAAGAGAGACAAAAGACAAATAACATACTCAGGTACTAAAAATTGCATTTCATTCCGTAAGTAGAATCCTTACTGACTGTATTACCTTCCATTTCCTTTTTTACTATCATGGTAGACCTACGCGACAATGTAGGCATGCCACATACGTTAGAATAGGCCTACTAGATACAAATTAGATTTGGTAAATTAAAATTGAAACACTGCCAAAAAGTTGAAATTACTGCTCAACAGCGAAATTTGGATTTAATAAAACGAAATATGCTAAAAAATAAAACCATTTACAAGGATCTCTAACAGTACCTAATGTAAGAAGAACTTCTCGGCGAGAAGTTCTAGCGTTTCTTTTTCCCATTTCCATTTTTTCCTTTCAAATGTTACTTGAAACCATCTCTCAAATTCATCAGCTTCCATTACACTTTGAAGGTAAGCTTGCAACACAAACAAAATCAGGAGACTAACTTTGTATAATAATCATGTAACAATTATAATGTTTGAGGTAAAATGTACACAATTACAAATTCATAAGTTGATTTGCTATAATAACAATTCCAATTTTTTTATCTTTTAACAGGATACATACACAAAATATTAATATTTAATAGCGTACATTTTGTATCGACACATTTAATTAAGAAATGAATAAATGAAAGTTATACTATGTAGTGTACTGTGCATTACATTTTTAAGTAAATGAAACACATAACATTAACGATTTGCAGATTGGATACTCATTTCCAGTTTCCACACTTGCCATCTGTTAAGACAATGAATGAGCATCAGAATAAATAAAGAAATCGGCACCAAACAACTATGCCAAGAAAAAGTTGATTCGTCTGCTGAGCATAGCTTTGTTCCTTAACGTACCAGTATTAGAGATGAGACGTTTAAACGTACTGGAATTAGAGATGGGCCATTTAAACATAGGCCCTACTGGTATTAGAGTTGGGGCATTTAAGTGTTCAGCAGTCACTAGACCCACGATGACTAGAGTGATTAGAGGTTATTCAAAATGCATTACGGTCACTCAAGTTTGCAAAAAGGGAAAAAAAATAAGAAAGCTTACAATTAGGTATAAACCACTCTTTTTGAATTGTTTTTATGTTAAGTTAATCTAGCTTACTTCAGTATTTTTAATTATTGTGTCAATTACTAAATTAATTAAGGTTTAAATTATTATCAAATTACATTTGTTTGTAATTATTTAGGCCTACTGCCACTGACAGAAGACCTACTTTACATGATTGAAATGCTTTTTTAAATCATAATTCAGTCAATTGTTCTGTGTCTGGAACCTGGGTTGATAAGCCGTTAAACACATTAAAGGATAACCAAAGTTTAAAATAACCTTCCAGATTCAAACAGTAGGCCTACCATATTGAACACTACTATCACACAAAGATGTAGTGGGGTGAACATTTCGTACATAGGTACACCCTAGTAATAACCAGTTTTCCCATCCCTAACTGCGAGTGCAATACTAATAGGTGAAATCCAATAGAGATAGAGGACTTATATCCATTATCCATTGTATTGAGTTCACACAATCTCTTCATGATTTAACGCAGAGATGTTCTACATAGAAAACTATGTGGATGTAAGTTCACAACATTGAACGAGGGTTTTGCAATATGATGGCATCAAGGCATGAAGTCATGAAGAACATGAACTGTTGGATTGTTTTATCATTCTCGTATAGCAGCTGTGGGTTTACTGCCTACCTGCAAGATAGAGAGGTAATGTTCACAATCAGGGTTAGGAATGTTTCATACACACTAATACCATGGGTGTATTCTAAGATGAGGGTAGTACACCCTATTCATTTTGCAAAAATTACCATTTATAATAACAAAAGTCTTAAAGCAGATGGAAATGACAGAAGTGTTAAAATACTACACTTTGTTCTCTCTCTCTTATGCCAAGATGGCTTTTTCAGCCATTCTTTTGCCTAAAAGTTTGTGTACTGGAAATTCTTTGGCAACTATGTAGCATCACATTTATGTGCAAATGAAATTAACTTTTCTTTGCAAATTGACTAGAAACACGTCCACATAATTTACTCCAATATGTTTGCTCATATTTAGCATATATTGTTCGTATGTAGCTAGTTTTATCGTCGCAGTTCACAGGTGAGATACTCCAACTTCCCAATGCTCCTGCGTGGTGAAGGTTTAATAAGCCAAACGTGGGTACTACCAAACAAGATGACGGGAATGTAGTGTACACATTATTCATATACCTGCTGTGTTGTGCAACTGTCCAATGCTCCTGCGTGGTGGAGGTTTAATAAGCCAAACGTGGGTACTACCAAACAAGATGACGGGAATGTAGTGTACACATCATTCATATACCTGCTGTGTTGTGCAACTGTCCAATGCTCCTGCGTGGTGGAGGTTTAATAAGCCAAACGTGGGTACTACCTAAGAAGATGACAAGAATGTAGTGTACACATCATTCATATACCTGCTGTGTTGTGCAACTTTCCAATGCTCCTGCGTGGTGGAGGTTTAATAAGCCAAACGTGGGTACTACCAAAGAAGATGACGGGAATGTAGTGTACACATCATTCATATACCTGCTGTGTTGTGAGCTTGCTTGCAAATATCCTCATTTCTTCGCGCTTATTTATTCGGTAACTTGAGCCCCAAGGTGTTGAGAAGTGCGTTTGGTGATGGGTCGCGACCGCGAAACCTTCGGAAAACTTGGCTGGGGTGACAGCTGCCGCCCAACTCTAGGTAAGTCGTTCGGAACCTGTGGACAAACAAACGGGAAACTTCAAACTTTGGAGCCAGCCCCAAGTTGTAGGCTTACTTTAGCAATGGCATTGTCTATCCTCAGCTAGGGTCCTTTGCCTTACTGTTTATATTGAACTTTAAACAACGGGTTATGGCTTTATTTGTTATGTCTATCTGAGACTAGGCCTAGACAAAGAAGCCAGTTGTTGTGGCAACGCACCTGTTACCGACGACAGAGCGTTCCTGCGTTCCGCCCTCCAGGAACGCGCTGAACGCGTCTGCAGCCACGATGCGCGCCCACAGGTGGCAGTAGTATGCCGCGCCCCACTCCTCGGAGAAGATGGCGGTGAACGAGCAGGGGTGAGAGTCTCGCTTGTCCAGCGGGAAGTGAGTGTACTCGGGCCACACGCGCTTTACCACGTCCAGCCAGAACTCCTTCCTGCGACCACGATGATACAACGTTATTATAGATATCGATGTATTGTTTATTAATTTATTCAAAGATTTCTAATTCGAATGGATATTTAATCCATTTAATCCGAGAAACACTTTCGTGGGTGGAATTGTTGTAATTTCAAGAAATGAAAAACCCAACCACGATCGGGAATCAAACCCGGGCAGCTGACTCCTAGACCACCAGGACTGGCAAGTCCTGGTTGCACTTATTTGACATCACTTCTTGTGGCAACAGAGACTAGTTTTGAAATGAGTTCAGAATCAGATTATAAATGTTGTATTAAAATAGGTAGTAATGTCTCCACCACTGATACTTTTCATTTTGTGTATTTTGAATTAAAAAAAAAATATATACAAATTGTACGTTAGGCCTAGAGATAGTTGGGTCTCTCAAGATGTTTGCCTACTTACGTGGTGTGCATCTCCAAGTCAAGCGTGGCGAGGTACAGCTCTCGACACAGATCGTACCCGGCCATGTGGTGACGGGCTTTACTCAGGCTGGCCAACATCTCGCTCGGAATGGGCTCGCCGGTCTCGTAATGGCCGCCGATGTTTTCCATCGTTGCCTCGTCGTAGAGCCTGGGAACACGAGCGGAAGAATCCAATACTTCAATTTAGTCCGAATTGCCCAATTTTTTTAATCTCGGATTGCCGGGATTGGTAAACATGGTTTAATAAACATTAGCCTACATACAAAATGCATGGTATCTTCTATCAATTGCCATGTTTGTTTGGAGCAAATCTTTGATAACGGCTAAAAAGTTTGGTGAAACCAGGCCTTAGTGACATAAGATCTAAACAAATATATTGCTGAAATATTTCAATTATTTAAGAAACTTGAAATGTAGGCCTATGTATCGAATTATATTATCAACCAATTGACAATAGGCCTACTTGTATAAAGGATTTTGTATATATTATACAAATTGAAAATAACACACTAATTTGGCATTGGAATGCTTATTGTGGGAGGGACTAAAAAAAATTAATTTTAAAATAATTTCCAAGGTTATCTTGAATTAACAAGCATTTTGCACAAGAGGGTTTTAAATTTTAACTGAAAATCAGTCAGAGAATAAATACGAATTTATTTTCTTTATTTTACTTACATTGAACTAGCTACTACCTAACAAGAAAGGAATTAGGCCTATAGTATTTTATTGACATGGCATCATATCATATGGCATCATATAGTGTACTAGAAAATGGCTAGGGTTGTCCAGAAGAACTCACCAGTGCGTCATGAAGTGGCTACAGACCTCCACAGCGTCCCACTCAATGTTGGACAACCCAGAGACGTCTGAGTGTGAAGCTTTGGACAGCATGTGCTGCAGCCCGTGGCCCAACTGCAACACACACATTCAGGACGTGATAACTACATGCATCGCTACAGCATGTGCTGGAGCCCGTGGCCCAACTGCAACACACACATTCAGGACGTGATAACTACGTACATCGCTACAGCATGTGCTGCAGCCCGTGGCCCAACTGCAAAACACACATTCAGGACGTGATAACTACATCCATCGCTACAGCATTGATCTGTTTCATGGGTGATCAGAAATACTATTACATTCAGGTATTTATCTAACTGTTTTAGCAGATTTGGAAACTGTTACATAAACTAGACTTTAAAAATTTCAAGTCTGGGACTGCGGGACACATGCTTGGGCTATGCATGCAATTTATTTTTATTTAATATAGATTTCTTAGACAAAGTTTCTATTCTTGTTCTCTTTTTTAGTAGGCCTAGTTTGTTTCAAACTTATGTTAACTTAATTGTTATTTTTTCATTTTGAAGTGTGTTTTTTGATTGTTTCACTGTTAATTGTATGTACTGGTAGTTGCACTTATTATTCTCTTTTGACCTGAATATGATGGCCATTAAACATAAAACTAAATCAAATGCAAAAAGCTGTAGGGCTACGCACCTTCTGAAATAGCAGGATCACGTCTTTGAAGGACAGCAACGAAGGCTTGCCGTAGAGCGGCGGCTGGAAGTTGAAGATGAGCGACGTGACTGGCCGAGTGTTGGCCACGCGACTCTTGTTGCTCAGCGCGACCGTCCACCCTGCGTCTCGTTGCGACAGCTTCGACTCTCTGCAACGGAACGCCGAGCACTCAGTTACAGCCGGCTGGCAATGATTGTTCCAATTAACGATGCTTACCATCATAACAGTTACAAAAAATGATATATATTACCTATTTTGTCAACAATGTTTGCATTTCATGTGATTCAGTTATTTGTTTGTAGGCCTATAGGCCTACTTATCTCTGTTTCTCAATGCGACCTATCTACTTTCTCAGGTAAGCTGGAGCGTACTTCTGTACCTTTTCCCTCACTGAAACATGTTCATTCATGTTCTTAGTATCAATTATATTATTACCTAAACATCCGTTAGTGATAGCCCTCTCCCCCTCTCACCTCCCTGCCACCACAGCCCCCAACAGCGCCTTGTAAATACTGTACATATACACATATATATATTTTAGTCTAGTTTATTTTAGTTGTTTAGTTGACTAGAGTAGTTGCAGTAGCCATTCTTCTCTCGAGTTCGAGCAAGACCTCGGTCGAAACGTCTCGTTATATTTTGTATTATGTCTTTTATGTGTACTTCAAACTCGCAAATCCGTCATCTTACTACACGAAGGTAAGCTGTTGGATCCTTTCCTCACTTTATATACTATTCAAATTTTAAAATTAACATTTCTGGATTACCGGTATTTCAAAACAAAATAAAAAATCTTGACCATACAGAATAAATTTGTGGACCTCTGTGTTTAGCACCAATCATTCACGGCCTTGAACTTATAAAGGAACAATCACAGTGACTGCACTCGCCTCTGATACGGGTCCAGGTAGAACCCGGCCAGCGTCTCCCCCGTGCCGACGTCCACCACGTCGTAGTACGCCACGTCTGCGTGCCACACGTCGGCCCCCTCCCTGCGACGCACGCCCACGCCAAACAGCTCCCCGCACAGCCGGAACGCCCCGTCCAGAACGCCCGGCAGCGGGAGGTACTCGCGCAGGCGTTGGTCGTCGCGACCGTGGAGCGTTCTCAGCTGCTTGCGACGCCAGTACGCCACGTCCCACAGCTGGAGGTCGTTGTCGTGACCTCGCGACGCGGCAAACTCTTGCAGGGAGGCGAGCTCGGCCTCCTGAGACGCTCGGGCTGACACACACGTTGTCGTTAAACAAATAACATTATATCACTGTTTTATTTATATTTCTGAATAGCCAATGAGATGGAAGGAAGAAAGTACATGTAGGCAGCAGAGATGAAATTCTTACGTAGCGTGGCAGGGGTGACTAAAATGGATAAGATAAGAAGTAATGTGATATGAAGAAAGTGGGAGTGGAGCCTTAAGTTCACGTTGGGAAAGGAGAGGCTGCGATGGTATCATCACCCGAGGTAACCGAATCCCAAAACTAGGTTTTGAGCTGAAGAAGGACAAAAAAGAAGAGTGGGAAGACCTCGAGAATCGAGACAGATGTCAAGACCGCAGATGTGGGGAGAGAAGAGAAGAGAAGAGAGGAGGGGGCAGTGGTTCATGAGCAAGAGAGAAGACGAAGCTTGTGTTGCGATAAGAAAGATGAGGTGCCGAGCTTGGCAGGCCGGTGCCGATTCCGTGATGCCCTTGACTTGTGGTGGAAACACTCCTTTACCCAACTAAATTATGTTGGAACAGTGTTCAATCGCATTCTAGCTGTAGGATTGATAATAGATATCACAGCTAAGTTAAAGTCAGACTGCAAAAGACTGACAAGTATTTTAGTAATATTGTACCCACCTCGGTCTAGTAAATTGGATATCATTTTCTTTACGTTCTTGACACTACCGGCCATCTTCGTTTCCATGGACATATCAGCAAAACTTGAATACCCTATAATTTTTGCTTGATCCCTCCTGAAATGAAAAAATTCATTTATGGTGAGTTGTTCTTACCCACGTCTTTGCTGCTACTGATGCTTATTGTGTAGTATAGGTGGTGACAATAGTTGAGCTTTACAATGTATTATTTTATTTTGGCAATTAAAACAATAAGTGGGTAGTTCTAGAATCTAGATCCTTGTTTACCTAAGAGAGCGGATCTGTTCAAGGTGGGTGCTTGTCTCTAGATCCTTGTCCCCCGAGTATCCAGACGACCGGTTCACGCCAGCCTGCCAGACGTTCCATCGCAGCTCCGGTACGGGACAGTGTTCCAGGAACTCCGAGGCTAGCTGGGGTTCCAGCGTGACCTTCCATGGCCCACGTACCGCCTGCGTACTGTACAAGACAATCAATAGGTCACTCCATTCTTTCATAGTCTAAGCCAGCGCTTTATTATTATTATTATTATTATTATTGTTTGTATTTTATATTTTTGTTGTAGGCAAAAAAATAAAATATAACATTAAACAAAGTAATTAGTTGTAATGGCATTGGGTAGCCAGAAACTGGTGCTAAGGGTGAGTGAATTATCAAGCCATCTCTATAAAATCCAGTCACAGTCATTCCACTACATACCTGTCCACTGCCAAAGATTTCAAAAGGTGTTCTGGAAAGTCTCGGACAATGTTTGGATCGATTATGTGATGTTTGAATTTCCTAGTGGCGGCCTACAACACAAAAGTACTCATAAAAACATTCCTTTTATGATCTAGAACTTTAAATTTAACAGTTTTTTCACAACGACCAAATTACCAAGATCTGTAGGCTTACTAATTTCACTAACCTCAACTTTATTGTGAAAGTGGGCTCTCTCCTTTCCGATCTTGTTGACGACGTCGTCAAGGTGAGCTTTGTCTGCGTCGTCTAGATCCAGTCCGTTCAATCGTCCCTCGAGGAGAAACTTATCCAACACCCGCTTCTTTTCGTCGTCCAATCCCTCTTTGCTCGTACCTGTACAGAGTTCTTTCATTTACTGCACCCATGGCAACTAAACTAGATGCACTGGTGAAGTGAGGGGGTTGATTTGATTGTAACACGCTCGTGGTTGGAATCTCTAGCTCTCGCCCTACTTGCTCCTCCGTTGCTTTGCTCCCATACTTATAGAATTTTGCAAATGCTTAGGCCTAGCATTTTCAAATTGACTGGGTTGAATAATCTCCACCAATGTATTTATTTAATGTGGTCTAAGAAGACAACTACTCACCTTTACATGCCTGGTAGATGGGCAAGCTGTTGAACTTAGCAGATCTAGCGCGTCTTGCCTTGTCATGAATGGTCATGTAGCACTTCCTTGGCATAAGCTCTTTGTCCGCAAGGTAGAGCGTCTTCATCAGACCCCATGTCTTCTCTAGGGGGCTTCCTGACGCTTCCAAGGGGTCCAAAACATCGGCAAACAAGTTCGCGGGTGGACCCTCCAATGCTACATCAGTTGTAATAATAAAAGTAGGTGATTGACTATGCAACAAATAACAATATGTAGGGCCTATAATTCATTCAAGTTTACCTATGACACTGCCCTTCTAAATTATTAATAAAAAACTGATTTAGATACCCAGAGGCCAGAAAGCACTCAACAAGATCTTGTATGCAATGCTTGAATTAGGCATCCTGCTAAACTTATTAACGTGGGATCAGGCTAGGGGTATTGTGCACCATCATCTAACTCTACGTACCGGTAGGCTAGAAGTTATTGACTATGTGTATCTACCAAGGTTAACGCGCACAGGATGAAGCCGCCTTGGTTCCAATCAATTGCAGGGTTGGTATACCCGTCGAATTTACCTCAAGGCGACTCAGATCCAATACACTTTGGCAAGCAAGTTGGAGGATAGAATTCACCTTGATTTACGTGATATACACGTCAAAGCGGCTCCGCGATGCGCGCACAGCCAAGGCCTGTGATGTGAATGGCTGAATTCGTAGTCGGCTTGGATGAGGGCACTTCAGATTGACGTGATATGCAGAGCGGATCCCTAATTATTGAAATTAAAGCGGCTGCTGCCAAAGCCCCTTGGTGTGCTGATATAGGCCTACGTAGGCCTAGTCAATGAAAGCCTAAGCCTAGTCAATGAAAGCCTAAGCCTAGGCCTAGGCCTAGGGTGTTAGTGGCGGCTCTAGGCCTAGCCTAGTCTTGTCTTGATTTGCATACAAGTTAATGTTCAAATACCTTTCAAGTTGTCTTCTATTTTCCATATTGCCGACTCATATTCCGATGAGCACTTGCCGATGGCACCGAGACATTTGTCGGTGGTCAAAGAACTTATTTCTGGAAGTCCGTCACTTTTCAGATTCTTCTCCGGTAAATCTTCTGAGACTTCTGGAAGCCTTTATTTAAAGAAATAATTACAAATTAAACATTGTTTTTTGTAATCATAAAGGTCGGTGCACAATAGCCCGGTAACGATAACTGTAACGATAACGATAACGGGAAAGAAGTTCGATTTCATGTTAAATTACGATACGATGCACAATAAGAGCTTCCCGTTACCGGGCCCGGTAACGGTAACGGGAAGTTCGCCAAGTTTTAACTTAACGTTACCGTTCCCGTCCATACGTTACCGGGACCAATCAGAATCA
This sequence comes from Isoperla grammatica, assembly GCA_945910005.1. Taxonomy (NCBI): domain Eukaryota; kingdom Metazoa; phylum Arthropoda; class Insecta; order Plecoptera; family Perlodidae; genus Isoperla; species Isoperla grammatica. Next base: position 46,058,095 of record OX246743.1, on the reverse strand, counting down.
AGCGTCCACGGCCTGTTAAAAGTATTAGCAAATAGCCGAGCGTCTGCTTAACGGGCAATTGTGCATCGAATGCCTTCCCGTTACCGTTTTATCGTTATCGTTATAGTTACAGTTATCGTTACCGGGCAATTGTGCACCGACCTTTACGCTGAAGATGGGCTTTTTGTTGGCAACAGCTAAAAAGTAGGGTTAAGGTTACGTGAACAAAGTTATAGGATATGCATCATTTTACACAATAACATAAATGCATAAATGAAATATTAGTTCTAAACATATTTATATGTCAACTTACAAGACAATATAACCATTTCGGTAGGGAGAAATAAGTAAATTTCTTGTTCTTGTTCGGAATATTTGTCTCCCTAGAATTGAAGAAGCCATGTTCACCGCTATTGATAGATGCGTACAGCCGACAGCGTAACCCTGGATCACCGCCTGTCAAACAAAAGAAGACGTTTTGATCTAGTGGCGGGAAAGAGGAAAAGATGTTTTGGACAATTTTTTATTTTTACGATAGTACGACACAACATAAGATTACAACCCTTTTCATTCTGACAAGCTATGTTCAAGCTCGACAACTACTTCTGCAATACATAATCGATTTATAGTGCGCTTTAAAAATCCCATGTGGATATTCACAAGTAGAAAGAAGTAGAAGTAGTAGTAGCAAAGATTAGACAGTAGTAGTAGTAGTAGTTGTTGTTGTGGTAACGTGTTTTGAGTGATTCCAGTGAAATCTAGTTCTAGTAACATTAATTTTCATTTGTGTGGAGATTTTATTTATCAATGTTGTCGTCACTGGCTTTAGCGTCAAATTAAAAGTAAACAGAAGATGAAAACACAACAAAAACACTAACGTCATGGCGTTCTGGGGAAAGCAACACCCAAGTTACTGTCAAGTGAGGCGAGGATGGCAGCTGGAGACATCGATATAATAATACAAACACTTTTGAAAGGTAAATTAAACAATTTTAACTAAACACTAATAATTGTATCCTTTGTAATCTAGTCCACCCACGAAAAACTTAGATTGAACACTTTGGCGTGCTTTGGCGTAGGTAGTGGGCAAACTCTTGAATCGTTGGTATTTTGAAAAACCTACATTAAATTCACTATCAAATAAACATTCCCAATTATCTATTTGACCCCTTTTGGACCCATGAGATAGAATATGTTAGGGATGTTCCGCTTGTCCTACGAGGCGACATAATAGTTAAAGATAAATATTAAAAACTAACGTATTATTCATATTTAATAATAATAATAATTATATAAATACAAATTTCTTTTCATTTGATGTGGTTTTAGTCCGAACAACGAATGCTAGGAATTGTCTAAAAGAAGCGGAAATCTCTAACCTGTGCAGAGAGTCACGAGTAATCTTTCTCGAGCAACCAGTATTGCTCGAGCTCCAACCTCCTGTCAAGATATGCGGGGATATACACGGCCAATACACAGATCTTCTGCGTCTCTTCGAAGAGTGCGGCTTCCCGCCACATTCAAATTACTTGTTCCTCGGTGACTATGTGGACCGCGGCAAACAGTCTATCGAGACCATGAGTCTGTTGTTGGCCTACAAGATCAAATATCGCGTCAACTTCTTTTTGCTGCGGGGAAATCACGAGTGCTCAACTATAAACCAAGAGTACGGGTTTTTCGATGAATGTAAGTACCTAGGCTGCTATTCATTACCGTATCACTTGCTACAATGAGTAATAGCCTAAGCTTAATGTTTCGTATGAAACCTGCCCAGGGACAATCATGTCCCTCTTCAGACTAACTAGATATTGCGGCATTTGGAATAGTTAGAACATAATGTCCTATAGGGCTGAGTATAATTCAATCCTTGTGACTGAGGAAAATCTCGGAAAATACTTCAGTCAGGGCTGCCGGTGGGTGAAATCGAACCGGGGACCGCACGAACTAGTCTCGCGTCTAACCGTTCAGCTACCCCTATCGCTATCTCTACAAACCTTCAAGGAATGGCCCCAGAGTTAAAACAGAGTGAAATGAACGTTATTTAAATCCTATCACAAGGTTATAAGGAATGTGCTATAGAGGCGGCTCATGCATTGCAATGTGTGCGGCATATGTTTGTCAGTAGTAGCCAATAGGCTGCCAGGATTTCTGGGAAAGTATTCAAAATAAGCCGCTTAAGTTAAAAATGTATAACTTGCTTGGATCTTAAATATTAAACCATCCCGATACCTGTGTTAATTGTACTCTCGAGCCCCCGTATATCTGTAGTACTAACTGTATCGTGTTGTAGGTAAACGCCGCTACAGCATCAAGCTGTGCAAGACCTTCAACGACTGTTTCAACTGTATGCCGGGTATCTTGTTGTAGGTAAACGCCGCTACAGCATCAAGCTGTGCAAGACCTTCAACGACTGTTTCAACTGTATGCCGGGTATCTTGTTGTAGGTAAACACCGCTACAGCATCAAGCTGTGGAAGACCTTCAACGACTGTTTCAACTGTATACCGGGTATCTTGTTGTAGGTGACCGCTACAGCATCAAGCTGTGGAAGACCTTCAACGACTGTTTCAACTGTATGCCGGGTATCGTGTTGTAGGTAAACACCGCTACAGCATCAAGCTGTGGAAGACCTTCAACGACTGTTTCAACTGTATGCCGGGTATCGTGTTGTAGGTAAACACCGCTACAGCATCAAGCTGTGGAAGACCTTCAACGACTGTTTCAACTGTATGCCGGGTATCATGTTGTATGTAAACACCGCTACAGCATCAAGCTGTGGAAGACCTTCAACGACTGTTTCAACTGTATGCCGGGTATCATGTTGTAGGTGACCACCGCTACAGCAAGCTGTGGAAGACCTTCAACGACTGTTTCAACTGTATGCCGGGTATCGTGTTGTAGGTAAACACCGCTACAGCATCAAGCTGTGGAAGACCTTCAACGACTGTTTCAACTGTATGCCGGGTATCATGTTGTAGGTGACCACCGCTACAGCATCAAGCTGTGGAAGACCTTCAACGACTGTTTCAACTGTATGCCGGGTATCGTGTTGTAGGTAAACACCGCTATAGCATCAAGCTGTGGAAGACCTTCAACGACTGTTTCAACTGTATGCCGGGTATCTTGTTGTAGGTAAACACCGCTACAGCATCAAGCTGTGGAAGACCTTCAACGACTGTTTCAACTGTATGCCGGGTATCTTGTTGTAGGTAAACACCGCTACAGCATCAAGCTGTGGAAGACCTTCAACGACTGTTTCAACTGTATGCCGGGTATCTTGTTGTAGGTAAACGCCGCTACAGCATCAAGCTGTGGAAGACCTTCAACGACTGTTTCAACTGTATGCCGGGTATCTTGTTGTAGGTAAACACCGCTACAGCATCAAGCTGTGGAAGACCTTCAACGACTGTTTCAACTGTATGCCGGGTATCTTGTTGTAGGTAAACGCCGCTACAGTATCAAGTTGTGGAAGACCTTCAACGACTGTTTCAACTGTATGCCGGTCGGCGCGGTCGTTGGAGGGAAGATATTCTGCTGTCATGGCGGTCTCAGTCCCGACCTGCAGAAGTTGGATCAAATCTGTCGGATCCAGCGACCCACTAGGGTTCCACGCGAAGGTACCGGATGCTGTACCAAACATAATATTATAGATACTGCAATGGGAACAGAAGTTCTGAAGCCGATCGGGCCGGATGAAGGCCGGATCGGAAGCAAAACTGTTGTTTCTCGTATGCACGCGCATTGGCCGGACATATTTCACTAGTGCGGTAATGTAACTACCGCTGTTGCCCCGAAACAGTAAAGAGTACATTTCATTATACATCGATATAGAAGTGTTCAGGGTGTATTACATTATCGGCTCTTGTTGTACACGCAGAGCCCATTGCGTGAGCATGTGTTTAGAGCAAGTACTGTGACTGTACCATGACCCGTGTGTCTCCAGGCCTACTGTGTGACCTACTGTGGTCAGACTCAGAGCCTATTGCGCGCGCATATGTCTAGAGCAAGTACTGTGACTGTACCATGACCCGTGTGTCTCCAGGCCTACTGTGTGACCTACTGTGGTCAGACTCAGAGCCTATTGCGCGCGCATATGTCTAGAGCAAGTACTGTGACTGTACCATGACCCGTGTGTCTCCAGGCCTACTGTGCGACCTACTGTGGTCAGACCCTGACAAACATGCTGACGGTTGGGCGGCCAATGAGAAGCGACAGGTCTCCTACACCTTCGGTCCGGACGTTGTCTCCGTCTTCATCAAGAAACACCGCCTGGACTTGGTCTGTAGAGCCCATCAGGTTGGTATTCTTGCAGACAATACTTCTCTAGATCCTTCCATCTACTTGCTTGACACAACAGGTCGATTAGTGATCGGTTAGTGCCGAGACATATAAAAACACGATCTGCCTTTCCGAAAATCTTTACCTCGACGCGAGCGACTAGCGTAGAGAGCAAATATTTTTAGTTTGACATAGTTTGAAGCTCCTTCTTTAGAAGTTATGTCGCCCAGCATAACAATTAATATGACTGATAATAAATAATATAATATTTATTTATTTATTTATTTATTTATTTATTAGGACACATAATATTTATACAATTACAAATTGACTTATAATGTATGAAATAATTATTTGAAACAGTTTACACCGTGTTGTCCATGTCGTTATGTCCTACTTTCCATTTCATATTCAACCCAAGACTATCTTACATATGCTTTCGTCACAGGCGATGTATTCGTAGCTTATCAGCGATCGGTAATTGCGCGCTATTGTCTCGGGCGGTCCGCTGGTTGGCTAGGAATACCCCGGATGTGACGAAAGCATGTGTAAGGTTGTCTTGGGTTGCCTGTACGAAATTAATAAATATGATGGTCGGGTTGTCACGGGGGTAGGGGGTGGCCACATAGCGATGGAGGGGAGCGTCTAGACCAGCGACCTATATATATATGCGAGTACAACCGACTCACACAGATGTTCTGTACGCAGATGGTCAACGGGTACGAGTTTATGAACGAGGACCGCGAACTGGTGACCGTCTTCTCGGCGCCCAACTACACGGGCAAGCACAGCAACGACGGAGGCATCATGTCCGTAGACGCGATGCTCAAGTGTACCTTCCAGGTAACTTAGGTCACTTGTCCCGCACTCCTACAGTAGTCTACTGTAGAGTTATATAGTAGAGTAGACCCAACTACACGGGGGCATCATGTCGGTAGACGCGATGCTCAAGTGTACTTTCCAGGTAACTTAGGTCACTTGTCCCGCACTATTACAGTAGTCTAGTGTAGAGTTATATAGTAGAGTAGACCCAACTACACGGGGGCATCATGTCGGTAGACGCGATACTCAAGTGTACTTTCCAGGTAACTTACTTCATTTACAGTCATCGAGGGAAATAACTGAATTTATCCATCAAAACAAAATTATGACTCAAAAAGGCAAAATAACCTGTAAAGAGTTTTTGTCTTTGCAGTACACTATACCTAGCCTTTATTTTATGTACAGTGAAAATTTCAATTTTTCTTCTTCTTATTATTTTTCTTCCTCTTTATTTTCTTCATCATCTTCATTCAAATACAAGAGGGAAAACTTACGGGATTGTCTGCCTAGACGCCCAGCATTATGGAGTTTCGTCGCATTTATATATTTTGTAAAAGATACCAAATAATTGGAAATAATATAAGTGTTATAGAAACAATTTCCCCAAAAATAGCTTTTAAGAAATATAATATACGGTAATTTTGACATTACATTTTTCTGACGACTTTTTGTTCTAACGGAAACTATACTCACTAACGAACGTTGAATGTTTTAGGAACAAAACCTGTAGATAAGCATGACGTGTATTTTATTATTGTTTCAGATTCTTCCTGGGCAGAACAACGACTAGTTGACTAGTAGTTGACTAGTAGTTGACTCAACAACTAGTGTTCAATCTAAGCGTCTTGTCATCTAGACGCTCTCCCTGTCGCCATAGGCTTCACTGACTTGATGTAACTACTCACATTTAGTAACGCTGCCATCTGTTAAATTATTGTCGTCAATCCATTTACAAATTTGATATGCAGCCAATATTCATTTTTGTTATTCACAATATTGTATAATTTTAGTTATTTTAATAAATTGTTAAGTATTTTACATCTGTCTAGGTTTAATTTAATGTTATTTGAAATCCTGATTGCATAATTTATAAGGTTGCCCATTAACATTGAAACTAAAACAATGGCATCCAAGGTGGAAATAAATAAAGTTACAAAAGTAACCCTGTCTATATAACAATGTTTCGCCCCAAATGTCTCTGGGTTGTATTGTTTTGTATCGCTGCCTAATATGGGCTGAGCGTAGCTGCGTAGCCCTACCCTACACACTATGGGCAGGCTAGTGACGACGCTGCCATCACTGGCTTCCCATTACACTTGTGTAGTTTAAAAATAGAGATAAGATAAAATAGATTTGCAACAATATCGATTATAAATAGATAAATGATGTAAACGACCTTGGATTAGCTTCGTTTAGCGAATGTGAGGTGATTGTTGGGCTAAATCAATATATTGGTGGAGGTGCCGGGTCAATATTTCATTCTTATATATTGTTATGTTGAAATGTCGCTACCTGAAATTTATAAAAATAGAACATAATGGAAATTATCCAGGTACCTTTTCTTGTTTCTCTAGCCATGGATGTATGATAGTACTGGTTCACATTGTCCCATACATTGCAAGCAAGGTAGCGAGCCATGGATGTTTGATAGTACTGCCTCACATTGTCCCATACATTGCAAGCAAGGTAGCGAGCCATGGATGTATGATAGTACAGGTAGCGAGCCTTGGCCTATAGTAGAGGTAAGATCGGTAAAACCGTTATGAAACTGTTTTACTGAGCATGAGGTAGAGGTCTACTTGTTATCCCCTGACGGAGGCTTGATCACTCGAGGTTTGACGAGCCTCCGCCTGGCGACTTATCAAGTAGACCTTGATTTAAAACATAATAATCCCGGCCCAAGATACAATACAGTCACGCCAGCCAAAATCAATTCCGCGACGACAGTTTTCTGTGCTGCTTTCGAGCGTCAAAACAAGAACGAGCATCTCCCCCCACCACTCTTGGTTTATCTTACTTGAAACAGACTCTAGACTAAACAGAACAGTTTTCAATAAGAGGCGCATGCATAATGTAGCAAGTAGCAACCTGACAAGATGTATATTACTGCTCTGTAATAATCTGCAATACGGCTAATGGTCGGAGTCGGAGGGACAGATAAGAGATACAACAACTCTACTTAGCTCTAATGAAAACTCCGTGAAGGCTCCGGCTAGGGTTCAGTTCAGTCAGTCAAATCTGTTGACTGTTGCGCTGTCGAGAACCAAGAATACATCTTTAGGAGACATTGCATGCGGGAATACAACGCATCACACACAATGTCGGTTCTCGTAGGATGCCTACTGGAGACTTGCATTAGACTGCTTATACCTTATACTGCTTATACCATGTGTGCCTCTTCTGACAAATATACATACATACATACATACAACATTCTATAATATACCCCCTGACACAAAATTTGAGGCAAAATAATATAAAATACAAATACATGATTTGATCTAGCCATAGTTAGGGCCGGTCTTACAATCTCCTAATAACAAAGTTATTTGTAGCAATTAAGCTATTTGGAGGATTTAAAGGGTTTTATTGGTGGTTGCCATGGAGAAAACAAGCTATTCGACGAAGTAGTTATTGGGACATTGTAAGACTGGACCTTAATTTAATAGCTGATTTTGGAGTTAAAATAGGGCGTTATATAGAAAAAAATAAAACACGTTCCATAGTTTATTAGAATATCAGTGATAAGTTTCATAGTATCATCTCTAGGGGTCAGTTGCCAATTTATAAAAAAAAAGAGTGGTTTTACATGGATATTGACGTCACAGGCCGTTTAAAATTCTCTTTCCCATTGAGTGCATGGGACGAGGGGGGGGGGGGGGGGGGGGGCGTGGCCTCGCCAGGGCTGGAAGACTGTTAATAAGACCACATAATGTTAATGGACTAATCGTTTTCTGTACACGATCATCATTCACGTACTTTATTCTTAACTCCCGTGTAAATGATGGCCCTCATACTCGACATTCATTACGTCGGTCCTTGGCTTATTATTGGAACTAATTTGAATAGTCAATTAGGAACTAATTAACATTATCTTCGAGTTCGACCACCATCATTTAGCTGGTCACGTGGGCGAGCGACCGGGCGACCTTAATGGGGCGACTTTCTGGACGAAAACAGCAGACGTTCATAATCTCCTTGGTTTACGTAGGTTAAGTAGCTTCGGGTGTGGACAGGAGGTGGTTTGGTGACCGCTTGAGTTGTTTCGAATGAGTTGCGGGAACTTATACATTTATTATGTGTCTCAGTGCTATGACGGTTCCAAACTCACCGTTTATATCTATAGCTTTAAGTAAATTCGAATGAAGAATGAAAGAAACTAATCCATGATCAGAAAGAATAATAGAAGTTTGACATAGTTAAAAAACTAACTTCAGACTGATAATATTTTACACATTTTTGTAAAAATTGCTCTTCGATAAACCCGACGAGTTGGAGTAGTGGTGACTTGCCTGGAGGGGCCACCTCGGGTGGTGACATGAGACAGGAAGCCCCCCCCCCCCTCCACCAGGTGTCACGACTCTCTAATCCGAGCCGTACTGAGCGTCCCACGCGGGTACGAGCGTGCGCGCGTACCCGGCCAGACGATTAGCGAGGAGCGACACTAGCGCTGCATAGTGACCTTTCGGACACATTCGGCAACCGACCGTCTTCGGGTTTTAAATGTCATTTGCGCGGGGCCTTCCTTCGTTAGCAGGGGAAACTTTTCCTTCCTTCCCTTCTTTGTCTCTTTCTCTCTATGCGGGACAGTAATCCAAAGCGTGATCTGAAAGCCACGAGTTAAATTAGCTGAATCTCTCTTGTTATAGAAAGGTTTGTCTCCAGTTCTTTGTTCGAGGCGACATGAATGAAATCAGTTCCAACTTTATATATTTAAAAACACTCATATTCGTGTGTATACTTATCAATCATAAGTAAAATGGACGTTGATGAAACTTAACTCAAAGTGGAAAACAAAAATGGTATTTAGAAAATAATGATCAGACCTTCACGATAAGAAACCATTCGCTCATTGACTCCAATTCCAGTAAAATACATGATGAGTGCGTGTTTGCCGTGGGTCCCCCATAGCCGGAATGATGAATTACTACTTGGAGTATTCCCATGCAAATTGACAGAAAGTTCTCAACTTGAAGACGTCCACCCACCCCCCTAAAAGGGATTAACGCACTTCATTACCGGATCAGGGAAGCCGATTTCCTAAGCGGGATGCTGCGGGTCATAACTCGAGATTGTCTGCACCTTATCGGCACGAGCCAGACTCCCCCCCCCCCCCCCCCCCCCCCCCTCCCTTACTTTCCCCAACCGCAGCTACCAGAGTTATTACTCAATTCGGGGAAACGTAGAATGGTCTTTTACGTTACCTTTATTTGAAGAAAAGTCGTAAAAAGGTGAGTGATATTATTTATATGAATATTAGCTATTGAGATCGATTTATGTTTTATTGAAATCGAGGCCGTATTGGTTGAGAGGTTAGAAAGCCAGCGAGCTCAGACTTGGGTTCGAATCCCATTCAAAGCATTCTGCTGTGCGCGCTATTTCTATCCACGTGGCTGATACATCACGCAAGCATGTACACGTACACACACGTACACAAGCAATGGAACACCAATAAACAACAGCTTCTTATGCATAGGCACACATGGTCTGATTTGGTAAAGTAAAATAATTATATTTGAATCAGAGATGCTCGCCCATTTCTGAGATTCAAATACTTTTATTCTTCAATAAATTCTATGATTATTTGTGGTAATGTTATATAAAAACTGGAATGGAAATCCATTGAATTATTGGAGGACCAATTCGGCATTTTTCATTCATTTATTTTTATCTGAAACAACTTGAAAGTTGTATTATGAAAAACGGGCAGTGTCCATAAATTGCATGTCACATATACTGTACTCATTATGTAACATTTAACTTAGTATGATTATTATTTCGCTCATAAAAGATTTATGAGTTCCCTTTCAAAGCACCTTACAAGACAATCCCTGGTACATAAATGTAAAGTGATTTGGACTAATTCAACGAAAAATGTGCAATCAAATCAAAAAGATTTCTTTTCCACGTTCGAGCTGAGCCATAAAATATACTCCCACTCCTTCATTCCGTCCGCAATCGAATCTCTCGCCGAGTTGAAGAAGGCTGTGAATGAAATATCGAATGATTGAGCTTTGTGCTCTTCAAAGCCCAAACTTAATATCGAACATTTTGACGTGGGAGGTTACCAGCTTTCCCGCTTTGAAACAAGCTGTTAGACGTCTGCCAATCTAATCACCCCCCCCCCCCTCCCCTTCTGTCGAAACCCCAATCTCCGCGAACTAAACGGCACTCATGAATCTTAAATTTAGATTGCATAAGATTTATTATTTTGGCGAGAAGCGTCGCTGAGAACGTCATAAAAAATGCAAACAGTTAAGAAGAGTTGGCAATAATTTACCCGCTATCTGGAAGCTCTTCAAAGATAGCTCCGCGCGTGAATGCCGCCAAAACCCTAACTTTGCATTAACTCAACTTTCATTTCTTTGGAATTTGGTTTTTCCAAAATGTTGGTAATAAAGCTGTGACGAGGGAGGATGCGCACGATAATAGTTGATGGGCAACAGCGAGATATGTGCGCTGATTTACTGCTTTTAACGACAAGGAATTTGAAAAGCTAACTTTCCAGTGGGGAAAAAGCCTCAAGGATGATTAATATGGTGATGATGTTGATGCAAGTTGATGATGATGGTGATGATGATTAAGAGGTTTCGACTTCTAAGAAAGAATTGTCCTCATTATTTACTTCCTCATCAAAAACAATAATAATTGCTTGTCGAGTTGTAAATTGATTTACTTATCCATAGTGAGTGTCTTAAGGTCTGGTTAAACGCATGTATATTGATGATGCACAATAAATGGTGTAACTAATTAATATCAAATTGATTGAACAAATTAGAACCAAAACACATTGGGACATGACTTACGGCGTACGACAAACCACGCAGATTGGGACATGACTTACGGCGTACGACAAACCACGCTTATTTGAACAATAGAGTAATCGCCAAGTCCAGCATTTTAATTAAATTTAAAACAAAAACATTTCCTTACAATGAAGAGCAAAACATTTCCAGAAAGAAAAGTAAAGCTAATAAAATTGGAATTTTTCTATTTTGTCGACAAGTTTAAGAAAGTTTTAAGTGGTTTCAATTAATTTTTCCCAACGTTGGAGTTTAGAAGACTATTAGTATTGCCAGCTGTAAAAACTTATTCAAGACTTTCAAGACAAACGTTTTGTTTAAGTCTTATTACTTCGCTACTTGAATAATAACGAAAAATAATGTTTTAATAATAATTATTAACTTTACTTCGAAAAGTGAGAATAATTTTAATTCCAAAATCGCATCAACGATTTCCAATACCAACCAGGGCTACATTTTGGGATTTTATAAAATCTGAAGTTATTTCAAGCCAGTTATTGTGGCCAACAGGTGACAACATTACTCACACCACACTATTACATTCGCGTATTCAAAACTCGCACAATTACAAGTATCTGTATAAGCCCGTACACTAGTTAATTAATAAGTAACCCGAGGTAAACTGCACCTTGACTTGATCACTTCTACACGGGTATTTAACTGGTGTTATGGTATTTAAGTGGCAACAGTTAATCGTCTAGTTTAGAGAAGTTTATTACTAATGGTGGAGGCGCCGGGTTGTTAACTCTATTTGTTTCTGATGATCTGTTGTGAGCTACGCGAGATGTCTCAGCTCCATAGTTTGCATTATGTTACATGTGCTCAGTTGTAGTTTCGAATCAAGCAAAAACGTTGACGAAAATCTTCTTTATTCTAAACAACTCTTTTTATCCAATATGGCCAAGCTGATTTTTATTTCTCATCTCCGAATGTGACAATGATTCATATATAGGATTGATACAAGGCAACTGCACAACAACATTCTTATCCTCCCCTTGACTTCTAAGTGGCCGGCTCTGCATGCGGCATTGAAAGCTAATCCTACACTTTACGAGCAGACATGTGAATGTGGACCAGCTTCACCGCAAAGCTGGACAACACAACTTCTGTTTTACCGAACAGTACATAGAGAGCGCCATAGTCTGAAAGCTCTTGAAAACTTACTTTTATTCATCAGATTAGGAAACTTTTCGCCGATTAAAACACGTAACAAACACAACAGGGTCATATAGACTTTCAATCAGTCAAAGTTGGGTGGCCTGGAAACCTATATCGTTCACGACTATACAGGTTTTAAGCTAAGTCAAGCTTAGGGATAATGTATGAATACATAATATAGCAGACTAATATAGCAATTATATAGCTTGTCAGGGCAAACTCGTAATACGAGATATATATAATCTTACAATGCTATGTACAATGTACATGAATGTATACGAGTCTAAAGGATTCCACTATAAATATGAAATCTTCTTCAATAGCTAAGTTTACATTGTAGAACTGAAACTAGTGTGTAGGAGTAAACCTCACGCTCGACTTATGACTGAGGAACACTCAGTCAGTGTCTTTGGTGGAGGTGCCGGGTTGACTGAAGAATGTGAAACACTCGTCATTAGTCAGTGTTGAGACAAACAAGACAAGAAAAGAAAAAATAACAAGAAAGAAACAAGACAAAACAAGAAACCAAGAAAATTTCGAGCACTGATTCTGACATTTTATCAAGATATGAATTAAAAGTTGCAGACCCCGGACACCCCTGAAGAACCCCCTGTCTAGTAAGGGTGGAGGGAGTCACACATCTCTGCACCCCCGACTCAATACAAACTGATCGTTACAAATGAGTGTGTTGCTCAGTTGAGCATAGGGGCAGCGATATGGGGGCGAGATATCTTATCATGACGAGGTCAATAGCGACACTTGACCCCCGTCTATAACTCAGGCTGCTGTGACAACACACGGGCATCTAGCCATCTTAATGACTAAATCGTATACTAAATAAACTACTAACTAAACTAACCAGGGACAATCCATGTCACTCTTCAGGTGACTAATTACTATTAGGTATATTGTGGTATTTGGAAAGGTAGGCAAGGAATGTCCGTGGGCTGTTAGTATGACGCAATGCCAGCGTTCGCCTTGTGACTGGGGAAGTGAAGAAAACGAAAACCTCAGTCATTTTTCGTGCGTTACTTTTACCTATTACCATGACTATTATGTCGTTACTTTTACCTATTACCATGACTATTATGTCGTTACATTTGCCATTCTAGTAATAATAATAATTGTTAAAATAATAACACCAAATGTCTGCTATTTCATATAATGCATATATCAGCATCATTTCTTATTTAAATGTTATTCTATAAAATTAATGTAAAATATAAATAAGCACTGGTTTTGATGAATAACAATTTATAATAATAAATCCATAATGGCATGTTCAAAAGACAATTTCTGAATGCCCGCATTACTATAGACCAGCCGTCACACAATAACACAATAAGTGGGTTAAACATAGGGGTGTACGTCAACCCTTTACCCCATCCATCATTATATTATCTTGTCAGCGATAAAAACACCGCGGTCGTATTAAGTCCAGATAAGCGTTTAATCCTCACCCTAAATCTAGTTAAAACAGATATTATAAACTGTGTCGACACCAAAACCGAGACTAACAAATCAATCTACAGTTTTGTTTTTACATTTTTTTGAGCTGATCGGTGTTTTTGTTTGCATGTTTATTTTACGCGGCCTCGGACCGGTTGGCCTACTTCGTTATTCCACCCATCGCTCCCTTACATCTCAGTGTTGGCATGATGAGTGGGTTATTGGAAATATACGTATACTGAAAGTTTTACTTGTAATTTTTAAAATAATAATAACAATAATAATAACAATAAAAATAATAATAATAATAATAATCTCTAATCTCTCTCTACTATTAGTTCTAAAAATGTCAGACCATCACCAATACCGATCACCCGAACTGTGAGTTTGAAAGATGCGACTGTGACTTCATTAGTTTCCTATTATCCCGCTCCAGCAGCTGTGGCGCGGACGTCTCAACAGGCAAGGCTTACCAACATAACAATATTGGATTCCTATTCCAATATTCATATGGTTGGCACATGTATTGTAGGCCGGGCAAGCCTCAGGCCGTCAAGTTATCATCCATGTCTTCACGTCTCACATCGCGGGCTCAAAGCAACGATACTGAGTTTCTTTCACTGCCTTTTCAATATTAAACCCAATGAAGATAGAATCAACTTTAAAATAAAATTGTTCTGTAGCTCAATTCAAGCGGTTAAAAGAACAAAGTTTGAATCTGATATTTGCAATCTCTACGATATCATTAAAACAAAAAACACAGACATTTCGTATTTCTTGATACTGGGGTGGGTGGAAAGGGGTGGGTGGGGGGATACTTCAAACATTCATAAGGCTACTGTACAAATCGATTCAATTTAAAAAGGTTTATAGACTCCTAGCCCGTAATATTGAACATATTGGAAATATCACAACTCTGTTATTATTTATTCTACCAAGTGATAAAAGTGACTGTTAAAAAAAAAACACAGTAAAAAATGAGCTTGGACTTATTTACTTGACTGTGAATATTAATAAAGTAAGTTTGGGAGAATATCTATGTATTTACCAGTTTAAAAAAAGTGTTTTGTCACGAAAATTCTAAATCATCAAAACTCATTGACAACAATACAACTATATTTACGGACTATAAATGGTGTTTCGGATAGGGCTGAATGAATGTCGGAGAGCTGTAGGACTCGTCAATCCCAGTTTGACGGGATGTCATTATAAATTACGTAATGTCACACATAGTAGCGATTTGTAAGAGAACCTGAGTATATTCATTTAATTTGATTCCTTTCAATTAATCTCAATTACATCTGTTTTAAGTATATATAAGCAAACCTGCGTGACACCACAGATTTTGAGATAATTACGGAAGTTTCAGGGGCTGTCATTCGAAAATGACGTAATTTTAAACAAAGTATCGATTTGTGAGAGACCCTGAGTATGTTCATTCAATTTGATTCCGACCAAATAATCACAATTACATTTGTTTTAACATTTGTTTTTAACATTTGTTTACATTTGTTTTGTTTGGGGGGCTATGCGACGACGCTTCCGATCTGCTACAAGTGACCGACAAGTCCAAGATCAAGTGCCCCCTGGTCCGGAACAGAAGTCTGGTACCAAAAGTCGCCGCACCACGCCACGCTATCCAATATGGCCATTGGGTTTAAAATGATATGGCTCCTAGCTGTTTTATATTGGATAGTAAGACAAAAGAATGGCTGAAAAAGCCATCTTGGCACAAGAAGGAAAAAAAACATTTGTTTTAAGTATATATAAACAAACCTGCGTGACATACCACAGATTTTGAGATAATTACGGAAGTTTGACGGGCTGTCATTATAAATTACGTATAATGTCATACATAGTAGCAATTTGTAAGCGAACCTGAGTACAAGGATTTAATTTGATTCATTCTAATTAATCTCAATTACATCTGTTTTAAGCGTGTATAAACAAACCTGCGTGACGTACCAGTACCACCGATTTTGAGGTAATTACGGAAGTTTGTCGGGCTGTCATTATAAATTACGTTATGTCACACTGTTTTGTAAGAGAACCTGAGTATCTTCATTGAGTTGCTTTTGCTCCACCTTGTTGGAGATAATTGTGTTTATATGTCCTAGACACGACACATCGAAAGCATTTAGGTACACGTAAAGTCTTTATTTGTTAAAAGACGTCGGTACTGCTACTGTGAGGGGTGGCCAAATTGTATGTGTATGTATAACGTTGTTATATCTCTTTGTGGGCGGACAGCTGTTCGCAAGGTCGGAATTCACCTTACTTTGTTGATCTTTTATTGGTAACCATGGTTTCGGCTAACATACATTCACATGAAAGTGTCTTCTGCCAGTCGCCATGTTTGTTTAGAGAAAACCTCCGATTACCCACTAATCTCGAGACTAAACGTTTGGTGACACCAGTCCTAAGAAATGAAAGTAGAATCGTATCGTGACATCGGCCTCTTACGACAGGCAGAGCTATTCCAACCCAAGTCTATTGACGTTCCGGTAGCAAAGAGGGTCGGTACGGATCACTTGAAAGATAAGAAAAGTCAACAAGAAGTGATGGACGAGGAAAACGGATGAGAAGAGGCCCTGTTTGCGGGCACCGGTCACCAACGTTGAGGAACCCACCTTTCTCGGGAGAAAGACCGAACATAAATCACTCCGATGTCAATATCACTCCACGCTTAGGTTATCTAGTAGAAACCTGTGTGGCCATTGTCGAAATGAAGTGCTAATTAACTAAGTATAGATTATAATAACGCGTTTCTACACCGAAAAGGTCAAAAACTATTTCTCCTAACTTACCTATCGCTATTTGAGATAATGAAGACATAAAATACCTCCCAAAAACCCAAATCGACTCATTAACGAAAATTAGATCCTTACAAGATTTTTAATTGATACGTATCCGTCGGTCACGTATTGGCAGGCGTTGCGCTGTGTGTGTGTGTGGGGGGGGGGGGGGGAGTGTTCTGATTGGCCCGCGCGCGTGTTGGAGCCCGCCTCGCGTGAAGTCTGCGAGGCGGCGGCATCAGTGGATCTCTGACCGTTGTGGAGTGAGGTTGTGTCTTTGATCTCCGCTCCTCATCTTACTCTCGTCACGTCAGGACAACACCTGTCTCACGCGCTGACAGTGACCGCACGCACCGCTGACAGCGACACAGCGAGATGTGATTCACGCGTGTTCATCGGTGAATGGCTAAAAGAGTTTGAAAGTTTCCCCGCGGTTTTTCGAAAATTTTGGAATTCCGTTCTGGAGGAATTTTGAGTGATTTTTTTTGTCGAAAACGTACAGAAATGTAGAGTAACTTCCGGTGTTTAAAAAAAATATTTAAAGTGTGTAACTGAGTGTTTTGAAAATTATAAACAAAACATAATTTTGAAGGATTGATTCAATAATAATTTTTGAAAACAGTGTTTGGTTGTGAGTTTGGTGGACGAAAATGACGAGTGGCTCTCAAGGAGGCGTTTAATTAATTGTGAGATAATTGACTGACAATGGCTGCGGTATCGTTGTTGTTAGTGTTGATGGTGTTGTACCCTCTGGTGGCTGAGGGTGCCAGCGACGGCTTCCTCAAGATGTTCGCCGCCCAACAGACCCCGATAGACCCCTGCGTTGACGAGCACCGCCCCAAACGCTGCATCCCCGACTTCGTCAACGCCGCCTTCGGCAACCCCGTGGAGGCGTCGAGCACGTGCGGTACGTCCCAGCCGGTACGTTACTGCGACGTACTCGACGGGAGTAACAACAACGGGATGTGTCACATGTGTGATGATTCTCAGCCTAAACGTCGCCATCCCTCCGTGTTCCTCACCGACCTCAACAACCCCAACAACGTGACCTGCTGGCGCTCCGAGCCGCTCACCTCCCCTGCGACCACGGCCAACTCCCCTCCCGACAACGTCACTCTCACCCTCTCCCTCGGGAAGAAGTACGAGCTGACCTATGTCAGCCTCCAGTTCTGTCCCCGCGCGGCTAAACCCGACTCCATCGCGATCTACAAGAGTATGGACTACGGTAAATCCTGGCAAGCGTTTCAGTTCTACTCTGGGCAATGTCGCAAGGTGTACGGCCGCCCCAACCGGGCCACGATCACCAAGGCCAACGAGCAGGAAGCCCTGTGCACGGACTCCCACCGCTTCAACGGGAACGGCGATGGGAGTGGACCCATTGCGTCCCGGATCGCGTTCAGTACGCTAGAGGGTCGGCCGAGCGCGTCGGACTTCGACAACAGTCCCGTACTCCAGGACTGGGTGACGGCCACCGATATCAAGGTCGTGTTCAACCGGCTGCACCTCCCGCATACCCTCGACGACGACCTCGACGACTCCCTCACCGAGGAGGACGTCAAGGAGGGGAAGATCCCGTCGTCGAGTATCCCCGACATGGACCACAACAACGCCCAGGAGCCGATCCTCGCCGCGTCCATATCCGCCGACAACGGCCCCAACGGCCTCCTCAACAGCTTCTCGTCTATATCCACGATCACGGCCACCTCGACGACGCCGTTGTCGTACCACTACGCCGTGTCCGACTTCGCCGTCGGGGGTCGGTGCAAGTGCAACGGGCACGCGAGCAAGTGCATCACTGGACGCGACGGCCTCCTCACCTGCGACTGTAAACACAACACGGCGGGCCGCGACTGTGAGAAGTGTAAACCCTTCCACTTCGACCGGCCCTGGGGCAGAGCGACGGCCAGGGACGCCAGCGACTGCAAAGGTAGGGACGCTATCTGAATACACATAGATTATTTAGAACTTGGGAAAATTCTTGAAAACAAGCGTTCACATAACAACTTGTTACTTGTCATGCAGCTCAAGTAACCAATTCGTATAGTGGAATACTCGAATCTAGCTATCAAAGTCAAAAGAAAAGTAAACGTACGGTTTTAATGCTCGATAAAAGGTTGTGCATTTACCAAATAGTTCCGTCAAGTGTTTCATCTTCGTTCAAGCTCTTTGTTTGCCACAAACCTTAGTTCTTAATAATCTATGTACAACCAAGTTTATTACATTGCAGCCGGCATTCTCTACGTGGTTCAGGTTGACTTTTAAGTTAAGAAATCTACTAGTTGAAGTCACCGGTCATATACAGTTCTGATGTATGCGCGATCTACTCTTAGTTACGACTAATTCCTTCAGGTTGTGGGAGAGGATTAAACTAATCAGCTCCTCATCAGGAATTGTTTATACGAATGAAATGATATTGAATCCTCCAGTGAACGTGACTACCGGATACCTATAAAGTGCAGAGTGTGGGAATCGAACCCGGCCCTCTGTTCTCACAGCTGGGCGACCACCCGCGGAAGAATGTAGCAGCGATTAACGTCATCTTTCGGTGCCGAAACAGAGAAACAAATACATCATTTTTACGACGAACGTTGACGTGGCGCTATGTTTTATTTCACTTCTTTTCAGGGTCGAGTTTTTTTTTTATGATTTGTCTTTTTTTGTATTCAAATGCCGATATTCTGTCGAAGCCCGACCAGAGCCGGCTGTTTGCTGGAGTGTGAGCCGCAGTGGCCGTTACTGTTAGGTGTGTAGCTTCGAGTGAGCTACATGGCAAAGTATCACCCGCTCATCGGCCCGATCTATTACAAAAAAAATGAAACGCCTCATGCAGAGATGCCCCTTAGCTTTATCGTATATTTCAGAAAAGGCGAAAGTCAAAGTTTAATTTGTCAATCACATCTATAAACATAGACCCTCGAGGGTGTAAATCAACTTCGTTCCTAATGCTACAAACTTGACGGGAGTTCCAGTTATGACAGAAAGGGCGCAAGATCTTTGATTTTACCTAAACAGTCACAATTATAAAGATAAATCCATTTATATAGTATTTACAGACATTTAGTTGCGTGAATCTGTATTATACCCACACGATACAGCTCTTTATGTTACATTCGTCTGAGGACATCGCCAAAAATTCACAAAAAGCAGATTAACATAATCTATTGTTGAGACTAAAAATCGGATGGAATGTGGACAATAGAACGTCCGACTGACTCAAACTGGGCTTCTTAAATTCCCCCCCCCCCCCCCCCCATTCGTTGACACCAATTCCAAGATGCCTGACGAAGAAGAAACACGTTCATCATGTTAATGTAATATCGGATACAAAACTGATTAAAAGAGGGGACACAAAATATTTACCCTCTTTGTTTATTATGCGTATATGCGTCAATGTTCGACATTTTGCCCCAGTGTATACACAGGACCTTGTGTACATTGGGATTTATCGTCCCACTATTAATACAACCTCTGTTGTCAACAATGCAATAACTACGTCACGCTAGGGGGGTTGTAGGCCCACAAAAACATCAACAGCAACAAAGGAGGGAACAGAACAGAACACAGCCTCGATAAATAGCAGTCGTCATCTGCAACTTCCTCCCTGTAGGGTAACAAGCCAGGCAAGGCAGCTGGTGGCGTGGTTTGCTGTGGGGAACATTGCAGGGCTGGAGGATGCGACGTTTACACTATCACGCCGCAGAAACGTCGTACTTACAGAATATAGAGTAGAGCAACCGACGGTTATATCACAGCCTGTAGGGAAACAAGCCAGGCAGCTGGTGGCGTGGTTTGCTTGTGGGGAACATGGCAGGGATGGAGGATGCGACGTTTACACTGTCACGCCGCAGAAACGTCGTACTTATAGAGCAGAGCAACCGACGGTTATATCACAGCCTGTAGGGAAACAAGCCAGGCAGCTGGTGGCGTGGTTTGCTTGTGGGGATCATGGCAGGGCTGGAGGAGGCGACGTTTACACTGTCACGCCGCAGAAACGTCGCACTTACAGAATATAGCGTAGAGCCACCGACGGTTACATCACATTCACATTCAGTTGATTCGCCAGTTTGTGAAACACTCGCCATTGTTGATTGAAGTCACTCAAACCTGATTTAAATAAAGCAAATTACACATCAGATTTAATTTTTTTTTAAAGAACACATTTAAATTTAAAAAAATATGATTTTAGACTCAATGAAAACATTTAAAAACTGACCCTGAGTTGTGCTGATACATTTCATTCTAGCCGAATTGCAAGAAAAGTGAAAACAAGCCATTTCCCCCATGCACGCACATCACACGCATGGTTGGTCACCTCACGAACGCAATGTTTCATGTGTGTATGAGGAGTATCGACCCATTTACCCACTAAGCCCCCCTTGATTCAATATCGGGCCGGTTATAATGACCACAGATTAGTTTGGCCAAAGCTTCATCTATCAACCGAACGCTCAATTAGCCCGCTAAGTAAACCGCTCGCTGTGTATTGTGTGCGATTCATTCATTCTCTAGAAAATATTACAATGTTCATGTTGTGTAATATTGTCACTGAATCACATGGACAAATCAATGCTCGTTTGATAACTTGCAAATCACATAATTATAAACTGTAATTAACAGCTAAACATTTTCTGTGGGTACATTGTCTCGTCGTACAATAATATGGTAAGAACAAAAACATAATTTTGTCAATACAATAATTTATACATGAAACATTTAACAGTTGCTGATCAACGAGTTGATATTTCTACTATTGTTTGGCTATATCGTATGGTCTAATAAAACTTTACAAGCAGTTCTTATGTGGAGCAGATATTGAAACATAAGCTTGGCATTCATTATTGGTTCGCTAAAGAACGTCTTTCAAGTCTTCAACTTACAAAACGCGTGTTCTACGTAGTTTGAAATACCCTAGTCTCAGTTCATTATACATTATAACTGAAGCCACTGTATACAGCTGTTGATATCTTCACTACCCCTAATTTACTTATTTGTCGTAGTGTGTACAATCATTTTGCAAAAGCGTTATAATTTTTTTTTTTTTGCCCGTGTAGCGAACTAACCGCGCAGATAGATTTATCCACCTGGTACAGTAATGACCAGTAATCCTGGCCTCGTACATCAGGAGGGCAAAGCAACGTTGGAAGCCGACTTAGTTCACAGTAATAGCGGTGAAGGATTATAAGGCGGGATTTATTCAGCTCACTAAAGTGTAGAAGCTCTTTCCAATGGAGCTTACGGAAAGCTCGAACCGAAACACGCTAAGCTCAGATCTAAACGTATTCCCGAATACTTAATTACTAATGAGGAAACTAAAGCCAAGTCAACGAACGGTAAATTGCACACGGAATTAAACCCGGACTGTTTGTTGTGTTCTGTATCAGTATTGATAGTTTCCTCGTGACGTCATCGGCGGCCATATTGGCCTGGAAGACGAGCGGGTAAACGTGACGTCACGGCGGCCATATTGGCCTAGAAGACGAGCGGGTAAACGTGACGTCACGGCGGCCATATTGGCCTACAAGACGAGCGGGTAAACGTGACGTCACGGCGGCCATATTGGCCTACAAGACGAGCGGGTAAACGTGACGTCACGGCGGCCATATTGGCCTACAAGACGAGCGGGTAAACGTGACGTCACGGCGGCCATATTGGCCTAGAAGACGAGCGGGTAAACGTGACGTCACGGCGGCCATATTGGCCTAGAAGACGAGCGGGTAAACGTGACGTCACGGCGGCCATATTGGCCTGGAAGACGAGCGGGTAAACGTGACGTCACGGCGGCCATATTGGCCTACAAGACGAGCGGGTAAACGTGACGTCACGGCGGCCATATTGGCCTACAAGACGAGCGGGTAAACGTGACGTCACGGCGGCCATATTGGCCTAGAAGACGAGCGGGTAAACGTGACGTCACGGCGGCCATATTGGCCTACAAGACGAGCGGGTAAACGTGACGTCACGGCGGCCATATTGGCCTGGAAGACGAGCGGGTAAACGTGACGTCACGGCGGCCATATTGGCCTGGAAGACGAGCGGGTAAACGTGACGTCACGGCGGCCATATTGGCCTGGAAGACGAGCGGGTAAACGTGACGTCACGGCGGCCATATTGGCCTAGAAGACGAGCGGGTAAACGTGACGTCACGGCGGCCATATTGGCCTGGAAGACGAGCGGGTAAACGTGACGTCACGGCGGCCATATTGGCCTACAAGACGAGCGGGTAAACGTGACGTCACGGCGGCCATATTGGCCTAGAAGACGAGCGGGTAAACGTGACGTCACGGCGGCCATATTGGCCTAGAAGACGAGCGGGTAAACGTGACGTCACGGCGGCCATATTGGCCTAGAAGACGAGCGGGTAAACGTGACGTCACGGCGGCCATATTGGCCTAGAAGACGAGCGGGTAAACGTGACGTCACGGCCGCCATATTGGCCTAGAAGACGAGCGGGTAAACGTGACGTCACGGCGGCCATATTGGCCTGGAAGACGAGCGGGTAAACGTGACGTCACGGCGGCCATATTGGCCTAGAAGACGAGCGGGTAAACGTGACGTCACGGCGGCCATATTGGCCTACAAGACGAGCGGGTAAACGTGACGTCACGGCGGCCATATTGGCCTAGAAGACGAGCGGGTAAACGTGACGTCACGGCGGCCATATTGGCCTACAAGACGAGCGGGTAAACGTGACGTCACGGCGGCCATATTGGCCTACAAGACGAGCGGGTAAACGTGACGTCACGGCGGCCATATTGGCCTACAAGACGAGCGGGTAAACGTGACGTCACGGCGGCCATATTGGCCTAGAGGACGAGCGGGTAAACGTGACGTCACGGCGGCCATATTGGTCTACAAGACGAGCGGGTAAACGTGACGTCACGTTGGCCATATTGGCCTAGAGGACGAGCGGGTAAACGTGACGTCACGGCGGCCATATTGGCCCAGAAGACGAGCGGGTAAACGTGACGTCACGGCGGCCATATTGGCCTAGAAGACGAGCGGGTAAACGTGACGTCACGGCGGCCATATTGGCCTAGAAGAAGAGCGGGTAAACGTGACGTCACGGCGGCCATATTGGCCTAGAAGACGAGCGGGTAAACGTGATGTCACGGCGGCCATATTGGCCTACAAGACGAGCGGGTAAACGTGACGTCACGGCGGCCATATTGGCCTACAAGACGAGCGGGTAAACGTGACGTCACGGCGGCCATATTGGCCTAGAAGACGAGCGGGTAAACGTGACGTCACGGCGGCCATATTGGCCTAGAAGACGAGCGGGTAAACGTGACGTCACGGCGGCCATATTGGCCTAGAAGACGAGCGGGTAAACGTGACGTCACGGCGGCCATATTGGCCTAGAAGACGAGCGGGTAAACGTGACGTCACGGCGGCCATATTGGCCTACAAGACGAGCGGGTAAACGTGACGTCACGGCGGCCATATTGGCCTACAAGACGAGCGGGTAAACGTGACGTCACGGCGGCCATATTGGCCTAGAAGACGAGCGGGTAAACGTGACGTCACGGCGGCCATATTGGCCTAGAAGACGAGCGGGTAAACGTGACGTCACGGCGGCCATATTGGCCTAGAAGACGAGCGGGTAAACGTGACGTCACGGCGGCCATATTGGCCTAGAAGACGAGCGGGTAAACGTGACGTCACGGCGGCCATATTGGCCTAGAAGACGAGCGGGTAAACGTGACGTCACGGCGGCCATATTGGCCTAGAAGACGAGCGGGTAAACGTGACGTCACGGCGGCCATATTGGCCTACAAGACGAGCGGGTAAACGTGACGTCACGGCGGCCATATTGGCCTACAAGACGAGCGGGTAAACGTGACGTCACGGCGGCCATATTGGCCTAGAAGACGAGCGGGTAAACGTGACGTCACGGCGGCCATATTGGCCTAGAAGACGAGCGGGTAAACGTGACGTCACGGCCGCCATATTGGCCTACAAGACGAGCGGGTAAACGTGACGTCACGGCGGCCATATTGGCCTGGAAGACGAGCGGGTAAACGTGACGTCACGGCGGCCATATTGGCCTGGAAGACGAGCGGGTAAACGTGACGTCACGGCGGCCATATTGGCCTGGAAGACGAGCGGGTAAACGTGACGTCACGGCGGCCATATTGGCCTACAAGACGAGCGGGTAAACGTGACGTCACGGCGGCCATATTGGCCTAGAAGACGAGCGGGTAAACGTGACGTCACGGCGGCCATATTGGCCTAGAAGACGAGCGGGTAAACGTGACGTCACGGCGGCCATATTGGCCTAGAAGACGAGCGGGTAAACGTGACGTCACGGCGGCCATATTGGCCTAGAAGACGAGCGGGTAAACGTGACGTCACGGCGGCCATATTGGCCTAGAAGACGAGCGGGTAAACGTGACGTCACGGCGGCCATATTGGCCTAGAAGACGAGCGGGTAAACGTGACGTCACGGCGGCCATATTGGCCTAGAAGACGAGCGGGTAAACGTGACGTCACGGCGGCCATATTGGCCTACAAGACGAGCGGGTAAACGTGACGTCACGGCGGCCATATTGGCCTAGAAGACGAGCGGGTAAACGTGACGTCACGGCGGCCATATTGGCCTAGAAGACGAGCGGGTAAACGTGACGTCACGGCCGCCATATTGGCCTACAAGACGAGCGGGTAAACGTGACGTCACGGCGGCCATATTGGCCTGGAAGACGAGCGGGTAAACGTGACGTCACGGCGGCCATATTGGCCTGGAAGACGAGCGGGTAAACGTGACGTCACGGCGGCCATATTGGCCTAGAAGACGAGCGGGTAAACGTGACGTCACGGCGGCCATATTGGCCTAGAAGACGAGCGGGTAAACGTGACGTCACGGCGGCCATATTGGCCTACAAGACGAGCGGGTAAACGTGACGTCACGGCGGCCATATTGGCCTAGAAGACGAGCGGGTAAACGTGACGTCACGGCGGCCATATTGGCCTAGAAGACAAGCGGGTAAACGTGACGTCACGGCGGCCATATTGGCCTAGAAGACGAGCGGGTAAACGTGACGTCACGGCGGCCATATTGGCCTAGAAGACGAGCGGGTAAACGTGACGTCACGGCAGCCATATTGGCCTAGAAGACGAGCGGGTAAACGTGACGTCACGGCCGCCATATTGGCCTAGAAGACGAGCGGGTAAACGTGACGTCACGGCGGCCATATTGGCCTAGAAGACGAGCGGGTAAACGTGACGTCACGGCGGCCATATTGGCCTAGAAGACGAGCGGGTAAACGTGACGTCACGGCGGCCATATTGGCCTAGAAGACGAGCGGGTAAACGTGACGTCACGGCGGCCATATTGGCCTAGAAGACGAGCGGGTAAACGTGACGTCACGGCCGCCATATTGGCCTAGAAGACGAGCGGGTAAACGTGACGTCACGGCGGCCATATTGGCCTAGAAGATGAGCGGGTAAACGTGACGTCACGGCGGCCATATTGGCCTACAAGACGAGCGGGTAAACGTGACGTCACGGCGGCCATATTGGCCTACAAGACGAGCGGGTAAACGTGACGTCACGGCGGCCATATTGGCCTACAAGACGAGCGGGTAAACGTGACGTCACGGCGGCCATATTGGCCTAGAAGACGAGCGGGTAAACGTGACGTCACGGCGGCCATATTGGCCTAGAAGACGAGCGGGTAAACGTGACGTCACGGCGGCCATATTGGCCTAGAAGACGAGCGGGTAAACGTGACGTCACGGCGGCCATATTGGCCTGGAAGACGAGCGGGTAAACGTGACGTCACGGCGGCCATATTGGCCTAGAAGACGAGCGGGTAAACGTGACGTCACGGCGGCCATATTGGCCTACAAGACGAGCGGGTAAACGTGACGTCACGGCGGCCATATTGGCCTAGAAGACGAGCGGGTAAACGTACCGTCACGGCGGCCATATTGGCCTAGAAGACGAGCGGGTAAACGTGACGTCACGGCGGCCATATTGGCCTAGAAGACGAGCGGGTAAACGTGACGTCACGGCGGCCATATTGGCCTAGAAGACGAGCGGGTAAACGTGACGTCACGGCCGCCATATTGGCCTAGAAGACGAGCGGGTAAACGTGACGTCACGGCCGCCATATTGGCCTAGAAGACGAGCGGGTAAACGTGACGTCACGGCGGCCATATTGGCCTACAAGACGAGCGGGTAAACGTGACGTCACGGCGGCCATATTGGCCTAGAAGACGAGCGGGTAAACGTGACGTCACGGCGGCCATATTGGCCTACAAGACGAGCGGGTAAACGTGACGTCACGGCGGCCATATTGGCCTACAAGACGAGCGGGTAAACGTGACGTCACGGCGGCCATATTGGCCTACAAGACGAGCGGGTAAACGTGACGTCACGGCGGCCATATTGGCCTACAAGACGAGCGGGTAAACGTGACGTCACGGCGGCCATATTGGCCTAGAAGACGAGCGGGTAAACGTGACGTCACGGCGGCCATATTGGCCTAGAAGACGAGCGGGTAAACGTGACGTCACGGCGGCCATATTGGCCTAGAAGACGAGCGGGTAAACGTGACGTCACGGCCGCCATATTGGCCTAGAAGACGAGCGGGTAAACGTGACGTCACGGCGGCCATATTGGCCTACAAGACGAGCGGGTAAACGTGACGTCACGGCGGCCATATTGGCCTACAAGACGAGCGGGTAAACGTGACGTCACGGCGGCCATATTGGCCTAGAAGACGAGCGGGTAAACGTGACGTCACGGCGGCCATATTGGCCTACAAGACGAGCGGGTAAACGTGACGTCACGGCAGCCATATTGGCCTACAAGACGAGCGGGTAAACGTGACGTCACGGCGGCCATATTGGCCTACAAGACGAGCGGGTAAACGTGACGTCACGGCGGCCATATTGGCCTACAAGACGAGCGGGTAAACGTGACGTCACGGCGGCCATATTGGCCTGGAAGACGAGCGGGTAAACGTGACGTCACGGCGGCCATATTGGCCTAGAAGACGAGCGGGTAAACGTGACGTCACGGCGGCCATATTGGCCTACAAGACGAGCGGGTAAACGTGACGTCACGGCGGCCATATTGGCCTAGAAGACGAGCGGGTAAACGTGACGTCACGGCGGCCATATTGGCCTAGAAGACGAGCGGGTAAACGTGACGTCACGGCGGCCATATTGGCCTACAAGACGAGCGGGTAAACGTGACGTCACGGCGGCCATATTGGCCTACAAGACGAGCGGGTAAACGTGACGTCACGGCGGCCATATTGTCCTAGAAGACGAGCGGGTAAACGTGACGTCACGGCGGCCATATTGGCCTAGAAGACGAGCGGGTAAACGTGACGTCACGGCGGCCATATTGGCCTAGAAGACGAGCGGGTAAACGTGACGTCACGGCGGCCATATTGGCCTAGAAGACGAGCGGGTAAACGTGACGTCACGGCGGCCATATTGGCCTACAAGACGAGCGGGTAAACGTGACGTCACGGCGGCCATATTGGCCTACAAGACGAGCGGGTAAACGTGACGTCACGGCGGCCATATTGGCCTAGAAGACGAGCGGGTAAACGTGACGTCACGGCGGCCATATTGGCCCAGAAGATCAGCGGGTAAACCATGCGAAATATATATTTTTTAAATATCTCAATAATGCGAAAACATGGTTCAATTAGGTTCATTCGAAAGATCTGCAGAATAGCGCTTGAAAAACTTATTTGATATTATAAATAGTATGGTTGATACTTAAAATTAACTTCATTAAAAAAAAAGTTCACATAGTATTTGTAGTTCTTACGGACAAGGTTTTTATTTTTCAATTTGGCGTCGCATTATTGAGATACGATTAAGAAACGGCAATTTTAAGTGGTTTTAATAATTGCCGGGTCACCTCGCGGGAACCACCTCAACCAATGACTGTGACTGGAAGTGGAACCCAGGCCGGTATACGATAGTCTCAAAGAACGACACATGTGTGATCAATTAGGGTAATCCCATGTATGTGTTTGTATATATTAACTGTGAGTGATTATTTCTCCAAGTCCTGTGAACTGTATATTCTCCCACCATGGGTTGACACTATAGCATGAGTGTTCTATATACTCGGCCTCAAGTAAGATCACCCATCTCCCGTGTACTATATATTCTCCAACCATAGTGGTTTATATACTCGGCCTCAAGTAAGATCACCCATCTCCCGTGTAGAGATGGAGGTGGCTCAGTGGTAACGCGCGGGACTCTAAGCGGGAGATCAATGTTTCGATACCAGTCACAGGCAATCCTGACTGAAGAGTTTCCCGAGGTTTTCCGCAGTCTCAAGGCGAATTTAAAAAGCTTAAAATATTTCTATCCTTACGAGGAAACTATGTTGTTAAAATCAATAAGTTTACATTTCCAAAAACACAAACAACCGTATAATTACAAAAATATTTGAAACTATTAAAATCCAGTTTTTAGTTCTTACGAATCGTCGTCATCGTCATCATCATCGTCATCATCATCATCATCGTCATCATCATCGTCGTCATCATCGACGAATGATCAGATCATGCTATTTAATGATTTATCACTGTTTCAATATTGTGCAGTTACCACCTTTGATAGTGACCCAAAGTTACCATCTTTGATTAAAAATTCTATATACCAAAAGCACAATACAAAACTATTCCGGTTCCTACTCTCTAAATTTGAATCCCAACTGAATATGACATACAAAAAACACGTTGCATAGCCACAACAAAGATGGAGCAAGTTATTAGTTGGGCAAGGTCGTTCTCACAGACCCAGGCTGTATACACTAGCGCTGCGTAGCGTCGCTTCGAGCACTTCACATTCAAACCAGCCTGTTCTGAATGTGAGACACAATCGTTGTATTATACGCATTGATTTATTGCCACTCCTCCGTCATAAACGGTTGTGAACGTTGACATCTACCGCGGTGGGTGTCGGACTAGGGGGGGCGAAGCGTTTTACACACGCATAAATTAAACGCAGCGTTTTAGTCGGAACTGATGAGATAAACAGCATCTGAGAGAGACAAAACACGCTGCTTTGTGGCCGATTGAAGGCCAGGCACGTAAATTAAATAACACGGCCAAATAAGATCGCAGTATAACTGTTTATTTCTTGCATGTGATTGCGAGAGTATAGTTTTGTTGGGTACTGAGGAATTTAATGATATGCTCAAATGATTTTTCTGTTTTTTTTTTTTACAAGCTTGGTGTTTTTTTTTCAGAGTTGCTTGTCTTTATTTATAGTGATACATCGTAATTGCTTATTTATGGTTTCAACTTAACGAGTTGGGTTTTTGTTGTAATGTTCTGACGTAAAGGGGTCGTTTGGGTCTTTATCAGTGATGATTTCAGGCATATCCCGGGGGGGGCGGAGCCCCCCCCCCGGCAGTTGTAAATGCCCCCCTAGCAGATTGAAAAAATCACATGAAGTAATGTAAATTTGCAAAAAAAAAAATGCAAAATACAAGAAAATGAGGTATATTTATCCACCTCAAATAGGACTAGGAAATAAATCGATTTCCACGAAAAACTCATCTACATAAATGTTGCAACATTTTATTTTCTATTTATACGATGTTAGGTAAAGGTAAGAATGGCAAATAGGTATCACCTCATGTTCGAAAACTGAAAGGATGGCATCAACAGAGACCGTAACCCCCTCCACCCCTGCCTTTTGTCACGGCGTCAAAAAAAAGCCATAAAATGAGTTACTAATTTAGCAACACCCCAGATTTTTATCAGCCCCCCCTAGGAAAAATGTCTGAAATCATCACTGGTCTTTATTTTAAATCGTAATATTAAATTATTAGTATTTTGAATGCAAAGAAAGTCAGTTTAAAAACATATCAAGTTGTATTCGCCGTATGAATGAATAGCTCTGAGTGCACGAGTGCCTTCTATTCGGCTCACTGACTCAACACTGTCACCACCTGTTGTCTATTCAGGAACCTTGAATACACATCGGGTTCCATAGATTCACTGTCTTATGTCACTCACGTACTTATTGTCTGTCTTATCTCAACGACCCCAGAATACGTAAACATGAAATCACATATTTGTGAGAGTTCCTGTTGTTTTATAGACTACGTTCCGAATAAGCTTGACTTCTTCTAGGGGTGACGACATGAGGGAATAGTACGCAACAAAGTGCCCCACCCTTCCGCGGTGGCTCTAAAGACGGCTGTGATGATTATCATAACATAGTCGATAAGGAAGTTTCCGCCCGGGGGAGAACTTCTTGATCCACTCTGATTATAATAACATAGTCGATAAGGAAGTTTCCTCCCGGGGGAGAACTCCTTTATCCACTCTGATCATAATAACATTTCGTAAGAACGTACGCAGAAGTAACTATACTTGTCCCAAAGTAACCATTCTCATGCTGGAGAAATAGCCCAGTCCAATAATACCAACTTGATTAACTACTCTTTACTTCCTAAGATGAAACAGCAGGTACATTAGTGATAAGCTACGCCCGTGTAATGGAATTCTGAAAAGTCCAACACACCGTGGGCGTGGCTAATGAGACTTGTGCCCTGTGTGGAAGAATATCAGGAATCTGGAACTTCTGGAGAAAATGTTATTTTCTTCTGCAAAAACATTATAAAATGTTACGAAAAATAATTGAACTTATCGGAGCAACGTCAATTAATTACTTTTATTCTCTATTCATCTGGTATTTATTCTTGACTAGTGTTAATCTACTACACCAATTCAAATTACAATGAGTCTCATTAGACCATCATTGTACAAGAACAAAAAGTCTTATTTGATTCTAATAACGAGTCCCAGTGTATTGTTTACCTCCTAGCGACAAAAAACCACGGGTATGGAACTCGCGACCTTCCACGTAAAATACCATCCATAACCTCTAGGCTAACACTATTATATCTCTGATTGTGCATCTGTATAAGGTTGTTGTTTCATTGTGTTGGAATCACTAGGGCACCAAATCACACTCCGCATAGCTATTGTGTCTAGGGCAAGCAATAGCTCGTGCAAATTAGCTATTAGTCAGTAGATTGGTTATCACGAGCTGTAGCTCTAGCAGGCGTATTGCGTTGCATGTAATATGATTAACCATTGCAATCTGTTATGCTCAATGTCACGGAACACAATCAATAATGATTTAAGAATAGACCCTGTTGGTATTATATTGAGTGCATGCGTAGCAGTTGGTAGATTGTAAGTCACACCAATCGTAGGCGGTACAATGCCGTGCAGTCACACCAATCGTAAATTGTGACCACAATCGTCGGTACAATATCAGTCACGCCAATCGTAGGCGGTACAATTCCGTGCAGTCACACCAATAGTAAATTGTGATCATAACCGTTGTCGGTACAATATAGTCACGCCAATCGCCGAACTGGAAACTTTTTACGGTACAATCGCAGTCACAGTGGCCAATATTGTACCGTGCGCCACCATACCCCATAAAATTGTCTCGCCTGCGATTGGCGCGACTAAGATTGTACCGTCTGGCGGTGTCGCAGCCAACAACAAGGGGGGTGGGTCAGGGGGGGGGGATGAAGCGCAAAGTTTTCAGTGAATTATTAAAGCCTCGTTGATACGACCAGACGAGGCTTCCATCAATTAATAGTCAGGAGGGAAATCGCTACCACTATGATTCCGCTAAACTTTTTGAGTAGAAGCAAGACACGGGTATCAAAATGTTCGTATGAAAGTCAGGAATCATCTCTACCCCGTGTGCATCACGGCATTTGATGCGGGTGGCGGGTGGCGGGGGTCAAAGGTCACGCGCGCGGCGCTCCATTATTTTGGTTATATCTCCCGAACCAATAAACATACGTAGTTCTAATTTTCGAAATTAAATACCTCATAAACCGGCTAATTGATAACTGGTAATTGACCTGCCCTCTGACGTCACGAAGTCCCAGAGTTGGGACAAATCCGCTTACAGTTACGAATTCACGCGCATGACATACGTCACCTATCTCGTTCTAGCTGCTCTAATATTCATTTTAAGGTAAAACGTTTGGAAACGCGTATTTAGTGCACATATCAGTGGTTCTTAAAACGATTATTTCAAAATTATAGACCAAGTAGTTAACTTGTTATAACCATTCACGCATCAGAATATGTCAAAGTTAGCAAAGTGTGTTTGTTTTTCCAACTTCAAGTGGCGAAAAACTAATGACCGAATTAGAACGAGAGGTCCTTAAAGATACGCAGCAATAATGTGAGACAATAATTAAATCGACTTTCAAAATTATAGACCCAGTAGTTGACTTGTTATAACAATTCACGAATCATAATATGTAAAAATGAGCGAAGTGTGTTTGTTTTTCAACTTCAATTGGCAATAAACTAATGATCGGATTGGTACGAGAGGTCCTTAGGAATACGAACCAATAATGTGAGACAATAATTACATAAACTTTCTAGATAGAAAGTGCCTAGAACGAAAATTCATAGCATGCACTAATTTGCAGGGTGCAGCACTTGGGCCTCAAAAGCAGCGATTTGGGCCATGAAACTACGCACCCTGCATATTAGTGCAAGCTATGAATTTTCGTTCAGAGCACTTTCTATCTAAAAAGTTTATTTCATTATTGTCTCACATTGTTGGTACGTATTTTTAAGGACCTCTCGTCTAAATCCGATAATTAGCTTTTCTCCAATTGAAGTTGCGAACACGTAGACACGTTGCTCATTTGTACAAGTATGGGTAAATTGTTATAACAAACTACTGGGTCTATACTTTTGAAAAAATCTTTAAAATGGCCACTGATACGAGAACTATTATGCTTTCCTATAGGTAACACCTTAATTGAATGTAAGAACAGCTAGAACGAGGTAAGTGCGGATGTGTTGTGCGTGTATCCGTCCGGACAGTAGCTCGTAAGTCGGACTAAAAGGAATATTTTCCTTCTTGGTGTGTCATATTTATAGTACAGACTTGCAAATATCGCCTGAACTTTAATGATAGCAAAAATGAAATTGTATAGAAAACTTGCACGCAAACGCGTCAGATTTGCAATGACAGTAGTATGTAGATAATCTCCATCCCATCTGTACTGTGCAAGGCACTGTATAAGGTGTGAAACTTGTAGCCAGTGGATACATTATGTGCTACTTTGTAAACAGATACAAATCAAATGGATCCAATGTGCTTTCAAACTCAAACTTCAATTACTGCAAATTGCTACTACATACACTATACATTGAACACAAATGAAGAAACTATATCCAGCAATAGAACTGCAATTTGGATCTCAGGTATCGGTGAGTCCATTGAAATTAAAGGTCTGACGTTTCGTTCCGATTGCAAGTTTTAGTGAAGACTTGGCCTTGAAAACCTACGACATATTTAAAGTTAAGATTTAATTACGTTATATGTGTAAGGTAAAGAATGATAAACTCACAAACTTTTGTTGGGAGAAATCAAAGCCTGCATGTGTTCAAGTTTCCATTTGTCGTGTTGTAAATTCCGAATAATGTTTAAGTTTATGTTATTTTTGTTCAACAATATAAATCATTAGTACTAACTTTAGATCCCGGCTGAATCTTCATTGAATTATTACACACGATGGTACCGCCTTACCAATAGTTACTAAGTATACAAAACACACAACATACAGTAACGCACGCAGTTAAACAGTAGCGCACATATTTTTTTTAGTACTTTTATGTACTAATTTATTTTTTTATGTATACTTATTTATAAACCAATTTAGTACTAATGATTTATATTGTTGAACAAAAAAACATAAACTTAAACATAATTCGGAATTTACAACACGACAAATGGAAAATTTGAACACATGCAGGCTTTGATTTCTCCCAACAAAAGTTTGTGAGTTTATCATTCTTTAACTAACACATATAACGTTATTAAATCTTAACTTTAAATATGTCGTAGGTTTTCGCGGCCAAGTCTTCACTAAAACTTGCAATCGGAACGAAACGTCAGACCTTTAATTTCAATGGACTCACCGATACCTGAGATCCAAATTGCAGTTCTATTGCTGGATATAGTTTCATCATTTGTGTTCAATGTATAGTGTATGTAGTAGCAATTTGAAGTAATTGAAGTTTGAGTTTGAAAGCACATTGGATCCATTCGATTCGTTTCTGTTTACAAAGTAGCACATAATGTATCCACTGGCTACAAGTTTCACACCTTATACAGTGCCTTACACAGTACAGATGGGATGGAGATTATCTACATACTACTGTCATTGCAAATCTGACACGTTTGCGTGCAAGTTTTCTATACAATTTCATTTTTGCTATCATTAAAGTTCAGGCGGTATTTGCAAGTCTGTACTATAAATATGACACACCAAGAAGGAAAATATTCCTTTTAGTCCGACTTACGAGCTAGTGTCCGGACGGATCCACGCACAACACATCCGCACTTACCTCGTTCTAGCTGTTCTTACATTCAATAAAGGTGTTACCTATAGGAAAGCATAATAGTTCTCGTATCAGTGGCCATTTTAAAGATTTTTTCAAAAGTATAGACCCAGTAGTTTGTTATAACAATTTACCCATACTTGTACAAATGAGCAACGTGTCTACGTGTTCGCAACTTCAATTGGAGAAAAGCTAATTATCGGATTTAAACGAGAGGTCCTTAAAAATACGTACCAACAATGTGAGACAGTAATGAAGTAAACTATTTAGATAGAAAGTGCTCTGAACGAAAATTCATAGCTTGCACTAATATGCAGGGTGCGTAGTTTCATGGCCCAAACCGCTGCTTTTGAGGCCCAAGTGCTGCACCCTGCAAATTAGTGCATGCTATGAATTTTCGTTCTAGGCACTTTCTATCTAGAAAGTTTATGTAATTATTGTCTCACATTATTGGTTTGTATTCCTAAGGAGCTCTCGTTCCAATCCGATCATTAGTTTATTGCCAATTGAAGTTGAAAAACAAACACACTTTGCTCATTTTTACTTATTATGATTCGTGAATTGTTATAACAAGTCAACTACTGGGTCTATAATTTTGAAGTTGATTTAATTATTGTCTCACATTATTGCTGCGTATCTTTAAGGACCTCTCGTTCTAATTCGGTCATTAGTTTTTCGCCACTTGAAGTTGGAAAAACAAACACACTTTGCTAACTTTGACATATTCTGATGCGTGAATGGTTATAACAAGTTAACTACTTGGTCTATAATTTTGAAATAATCGTTTTAAGAACCACTGATATGTGCACTAAATACGCGTTTCCAAACGTTTTACCTTAAAATGAATATTATAGCAGCTAGAACGAGATAGGTGACGTATGTCATGCGCGTGAATTCGTAACTGTAAGCGGATTTGTCCCAACTCTGGGACTTCGTGACGTCAGAGGGCAGGTCAATTACCAGTTATCAATTAGCCGGTTTATGAGGTATTTAATTTCGAAAATTAGAACTACGTATGTTTATTGGTTCGGGAGATATAACCAAAATAATGGAGCGTCGCGCGCGTGACCTTTGACCCCCGCCCCCCGCCACCCGCATCAAATGCCGAGATGCACTCGGGGTAGAGATGATTCCTGACTTTCATACGAACATTTTGATACCCGTGTCTTGCTTCTACTCAAAAAGTTTAGCGGAATCGGTTTCTAGAGGTCTTTTTCAGATTTCCCTCCTGACTATAACAAGATTTGATCTTCTAAGATGTAAATTGGTCCAATACTCGAGAGCTTAGCTGAATTTTAGAAGGCGTAGGTTATTAATTACTTATGCCTCTCGGTTCTCGCGCTGGAAAAACAGCCAATTAAAACTGAGGTTAATTCTTTAGATTCTATCAAGATTTAACGCCTCGATTCAGTCTGCGATCCTTCCTACTCTCCAAGAGCGACCGTGGGCATTACTGAATGTTGATTTAGCGAGATTTAGGTAACTTCGTTGGTGAAACATGAACGTTTGTCAAGGAAAAGTCAAACTCAACGATCTATTTTTATAGAATTCCCTTATGGAGCAATTGCGTGGGAAATGTGTCCACGGGACTCTGGGGTTCTTTTCTTTTGTTGGCCAAATGACAACTTATACAGAATAACCACTTGCAGACAAGTTTACGTATCCATATATTGGCCAGATATAGTATCCAAAAGGCAAAATATAACTGTACGTAAATAAAAATGTAATTGACGTAAATGTTTGAATTTGAAATGTTACAAGTTTGAAACCATTTGTAAGCAAACATTGTTGAGTAAAACTATTATTTTCTTCTCGACAAGAAAAAGCAATCTTTATCAATTAAAATACAGATAAATGTCTAGCCAACTGAGAATAATACAATAACGAACAGAAAATGTATTTAGAGTTCAAAAATACATTCTTAATATACATATTAAAACATCTATAAACGAAATTATAACAGAGAAGAGTAGAAGACAGTACAATGTAATGAGGGGAGACCGGTACAGCTACTACTACCACAACAACCACTACCACTACTACTAAGTACTACTTACCTTCACACATGACTCTCTAATCGCATTCAGAGTATAGAGTTCGGTCTAAGCGAGAAGTAGGTATGCAAATACGCTCAGATTATATTTCTTGAATATCGCCTGCCCGTTATGCGTTATGATCACTGCATATAAATCACTTGATATCAATTTACCCAGTCAATTACGTCAATTTGTCGGCACTTGTTGAATACGCTCAGTGCAGTAGGTGGTCTATTTACCAACACTACCGTTATTGATTGATGCCAGAGCTCAAACTAGAACACGGTGGTGATGAAGGATAATTGTTGTTGGTTTAATCAAATGTGTGGAGTTAGGATATGCATGTTAATTTTAGATTATCTAACAGATAACTAGCAGTTACACAAAGAGCCAAACACAATAATATGGGGCAATTTATTTAGGAGGATCAATTTTAAAATTACATACGTTGTGTATACACAATTTTCTGAGTTACTGCCTCTTAAAAAGTATAATAGATAAAGGTGTTTTTTTTTTTTATAAAAACGTAGGAATATATGAGGTTTTTAGGAAACCCTTCTTCGGAGACACAGTTAGGAGGAGAACGAATTGAATAACATTTATCGACCAAGCAAGACTGTAAGAAATAATGGTTATGTTTATGTTCTTACTCCAGTCTCGAGTGTGGCATGAACTGTTACCCTTCTTCTTCTTCTTCGCCCACGCAACGAGGAATGCGAGAGATGCGATCTCGCTCTACTCACTCGAGCGATAACTGCGAATACAGACAGACCCACGTCCATATATACACGCGATGTTATCTCGTCTTGATGATGATTCGGTCTCTCTCTAGTTTGCCACGAGCCATAATGCTGGCACATTATATCACCGCAACGCTTCTAATGGACCCAGTGGCGTAGCGTCGGGTCTCATACCGACCTCAGATTCTTATCTACAGCCGCTATCATACACGCTTTTTTAACGAAACTCAACAGGTTCCTAGCGTCCCTTCATATATTCGTAAAGGCAATCTTTCACTAGTAGAGTGCACAGTTATATTGTTTCTCCCACCATCGCCTCCGACCCTACGTTGACAAGTACCTCACTAGTCGTTATTTTGATCTCTACTAAATATCTTAGTATCCACTGGGTTATTGACAATACACCTTTTAATATGAATTGTTAAATTGTTAAAGTCACCCACTGCAAATCAGTTTCGTTACTGAGTGGGTAGACTCTAAATGTGAATTTATTTATTTGATAAAAAGCTTGAATTGTAATGAAAGTAGGGTTAAGTTAGGGTTATAAAAGCTGGTGGAAGAGAGAATATAAGAGAAGTGGCATTACTTGGGACTATAAAGAAACTCTGCTATAGATAATACTGCCCCTCTACGCCACTGTAGGCCTAACATTAGATCGCGCCGACATTTACGCGTCGACATTGCAAGCAGGGTGATACGCGGCACTACGGCGAGAAAATAAGAATTAAGTAAAATGTTAATATGATACTAACATTTGATATTCTGAGCAGTTTTTTTCGTTGTTTGTTGGCAGTTTGCCTAACCTTTTAGAATCCTCACCATCTAACTAAACGAGTGTTAAAGAAATACGGATATGGTAGGAAAACACATTTCATAAACGCGCTGTTAAAGATAACGTTTTGTAGGTTATGCGCTTTTTGTAAAGGTTTCAAATGATGTGTAGCTTAAATGGATGCGTATTTTATTTCCGTGACCTTTCAACATTTAAACACGTCCAATAATAATCATGCATAATAAGCATTATGTCTCGTAACCAGTTCGTTTGTGGAAAGCATATTATTCTTCATGTGAGATTGCGCTAATAACGCACGTATTTTATACTTTGAAGTTTGAAACCCCCTCTTTCTAAAAAAAAGACAAGGAAAAAGATGATTTAGGACATTCTGAAATAATTCTTCACTGCGTTGTGACAATCTGTGTAAATACTGTAAAACAAAACATTTAGGAGGTGTCTCGCACGTTCTTTACCGCCCAAATCCCGCCGTGATAAAAACTGTGATTCACCATCTGTGCAAGTGTGATAACACTGATGACGTAGACAATATCACTACCAGGAACCTTTGTTCTATTGGCTACACCGAGGTGAAGTAGACAATATCACTACCAGGAACCTTTGTTCTATTGGCTACACCGAGGTGAAGTAGACAATATCACTACCAGGAACCTTTGTTCTATTGGCTACACCGAGGTGACGTCACAGACAAACTACAACAATGGAACAAATCAATTGAATTGAATTGAACTGACGGAGAAACAACAATCTGTAAAAACATCAAATTGCAAATAATGAATCCCGACTGGGCCCAGGACACCTCTGACGGTCGTAGAGGCGAGAGAAAGAGACCCTGTCCCTTTTCCCCCACTGTCCTCCTCCCGCTTGAGCCTTCCTCCCTTGCTGGACTCCCCTTATGACGACTTTCGCAATGAATAATGGATGATTCGGAAGACGTCATTTGATCTAAACTGTCGAGTACGTCGTTAAACAACAAACAATCTATCAGTCAATCAATCAATCATATAATCCTCGCTATTCTCGTGGGGGGGTGGGGAGGGGACGCTGTTTCCATCTTACTCCAGTAGCGACACATCACGTCGGCTGCTGTGCAGAGTTGCTGCACATTCGACCGAGCAGTCCTCGAGTGTTCACGGTGTTTTGTCTCGGACACGTCTTAACACGTCCCTCGAATTATTGTAGAGCTGCGAGCGTTGGTCGGCCTTGCATTGCAGCCACCTCAAGACTGAGTGACACAGAGAGCGCAGACGTAATCTGGGAGCTTTTACCTTCCTTCGGGCCCAATACGCTCACAGTCACATGCGGACTGATATGCACCTCTCCGCTTCATTAAACATTTCCACAAACTTCTTTGTTTGATAGCTTATTTGCTCATTATTTATTTAACCCCCACACGTGTGCAGATCCGCCCTTGCAGCCCTCGCAAGCAGCCGGTCATAAAGTCTGAGGGGTGTATTATCCCCTGGCCGTAATCCCACACACCTGTAGCTAGTCAGAGCGAATCGTTTGATGTAGTAATTAGTTCATGGGGTGTACTCAAGTGGAAACGAAGGGTTAGCGGGCGGACAAAGCGGTCTGTAACAATAATAATGTGCCTGCCCCCTTAAGCCGGGCCGGAGTCTTTGGCTTAGCTGCCAGGGTTCGACCAACTGTGTAACGCGGAGCTACAAACTAAACACTTGGAATTTCTACCTATTTGCTGATTTTCAACGTGTAAAGTGGAAACGATGTTGGGATTCGGTAGCGTATACAGCACAATCCCACTGGCAGAGAATGCGACTCGAGTCTCGACTATTTTGCATTTATTTTTATTTCCGGCAAGCAATTTAAAAAAATATGTATCTTAATCGATAGTTAAGTTGGTTGTGATGTCAGTGGAAAATATTGTAATTTCTGGTCGATTTTGTTCAGTTTAAGGTTGTTAAACAAATACTTGTACTAACAAATTTGTCCAGTACCTCAGTGCAACCACACAGTAGACAAACATCGGGCCACGTGGTCATTGAGTGACATGTGACAGAGAGGGTCCCAAGTATTTGCGCGGAATGTGCCAGTTCTGTTCACAGCATCTGTTCACCCGACGATTAGCCGTGTATTGTCAGATGAACCGGCGGTCGCACATATTGTCGACCTGTCACTGCAACTAACGACCAGGCTAATCCCCGCACCAACACAGTCTGCACGCACATGCGCAGTACAACAGCCCATCCATCTAGCTAGAACCACCGAGATATTTCCAACTTCTCGTGAACAACTTC
Source organism: Isoperla grammatica (assembly GCA_945910005.1). Classification (NCBI taxonomy): domain Eukaryota; kingdom Metazoa; phylum Arthropoda; class Insecta; order Plecoptera; family Perlodidae; genus Isoperla; species Isoperla grammatica. The sequence goes on along the minus strand of OX246743.1, from coordinate 46,017,380 downwards.
CCAGAATTTTCCTCGCGCCCGAAAGTTGGGTGTTTGGTCGGTTCGGAGTAAATTAATCATTGGGTGACTTGAACCCCCGGTAAATAGTTGCGGTTGGAAGTTATTCGTGACTGTTTGGCGCCGATGTCTGCATGGGCTATGAATCTTGTGGGGGTGGCGGAACATTTCAACACGCTTTGTTGGTTGATTCACAATTGAAATAACAAGATATTCCTCAAATTCTTTATTTCAAGAAAGATAACGATAACATATACGTGTTTGATTTCTTTCTAACCCTTCTCTACATGAAAAAAATTTAATTTGAAGATAAATTCCAGATAACGTTGTACCGTGGCTTTTCATAAATTTATTTTGAATTTTTCAATTCGAAAGACGCACACATTTTAATACGATAGTACATAAAAGTAATAAAATAGATCAATTTGTATTTATAGTCGTCCCACTCAGTTAGAGGAACTGTGCTTCCTTTCTATGATGGCTTGAAAGCCACGTTCTTCGCATGTTCACGCCAATACCACTCAGATGAGAACCGGAAATCGAACCCTAGACCTTCTGCCATGGATGCAGGACTATAGTACCCATGTATTGCATATACGCTTTGAATCTTGTGCGAGTCAAGGAAAACATTCGAACAGCAGTTGTTTCAAAATGTTTCACAGTCACAATACGTACTTACATTTCTGAACAAGGCTTCCGGGCAATGAGACAAGAGAATAACAACTGAGACCAAGGTCGGCAACTTGATAAAAACACACATACGCGTTCATGCCGACAGTTGGTAACGACTCTCATTAGCAATGCCTCGTCACTCGGTCTTCAAGCACAGTTATAACAATTATATGTATTTATTTCCATCATATTCAGTTATTAATTTCAATTTTTGTTCCATTTTTTTAATTTTTATATTCATTACTCTAGGAAAGTCTCTTGGTTTTGTATTCAATCAATTAACTTGGTTGGTATCTGCAGTCTGCACTTTCGACATACACAAGTTTCAACTACTAGAAGGAATATCTTTTGACACAGCGAAACATAACATTAACATTGAGAAAGGAACGCAAAAAAATCCCAGCCTTATAAAATATATAATATATACAAAGACAAACTCAAACTTCCTCTAATAATATTGGTCTTGGTAACGGTAGCTTATTGCGTATATTCAATCAGTTTGCTTGACAGAATCGGGTGCTTACATAACGTAGACTATACAGCTTCGCGGAAAACTGATTTGTTTACATTAGTTTTATAAAAGTCCACTTCTATCAGCAGATCGATAACCGACAATCTTAAATAAACAAGTCTACGTTTCAGTTCAGCTAGACGTCAGATTATGTCGAGATTTGAATAGAGACTATGAGTTACACTCATACAAAAGTCCACAAGACGAGAGAGAAAAAAAAAGAAATACAAAATATTAGAAATAAATAAGGTATTGTGAGTGGTAAGATCTTCCTTCGGAACTTCGGTCGTTTGCATTTCGCTTATTATTTTACGAGCTTATTGCTTCATACCAAGCCATATGATAGGCGTCGCAAGGGGGGGGGGGGGGGCAAGGCGTACTTGTCTCTCCCCCCCCCCCCCCCCCCCCCCCCCCCGGATTTCACAAACATTTCAAAGTTTACCATCTAACCTTTGTGTTTCGATCCATTCATTTTATTCATAACCTATATTAACTAACTTTAATGCAGGTTTATGTTAATACTAGAACTCACATAGTGTGTGTTCTTTATAGGCAACCCGCTTGCCTTGGCTACAGGAACTCACGACGTAAAGAGGCAAAGAACCATCCCTTGATTATATATATACACCTCAGAGTGTAGAGCAGAATATTGTTTTCCGTCCAGCTTACCTAAGATCGAAATCACAACGAGAAAGTCTGTTGGCATTTTACAATCTGATTGAAATCAGTCCAGAATAATTCCAAGTTTCGTCAAGTAAGAACCTCAAGAGAACCCTCTAGTTCCGCGTGAGTTGGAACCGATTAGTATTCTAGACGTCCTCGCGTAATGAATGGAAAATATCGCAGCATTCTTGCAGCTAACCGAAACTCTTTTTCCCTCGTCTGCTCCGCGTGTTTTATCTCTGATAAGATTCACTTGTTTCGAGGGGGGGGGGGGGGGCTGTGTGACAGACTGCGTGTCTCCGAGATGGCATTCCGATCTGTAACCGTGCAAGGCATCCAGATAACACACGAGGAAGGACGTTGCAACTGTGAATACACAACAGCTCCGAGGCAGCAGAGCGCGGCGAAGACAGTGTGTGTGACTCGACTTTACAAGTTCTCACACAAATAATGGATATATACAGTGATGGCGCAATCCGGAAACCACCGTTAAATAGAGCGTTGCTTTTTTGTTGTATATCAATTACATTTTTACAATTTTGACTGAAAACAGAGCTTTATTTGATGCAATATACTTTTAAAAGTGATATTTTTCAAGGTTTACCATTTCACTATTTCTCATTTCAATGCAAAAGAAGGACAGTAGCTTATATATGTTTATCAACACTATTTTACAATAATACATACAGCATTTTTGTGTATGGACACATCGTATAAGTGTAGGGACATTGTGAGTTGATTGGCTTTTCAAATTGTCATTGGATATTTATTGAGTACTATTATTTACAGTTCGGGTATGTTATGTTGTCCTGTTCAAGGTGTGTTTATGTATGTTTTGTATCATCACAGGTGGCAAGACTAAAGTGTTTTATCCGCACTGGTATTTTAGTAGTTGTTAACGTAAAACCAAAAAAAATCACTACAAGTGAACAAAACTGAACAACTCCTCTAAAATGACTCAACTGAAACAATCGATAGAAAATTCCTCCTCTTTGTACTCTGGCTTTACGTAATTCACTGTCAAGTTCAATTTACCTCTCCATCAATTTCGTTTTTACATCAACGGTCGGATCGGCCGTCCACTCCCCCATTCAGTTAGCTCCTTTGTGTATTTGGTCAAATTCACAGCACCAAAGATCAAAGACGGCGCCAAATTGAGCAAAACCTTTTTTCTTCTTCTATTTCGAAAGTGTTGTTTTGTCGCAAGACGAGTCCGACTCAGAGGTCGTCATTACATTCGACTTCCAATCATTCAGATCGAATCGAAACGACGCGATTCGATTCCTCGAACTGGTCAATCTCTTTGGCTCTGCAATCACACAGTCGATTGGACAATTCTCAAAGAGCTTTGCTTGTTTCAACCCCGAGGACTTTCTAAGGCTGTGTTTTCTTGGATTGAACACTTGCTCGGCAGCAAATAAGATCAAAGTTTTACTTTTTCTGTTTACGGTCTCCTCACACAACTATTTAAGTTTTAAGATTTAATGTTAAACAATCCGAAACCGTTCACGTTCACTCAAACTTCTATAGGTAGTGTTTATAATATTCAACACAATCTTATTTTTCTATAGCCCATGGTCAAATAACTTCGGCAGTAAATACGATACGTTGATGTATGGTTTGCTTTCTAATTGGAAAACGTTTGGTTTCCTTGATTACCAGCATAAAACCCTTGCATGGAGCTATTCCAAAGACCTTATTCCGTGTGAAAGTATCTTCTACATCAAGTTGTTTGACCTTAAGAAAGTAATCCTAATTTATGGTGAACCAACCATTAGTAAAACTAAAGAGAAAAAAGTTATTTCAGTAACATACCGATTATAAATAAAATAATTCCATAAATTAAGCCAAGGCCGAGCCAGGAGTCGAACCCTCAACAGTTTGCTTTAGAAGCGGGACCCATGCAGCGGTATGTGTGTATATGTACATACCACTGCGATCTTGTCTAATAATTAGCTTGCTGTAACCAGTATAATTGGAAGTAATGTTCCCCTTAACGACCACTTAATATTAAGTAGCGCTGGTGTAAGATGTCTTCTTTCAAGTGCGACATCACGAAAACATGATCTTACAACCCTAGACGGTTGAAAACGTGTTTCTAGATGGAATATTGTAAATATATATCCCAATTATGAGCGAGGGCTTATCTTCAAGCATCATCAGTTTACATTTCTTCAGGTTAATAAATTCGTATTATTTATGGTGTACAGGTTGCCTGAATGAAGTGTCTTTAGTTCGCGTTTCTACCACGGCGATGCGCTAAGCGGAGGTGCCCGAACAAGTGCGCCATTACAACTTGCATCTTAATGAGACCACAGTCTCCTTAGAAGAAAATAAATCAATAAGTAGAAACTTAAAATATGTCAAATAAAACAATCACTCGAACAATAAACAAGGTCATAAATAAAAAACACTCACCAAGGCGCGTATATTTTCGAGAGGTCCTGTCCCTTCCTCAGACTCCCCCCCCCCCCCGTGTCTTGTTAGTTGTTACACATGATGACGCTGCTACTGGAAACTCACAAGGGAGTCAGTGGCGTAGCTAGAGATCCAAGGGCCCCGGGGCTACAGCGAGCTGGCGGGCCCCTGTCATTGACGCATACAATCTGCATGTTATTTACTATTAGGCAATTATTATAAAATTTAAGTATTATTGACACCGAGTCTTGGTACTCACCATTCGCCATTGGATTCGACAACATTGTCACTAGCACTACCGGTGTCACACACGACGCAGTGTTACTTTTGAGTAAAAAGCTAGTTTTTTTAGGAATGTTTCGTTGTTTTTCTAGTTCCTCGGTTTTCTTATTACGCTTTTTAATCCCGCTTAAATGTTTATTTGAGGACATTATTAAAATAGAAAATCAGAGCTTTTTCGACGACCGTGACTATTAGCAAGAGATAATCACAAACTGACTAAAAGTGTACGTGGAGTGTGGACATGTCGTGTTCTAAAGGGGTTGGAGGGTGGTGACTGCAGACTGTGCAGAGTTGTGAACAAAAGGTTTTCTGAGAAATGAGACACATTCTATCAACATCGGATTATTGACAGGATGTAGCTATCAATGAATGACTGGTGGCCGCCAGGGCGACGGCTAGGGCCCCGTGGGGTAGGGGCAAGGTAAAGATAACTCGCATACAGAGTTGCATGATTTTTATGCTACTTATACTTCAACAATTATTTTAAACAATTACTTGTTTTGAATTTTTTTACTCAGTATCCAGGGCCCGGTTCCGGACCGTCCTGATACTCAGGGGCCGGATTCACAAGAGGTCTTAACTTAGGCCTGGCCTAACTTTAGGACCACTACGCCATTGGCTGATACGGACCTACACAAAGCCTCGACTCGACGTTGCTAAGAAACCCTAGTAAATAACAAACACTCGAGACAAAAATTTAGGCCCGGTCTGAGTTGGTCTTATCTTTCTTCAAAGATGGTGGCAATACGTCTATGACTTCGAAGTGTGAACATAAATAAATATCGTTTACTTACCTTGACATACACATTTCTCTGTTTTTAGATTGTGGAGGTCATAGAGAAATGTGGAGGTATTAGAAAACAAAACACTTAACTTTAAAACACCGCCTTGCAATATTTTAAATTCACTGTGATTTCCACGAAAGTAGCTATCAATTGGGCCGTGTAGTAGGCCTACCATGGATTTATAATAGCATATACGGTACAGAAGGACTTAGGACCGGTCCTAAGTTAAGACCTCTTGTGAATCCGGCCCCAGGTCTTTTGAACTCAAGCTTGTCTCAAAACCGGGCCCCTCTAGACCCCGGGCCCCCGGGCTTCGCCCGGGCTGCCCCCCCTATTCCTACGCAACTGAAGGGAGTAGATTATTCTAGTGGCAAGGAAATGACATTGTAAGGAGGTGTTTAGCTAACATCAAGGTCACAGATACGGGTGTTCTTTAGAAGCGTTATCTGTTCGTTAGCTTCAGTCTACCACCCGAATACTGCATAGTTCTTGTTGACAGCATCAACAAGTATTAATCATGCCGTGATCGTGATGAAAGCATATTTCCGAAAAGTATTTTCACAACTTATCTTCTATGTACCCAAAGTTACTGAAATGTAGACGGTGTATAACTTAAGGTCGAGACTTTTCTTGGAGAGAAGTGTGAGAAATTCTCAAGACACTTCTACTCTTTTGTGTTGGCAACATTGGCTGTTAAAACTGATGGATTGTGCATATTATAATGAAGTATTACTAATCATATTGTAACATCGAAGTTTGTTTGAAGCATGTAAAGTTAACGTAACCCTAGCTCTGTAGACAAAGTATCTATTATGCAGATCTACTATAACGTCAAGATCATGCAGATACTTACTCTGTAAGGAGAGTATCCTTATCCTTAGCTTTATGTCCAGACTTAGCCAACACGGAGTCTAACTAATGCCAACGTGCCCAGGCGGTAATGTCAAGTTCATGTCCAATGCTTACGCGTTCAATCTGTGGTTGTCCCGTCAACTCTGACCCCGAGGTCAAGACGACACCAGCTGGTGGGGTTACATGAATGAATTGAGAGACAAGTCTTGTCATCTTTTTCTTCTTGTTTACGTCACGTGTCTCTGTCTGTACCACGTCAGTCCGTGACGTCATAGGCTTACCGACCGCGGCAATGCACGCTGTTTCAAAGAACATCAACAGATTCCTTGCGTTCGTTTACATATTTGTAAAGCCAGTCCTGCTTGGTCGATTACACAAGTCTGCTGTGCAAGGAATCTCTCTGTCTCTAATAAACCTCTTTCAAGTACGTGGTTGAAACTAGAGAAGTACAGTTAGTTATATTTCTACTTTGTAAATCTAGGAATGAATTACATTTTCAACAAGGTTATTAAATAACAAAATATATAGGTTATTCAAAATCATAAATGCATAGAATAAATTAATTTGTATTTATAGTCTAGTCAGTAATGAGAACTGATATTCAGTGGGGGGCATAATAAATTGTTACTATTATGTGCCTCGTGTCTATGACCGCTGCAATGACACCGTTTATAATATACAATATCATGTTAATGGATAAAAGCCAACTCCTGCAGAATACATAATAATTATATAATATATTATTTACTACCTATGATTTGGAGGGTATATTTGACATCAGCTTATATTCATTTTAAGTGACAGTTTTTACACGAGTGTTTATTATGTTTTTACCGCAACTGAATTATCTTATCACTTCGTTATAAAGTGTATATATGAATGTTTCGCTCAATGCATCCAAGTACTGGCTAGTTGACACTCGCAAGCAACATAGCGCGTTTCACGTTTCGCATCGTCATAACCTGTCCACCCAGACAACTCGAAACAATATTTCCCAAATGTTTATTGGAGTTTCGATTTCAATTACTAAACCTGTGCCCAGAGTGGATTTCAGGCTCCCCGAAGCTTTCAAGTATAATTTCACTATTTACTCGGTCAGCGCCTTCTAAAGCTGTCATGTTTACTACTGTCCGACAGCGAAAAGCACCGCTCGCCTAATCAAACGTTCTCACCTAAAGATCCGCCTCATTTTCTAGAGTCTAGACTTTTACAGCCAGCAATCAAAGACCTCAGAAGTTACCTATAGGTTGGCTACTCTTAAAGGTCTTTGCTATTACGGTCTTCGATATATAATAAATAAAACCACCACCTGTCCCGCCCCTGAAATTGGGTTACTAAATTAAAGAATTGTGAGCTACAAAATAATAACACAAACATATACTTTTGTGGTAAGATTTTTTATCAAAGGAAAACCAATCATTGACGTTTTAAATTCGTAAATATAAAAAAATAAAAATCCTCCTAAAGACAGTTAAAGTATTCTATTTGGTTTTGTAAATAGATGCATTGATTTGGAAACTCGCGAGCTAAATTTGTTCAGTCCTATAGTTCCGGAGGAGCATTACCTTGCGGAGAACTTGCTGGAAGATTTACATACCGAACATTGCCGGGCTTCAAGTAAACCTGGCCTTCCTCAAGGCCGCTTTGTTTTGTTTTTATGTTGGCGCCTGTTCTCAAACTACTCGACGTGCATTCATAACACAGGCCGAGGTGTTGGCTTGGCATACACAGTCTGGTTCGGGTTCGAGACCCATCACTATACATAACCCAGGCCGAGGTGTTGGCTTGGCATACACAGTCTAGTTCGGGTTCGAGACCCATCACTATAATCCATGGGGATCTCTTCTCAACTGCCCTAATGACATCTATAATGTCAATAACAGGTTCCTAAAGATGCACCTGACAGTAGTAGCATCTTAACAAACTATAGTCGTGTCGTGTAGCGCTTGGCCACCTCTGTCGGATGAACAATGCCCTACTTATATAATTACCACCCATGTCATGTCGACAAGTGAATTACACTTTCTTTTTTGTAAATTTATCAAAGATTGCACTTTTTAAACTGATTACAAACGTAATTTTGTGGTGATATAAACTATGTGGCGTAGCCAGGAATATATTTTTGGTGGGATTATCACTAGATAAATATAGTCATGAAACCGGCTCCACGCTCGATGCAATGGAGAAGAGGGGGGGGGGGGGGGGCACAAAATAACCTCAGGCAACCGTTTTGCTAGAGGAGTACAGGTTGTGTGCGGCAAGCGATGTAGAGAGCGAACAATTGATTGAGTGGATCCTGGTCTTCTCATTGGTCCACTCGCCTCATACGTCACACATGAGATATACCCTACTGAATCTCTTTGCGAGTTATTATAAATAATGTACAGACATAAAATTTGGCACAGTTTTTAATGCTGACTTTTTACTATACAAGGTTGTAATTCTTTGTCAGCTAAACCCAAAGTAATAACCGTTACTCACAGACGATCAGTACATGTATTCCGTTCAACATTTAATAAAGCGACAGGTTATGAAAACACCCATAAACAGCTCAAAAGAAATTAGCAAATAAAAATAATAAACAAAGTTTTATGGGTCTATTTACGCGGTCATAAACGCGCACTGCCTTCTCGTTCATACGTGGCCGCGTGAACAGGGAGATAAAGTCGAGGAGGATTTGGTCTCCGCTCGCGCTGGTCAGCTTTGATCCTCCCGGAGGAGAAAAAACCCCGGTCGATGTCATTAGTTGTCCCGCGGGCACATTTGTCACGCTTTTTATTGGCCTAAACGGTCAGGTACGCAGGAACAGAACATCACGCGGCGATCCCTTACAGTAGCCTAATTATCTTTAGGGGATCATTTAAACACTTTAAATCCCTAACGCGCCATCTGATAGGGGTGAAATATTACTCTTTTTTCCGCCCTTTTCTCGGTTTCGAAGTCGAGGATCTAGAGACGATTTATGGCCGTGTTTAAAAGTACATCAGGCAATTCTTGGATTTTAATTCTATTCAATTCGTAATTCCGTTAACCATATCTTTATACTCTTTGTATGCACAACAATGTATTTAATCTTCATTGTAACGTAAATGAGCTTTATAAAAGTAGACCACAATCTTAGGAACACGTCAAGACACTGAATAAACCAGATAAGACTTGTTAGGGCGCTTTTCACTGAGGGAAAACAGCTTTTGCTCTCAGAAAGGCTTGATATATATATCTGATCATGGTGTAAGTGTATGAAAATACGTGGAATTACATTAATTAAATACTAGGAGAATAATTATAAAAACTATTTATTATTTAATTAAGTTTTATGTAAGTTAATTAGTTTTCAAAATATGAAAGGAATAATAAAAAAAACATGGTGCTCCTGTCCTCTGGAGGGCCCCAATAACCTGTGGCTGTGAGCATCCCTACGCCACTGTTGCTCAGTACAGTCCAATGTGTTGATCAGTATTCAGTGTCCACTGGCCTTAATTTTATTCGCGCGGCCAAAAAGCGGTTTACGAATCCATGCACACTTCTTTCTAATTTCCTGACATGTTTTCCCAACTCTCGAGACAAATTGCAGCAGTTAAACCGCGATGTCACTGTAAGACGGTCAGGGGGGGGGGGGGAGGGGGGACATGAGGTGGCCCGACTCTTAAAAGAGCCAACCACAAATATCCACCTCACCGCTAGATTTTCGCTCCCCAGCTCACGACGCTTCCATGCTTCGAGCCATCTAACGCATTCAAGCAGAAAATTAGTGCGACGTAAAAAAATGTACCTTACGGTGTACAGGAATTACAAACTGATAAATCGTTAGAAAATAAAATAGAAAAACACATGTGTGAAAAAAGTTCCGGTTGATTATAGCAGGCTGTGGTTTTGTGGACGAGGTTCGCTTCTTTCCAACTTCTTTGGAATGGACGACCGTGAATGTTGGCGCTTTATGTTTTCAAGTATGTCCGCAATAAAGAAGACTCCAACCCGAACACAAGAGATTGGATTCTGGTTATTTATTTTTCGCGACAAGTAAACTTTATGTCTCTTTGATGGCAAAGACCCAAAAGGTAGTCAAACCAAAACCATGGTCAAACTGTTGACATGTCGTTATATATATTTTTTGAAAGAGAATGCTTTCCTCGTAAGGAACTAAAATATAAAGTCTTTTGTTGTTCAGAAAATTTTCTTTTATACTGAAAATAGATAAAGAGGCAAAGGTAGTAAAAATGAGAATTTTATGAAAAGGAATTTATTGTGGTTAATAAAGAAGAAGGTAGGTGAGAGATTTTTACGGTGCTAAACTTATTACAGTAAATAAAAAACAAATTAATGCGTACATAACTGCAAGATGCCCAGTTTGGACAATGGATGTCAACCTGAGGTTATTACGCAAACAAGCCAGAATTTAAATAATAAAAATAAAAGCCCCCGCCATATGTAAGTTATAGAACTGGGTTCATTTCCCAGTAGGGGTTCAGTTTTTAATCCCTGGTGTCCTATCCCCAAGTTTAATGTAAAGAAATCTGTAGTTGTACCAAAGATCAAAGCCTGTATTATAAATCCAATACCGCTCGCGCAACGTAAGGTGTATTGCAGGACCAGCAATGCTAGCATGCATATTATTAATTAATGTATGTAAGAGAGATCAAAGGCTTTGTTAGCTTTGTGGAAAACTTACGAGTTTCGAAAGAGATTAAGTTTGCACTTTGTTGTTGTTGGAAAAAGCTTTCAGAACAAACTTTGTTCTATTGGATATGCATATTTTAATAAAGCTTATAACCTTTCTTCTATGAATATAGCGTTATATCTTTGCCATGCGTACGCATATATTAATTTTTAAACCATTAACTAAATGTTTGGGTAATTTAAAACAAATGTAATATGTTAACAATATAATTTATCTTTTCTTAAATTGATATTTAACTTCGAATATAGTTTAAAAAAGAAACAAAGAAAGAACGTGTGGATGGATAAAACAGCGTACCTACCTATATACAGGAGGCTAATAATATTGCTATTATATTATTAATGTTGCACACAAAACATGGCAATGTCGATGTTTGTACTAGATTCACATGTTTGGTTGAGAAATGCACCGCTAGAAAGCGCCACCGCAGCGCACAGCGTCCTTCTAACAACAACAACAACTCGCTTGCATTCGTATTTGGTTGTTTGCCAGATAATTAATGATAAAATGCTACCAGACTGAATGAAATATATTAATAGTCGGTATGGAAAATGATTTCCCACGGGGGGTATTCTAGCTCATATCAATCGGTATAGGTATAACTTATGATGTGCTCACAACATACAGCTTGTTACAATCACAATTACAATGTTGTAATGTGCAGTAAAGTACTTTAGATGGGCGGTTTATAAATAACAGTAATTGCCATGATGTTTACACCAACGTGTATAAGTGGTGTTGTGGTTAGTTTAGTAGCACAATAGCCATTCAGTGTAGTCTACAACTACATTGAGAGGTCATAGCGCGAATAATGTATAACTTATGACAAAACGTAACGAGGTTTTTAAAAATGATATTAACTGAGTTAGTCACGGTCCTCTAAATCGTAAATGACAACAATTAAAAAACTAGTTTTCAATGTTATGTCAAAGTTCATTGATTCATACAACATCTACGTTATTAACTTGATTTTATATTTTGTAATTGTTGTACATTATTGTCATGGAAGTTCTTTAGTACGTTAGAACAGCATCATTTGAATTCACGAACCTGCATAGAGGAGTTATGCATCTAAACACAAAGTCTTGTTTCCCTCTCTGTATAAGTATCTTCTTATTGATATTTGAGAAAAGGAAAAGCTGCCATGCAGCCTAATGGCCGTAGTCAAGGCAACCGAGTCCACCACTAAATCCTGCACAATCAACGCGTTAAATTACTGTTAGGCCCCGAATATTTCTCTTCGAAAAAAAAAACGCTTCCAACGCGAATTATGGAGTCGACGCTGGAATTAAGGCGGTTCAGCGGAATTGCACTTAATCCTACATTCACCAAAACACAAGACTTAACGCTCAATTACCTAATGAAAACTTAATTCACCGAACTAAAATAATTTCCTTTCAAGTTGGGTTTCTGGGGGGGAGTAAGGCTTACATTTAAAAAGATTTACTTATCCCACCTAGACTCGTGAGGGTAACTAAGATTTTCACCCGAAATCTCGCTCCTTTGCTGAGCTAGTCATTTGTAAATTGTACGAATAGTCGAAGAGAAGAGAAGTGAAGAGAAGAGACGAGAAGAGAAGGGAAGGGAAGAGACATCTTAACGGTTCAAGTGACGTCTACTCATCCCTTGTTCGTATTGCGGGTTGCGTTCTCTTCTCTGTGTTCTGCTCTAATTACAGACCAGTTGTTAACTCGTCAAAAGGATCCTTGAGCGCTTTGTCTATAATCGCATCATAGACAAGACGTAAAACGCAGTTCGCACGCTCAATGTTCAACACAAGACGAGCTCACAATGTGTGTTGATGATAGGATAGGGAGAAACGCTCAGCCCTGCCCTAAACTCTTAACATCAGCTCTTGGCTTCTGCTATTATAATTATGAAAGCGTTTAAATTGAAGATTTTAAGTGTAAAAATTAACTTTGAGCTTGCATCTACAGTTCGTTGGGAATCGCTGTCGAAATTGAAGGCTGGGAATATAATTTTGTGCTCGAGCCTTTGTCAGAGTTAAATTGAGACGTGCGGAATGGGACGGTGAATAGTCTACTAATTAATTGTGGCTGTTAATTTGAGCCGGGAACCTGGAATTAAACAGGAGTTTACAAAATAAAAACACGGAGTGGAATTATAGGAGAGATGGATAAGAAGAAGGGAACTGGGGAATGACATCGCATGGTATCCGGACTAAGTGACGGTGAATGCAGGGGTGAGGAAATGGTGCTACGATATAGCATAGGAGAGATGGATAAGAAGAAGGGAACTGGGGAATGACATCGCATGGTATCCGGACTAAGTGACGGTGAATGCAGGGGTGAGGAAATGGTGCTACGATATAGCATAGGAGAGATGGATAAGAAGAAGGGAACTGGGGAATGACATCGCATGGTATCCGGACTAAGTGACGGTGAATGCAGGGGTGAGGAAATGGTGCTACGATATAGCATAGGAGAGATGGATAAGAAGAAGGGAACAGGGGAATGACATCGCATGGTATCCGGACTAAGTGACGGTGAATGCAGGGGTGAGGAAATGGTGCTACGATATAGCATAGGAGAGATGGATAAGAAGAAGGGAACAGGGGAATGACATCGCATGGTATCCGGACTAAGTGACGGTTAATGCAGGGGTGAGGAAATGGTGCTACGATATAGCATAGGAGAGATGGATAAGAAGAAGGGAACTGGGGAATGACATCGCATGGTATCCGGACTAAGTGACGGTGAATGCAGGGGTGAGGAAATGGTGCTACGATATAGCATAGGAGAGATGGATAAGAAGAAGGGAACAGGGGAATGACATCGCATGGTATCCGGACTAAGTGACGGTTAATGCAGGGGTGAGGAAATGGTGCTACGATATAGCATAGGAGAGATGGATAAGAAGAAGGGAACTGGGGAATGACATCGCATGGTATCCGGACTAAGTGACGGTGAATGCAGGGGTGAGGAAATGGTGCTACGATATAGCATAGGAGAGATGGATAAGAAGAAGGGAACTGGGGAATGACATCGCATGGTATCCGGACTAAGTGACGGTGAATGCAGGGGTGAGGAAATGGTGCTACGATATAGCATAGGAGAGATGGATAAGAAGAAGGGAACTGGGGAATGACATCGCATGGTATCCGGACTAAGTGACGGTGAATGCAGGGGTGAGGAAATGGTGCTACGATATAGCATAGGAGAGATGGATAAGAAGAAGGGAACTGGGGAATGACATCGCATGGTATCCGGACTAAGTGACGGTGAATGCAGGGGTGAGGAAATGGTGCTACGATATAGCATAGGAGAGATGGATAAGAAGAAGGGAACAGGGGAATGACATCGCATGGTATCCGGACTAAGTGACGGTGAATGCAGGGGTGAGGAAATGGTGCTACGATATAGCATAGGAGAGATGGATAAGAAGAAGGGAACAGGGGAATGACATCGCATGGTATCCGGACTAAGTGACGGTTAATGCAGGGGTGAGGAAATGGTGCTACGATATAGCATAGGAGAGATGGATAAGAAGAAGGGAACTGGGGAATGACATCGCATGGTATCCGGACTAAGTGACGGTGAATGCAGGGGTGAGGAAATGGTGCTACGATATAGCATAGGAGAGATGGATAAGAAGAAGGGAACTGGGGAATGACATCGCATGGTATCCGGACTAAGTGACGGTGAATGCAGGGGTGAGGAAATGGTGCTACGATATAGCATAGGAGAGATGGATAAGAAGAAGGGAACTGGGGAATGACATCGCATGGTATCCGGACTAAGTGACGGTGAATGCAGGGGTGAGGAAATGGTGCTACGATATAGCATAGGAGAGATGGATAAGAAGAAGGGAACTGGGGAATGACATCGCATGGTATCCGGACTAAGTGACGGTGAATGCAGGGGTGAGGAAATGGTGCTACGATATAGCATAGGAGAGATGGATAAGAAGAAGGGAACTGGGGAATGACATCGCATGGTATCCGGACTAAGTGACGGTGAATGCAGGGGTGAGGAAATGGTGCTACGATATAGCATAGGAGAGATGGATAAGAAGAAGGGAACTGGGGAATGACATCGCATGGTATCCGGACTAAGTGACGGTGAATGCAGGGGTGAGGAAATGGTGCACATCGTTGATAGGAAGGGTAGTCTATTTGAAGAATGCTGTTGCTTGCTAGATCGTTCCTGCCAGTATAAACAAAACATAATTAATTAATATATTAGTCGGAAAATGTTGTTATGGAATTACATGCAGTAATATACTTGCCTTCTCGTCCGCGTTGCCTGAAAGTCTGAATCACCTTATTTCCATGGAAGTACCGTACGACCGCGCTGTGTTCCGGTCCATATCACAGCTCGAGGGGGGGGGGGGGGGGGTCGTGCCAGAGAGCTCAGTAAATCAAGAACACTGAAATCACTTCCCTCCGCAGTTAGACAACGCCGCGGGAGGTGGCCCGGCAATAGAGCCCGGGCGGCGGGATGTGACCCGGCAGTAGAGCACGGGCGGCGGGAGGTGGCCCGGCAGTAGAGCACGGGCGGCGGGATGTGACCCGGCAGTAGAGCACGGGCGGCGGGATGTGACCCGGCAATAGAGCACGGGCCTCGAGAGGTTTTGGTTTCGATACCCACCAGAGGTCACTCATCAAACAATCAACCCAAAAATTTAAATCATTGCGAATAATTAGCATAAATTAACCGTTTTTAGTAGAAATAAGCAAACACAACCTTACTTGCACATCGCACTCTTTAGCGCTAATTATCAAAACATGAAAATGATCTAAACCCTATTTTCTCACATTAGTATTTGTAGTTATAACAATTTTACATCTTTATTCTTACACTGATTTAGGACTACTTGAATTGAATGTCTAATCCGCAGAGTTTTGCTATCAAACAGTAGCAAGAAATATGTCTGGCTTATTATTAGAACCAACACCCTATGTTCGGTGTGTGTTGTGTATACATATATACAAATACATATGCGTCGGCATTTTTGTTTTCTCCTCCGAGGTCCAACATAGTAATATTTACATCACAATGCCAAAGAAACCCACACAATATATGATTCTGTCTTGTGCCAGTTGACTTCATATGTTAGCCCCGAGGGTGATATGAGGAGGGAGGGGGGGATATCGAGTCCAGAGAGCTCAGTGAATCAAGTCTATTCACTCACATCTTTCACTCGTGTATCCCTACTATAAGGGGTATATCGGGTCCAGAGAGCTCAGTGAATCAAGTCTATTCACTCACATCTTTCACTCGTGTATCCCTACTATAAGGGGTATATCGGGTCCAGAGAGCTCAGTGAATCAAGTCTATTCACTCACATCTTTCACCCGTGTATCCCTACTATATGGACGAGCAGGGAATAAGACATAACACAGACGAAGATTCCTAAATATCATCTTGAATGGCCAATTTCCCCCATGAGTGCACATCAGTATCACATCACGTCTCCTTTACATAACGTATTATCACTGTCAGATACGTCAGAACATTATCCCCACGCTTTATTATTACTGTAGACAATGTTTTATGGGCCTGACAGGACAATGAGGCTATTTAGCTATTACGTCTTCATCTAGAGAGATCGGTTTAGTTTTTGATTATGTAGGAATTTTCGGTTCTCATATTCAAATTGAGATCTCCCTAGACTGAGTTATTGATGGATGTGAAACGTTTGATTCGCCGAGATTTGATGTGAACGTCTTCCAAGTATCGTGTTAGTTTTGGTCCACTTGTTTGATATATGTTCATGTGTGTTGTTGCAATGCAGCTAATAGATAGTATATAAACACACACCTCAGCGACGCAAGTGCGTGCATATAAACACGCATTAGCCACGCTCATGGAGGTAAGGCGATAAAACTAATTAAAAATACTCCTCCTCCCTCATCTCATTGCGAAACTACCAACAATCATAATCCGCGCGACAGAAATTGATTATGCACCATCGTAAAGAGAAATTGCGAACATATTGCAAAGTATAGTATACATAATTTAAAATGTGCACACTGGAAATTCCCGACTCAGAGCTCAATATATACCCTTAACGGGATAATAAATTCGAAATTTAAAAAACTTAAAAAAAACCTTTTACGATTTCGTCAGCCAATTAAGTTTTTCAAGGTCTGTCGTGTGGAGGGGGAGGGGGGGGGGGAGGGGGGGAGGGGGGAGGGGACTGATGGATGAATAAGGAAGATTAATGCGTATTTGATAGACGTGCAGCGTGATTCAATGTTGAACGCGGCAAAAAGAGAAAACCAAAATAGAATGTACGAACACATCATTTAGGAGTTTCAGCTCAAAAACATTACCTTAACTGTGATCGAAAAGAAAATCCGGGAATTTTTTTTCTTTAGGAAGATTGAGTTTTTAATGAGCGTATGGAACGTGTGGTGCGACGCTTTCAAGACCCGCGCATGCGTCGTAGCTTCGATCACTGCCTCGCTGATGTAACTACAGTAACTCGCGATGAAGAAGGGCATATTGCGCAGATTTGGGCTTTACGTCTCTCGCATTTTGGTAACGACGCCAATCACGACGCCAATTGCGTGATTACGTAAAAAAAAAAAAAAAAAGGAAACGGCCTAAAAGATTCATGTCCAAGACAGGATTCTAACCTGGAAATGGGTTTGAAAGGACACAGTATTAGTGTGACGAAAATGATTATCAGAAAGCTGTAAAATGTCAGAGAATGGTTGATGGATCGCAAAACCTCGCGGGATATAATTGATATTACGTGATCTTATCTTTGAGGAGCGGAGAATCGCGTGCGGGGGTTCTTTTTTGAGGAGCTATTTGGACTCTCAGAACTTGATTCAACTGGTGGAGCAAAGAATCGCGTGCGGGGGTTCTTTCTTGAGAAGCTATTTGGACTCACAGAACTTGATTCAACTGGTGGAGCGAAGAGGCAACCCATATACCAACAAGTAGTTTTATGAACATCAGAATCTATTATTCTGAAAATAGTTTACGCTTCAGTGTAATGCGTAGTGTGACGATAATCATCTCACAGTTAACTGTACCCGATCATCATGGATTGAATACACAACCCCCAGTATTTTAGATAGAAAAATTTTCCTAGTTTTACCACAGCAACAAAGATAAACTTATATATACTCTTTTCTTTCTCCTTTCTTCCGACAAAAAGCGAGCGCGCCCGGTTGTATAAGCGACGCAACAGGGGCATGAACTTGCTAAACCCTAGTTTGCTTGAACTATGAGCTGAGGAGAAGGTTCTCTCTGGATAATCACGGGAGACTTGTGGAAAACACCGCCGATAATGCGGCTCTTCTGTGCTGTGTATCTCTACCAGACCGGGAATATTTAATGGGGGGTATGTGTGTGAACTGTACACAGACGGTGTTAGTTCGAGTGACTGCAAAACACCCCGGGACAAACAAACTCGAGTAACAGAAAATAATAATCTCCTTATTTCGTAAGGGCGGGCGTCCTTTGCATTGAGTATAATTCTACGCCGACCGTATAAACGACAGAAATATCAAAGACAGGGTGACTATACGATAGTATCTTGAAGTAATCGGTGTATACAATATGTTAAATTATTTTATTGTGCAAGCTACATTTATTAAAATTGTTTTAAAATACTTACAAATTGCCAAAAAGTAAACCTAAATATGTCACCCGCTAGCAAATTTAGTTTCTTTTCTTATGAATGTTTCTTTGTTTTGTTCCAATAACAATCTCCGTTTTTTTCAAATGCTCAATTATAATATTTAACTTTTGTAATGTGTTGATGCGAAAAACGTAAATATTTATTGGAAAAAGAACAATTCATAACTAAAGCACTAAATTCTCTATATGAGATGTGGTATTTCGGTCTCTTTGGGAAAATTTTAAAACATGTTAAAGGAATTTTACCACACATCAATCTATGGTTACGCAAGTTAGGTGGACATGATATATGAAGGGGTAAAACCCTCGTGAGCCTCTCTGATCTGTCGCTTCCTCAAACAGGCGCTCAAATCATCTTTCGTCGCGGTACTCATCTACTTATCATTATCACAAATAAAAACAACGAAGCATGAAATGAGGGGGGGGGGGGGGGAGGTGAACGCGGGCCAATCAGTCGCCGCAAATATTCGACATCTCTCAAATGTGCGGCAATCGCGGTCCTCAACCCTAACGGAGCGAACACTATCTCATCTACGCTGACTGAATCGAAGACGAAGCAACCTTGCAGTATTATTTATATGAAGTAACGACACGACAACGGCCAGTCACTTGGAATTATGTGCGTGTGTTCGGCCCATTTCCCTCGCCCTGTGAGGGAATACGCGACAAATATCCGGGCTGATTATTTGACGGCCCCTCGGCGACATTAACCCTTTCAACCGTGTCATCAGCCATTTTGAATTGATGGGCTGTGGTTGCGTAGCGAGAATGTTACGCTTGACTTTGGTAGAGAAAAATAAATATTTCTGACAGTCTATGATAGAAAAAATAGTTCTAACATCTTCAAAAATGATTGCTGTTGGCAAAAAGATGAAAACAAGAAAAGAAAGGTTGCAATTTTTGTTGTTTCTTAATATAGTCAATTAAATGGCTTGGTTGTAGGTATACTGGCAATACTTACTATTGGGATCCTCATTTTTACAGCCATTCAATTATGTGTTCTACTTATTAATTTATGTTCACGTTTCTGTTCGTATTAGTTTTAACATTCAATTTGTTCCCGCATTCTTCCTGTCATCCTCTAATGTTTGAGTGAAATACAACCGTGTACGCCGAACAATGCGTTACAACGCGACATGTTTATTGCGGGTGTGAACGGGGCGCGAACACGTGTAATAAAACAGCACGTGTGAAAAGGCGTAAACGTGTTTAGGAATGTGGGGACGACTCATTTCATTGGCGATATGGTTGTCCGCTTCTAACATGGACAACCGAGGAGCTGTCGTTGTTAGTGTTCTATTATTATGTCGATACATTCTCAGCACAGAACTCCTAATGAATGAATCTAGCGAGTAGCATAAAAAGCTATCTTGGACTTTACATGTTGGACTAATGAGTTAAAAACACAGCCATCACCTTGTGCATGGCATGCCTCAGTGACTTTCTGAAGAAAACATATTTCAAATTGATTCGTTTATATTGTGCATTATTAAATGGCGCCCACTATATACATCTGTTTTGTAAATAAAGTGATAACATGAACTGATTTCGATGGAATATGAAGAGGGTTACGATTATAGTTGGTTTTGATGATTGAGTACCGGTAACAATGATATGTATCTATATGCAATGAGACTTTTCGGAAGAAGCAAATACAAACGTGTTTTTTCGCTGCCTATCCACACAGCTATGAGAATTGATTTTTAAGTGGGGGACATTTCACTTGACTTTGTGAAGTACTATGAGGTACTCGTAAGGCTATAAATTAACTGTTTAAATGTATAGTAAATAATAGAAAAATTTGTGTTTAAAAATTAGTAGTTAATTCCATAAGTACAGAACCCAGTCCGAACCGGGAATCGAGCCCTGGTTTTTCTAACTTTGCTCGGACTACATTCGTTCCCATACGACATAAGATTTCTAAGTTCTATCATGCGGTGGAGTGGAATGCCGGTGAACCCTGCGCAGGTGTAGATGAGTGAAGGAGAGCGCATCCAACATCCAACATCCAGGAATCATAAGAATTCCTAGCAGCAGCAGCAGAGCACGTTTTGTGATTTCAACAGTGATTATGTGATGAGAAAATAATCGTACACCGTTTGAAAATACCTGCACGGTTCTCAATGGTAGCTGACAAACTTTAAGAGTTCACGTGTGTCAAATATTTCCTTGAGGGATTTATTTTTGTTTTTGTTAGAAAAGAAATTTCGTTTTGTTTTGTTGAATTAATGCGTTTAGTTCTTGACTGAATGGAGAAATTCTGGGAAAATTAAAATAATCAAGAACAGGTGTTTGATATTTTGAAACCAGAAAGAGATTAGTGTCTATTCCATGCAAGGCTATTATTTTCATTTTCAACTTTCGGCCAATGACGTAATAATCATATGTTTGGGAGTAATTCTATGTCCAGATAATTCAAACTCTTGCTTTGTTTTTGTAAATTATCGGTAAATTTTCTTCAAAGACTTACCCAAATGTAATTTCATTTCTATACCACGGGCTATACGAAATTTACCTAGGTACATTAGATAAGAAAGATAGCCCTTTGCCATTTCTCTTCCAACCAATATTCCTACATCCTTTTTACCAATATTTATTCACCTGAGGAGTAAATATCTGCCCTGTTCTCGTATCATGCGGGGGGGGGGGGGGGGATCAATCTCCAACAACAAAACTATACAGAGAAAATGAGGGTATTATTTGGCATTGTAAAGTCGTCACCCTTTTCAACAATGGTCTCAGCAATGTCGAACTGTGACAGAGGACGCAGCAGATTGCAAACTTCTCGCAAGTGGCTGGGGTGCGTCTGTGATGTGTAAATACAGGTAAGTTACGAGGGCTATTGTTGCGCTGCGCTGCGTAAATGCCGGCGTAACAATGGCCATGGACCTTCACGCATTACTCGAGACAAATTCGGAGCTGCTTTCAAACCCCACAGACTGTTCCAGATTATTTGTGGCAAAGAACGTGTCAAAATATAAATTTCCTTTTGTATGGTCCTTATGTACAGTCACGGAGCAGAAAATTTGCCACAGGTTTACGTTAAAAATTGAAATATAGTTGTGTATATAATTAAATAACTGGCTTTTATACTGTGCAAGAATTGTGTAACTGTGGTACAACAATTAAAAATGTTACAAACAAATGTTTGTCAAAGTATTTTGTTGGGGACATCAGGAAGCTAAACAAAATCTATTTTAATTTTGCACATTAATCTATGAATAATAATCCATTTTAAGTAATTATAAGGCTAAGTTACCTCCATTATTCACAAATTTTTTTAAACAAAATACAATACAAAATGTAGCCATATTACTTATCAGAAAAGAAATATAATTATGAATTATTTGAAATTATTTGAAATATCAATCTTTGATTGGTTATCGCTCACTCGTCGATGGTGTTCGAAGCCTACAGGGTTGGTATAGTCACTTTAAATTAAAGCCCCCCACTGCAAATCAGTTTAGTTACTGAGTGGGTAGACTCTAATTAATGTGAATTTATTTATTTATTTTTATTTATTTAATCATGTTATGCTACAATAAATAATACAAAAAGAATACCATTTTATAACATAGACCATGAGAAATTAAAATAAGTTATGCTAAAAAAAGGAAATATAAAACAGCGTATGTGTGAGAAACCCAACTATGTCACGCTACAGACGGACGCAAGATCGCCCCAGCTAATTAGCCCTTCAATCCCCTGATAAGATGCGCGGCCACGACCAAGAATTCGTTCGAAACTCTCGAGTGTGCAGCATCGGGCGCATTCCTCCACACTCGCAGTTTATGGCGCGGACATTCCAGAGGTGTGAAATGAATTATAAAGCTAAACCTCCCATTGTTCGCGCGCTGTGCACCAGGTAGCGGGCAGCTCGCTCTTGGAGGGAGGGGGACTTGTTACTGCAGCCGCAGAGGAGAAGCGCATTATAGAGGTATCATGACGCGCACTCTATGATTAATTAAATGATTAGGCCGACTCGGAAGACAATAATTATCTACGACCAAACCGTTTACTTAATGATAGCTTTATGTTCTATGTTCCCGATGATTATATCTGAGCTTTACATCGTTTACTTTGGTTTGGCAGAGAAGCTAATCGAGACGATGAGGAGGATGATTGGAAGATGATGATACCTCACACGACATCCATACAGAAGTCACTTGATCAAATTTGATTTTGTGAGGTTGGATTTTTTTTAAATTTGCATGGTTTCTTCGTGTCTCTAAAATACAATTGAAAAACAATTTTTTTGAATCGGGAATATGAATATGAAAAGAAAACAGAACTAAATATCTTTTGGAAAAAAAAACACGACAATATTTCAAATTGTTCAATAGTTCACATCATATTAATTATTTACTTTTATTAAAATCTAAATTCAACCTGGCCCCTCCTTCCAAAGTATACCAATTATTTTTATTTTCATTCGCGATTTTGATTAAACGTTATAAAGCTTATAAATTGGATAACTTCAATTTGTGTGTATTGACGAGCAATGCATCATGGAAGTGTTTGTGGGTGGATACACTAACCCTTATACCCGCGCAGCATCACGCAATACCCGTCCTTGCAGGTATAATACCCGAGGTGTCGGTAGACAGGTCACCCGCTGCGAGGGAGGTAACACGCGCTGGGTGGTATACTGTTATACTGTACTCTGACGTCACTCGCTACACTAATATACTGACTGCCTCGCGTTCGTTTACAGCAATTTGCTGAGGAGGTGTTTCGTGAAATTTATTGTATTCTTAGTAGGTCGTGTTGAGTAGTGTCTGTGAACATGATATCTAATATTGTGCATAGTTACCAAGAATGTTCGAATAAAGGCACCGAAATAGAAACAATATCATGGTTATAGCATTTTAATGGCATTTTTAAATGGTTTCTAACTTTTTAATTACAATGTAATTAACTAAACCCCTTATAAATATGACCTTACAATACCTTTTCTTACAAACTTATAACATGAGTGTAAAACAGGAAAATGTAACTAAATAATCTGAGCATATCTCATCAGTTGCAGAATAAAACTACTTCCTGAAACAGAGTGACATAAAAAGTCCTTGTTGAAGACAAAACTTGACAGGTTATGCTTTGACTTAAGAGTGAACATTTTTTCCATACCTACAATTAAAAATACGTGATTTCAGTTTTTCCGTGTAGCTTGGATAAGAAAAAGAAGTAGAGAAGAGCTTGTCCTCTGAAACATGACAATGCCACCATCACAACATATGACACAGTCAAGAGCAACGCTGTGCGCTATCGTTGGGCTGGGTCTCCGTGTAAACAAGGTTCAAGTCTTTTGACTTCTGCGTTGAAAACTATTTTCTCATTAAAACATTTAGAATCAAGTTTCAGCCTCAAGTTTTGAGTTTCAAACTCAAGATTGAAAAAAAAGTTCTTTTACATCGCGTAAAGTTAAAAAGTAAAGACCAGTTTCATTCAATTTATGCCGAGCGCGATAACAGTTTGCGTTACTTCGTTCTAACTTCTTTGGGGGGAAACATAAACGTGCATAATCACTCACAGATCGCCTAATTGTATTTGAACGATCTGATTTATTAACCAACCCCAACCCCTAGACTTATTCTTGTCGTTGTCCCTGCTGTAGGGTACACACATGTACCCATGTGCCCATATTTGCCCCTCTTCAGGTGACGAACTTGTTTGGATAGTTGGGAAGGAATTTCCGAGAGAGAACTCAAGTTCAATGGCTGAAGAACCCCTTGGCGAAATCTTCAGGCAGTTTACCGGTGACCGGTATCGAACAGGCGACCTCCCACATTAGAGTATCGCGTCTTACCACAGAGTCATCTCCTTCGGTCCTTCGTATTATCGACAACTCTCTTGTCTCGTTAGCCTAGTTTGGTGTGGGTTCGTTTTCCGGTTCGGGTTTAAGTTTTATAACTTTGGAAATTCCTCTGGAGCCTCCATAGCAACGAAGCGCATACAATGGTATGATGTCCCCTACTGGCAATCAGTTCTTGTAGCCGAGGGGGCGACAATAAAAAATACAAATCGATTTAATTTTTATTTACCGATTGATTTATACGAGAGTATTTTTTATTTATTTACATATAAACGAATGCATTGTTGAACGTGTTTGAGAAAAATGTCGCGGAGCATTTTCATGTAAATTCGATTATTTTTTTTTTTAATTTTTTTCTTGACTAGTGTTTTGTATGCGATTCCGCCTGTGAAGTGTAGGACGGCCATTGTCTGGCGGTCAGACAGGGTGTTGTGATTGTTGCCCAGGGCTAAAGTAGCCGGGGATCCCTGCCTGTCTGTCTATCAGACTGGAGCCCATTGTTAGAGCGGCATCAATCGCAGGCTTTGGAAGATCTACCGAATAAAATATAGCAACCGTCTACAAGCTAGGCGCGTTGTTTTTTATCTCTCCGTAGTAGGGTGGAGGTTTTGATATCCCAGTGCATAAGTAGGTGTGCATACAGGCATTCTTGCTCCAATGCCCACCCTGATGGTTTCTGCTCGTATGTGGTCCAATTGATATGGACTGGCTATAAGAAGAAATTAAAATACTACGGTGGCGGTAGTGATTAGGGGGGGGGGGGGGGGGGGGGGTATTATAATGGTGATGTTTTATGGAACTAAATGATGGTTAGTAATAACTTTTTTAAGTGCTGTGTGTAAAGTTTTTAAGATATTAAGATATTACCAGGATGTTTAATAGTTGAGAATCTCCCTTACAAGTTTGTCCCCTGGCTGTTTGTTTGCTTCAGTAAACTAAACACAAAGACAAGTATATCACAAGTTGCAGCACAAGCGGGCATGGTCAACTAACTATAAGATTTATTCCCCTTGTTGCACTCTCCTTCTGTATTGTCTGTCTGTATTGTCTGTCTGTATTGTCTGTCTGTATTGTCTGTCTGTATTGTCTGTCTGTATTGTCTGTCTGTATTGTATGTCTGTATTGTCTGTCTGTAATGTCTGTCTGTATTGTCTGTCTGTATTGTCTGTCTGTATTGTCTGTCTGTATTGTCTGTCTGTATTGTCTGTCTGTATTGTCTGTCTGTAATGTCTGTCTGTATTGTCTGTCTGTATTGTCTGTCTGTATTGTCTGTCTGTATTGTTTGTCTGTATTGTCTGTCCGTACGCCACTGATACAAACCACAAACAACGTAAATTCAGCTCCCGTAACCAAAACAGTAAACTTCAATAACAAAAAACAAAACAAAAACATTTTGCCAAACTCCATTTTCCAGGGTCTTCTAACGGTCGCTAGACTCAACACGAATAATGAAGCTCGTGATCCCTTTTCGATTGTAATTTCAAACACGCCTAAACCCGTTGTTACCTTCAATAAAAGATTCGATCAAGTGGCCACACTATTATATTATTCACAATTCGTTACCATCGATCGAGTCTCATTCGACTTTCGATACGATTGTTAAAGCTATTGAATCAATTTGTTCGATTGTGCCTTCACTCAGGATCAGTGTAGGCTACAGTCGGGGATAATGCATACGAATTATTTCGAATTCGACACAGTCTTCTTCGATCGTTTTGTCCGCCTTTCAATCTGTCTGTCTTTGTTCTCTCGGATTATCAACGGTTGATGAGAGGCTGTGAGGTTTGATGAATATAAAGGTTTGTTTAAACTTCCTCCTCAGTCGTAACTTGAACGAAACAATACAACTGAATTAAGTTCCATTGTAAGTAACAAACCCAATGGATTGTGAGCAGCCATTTATGTATTGGATTTATTTAGGTACGCATCCATTTACAGCAGGATAAATGAAGGGGGTTCTCCCCACCCAACACCCCTGGTTTTATTATGTCAAGACTCCAGATTTTTTTAAAGATGGGAAGGGGGGGGGGGGGGGGGGGCACAAGGATAATCGAAAACTTAAAACACTTTCTAAGCTGTACACTTATATATTAATATATTTTAGATTGTAGGATCTCAAAAAAGTAAATGTTTTTCTTCTTCAATAGTTTTCAAACAAAAATACATTTTCTTTTCCCAATCTACCTTCTGAAAGTGCTCATGCCACTGTTCGATGATTTTACAAGAACATAAGTGATGTAACTATTACTGGAAGTTACTGCGTGACTTGTTTCGTTGGCAAATTGCAAACTGCCATTCTATGCAAGCGATATCTTTCCATCTAGACGTTAACAAGTATAATATTAATTTAAACACTCCGGGGTTTTCTTTGTGTAATGCGATATGTCTATTGTCCTCTACGGCAGATATCTAGCTGCACTGGACTCGAAATGTCTACCGCCTGTAGCCCTAACCCTGCTGTTATAAGGATGGAGAGCATTCATAAAATATACTATTAACTCTTGTTTATCATTTAGCTTATTACAAACCACAAATTAATAAATAAATGCATTATTTATTCACAATAATTTAGTATTTAGATTCTATGCAGACTTTTACAATAAGTCCTATCCACATCCACACATAAAGTATGATTTCTCCAATGATTATCCAAGTAATTTAATAACTCCTCAACTAATCTTGTGCATTTTTCTATTTACAGGTAAGGACACCAGGAAATTAATTGATCCAAACCTCATAAAGTGGAATTTGATTTCCAAATCACCAATGAGAGCTGCTGCCAGTATACCAGCTTTAAGGTGTGTACCTCTGTTGATATACGATACACATGCAGCATGTTATAGGCCTCGCTGGATATTAAACTATGGGCTTTAACCGTAGCAGCTGACATGGGATTAACGTGATACAATTGATGGGCATAAAATTACGAATTAAGATTTCCTTGTGTTACTCATGCACGGCTTAGCCAGTGATACCTCGGGTCTCATGTGAAGAGACGGGATTACTCTCTGAACCACGGTAACAATGTTAGATATATCATGGGCTTAAGTAACATCAGTCTATAGCCTGCTCACTCTGCGGTATCTTCTCCAGGCTAGCTCTGCCTGTCGTGAGAGGCGACAAAAGGCCGGCGTCGTATGACCCAGCTCTTGACTACGTCGTAATGATAACAAAATACAGTATTTTCAATGTTCTTTTCGTGTTATCAACTCATGAATTTGTTTGAAAAACCTCTCCATACTTTCCTAATTTAAACTTATGTCTGAGCACTGTTGGTAGGACCCAATTCCACCCAGCTTTATGACTGGGGAAAATCTCGGTAGAACCTGGCAGCAAGGATTGCCGGTGGCCAGGATCGAACCGGCGACCTCGTAAGTTACAGGTCCTCGTGATATCACTCAGCCACTTCAATCAGTGTTCGTGTGTATGAAATGTATGTCTCATGAGTCATGAGATTTAAGAAACACTTCTTAACGGAATGGTTATAAGAGGAAGACGCCGGTAGCTACGTTACACTGACGCGTTTTCTCGTGAACCAATTATCAACAATGGTAAATAAGAAGAAATACTTGTCTAATTGTTTCACCATCGATTGTAATTACTAATGTTACAAACAAAGCCACTTCGGGTTCGTCGAAAAGAGGCGTAACAATGGGATGGGGGCTACAGCGTTGCGTTGTGTTTGGGGGGGGGGGGGGGGGGGGGGGGCAAGTAAAGAAAAAACCCGGAAGCATATTGCAAAACCAGCGAGGCTTGGTTAGTCTTTTGCGTATACTGTACTACACTTTTACGTTATATTACGTTACACACTCGTTATTGCAGAACGTCTTTCCTTAGCTCATTATCAGCTACAAACCACATGATCATAGATAGACTGTGACAGTTTCAGGATGTGTCAGGACAAAATAGTGCAATGCGAGCTTTTCATGGTATGATTTGTGTGTGGCATATTATTTGCCTCTAGTCAGTGATTGTTGGATAACTTAGCAGTAAACTTAGTTCACTTTGTCTCTCCGATTGGTTCTTTCGAGTTTTGGTCGTGAACAAACATTCTGTCTTCCATAACCCAAACTTTGCGTTAAGTTGTAAGTTACCGGCTAAGTTTAATCGTGAGTTTCTGTCGTCGACTTCAAGCGATTGTCTTTTTCTTGTTTCTATAAATACAAAGTAAACATCAATGAAATCCAAATAACAGACATTTGAATGGCAAACTGTCTAATTTTATAGTGACAACAGAGGAAACTGAGCCAAACTTAATAAAACAATAAAGAAGAAATGCGTGATGAGTGGGAGGGCGAATATCTTCACTTCGTGACGTTGTTTGTAAACAGAACAGTTATCGATCTGGCCACCTCTCCCGCGACCTTCATCCATAATTATAACTATCTTGTACAGATATCTTGCCGTTAAGAGGGAACTTCATAACGTTTCGGGTTTCGTCATTATTGTGAGGGATAAAATGTTAAAATGTAATCACTGTTTGAGGAGAAACACGAGTTCGAACTGTTGCATATCTTGAGCAAGTGTGACAGCAACAAGTGGCGTTCATGACGTCACGACGCAACAATGACAAGTATGATATCTCCGGAACTAAACATTGTATTGACACGAGGTTTACGCTGATGGAAATATCTAACAATGGTTTATATTGTATTAATGCATAGTTCTTAGGTTCAATGTACCTTTATCATCATCAATCCCTTGTTTTGTTTGAAACAGTTCAAGGTATGGATCTCATTCTCTGCCAGTACTTCTCATTTCTGAATAGCTCTATCACACAGACACAATATTATCTTATGTCCTTCTACGTCCTCCAATCCGTGTCTGCCTCTTGTATTCTATGCATCCTTCAACTTTCACTTTATTGTGATCTTTATTATTCTTTCATGCCTCAAATTGTGTCAGACTAAACGACTTAGCTTTTCATTAATCTTTTCCGTAACTTTCATCCTTTTTAAAGTACCTTCAGATAAGATAATTCAGTCGGACCTCCAACTTTGACGGTAATAACTAATAACACACCACAAACGCCTTAACAAATTTACTATTCTTTTTCGATACATGTCTGCGCTTCACGACCAAGTCTTGTTTTGTTCAAAACGTATACCCTACAATTAAGATGTGTTTTAAACTTTTTTGTTATTCATTGGTGTTGTGGATTTATTTGTACTATTATTACAGAACATTCGGAGTTCAATCCTCAGTTCTTGCCACTTCTGTAATTGATTTAAATGTATCGATATTATGACTTTGGAGGAAAGCAATGAGACATAAACATAGACAATCATCCTAAACTGAAAATAATTCTTAAAACTGTAAGTGAATAGACAAAAAATAGTTTTTTCTTTTCTTGCAATAAATGTCAGAAAGTTTCTTTTGAAAAGAAAAATGCCTTTTATGAGATATCTGTGAGAAATGATATGTTCTGTTCGGCCGGCTGTACGCGCATTAAGACCGTCAGATGCTTGGCCACACACACGGGCCCTGACATGTCCGGCATTAGCATACATACCCGCGTCACTCACTCCGACTGTTGAGTCGATCTCGCTGTCGACTTCGACTTCGAGTTTCGACCACACCCGCAAGTACGAGACGGTGATACGATAAGATAGAGCTTGACCATAATTTATTTATTCTTTATGTCAACCCAATTACGTTATTGAATTGTGGAACAAGCAATTACAAACAATTGTGTAGTGGGTACACTGGGTGGTCTAAAAATACTCTCTGATATTTCAAAGAGTGAATGTCAAAAATTACCAAAAGATAAATACGATTTTTTCTTGTCAGAAAATGTATTTACTTGAGTAAATTTACAAGACGTTAGTTTACAAGAAAAGTGGGCAATTTACGAATCAAAGTAAAAAGTACGAAACTTCAACTTAGGCCTACATTAGGGTATTATTTTTTAAATTTATTTTTTCAAGTATTTATTTTATCTATTTGATTCTGTGTGTGTAGTATCTGCCCTAGATTGGCACGTAGCCTTCACTGGTCTAACGCAATGCGAGTAACTGCCCGATAAATGGCAACAGGTAGGCTGAGTGAATCAAACAGTAGAACAACAAGTTTCCTTTCAAGGTGTAATTGCTGTGTCTGCGTAAACAGAGGCTTTGTTAACAGAGACATAATATATAACGAGCAACAACTCAGATCAAATGAAGTGATTTCTAGTCAGCGAGTGGACGACTGGACGTGACACTAAAAGTGAAGTACTATTGTGATACAGTGTGTTTTAAACCTATATATTTCATTTCGAAGTTAATTTTTTAAACATCAACCTCTCTTTGTTAGATTATATGGTAACTTTGAGAGGATTGCTAATGGATGTAATGAACGTTAACGTATACTGCGTATTTATTCGCAAATTAGATCGACTAACTAAACCAATAATAGGCTGAGTGCAGGGGAGTGCTGCATACATGTTCTGTCTGACCATTGATTTGCTTATGTCGGCGCGTATTACAACTAATAGGCCGAGAGCAAGAGAGTGCATACATGTTCTGTCTGACCCCTGATTTGCTTATGTCCGCGAGTGTTTAAACCAACAACCGTTAAGAAGTATCAACACTGACCCTTTGTCTCCTATATTTCGACAAGCAGAGCTACCTTGGATATACTCTATCCCGGGACCAAAACGGAAGTTTTCTTAAAAAATAGTTTAAAGCTGTGACAGTGAAATTGTGACGGAGGGACAACGGGTTAAGTATCGTGACGTAATGAGCCACGCTCGACTGTGAAATCTTAAGGGCGTTTCCAAGTCTACATCATAAACCATGCAGTGCGGATTTATTATGTATCCAAGTATATACGAAAAAATGTGTCTTACGCCCAAGGACAGAACTGACGTATCGGTATAGACATTCGTGCATATAAAGTAATTGATTTCAAAGCGTATTCACGTGGACTAATCAATACACAAATATAGACAGTAAATCAGAAATACGTGCGGAAATATTCATATGGTGTAATTGATTAATTGACATTCGAGCACGTATTGGTAGTACGAGTCTGCAACACTGTTGTATTTATAATAAATTGTCGAACTAAGTCCAGGTTCTGTATTGATACTTAGTATTAAAATATACTAATATATAGTAAAAACTTATATATCTATTTTAATTTTATATTATTATTTGTGGTTATATTGTTGAATGATACAGGTGTTTGAGTTTATTACACCAAATACGATTATTTACTTCGCCAAAACAGTGTAAAATAATTATCGAAATAATTAGGTTTATATAATTTTACATTCATATTGTAGACAATATTTCGGGGCGGGAAGGGGGGCTGAT
Organism: Isoperla grammatica; assembly: GCA_945910005.1. Taxonomy (NCBI): domain Eukaryota; kingdom Metazoa; phylum Arthropoda; class Insecta; order Plecoptera; family Perlodidae; genus Isoperla; species Isoperla grammatica. Next base: position 45,985,790 of record OX246743.1, on the reverse strand, counting down.
GACCCCCCCCCCCCCCACTGGCAACAACTGAGCCATAGCTATAGGCTAATGTATGTTTTACCGTTTCCATGGCATTTGATTCATACGTGGGTACCTTTGTAACTGTACACAACGTAGGCAAAACACAGCGAATAGCGCTTTCACGCTGGGAAAAATAACTTAAAACATTCGATCAAATATGGTAACTTCTGCTTTCGAAGCAGGAAATAGCCCCACGACACATATATACTACATTATCTATAAGTACATAAAGTCTCTCTTAGCCGTCGTATAGAGACTTGGCATTTCTAACCTTATATTGTTTCCATATAGATAGACTGAGTTATTTACATTACGAATTTAAAATGGATATATGCATTAAATATTGTTCATGTTGAGCTAACAGATAATGATGTCCTTTTTAGGAAACCAGTTGAGAAATGAATAAGACACTACATAGGTCAGAGATCCAAACACCGGCGTCTTTGGATATGATTGCTGAAAGAGGCGCCGTGCTATTATAGTATTATAGTATAGGGCTACACGCATGATATGGCGCCTGCTGTTTCTAGAGTAGTGGAGTAGGGGTCAGGACTGTTGGATAGTATTGCTGAAAGAGGCGCCGTGCTATATGGCGCCTGCTGTTTCTAGAGTAGCCTATAGCCATGCATGATATGGCGCCTGCTGTTTCTAGAGTAGTGGGGTAGAGTTAAGACTTCAGCCTACATATGCATGATATGGCGCCTGCTGTTTCTAGAGTAGTGGAGTAGGGGTCAGGACTGTTCTGTTATCAGATAACTCACCCATGACCTATGCATTCAAATCACAATGTACAGTTCGTCGTATGCTCAAGGCATGTGGCAATTAGTAATTTTAGTTAGCAAAAAAGGTAAATATTATGGCTTTTCTTGAAAACATATATTTTTTTTTTATCTTACGAAAATGAAATGAAAAGTGTAAAGTGTTAAGTGTTGAGTTACAGAATTAAGAATCTATACTCAAACTAAAGTGTTCTTGTTTCCACTGTTATAAGGTAAGCTATAATTCGTTTCATAAATGAGAGTGTGTGCATTCTTTCGTAACGCATTTACTTTGGACAAATCATACCCGGATGTACACACTATATGTAGGTATGTTATACGAGCTAATTTGAAACAAATCTTTCCCTACTATACGGACCAAATATGTCTAAAAATAACGAAACCACTAGTGAAATCAGTATGTATCTGTTTATTATAGATGAGACCAGTGCGTGTGAGGTTATTCTGGTTCTAGGAAGGACAATGCTTGGATTCGCTCCCCTCAGGCAGAATGTTGCTGCTCCGTGATAAATATATGTGTGCCTTACCCGACAATAATATATGGGTTAGGGTTACATGATCGGCCCACATTCTATAACCCGATCAGTCTGGCCGGTATCGAACCGGCGACCTTTCGAACTAGAGTCATGCGTCTTACCGCTGAGCCACCTCTTGAGGGGAATTATTAGCCCTTGCTCATGACAGGATGAAGCTATGTATATAGCAATCATCGAACAAGTTTGCCCGGACCGGGAACCGAACCCGGCTCCTCTGTCTTGACGTACCGAAGCTCTGAGCCGGAGGACCCAGGTTCGATTCCCGGTACAGTTAGTGCATATCTTCACAACATTGTTCTTAAAGCTGTGTAATCAAGTATTTATATATGTTTTAACGTACCTGGAGCGCTCTGGGTTGGGATGTTAGGCGGAGAGGAGAGCAAATATACAGCCTCGTAATTCTTGTAGCGAACGCGTGCCCACCCAGCCCACGTCTACTTATTTAGTGGAGGGCAAAGAAATGAAATTCCTCCCTGCGACTACATCGCTGTTATAACGAGCTGTGCTTCCTACCAGAGTCCCCAGTTGTCTCGAGATATGCGGAAACAAAACACATCTTAGCTTTTAATACATTTCAAGGTATTTCAATATGGTACCTCATTCGTAATTTCACATTACGAAAAAAAATGTGTAATCAAATACGTATTTGTAAACAATTACTTACATATTTTATAAATTTGTTTCAATGTGTAAAGTTTAAGTTATATCCTATAGTCAAAATGTTTCATCAAAATTTCCAGCTAAAAATAATTTCGTGTACTTTTTAACTACAAAATTTTGTATCAAAATTCAAAATACACATCTTAAGTTTTTCAATGTTGTAAACGATTTCAATACGGTTCATAAATCGATCTTAAAATGTAAAATATGTAGCAAAATTAACAGTTTTTATCAATGTTCCCACTAACTTCATTTACATAAACATACACATTATGTTTCAATACATTTAAAGTAAATTTATTTTAAGAAGTGGTTTGCAGTCATAAATACATATTAACAAATAAAATACTAAAATTTGACCACTTTCATATAGTAATTAGTCTGATTAATGTCCCGGGTACAACGTCTGCATTTCAACAAGTTTTACGAAACAGTTTTTTACCCGTAAGGCCGCGTCCTTCCCCGAATCTCTCCGTATCCACAGATTATCTGCGACGAAACACTGGGCTCGAGCTAATTAAATAAATGAAGACACTCGCTCGGTTAATGTTTAATAACATGTCCCACTATAATCACTCACAATAACAGCTTCGTAATTATTTAAATTACATTCATTTTAAGATTAATGTGTTGAGTAAGTTGTGGTTTCTGGCTCGGAGCGTCGTGGCAACACACCGCCATCTAAACATCCTCTCCTCACTTTTACCGCCTTCTAAACACTCTCTCCTCACTTTTACCGCCATCTAAACATTCTCTCCTCACTTTTACCGCAGAAGTGTAATGGTTTATACTGCACACTGTGGGTTGATGGCTTGATGCCAAGTTGGGCCCGCATCAATCATAATGTCGCGCTGTGATTGGCTGAAGACAGGAGACAAACTGATCCGGGTGACGCGTTACGTGATACCTACGTGATGGCTCATCATAGTGATACGTGAGTGGTGGATTTGTGGTCCGCTACTGCTATGGTGGGTGGTTGGTGATACGGGTGGGATTGCTACGTGATCTATTATACGTGATACGGGATGAACTATACGTGATATGTGACGTATCATATGTAGTATGTGATTTGAAGGTTACTCAATAAGTGTTGTGTCAAGTCACTTTACGTTACGTTACGTTACGTAAGTGATGGGTAATGGAGAGCTCAACACAAATTATGTTTAATTTTATCCGAAAGTTATGTCTTGAACCCTTTTTAAGAACATATTCAGGAGATCTTTTTGCAGAAAATGTCGTTTAAAAGATATTAAAAAAACACGTTAAATTGTGACGCTTTTTGAATTATTTATGTTAATTATTTATTTTTACTTGGCACGTGAACGTGATATATGGTACGTGGTACGTGGTACGCGGTACGCGGTGGTACGCAATGCTCGGCATGGACAGGTGGAATGAGTAGTCAAGTATATCCGGGATGCAGACTGGAATAAAATTAGAATAACATCAAGACAATATCTGCTGAGATTAGCCGAGTGTGCAATGGTTTCTGTACGTGATGCGCGTAACTAAGTCTCTGGCAACACTGTAAGGTCTTTGCGCTAGGGCACTAGCAACACCAAAAGACAACAATGAAACAAATGAATTGAATCGATGGACAAACAACAAGCTGACAAAAAATAATTTCTTCTGATTTTGGAAAACAAAACAAAAACAAACAAATACACATACAAAACTTTCACTCAGTCGTTGTCTATCATTAAAAGTTTTAAATGGCGAGCAGTTACTATTGCTACACTTGTTTTTATTTCTATGGTTGCAATTTTATTATTTTGACAGCTGATGGTTTGTCCATCAGTTCAATTCATTTGTTCTATTGTTGTCTTTTGGTGTTGCTAGTGCCCTATACTATCTGGCTATCTGTGTAGGCAGCCTATCACAGCCTTGTATAATTTTACTACGCTTCCTATTGGCCTACCTGTAGATCTAGATAAAAAAAAGCAAACAGCAATTCTATAATTTTATATTTTCATCACTATACCTTCAACCGTTTTCCACAGAGAAATGGCTATCATTATTTAATTGTATTGTTGAGTTTAGAGCATTTTATACGTAATTAGCGTAGTGTACTGTAATATTAATGCTATGTGCAGAAACCCACAACAAAAATGATAAGAAAACAATAATGTTTCCTGTACTTCAAAGTATTTTGCAGGGAAAACACTGAATATCTTCCTTAGATTGTTTGGACAAATAGGTTTCCTACACCATGTTTTGCAAACACAGCAAGTTATCACTCACCGCCGCGTTAGGACGTTTCAACGAAGACACTTTGCGGTGAAGCGCTAGCAAGGCTGTGACTTCTGTGAGTGTTCGCATTCTCCATCACTGTCAGTCAGCTGATCCATAGGTCGTGCCCGGCACTAGAACTGAGGACAGACAGCATCCGTTATCTGCGGCCAAACGCATCAGAGACTGTCAATGACCAATAAGAACCTCATCTTAGATTGGACATAGTTGTTCCGATACCGACGCGTTTGTCGTGACCAACCAGCGATCGCTATTTCAAATTGATGCTCACTGATTGGCCACGAATCACTTCGTCTATATAAGATTGTTTCCGGACAACTTTGTGAGATGAAAACTGCACCCGCACCCGTAATCCGCCTACTTTATTTATTTCTTGGTTATCTGAAAATGCATGTGTAGAAGAGAAACAATGTAGGGAAATAACGCTGTAACCTTTCAATGAATTTGTATATTCATGTCATCATCAATAACATTAAAAATTTCATGATCATATTATCTTTATTTTCATAACACGTCAGTAAGTAATAAACATTGAATTATTTTAAAAAATAGTGACAAATTCATATTTCATATTTATATTTTATATAGATCAGTAGTTTGTTTTGTTTTTTGTTGTTATTGTTATTTATGATTTCATTATTATTAATTGTTTGCATAGCTTAGTTTTATTTAAGGTCCTCCTTTGTAAATCAGTTTTTATAACTGAATAGGATAGTCATTAAATAAATAAATAAATAAATAAATAAATAGATAAATAAATAAATAAATAAATAAATAAATAAATAAATAAATAAATAAATAAATAAATAAATAAATAAATAAATAAATAAATAAATAAATAAATAAATAAATAAATAAATAAATAAATAAATAAATAAATAAATAAATAAATAAATAAATAAATAAATAAATAAATAAATAAATAAATAAATAAATAAATAAATAAATAAATAAATAAATAAATAAATAAATAAATAAATAAATAAATAAATAAATAAATAAATAAATAAATAAATAAATAAATAAATAAATAAATAAATAAATAAATAAATAAATAAATAAATAAATAAATAAATAAATAAATAAATAAATAAATAAATAAATAAATAAATAAATAAATAAATAAATAAATAAATAAATAAATAAATAAATAAATAAATAAATAAATAAATAAATAAATAAATAAATAAATAAATAAATAAATAAATAAATAAATAAATAAATAAATAAATAAATAAGCCTGTGTATCCAAGAAGGCAACGCCACCTTCCTACTTCTCCGTGGAGCGTGGAGAGTTGTTTATCGCCAATCAATCTCCTCAGCCTGAGTGTTGCCTGGTCGGCCGGCAGGGGCGAATGAGTAATGATATCACAAGTACGGATGATGATGATGAATGATGAATGCATCGCCAATGAAGTAGGTAGAGCTTCCCCAAAGGAACGCTGAATATGTCTAGAGCGCAGAGCGGGGGGAGGGGGAGGGGAGATCTCACTAGAGATTGATCTTACATCAGATATCAAAAGGCCGTAATATGTTATAAATTATATGTTATTAAAAAATGTGTTTTAAAAATGTGGCTTACATAAATCAAACTTATTAAATCATAGATGTTATCGATGTTTTATACCATATAGACATAATTAAATACTAGGAAGACGCTGTGTATATAGGTTACAACATACAACTTCTATATAGTTGTAGCAGTTTAGTCTGGTAAATCATAGTTTCTACGTTCTTGGTTCGAATCCTGGTTTTGGCGTGGTGAATATGTCGTTTATGCCATCATGAGATGATATTACCGACTCACGTTTCGATTTTTTTAGAATTGATTTGACTATTATGCACTGATCCTTTTGAGTTTTAAGTATGTAACTTATAACATTGAAAGCAATAATTTGAATACTAATTAGTTATCTTCGCCTTGCTGAAGTACGAGCCCGAAGAAGAGTCATAAGTAGTCTACTACTTCCCTCAAAAGTCGAAATATTGTAATAAATGCTAAATGTTTCCAATTAAAAATGAACTGTACAGTCCGGTACATTATAAAAGCAACATCACATGTTATAATGTGTGTGTTTTTTTAAAACCAATTGTCTCGATTGGCATCGCAATATCAGCGCTATAGTTCTGAGCCCCAAGATTCTTGTAATAATTTCTATCACTAAAAACACAATCAGTAACAAACAAGTGTTGATTTTTAAATTCCAAACAAGTTATCTCAGCACTCTTTAGCACCCTGGGTCTAACGGAGAACATAGAGGTGATGCATGGCTGCAGTTATTGGAACCTGAATGGAAGCTATACGGTCTGCATGCGTACGCACTCATTACTAACACTCACACACAAATTAGGAACTAACTTACAGCTAGGGCTAGCCCACATTTTCTCTCCACTGTTATATTGGTCTTCTTAATCTAAAGTAAACACTCGTTAATGAGTCTATCCGTGAGGTCAACGCGACTTAGGTACGCATTCAAATCACCAACATTATCCCATAGCATTCATCCACACATCATAGAACTGTTGCTAAGTGGTTCGTTTAGCGCGTAAAATTGAGTTATAAGTTAATTTTAGTCCGAGCGAGGAGCGTGTCCAACATTTAAAAAAGTAAGAACAAAATTAAAGCGGGAAGGTAAAACACCTGGTAAGCCCTATTTACAAAACAATCATCGTATGTAAGAGGCAACCTATTTTTCAAAAGAATCTAAGGAAGACGTTCTTATAGCTACTTCGAGGTTCACTAACCATTAATTGTCATTATTTGGTTGTGTTGTTTTATTTTTAATGTTAATTGGGAGTTAAGGAGTTAATTTCTGTTAGCCTTTCGAAATTGTTTCCTATTGATAAACTCCGCCGGTGGGTGGAAAGGTAGCCTATCAACTTTATACAAGGCAATGGAAAACAATATTGTAAAACATAACACGTATTCGTGAAAAGAAGCTCAAGTGCAACCACACCTTATATATAAGATATATACAAATATAGCACAAGACGGTATCGTGCCCATGTCGATCAAATAATAACATAAACATCCTCGGAATTGAAAACTTCCATCACGTTTTATCATATCCTTACATCATTCACATATTTCTATTCGTTTTTATTGGGGTGGCGCCACCTCAAGGTTATAGTGTCGGGGCGGACCCGTCGCGGCGTGAAACAAATTTGATTAAACGCGAAACGTTTCGTCCCCGGCAACTCAAGCGATGTGATAAATCAAAGCCAAGATCACCACGTCCGTGTGATAGATTGAGGACCGGGGCGGCCATTTGCTTTTACGGGGCGAATTTCCCAGGAGCTTTTCAATAGTTCTTATCGGAATACAGATAGGAATCGTTCGTTACTGATTCTGTGCGTGTGTGTGCGTGTCTTTCGGTTTGACAATATTTTATTCCTCTCGTTGTTGGTGGTTGTTGACGGCCTATCTAGTAAGAAGAAGAAGAAGAAGAGTGAGCACTCAACCGAGCCGCCATTTTACGAGGTGACTCGATCACCAACACGAGTCGGCGTTTCGTTGCGAACAAGCGAAGCGAATTTGATGCTACTCATTTTGTACCAGATACGAGCTCCTGTGTAACGTCCAAAAGATCATCGGCCCACGCAACTGCTGGACTCAGGACGGCAATATTATTGCAATCCATAATCAGCGAAGAGTTAGGATTAATTCTAAAACGGACATAGAATTACTGCACGCACGTGATTAACAGTAAGCTTACATTTCCAAAGGCCTTGTACTGTGCGGTACTTGGTGGATCGCTGGCTTGTTGTCAACAGGTCAACAGGTTGGTGACTTGCTGAGTGTTTCATAGTGCCGGGTCTACTAACTAAACTTTCTAGGTTCCTGCCGAGTTTTTCGTATTATATTTACATATAGGCCTAGGCCTAACGTACTTATTTGGTACACAAATACAGTACTACCCTCCTATCGGTAAATGTTCCTTACCCACACGGGCACTTAATTAAGATTTCTTATATCAAACTGTATTTATAATAAATTTGCCAACACGCATACATTTGTACACATATGGCAAGTGAAACTGTCTTGGCAAATTTTAAAATCAACTGCAACACTGACTATGTTGATTTGAATAGAAGCTATAACTGTAATTTTATATTTGATGAGAGGAAACAAACTATAATATGCCCAACTGCAAATGATATTAAGGTAGCATATGAAAGGTGCGATGGCATAAAAATTTTCCATCTAAACATTCGGGGAATTAACTGCCACTTTGACGAGCTACTAATACTTCTACAGGATAGTAGCGTTTCATTTGATCTGATCATCCTTACCGAAACTCATTTAAAACACGATTCATGCCAATATGTCATTGATGGGTATTCCACATTTAACTTTACTAATAAATTAACAACTTTTGACGGTTTAACGATACTTGTCAAGGATGAAACCTTCGATTCACTTAAAATATCGAGAATTAACTCATTTACTCAAGCTAACGTTGTCAAAATTACTGCATTAATAGATAAAGAAATATACTCAGTTATGGCTATCTACAGATCTCCTGCAGGGGATGTGAAGACTTTTATTACTGAATTATTATCAGAAATTAAAGTAGTGACAAAAGGAAACAAAATACTAATAGGTGACATTAACATTAACACCATGGACAACTCTCAATTATCCAACGACTACCTAAATAACTTAAATGCTCACGGCTTTCACTCACTTATTAACGAACCAACTAGAATCTCAAAATCATCTTCTACCTGCATTGATCATGCTTTTATCAATTCTAGTAATAATAAATTTAAATTTAAAGGTGCAATACTACAAACGAACATTACAGATCATTACGCCATATGTGTTGCACTAAGTACGAGTACAGAGAATGATGACAAAATAACGTCCGACATAAATCCAACTTCGTCCAGCAAAATAATTAAAGTAGTAAACCACGTAGACTTAGATCTGTTGAGACAAAAACTTGAAGTAGAAAAGTGGGCATTAGTTCTCCAAGAAATCAATCCTAGTAAAGCTGCAGAATCTCTTGTGAAATCTCTTCAAACTTACATTGCAGATGTCACTACCACAAGAAAAATAAAATCGAGAAATCACTTTAAACTTAAACCGTGGATCACATTAGGTATCATTCGTTCAATAAGAAAACGTGACAGTCTGCACAAAAAACTCTCCAAATACCCTAATAACACTGAGCTGAAAGATTACTATAAAAAATACAGAAATAACCTTAATCTACTTATTAAACAAACAAAAAATCAATATTACCGAGATAAAATATTAGAAGCTCAAGGAGACAGTAAAAAGATATGGGACATAATCAAAGAAATCTCAAACAAAAACACAAGACATTCGGAAATAACGAAAATAACAAGTATTTCTACAGGGATTTTGACAGATAACCCACAAGAAATCACTGACACTTTCGTCAACTACTTTAGTGATATAGGAGAAAAAATGGCTAATAATATAGAGAGAGTTATAGATAATGACCCCACTGATCATGAAATGGAAACAGCTGATAACATCTTTCATCCAAATTCTATATTTCTAGAACCAGTCACTACACATGAAATTTTAGATCACATTAAAACAATGAAACCATACACGGCTACTGGTCCTGATCTTATAAGTACTCGCACTATTAAAACCATTATGGATCTCATAGCCCTACCCTTACAACACATTATAAACCAAAGCTTTGTTACGGGAATCTACCCTGATGTTTTCAAAATTGCTCAAATTAAACCAATATATAAAAAGGGAAATAAAACTCTAACCAGTAACTACAGACCTATCTCTCTTCTATCTAATTTCTCAAAAATACATGAAAAATGCATTAAACATAGGCTTTATAATTACCTAGAATCAAATAAATTAATTTCACCTAATCAATTCGGGTTCCGGGCGAACAGAAGCACTGATGATGCAATACTAACCCTGACTACGGAAATTCATACCATAATTGACAACAATGAAAAAGCGATCGCAGTTTTCTTAGACTTATCGAAAGCCTTTGACACTGTCTCTCACCTTATTTTGTTTAAAAAGCTTGACAAACTGGGAATAAGAGGGACTCCCTTAGAACTAATTAAAAGTTACCTTTATAATAGACCTCAAATGGTAAAAATACAAAACACGGTCAGTAAAAATCGTATTATAAAATACGGTGTACCACAAGGGACTGTTTTAGGACCACTTCTCTTTCTAGTGTTTATTAATAGTCTCTGTTCACTAAAGGCAGGATGCAAAATTATTACATTTGCAGATGATACAGTCTTAATTTTCTCCTCTAAAACCTGGGATGATGTTCATAAATTAGCAGAAAATGGGTTAAAGGAAGTCAATAAATGGCTAATGATCAATTTACTAACACTAAATAAGGAAAAAACTACATACATCACATTTTCCCCCAGAAAAAATACACAACCAATTATATCTACATTACAAATCCACGCTCATAATTGCAACCCCACCAGCACAAATTGTGATTGTCCCTCGCTATTAAAAACCAACTCTACGACGTACCTTGGAATAATTGTTGATCAACATCTGAAATGGGATTCCCATATTCAGTCACTAATTAAAAAACTACGATTTTCCATGATAAACTTCTACAATCTACGAAATATTTTATCTTCTTCTAATCTAAAGCTAGTCTACTATGCAACAGTACAGTCTATTATTCAGTACGCAATCATTAATTGGGGGGGTGCTTATGACAACCACATAAAACCTTTAAAGACAATACAAAATATGATCTTAAAAATAATGCTCAAGAAAGAAATGCGGTATCCCACTGAAAACGTTTATGAATGTGCAGGTGTCTACCAAATACGTAAACTATATGCTCTGTCTCTATGTAAATATGCTCACTTTAATAAACTACACTTTCTACCCCATAACCCCACCATTAACTACAACATTAAAACACGTTACAAAACCAGCAACAAAATATTTCAAAGCAGAATCAACAAAGGCATTACTCAGCGACATGCAATGATCATAGGTATAAAGATGTACAACCAAATTCCTGTAGCAATTCGTAAACTCATATCAAAAGATACGTTCAATATTCATCTAAAAAAGTGGCTCCACAAATTTCCCATCAAAGACATTAACGATACCGTCAATGGCTTCAAGTGATAAATCTTGAGTCCTGTTCACTAAAAGACTCATATTTATATTTTGTTCTCCTCTTTTCATAGTAGTGTTAGTTATAGTCTTATGTGTTTGTAATAACATTAGTTTTGTGTAAAACTTATTATGTTCCTTCTCATTAAAATGTGGGCTTGTAGGCCTAGTCCAAGTTTAATTATAATTATACTTAGTCCCATCATATCAAATACACCTGTTAAAGTCTATTATAATAAGAACGTATGCCCCGCCTCAAGATTAATCTTACAGGGGCATACAAATATTGAAATTGTATTATGTATGTATGTATGACTAACTTGAAAAATAAAACTTAACTAACTAAAATTAACTAAACTTGTAGTTTCACGAATCTTAAAACTATGCATGCGCGTGCCCGCCATCCTGGTGATATGTTTGAGTATGTTGTCTTGGAGAAACTGTTGTAGTTGAAATCAATTGTAGTAGAAAGAAAACACCCTAATTTCGTGAAGATTAGGTGTGTTTTTTAAAAAGAAATTGAGTTAGTTGGTATTTTGTGATATTTATCTTAAATTTGTCTTCGTTCTCTAAACACTGCTATCTTGAGATTTTAAAATCATCCCCGCTCATCTTGCTACCAATATGGCCACTGTCAAGTCACGTGTAAACTATGCACACCTAACATTAAAAATCAAACACTATTTACAATTATATATCAATCATTATTATTGGCAAGATAACGACGTAAGATTGAAATATGTATAAAGCAAAATCCGCTTGAAATCTTCACGACAACACAAGATCGCGCTACACCATGACTTGCAGAATGCGTTGGATTGATAGTGTCTCCCTCTTTCAGAGATGTAGCGTTTATAAAATAACCACCCCCTCGCAGTGCGCTGGGGTTTCATTGTGCATTCAGCGCGTGAGCCCTTCACTTGATGCGAGCACCCCACATTAATGCAGCACTTTGCATCTTACAAAGACGTGCCCGCAAGACCTAGTGCTGTTGCCATACACGCAGAGATGTGCATGGGCTTCAAACGCCAACACACCACCATTTGTACATTCGTTTTCCGTTACAAATTTCAATCATAATTATACATACATTTAAAATTGCCATACAAATAAAATATAAATTCACATTTAGAGTCTACCCACTCAGTAACTTAACTGATTTGCTGTGGGGGACTTTAATTTAAAGTGACTAAACCAACCCTGTAGGCTTCGAACACCATCGACGAGTGAGCGATAACCAATCAAAGATCGATGTTTAGGCAGTAAAATTATTGGTAAATTAGTAAATTGGCTGAAAACTTTTTTGTATCATAATTAATTAGTTCATGTGTTGTGGGGATCGGCAACGGATAACAGTCTAAGCGTGTATAACGATAGAGAAACGTTTTTAGGACATAACTTTTCTCACACAACTTTCTACGCGTGGCGTGTGCAGCCTAAATGAGACAATACCTCATGCATCGTGCACTCACAGGGGGGGTATATCTCAATGTCTCAATACATGCCCAGTCAACATATCAATATACTTGCATGCGTACGATGTCGCGTCTAGGCCGCGACACTAGCGCGCTCGGCGTCGCGCGGCAACGATGGGCATTAGTATTCAACACAAGCGCGACAATGTGGGAAAGAAATTCCAAACACTCGTGTTTATTTTTCCTTAACGAGTTCGCTTTAGTTCAACTCTGGGTTGGTTCGACGACGAAGGAATTATTTCGAATTACATTCGAGTCAAATCTGAATACATACTGCGGGACGGGAAAGTTTCATTGGGAGGTGATACCGCCAGTATTGAAGTCGCCTACAACTATATTTTACCGATGATGTGGTTTTCGTAGGATGGGATTTTCGTAAGAATTAAACCCGGTTTAAAACTTTGCTAACTAATTAAGGAATTTGTTATAAATTGAAAATTAGTTCCCAAAATAAAAATCTTAGCGATTACAATACCAGAAACGTTTTAAAAACAATGTGTAAAACGTTATGTCCAATATTCATACTCTCCATTTTTTCTATGTCCTGTGTCAACCCTAATCTAACCGGCAACCTCCTGAATTGTAGTATCTTGCGTTATCGCTATAAGTCACGGCTAAAATTCAATAGTCACCCGACTACTATGTTTTCAGACGCAATATTTCATGTTTGTCCCTCAAAACATTAGAAATAAACTATAACTTTTTTCGAGATCTCCTACACCAACAATCGTTAATATTCCGGTCGGGTACCTACCTATGTAAATGTACTTGGGTACATTTAGCAGAACATAAACAAGTGTCTGAGCGGAACGCCCTAAACGATGCACGATATTCATTCAGTAATAATATGCATAACAGGTTGTGACGTGGGTGTTGCTACTACGAGGCCGTGGGTCGATGTCGGGACGTAGTATTTACTGACATCAATGAATGCGGACAGTTCACCGCCTTGCTATACTCATTACACACCCTGACGAGACGGACGAACATACAGTGCCTACAAGTTACAATACAAGTACACAAGTACAAGTGTACAAGTTACAATAGTTGCTAGTTACAATAGTAACTAGTCTCATTCCCTTATCTACGGCCACTTTCAAGCACACTGTATCGACGAAATTCATCAGATTCCCGACGTTATTTCACACATTTGTAAAGGCAGTCTACCGCTGAATTGGGAACACATCAAGCCTTATTTGTCACGCCTGCTGTGATGGTATAGTTTCCAGGTATCCGACCCAACATCGTAAATTATCCCGTATGGACCTATTTACAAGTAGATGGCTGGAACTATACAGAATACAACTTGACTCGGCTATTTAGTAAACGTGATACTAGTTACGTTCGGACAGCTTCAATAAATATATGTATATCTATTTATTCTTAAGTTTTCGCGGACATATGTGTACATAGGTAGGTCAGGTAAGCAAGGGTAAGTCAGTGCCTCCTTCTTTAGTAAATTATTCGCGGCAACAAGCCTCAGAGAATTGCAAAATGCACACATATATATATTCAATTGCAACAAAGTTGTTCTCCTTTGATGGTTTTATTAATGCTTGTTTTATGGCACAAACGTGCAGTCCTTGTTAAGACCTTGAGTAGTATTGTAGTAATTGTTGTATAAATTAATGAAACGAAATATGCATACATTTCAATATTATATACTAGTTGTTAACATTATTTATTAAAATATCGTTTTCATGTAAAAAACAGTTTCGTTTATCCTTTGAGTAGCGTGGAATGAGTTACCTCGTAAACCATCTTGTACAGCCCACACTGGGAGAGTGAAACACTAGACCGGACGAAACTGAACACCTCGCTTGGTTTATACTTTATGGTGCATAATTTATGGACGTATCAGTAGTGATACCGTCTGTTATTCTATTGCACACGAGCAAGCCAACACTTGTATTGTGTTGGACACAACTGGCAACTAACCTCTAGTAAACATAGTTAATTGTCTGCTATTTACACAACACTAACTTACACACGTTGAGTTTGTACTACAATCTAGTTTCTTGGCAATGCCTTTCAAATCAAACGTTTAAGAGTGGTTAAAACAGAGTACTAAAGTGGGGCGTTGTTATAATTTGTACAGTTTTTTTCCGATATTGCATTATTGTAATTATATTCATTTTATTAACTGAGAATGAACTGCGTGATTGGAAATTGGAATGTACATGTAATCATTTGTAATTTTAATAGAAAACTTAAATTGGAACTTAAAATTACAGCAGAAAATTAATATTATTAAGAGGTATGAAGACAGCCATTTAAACAAATTACTCTTTACTTTAATCAATTGTTGCTACATCGGTTTATAATTGAGTAGTCAATGAGAAATGTTTAACATATTCTTCTGAACCCTACATGACCTGTTTACAAGATATTCCTTAGAGCTTCTCAAATCAGTCGCTAAACGCTGGGAGTACTATCGACTTATCACTATCGATCTTATCAAACATATCGTGTTATCATCCCTATCAACGCGTCACTCGATATAGTTTATTCCCTGAAACCAAGCCGCACTCATCTTGGCACCTGTTGTCTCTCACAGCAACACGTCTCATGCGAGGCGGCCAATTAAACCAGAGACAACCGACATTATTCTAAATTACCAGATTCAACAGAGATAACGAAGTAAAAATTGTTACAACTGTAAAAATTGTCATCGAGATTAGTGTAAGGCTATTGAAAAATGCAGCTATAGAAGTATACATATTTTCTTTCTGTTTCTAAGGTGATATTCAATTTAATTTAATTAAATCTCAAGGCGAGTGTTAGGAAATCATGTTCGGACAGAGAATAGTTATTATTTTCTTTCCTGTGGCAGTTATAAATGCTAGTTAAAAACAAAACGAAACTAAAAAAAATCATCAGTTTAAGAACAAACATTACACTGCCTTCATTTATGAACATTCTTGGATCAAAAGTGTGGTACAGTTTTAGTTGACATTTTAATAAAATGCAACGAGAATAAGATAGTTTTGCGCAGTCTTAAAATTGGCACCAAGAAATACAGTAGCCTTTCTGCCTCCGTCATACAAGAAATAAGTCTGTAATTCCTAGTGTTTTATCCCTTGAAATGAGATATCAAGTGAGATTAACATGAAGGATTGGGTATTGAATGTCTTCGAGTGAAACACAAGAACGTGTACTGTAAGGCGGCCTAAGTAGGCAGCGAGCGTAAGTAGGCGTGCTAAGTAGGCAGCAAGCGTCACGACAACTAGCTAGCGATTAATCGTCCCCCTCACAGAGGAATGAATGAAGTACCGGAATTGTTGTGACCAGTAAACGTACCCTAGATAGTTCAATTAATTACACTACGAAATGGAAGATTGTATGAGATAGAGTATAAATCACAAATGCAATGCTTTTGAAAATATGACAAGTATGGCGAATATCTACAAAGTATCGATTTGTAAGTGAACCTGAGAATATTCATTTAATTTGATTCCTTCAAATTAATCTCAATTACATCTTATTTAAGCATATATAAACATACCTGCGTGATATACCACAGATTTTGATATGATTACAGAAGTTTGACGGGCTGTCATTCGAAATTTACGCATTTTCACACATGATATCGATTCGTAAGAGAACCCGAGTATATTCTTTTAATTTCCTTCCTTCTAATTTATCTCAGTTACTTCTACTTTAATAATATATAAACATATCTGCGTGATATACTAAAGATTTTGAGATAATTACCTAATGTTTACTGGTTGTCATTCGAAAATTACGTTATGTCACACATAGTAGCGATTTGTAAGAGAACCTGAGTGTATTCAATTAATTTGATTCCTTTTAATTAATCTCAATTACATCTTATTCAAGCATAAATAAACATACCTGCATGACATACTACAGATTTTGAGAAAAATTGAGAAAAGTTGCCGGTGATGCACCAAGAGTGTAAGTTGGCTCTGTGGTGGTACACGTAATCTACTACGATGGTTACGGCTTCGAATCCCACCCACCTCTTTCGATTCTGACTGATTTTCATCCAAGTTGAATCCTCTAAATAATCGAGCACCCTCCTTCTACAGTTTAGGCACAAAAACAACAGTGAAAACGTTTATGGAGTCAGAATCGAGAGAAGAAAAGAAAGATCAGTTTCACTGCAAAAACCAGCAGCAATGAATTCATTGACGTCTATTGGGCGGATTTATCTTCCTTAGCGGATGATCGAACTGGGTCTAAACTCAATTGACGTCGATGATCGGGAGCAATAAACATAATATGGCGAAACAAATAAATTCAAACAGCTCTTGGTCGATCATTTGATATAGACCATCATATTTTTTGTCAGTGTTCCGTCGGACTTCATCCACCAAACTCCAATCCCAGATAATAAATAGTCGGCCAAATCGATTTGTGCAGGTAAATCTAAGCAAAGACAAACATATTTCAATGTCATTCTATAAACTGTTTTTTTTTTTTTAATATATAATCTTCGGTTGCTAGCAGGGCGATCAACAAACATACATACCAGTCTGAGGCAGCATTTCCGCACGATAATATAACGATTGTCATACTTTTTCGACATAAACCGTAGTAAACAATATACACTAGACATCTCTTCAAGGTCAGTTTCAATAAGGGATGTTTTACGTTTTTCTTTACTAAACGTTGGCCACACTGCGTGAGCGATAGTGCTGCCACCCCACAAACGGCCGCCAAACTAACTACATAAAACACCACGATAAACGACGATGCAATCTGTTCTGCACGCGATATCATATCATTTTTAAAATCTGCCCAATTGCCCATCCTTATAACCCAGCCCACTCTAGTCATCCCGATAATTTATGAAGTCTTATACGTTCCCATCACAGCGGCTTCAAAGGCTGTGGCTGTGCGAAGCTAACATGTTCGAGGGCGGTGCCTCAATGTTATTACAACTGGTATTCGTTGAAGCGCATACACAATCCAATATATATTGCTTCCCCATCGAGTGGATGCGTTCTCCTTCTAGATTCTTACTGATCATTGCACACGGGCAGACAGACAGACAGACTTAGAGACAGACAGACAGACAGACAGACAGACAGACAGACAGACAGACAGACAGACAGACAGACAGACAGACAGACAGACAGACAGACCGACCGACAGACAGACAGACAGACAGACGGACAGGCGGACAGGCAGACAGACAGACAGACAGACAGATATACAAACATACAGACAGACAGACAGACAGACAGACAGACAGACGGACAGACAGACAGACAGACAATCAAGGCAGCACAGCTTTCTGTTTCTTTATTACATCGAGTCTTCTTCACCGAGAGATCACTATCGCGGCTGCTCACGTGAGAAAACGAACGATTTCATCTGGTTGCGCCAATGTTGTTTTGTTCGTTGTACATTCATTGTTGTCGTTTTTGGAATCGTGTATTTGCGAAGACATACATACCCGCCTACTGCATCACTTGGTGGTGTGCACAAGTTACACCTATTTTACTCGCTGGAGGTGGGAGGAAGAAAGGAAGTACAGTCGCGAGGAAGAGTATATACATACACTTCTCGATGTTTGACGGAAACGAGAATTCCCGTCAGTAGAAACTGTAAACGGTTTTGTGTAGAATCTGCGAGGAAATGAGATCACTTCCGTGTGATTTGAATGCAAGTAATTTAGCGTTAGGAGATCCCGACCCTAGTCGTAATCGCTATTTTAGACATACCGGTATTGTAGCTACCTGAACAATAATATTTAACAGACATCTATCAGTATATTTTTCTTTACAACTGTGGAAGGGGGGGGGGGGGGGGGGGGAGGGGGGCTTAAAGCCCACAGCACTTATATATTGCAACAATTTTCCACAGAGATGTTCCTAAGGTAATATTATAGTCAGCTCAGCTTCAGGCTCAGGGAGTCTGGTACTTTCGAATAGCACTTATAGCAACAGTTTCACGAAAAAGATATCGCTAAAAAAAAAACGATCAAAATTTCAAACGTGAGAGAATAAAGACATACACATCAAACTTGAAAGCACCTCTTCCTTAAAAATCAACAAAGAAAAGTCGAGCTTACCGACTATTTGGTCGAATCCAAGATGGCGTCTGCGTGACAGACGTCTCGACTCGATCTCAGAGTCTGAAACAAAGAACATTTGTAAAAGAATTTTAAATTGTTTCTCTCCCGCGTTCAATTCCAACAGTAAGCGGGGTTCCCCGTTTAAAGACTCCATTATCCACTCCCCTATAGGTTCACTCCGTAATGGCGTATAACTTACACCCGATCCTAACCCCGGCCAAATCAATGGGACGACTAAACTAACTCTTCAGCGTCGCGAATGGTTGCTCAATTTTGACTTTCGTGTACTTAGGAACGCTTCAATTCATTTCATGTTATCTGCAGAGATTTCTATCCAATCTACTAGATAATCTTCTGGATAGTTGGTAAGATTTATGACCGTATTACTGATGGAGGTGGCTCAGCGGTAACGCGAGGGTCCATGTCGGGAGGTTGCCGGTTCGATACCGGCAATCCTGGCTGAAGTTTTTCCGAGGTTTTCTTCAGACACAAACTGTTTGAGTCGAACTGACAGCCCTGGGACATTCCTTTCCAAATATATCCAAATACTAGAGATTATACACAAAACTACTATTCTGAGCCGCAAAGAGGTCAGCAAGGATGAAGAGGAAGAATGCGAGGAAAGAAAGAGTAAATATGAGATGAGTACAGACATGATACGAGAGCCTCTTTGCGGGCACCGGTCACCACAAGAGGGACCCACTTCGACTGGAATACCAAACAAGCTCAAGTTATAAACCAAAATGGTTACACCAATCTATCTGAACCTTGACGCCCATTCTTCTTCAATAATAATTTATTTTCCAAAGTTGTATTTCTAAAACGAAAGAAAACAATCCTTCAAAATTCATGTGTCTCATTACACTTTAATTGAATTTATTGCCATTGTTTTTCCAAACAAGTAGTCCGTAGATGGAGGGACAGAATGTTATCATATCATTTAATTCACTCGTCCATTGTTGGCGTCTGTGAGTGCGTCGCGACAAAACACAATTATAAAACAGCTCAGCCAATCACAAACGTATAACTGTACTTCAACCAGATGTCATCATCTTTATCACTCAGAACGATCACAAACAACGTCATTCTTGCTTTTATTTTTACTGATCTAAATTTGAGATCATTTCCAAATATGGACCATTTTTAGGACCATCCATCTACACAATAGATGGACATGGGACCTCTTATAACGCCGGCAATCGTAAATACCTGTATTGTATCTGAAGAAACGTCCTACCCAATTGTCTGTGCCCAATTGACATTTAAATGTTTAAACCCCAGCTGCTATAGTCAGACGATTACCTATTATTATTGCTGTTGACCCGCAGTATAATTCAATGGTTGTCTCCTGCTGTTATTACGGTAGAAAGTTGAAATATACATCTTTCTTTGGTAGTAGTATTTTTATTATTGAATCCATTGGGTTTTTCTTAAACGCTCGATCGTGGCTGTCCATACAGATTATAAGCTCAGGTGAGGGGTGAGGGGTTGTGGGGTTGGGGGGGGGGGGGGGGGTACAGTCGGTGTCATAACATTTTGAGATGATATGACGGATGAATGATTTGTTTTGAGTTTCTCTTGATATTTATACAGCTCCTTACCGCAGACTGGTGTATGAATACAATTTATCGTCAGTCTGTCGAGATTTTAACAGCAATCATCAGTAGCATCCATGATCCAACAATATCGTTTCTGATCATGATAATCTTTCAAGATAAAGCGGATGGAATGTTTTATTTTCTCTAGTTGTATTACGCAACATTTTGTAAAACTTCTTTGAACTATTTGGGAAGTATGTGTGAATGTGAAAAATATGTATTTCTAAATGGCAAATCAGACAATTGTTCGAAGTCAACCTACGTGACTCCATATCCAAACGAAGTGTAGGCAAGCAAGAAGGTGTTTGACTCGATTGCCATTGCAAGACGCAATATGTTTGCCCGTACTGACTACTGAGTGTACATTCCACAGCATCCCTGCGCTGTAACTACCAAACAACTTCCGGCTGAGTATTTCATTCATCCTTCAGAAGGGAGCCAACAAAAGATTCACATACTTGGTTAGCGTGATTGAAAGAGCCCACCTTCTGGTGTAAGCGACGGACCGTGGAGTTGGACCGCGCCTGCATGAGACGAAGGAACGGGGATATGGACTGGCACCTTCTGGTGTAAGCGACGGACCGCGGGAGTTGGACTGTGCCTGCATGAGACGAAGGAACGGGGATATGGACTGGCACCTTCTGGTGTAAGCGACGGACCGCGGGAGTTGGACTGTGCCTGCATGAGACGAAGGAACGGGGATATGGACTGGCACCTTCTGGTGTAAGCGACGGACCGTGGAGTTGGACTGCGTCTGCATGAGACGACGGGACGGGGATATGGACTGGCACCTTCTGGTGTAAGCGACGGACCGCGGGAGTTGGACTGTGCCTGCATGAGACGAAGGAACGGGGATATGGACTGGCACCTTCTGGTGTAAGCGACGGACCGTGGAGTTGGACTGCGCCTGCATGAGACGAAGGAACGGGGAAACGGACCGGCACCTTCTGGTGTAAGCGTGTGGACCGCGGGAGTTGGACCGCTTGCGCCTGCATGAGACGAAGGAACGGGGAAACGGACAGGCTAATATGTGTATTGTAACTGGTTCCCGATGATAATTGGTCCCCCCGCCCCGACACCGCCATACAGGGATGGGTGGTGTCGTGTCCTGGCTGTGGTAAATCATCTGTCATCAATCACAGGTCTAATAGACGATGACAGAGAACCACTAATCTGCTCGCTCGATCAGAGCCGATGATTCAATGTTGTCTTGTGCTCATACCAGATACACAGGGGATCAACGCGACACTATTGTTGGGCAGAAGCTTGGCAACACTCCAGTAGGTACTTAAACAAATACTGTAATTTAACCATTAGCTGTCATTGTGCTAAACACCAAACAGTAATGTTTTAACTCCAATTCTGAAGTGTTTATCAAACAGATTTTGTGTTTGCATATAAGCCAGTATCATATCGAGAGCTTTTAACTCAATTTCGAAAGGTGAAAACTCTAGCCCAAACCGGGAATAAATCCCTAGGCTTTTCGCATTGGAAGCAGGAATATTAAAAGAAAAACAATTAAATCGAATTAACAATTTGTGGTCTTCTACCAACCGGAAAAATCATAACATTAATTCTACGTTAAGTGCATTACTTTTTTTTTTATCAGAAACATCCCACAAAACAATGCATTAATAACTTTATAGTTTTTTATACCCTGCCCATGGGCAAATTACCCCTTTTCTGGAGACTACACATACGTGTTGGTATGTAGTATATATAGTACGATATTTGGATAGTTCGTAAGAAATGTCCGAAGACTGTTCCTGTTGACTCGATCAAAGTATTTGCTCTATGCGTTAGTCTCACCCCACAAATACCTCCATTCAGTATTACCGGTAGCGGGCATCGAACCCATGACCTCGCCAGCATTGTTCTACACTTATACATTGTCTGGGTTCAAAAATAAACATACCGCGCGCATAAATATAACCCATGATATCAGTGCAACGGTTCTAGTCTCTGCATTGCGAAGACTCTAAAAATATTGGCCAGACTATCTTCTTCTTCTTCTTCTTCTTGGCAGGAGCCACGCTGTCTCTATAGCCAGAGCCAAGGTCGCTACGTTCTACGTAATACCACGACAAATAACCCTCTCATTCAGATACGCCCACATTCTTGCACCCGTGTCGCGTCACAAACATACCTGCCATGATCTTAATTGGAGTCGCAGCCGAATGTGTTCATGTCTGGCTCTCATTCACTCAACTCGTCTCTTGACGGTAGGTTTTAATTGCGTCACGTGGAGCGCTGCGATCGCACGTTGCGGTGCAGCGCTCCTGGTGGTGTGATGTCTTACTATACGGGGTAGTGTCAAATACGTAGTGTCACATCGACCGCTGTGATCGCTTACAGCGCTACTGGTGGCTGCTGTCAGAAACAAACGAGGGTATCTCGACTTTGAAAATCAACAGTAAAATAATTAAAAGTCTTTTTACAAAATGGCAAAAAACGTAATTTGGAATTTGATGACGGGGTATACATACATGTAAATTAATTCAAATCTTTTAGCGGAAAAAGATGAAACGATTTACCGCGAATGGGAGGGGAATTGAATGGAAAGGGGAAGGGTAGTTAATAATTGATCCAAATGCGCCAATACACATAAAAAGATATACTGACATCGTAATAATCATTTGCATTTCAACGTCCTCGTTATAATTTATTGTCTGTCGTCCTCAGCGTAGGCCTATGTATGTATGACCCAGCCATTACACGGGTAGACCTAAAGTAGACCTAATAAGGACTAACGGAAGAGATATATGTACTCAGCTCGAGATGCTTTTAAGTAACAATTTATTACTCAGCCCCTCACTTTTAATAAAAGTCAAGCACATGGGATAAATGCAAATTATGCCCGTCAGACTAATTGGACGTGATAGGCCGTAGCTCGGATTAACTAAGCCGGTATGTGCGTTGATACAATGAAGCCGGGCCCGTCTCGACACATTTGTCAACACACATTTGCTAATTTATCAGACAAAATGGGTTCTACGCGGAGATATTAAATTGAAAATCTTTCAAAGGTCGTAATATAAATTGGCTTTCGTTTAAAATTCTCTAACGTGAGCTTATTAAACTTACATTACGTTTAGCTGCTGTTTTGTAGTTTATAAGGGTTAATCCACACAAGCAACAGTAATGTCTCTTATTACACAATGAACATACTTTATATGTAACATACATATTTTGCAAGTATGTCGCATACCGTACATAAGGCACAAATAAATATAGTGTAACACTCTTTTTGATAATTTATGGTGTCTATCGACGTCAATTTTAATGATGACATTTCATTGGTTCACAAATGTAACTAAACTAAAGTCGACATATTGGGGATGGTTCTCACATCCCGACTGTATCGGCCACATAAGCACACTTGCTCCTTAAAAAAGTCGCCCCCGGTTACAGTGTTTACTCCTCAGTGAAGAGGGGAAGAGGGGCGAGAGATAATTCCACAGCCTTTGAACACCGGTGTGTACAAACGTTCCTTGACCCATGCAGCCACGTAGACAAGCGGTGGGTGACGCCCACTCTAAACATAACCCTCTCCTCTTGTAAGTAACACGGAATATCATCTCCACACTTCAACTCCGTGAACAAACTTTTATAATAGTTTGAATAAACACAATTATTCAAAACCCATCCTCTTTCTTTTCTTTTTACAATTCGAATACATCAAAATGATTATGTTGGCGCGTTGGAGTTGGAAGCTGAAGTATGAGAAAGAAAAAAGAACAAAAAAAAAACGAGAAGAAAACTAAGTTTCAAGTTGTAAAAGTCCATCGCGCGATGGTCTATTGTCTAGGGTGAAATTGTCACGAGGGAAGAAAAACATTGGAATCTTTTTTTGCGTCGGTTATTCTTGGCACATAGGTCGTGGTGCAGTGCGGTTGCATAGGCAAATATTGCTAGGCAAATATTGCTAGGCAAATTTTGTTATAAATGCAAATATGAGATAGGTTTTGAGGGTAACCGTTTTCAATGTTTGCTAATTAATACTTTAACAACACACACTCGTATCATTATTGACAAAATCGAAAGTGTTTAATCATTTTCACTGAAATAACACAATATTTGCTAATTCATAATAATTGACATTGAAAAAGTTGTCTGATCGGTTCAAGTTTTCAAAGCTACTGATCGAGTAACTCGGATCAGGTAAACGTAAGCACCCTACAATGAATGCTACTCTGTAAACCAGGTAATTAGGACATGTGTACGCTTAGTTATAGAACGTCCTCGAGGCTTCTTGCTCTAAAAATAGGCGAGACAAGAACATCATCAGTCATTTTCACGCACTGATCTAGAAAAATAACTTCTGACGTTTTCACATTTGTCTTTAATCTTTGTTCCAAGTGACGTTAGTGAAAACTTACAAAGTGTTTCGCTGGTCACAAGTTTTAAGTTACGTTTGTAATCAAATAAGCGGCTGGTTTTAATCGCAGTGGCGTACCGGATTAAGTTTGAAAACTACTAGTGTGCTCATTGTGAGAGAACTCTCAACGCAATATGAAGTGAACGTCTTTGCTATATTTCAATTGGTTGAATAATTCAATCGATATGATCGACCTCAAATAATCCGTATCCATCACCCATCTTTGATGCACGCTTTTTCAATTAAAATCAACATATTCCTGTCGTTCTTTCCGACATTCGTAGAGCCGGTCTTCCTCTTTAGTAGAATGACAACATAGATTACTTACGCCCGATACGCTTGAGGTTTTCTTTTCAGAGAAGTAGACAAATAAGTGGTAATAATTAAACTCAGCTATTTTACCACCGTGGTCAAGACTACCATCTGACATCTGTCTCGATAACCCAGATTACAAAGCCGAACACATTTAGCTACGATTTGGCAACGTCGAGATCTCCCGTCGACCGTATCTCGTACTAACTAAAAGATGGACGCAATACAAAACACCAATCGACCCCCCCCCCCCCCCACAATTACTCGCGTCTATTCTTCAACAAAACAGCTGACGAAAATCAAGTATCGCTCGAAATTCTATTTCCAACATGGAACCGATCTAAATTCGTCTCTATGAAAATATCTGCCAGTAAGAGAACTTTATATTGCTTCAGTTTATCTTGGCGTTCGTCACACGCACACGCACACGCACACGCACACGCACACGCACACGCACACGCACACGCACACGCACACGCGCACACGCACACATACACGCACACGCACAGAACCAAGTCTTGCCAAACAGCGGGACAAGTCATGCCGCAATACCCACACAAAGCAATATTTTCACACTTGAATAAAACGAATTCATGTTTCTTGAACTGTCATGTTAGCACCTCCGCTTGTAAACTTGTTTGCGATACCGTCTTCGTGTGGATGTACAGTAATAATAATTTAATTTGTTTAACATCTCACACACACGTTCCATTACGACTACTACGGAGAGATAGCGGCGACAAAGTGTTGCAGGAAGTGAACACACAAGTGCAACTTAGTGTGGTGTAGTGTGCTAAAACGTGGACGCTCCCCTGTTTGTTTGTATCGCCACTGCTGTTATGTGGCCACATTGCCTCTCAGTGAATAGCTGCACTCAGGCACTTCTGCTTCGTACAGACAATTACTGTAGAGTGTCTAATTATCCACATATTTGTACTATCATGGCTGGATTAAGTCAGTTTATTTACCCATCTACCCCGCGAAAAACATGATTTCTGTTTATTTCGGAGGCTTCCACGGCCGGAGTCAACTATACACGAGGTATAACCATGCACAGGTTCCACCTCTCGACACGGTTATACCCCGAATACCTCGTTATTGTAGATGATTTCTTTTAGTTAAAAATTAACATTCCTAACGCGTTTTTTTTTATGTTTATCATTATTACCAACAACAATGTTTTTGTTGGTGAATATAAAATTGTTCTGCAATGTTTATACTACTGTACTATGTATGATCACTATTATTATTCCATACTCCATGGATCATTGATTAAATATGACTTGTATGTATGTATGTATGTATGTATGTATGTATGTATGTATGTATGTATGTATGTATGTATGTATGTATGTATGTATGTATGTATGTATGTATGTATGTATGTATGTATGTATGTATGTATGTATACTGATGCAAAATAGCAAGATATGCTATAATAATGAATACTTCTACTTTAAAATTGTCGCAAAGAAGAAAAATATGATATAATGAGCCTGGTAGCTGTCAGTAGTTGTTGGTTGTGGGGTTGTCATAGTAAGTATTGCACAGCCTTGTTTGCCGCACACCTAGAACACGGTTACCGTAGCAAGTCTTGCTATGCACGCTGTTGTGAACTATCCCTATGCAGACTTCAACCCAATGTGCAGTAATCAAGTCTACTCTTAGTTGCGGAGCAGAGGAGAGGAGAGGACGCCGTTTAGACTGCTCCTCCACGATGCGTGTGACGGGTGACGTCCGCCCCGAGGGTCGCCGTCGACACCGTCTCTGCTCACGACGGGGATCACTCAGACTCTTTGAATCGTTTACCCGATTGGATTAAAAAGTGCCGGAGGCTGCGTTCCGTAGTTGAGCCTCTTGCCGCACGGGAGTTGGCATCGGCGCGCTGGTGAGGGGTGGAGAAAGTTGACACGCGTGTCAGTCGGGGGTGTACAAGTTGGTTGATCACTTGCAACAACCTATAATTTAGTAAACTATAGATAGAAAAAACGGTAGTCATATTTGACATTAACTGAATTTCGGCAGCTATGACAAAAATACTTCTGTGTTGATACGTGGAGAAAGTTATGGATTGGCTTCCATGATATTCAAATGGGAGAAACATGGTAGCTGAAAAATAAGTTATGACATGGGTGGAATTATGGCCGTGATCAATTACGTATAGTGTAAGTTAATTCATTTTCGTAGTGGGATCAAGTAGACCTTGGCTTTACCATTGCTACAAACACATAACTGGCATCACTCAGGCACTCATCATCTCGATAAACTGCAAAGCATTAATTTAGTAACTTAAAGCCCCCCCCCCCTCAGCTCCCTCCACCACACACAAAACATATCTCCAGGAGTCTAATGCATCTTAGCCGGAAGCTGTCTAACTAGATGCGACTAGGCTTAGGCTTGACGAACGTTCGTAAAGGAACTATTATTTTAATCTGCTAAAACACCATATTACGTCAACACCTGCCTTCATCAACAGTTGTTAGTTTACTTAGCGTTTCGGCATGACTGCCTCAAAACCATCCGTTTCATGTTTGCGGAACAAATCCAATTAATGTGGGTCTAAGAGGCTTCAATCCACACAGGCCTTCCTTTGGTGTAATGAGAGTTAATTTAGTGTAAACAGGAGTAAGTTAGGTCGTATTGATCGAGGCTTTGATTCGTTCGTAATGAAATTAAACTCGATTTAGATGCAGATAACTGTATTACGGTGTCACGGCGTAGGTGGGTGTACACGTTATAGTACTCGAAGGTGATAAATATGGTAAAGCGAATCTAAAGATAGATGCGTTTGTATTCAATGTCTACCCACACTATTGCAAGAACTGAGTTATTCAGTGGGGGACATTTTACCATTTGGCATTTATTGGTTACGTCACCCGTTTTAATTAATAACTTGATTTTTAATTCCCAACTTATATCTAACATCTTTTTAGAGACGAATACTTTTTTATGTATACGCTCAATGTAGCTGCTTATGGTACATAAACAAAACAAGTTTACTTTGTACATAAATATTTAACTCACAAACCACTTGTATCAAGAAACAAATCTTGTAATACAAACTTACATATTATGCATTAGATACAAATGATGCGCCTCGTTGTTATGACGGCTCCAAAGTAACCATTTATAGCCAGTATCATACAGACAGATCTGAGTCAATATCCAAAGTTAAAACCCGCAGCCCGAATCGGGAATGAAACCCGGGACATTCTGCATCGTGAAGCAGGAATAAACCCGCCCAAAAGTCATCGTTCTTGACAAGTGTTTTAGTTTTGTCAGGTGAGTTGTTATCGTGGAAACTGAAATCACTCGGTTTGGTCGGGGCCTATTTACTTGCTAAGCGAGATGTAAGTAGGACCGCATTAGACTGGGCCTCCTAATTGATGAGTGTTTGTACAAGGCAAGGTGTAATTAAGTCCACGTTAAATTGTGCACGACACGTGAGTGTGTGTTGAAGGCTGAATTGCAACACTGCAACGACTGAATTGATGTTCGACGAAATCTATTGCTATATTATTTTGTTCAGTTTTTTGCTATTATTTCATTATTAATTGTAGGTATATAGTTTTACTGACTATACTCCTTTATATTCACTATCATTTATAACTGAATAGGATAGAAAATGCCTCACACAGAGACACATTTGGAAGCGTTGTAGGTATAGTGTACGCAACGCAGCATTTTTTCTAGAATTACTGTTTTGACAGCCCGTTCAACTTCCGTAATTATCTCAAACTCGATGGTGTGTCACGCAGGTTTGTTTATATACGCTTAAAACAGATGTAATTGAAATTAATTGGAAGAAAATAAATGAAATGAATATACTCAGGTTCTCTTACAAATCGCTACTATGTCTGACATTACGTAGTTTATAATGACAGCTCGTCAAACTTCCGTAATTATCTCAAAATCTGTAGTATGTCACGTAGGTTTGTTTATATATACTTAAAACAGATGTAATTGAGATGAATTGGAAGGAATCAAATGAAATTAATTTAATATACTCAGGTTCTCTTACAAATCGCTGTTTGACATTACTTAATAAGTTACCAGATTTTGGTTTGTTTGTAATGTTGATTTTGAGCAATTTCTCGAATCATCTGTTTGCTGTGACCGGTCACCACGAGGAGGGACCCACCTCGCCCGACCTAATGGTTCACCACCAACATAAGACTCGGCCTGATCAGCCCCTGAGGCAGAGCCAACTAATCCCGTGAGCGATCCCCACTGAGCTCTGACGTCAGACCCGGTCAATCCCATTACCTAGTTGTGATTGCAGCTTGCGTTCGTTTGAATCTCAGTCCGACTGTCTTCCCGACCTAGAGGCTGTTTCCCTTCTCTTCCCTCTACTCTGCACGTTGAGTTGCGTTCGTTTGAATCTCAGTCCGACTGTCTTCCCGACCTAGAGGCTGTTTCCCTTCTCTTCCCGCTACTCTGCACGTTGAGTTGCGTTCGTTTGAATCTCAGTCCGACTGTCTTCCCGACCTAGAGGCTGTTTCCCTTCTCTTCCCGCTACTCTGCACGTTGAGTTGCGTTCGTTTGAATCTCAGTCCGACTGTCTTCCCGACCTAGAGGCTGTTTCCCTTCTCTTCCCGCTACTCTGCACGTTGAGTTGCGTTCGTTTGAATCTCAGTCCGACTGTCTTCCCGACCTAGAGGCTGTTTCCCTTCTCTTCCCGCTACTCTGCACGTTGAGTTGCGTTCGTTTGAATCTCAGTCCGACTGTCTTCCCGACCTAGAGGCTGTTTCCCTTCTCTTCCCGCTACTCTGCACGTTGAGTTGCGTTCGTTTGAATCTCAGTCCGACTGTCTTCCCGACCTAGAGGCTGTTTCCCTTCTCTTCCCGCTACTCTGCACGTTGAGTTGCGTTCGTTTGAATCTCAGTCCGACTGTCTTCCCGACCTAGAGGCTGTTTCCCTTCTCTTCCCGCTACTCTGCACGTTGAGTTGCGTTCGTTTGAATCTCAGTCCGACTGTCTTCCCGACCTAGAGGCTGTTTCCCTTCTCTTCCCGCTACTCTGCACGTTGAGTCTAAACTATAAGAACTGCGTAAAACCAATGGTTTTCAGTAATATCTTAAAAACGATACATAAAATTTAAACAGAGGTGGTTAATCAACATTTTGTTTCATAATAACAAAAAACTGGATTATTAAAATTACATGTAATTATGACGGCTTTTATCAGTGAAGCCAATATTACTTGGTTTCCCTAATGAAAACGGTAATGATAACAATATTTTAAACTTTGTTAATCAATTTTTAGTTTTTACGAAACTATAAAGGTTGGCTGGAGACTTTTCCTCCCCGTTAAGGCGGAGGTACGGTCGAATAGAATCAAAATTTATTAAATAAATCTTCTTCTCCGTTTTAAACTAATATGATTTTTTTTTAAATGCCCATAATAGTTTGCTGAAAATTATTTTCTAGTTTACTTATGTGACATCTTGTGGGGTAAAGCACCTAAACACGTGTACGGTAGCGACTTTGACCCTAATGATTTAACCACTGAAGGCTACTGTCATATATATGTGGTTTTGTAAGGTACTTAACTCCGACAGTAGACGTATAACACTTGACGTTGGAAACTAATTGGAAAATGTACTTGCAATAACAATAAAACTCATCAAACGGACCAGTTAAGTTCATAAAAAGGATTTTATCTAATCGTTTTGTATTAAAGACATCTTTATGGCGTGGTTTAAAGTTGGTTATATACGATTTGTTGGAGATCTAACTTGCGTTATCCTTTACTTCCATTGCGTATGTTTATGTTGGCGAGCTACACGTTGACGTTACGTTATACTGCAGCTGACATTGTATACTCGGCGACACATGTAAATCAAGGGTAAGACAGACACCTTCTTTACCAACACCTCTTCGGGTAAGTTCGTGAGTTGTCGTGTGAATCTTACAATGACGAGATTCAATGACTGCTGGTCATTTGGTTGTTGTATTGCGTATTGATTGTTATAAAAACATGTACGTTGCATCTCCTTGTTTTAAATAAACGTGAAAATAAACTATAAATAGAACAACTCGTAAACACATAACTGTTTGGTGTTATGGACGCAACGGAACGCGGCTATTGCGTCATTTATCTCTCAAACTTTCCGTTTGATTTCCGATTCGTTAC
Source organism: Isoperla grammatica (assembly GCA_945910005.1). Taxonomy (NCBI): domain Eukaryota; kingdom Metazoa; phylum Arthropoda; class Insecta; order Plecoptera; family Perlodidae; genus Isoperla; species Isoperla grammatica. The sequence continues at coordinate 45,954,487 of OX246743.1, read as the reverse complement.
GATTTACGAGATGATTATATTGATTTGGTTGCAGCTAAACGTTGCCGCAATTGAATTACAGACTCGAGTCAAACCGCTTGTAATTTCCTCATCGAAATAATATCAAAATAAACCGACTAACGTGTTTTCGTCACTCTCCTCTTTTACGCTTGTAGCCATTATTGCAAAATCTTATTCATAAGAGCATTATGATATATATATAATATTTTTTCCTTCGAACCACTTGCTTCCTTTCTAAATAAGTTAGTTCTATATCTTACGAATGTTACTTCGTTACTTATAAATGTTACAATAACTTTTTCGTTTTTTACCTTACCACTCTTAAACTTTTTGTGTTTGTGCAAGACACTGTAACAATTGAAATCTGTAATTTAACAAATAAAAATATTTATTGTATCAAAGTAAATTTCACAAGAAAGAATACTAAGTTTCCTCAGGAAGTACATTGTTTCCCCCTTACTTCCAGTACGTGGAGCGGTTTAAAGCACATTATTAAATAACCTGCAATCAATCCCCATCCCACAATGCATTGCACACCGCATTACACAGTCGCTTACACCGAGTGTATGTATGTTCACCCCTGGTGGTTTGTTACAGAACTAAGCTTCAGGCTGTGAACTGCGTCTGACATGATGCAAGCACAACCATACAACCACTCCCGCCCCTTTGTCAGACATAACCAGCGAAACTCTATTCATAACCATCGTGTTTATCAGTCGCCTTTGAAAATTACAGGATAAGCCATGTATTTATCTAATAGACGGATAAGGTAAATTAGAGTAACTCTTTAGCAATGGGGAGATAGCTACCAGCTAAAGCTGGGAAAGTGGTTACCTACAATAATAAGCTTTCGTTGGATGTTTTTTGTAAGCGAGCGGTGGTTTTAGTGTCCGCTAAAGACGATGTTTATGATGAGTGCTCGTAGAAATTATAGGGTTTGAAGTTGGACGTGTAAATGAAAATTATAGCACCTGGGTAACTCATCCGTTTAGCGATGTTGATAGGTGGAAGTCAGTAGGATCGGCAACACGTGTTTGACGGCGGCTTATAGCGTGGTTTAACTTTTAAGTATCTCGAGCTAATTTAGTACATTGTTGTTGATTGTTTCGTAGTCTGGTATTCAGTTATCCCCGTTATTTAGCGAGTGCTTGAAGTAATTAAATGTACACACTATTTGCTATCATATATTTGTATTTGTTTTCATTGTATTATGTATATTACTTCCTTTCTTTTCTTTCCACCTCTCACCTCATCATCGCTGTCCTAAATTCGGGTTTTCTTTATTTTTTCTACATATTCTCTTTCTATCATGTTCTTTTTATGTCCCCCCTTATTTGGTTATATTTTTGTAATATTTTGTTCCCTGTTCCTTTGTTTTGGCTTCGGTACATTTGGCTCTTCCTTTTCGTTCATTACATCCTCTGAATCTTATTCTTGTTTTTACTCTTACTTCCTTCTCGTGTATTAACCGTCTCCTCTTTCTTTCATCCCTCCACCATTTCTTTCTTTCCATTTCCATTTGTCTATCCATTTATTTTCATTCAAACTCTCCCCCTTTCCTTTCCATCATAATATATAGACTTCTCCTTATTTCTTTGTTTAATTTCAATCCATATAACTACCTTAAAACGATCGACTAATAGATAATTTGCGTTTTGATTCCATCACGTAAGCTTAGTGAAGTGGCTCTCATGCCCTTGTATAGTTCTGGATCTGTCTCCGTGTGTTACGCAACCTAGCAGAAGCGGTATGGAAAAACGAACACATGAAACGGTCGGTGAGACTGAGACAGAGTTCGGCATCTCAGTCAGTCAGTCAGTTTCTCATGCTTCTGTTGATAAAGATATCTACCAGCTGATCTAATATATGCCAGTGTAACTCCATACAAGTCTGACCAAATTAGGCCGCAGTCCAATCCAATCCAATCCAATCACAGAGTCGGAACAATGCGTTCGTGCAGTGATAAATCAAAACCCTCAGACAGTCCGACAATTATAAGTCGATCAACTACTCAACTAGAATATCTCGTCGTGAATTAAGTTTTGTAACGTTAAGTTGATTGAACTTCTGCATCTGTAGTCACATTTATGATATGGTCTAACCCCCAAGATGAAGATGATGTAAAGTAAGGACAATGGTCTAATAGTCTAGCACCCAAAATTAATATAATCTAAGGGGCAATGGTCTGAATATTGAGTTTTAACTATTAAAACCTTGCAAAATCAAAGGTTGACAATTGGATGAAGATTATAAAGGACCAGGCAATTGTCTAACTCTTATCAGAAAGGTTTAATTTCCCAAGATACAAGAAGTAATTTCAGAATTACCAACTCTGGGTCCTGATTAGAATGTGAGGGACAAAAACTTGATGAAAACTTAAAAAAAAAAAAAAAAAAAAAAAAAAAAACACCTATGCTTTGTCTCTCATGCCTTATAGCATCATAACCCTGCAAGTGTCTATATAGTGATCAACGTTGCAAGTAGGTAAGATGTAGGCTCAAAGCGTGTACCGCACACCGCCGCCATGACATCAGCTGGCGGTGACTGAGACACAGACATAATGCAGGCTGTGCATGTACGCCACACGTAAACCAGGGTATCTATCCATCTTTGTGACGGGTGAGGAGTGGGTTATTTTAGGAACGTTCAACAAATCTGGCATCCGTCTTCGACCGACGTTGTGGTGACTTGACGGGTTTGATCCAGCAGGTGCCTCATTGTGGGGGGCAAGTAGGGGGGGGGGGGGGGGCGTTTGATCTAAGATTAATTGAAAAGGTGGTTTTGATGTTAAAAAATCATGTACATTTTATTATTTGTTTATAATATTTTAAGGACACTTTACTGTACACCAATGTTTTTTAGTGAAGGTCCCTCTTTTCATTCTCATTAATGCAATACATCAATGTATAAATAAATACATTAACTGAATTTTGATTGTATACATTACATTGAAGTGTCTTGGTACAGAGTGTCAATTTGTGAAAACGTCATTTAAATTGAATCATATCAATTGCTAGTTTTTCAAATGTTCACACTGCAAATTCTCGTTCTGTTTTGGTTATATATATAGTAAGAGTAAACCTTGAGCGGAGTATTTTCAATGTTCAAAACATAAAACCTCCCAAAAAAACAAATCCCGCAAGTGTCCCAATCCATTCTGACGTCACGCCCGAGATTACCCGAGATTACCCGATGTCTCTCTCTTCTCTGACCGGAAACAGCGCCAAGCGGCTATTTGCGACACTAACGCTTATTTGTCCACCCTGTCACCACGGTAAATAAACGGAGCGTGGCTAATTGCTGTTTAAAATAATTGGAGGTGTGTGTAGACATAATAGAAGCGTGGTTTACACGGAATGTGGCGTCTTGGCGCGTGAAACAGGGATAAGCTGTCTCAAAACAGCTGTTCCTTCCTTCTAAAACAGACTACTCACAATTTTAAAAATACCACCGTCAGATTAAGCGTCGTGGTAATTGGCGGCACGGATTCGCGTTCGACATCATTGCAAGGTCGGCGAATTGGCGGGAGGTAAAGTTCGCGCTTTACAGTTCAGATTCGTTGTTTTATTAGATTTATTCTCGGATGGGATAAAAAATGGATCATAAATTTAGTAATCTTTCTCATCAACGGGCTACACTAAACATCTCCGCTTTCTACACTGTCACTATTAGCCAACAAAGTTAGTATTTTATCTGAGTATAGTTTGTTACTGTAGTTATGGAATAGTGTGTGGAAGGAAACTGTCCTGGTAAATTATACTATATTCAAAATTTGCTATCCAAGGTTTCGAGCCGGTTCACTATCAAGTAAGAGACACGAAAGATATCTCCGAGCTATACTTGTATTAGGACACTATAGACTTGCCAGCATCTCGGCTTATGTATGAGATAACTTTTATAAGTTGACTCAGAAGACGTAATCTTAACTAAAGTCACAACATTGCCAAATCTAAAGTTTACCTCAAACCCTACATTCTATGCTCGAAATGGCACAGCCGTCATTTATTACTCCCCTCCTTGTTACTGTAACTTGTACGGAGAGAAAAGACAACTCGCCTTACAAAAAGAGAGAGGAAAATCCATAATTCTACACGTTTTTTCATTTTTTGTATATAAACTCAAATCCTTTGATCTGCGCCCTCCGAGTATTTTGCAGCTAATCTCAACGGAGCAGCCCTCGTGTTTTGTTGCCTCGGTTACCACATAGCACGTAGCACATAGCACATAGCACGTAGCACATAGTTGTTGATATCTAGAGATCATTCATCAGCCCAGCCCGCGATGAAGGCGACGTGGACGATGAGGAAGTGACAGATGATCGACTAATCGCAATGAATCATTCTCGTATCGATCGATATCTCTCGTCGAGATGGAAGGAAGAGAAACCACACGACTTTTTAATCTCGATTTGGGAGTTGTATTTATATACCGACAGGCACCGAGTTAGTGGGGGGGGGGGGGGGGGGGGGGGGGACGTACGTTCATTTACCTTGCTGAAGTATTATTGTAGACACGTGTTAAGAGAAGAAGAAGATAAAACATAAACAGTGTTGATGTAAACTCCCGCATTATATTTAAAACTGTTCGCTCGCTTCTGCTCGCGGTCACTTCTGTCGGTCCCCTTATCCAAAATCATGACCCAAAGTAGTTTCGATAAACCATGAATACAAGATATTCTGTCAATATATTATTATTTCTCTGATGATTGATGTGTGTTTATGATGTTGATAAATACACGTCAAGCTTCACGCAAAAAGTTCTATACGTTTCAATAAATAGATTCACGAAATATTTGTTTTTTTATATTTAACTGACAGAAACCACGTTCGATCATCACCACATGTTACGTTTAGCAGTCTCCTACTTCAATAACATGCCACAGTCAAACACAATTGCAGGTTCATGATTATAAAATGTAAACTGAAAATATTCAACACACCGCGATGATATTTAACAATTGTTGTCAGTATTCACGTGTGACGTCACAACGGCCTATTGGAAGCCAGGGTGTGTTTACATTGAGCTGTCAATAGTTGGCACTTGTATCCCCCCCCCCCCCCCCCCCCCGATAATGATTGCGAGACACGAGAGTTTCCAACCAATAGCGGAGAACAATTGAACTACAACTAAACATTGGAATAATTAATTCCCATTCGAAAGTAAACGATCATTTAATTGTCTAGGAAATTCCATCATTTGTTTTCCTTGCAGCAATGTCAAAGTGTTGTACGACACAAAACGAGGCCCCCAATACATAACGCGTCGCACAGATCGCTATCGTTGAATGTGTAACTCGCGTGTTTGTCTCGAGTTGTTTTCCAACTGTATCGGTGCATTTGACATATGTCACGTGCGTCATGTGTCACGTGTCACGTCTGTCATGTGTATCGTGTCGTATGAGTGACATGTCCATTTACACACAGAGTCCCTCCGTACGTAGCCCATTTAGTCCTGGGTACCATTACACTCTGTAGGACTGTCTCATTTTAAATACAACTGTTGACAACCTAGACTTTTTTTTTAATTCGTTATTTAATGAAAGTCAGTGTTTACTGATATGGCGGGGGGGGGGGGGGGGTCTTTACACCGAAAACCCTTGGACATAATCTACTTTCGGTCGAGTGTACCCCTCTGTGAGGACCTAAGAATATAATTTCAAGTTTATACCTAAAACCCCGTACAGTACGGTACATTGGGGGGGTAGAATCTCCGAAGGCGACCCTGTGGATGCACCACTGTTACGTCACAGAGAGAGCGTGAGTGAGTTTTGTCACGATCACGTTTGAATAATACGACTTGAGATCGTCGATCCAAGATCGTCTCTCATCCAAACACCCCCGGGCGGAAATAACTCCGATCAGCCGATCGGTTCGGTTCGGTGTAGAAGAGAAATGATCCAGTTGGAAGGATTTGAGTCGATGTTGGTTTCGAGCGTTGTTGGTATAGTTGCTCGATCCCCGGGACCATCTAACCTACGCCTTTCTAGTGTATTGACACTAATAATAAAATGATGTGTATAGGTCTACTTCTCCTCTACCTGTGTATTTACTTTTTAATCCACCTGTAAAACAGACATTTGTACCAGCAGATGTCAAAGTCTATACACAAACAACTAAAATACATCTTTTCCAAACTTCGAACCATCAATAAAGGTGAGACAATAAACAAGAATTTGTGATGACACGGTTTGTCTTTATAGTGCACTCGAGTCATCCGTCGCAGAAATATTAAAAACCATATTTAAACAATTCATTACTGTAGACCTTGTGTTGCACACTGTATTGGTTTATTTTTAAGGATTTATGAAAATCAAATTTTCTCAAAGTGGATCTATGGTGTATGTTGTTTTGTTCACGCTTGAGACCAAGTTATCACCTGTATATATTGTCGTCGTAGCGTCCTGTACAAGTTACCACCTGTATATATTGTCTTACCGCCTGCCCCCGAACAGAGCCGAGCTGTAGTCGGAAGTTGTAATCAGACACACGGCATAATAAAATAAGATACGTTGAAATGATTTGTCCCGAGGCTGAGTCAACGGGAGGTTCTCAGCTCAACTCAACTCTCAAATAGTTATGGTAATACTCATGTATGGTAATACATCCCATGCAAGGGAACCTAACGGAGAACTAACATTAACATTGGACGCCATAAACTAACGTTTCCCTCTGATTTACCTCGGACATTAGCCCTGTAATCACAGACACCGGAGGTACAGAGTTACAGGCTGGAGGGAACTCCTACACTTTTTTAAATCGTCGATATATATTTTAGTTTTGATTTTGATGATGATTTTGACTCTCACCTTCTCAGTTTTAGTTTTGAATACCGTAATAATTACGTAGACCACAATATACGATCCGAGATGTGATATCAAAGTATCAGGCATGGCGTTCTGGTGTTTATTGTAACACCCTTCAATACGTTTTACCTGATGCCGATAAAGATAGGAGAGATACCAATTTATTTTTCCTTGTTGTTTCATTGCATATTTTTAATTTTTAAAACGTCAATTAGAAATATAAAATGTATTTTTCTACGATAAATTTTGTTTTTCTACGTTGCGGTTTTGTTTTTTGTTATAGAGTATAACTCAACCCTCAGCCCTCCCCCCACCCCTCCCCCCCTAAAATTCACTGAGCACCTGCTTCGTTATCCAATCTGTGAACCATTACGCCAAACTCGTAGATGAGTAACAACAATGAGCAGCCATATTGGGTGAAAAGCCATATCAGAAGAATTGCCCTAATCACAATTATCGGGATCGAAATCGTACATTTTATCATTACGACATTACGATGTAGTTTTGATCAGCGCCATAACAACCAAGTAGGTTAACTCTTTCACGATTGCGATTACGATACCAACAATTGCGAGTAGTGCTTTATATAGAGTAGCAAGGTTTGCTTACAGCCCACCCTAGATGTACGCGTGTCGTGCTTATGTTACTCAGCCCAGTGTTGAGCGGCGAGTGTTTCATTGATAAAGATGCCACCATCGCGTTTCCCGAAAATTAGCCGGCAGGAAATAGTTTATTAACTGTTCACATTCGAGTCTGACAGTTAAACTGTTAATAAAAAGGAGGTAACAAATTCTAAGAAGAGTGAGCTATAAATTACATAAAATGATCCACATAACTTCGTGTTAACTGACAAATTTCAGGCGCCAAGTCCGACGATGTAACATCTAGCTAGAGCAGTATGGGCTTGCGGCGGGCAGGCACGTAACAGTCTTCTTTTCTAGCCTACAGGACCCCATGACTAGCAACGATTAGTTTGATAAGAATTGCTCGTTGTTAGAAAGTTTATGTTTTTTCAGGATTATATTTAGATTTGGAGATGATTTGAAGGTTTCTAAAAGCCGTAAGGCAAATACAAGCATTGATTTCTAAACTATCTCCAGTATCCACACACGTTAATTCCACCCTTCATACTAGGTATCACATTATTCATCGAAAATATAGTTAGTAAAATAATGTACAATATGAATTTAGATATTCACATTCATCATTATCGCATCGCTAAAAGATTTGATATTGAATGTCGTTTAAAAATGTGAACAGGAAAACTTAAATTCTCACGGGCTTTTTGAGCTTCATGCGTCTGAACTCTTGGAAGCAAATAAATAAATAAAGCATCCACTCCTCAACATGTAAACATGTAAACAAGACATTAGAGCACGGATATGACAAAGAACTCAACGTACCGAACATTGATATGAGTTTTGTAACAGTTTTGGAATGGGCGTAACCCTCTCTAGTAGTATACTTCGTGGGAGAAGCTTGGCCCCTTTGATAAAACAAAACAAAACATTCAAAAAAACACAGGTCAGATTTATATTTTGTCTTTAGCTAAGCTGGAGTTTATTATTAATGAATGTGGCTCTTTAAATGAATGGGTAATCAGCCTTTCAACCTCGGTACAAAAAATGTATTCCTAATGCATGGGTATCTAAAAAAAATCTCGAAGCATTTAAACGCATTCGTAAGAACATTTCAGATTGTTGAAACTAAAATTAACTACTTAACCCTTGGGGATCACAATACAACAATTCACAAAAATCATAAATCAAACCTAAACACAACCAAAGCCAAAAGCAACGCTACATCAAAAGAAACGGGTCTTAATGACGAGAACTATCAACAAGGACCGAAATAGATACATGTTTTTTTAAAACACAAATTGGGTTAAGAAATGAGTAAATGTTAGAAAGTGAGAATGATATTTTAGTGTTCGATGGTCTACTTTCTTCATAAGCTAACATATTTGTTTTGTTGTTTTCAGGTAAGGCAATGCTTCAACTCCACTAGGAGCAGATCCTGGCACGTTGGCCTATACGCTGTGTTGGTCGTGAGTTTGTGCTTATTATTATTAATGTTTCCTAGTAAACATATTGTTCAGGGAAATCTCATATCCCTCAGCAGGTGACTGACTATAACTATCGGCTAACAAAGGGCTGTTAGGCTGATAACCTTAGAAAAACCTTCATAAGTTCGTAGATTTTGAACTTGATTGATATAAAGTAAATAAGTACAAAATAATAATCAAACGAGGACATAAGAATATATCACCAAAAGAAAATGTTACAAGTTCAAAAAACTTAAAATGTTTTTAAAGTCAACTTGAAAATTTTCAGTTAAACTTTCATTAGTGCTCCTCAAAACTTTCCGAATTGAAACAATTTAGCCAACGTTTAATGTAGGGGCGGATCTTCCCAACGATGCTTCTGATGCTGTCTAATCTTTGGTGATACGACTCCTCTTCTTCTTCTTTGATTCGACTCAATTATCATAAACCAACATACGGAGCTCTGTTCTTCCCTCTCAGCCTGGGGCAATTATTGGAAATCACTTAGACAAGCGAACACATAGCACGGAACATCTGCCTCACATTACGAGGGTACTAACTTAGGATTCATGGCGGCGATACACCTCACCTTTACGAATACCAACAACAACAGACGTCTATAGGCCTAGGCTTGCTCTCACTCTCAGTACTATGTGAATTTGAAGAAAATCTATACCAAGTTAGATCGGACAACGGACATTCTATATTTTCAACATCGAGGCCCCACTTGTAGAGATTACTTTATTTTTTATTTAGGTACTCATGTACTTGTCATTATATAATATGTGATATTAGTATGATGGCAACATGTACTATGTACTACAAGGCAGATACTCTTTCTGATGCTCTCATGTTTCTCATTGCTATACTGTGTAACGCGTAACACGTACTTGTGGTATTCTATGGAATGTAAATATTAAGTAATTTAAAAATATATAAACACATGGTGATTGATAATTGATGAAGAAGAAGGGAGGATGGTAAACCTGGTACCGGCACGTAGCCATTACATGTGTATGTATAGTAGATAGTTGCAATTACCTGTCAAAATGTTGAGTGATTGCGATTATATATATATCTCATACAAGCTAAGAAATATAATTATTTTACAGCTAAAAGTCGACCTTACAGCTTATGACATAGAGACGAGTTCCCATGCAAAGTGTGTTGTAATAAAAACGGACCCACATAATTCATATACAACATTCTCTGTAATTGATTACACAAATTATGAAGAATTCGCTCATTTTCATTTTTAAGTGACGACATTATTTTGACGAACGGCAGCGCAAAAAATAAAACTTGTTTTCGGATAATGAAATCAATTTCAATGTAGAGTCTGTTCTTGATAAACTATAACCTGGATACACCAAATTATTAGTGCTGTGTAGATTGACAGCAACATAACATAATTTGTTTGTAAGTGTCATTTATAACACCTCTTCCAAAAGTGTGTAAAACAAGAGGATATTTTGATATTGACAAGTTGCACCTTCATCATGAGCAATATACCTTCAGTCCGCATTACGTGTGACGGGCATCGAACCCGAAACCGCCCGATTAAGAAGGTCTGCGCCGGCATTCTACTACCTCGTGAATTCTGCTACAATCTTAAGTAAAGTGTTTTGAAAAAATGATCGATATATTTGCATCAGCCCAACATATGAGCGACATCGACTGATATATTCTCACATGATGAACTTCTAAACGAGATTTATAGATTAATGGCCATAATGTTTATGTATACTTGTGTGACAAATCACCCATTAAACTGGCCGGACGTAAATCAACGTCTCAATTTCAATTAAAATGTAAGTGTTCATGTAAAAAAGTTGTTTATTATACTTAAAGATAATATCAAATTTCTTTAAAAGTTGTTTTAATTAGAATCAATAACAATTAGAGCGTAATTATTTATCTTAATAGACAGCGTCTGTCAAAATATTAGGTTAAGTATCATTTTAAGTCATCCTGTTTTTCTTTCGCAAAGTTTTAAGCCTCCTTTCTAGAAGAAAGTCTTCAAAATAGAAGTATTTTTATGTAACAAAATTTAATTCGCATTTAATTACTACTTTCCGACAGTTTTGCATCGATTTCTACAGCCTTATTTACATAATGAGTAATTTAGATCGAGAAAGCAAACAAGTAATTGAAAAGAACTAAGCTAAGGTCAACTGTCATAATATATCGTCATCAACGTAATTACTTCGAACCGTTTAGTTCCCACAGTTATGAAACAACTTAGCGAGATAAGAGTAGTTGTAGCAAAGATTAGGTTGTAGTAGTAGACGTTCATTCAGCAGTTCTGCCATCTACAATTATACAGTTGATACAACCAATATATAATAACACTCATAACGATACTAAACAATCTTATTCTAAATAAGTACATAAATAATAACAAAAAAGAAGTGAAATTTAGCCAATCATTACGGTATCGTATCAACAATTGGTTTTCAATCTAACGAAAAACTGATTTAGATAATGTTATTTTAACAAAATACATATAACATTTCAATAAAACCCATGCTGGACTACGTTTGCCCTGTACATACTTACAAACTGCTAGCGTCGTTTAGGTGGCATAACTAAGACAACTTGAACAACGTAGACAGCTTTGAGTCCCAAGCATCATGTTCTACTAACTAGGTTCCAAAGCGCCCCACTGAAATAAAGGAAGATATAATATTAACAATTCATCAGTCTTAATGAACATGAATATGAAAACTGTAGCAGATATAAATGAGATGTAAACACTTCAAATTGGGGCGCTTTAAAGAAATAATTTTCTTTGACAGAGAAAATTGTAATAATATTCGTTTTAGAAGTTTAGAAGCATCGGTTACAAAAATAATAAAAAAATAAAAATATTTGACTCTAACATAATTCTAAAATTCAGTAGCCAGCAAGAATGTTACACTTGTTAATATCTACTATCCCTATATACAGGTTGCATAAGACCCTAACAAGTGTATGTGTACAAGGGGGGGGGGGGGGGGAGGACAAGCTAAATACTACCTAGACAGTGCGTTGTAAATCATGTGAAGAAAGCACCTCTTCCTGATCCATAACTCGTACAATAAATTGAGCCATATCATTTGCTCGCTTTTTTCTTTGCACTCATAATTAATCTTACCGACAAGTGAGACTTTCGGAGAGTAATTAACCGCTAATTAAAGCTCATAACTAAAACAGAAAAAGCAGCTTTCACTTGAAAGTTAGAACTGCACTTTGCGAGAGTTTGCGGTTATTTGTTTGCGGGTTTCGAGCAGGTTGCGTGGATGAAAACGAAACGGCGGAATCTGTATTAAATTAAAACACTGTTCGGTGCGTTAGTTGGGGGGGGGGGGGGGGGGTGAAGGGGTAATATCATAAGTAATAAGTTAATGATGAACGGGAGGTGCCTCTTAACTTGCTCTTGATAATTTGTTATGCGAAGTTAGCGAGGGCAGAGTTCAAGTAGGATGGGGTAGGGCTGAACAAAATGTTGCCCTGTCAAAGTATTTCAGGTATCATTGACATGGTGTCTCACACAAAAAGGGTTTAAAGTTCGAGTCCATTATTCTTCTTCTTCTTCACCCTTATCTATCATCCACTATACAACAATCAATAAAAATCTTTATTGTAACGATTCATTCTTCATTTTAATTCTGTAACTAAACTTTGATTGAATACAAAATGAAACAACGGGTAAGCTGTGGGGTTGTGGGGTACGTTCTGGTCACAAAGAGAGTTAGCAAGTATGTAGAAAGAAATGTGAAGGTTGGAAGAGGAAAGATGATGGCCATATGAGATATGAAGAAATGAACAGAGATGTGCATAAGATATGAGAGCCCTCTTAATGGGCACCGGTCACCACGAGGAGGAAACCTACTTGTCCGGAAAGTTGGCGGGAAAATGATAGTTCAGCATCTTTAATACTTTCATCTACGTCAGTGCTCTGATTGAGTTGCTCAAGTCAACTGTATCAGTGTTTGCAGACCCCTGTTGCAAGGCTGTAGCCCGGGGCGGCCAAGCACGCACAGTATCAATCTCAGTCCCCGCTCACAACAGAACCATTAATACGAAGCAAGCCGCTCAAATATACATTCACTGGTGGCAAATTAATATCGAAAAAAAAAATTATAATTTATTCATAACGAAAACATTAATTTTTGGCAAAATTTGCATGTTCTCATAGGTGTAACCGCTTGTAGGTAGACGGTTCGGCTACTAAGAAGGGTTAAGACATGAAAATTGATCAGTAGCAAGAAGTGCGCGGCTCTCGAGGCTGTGTTAATTTATGTATATGGCTGGATCACGCATTGTGTACGGCGGTTGCTAATTTGAGTGTTCGTATTTACATGGTGATGACATGGATCAAAACAAATTTAAATCAATTCGTGCATGATGGGGCGTGTCGGACTGGCTCAGTGGCGTGGCTACTGTACAGGTGCCAGGTTAAGCTACACGCACGCAGGACGGAGGTTGAAAGGGTGACCACTTTCTTGTTGATGAGAACAAGCTTCATTCTAGTGCATTGGAACGAACTCTCATATATACCAATTTGTTATATTATAACAAATATATACTGAGGCGATTTTACGATAACCATTAAATAAAACAAACTTTATAGTAAAATCTGAAACAATCTTAATACTCTTAGAAACTCGTTCGCTGTCGGGCATTCTTCTTTTAACGTAAAACGTAATAATAACTTTAATAGTAACAATATATATCTATAAATAAAAAAGATGGAGAAAAACGTATACACAGTATAAATATCATCGCCAACATATTCTATCAATGTAGGGTAGTGATAGTGGAGGGAATTGTTTTATTGTTATTGTGCAGACTTATCTCAAGTCTAGAACTTACAAAGAAAGTGTTCTTTACAGTTTGAGTTATGCACGGCTGGACTCATAGGCAACCCGCTTCCCTTGGTAAGCTAAAGGGGTTTGCTTTAGGAACTCAGGAAATAACCCCGCTGAACTACCCTTCATTTATATAAGTTAAGTCGGTAAGGGTATATATAGTATATATTTACTTTAACTGAATTAATTTAGAAAAGTGGCAAATTAAATGTTGTCGTATTTTGTATACATTGGCTACTGGCCAATCGTTCCTTTCTATAAGCCTTGACCTGTGCAACCTTGACAGGAGCCAAAGACTTGTACAAGTCAAATGTGTTAAGCGCACCAACAAACTATTATTTACTAAGAATATACATATGCAACAGTTTCGACTCTCAAGTTAGAAGTCTGCATGTATAAGTTGTCTGCAAAAAGCATTACAACAACTATTTCACGATACGGGCCTGCTAGGGGTAGTACCCTCCTTTTGAGCCCTCCCTTATCATTACAGACATTTGGTTACAAGAACTCACAAAGAACAAAACATAATTGTGACGCTCTTCTAATTGAAATAACTTGTAAACCATAAATCTAATATATTATTATAAATTGCTGTTTTAATTCCATTCCCCCCCCCCCCCCCCGACACGCTGCTCGGGATTCCATTTCCCCCGTCGTGCAAAATCGCTTTTCTTACAACTTGTGAAGTGAACGTTTAAAAAGTCACCGACAGAGTGAAAAGATGTTTGAAAAATATGGTGTGTATAACGCCCGTAGCATGTTACTGTCAGTGTCAGTTCTGCAGGCGATCCTTATAAGCTGCTATGCTGGCTCTAAAGAAACATACTGAATATGAGTTGTTATTTTAATTTTTGTACTTAATTAATTGTCTTACTTTGAAGTTCCGAAGTTACCAACAACAAAAGTCCTACACAAACTCTATCCTTATAGTTGGAAGTACATAAAACAAATCATGTCTGATTTGATAGACCCATATTACATCTTCATTTCATTTCAGCACATCTTAATAAAACCACGGGACTCTTTGAAAAAACAAACAAACTATAATCCATTAATTTGCCGAGCTTTTATGTATCCATCAATTATTTTTCTAAACCAATAAAAACTCGTCTAAAATGTGCTGCGTGTAGCGGTTGTTTGAACCTTGAATCCCCTCCATGCAATCACTTTCACAGGCATTTAAGGTATATTATGCTGTCAAATGTCTCCCTATTGTGCGGGGCAAGCAGCCCAGTCATCGAGCTATAGAATCCAACCACCGTGTCAAACACTCGCTCACTATTGCCTTTCAATCGACACAAGAACCGTAACTAAGCGACGCCGATGAGAAGACTCAACCAAAGAAACGCCGACCCAGGAGGAAAAACAAAACCCATCAAATCTCGGCCACGTTCTATGTATGGACACGGATCTTGGACCGTGTGGACCAACTGCGTAGAGGTTCGTGGGGTAATGTTTTAGGTGTTGATAAGTCTGATGGACGACCGAAGCTTATTTATAGGTATCAAGATCACAATAACAAGTGTCAGAGTTCTTTAAAATACCTTTGTAACACTAACTGTTTTTTTTTAAAGTGTTGATAGCCGAGGAAAACACTGGTATGTGCTCATGCAATGAGAGTAATCGAGATGTGAGGTGATAATGGAGATGGGATTATGAAGATGGAATTAATTCCGAGCTTTGTACGTATTTCGAACTTACATTCAAATTAAGTAAATATACAAAAACATACTAGTTATAATTTAAACACAAGTTTTAGGAGCACAGTAATAATTCGGTCCTCGAACCAAATTGAACCCTTTGTCCACGTTTTGATATGATCGAATAACTATAATTTCGGGATGTTTTAACATGGGCGGTAATCGTCCCTCATAACAAATAATTATGTCTTCGCAAATGTTGATCACTTATTTATTTGTGATCTGTAGTTTCTCAACTCAATTGAACACAACGAGACTACCCACGATGTGGCCTAGTTGTAAGAACACAGGAAACCGCTCAGTTTGAGTGCATAGAAGCGCATCGTACGGTTGATAATGACAAGTGTTGAGGGAGGGTTGGGGTTGACCCTGTGACCCCAGGGTTAATTACTGAATGCCAGGGGGGCCGAGTCTTCCGCGGTCCACCCGACATTACAGATGAAGATGCTGGTACACTCACACCCACCACATCACTCAAGTACAGTCCGTATCAAATATACTATACTGAGATTATGTCCTATACCCACTGTACTGACGGGACTTTGAGAATCATACATGAATATATGTTTGGTAACGAGACAGTATCTGGAAGGGATGGTTGTTAAAAACAAGGTTAAAAGTGAGCAAGATCATGATGATTCAGAAATAGGTTCATTCGGGAGAGGTACGAGAGCCCGTTGTGGGCACCGGTCACCACGAGGAGGGAGGGACCCATCTCAACCGGGACTGGAGCATTGCCAACACAAAATATACTTGCCCCAAAACAACCTTACTGATGCATTCGTCATAGACGCGTGGTTCGTGGCCAATCAGCGATCAGTACTTAAAATTGGTATTCTCTGGTTGGCTATAGTACGAATCACTCGTATAAAACAAACAATACAAGTGTGTGGCCAGTGCAACTGATGCAACACTGAATCTGCATGGAAGAATGATAGGTCTTGGTGTAGATAAGCCTCGGCTTAGGAGACACCAAGCGAAATGTTGTACTAATGAATAATAATAATAATAATAATAATAATAATAAATAATGAATGTGCAACAGGACGTAAAACGTGATAACTACCGACCATAAGTCGCGTGGTGAGAGGATGCATTACTCTGATTGGTTAGTATAGTTGCGTCAGAAGAACCCCCGGAATGATGCGCGGTGAGTCTAATCAGTGTTGCCATCAACTGAGCTCAGCGCTAACTCAGACTCGGTTTCACACCCGGGCGGGGGCCGATAAATTAGACATCTGTTCGCGCGGCCAAACTACCAGCCCGACACCTGGGCGGGGAGGGCAGCAACCAACACATCGACGCGGGCGACTCTTAAAAGCTTCGCAAATTAGATTTGATGCAAACTTACATGTTGTTGTCAGTATAAAAGTAAAGTCTCAACAAATATATTTTTACTTTCATCAGGCGGTGTGCATGAAAATACGATCTCACAATACTTTGTTCAGCCCTGCTTTGGGAGTACCTTTTTAATCGTTGACCATATTTCTCATTCAGACAGACAGTTCAATAATGGAGACAGGTAACGGTTATACCACTGTCCATGGCTTGTCATAGAATGTTACTCAATACTCAAAGAATTTTATTGAACAAAACAATTTCCTATACTACCCACTTGTAAGCGTAACTATTTTCCCATGCGTTTAACACTTACTTGGCGTTTCAATTCACAAGTCGCTCTCACTAAAGCTGAGACGTGGCTGTGAATACATTACCCAGCTAGGTGTGGTGACGGGCATTGGCATAAAGGCATAGATATATTTACTACTTTATATGAAAACCACCGTATGGCATGAGAAGCGGACATAAATTAACATTGCCAAGTGCAATGTAGTGAGCACAATGTTTTTGATTTTCTTTTACTTTTATACTCATTTATCAAAGCCAGCGCATACATAATTGATTTACGAGGGAAATTAACTAGCAGATTAATATTGTTACACCTCGACAAAATGTACACTACTATAAATAAGTCGCGGGGCAGGACTGCGTCTCGCTATGAATAATATATCGCAAGTGCGGCAACTTCTATTCTAGCTCACGAGGAGGTTTGCAATCCAGAGTGGAAGTTGAAACTCAGAGGAGAATATCTTTGCAGAGTTTTTATTAACCAGTTAGTACTCGAGAAATGTGATGTTCAATTAAGACATAATTATACTGACGAGGATTGTGTCAGATAAAGACTTCCATCTCATGCATACAAATTGAATGTACTGTAAGTGCTCGCACATTCAATGTGTGATTCTGTTTAGGCCTACATTTTATACTAGATGTTAAAAAGAAATAAAACTTGAGGTGCAGGCGACGTATATAGATACGCATGAAATACTAAAATATAGTCACATACTGAGAAAGATACTGACACTCTCTACCCCTGTAGTATGTAAATATGATTACTGACCACCAATACGGCAATACATCAACAAATGATCTAAGGTTTGAACTTATGAATGTTATAATTAATATTTACTGTGCATTATTTGTAAATGTAGGCAATAATAAAAACTGGGATTTCTGGAGCTAACTCCCCTCTTCTTTATCCCCCAGTATCTGCCACTGACGCTGGATATTTCAAACTAACCATCCTGTGTCCAAAGCTAAAAGTTGTTCGTTTTGAGTGCACATGCACTCACATGGTTGGTCGCGGGAGACCACACCATACACCATACACAACGAGCCCTTGATTGGATCTTACAAACAACTCAAGATTCACCACAAAAACTTTAATTAATGGCTTTTAAATTGTTGCTATGATGAAAATTAACTGAAGAAATATGAATTTAGCCCTGTATTAATTGACTGACATGTAGCCGACTAATATTACTGAAAATTCACCAATTAGATCTGACTTTGGCCTTGATGTATAAGAATTATATATTGAATGTACAATCCTGAACAAAAGTATTGGTTAACTAATAAAATAGTCATTAGTTACTATTTTTGAAAAATGAATGCATGATACAGGTAAGGGTTAAGGATTAAATCATGACCAAATCAAAACCATGCCAATTGTATACAGGATATGGCATCGACCTGTATCCGTATCCCAATATGGCCAACTACGAACGAAAATTGGAAATTTTCATCAGAAATTAATGATTTTGCGAGAATGGGTTGTCTCGCTAGTACAACCTCACGAAATTGTGTTTAAAATATTTTGATAAACTGCACAATATTGAAATAGTTTCGTTAGAACTTAACATCATTGAATTGAATTTATTGTGGTTTTCTCGCCTGGAGGCGAGAAGGCCGATATAGGGCCACAACACGGCCCTCTGCTGCCTAGACAATATAACGTATATGACCAATACAGTCGTTGAAATACAGCGGAAGAACTTCCATTTCGAGCGGATTATACTGACCGTGGCGTACACACGTCTCTTAATTGAATTAAACCACAAACCATTCATACGCTTCACAAATCAACGAATTTGTAATAAAACACTGTAGGTACGAATATTTTAAAACAAACACGTTTTCTTCCACTAGACAAGTTGATTCATACCCTACACGATATATGTGCTGGTCATAAGTTAACGTTATTACAGTTAGACATGTATACATGTCTGTCTTCTCTTTCACCGTTTTACAACAATCCAGAGTCGTTTGTAAAATTGAATTGAATGCAGGTTGTATATAGTAAATTATATTCCCGACAGAGATTTTCTTAACTGGTGGTTGGTTATACTTCTGGGGAATGTGTGCGTTGGTAATAAAATATGTGTGTGTAAGGAGGAAAGAAAGTAGCTGGAGCAGGTTTTAGTGCTGTCGAATTGAGAGGAATTCTAATAAGAGAACAGCTCAGTAGAAAGAAGTTTCTAACTCATTCTATAATAAAGCTCTTCCACTACGTAACAAGGCATTAATATGTGTTCTGTACGTTTGTTGTCCTTTTCAGAAGAAAAATTCTGACAGTAAATACGATTTACGAGTAGAATAATAAAAAAAAACACTGAACAATCAAATGCATGTACGAACTAGGTGGTTGTGCGACGTAACCATAAAGTCTATAATGCCAATTCCTCAGCTCAGATCATTATCAACCGTCCCTTCCACACACGCTGCTTCAACGGAAATCAAAATATTGCCAGCGTTCTTTCACACGCATTCGTCAAGGCAGTATTCCCGCTGTTTTTGGATATTTTCAGGATCCAATCAATTCGTCGTTGTAATAAACTATTTCTAACTGACCCGCTTCAAGTACATGTTCAGACTAATGCCCACATTACACGGTTCAATACTTTCGTCAAACTTAATTGAATTCAAGGACAAAAAAGCATCAATTAAAAGAAGCTATATTGTTGCAGTTTTTACCAATTTGTTTTTGATTCGCTTTTGTTATTGAATTCAATAAGTTTGACAAAAGTTTTGAGTCGTGTAATGCCGGCATTAGAGAAGGCGCTGTTTAGTAAGCATGATACTGTTGAATGTTGCACTGTGTACGTCTCTATCCAAGTGAGCGTAGGTGTCAGGTCGCAATCAATTAGAGACCGTGTTACTTGTGATCGCCGCATGTTATCGCCTGGCCAGTCTAGAAGCTGTGTCGCACTAATGAAGATTTAAACAAAGACTGCCAACCTAGTCGCATGAGCACTTGGAACACACCTATGGATGTCTAGTGGGCTAGGGATCCTCTGGCAATACGAAGCACAATGAAAAAGCAAAAGTTTCCCCCGCTTAAAATCACTTTTTGAAAATGAAATTGCTGTTCTTTTTTTGTTTAATGACTAGAATAAAGCAGATTGTAGAGAGTGGGAAAGGGAGGGGGGGGGGAGGGGGGGGGGGGGCAGAGGCAAATTATTATTTACTGTCGCCAAACATGACGCCTTCATTCTTTCATTGTTTATTGGCCAAGTAACTTGTACTGTCAGAGCTCACAGTATTAATATTGACTGGATGTTGTTCACAGCTCTGTAATTAGCTTGGGTGTAGTCATTATACACAAATAAATCTTACCCCAAACGCCTTCCATAATATTGTCCTTGCCTTCTTCTCATGCAAAACCATCTCCATCCCAATCTTTAGGTACATTCATAACGAAAAAGCAATTTCGTACAAAATAAAACCGATATCTTTTATGTGCACGCGTGGATGGTTTAAAATTAATTGAATCAAAAACCCTCGTTTCATTGAAAAAGTGTATTCGCGGTATATATGAGTAAAGTCGCTCGCCGTGCTTTAGCATACGTGATCCATCCGTTGTCGACCTCATATTGGATATTTATGATAATCGTTTACAAACCTAATAACGTAACCTACAGCATACATTTAAATAACTTTCAGAAGTTCTCAATGCAGTGCCGGGCCCCTCAAAGGCTTGCATATTTAGAAAGTTATTTCATTTTCGAAGACCCTTAATTTTAATACATAATTCAAGTGGGATTTTCCACGCGTGTATAACTCGGTTTACATTCCTCACTGTTTCCCGGTGAACCCCATTATTGAGTAAACACTTTTCGTTGATCTTTTGTAGGCTTCACTTTGTTTTGTTTGTTTTAACTAAAAAGTGTTTGTAAAACTTGGGTTTAATTCCGTAATTCCTGGCAAGTTTTGTAATGCTGCATTTTCTTTACAGTCTTAACTTTTGTTTAATTAGCACATTTACAAAAATAATATTGCTTGTATTGTTATTTTGCTTGACAAGCTATGTAGTAGTATTAATAACTGCCCTTTTTAAATCAGTTTTATTACAGAATAAAATTATTATAAAGAAACATTTTATTCCCTCGATCAAAATTTACTCTTTGTGTCAATCTCCTCAATGTTACCCGGGTGGCAAGTAAAGATATTCGCTCCTTGAGACAAGGGGGTAAATGTGGCAACAGCGCAACATTAAGCGAAATAAAACCTCTGGCTATGACCGCATAAAATTCAGGTTGAATCCCAGTTGGCCTATTAATATAACTTAACTGCGGCATAATATTACTGATTTCACGTAATCAGTGTTCAGGAGTTCAGGAGCGCTTTAAACTCAGGCAATAACATCTAGCTACACCGTGCATGGAAAACTTTTTCATTTTTCGCTAATCGCACCAGAAATCTAGAAACACTTCTACAGAAAGGCTCTGAATGCCAAGATACTTCTTGCTCTCGAGTACAGGGCCTGGATTCACAAAGATGCGTTACTCTAAGTTGTCCTAAGTTAGGCAAATCCTAGCTAGATAAATCAAGATAAATCATGTCTAGGTATTAATACACATTCACAAATCAAATATTATTAGTTAAATTGTTCATATTTTACTATATTTTATCTTTATAACATTGCAGAACGACATATGCGTGATTTATATCACTAAGATTTGCCTAAACTAGGACGTCTTAGCACTTAGGCACCTTTGTGAATCTGGGCCCAGACACTTAATGTAAAACACCAAAGACAGTCTAAACTGAATTGTGTTTAATTTTGTGTCCTTATAGTTATACCCATTTGACTTGTGAAAATAAACTGACTCCCGCTGATAGAGTAGCCTGTTTAGGTGGGTCCAATTGTCGAGTCCAGTACTACAAACTTGTATTGTTTCGTACATCTGAGAAAAACTTGACGTTTTGAAAAACTTATTTTTTATTGTATTCTCTCACTCATTTTTCTCTCTTCAACTTTGTCCATCTTGAAGTCACTCATATCAAATTTTATCTTTATTTACCTCGATTCTGTAGTGTTCGAATGGTTCAAGATATTCACGCGGCACCTCGAGGCCAATGACCCCAACTAATGTACGTCACACATCTCATATAAATACATGTGATTGATAAGATCAATACATGTAATGGGAGGTGTTATCGAAGTGAGGTGTTGTGCCTATCGAGGCACCCATTCATTGTTCTTGTCCATATCGCAAGACTCATCGTTTACTAAAAGACAGCGCGACCCAACTACAAATATTGTATTATACACTGGGCGCAGATTGCAAACACTGGAGTAGATAAACACACTTTTCGTGGTGGAATGTTTTCTCTTTCTTACACTGATTTTAATCTTTACTTGTTTGAAATATAGTGGGTCTCAACAATAATTTGAAAACACTCTATTGCGAGTAGGCTATATTTCTAAAATTGTATGTATAGTAAAATGTCTGAAACTCACCTTTTTTGAATCTAGCAAAAAATTATTGTGAACGTTTTGCACTCGCATTTTAATGACCTATTAAATAACATACATTTATTTGGATGTGTTGTCTACCCAATCAATTTCAAGAATTGATTGTCAGTGGGGTGTACATTAATTTATCATTTATTATTGCTGGTATAAAGATTAAATTTTAAATATAACGTGACTCATTTATGTATACCGCAAATTATCCACATTTCACTTCTTAGACAATTACAATAAAGCACGTTTCTCACATGATAAAGCTACATTAACGATGCAACACTTATTAACGTAAAACATTAATTATCACCCACGTTAAGAACCCCAACAAGAAATCAAACTTTTCTCTCCTCCTCTGTTTTCCACCGTGTTACCACAACGATTAATTTATTTTAAAACCCTCACAGTCACACGTTTACCAGCCATGTAGGTGTACTTATCTCAAACAAGTACCCTAGGTTTGTAACGCCTATACCAGGATTAGCTGTGCGTGTTGAAAGTGTCTTCGTATAACAGTGTTGATGCTTATCGTTCAATACTGTAGACAACACTATTTACCATATAATGAATGAACATTACCATTCTACAGTGTATGTGTGTACTGCAAGCAATGATATATGCATTGGTATTGTATTGTTATCAAACTGGCATGGTGATCCGATAAGGACTTAAATCCGGCTCCAATTTACATCTTTGGAACGACTTTCGAGCGGACACTTTGAATTCCTGACTTGGGAATACATTAAGAGGCTACGTTTCAACCATAGCAGTCTAACAACCGGTAATATACAATAGTATAACTAGATGTGGTTAAAGTAATTGTAATGATTTGCAATCATAAAGGTTTAAATGCGAATCTTATTTCATGTTGGCAATGACATTTGGTTGGACACTTTGAATGATAATTTGGGAATATTTTATTGAAGGTCATGAATTTAGATAACGGTTGTCGGAAATGATTTCTAACTGATGCGTGGGTAGACAATAAATACAAATGTATTTATTTATCACAACATTACTCACAAGAATCACAAAAAAAGTTTCTCTAAATTATTAGTGTTGGTCAGTGTAAAAAGTGTGAAACAATGCGCATTGAAATCGAGTTACTAATTGATGTGTGTGGGTTTTTCTGCTTCTATTGCAGAAAGTCTAGGGTTTGATCCCCGATTCTAGCTAGAGTTTTTAACAGAAAAAAGTACTTAAATAAATCCATATAACCGGCGATATTTAAGAAGCTGGAGATTAAGTTAAACACTAATAGATTAACTTAACTGTTGTTGGGAAATTTTTCACATGGGGTAACTGCCTCTACTTCTTTCTCGCATGCCCCCCACAAACTATCCTCAGTAGCCCATCAACCCGACCCCCCTGTAAAACGTCTACGAAGTAAAGAAAGACATGCGCACGTTATATATGTGCGCTCATTCCCTCTGATTTAGTGACTGTCACAACATTAATGACTTAATTTGTTACTAATTTCCTTCGGTATCTTCGGATCCGTCTGCACTTCGTCATGCCGCAATAAAAAGCGCCCCTCGGCGGAATGTTAATGGTGAGATATGTCAGACACTCAACACTGTAATAATTAGTTGTGTTCAATGATGTTCGGGCACAGATATCAAACATCGCCTCGGAAAGATGTTGGCTCGACTCAAGCCGATCAATCACGTCGTTTACAGTTAACTTCATATGTCACTCGTGTATTATTTTGTTTTAACGGTTGTAATTTTAAATTTAGCACTTTTACGATGTTTCAAACTCGTGAACAAAAACTATAAAATAAATATAGCTGCGCGTGAAGTCGTCGCTGTTTATAAAACATTGGTCACTCGTAGATCATTTGGAAGTTGGCGCACAGAAGCGTTCACACAACAGCTAAACAACTTGTTACTTGTGATCATAGTCGATAGAGAAGTTTTCCCTGGAGCTTGTATATCGGCTCTGCTTGTAATGTACAGAGTTGATCAACTTTCAACTCGAATCAGAATAATGTAAACTATCATAGTAGAAAGAAAACATATCATTATCATAAAGTAAGTCTACGGTACTACGGTATAATGGGTAACTATGGTAGTTGAACGAAAGAAACTAGAAAGACGTTCACAAAATAAAGTTGTAAGTTCTGCAAAATATTATAATTCGATGTTCGTATTAATATGTGTTACTGAATACACTAGAAAATTTAAAAGTTATCAAGAAATCGCATTTTTTATGCCCTGTCACTTTCACATCAGAACCAACTTAAAAAGTAACTAAACCAATCCGCCATAGGGAAAGAATCATATACTCGCGGTCTCAAACTTTGGACAAACTTTTGTAAACTTCAAGAATGCCAGTTCGTTAACTTAGACAATATTAAAATTTGCCTTGCGGCTTACAATGTTTCGTTATAAAAATCGCTTATAATTTTGGATTTAACTTTCTCTCAAATTAACGAGTTTTGAAAATTCCACGTTATTCTCCTTTAATTTGATGCAGCACAACACATTGTAAACTTAAATGTGTCATTGAGACACAAATATATTGTTCCTCCTAGGTCATTTATCAATTCTCTGGTATATAATTTAATAAAAAATATTTGTATTTATATCATCAGACTACCCTCATACTGACGATTCTTCTCAAATTCTTATCAGATAATTTATCTATATTTAAAGGCACAATGCCATCGTTTTTTACAAATAATAATCATTTTTCAGAAGGTGAATTCTACAAAACATAATCAGCCCTGACGGAAAACCCCTTGCACGATGTTCGCCCCTCATTAGAAATGCGTGCGTGCGAAGTGGCGTATATTCCTACGCGCATGCGCGTCTAGTGAGCCAGTCTGAGACTTACCTACCCTGTTGTTGATAATTTCAACTACGGTAATTCGATTAAGAGCATAGGGTAATAAGGTTACCGTAGATTGGGTCGTGCTCGCAGGAGGGGGAGGGGGGGGGGGGGGGGGGGGGTGATGAAATAAAGTGATTTAGTGCTGTGGTGTAAGCGAGAGCCTCAACACACGGAGAAGAACAGAGACAGGCGTATTAATATTCATTCTAGGTGGTTTCCAACTCGCGCGTACAAAGTGAAACAACAAACTATATCCTATTTGTTATGGACACGCTTTTAGTGGTGTTGTTTATTTCTTTTCAAAACAACATGAAAGTGGTCGTACGAATTAGATTGTTTTAGAAAGTTTAGATGAAATATTCTCCTCGTGATAAGGTATGGCTGTGAGTACCCCAGGTGTTCTGGTAAAGTTTAAAATATGGCCTCTGTGTTGGAGGTGGTGAAATTAAAGAAGAGTCTATTTTTTCACCCGTTATCGTTTACAAGAAACGTCGACGTGAAACGAGAAATGTTGAGAAGTTTGCACGACTAACTACTCACAAGGCGGAATTGTTTCAATAAAAAAGGTTCAAATTAAGTGAATTTAAAATTCTATCTTAAAAAAAAAATTAAAAGAATTAGCATTTTTACTTTCGTGAAGATTTATTTAATTTGACTGGTCAACATAAAAATGTGTCAGTGTAAACAATTCCACATTTCCATGAAGTCGTATTTAGCGCAAACAATACAATTATGAAACAATTTATTTTTTGATTTTCATTGTTCCTCCAAGTACTTCCCATTTTTTTTTACCCTTCTCTCATTCATTTCATAAAAATCTATATTTTAGGATAGCACCAGTTTACCACAAACTGCAACAATATCCTCATCTTCCCAGTGAGGTGAAGACAGGACAGTCTCCTAATTGCCGATGCAGCTCATCAGCCATTGTCGGCAGCCGGGCTTGATTGCCAACCATGCAGACATATCACTCACTGTAATTAACCCGCCCAAGATGGTATCAACGACTTTAATTGATGAGCGAATAATCCAGGATCCCCAGATGATGTCTTGATTAGGACTGCCCGATGCCAGATGACATCGCTATTGTGTTTATACTTGATGGCGCCAAATCGGGAGACGTTTTTTATGCCTCGTGAACTTTATGACAGAGAAAAAAATCTTTAAAGCTGTCTGTCTCAGCATTGTCATGTTAATTCGTTTAATTAATTCTAGATGGGGTTAGTTCGTCAGATCTCCGCCAGTGACAATGCCCGTTTTAAATGCTTTGACAGGTTTTTAGTTGTGCAGAACGCGCAAGATACGTTTAAATGCATGACACGTTTCAGTAAATGTATAATTAAGACTGAGGGGTAGTCTTACCATAAAACCGCCGAAATAAACGCGTCTTGAGGTTAGTAATAGCTTGAGGAAGCTTTACAAAATATCGAAAATGTGATCATAAAACCGCTAATTTCGCGCGTTTTTTTTTTTTTAGTTTTTCCACTTGCCAAAATATTAGTTACACGAGTAAAGCGTCATGTAGACATTTTTATTTTTATTCACACTTTTCGGCCCCAAATCTCCGCTGTATTGCAACTGTATCTGTATATTGTGTTACGTCTTTGTAATACGCAGCAGTATTGCCTCTGAAAGGTTGTCTAATGGTGATGATGATGACGGAAGATTGGGTGTATACAAACATGCAGGCTGTTGCACTTTTTATGTTCACTTCACAACACATTCATCTACTTGACATACCCCATTCCACTGCCAACATTAACTTAATAAAGTTATAATTATAGGAGTTAGTCTGTAGCTTTCATTTTAATAACATGCTGCAGGTGTTTAATCAGCAACTCTCATCTATAGTTGATGTCTTATTGGATTGCAGTATTTGATCGTTGCAGTCTTGCAAGTAGACAAGGTTGGGCTGAAGTTAATTATACATGTATTGCCTATACGTTACCTATATGTATATATTGTGTCATGTTTTAGTGGGTGCTGTAATTTTATTGTGTGTCCTGTTAAACAAATTGATCCAAACAAATTTGATCAAGTTTAATTATATCAAATTAGTTCTATTGATGTTGCTGTTGTACTGTACACCTACTAGTATACCATATCATGTTTCCTCAGTTATAATTAGTTTCAAAGGATTAAAATGAAATAAATAAATAAGCGCACACGCCTAGAACCAACTCGCATCTAACAACAAATACTTTGTATTTCAATAATGAATTACAACAAAACCAAAGCGGTGACTACTAAATCAATATGTTGAAACATGTAAAGGTATCACGCGTGCGTGTTAATTATCAACAACTCTTGAGAACAGGCGCGACCATTGGCACGAACCTGTTAAACAATTAATATCGGATTGGGAAACTGAATAGTGGATCGCTGAAGAAAGGTTTTATTTGAGAACTGTCATATTTCTGTATCTTGACATTATGTCTTTATAAAATATGTTGTTTTTTATTTGGTACAGTCTGTCTGGAACAGTAGATATTATTAATTATTATATTACTTTATGTTATACAGTAAGTTAAGTAGCAGAATTTCTAACACAGTAGACATCAAAGAGAAAAATTAATCTTCTTAAGATTGACTCATTTTTTACCTTCTCTCTATATTAGATTGGTTTTTCGTTCCCCCCTATCCTGCCATCTGGTACTTTTAATGAAAAATCTAATTTCAATTTTGAAATGATATCCCCATAACCTTCTTCATCAATCTGATCCCGAATGTAGAAGAATCTTTGTTGACATAAACTTTTTTTTTAAATACAGCTGTTCCAGCGTATTTTCCTACGTTCCCTTAATGACTCGTGAAAGAAACTTAATATGCTAAATGGAATTGAATTCTGTCCTCATAAAATACCAAACTTATGTCTTGAACTTTGCAGACTTTTCACAAAAATCGGAGCAAAGTATTTCCAGTTCAAGAACACAAACCCTTAAAAACAAAATCATCCTAATTTTTTTATTTATTATCAAGTCTAAAAACTGTTGACGACGATGAGGTTATAAAATATATAATTAATTACCGATTTGAGATAAAACTACATTATTACTTATTCTATGTGAAATATAAATGAACATAATACACAGAACAGAACACAACAGAACAGAATACAACAGAATACACATAGCACCGGTCTCTTACAATTTAATTCCAATATATTTTGTATCATTGCAAGTGTTTATCACAAAAAGTTCCTTAAGAAAACAAGATTCAGATTTGTATTACTTCTCTTTAATTTAATTCGAGTGCATACCTAAATCTCATGTTGTTTATCACGGCACATTCACACTTAGCAGCTCCATCCATCTCACGTGATCTCAACGTGATTCCATCTACAGTCACATTCTCGGACACCCAAGTTATCCACCTCTTCCTATCTACATTCCAGATCTGCCCTGAACAATCGCAACACATACGGACAATGTACAGCTGTACAACAATTCGTGTAACATCGCTGTACATCGGTAATACATATTCACCGCGTTGTGTCGCCCAGGGTATATTAGTACCGCATAACTATCTGCTGAGCATTGTATGTAAATAGCAACAAGTAGTGTAATGTGTAGCCGATGCTCCGACCCTCCCATAGTATACATAGTATACACATCCTTGACATCTTTAGACAGCTGAGGACATCTCGCAGAGATGTTGGTAGTTTTATAGGTAGATTAGGGCGTAACGGTACCTGTCTGCTACGTGACGACCAGGGACGAAGTTTATATTAAAACAGAGCGGAAATGTAGTGTTTTAACCACATTGTGTCCCACCACATCGAAAAAGTGAAAATCGGACTCAATTTTGGTTTGTAAGAAAAAAATACTATGTGCAAATATTTGAAACTGTAAGGATTGGTATTTTAAATTTGTAAATTTAAAAGAACAACCATGTTATTAGTTATTATAAGTTATACGAGACAAGTTTTTGAAACAGTCTTCAGTGAACTGTACTTTAGAATCCAAATTACGCCCGGTTTCCACTCGTTCAATGTGGTGTACATTATTTTAGAGAAGGTAGTTATATAAGCACGGTTAGAGCGTCTCTTGAATTGAGTATTCTTTTTGTAGGTAAAATAGCTGTCTGAGTTTCATACGTGAAGTCAAGTAAAGAATGCCCGCTCTGAATGTTCATCGTTGCACAAGCCGTTACACAACGAGGTGGCCCAGACATGAAGCACTGAAGCTATTATTGTGAGCACGTTTTGTATCTCAATGGCTGCAAAATGGCGTCTCAAAGTATAATGCTAAGAGGTTTGCACCAAATGGGAAGTTTCCAAGTAAAAACTACAAAGATATAAACATATCTATATAAGAGCATCTTTAGAAATACAGTTTTCAAAGTTGAATAATATTTATTTTAAATTTTAACCACTCTATAACTACTCCCATGCCGATAACTAGACCCTTAACTATACCGCCTCTTTTATGCACGCTGTTTCAACGTGAGCCAACAGATACGGGGGTTTTCACCGGTCTTCTTCTCAGTAAAGTGCACAAGTCTCACAAGTTACGACCGCTGTGTTTGGACTTTTCAGAATTCCAATAAACTGTCGTAAATTATCACTTATTGATTTGTTTCAAGTAGATGTTAGTAGTGAGATGATAAGTTAGATATTGGGAACTGATGTAATGGCGAAGCAACCTTTATGAACTGGCATAAGTAGTCTTACTATAAAGTTAGTATAGCCACTTAGTGGTAGTACCATGGGATTGAGAGGCAGACGAAGATGTCACACGAGTTGCGAACCCTCCACAACTCTCATACTCCCCGCTTGTGTTCTTGTCACTGTCCATTTACCGCGTCTTAGCCGTGAGCCATTCTTCACTCCCCCTCTTTCATCCCCCCCTGAGTGCGCCAAGCATGGCGGGGCTAACGAGGAGATTACCTAATATTACGAACAATTCTCTTCTGGTTTTGGTTTTATTGCAATAGTTTCTCAATTGTTATTCTCTATCAACCGTCCAAGCTCAGCTAGGAACAAACTTTTACTTACAATGTTTTTTTCAACAACATTTATAATTATCTTTATGTAAAGGGGTATACGTTGTGTGTTATTTTTACCACAGTTGATGTGTTTAATTTGTTTTACTTATCGCACGCACACAACATAGATCAGCTAACACACTGTACCTTCTCTCCCTATGATGATCACATTTGGCCTACGTTCATATTTCGGCAAAGAGGCTAATCTAGACGATGAGTGGGTGATTAGGAAGATGATGACTTCCATCCACCCGCCAGGCTTCGAACCTATAGTAGAATAGAACAACGCCTAATCGACCAAATACGTCGACTTTCTCCACCAGAACGCCAACATTTCATTTTCCATGACCTTAACTGTACAAAGGAGATCGATATTTTTTTCAATTTACCAACCGTGTATAAACATCTACTAGTCTGTAAAACACCAATAATAATTGACAGTTTTTCCACAACTAATTTGTGACCCCCACCTCGGCTAACCGGACAACACCCGTACCGCGTATTGTCCCTTGTTACCTGGACGGCTGCCTAGTGAATAATTCATAGATGGGAAGATCCTACATCATGTGGGTACCGACGGCCGCAGTCCTTACACCTTCCTGCCTACAGGCGACCGGGGCGCCTACGATTGCGATATTGCCACGAGTCTGGGGAACATAGCATAGTACTGTACTGGCGTATATGTAAACGGTGACTTCGGACATGTCAAAGCTAAGAATCACAATCACAAATAAATAAAATAAAATAAATAAATTCACATTTGGAGTCTACCCACTCAGTAACTA
This sequence comes from Isoperla grammatica, assembly GCA_945910005.1. Taxonomy (NCBI): domain Eukaryota; kingdom Metazoa; phylum Arthropoda; class Insecta; order Plecoptera; family Perlodidae; genus Isoperla; species Isoperla grammatica. The sequence goes on along the minus strand of OX246743.1, from coordinate 45,923,392 downwards.
GACTGATTTGCAGTGGGGGACTTTAATCTTATTGTACTGTACTGGCGTATATGTAAACGGTGACTTCGGAGATGTCAAAGCTAAGAATCACACATTTATGTTATTAATTTAAATATTTCTGGGTGATTTACTCTTTATGTCAGGTTTTGTTAAATTCTAGTGCAGCCCTACGTTACAGTCCCGAGTATTAATTTTGCTGTATATTATTAAACCGATCAACAATTAATTTCATCATTAGGCCTATCACCAACTTAAATTAATCCTCAATCGCCTGTTCGATACCGGCCAAAGCAATCCTGAAAAAAGATTCTCGATCGAGTCCTACTAACAGCCCTCGGACATTACACCATAGTCTCCTGAATAGGGGCGCACATGGTATACAGCCATGGTTTGCACCCTTACTACCTCATGAATGTATAGCCTATATTCGTCCTTTATACTCATGTAAATATATTTCCCGCTGTTTTCCATATTTCCCTAAATATCATCGTACCTTTGTTGTAACGCGGGCTAGCAGGCATGACCTCCCACGCCACATGAATATTGTGCATACGTTTAACATTGTGACGCAATCAGGACTATTGACATGCCAATAAATCCGACGCATTCGAATGTTCAAGTGAAATAATGATTATTGTAATTGCCTCGTTTGCCGCCGCATATCACCGCTTGGGTGCGCGCGTGTTGGCGGGCTGGGAAGCCGCGCTTTGCACACTAGTAAACTATTCAAGCCTGATCTACGGTTAGTTGGGAGGATTTTTGAAAATTAGATTTGTCGGTGGATTTACATACACGTACTTTAAATCTTAGAAAGGGCATGTGAATGTGTATATACTTTTAATATATAGTGGATGTGACTCAAACACATTTATTATTTATTATTATTTTTAGGAGTTGCCTTGCAACGAGCACGTTTATACCTGAATCCAGATTTGTTTAAATTATAAAATGTACACCATTAATTAATATTTGAGTTTTTATGTTCGGTTGATATTAATATCAGTATTGAGTAACTATATTGTTTAAACGACGTAAATCACATTATATTTTTCAACACAAAATCAGTATTTACATTTATTGGATTGATTTGCTCTTCAGAGTTCATAAAAGTGATTAAAAAAAACAAATCATTACCATACGTGTACTGTAGGCCTACTGTATATGCTTATTGACTGTTTTATAAACATACTCGTAGGGAGACACGAATTAATTGTGTCGACTTTTTGTTACTTTTAATATCATAACTGTCCTGTGCTGTTATTGATGGTGTATAACATTCTTTATCATATTATATCATCTATGTCATAGACATTCTACATTATATATACAAATATATGTAGTCATTTACATTAAGTTATTTGCAGTTTTGAATGTTGTGGCGTGAACTATGGACAATTACAGCCTCATTAGCAATTGATACATACCACAGATATTGAGATAATTACGTAAGTTTTAAGGCGGTATGTGTGTCATTCGAAAATTACGTAATGTCACACATAGGATCGATTTGTAAGAGAACCTGAGTATGTTCACTTAACTTGATTCCTTCTTATAAATCTCAATTACATCTTTTTTCAGCGTATATTAACATACCTGCGTGACATACCACAGATTTTGAGATAATTACGTAAGTTTCAGGGGCTGTCGGTCTGTCTTTTGAAAATTACGTAATGTCACACAAAGTATCGATTTGTAAGAGAACCTAAATGTATTCATTTAATTTAATACCTTCTAATTAATCTCAACAACATGTACTGTAAGCACATGTAAACTTACCTGCGTGACATACCACAGATTTTGAGATAATTACGTAAGTTTCAGGGGCTGTCTGTCTGTCATTCGAAAATTACGGATGTCACACATAGTATCGATTTGTAAGATAACCTGAGTATATTCATTTAATTTGATTCCTGCTAATAAATCGCAAATACATGTTATGTAAGCACATGTAAACAAACCAGCGTGACATACCACAGATTGAGATAATTACGAAAGTTTCATGCGCGGTCTGTGTGTTATTCGAAAATTACGTAATGTCAAACATAGTATCGATTTGTAAGAGAACCTGAGTATGTTCAATTAACTGGATTCCTTTTAAATAATCCAAATTTAATCTTCTTTCAGCGTATGAAAACATATCTGCGTGACATACCACAGATTTTGAGATAATTACGTAAGTTTCAGGGGCTGTCTGTCTGTCATTCGAAAATTACGGATGTCACACATAGTATCGATTTGTAAGAGAACCTGAGTATATTCATTTAATTTAATACCTTCTAATTAATCTCAAGTACATGTACTGTAAGCACATGTAAACAAACTTGCGTGACATACCACAGATTTTTAGATAATTACGTAAGTTTCAGGGGCTGTCTGTCATTCGAAAAAAACGTAGTGTTACACATAGTATCGATTTGTAAGAGAACCTAAGTATATTCATTTAATTTAATACCTTTTAATTAACCTGAACTTCATTTATTTTCAGCGTATATAAACATACCTTCGTGACATACCACAGATTTTGAGATAAATACGTAAGTTTCAGGGGCTTTCTTTCTGTCATTTGCAAATTACGTAATGTCACACAACGTATCGATTTGTAAGAGAACCTGAGTATACTATCATAGGTACCACAGATTTTTAGATATATAAAATTTATATCTAAATTTAGCTAATTTCCAACAAAAAAGATCGGTTCGTAATCTCCGTGGTTACACATCCATCGATCGCCACTAAATTATCATCACGCAGAAAAAAACATTAATTCCCGGCACAAAAACCAGTATCTTCTCTTCGGCACTTTGGAGATTATCAATAGACGCATCAATTCGGATAAACGTCCAATTTGTGATGCCGGACGCCATTTCCCATATCTCAAAATGGACTCGCGTGAGCTTTATGCGCGCCATAAAGAACTCTTTGGACAGTAGGAAGCGTTTACATGAATGCTTTAGCGCCAAACGTGTTGGCCATTTACCTTCACGGTGACCGGTTGAATATCCCAGCCAATTAGAAGACATGATTCATGTATAGTTATTGTCACTGTAAGGAGTAGTTATGTATCTGAGCATAGAGAGCGCGCGGGAGGTATGGGAAGGTGTTGCAATGGTTATGGAATGCAGCCCGATACAATATTGAACTTGGTTCAAGAGTGTGTAATCTTTCGTTCAAAAAGTCGTAAAGGTGAAATCCAACGTTTGTTTGTGATTTGATTTGTTTCCGTAGGTCAACTGGTCTCCGATTTTCAGGATGATGATTTTTTTATGAATGATGATATATTCATTCACTTTTAAATTACTAATTCATTAATTTATAGTAAAGAAAACACGCGTATGTTGAACCAGAACCTGGTTTAGTTTCTTTAATTAAAATAACTGCGATATTTCGCTATTTATTTATATTTGTACATCGCGGGTACATTTTATTTGCGATCAGTAACCAACGTTAAAGTTCAAACTATCTGTTTTATTTATCATATTCTGGGTACGTTTGGCCCCAAGGGCTACACACTTTACTTGCACATAGACAGACAAGGCATAATAGAGAAGGAAAAAGAAAATGCACTCTTTTACATTTAAAGATAAAGCGTAGTCTCTATTATATTGGTTTCTGTAATAAATTCACAGTGTGTTTGCCCGTGAATCAATTGTGTGGAGAAAAACAACCCGTTTTCGGAAAAAGATAAAAATAAACTGAGAGAAAATGTTTTAGATGTTTGATGGCGACGCAGCGTTGGGCCGGGGGGTGTGCGTCGCTCATTAGTGCGTGGAGTGCGTAGACCTTGTAACCCTGGGGCGGCCAAGAGGGTTCCCGTGTTGCCCGTCGGCGCCTCCAAGACGATATTCTGTGAGCGACTTGGAGGAAACTGGCAACGCTGTACGCACACAAGACAGCGCACTTGGCAACGCTGTACGCGCGCCAACCAAGTAGACACAAGACAGCGCACTTGGCAACGCTGTATACGCCTACTTGGAGGAAACTGGCAACGCTGTACGCGCGCCAAAACTATACTCTCGGCGCTACTTGGAGGAAACTGGCAACGCTGTACGCGCGCCAACCAAGTAGACACAAGACAGCGCACTTGGCAACGCTGTATGCGCGCCAAAACTATACTCTCGGCGCTACTTGGAGGAAACTGGCAACGCTGTACGCGCGCTAACCAAGTAGACACAAGACAGCGCACTTGACAACGCTGTATGCGCGCCAAAACTATACTCTCGGCGCTACTTGGAGGAAACTGGCAACGCTGTACGCGCGCCAACCAAGTAGACACAAGACAGCGCACTTGGCAACGCTGTATGCGCGCCAAAACTATACTCTCGGCGCTACTTGGCGGAAAGTGGCAACGCTGTACGGGCGCCAACCAAGTAGACAAGACAGCGCACTTGGCAACACTGTACGCCGGCCCCTCTCCCCCCCCCCCCCCCCCCAAGTGTTTCTCAAACTGAGACGCGCCACAAAGCAAAGTACAAGTGAGGTGAGACGCCAAATGATTCGAATTCTGAAGCAAACAAGAAATTGACGATGAAACCTATTCCAAACATAACCGTGAAGGCGCATCGTAAACATTGCAAATTAATGTCTGACAAATGAGTACCGATAATCAAGTTGTTGCAGTAACGTTTATTACATGTTTACCGAAGCAAAGCGCTGCTTTATTTCATATTTCTCTAGATGATTACTATAAATCCACGATCAGATGAAGAAATGTATCAATAAATGCGTAAAGTGATTGCCTGAAAGACATCCGCAATCTTGTGCTCGGTTACAACTTATAATAGCATTTCATTATTGTACTGGATATAAAAGTACTCTACCTTGAATGTACATGTTTATTGTAATGGTGCAATCTACGCGTATAATCTACAGAGAGAAATATGTTAACAATAATGTCACAAAGTGAAATGTATTGCTTTATTTATTGATATTAAATTGCTTTCCATTGCAACATACCGACACACGTTTTTCTTGCATCATTCACTATTTATTTATTTAATGTCTATCCTATTCAGTTATAAAAACTGATTTACAAAGGAGGACCTTAAATAAAACTTTTAATGTATTTCTCCTTGATCATGCGTGTTATTATTTGCCAACCTTCCATTTTTTATTAGTAGTATTTAGCCCCGTAAGTCCCATTTTAGGATTACGTCGAACCAAAGAAATTCGGGAAAAAGTTAAAGTGATATTACAAAAGTCTATTTATTTGGGCATCTGGTCCATAACTTTTGGTTTAAATATTTTCAATAGTTTACTTTTTAAAAATAATTAGTAAATTTAGTTTAAATAATAGCTTATAAAATCAATGGTAGAGCTGTGTCTAACCACATCCGGTTGAGTTCCGTTGACCACATCGTCGTCTTATCATCGTACGTAGATAAGTACGCGTAAGTAAATAGGTCCTCGGTTCGGAGGTCCTAGGTTCGACGCTAGGTTCGACCGTGACTAGGGGTCCTACTTTTAGCCTTTGTATAGCGAGAGCGAGAGCAAGAGCGAGAGCGAGAGCGAGAGAGAGAGAGAGAGCGAGAGCGAGAGCGAGAGTGAGGGCGAGAGCGAGAGCGAGAGTGAGGGCGAGAGCGAGAGTGAGGGCGAGAGCGAGAGAGAGAGAGAGAGAGAGTGTCACCGAGGGATGTGCTTAGTTCCTTTTCATGCCACTAGAATGCATCGAGGTCGGTGCTTACCTTAGTACGTAGTCTATTCTTGGCGCGAGGTCCTTGGTTCGTTTCTTTGTGAAGGTTATTTATTCTCTATGTTAAATTAGAACGCTCTTAATAGCTGCATGAATACTGAAAACATACAGGAAATAGCGCAGACTCCGATAACGTTTCCGGTAGCGAGGCGTTGTAGGGTTCGACTCTCCGGACGTTACTCCTGGTGCTTGGTCCTCGGTTTGATTCCCTAGGTTCGACGAGGGGTTTGACTCTTAGTATTTGTGAAACTTTATTGAGAAAAGCTTATTGGTTAGAGAAATTGTTTTAGTACGTACTTTGTTGTTCCTAAAAAAATTCCTCATTTTGAGATTAATGTATTTTACTTTGATTGAAATTTTGCTACGAGCTCACACAATGTTAAATTATAAGACCTCTTAAACACTGCACACGAGGCTGTAACAGGAAGCGTTAATACGATAGGAATAATCGTAAGTGATAGCGGTTAATTTTTTATCTTTTGGATAAGTACGGTGTAGGACTTTATGGAATTATAAATAATAATATTCTCATGTTTGGTAATATCTGCGAATGATTTATTAATTGAAATATACATTTTATCATTTTTCTTATCCTAACCACAACTTCTTAATCAACACAATATCTTGAATATGCATGTGGTAATTGATTGAAGATAGTTAGGTTTTATCTCAATTAAAAATTATTCACCTCCTATGCAGTTATGGACAGGAAGGAAATTGCGGTTAATGGTGCGCTTGCAATGGACTGCGGTTTCTCCCTGTAACAGAAACAACACATGTAGTACGTTGCACTGCAGTTTTTCACTAATTGAAGAAGGTTGTGATATGTAATTAAATGCAGTTTAAAGTAACTGCGTCGGTAGGCTACATCATCAGTTGAGGTTTGACTCTACTACCTGCCGGACATTCAGCACCAGTTACGTCTTGGACTTGAAACAAGCCACTTATCCTGTCGAGATCTACATACAAGACATCAATTGTAAGTATTCATTGTTCTTTTTATATCTTTATCTCTTAAAAACGTACTGTTTTCTATTATGTTACGCTCTTATTTCTAGAACATGGAAAAGCTTGCAGGCGAATCGCAATCCACCTCCTCCTCCTCCCCTCGTTTTTCACTAATCAATTCCTTTTCCCGCGAGTTTACTAGATTTAAAACGAAAGGAACCAGATATGTTGTCAAAATTAATACTACTCCTCAAGCGGAAACAGCTCCTTTAGAATATGTTAAGGAAACGATCGAGGAACTTTTAGAAAAAATTCTAACAGGTATTGACGATCAGGACATGGTTGGCATGACAATTAGAAACACCGAAAATATTATGGACAAACCCATTGGCATGTCGTTTCGACGCAAAGATCAAATTGATTCCGAAATTATTCTTTCGGTTATTTCTAAAATTACTCAATCAAACTCAAAATTTCTAATTACAGATAAACTTGAGGTAAGCGTTGATCACGTCAAATTACCTCAAGGTAACGGTGGAATTAAAACCAAAGGCCGCCCATTACCTGTTCTTAGTCATTTAAAACGAAGCATTGTGACTATTAAAGCAGAGCATAATTGTCTCGCTCATGCCCTGGTGGTGGCAATTGCTAAAGTAGATAAAGACCCCAATTACAAGGCATATCACCAGGGGCGTAAAATAGAGCCAAAAGTTAAGGAACTTCTAGAAAAATCAGGTGTTAATTTAGAAAATGGCGGTGGCATTCACGAACTTCAACAGTTTCAAGCATATCTCAAAGACTACAAAATTGTTGTTTATAATAGGTTGAAATGTGACGGAATTTGGTTCTCAGGAGAGATTCAATCACAAAAGCATCTTAACCTTCTATACGATGAAAAAGCAAGACATTTTAATGTGATTGTTAATCTACCTGCAGCCATGGCAAAACGTTTCGTATGTAAAGGGTGTCACGCTGGTTTTAGGAATCTTTCGAGACATACATGTGCCTATACGTGCTCGGGTTGTCTAAGTGCACCTCCTTGCGATGTAGGCGATACTAAGGTGTTTTGCGAATCATGTCAGAGATATTTTAGAAGTCAATCCTGTTTCAATCATCACTTGGAAAAACGTTTTTCTAATGACAAGTCTACATGTATGATTCGTAAAAACTGTCCAAAATGTAGGATGTACATGCACGAAAATCACGAATGTGGCAAAGTCTTTTGTCAAGTATGCTTGAAAAATGTCGTTCTAGGCCATCAATGTTTTATGAAAAAAATGGGGGAGTTTAGGGAGAAAGAAGATTGGATGTTTGTGTTTTTTGATATTGAATCTACTCAGGACTCTGAATTAGACGATAAGGTATTTGAACACAAACCCAATCTATTGGTAGCGCAAACAGCGTGTTATCATTGCATTGATTCTGACACCCTAGAACATTGTTTTAGGTGTGGAACACGTCAGATATCTTGTTGGAAAGATCCTATTAATGAATTTCTAGATTTCTTGGTCAAAGAACGGCTGTGTATTGACAGAATAATTTGCATTTCACACAATGGACGAGGTTATGATTCGCACTTTATTCTAAAGCGATGTATCGAAAAAGGATGGACACCTTCCCTCATCAAGGATGGTCGTAAGATTCTTGCCATGGATGTCGAACATATTCGATTCATAGATTCTCTCAGCTTCCTACCTATGCCTTTAAGTGCACTCCCTAAAGCATTTGGATTAAAGGTAAAAAAAGGATATTACCCTCACCTATTTAATACCAAAACAAACTTAAATTACGTAGGTCCTATACCTTCACCCTATTTCTTTGGTGATGAATACATGTCTCCTGCAGCACACACAGAGTTTCACAAGTGGTACAAAGACCAAGAAGGGAGGGTGTTTGATAACAAACATGAACTAGAAAGTTACTGTATAGACGATGTCAATGTACTAAGACTGGCCTGCCAAGCATTTCGTAGGCTATTTTTTGAAATAGGAAACGTTGACCCTTTTCTAGAGTCCATCACTATTTCATCTGCATGCAATAAAGTTTTTAGAAGAAACTTTTTAAAGTCGAATACCATTGGTATTATTCCTTCTTGCGGATATCGATTGGGCGACAAACAGTCGGGAGAGGCTATTAAATGGCTCATTTACGAGGCAGAGAAACGTAACATTAATATTCAACACGCGGGTAATGGAAGGGAAAAACGTCTACCGCAATTTCCTCGTAAAAAAGTAGATGGCTTTTGTGCAGAAACAAATGAGGTGTTTGAGTATTTTGGATGTTTTTGGCATGGATGCCCCCTGTGCCAACCAAACAGAGACCATATGATTCGTAATGCTACCGAGACACTTGCCGACAGATACGAACAGACAGTGCATCGTATGGAGATGATCTGCAAGGCTGGGTACACATTACATGTCATGTGGGGGTGCCAATTCCGTAAAATACTCGATAAATCACCTCAACTCGAATCTCGTCTCAATAATCATCCTATGGTGAACCAACAACCCCTACGTTTCAGAGACGCTCTCTACGGAGGGCGCACAGAAGCTTTGAAATTAGAGTATACAGTAAAAGAGGGAGAGCAAATTTGTTACATAGATTTTATCAGCCTCTATCCTGATATTTGTAAAAATTTCAAGTTTCCTCTGAAACATCCCACTCGCATCTGTGTAGGGGAAGAATGTCCCAGTCCTAGTGAGATTCTGAAACTGGACGGATTTATTAAATGTACCATTCTTCCTCCTAAAGATCTCTATCACCCAGTTGCTCCTTTGAGGGCACAGTCGAAACTTTTGTTTCCATTATGTCAAGCTTGTGCCATTAGTATGAACATTGGCGCGTGTTCTCATTCACGTAAAGAACGTTGTCTAACGGGTACATGGGTTATAGACGAGATTCGAGAAGCCATACAAATGGGATACGAATTTGTCGAAATTCACGAGTTTATTCAGTATGACGTCACACAGTTTGATGGGGTGGAGGGTGGATTCTTCGTAGAGTACATTAACATGTTTTTGAAGCTTAAGCAAGAGGCATCAGACTGGCCCGCTTGGGTTCAAACCCCTGAGGATAAACTAAAGTATGTAAGCGACTATAAGGACAACGAGGGTATCGAATTAAACCCTGAAAACATTGCGAAGAACCCCGGATTGCGAAGTATCTCAAAATTAGCACTTAATTCGCTCTGGGGACGGTTCGCAATGCGGGCTAATGCCTCTCAAACAACCCTTATTAGAAAGCCAGAAGCATTGTACAACTTCCTCACAACCCCTGGAATCGAAGTACAAGACTTGATATTCCCGAACGACGATATGGTTTGGATAACGTGGAAGTACACCGAAGAATCTATTAAAGTCAATAATACCGTGAACGTGGCTATAGCATCCTATGTCACGACGGGTGGGCGACTTAAACTCTATCGTTATCTGAAACAAATCGGTCGTTCGGTACTTTACTGTGACACTGACAGCATTATCTATGTAAAACGCCCTACCGACACGTTTGATATTCCAGTGGGGGATTATCTCGGGGACTTTACAAATGAACTTGAAGAGTATGGTTCAAATGCTTACATTAACAAATTTGTTGCGGGAGGCCCTAAAGCATACTCTTTCTCTGTGACAAACACAGACTCGGGGAAAGACGTGACAGTATGTAAAGTGCGAGGTATTACTCTAAACTTTAAGAATTCCCAGAAAATTAATTTCGATTCTATTAAAAAGTCGATACTCTCGGAGGTTCCTGCCCCTATTCAAGTAACAGATCCCCGAAAAATCAAAAGAAAACAAATGGGGTTAATTGTTTCTAAGCCGGAAACAAAAACCTTCAATGTTGTTTTTAATAAACGCCGACGACTTGATAACAATGACTCCCTACCTTACGGATACGATTCCTCTTAAATACAGGGCATACTGAATAAACTCGTCAGTCTCACCATGTCTGTCGAACAATCGATAGCGGCTTTCATTTCTAAAAAACACTTATTTTTACTCTCTGATGAGGAACTAAGTTTTCTTCCAAAATGTTTTCTAATAAAGTATGCAGAAGATGCTATAAAACATGTCTGGCATAGATTACCCCCTCATTTGAAAAAAGATAAGGAAATGAAAGGTTTTAACGCATGTCCTGGCCATGAAGGGCCTAACAATCGTACACAATACGATGGCTTCCCTCCCCGCAGAAACCAGTGTCGATTGTGTATAAAACAAGCCGCAACAAAGTAAATCAGGTCAGTCTTGGTAATGACATCGGTCGTGTTTGTTCATCCTTTCACACTCACACTCAGTGGACCCTCGTTCTGTGGTAAAACAACATTTGCAGTTCGACTCATTCAAAATCTTGACTCACTCTGTAGTGTTGGACAATTTAAAAACATTGAATGGTGTCTAGGTGAATCAAGTGTCGCTCCAGTCGCATTGAAACATCTCGTTACTTTTCACAAAGGTATTCCCGAATTTAAAAACGATAAACAAGAGCCAAAATTAATTGTTCTAGATGATTTAATGAACGACGTGTACGGACGTAAATTAAGTGATTTGTTTTCCAAATTTTCTCATCATAGAAACATCTCTGTGATTCTCATTACACAAAACTTATTTCACCAAGGTTCATGTTCCCGTGATATTTCATTAAATACAAAGTATATGGTTATTTTCAAAAATCCTCGCGATAAAACGCAAGTAACTTATTTGGCACGTCAAATTTACCCTGAAAATTGGAAAAGCCTTCATAAAGCGTATCTAAACGCAACAATTTTGCCCCACGGTTACTTGTTAATAGATTTGTGTCAAGCGACAAACGATTTATTACGATTCAGAACAAACATATTCGACAGTCCAAGTATAGTTTATGCAAACGTAAGTCCCGAGGATGAAAAAGTTAAAGTCGCATAAACACTTTCTTCATATTTTGAAAGACGCTAATCCGAAAGTCAGAAAAGCTATACTTCAGTCAGCAGACGACGATTTAATCAAGGCTCTACTCGAGTGTGTTATAAATACTCTGAACGGAAATCATAAAATATCAGATAACGTGAAGCGACGACTTTGCAAGTACAAAAGTTGTTTTCGTCAGCTAGCACATCCTAAACTTTCACTTAAAAAGAAACGTCAAATTCTAGTTCAAAAGGGTGGATTTCTTATTCCTCTGTTGGGTAGTATTTTATCAGGTGTGATTGGTAGTTTGCTGAATAAATGACGGAATTAAGAAAAATGTTTCTCATATCGCCCGAGTTATTGGATAGACTTGAAAATAAAACGTCAAGGACTGAACAGCAATTGGTTAGCAGAATGCGTCATGCTTTATCTAAGAAAAAATTAAATTCTGATACATTAGCGCAATTTAGACGTTATCAAAGCCCCTATTTAAAGGCTTTACAAAAGAAAAGAGAGCCAATTCCTATTCATGTCTTAGAGGCTAAACAACCACAACACCGTCCAATTTTCAAAACAACAAGGCGTAGAAAACTTAAACGTCCGTATAGAGAGGAACCTATAGTCTTATCTGATCAGGAGTCCATTGATCAATTTACTAGACGTGAATAAGGGGAAATTGCAGGTTCATACATGTCACCCTATGTTAACAAACGTCACACTATAGATAACGTTTTTGGAATACGTAAGGACGCAGATAGTTTTAAAATAGGTAACGAACCTGTGACTGTAGAGGATAATAATATTATTATTGGTAATAAAACTTACGAAGGCACTACGGGATTGTGGGAGTTGCTAACTAAGAAGCGTGTAGATTACAGTAAATTGAAACAATCAGATTTGGATAGTTATAAACAAATACTAGAACAGAGTAAAGCGCACTTGGACAAGTGGGGTCGTGTCAAATCGAGTAAGGGCGAAAAGTACAGGCGGGTTGTAGGCAAATTATTTCCTGCAAAGAACAGATGGACACCAGTCAACTAGAAAATTATTTCTATAGCTTACGACTACCGACAGGCTATGCGTCTGTAGACAAGCTGAAACATGCTAGTGGTTTATCGAAACCGGACGTTGATAAATGGTTAGAAGCTCAGGAAACATACACTCTGCACAAACCAATTAGAAAACATTTCCCTCGAAATCCATACACAGTAAACAATATTGATGATGTATGGGAGATGGACTTGGTTGATGTCGCCTCTCTTGCTAAATACAATGATGGATATAAATATCTTTTGAATATCATAGACGTGTTTTCAAAATTTGCTTGGAGTGAACCGCTAAAAGATAAGACAGGGAAGAGTATAGTTACAGCTCTTGAACGTGTATTGAAACAAAGTAAACGAGTCCCTATAACTTTGCAATCTGATAAGGGTAAAGAGTTTATTAATCATCAGGTACAGGCCCTTCTAAAGAAACGGGGCATACACTTTCAAACAACACAGGACCCTACGGTGAAGGCTGCAGTGGTTGAACGTTATAATAAAACTCAAAAAACACGAATGTACAAATATTTCACTCATAAAAACACGTATCGCTATTTAGATGTTCTAGGAGATTTACTAAAAGGGTATAATGATTCGGTTCACTCAACCATTGGTATGGCTCCGTCTCAGGTGACACCTAGTGATATCAAAACCATATGGCATAGAATGAATCAAAAGCATATTAAGAGGGGCATTGTTAAATTTCATGTAGGTGATTTCGTGCGTATAGCAAAGCAAAAACGTACGTTTGCTAAAGGTTACGAGGAAAATTTTACAACAGAAATATTTAAAATTGTAAAAGTTATTCCTAGATTGCCGCAACCCGTGTACGAACTCGTTGATTTAAACAATGAACCCATCAAGGGAAAATTTTACAACTACGAACTTGTACGTGTACAACCGGGTGAATTCAAAATCGACAAAATTTTAAAGTCTCGACGTAAACGGGGGTTACTTGAACACTTTGTCAAATGGAAAGGCTATGATAAAAATTTCAACTCTTGGGTTAAAGCTTCTGACATTGAAAGAATCTAATACAGTTATTCTTTTCAACAGAACATGGAAGATATCACTGAATCATTCAACAATGTTGGTGCCTCATCATCAACGTACAAAAAAATTAGTGAACTAGAGATTAACAAAAAATACCTAGTCAAAAAGGTTGAGAGGGTGAGCACCAAGTATGGAAACACCATAAAGATGACCCTAGAGGGAGATGACAACGTTATTTTCGTATATCTACCAAATAAATATGAAGAAATTTTTTCCGATATGTGGCTCGAGTCGGTTAATGAACAAAAGGAAGACATTTTTTTAGTTTTTGAGGGTTATCACCCCAATAAAGCATATATTCTTCGTCTTGTGTAAATGTAACATGATTCAAATAAAAAAATGTTACTCTGAATTTGTGTTGATTTTTAGCACCTATAAAACTCCTTTACATAAAGATAATCCTTCATTTAATTAGTATACTCGGCTCTGTTAAGATGGACGGAAATAATTTTTATGTTACTCTACCCTCGGACAGTTCAAAGAGTTTTTTCGAAAACAATACTTTGGCTAGTTTCTCTACAAAATTAGCAAAGCCCCTCTCTTTAAATAGCAATTGGACAGTGGGTTTAGCAGCACTCTCCTATCCGTATGGTTTTGATACACTTGAAACAGAGGTGAAAACTGACGAGAACAATCAATTGACAGCCAATGTCGTTGTGACTAGAGTTGGGCGTGTCGTCTTTCCTGCTCGCGATTACACTTCTTTTGAAGACTTGTATTCGACTATTCGAAATTCTGTTTCAGACGCGGGTAAACAAGAGATTTTATTAAATGAATTCAATTATTATATTATGCGGGATCATATTGATATTGAGAAACTGAAAAAGAATAAATCAGTGTGGTCTCCAGATAGTTCGCCTATCGCTTCAGACGTACGAAATACAATAGCTATTGTAAGGAAGGGTAAAAACGCCATTGATCTTAAAGTGAAATTCCCTTGCAAAATTTTCTACGGGCTTGATGATTTAATTACTACTATTCGTAACAGAATACCTACTGTTGAAGCTCTAGCAGCTGCAAACGAGCAAATACGAAAATTAGTTGTCGCAGACATTCACTCTGCAAACTTGCAACCTAGTCGGCGACTCTTACCAAACGGTCTAGGAGAGACTGAACCTGTGTTTGTTTACACGGATATTATCAGTCCTCAGTTGGTAGGAGATAGTCTTGTGAGAAACTTGCGAGTTATTCAGTTTCCTTCTCCATTAGGGGAACATCAATTTTTACCGATTTACTATTTTCCTGTTGAAAAGAGTCATATAGAGTCAATCACTATTAAACTCATGACCAAATTTGGAAATCTCGTGAAATTTGAATCCTCGCCTATACCTACTATTGCTATACTTCACTTTGTAAAGTCATAAATACAGGTGTTTTTCGTTTTTTGAATTACTTGGTTTAAGGCATTGCAGCAGTATGGACGACATAGGCCCTGTCTATCACGCTAGTTATCGCGTTCAAAAGGGAGAGGGAATAGGAAGCTTTTTAGGGGGGATGTTTCGGTTAATACGCCCGCTGTTTGTCAGAGGAGCCAAGGCGGTCGGGAGAGAGGCTTTGAGGACAGGTGCTCATATTTTAAATGACATTAGTATCAAACCGCCCGAACAGAACCTAGAGAGTATAGTTCATAAACGCGTTGCTGAGGCTGTTGACAGGAACATGGTCGGAAAGGGTTTAAAAAGAGGGTTAAAGCGAAAACGAGTTCAGTCTGGAGGTAGAGCTCGAACAGTCAAACGGCTAGCTCGTGAGAAGCGCGATATATTCACCTAGGGAACAATGCTTTGTACAAAGACCGAACTAGACCTGTTCACTGAACGTGCTATTCAAACGGAAATCAGAGGCAATCGTGTTGTGGGTTACAAATCAGTTAGTTCACTCGATAATGAGAGCCAGTTGGAGTTTAACTGTCCTGGAGATACAGAGTATTATCGTGATCTAGCATCCGTCTATTTGTGGTTAAAGATTAAAACTACCAAATTATCGGGGGAAGACTTTACAGACGATGATACCAATCAGCCTGGTTGTGTCAACTATTTACTGAATAGTCTCTTTTCTGAGGTGAACGTGTCTCTTAATGAAACCACCATCACCAAAAACACGGATAATTATCAGTATCGAGCTATTCTAGAAAGTTTGCTAAGTTATACAGAGGATGCTGTAAAAACACACATGACTAATAGTCTATTCTATTTGGACACAGAGGATACGGACGGGGCACTTGGTGCGAGTGCTCAAAACAAGGGTTATAATACGCGATCAGGAATGTTAAAAAGTAGCAAGCCTGTCGAACTAATGGGTCGTCTTCATGTAGACTTGTTTAATGTTTCGCAGTTAATGTTGAACAATGTTTCAATTCGCGTTAAATTGAATAGGGCAAGCCCTTCGTTTTACATGTTTTCGAAAACTAAAGAGGTGACCGGTAAGATTAAAATCTTGGATGCTACACTATTCATTAAACAAGTAGAAATCAGTTCGGCAAAAGCTCTAGCGATTGAAAAACATTTACTTAAACATACTGCAAACTACCACATCAATAGAGTAGAAGTAAAGAATTTAACTATTCCTAAAGGCTCAAACTCGGTGAACCTAGACAATGTCATACAAGGTCCTATTCCAAAGTACATCATTTTTGGCCTCGTAAAAAATGAAAGTTTTGTAGGCGGCTATAACACTAACCCCTATCAGTTTATTCATTCCGATTTGGCAAACATTGCCGTCTTTGTGAATGGCGTTACTGTTAATGACCCCATCAAATGTGATTTTAAACACGAGGAACTGATTGCCGCCGCTTATCAAACTCTGTTTTCCGGAACAGGTATTCATTCATCAAAATCAAACTCATCTCATTTCGAAGCACATGTTTTTCCATGGTTACACCCTCTTTGCCTTTGATTTAACACCTGATTCTTCTGGGGTTGAGACACACTCAAGTCTACCTTTGGCCGGAACAGTACGTATCGAGTTTCGATTCTCAAGTCAAGTGGCCGATTCGTTATCCTGTATTGTCTATGCCGTATATGACGGAACGATTGCCATTGATAATCACAGAGCTGTTTCTCTACTTTACTAAGCACAATGAACACTCTTGAAATTAAAAAAGTTCTAAACTTTAGACATTTTAAAGGTGTTTATGCTCGCGATAAGATTCCCTCTTATTTTTCCCTACCTGCGACCATTGTCATTAACCTGGACATTCAAACCCTACCTGGTTCTCATTGGATTGCGATTGCTCTCTCCGAGAACGGCTATGGAGAATATTTTGACTCGTACGGCCTACCGCCCCTTCATCATGATCTCGTCACGTTTCTGCAACATCACTCTACACACTGGACATTCAACAAGCAGAGACTTCAAGGAATTGCATCTAGTGTATGCGGCCAGTACTGCTGTCTCTACGTGAAATTTCGATCGACACATCGCTCTATGAAGACATTCACGGACATGTTCAGTCCTGTCGACTGCTGCCTCAACGATCGTCGGGTTATCAAGATGTTTCGTCATACATTTGGAGAGTGCAAACCTTGCAACGATGAAGAAAAAAGTCAGGCCTGTGTACCACAGATGGATATATTTGCAAGACGTTGAGAAGCACACGTCAGTTGAAAACAGACTGTTGATCATGGCACTTGTGGTTGACTTTGAATACGTCATCGACCTTGAAGGAAAATGGATAATCAAAGAACTCGCTATCGTCAGTCAAGACTGCAAGAGAGTAGGATGGTTCCTATTTAAATCCGAAGAAAATGATGAACGAATGGTGACGACCGTCTTCAAACACGGCATTCATTGGCGAGATGGCTACATTCCCTACGAGGAACTTACCGATATTTTGGAAGAAGTCACCGCCACGACGGGACCCCTCTACGCCTTCAACGAGGAGAAATGTCTGTTTCTCGCAGAAATAACGGGGAGAACATTTATAAATATGAGAAGGGAATGTTCATGCCCGTATCCCGAAGATATTCCATTTACCGACACGATGAGCTGTACGTTCGCATGTCACCGCCTGCCAAACAAATCATGCGCTCTGAGAAACGCGCTCAAGTTGGCAATATGGCTGAATTACGACTATCTCAAGAAACAACACGTGATTTGTCCGCACCCGTCGGAAAGACACGGCGTTAATTTTCTTCTCGGAAAGTATTGAAAAACGACGAATACAGAAGCAAAGCATCAGTCGGTGATGGAGCTCTCAACTGTCAACACCAACGCTATGAATACTGCAATGGAGGGGTCACCTGAGGCTGAACAAGTAAACACTGCAATGGAGGTCTCAAATAAGGGTGAAGAAGCAAACATGCCAATGGAGATCTCACCTGAAAACGTCAACCTCCTCATCCGTCGAAGAGCGAAATCCACGAGACTCTTGACGATTCTACGACGAGTATTCTTCTTGAACCCAAGACATTCAGCGTACGTGTCGGTTGCAATCTACCCCGAAAAAGACTTTGACTCGTTGGTGGAGATTGGACGGGTCAATGGACCGTACGTTCTCTTGAATCCCGCAATGTGGGGCGTTCTAGTAAATGAACTGCAAGAAAAGACAAATAACAAGTATGACATGATCTCAGTAAAATGGGCGATGAGTCGAGGAAAACCATTTCTCGTCATTAAAACGGACTTTTGGGGAGTACGACTTTCAGAAGAAGAAGTGAATAATCTAAAAAAATATTTTGTTTGTGTGACAAGGCAGTCGTTAAAATACGAACTGTTTAGAAGTGATGTTCAGAATTACCATTCATTAGTTAAAACTAGTACAGAGTACATAACACCTGAAGGGATTTCAGCGTGCATTGACTATGAGAATCTATTTGATGAAGTAAAAGCAATGGAAGTAGACTAAGTTGCCAATATACTTGAATGATGTTGATTCTCAAGTATAATTCATATTGATTTAATTATTTTACTATATTGCTTATTCTAGTTTGTAAGTTTTAAATTTTATGCTTGAAAGATGTTTGTCAAGTATCATTGAATATAACATGTACCAAAATGGAAGTAGACTAAGTTGCCAATATACTTGAATGATGTTGATTCTCAAGTATAATTCATTTTGATTTAATTATTTTACTATATTGCTTATTCTAGTTTGTAAGTTTTAAATTTTATGCTTGAAAAATGTTTGTCAAGTATCATTGAATATAACATGTACAATGCCATGAATAAATTATAATAAATAGCTGTACACTGCCTTATTTTTTGTTTTCCTTAAATTCATCGAACTTTTCAAAAGTCTCTCAGTGTGATATCAAACGTTAAAGATGAAGTACCTACTTCTTATTTTTCTGATGGTTCAGGTAGTCGTTGGTTGTAAGTGACAATACAATTGTTTGGATATGTAATACATGACTAATCAAAGTAATAAAAGAAGTATCTCTTATCATTTTGTTTACAGTAAACGAAACCTACACTGAAGACAAAAACAAAAGTTCGAATGAAGAATTTCCTTCACCTCTCCTTGCTATGGTTAATATTTATCCTCGTTTCAAAAGAGCTGTGAGGCAAGAAAACGTAGTTCGCTCTAAAAATTCATTTCTACGTAATATTACCCAAATAAATACAGATAGTGAACTATCTATTGATCTGAGTACTAGAAATGGAATTGTTCAAATAAATATACAAGCCAGAAAGAATAAACCGCTTCCTCCTCGCCCTCCTCGTTGTCCCAAGAAGATGAGAACCAATGCCACTGCCAATATCGACGATGGATTAATTGATCCCTGCGAAAGAAAAAAGAAGAAGAAGAATTCTAATACTAATCAATCAAACATCCTTGTTATTGAATAACTGAATCAATAAAGAATATCAGTAACAAAATCTGAGTTGTGACTTACCTTTATCCATTCCCTGAAGATCACTATGAGGGTGTATGTACAGAGTAATATTTGGGACATGGTCCGATGATGGTAGAACTACACTGATTCTATTGTAACAGTCGCATACTAATTAGGCCAAAGTTGGCTCGGCGAGCATGGCCGCTATCACTTACGATTATTCCTATCGTATTAACGCTTCCTGTTACAGCCTCGTGTGCATTGTTTAAGAGGTCTTATAATTTAACATTGAGAGAGCTCATACCAACATTACAATCAAAGTAAAATAGGGATTTTTTTAGGAACAACAAAGTACGTACTAAAACAATCTCTCTAACCAATAAGCTCAATAAAGCTATTCAAATACGAAGAGCCGAACCTCGCGTCGAACCTAGGACCTCGAACCAATGACCAAGCACCATGAGTAACGTACGTAGAGTCGAACGCTACAACGCCTCGCTATCGGAAACGTTATCAGAGTCTGCGCTACTTCCTGTATGTTTTCAGTATTTATGCAGCTATTAAGAGCGTTCTAATTTAACATAGAGAATAAATAACCTTCACAAAGAAACGAACCAAGGACCTCGCGCCAAGAATAGACTACGTACTAAGGTAAGCACCGACCTCGATGCATTCTAGTGGCATGAAAAGGAACTAAGCACATCCCTCGGTGACACTCTCTCTCTCTCTCTCTCTCTTGCTCTCGCCCTCACTCTCGCTCTCGCCCTCACTCTCGCTCTCGCTCTCGCCCTCACTCTCGCTCTTGCTCTCGCCCTCACTCTCGCTCTCGCCCTCACTCTCGCTCTCGCTCTCGCTCTCGCTCTCGCTCTCTCTCTCTCTCTCTCTCTCTCTCTCTCTCTCGCTCTCGCCCTCACTCTCGCTCTCGCTCTCGCTCTCGCTCTCGCTATACAAAGGCTAAAAGTAGGACCCCTAGTCACGGTCGAACCTAGCGTCGAACCTAGGACCTATTTACTTACTCGTACTAAACTACATACGATGATAAGACGAGGATGTGGTCAACGGAACTCGACCGGATGTGGTTAGACACAGCTCTACCATTGATTTTATAAGCTATTATTTAAACTAAATTTACTAATTATTTTTAAAAAGTAAACTATTGAAAATATTAAAACCAAAAGTTATGGACCAGATGCCCAAATAAATAGACTTTTGTAATATCACTTTAACTTTTTGCCAAATTTCTTTGGTTCGGCGTAATCCTAAAACTGCCTTAACGGGGCTAAATACTACTTTTATTTTTTATTTATGCATTTTTTTAGTGTACATAAAATAACAACGGCGATAACGTTGAGAACTTTTGGGCAGAATGTTCGTGGACTTGGACGTGGACGTGGATGTGGATGTGGACGTGGACTTGGACGTGGACGTGCTCGCTTATCAAAGCGCCACTTAGTTACATTAGCCCGGTTTATTGTTCGCGGGTGATGTTTTATATAAACATGTATCGCAGCCAGGCCTGAGAGTCTACCATTACCACTTCTCTATGTCCCTCTAGTTGCTAATTACTAGGGGTCCGTGAAAACGGTTTTATTTTTCACTAAATTTCGTTTTTGAAGTAACAAATTTCGGTGTTCTTCAAGAAAACCTGTATTTTGACGGTTTTATCCATATTCCCTATATTTTCACGCATGTAGCGTTTCATTTACAACTTACACGTGGGTGCTTTTTCTGCGAGAAGTTATAATATGCATTTATACAGTGTTACTTGAGACACAATTTTTTCCAGGTTGTCGCCTACCGGCCAAAAATAAGGAAAAAATGGGCTTATAATTAAAAATCTCTGATTTTTCATTTTTTTCGTCATTAAAAACACGAATAATACGAATTTCGGTGTTATTCACCGATTTATACGAATTTCGGTGTTTGGCGGTGATTCAATTTTGACATTTTCATGTTTAAAATCGATCAATTCATGCTCATTTTGTGAAATAAAATGATTCTTACATATTTCGGTGTTATCGTTATTCGCGAAATACACGGACCTCTACTAATTACTTGTGTCCCTCATCTTTGAGCCGCCTCTTACTGGATCACCCCAAAGGTCAGAGGTTAACAAGCACAGGGTTAAAGCACAGTCATGACGCACCCTGTACAAAGTATCTCTTTGACTTTCTTTGTGTAGGATTGAATATTGCTGGGGAAATATTTGTCTTTCTCTCCGTGCGAAAGCTATGGGGATGATATTCCAGCACCGCGAGGGGTAAACACAGTCGCAGACAGGGGTTCAACGGGGGCGAGGGGGAGGGGGTGATCCGTAAACATCTACGAGGGTGGGATTCGGAAGATATTAACTTCGTAATCAGCAGAGGGAACATTCTAGTAGATGGGACGGGACGTAATTCAGAGGGAGGGTATTTGTAAATTTAATTACCGTGTAAGTGTAACACATTTGTATTACTAAGCCATCTTGAGCGGGATCAAAAGTGAAATTATTATTGGAGTGAGTTATGTCGTTGACGTTTGAGTGTGTCTGTCTGTCTGTCTGTCTGTCTGTCTGTCTGTCTGTCTGTCTGTCTGTTTGTGTGTTGGCACGTGGAGGGTTTGGGGTGGCAACATTGCAGCACGCAACTTTATAAACACAAAGGTAATTTGTAGAAGTGACTACCCAACGTAATCCAACGGGGATAGGGTTCTCAAAAGAATATGAATAAGGTACTAATTACTATAAGTTTGGTCGGTGTTTACTCATCTTTGTGAATAAGTATTAAATAAAAAAACACCGTTTCCACACATACCTAATTAACTCTCTTCGAGCGGAACTAATCAGAAACCTGTACACTTATTCTACGTGTGAAATGTCAAATGTCGTCATCAACTCTTTACAGCGTAGCAACAAGTCTTTTAGCGAGGCGAGTTGCCAATTGGAAAACCGTTTTACGCATTCAAAGCTATGAAATATACATTGAAATGTGTGAATGGGGAATGTGTTTTAGAAGCCTTCTCACTCCTCCAGTATTTTGAGAGTAACTGAGTAATGTAGTTGACAGAACTTTTCCCCACAATTTAACTACCATCAAAGTTTGCATCCGATGTAGTCATACGCTGAGATATTGCGAAGTTGTCAAGGAAAGGTTGAAACGCATTAGGCCTAACGTTAAAACATTTAATGGATGTCTGCAAATAATAACACGCATGATCAAAGAGAAATATGGATAGTACAGCAACCGCAGCTTTACAGCTATAGTTTCCTATTTGAATAGTAAGAGTGGTCTGGATGGTAATAGAAATATAAAGATCAGAAAGAGAACGGAACAAGAAGCGGAAGAACTAACAGAAAAGATGAAATAATAAGGGAATCAACTCGAAGGAAGCCAAAGATTGAAAGCTTGACGATAGTTTACACAAGAATCAAGATCACAAAGTTATTGAAGTGCTGAATGAATCCCTAGACATGTTTTCCTAGCACTTAATTTCGTTTCTAGTAGAGTGTATTTATGAAATAAAACAATGAGTGATTTTCAGCGCCTTGGAAATGGCCTAGGTCGGAATTATTGGATCAGGAAGGAGCTTACTTAGAGGGCTGTGAGGATCTAATAACATTACTATCGTGTCCCCCCCCCCCCCCCCAGCTGGTTCTAAGGGGGAGAGGGGGGAGTCAACACGCACGGCCCGTGTTTGTAAATGTACCCGGATAACTTCATATCTTCGGTAAATACGAGTTGGGGCTGGAAACATCTCTGAGTTGAGATGAATATCGCCGTGGTTGGATATAAACGGTGGGAAAGAGAAGCGCCTTCTTCGACACAAGATAACACTTGTTTGAACTTGTTGACGACAAAAAATAGAACATCGAGTTCGTCATTTACTGCAGAGAAACGCGTGCGTCGCTATTTGTGGTATTGGTCGATGTGTATGGCTGACTTTGAGGACAACATCGTTATTTCGCGTAGGTACGGGTGCGATCATGTCTTTTAAACTTTCAGTAGGTCTAATAGTTCCTTCAGCTAAATGGAAACTCGTTTCTTGTGTAGGTTTCTTAATCTCTCAACAAAACTTTAGTTGTGAATCCTAATATTATATTATAAATAAGAATAATAAACAATGTGAAGACGGTGGGATGCGTTGAGTAGGACAAGCCTATAAGCCAGTAAACAAAGAACTCACAACACAAAGACAAAACACACCTCTCAACACGTCCTACACTCCTAATTATTTGCACTTAATCTTCACGAAATGCAAATGGGTGAAATCTCATCAAAGTCACCGACTCGCCGAACCGATTATATTAAATGTATTAAGGTGGATTTGTTGTATTCAAAATTCGCGTCGAGATTTACATAGAAGACAAAAGCGCGGACGTGAATCAAAATTAAGATATCATCTGACTTTCTCCAAATCCGATGACGGTAGAAATCCTTTATTATTATTAATATTGACACAGTTGTGACGTCATGTTAGGTGGGCTGGAGTGGTGTAAAGGCGTGACAATGGTTTGTGAGTTGAAGACATTAGCCAGGTGGTTTGATATGCTAATGGGTGAATGTTTGTCCCTGCGTGTGTATCCGTATGGGTATACAATACAATGCAATGCGTGCCAATGCCGGCCCAAGGGGGTTAACGGGAAAATACACTCTCAAGATCAAAACCCTGTTTTAGTGTTTAGAACATATTCAAAATGCGGTATACATTTGTTTTATTGACACGTTACTGTGATATCGCATTGTCAAGTCATCATTCGTTGTAGCTAATTCTAAATTGTTCAAGTAATGCCCCACCAAACAAATTTGTTTACAAATGTGTTTGAACATGTCATACGACCGTTTGTTTAGTTGTATTATTATGTATAAGTACCAATACCAACAATATCTATAATACAGTCTCATCTCTCTAGTGCGTATGAAACGCACAGGGTCGTATATGGTCTCAC
This sequence comes from Isoperla grammatica, assembly GCA_945910005.1. Classification (NCBI taxonomy): domain Eukaryota; kingdom Metazoa; phylum Arthropoda; class Insecta; order Plecoptera; family Perlodidae; genus Isoperla; species Isoperla grammatica. Next base: position 45,899,081 of record OX246743.1, on the reverse strand, counting down.
TTTTCCGACTGTTCCTAAAATATGTATTTCCGCGCGGTTTTTATGCTAGGCTCTATAAGTTCTCTCTGTTTGGAAACTAAACATACCAAGTGAAGAGCATTGTGTGAAAATATTGTTCGTAAACACAAAAAATGCGTCTTTTTTGAATAGATATCGCATTTGTTTTTACTGAGATGCTTATCCTAGCTTGTCTGGCGATATTCTCTGCATGTTGCTAAAAGGAAGTGGGTCCTTCACGGGTAGAATATAATATGCAAGCGCTACATTCTTTAACAAGTGTGAGGAGTTCCTTTGCGCCTCACATCACACGGGCAATCGTGTCAAAAATAAATCTTAAAATTCTACAAATTAATTTTTGTTCTGTAGAATAATTTCTTTCTCACGATTTGATTGGAATGCTTGATTCTTAGATAAGAAACTACAAGAATACTACCATACTAACATGAATCTGCACATTCTGCCGTTAAATGCGTACTATAAATTTTAACATTTAGTGCAGTGAAGGCCCATTGTATTCGCTCAGTACCCTATTATATTTACTGTGTTCCCCATAAACTAACTCAGCTACGCCACTGCCTACCTAGTCTAGTAACATAGTTAGTAACCTAGTGACGAGCACGATGTCCCTTGCTAGGCTTCTCACGCACACTTTTACTAAACCAGAGTCGGTATAAACATACTATAATAATTGATGTCACATCATCAAACGAAGTAGTTGTTTTATAACGTTAATACTCTCGATCCATTGTGAGCTACCAACCAGGTGGGTTGGTCAACACTTGCATCACGCAGCTTCGTTCAAAAGAGAGACTAATTCAATTTATTAATTGTTAAATAACAATCAGCCCTTTGAGGGCCGCGCTGTTTTCATCGGCGAAACAAACCGTGAACACGGGATTTCTTTGTGGGTCGCATTCACACTAATATAATTAGTGAGTTGGATGTGTTTAGTTTAGTTTGGTTTACTCAGACCCACCCTAATGTGATACGCTCGGTGGCCGGAGAACATGGACCCTCGTATTTATCTTAGCTCTCATCAATTTTATTTGATATTAACTATATAGTTCATTCACACCGTTTATATTTTTTATTTATTGCCAATCTATTGATAATTCACTTGTTTCTTTTATGTCCAACTTCAATCTATGATATTTCGATTTCTATTTCTATTTCAAGTACAATATTTTGTCAAAGTTCTAAGTTACTGCATCGCATCGATTTGTGTCATTATTATTTTCCTTTTATAAATTCTAAAATCATTTTTCCCCATTGAATTGACGGTTTTTGTTTCTACTTAATTAAGGACAAGTTTTATGACAACTTCCAATAACATTCTTGTCACCAATAAACTGTTGGAACGTGTTATTATTGGCAATAAATACTTATTTCTTAACGATAAGTGTTAAAACGAGTCACAACAGAAGACAATATATAAATATATCTATTCCATCACGTAGGAGGTTCTATTATACCTAAAGTAAATCAGTTATTTTGGGACTTACAAGCCAAACCTGTTCATGGGTTCTGTCTTAGCTCGGTTTCTAGTTTGACACTTTTACAGGAGTTGAGTGTACACGGTCGCCGGTTAAATGAACAAATTCCAGCTTCTATTTGATAACTACAGGACAAACAGGAAAAATGTGAGCTGACTAGTTAGTCTAGCAGGTTTATTCCAGCTTTCTTCAGAACCAGAATAAAGAAGTCCTAACTATTTATTTGACGAATAAAATCACTACAAGTAAATCTACCGATTGAATTAGAATCGAAATAGAATGAAATTGAAATAGAGTCAAATCAAATTTCGTTGTTAATGTCATATTTAGTTTTAATCCAATCAATCCGGAACTATTAACTAAACTGATTAGCCCTCATTTATCGACATCTCTAAAAACGTTATTGTCGTAACTCGTAATTGTTTTACTTAATTTGTCGACCCCCCCGCTATGATTCTCACCTCATCCCCAGACTCAAAGCCCCGTGGAACAACCCTTCAAAAACCAAAAATGAAATCTCCTCCGTCGCTCAAGACTCAAGACCACACAACACATTTCATCGCCCTCATTCGCTAATTGATTCGTTAACTGAACGAGGTGGCGAGAATCACTAATTGCGAAGTAAAAGAATCTTTTTCCATTCGAGACTTGTGAATGAGTTAATTCGCCCAAAGCCAAACTGTCTGTTCAGAGGCTCGTATTACCCGCAGCTAATTCGAACACCTACTCTAGGTAGCTGAACACTTCGTGTAAATACCAACAGTCTAGAAAAAGTAAAGTGCCAACACATTTAAACTCATTAGAAAGAGATTTGTTTAGCAAGGTTATTGTATAGATGTATTTGCTGCGTGGTTAAACGATGTGTAAAGTTGACGCCTGCGCAACAGATGTTAGCTTGCTACATGCTTGCTACATGCTTGCTCTTTGCTTGCTACATGCTTGCTACATGCTTGCTACATGCTTGCTCTTTGCTTGCTACATGCTTGCTACATGCTTGCTACATGCTTGCTCTTTGCTTGCTACATGCTTGCTACATGCTTGCTACATGCTTGCTACATGCTTGCTACATGCTTGCTCTTTGCTTGCTACATGCTTGCTACATGCTTGCTACATGCTTGCTACATGCTTGCTACATGCTTAACATGCTTGCTACATGCTTGCTACATGCTTGCTCTTTGCTTGCTACATGCTTGCTACATGCTTGCTACATGCTTGCTACATGCTTGCTACATGCTTGCTACATGCTTGCTACATGCTTGCTACATGCTTGCTACATGCTTGCTACATGCTTGCTACATGCTTGCTCTTTGCTTGCTCTTTGCTTGCTACATGCTTGCTACATGCTTGCTACATGCTTGCTACATGCTTGCTACATGCTTGCTACATGCTTGCTCTTTGCTTGCTACATGCTTGCTACATGCTTGCTACATGCTTGCTACATGCTTGCTACATGCTTGCTACATGCTTGCTCTTTGCTTGCTACATGCTTGCTACATGCTTGCTACATGCTTGCTACATGCTTGCTACATGCTTAACATGCTTGCTACATGCTTGCTACATGCTTGCTCTTTGCTTGCTACATGCTTGCTACATGCTTGCTACATGCTTGCTACATGCTTGCTACATGCTTGCTACATGCTTGCTACATGCTTGCTACATGCTTGCTCTTTGCTTGCTCTTTGCTTGCTACATGCTTGCTACATGCTTGCTACATGCTTGCTACATGCTTGCTACATGCTTGCTACATGCTTGCTACATGCTTGCTACATGCTTGCTCTTTGCTTGCTACATGCTTGCTACATGCTTGCTACATGCTTGCTACATGCTTGCTACATGCTTGCTACATGCTTGCTACATGCTTGCTACATGCTTGCTACATGCTTGCTACATGCTTGCTACATGCTTAACATGCTTGCTACATGCTTGCTACATGCTTGCTACATGCTTGCTACATGCTTGCTACATGCTTAACATGCTTGCTACATGCTTGCTACATGCTTGCTACATGCTTGCTTGCTCCATGCTTGCTACATGCTTGCTACGTGCTTAACATGCTTGCTACATGCCACGTGAACACAGAGATAACTGTGCTTTCATCAGTGTACATCAATTAACTGCTCGGTATGAATAATCATTAAAATAATGATATAAAGATTAGAGAAACTTGTGTCAAAACCATTGCACATGGTAGAGGGAGAGAATAGGACATAAGAAGCAAGAGTCAAGGTAGGTAATATACAATACCATCTATACTATTTTAGTAGGCCTACAGTCATTGAATTATAAGTGACTTTATATCTGAATGATAATATGGAATTGACTGAATTATTTATACCTTGAACTATCGATAACATACAAAATAAGTTAGTGAAAGTTATGCATATTCTGGAAGATTATGAAACGAAAAACGAAGACGCAACATAGCCTAACTTGTACGGGAGAAGAGCAAGTATGATTGATTACTGCTCAACATTACACTTTGACCGAATGGTCTGGGCATACAAACTGTGAGAAGTATGACGTTTTCTGCTAGAAACGTTTTTCCTTATATGGACTTGACGTTCATATACGTTATGTGCACAATAATTCCCTCCACCAACCTATAAGACTACTCCAACCTAGCTACGCCACTGGTGGTATGAGAATATTTCCTTGCCTCAGGCATATTATCTCTTATGGTCCGATTATTATTTGAATCCAATTCAAATGTCACGCATTCTATTATATTAATTAGTCTCACATTATCCACGCTTAGAGGTGTATTGTTTCAAACGAACCGGACACGATTCTATCAATTAGTTGCTATTAAATTATCCACAATAATTATTCCTATTGAATTCCTTACCTTGCGTCATATTGTTAATTAATTAGAGCCAGAGGATACCAATGATAATTCATAACGGTGTGAACAAGAATTCAATAAGCTCAGTTGCGTATTTTTTATTCTTCGGTCTCTGTTTGTATTTTTTTAGATTAGGCTCTCAAATAGAAGTAAGTAGCGAAGTAATAAGAAATGTCAAGACATTTCATAGAAGCTGTGATTAGATCTATAAATCACATACATCACACAATATGGAACACATTATTGTTTAAATTGTATTATTGTCGTTATGTTCAATTTGTGTAGCTGGCCTAAATTAATTCAAGATCACATCCAATAAAACAAGATAGTAAAATGTATAACAATAGCCAATTTTTTGTTCTCCGATTCAAGGACACCAACGTCAAAAAAATGTTATTTAAATTTTTCAAATCAATATTTATTGTTCCTGTTTGTTTTGTTATTGTGTTAACTTTTGCTTTTGTTATTCTCATTAATGTTTTGCGTATTGCTCCATTGTTAAGTATAACATAGTTTTATTTATTGTCTTCCTTTGTAAATCAATTTATAACTGAATAGGTTGTAGACAGTAAATACGCAAATAGATAATTTGTCATTGGTAACGAATAAAACCCGATTACTCCCCGACTGTAGGACCCCCCTCGGAATATCCCTCGCCCTGGGCGGCCACTTGTTGCCATGGTGGAGGCGCCGGGCCTAAACGCAGCCGGTGTTTCCTACATAATTCAGAAGGCTGTGATATTCTGGCCCTCTTGAATCAGTGGTTGATTGAATAAATGATGACAATCACATGATATTTGGGGTTTTACGTCCCATATTTTTGCAACGAGGCTAATCGAGACGAATGCCAATTATGAGCATTTTAGTCTAATGTGTAATATGTTATATTGTTCTGTTAATATCAAAGTATTTTCATTTTTGGGACATGGCTCCTGGAAAATATTGCGTTCTTTATATTTTTATCTCAATGAACTATCCGTGCATGCATTGCAAGATTGCTGGTTTTATGTAAAAATATAATTTCAATAGCATCAAATTGTAAATACACCTCAATTTGAAAATATCTGTACATCGTGATAATACCTACCATCTAGCATTCTAGCCTCACATTATTAATGTTGATATTGAATGTCATTAATTCAAAGATAGGAACGAACAACGAACGAACTTTTCAAGATGTGTTTGGAGCCTAACAAGACGGGGAGATTTATTGCGTGATAATTAACCTTACGTCGCCCCTGGCCCACGCGCCCCGGGTTGCGAACCTTCTGTCACGTGACATCATGGCAGGTCCCATTGTCTTGCGCAGACTTTGGGCGGGACAGAATGGCAACCTTGCCCTTGACCTTCGCCTTGATTTAACCTTGACACAAGCACGGAAGTAATGTCCTTGTTGAGGTGAAAGATCGCATTTATTTCATCGCTCAACGCAAACGACTGCTTGTTTCTTTGCAAATTATCAATATCATTTTATTAAAACATGTATAAGAAAAATATATTTATGGAGGGGGGGGGGGGGGGAAGGCGCTAGATATATAGTCAGCAAATCGACAGCCCCCCCCCCCCCCACAACAGCGTCGCAGCCATGTGTGTGAAGTGAGCAGCTGAAAGTGTGAACGCTAACTACCAGCCAAGCCCCTCGACAACCCACGTAACATCAAACTATAATTTGTCGCCGGTGGTTATTATAATTTAAGGAATTCCCCGAAAGTCTCGCGATGTCCGAGACGAGTACGAGATAAGCCCACGTGACAATTAGCGACGGGAGCCACGTCCCACTCGTCTCACGTCCAAACCTCACATTTACGATATCGTTTACAAGTAATTCTACACTGGACAAACTGTGTTTTAATACAAATTACACCTTCTCTTTCTGGCCTGTAATCATGGGGGCGGGACGTGAAACCAAGTCGTTAGGGGGGCTAAAGACATAACAGCGCTTCGATTGAGCAATCATGCAGGAGATTGTCGTTATGTGTTCATAATGATGACTTTATAATGTTATTTTCGGGATACTTGTATTGAAATTTAATAGAATAGTTACGTTATAATTTATTGCTAGTAATTTCTTCTATAGAAGTGATAATATACAATACAAAAATATGACAAAAACGTAACTACAGGACATGGTAAAAGACCATGAAGCTCTGGTCAGTGTCTATAACTTACCCATTAATGTTACTGACTATAAAGCGATATAGTAATGCATGACGATAGTCGCAGTACATGTGCCACTACAGTTTTCAGAAGTTGTTTAATGAGTACTTGCAGATTAGAATGTTTTACATTAGCCTTTGATGAAAACTTGGATATTGGTTGGCGAAAATATAAATATTCTCAGGAAAAAAAATTACCCGTAAAGATTTAGATAGTACATACACTTAGCCAACATACTAGTGTATTTACACAAGATAAATGTTTTGAAATACAGTCCTGAGCAGCCTTAAAGGTTCCGTTACGTCACTTCGCCACAGTAAGAGAGACACATCCAAAGTATCATCCAACCACTAAATTAACTCAACCTATAATCTACGACCTCGGTGGTCAATGCTACAAACATGAAATTGCACGTTTGAAATAGTTTGGGCGTTAAGTACCTGACTACCTAGACTTTCCTTGGTCGGTCATCTGTCCATATTAAGCATCACAAACCTAGCGGTGGTCTCGGCTTCCATCACAGTACGTCTAGGAGAAAACGCGGTATTAATTAATTTCTTCCAAACATGGTATGCAAATTTCTAGGGCAGCTAAACATGAGCTGTGTCGAACAAGAAAACTACCACAAGCGCTGATTGGACAGACGAGTGTCTATGCGTAATGGATATTGTAATTGTACCGGGGTAAGGCTAAAGGTGAGGCGAGGAAAGTGAATGTCAACCAACATATACGTGAAAGTCGCTGTTTCCATTTGGAGACTTTGTTTTCAAATATTGAATATTGTGTTATGATCTTCACAATGATGAGGGTAAGTGTTGCGAGGATCCCATACCGACCTGAGATCCTTATCTACCCCCTCATGCACACTATTTCAACGAAAATCAACAGATATCAGTTACTCCCGCTGTGCTAGAGATTTCCATGGGTACAGCCAATCCAAGGGTGTAAAGTTATCCCTGTTGCGCTTGTTTTAAGTAGATGGTATAGGAACTTGATATGTAGACAATAAGTTGCTGATATTGTAGTATTTCTCAAGCATGAGTGAGGTAACTTTATTTTGTTAACGATGTTGCTGATGATAATACGATCACTCATGTATGGTATTCACTCTTCAGTATTCAATCGACTTCTCGTATCTGTGCTAAGCGTAGACCCAGTTTGATCCACCTATGGTAATACGATGTAGTATTTAATGTTTCTCGAATCAATTAACGAACTGATACGAAGGAGGACTCGTAAATAACGGGTCATGAAGGTAAACGATGCACTAGTTGCATGTAGTCACTATTGTTTAAGGAGGACCATAATATTTTTGTGAACCACAACCGTCAAACGTGAAGCCATCACTTTTGATGAATATCTTCGACACAGAAGCCATCGCGGTTAGAGTCTTATGGGCCTATCGTAAAAGTTAAAGCAATATCTATCTAGTCCACATTGGGTGTTGCTTGATTTATGATGCGTTCTATCCCTTTCGGTTCTGTGAGATGAACGGAGAAATGTATTCAAATGAAAAATTAGATTTTGAAATACAGCCGTGATAAAGTGAACCGATGACAAAGGGTGCGATCAGATTTATTTATCTTCTGTTGAATAAATTGAATACATTTCAATTGAGTTGTAATAGAAAGAGAAGGATTATTATTGTATCAATTCGCTCGAAAACAATTCTGTGAATAAGAGAGAAGAATAGACAAAAAATTGACTATGAAGGAATAAATGATGTGATTCGGTTACATGACTTTTAGTCGTGATAAAATAGAAATTCGCCTCCAATATTCAAATAATTGAAGCGGCTCACCTCAAACCTGTCTCACCAAAAGTAAACACTTTATGCGATCTTGTTGAGCGCATTAAACCATACACTGGACCGCTCCGACTGCGCCTTTAACAATTAAAACAACAACGCACAACAATAGAATAGACTCACCAATGCGCACTGAGCGCAGCACATTGGAAAACTTCATTCATTCTCCACAGGGGCGGATTTAACGGGTGGCGAGGTCGGCGAATGCCGACCGGGCCCCGACCCGGTCGGGGCCCCCCAAGACCTCTTTTGCTGATAATCATAACTTTATGTAGTTGTCGTCTACTCAGCCGCTATTTGTTGAAATTTTCCATGAAAGGGAAACGAAGCTACAATTGACATAAAAAGAGTTTAGTTTGGGCCTTTCACAATAACAACAGGTTGTTAGAAGATAAGGGTAGGGACAGCGGGACAGGATGTTTTCAGGCCGTTCTGAGAAACAACGCTTTGTAAACATAAAAGCGGATGTTAGAGGAAAATCAGTTATGTAGGTGGCCAATGGGGGGTCGGGTGGGGGTGTCAATTGTTGTGTCTTATTAAACCCTAAACACGTTGTATTATAAGTTTGGCAAGTGACGGAAGTCAAGTAGTTCTTGCATAATATTGTGCTTCAGCGTGTGCGTGTGTGTGAGCGTTATTCTGTGGGACAGTTTTCGTTTTATTACTTTTGTTTGTTAGTTTGAATTGTTATGTGGTATTGAAATTGTGCCACTGCTAGGTTCAGGTATGTTTAGAAATGAGCGAGAAAGACAAATACAAACAAAACCAGGCTGTCAAAAATGTAAAGATAGGAAACGTTCTCTTTTAACGAAGTGAGGGCAGTGACCCTAAACAAACAAAATTAGCATTGTTTGCTGAGAGGAAGGTATGTTCGAGTGCAATTCAATCAGCATGTGTTGGTGAAGTAAGTAAACGCGATGAAACGTCGATTGATATTAATAATCTCTGTTCTGGTCTCCCCGGAGTGCAACAAGACCATGTGTCCGAATCGTGTAGTGATGTCACGAACATTTCTCAAGTAGAACTTAATGTTTATTTTGAAAACCAAACTACTACTAAAACTTGCGTCGGTTTAATCACATCAGTAGCTACTGCAAGCAAAAATGGGGACAATAATAATTCGTTATTTTTTGGGGAAAAGTTTCCCACGGATAGGGCTCTTTTTATACAAATTAGCTTTACGCGTTTAGGCCATCCAACTTATTGCAGTACCAAAAATATGTTCGTCCTTATCGAAATTGTTTCCAGCGGCTGGGGCTTCGCCCCAGACCCCTGCTATTCCGCGCTACCTCATCTACACGTAATTACTACAATCATCAATGCCGACCGGGCCCGTTTTCTTAAATCCGCCCCTGATTCTCCACCAGAGGTTTCTATAACTATGATTAAAACCTCGACAATGTTCAATGGATCTGATACGGCGGACGTATGACGTACAGCTGCCGAGTACGTCGTGTAAAACACCATATACTAACTACGAATCAGCGTTGAGAAACATAGTGGATGAATGGAGCCTCCATGTGTTGTTCCCTCTCGGCCCATGCTCTTTCCACCCCACTCAAATGACATCTCGAAAACAAACATTCACCCTTACCATTGTAACATTTCAGTTTCTCTGTAATTGACCGCACTTCGACTTCCGTAGTCGAATGTTTTCGAGATTTCTGTAAACCTTCTTTTTATGGTCGACCGACTTCATTCATCTACTGTGGTTCTCAAGGCTGATTGAACTTATAAATCTAACTAAAACGAAACTAAACCTAACAACACAATTTGGTATTAAATAGTATCAGGATATTAAGATTAACCCAAAAACACTCTAAAAACAAACTTATTTCTAAGACTGCAAGCTAATTGTGTACAATACAATATAGAGAGGTGTGTCCGACACGTGTTAGCGTGGGCCCTATCATTGTGTGCCTGTGCAGGCTGTCGGTATCATGAATACGCTAATAAGGTGTTGGAGCGCCTCACCTATTTAATTATGACGTATATCCAATTAACCTAGGAGGCCCTCCCGCGGAGCTCAACGTTTGGTAGATCAGATGTACTCGAGCCAGCACGCGAGAAACGGGCTAGGCAAGGCCGTGTTCGTCGCACGCAGTCGTTGCGTCACTCAGCTGTGTACGTGACGTCACTCATAGCGATAGATGCATTTAGACGAAACGAGAGGAGTGTGTGAAAATATATAAATATATATTTCTTTAATGACAAACCTGCAACATCTATCAAATTCTATATATTTTTAAACTGAACCATGTATACATCCTAACTTATTACCCTGACATGACTATCACTACCCGGAGTATCCGGGACAGTCCCGATTTTTTATACACATTGTCCCGGCGTCCCGATTGCCAACCCCCCCCCCCCCCAGAAACTATTCGCTCGCCTCATTCGCGTGGATGAGAACGAGAGTTACTCGCGAACCAAGTCGCTACAACACAGACAGTAATGTAATTAATAATCTCTAGTCTTGAGTGTATTGTTGTAAATGTCAACCTGTCAGCAAGGAGGCAGACATACACAGCCTTCCTTCCTCCCCCACCCCGCCCTCGCACGACACAACGGAAGGCGGTGAAGTAAACACAGATCCGGAAGTAGCTTTGAAACAAACACAGAAACCTCGTGAAGTCGTATAGTAGTCTAAATACAGCCAACCATAGGTGAGTAGGTTAAATAGCAGATGGCCAGGGCTGTGGTTCCTGCGGATTCTGCAAGGGAGCCGTTTATACTTGTCTCGACACAACCTTACTGATGCGTTCGTTGTAGACGGCTGATTCGTCCAATCAGAGGTCGGTGTTTGTGATTGGAGCTCGCTGGTTGGCCACGAATCACTCGTCTATGTGATTCATCCAATCAGAGGTCGGTGTTTGTGATTGGAGCTCGCTGGTTGGCCACGAATCACTCGTCTAAATGATTCGTCCAATCAGAGGTCGTTGTTTGTGATTGGAGCTCGCTGGTTGGCCACGAATCACTCGTCTATGTGATTCATCCAATCAGAGGTCGGTGTTTGTGATTGGAGCTCGCTGGTTGGCCACGAATCACTCGTCTATATGTGATTCGTCCAATCAGAGGTCGGTGTTTGTGATTGGAGCTCGCTGGTTGGCCACGAATCACTCGTCTATATGTGATTCGTCCAATCAGAGGTCGGTGTTTGTGATTGGAGCTCGCTGGTTGGCCACGAATCACTCGTCTATGTGATTCGTCCAATCAGAGGTCGGTGTTTGTAATTGCAGCTCGCTGGTTGGCCACGAATCCTCGTCTATGTGATTCGTCCAATCAGAGGTCGGTGTTTGTAATTGGAGCTCGCTGGTTGGCCACGAATCCTCGTCTATGTGATACGTCCAATCAGAGGTCGTTGTTTGTGATTGGAGCTCGCTGGTTGGCCACGAATCACTCGTCTATGTGATTCATCCAATCAGAGGTCGTTGTTTGTGATTGGAGCTCGCTGGTTGGCCACGAATCACTCGTCTATGTGATTCATCCAATCAGAGGTCGGTGTTTGTAATTGGAGCTCGCTGGTTGGCCACGAATCCTCGTCTATGTGATGACAATGCGTAGTTAAGCTTGATGCTGCTGGACGCTTGATTTCAGAGGAAGTGTGTTTAAAATATTGTCTCCTGAGCTGTTTTGAAATTATCCATATCATTAATTTTCTTGAAGAAATTCACGAATATTTCAATCGTTCTGTTTTCTCAGTTATTTGACGGAGTATTTTAGCCGTTATTGGAAATATTTCTCTCTACTTTCTGGAAATGTTCAGGAAATGGATTTTCTTAGATATTTACAACATTGTATATATTGTATAATTAACAAAATAATTGCGATATTTCGTCTAGTTTTATGCGATGATATTATTTTAAATGTTTCACGAGATTCAGATATACATTTCCAGGGACGTAAATAGAAGTCTTGGTAAAAACTCACAGTATAGGCATAGGAATTCTACCAAATGTAAATATCTTTAGATGGTTTTCGAAAACCCTAAAATGCGTAACGCCATGCACCAGTAAGGAGGGGGGTTATGAAGCACAGCTCAATATCTTCGTATGAAGTCGGCCGGGACAGCAATTAAACCTCTCAGGGCCGGTATTTCAATGTCCAGTTAAAGTGCCAAGTAAATTTAACTGTCAGGTAGGCCCAGTTTGGTGTGTTTCTACTGGCCGTTGTCATGGTGAAAACAATTTAACTGAAAAGTAGATTTTAACTGGACATTGAAATACCGGACATAAGTCGGTCAGCTCAGCCCAAAGTGGGTATTTGCATAGTGACTGAGTGAGAGATATCAATCCGCTTGAAGTTGGCTCCAACAAAGCTGATATCAATCCGCTTGAAGTTGGCTCCAACAAAGCTGATATCAATCCGCTTGAAGTTGGCTCCAACAAAGCTCAGAGATGGCTCTGATTATCAGTGTGTGGGACGTGCTTCACTTCACTGGCTCGCTGGTTCCGTGGGGTTACTCTTGCTTCCGATGCAAAGGTCCACGGTGTAGGACGTGCTTTACTTCGCTGGCTTGTTGGTTCTGTGGGGTTACTCCTGCTTCCGACGCAGAGGTCCACGGTGTGGGACGTGCTTCACTTCACTGGCTCGCTGGTTCCGTGGGGTTACTCCTGCTTCCGACGCAGAGGTCCACGGTGTGGGACGTGCTTCACTTCGCTGGCTTGTTGGTTCTGTGGGGTTACTCCTGCTTCCGACGCAAAGGTCCACGGTGTGGGACGTGCTTCACTTCACTGGCTCGCTGGTTCCGTGGGGTTACTCCTGCTTCCGACGCAAAGGTCCACGGTGTGGGACGTGCTTCACTTCGCTGGCTTGTTGGTTCTGTGGGGTTACTCCTGCTTCCGACGCAGAGGGTCCACGGTGTGAGACGTGCTTCACTTCGCTGCCTCGTTGGTTCTGTGGGGTTACTCCTGCTTCCGACGCAGAGGTCCACGGTGTGGGACGTGCTTCACTTCGCTGCCTCGTTGGTTCTGTGGGGTTACTCCTGCTTCCGACGCAGAGGGTCCACGGTGTGAGACGTGCTTCACTTCGCTGCCTCGTTGGTTCTGTGGGGTTACTCCTGCTTCCGACGCAGAGGGTCCACGGTGTGAGACGTGCTTCACTTCGCTGCCTCGTTGGTTCTGTGGGGTTACTCCTGCTTCCGACGCAGAGGTCCACGGTGTGAGACGTGCTTCACTTCGCTGGCTTGTTGGTACAGTGGGGTTACTCCTGCTTCCGATGCAAAGGTCCACGGTTCGATTAGGGGTTCGGACATGTTTCCAACTTCTGGGGTTCATTGAAATCCATCGATATGATAATAGTACACACTGATTTGAATGTTGATTTTGAAGTCGTCAAAGCAATGATGCACATAAATAAATTATAGATTTCTGTGGGAATATGTCGAAGACAATAATTTACATGTAAAAACTCCCCAAGGAATATAACACGAACTTAGGTGAGGGAAGAAAACTTTTCGGACTAGATTTAAGAACTCCTAATAATGAAGTACATTGTAATTTATAGGACACCCGTTGTAGGATACAAGCTACCCCTCGCGAGGGCCCTAGTATGTGTCCTGCGATAGAAAACGTTGCGGTTTTTATACTCTTAATTTAAAAACTACCTAAATTAGCTCAGAATGTACTTCATTCATTGTAATGACCCCTAAAAGTCGACACCACCAGCACGCACGCACGCACATGAAGAAAAACTAGGGTAGAGTTTTTGTGTGAGACACAATATTTAGACTAAAGCTGGGTTGTCTTCTTTTTGATACTGCCGAAGAATTTATTACACTCAATGAAGTGGTGTAGTAAAAGTTGTTCTTTTATTTTTATTTGAAACTCTATTTTAATTGATGACGTGGTTCGTTTTAGTTAGTCGGTTAACAAATCACGCAAGGGCGGAACAATTGTTGTTCAGTTTTTTGTAAATTTATATGGAAATTGGAACAAAAAATCAAAACAAAATGTCGGTCGATTGTAAAAAAAAAAAGATAAGCATAAAAATAAAATATAGTTTCTTCGCGGGTTGGCAAGACTGTATCTAAGACTGAAGCAGGAATAAATAGTCTGTAAATACATTATGTAATATGGGCAAAAAAATGCAACAGATGCATTTTTAAACCTATATAGTTCTGATTAATGCCCAAACAAATCAACAATGATACCTGATTTATTTATTTACAAATGAGATAACAAGTATCTCGCAATGTACTTGATAAGAACAACAACCAGACATAACAGCTAGCATCAACATCGATAATGCGGATAATTACATTATTTATTGAACGATTTTCTGAAGGAAGGATCATCCGATCATATGTTTATAAATTAATTTAAATATCATGAAGTTTGTATGCAATTAAATAAATTATTTGAATTAAAAAACGAAACGTTTATGATTTTCATTTTTGCTCAAGCGATACAGAAAAAAATATATGATATAGATTGTAGACACTTTAAAGTCAATTTTCTTTATATTTTAGAAATATTTTTAGGAGTTCTCTGCCCTCATTGCCCAAAGATTCTCGTGTTTGGCTGAATCAGTCCTGTAAATGAACCCATTCATGCTTTGACGTAGTCAGGGCCTACTACTAGAGATATTTATTACATTTTGGTGACTATCATTAATAATCTTGTCACCTCGGTTTCTTGGAAGGCTTTGGGGGGCAGCAGGTGTTCCACTTGGCTTAACACCAACATTTCCAAAATTACAAATCACAGATTAAAACAAACAAAATATATCCGGACGTGTCAAAACTGACACATGGTTAAATATGAACACACACTGACAGTCGCTGTCATGTTAACAAATCATAAAACAATAACAAAAATATGTAACGATCTATTTTTCGCATAGGCACAATACTTAAAACGAAGAAGTTACCTGTGCTTATAATATCAATTAAATAATTAAAAAAAACAATTTAAAAAGTTTATCTGTCATTATTTCAAACAATAAAATTGCATTGATAGCGTAATTTATATTTGTTTATAATAATGCAGTTTATAAACAGAAAAAATATAAAATATATCACAGGATAAAAAGTAGATGGTAAAGAACAAGAGAACCACAGACCTTTCAGAAATTCTTTCGTCACGGAAAAATAGTACAATATCGTACGAATCCATTGGCATACGTAACAAAAGTTAAAAAAGTGTTTCCGCCCGGGATCGAACCGGGGACCTTCTGCGTGTTAGGCAGATGTGATAACCGCTACACCACGGAAACTGTTGGAAATGAGACCGGCTGGGCGGTACCTGTTACGCGGGCTGTGGGTCGGCCCCCTTGGCACGGCGCCCGAGATACACTTTAACACTCTTTATCGCTCTAGGGGGCACGGCATTAGAAACATCATTCGGGATACAACAAACACGACAACAAAAGTACTTCCGTCACACCCAGTCACCGATCACGTCTCTTTCCGCCCGGTTAGGTCCACGAAAAACGCGGTATATTTAAATTTCAAGTACTTTTGTTTGTGTTTGTGGTAAATTTATTCCTCCAATTCATTTTTCCCAGAGGTAGCCGTACATTGCGTCTTCTGTACTACGCTGTACTACGCAAATTAGTAGGGTACAGCCAAGTGTATTAATTATTTATTATAGTTTTAAATTTAAGAATTTAAGTTATTTTGTAGGACTTAAATTCAAATCATGGGGAAAAGGAGGGACGTCATGTTCTAGTCTCGTACGATCGGCAGAGGTATGCCCTAGACTAATTCTAAACCTAGACGGGGTAAATTGTTTAGCTCATACACAATCATCCCGGGTCTGGATGACATTTTCAATACCTTGAAGGAGCGTTCTCAAAAAAATCAACAAAATAATGTTTCACGGGATTTGCAGCCAAACAAGGCACCAGTATTTAGGCCACCTCTTCTTGCACAGCTGTAGACTGCACAGTGCATATCTCTCACTTTCAATCTCTTTGTAACCAGTAATGAACGTCTGCGTGTGTGACCGCCTCGCAATGTATATTCACCACCACAGTAATCACAAAGCGGTCTGCTGGCTTCGTGAGCACTTTAATGAAGTATTCCGCAATCAATTACTTTGCATCCAAATGTGAGTTGTATTTTGAAATGATTGTATTATTATTGGTCACTGTAATCAGCTATTACTAATAATTGTATAACATGGCAATCGTAGTAAGTGCATTCAATCGAATTACACGTTGCTTTGTGTCTGAGTGATTGCAGACTTGCAAAGAATGTGGGAATGCATCACAGCAGTCATTCAGTGTTGAATCAGAACATTCTACCGGGGCCATTTCGATAATAAAGGTGTAAAACTAAGGGGGAAGGTATGTTAAAAAGATAAGATCAACAAAAACCAATGCCACATGTAAATTGATTTCCTATAAGAACTAGTGTATTGAAAAGAGGAAGTTATTAGTTATTATTAGCATCAATGAGGGCTTCAATACCTTCACACTGATAATGTTTGCAGGGGCGCCGATTATGTGGGTGCTCAGGGGCTGAAGCACCCATCGGATTGTTTGGAGGGGTGCGCAGACCCCTCCACATATCCTGACTAAAAGACAAATGATGCATATATATCAGAGTTTTGAGGTCCCAATTTTCAAAAACAGTTTTTAAATTTTTTTACGATAATGTTTCTATTTTCATCTTGGATACAATCAAAGTGATTAAATTAATGTTTTTTGGCATTATTATATACATATTTTAAATGCATTATTTTGGCATTGCATTCAAGCCACTTTTTTCTAGAACGCACCAAACACACTCTAAAAACGAAGTTTACAAATTTTCGTCTGCGGCGCTGTCATTGGGGGGCTCTGCCCCCCAATCCCCGTGCTTGATAGTTGAGCACCGCTCAGAATTTGGAAAACCCGGCGCCCCTGAATGTTTGCATTGCCCCCTCCTTCGAAACAGTGGTGTATGTTCAAATAAAATATGTATTACACATTCTAAGGCCGTGTCAAAGATTACACCCAAACAAAGATTGAAGATAATCAATAATCTGTGTTTGTATTTGTGTCTGTGTGTGTAACTATTTATTTTTAGTGTTCTCTCCTTTAGAGAGAAATTTCAATGCTTCGCGAAGACATTCGTCTCCTCATCTGCTAAGTTATTTTGCTACCAGAGAAATATGAAAAATCAATATGAATAAATAAAAAGAGATGGCTTCAATCTATCACCATCATAGTTCACAATAGGTACCACTACTTTCAGAGAGCAAACACACAAATATACTTTCATCTATTATTCCCGTAGAGGGTCGTAAACAAACTGGGGCGGACCAAGTTTGTAAAGCGATGGATTTTAGGTGGAAATAATTAACATGTGTGTATGTGTGTGTATATACATTTGCACTCCCAGCAAGTGTAATTAGTAATTAATTATCCGTGCTCTGAGCGCATGATATTTAAACACAGAGTCACGGATTACGTTGAATTACGCACTATTGGCAGCCACCAATTTAGAGGCTACTCACGTCCATTGTCGTATCGAAATATATCAATTGTTTACCGTGTTTTAGTGAATGATATCAAATTTGTAATAGATGTTGTAAAATCTAGAATTCTCTAGGTCCCAGAAGCCCGTATCAGTCACTAAGGCCATCCATTCATTCTTTACCCCTGCATATGTACATCACTCCTGACCGAAACGCAACCGAAAGTTACTCCACAACATAAAAAGTATTCAGACCCCTACACTCATGCTGTCATATTACATTCTTATAGTCAACGCCGATTGCGTTAACGCTGTTTCAACTAAAGTAAACAGACCCCTACACTCATGCTGTCATATTACATTCTTATAGTCAACGCCGATTGCGTTGACGCTGTTTCAACTAAAGTAAACAGACCCCTACACTCATGCTGTCATATTACATTCTTATAGTCAACGCCGATTGCGTTGACGCTGTTTCAACTAAAGTAAACAGACCCCTACACTCATGCTGTAATATGACATTCTTATAGTCAACGCCGATTGCGTTGACGCTGTTTCAACTAAAGTAAACAGACCCCTACACTCATGCTGTCATATTACATTCTTATAGTAAACGCCGATTGCGTTAACGCTGTTTCAACTAAAGTAAACAGACCCCTACACTCATGCTGTAATATGACATTCTTATAGTCAACGCCGATTGCGTTGACGCTGTTTCAACTAAAGTAAACAGACCCCTACACTCATGCTGTAATATGACATTCTTATAGTCAACGCCGATTGCGTTAACGCTGTTTCAACTAAAGTTAACAGACCCCTACACTCATGCTGTCATATTACATTCTTATAGTCTACGCCGATTGCGTTAACGCTGTTTCAACTAAAGTAAACAGATACCTACAGTCATGCTGTCATATTACATTCTTATAGTCAACGCCGATTGCGTTAACGCGGTTTCAACTAAAGTAAACAGACCCCTACACTCATGCTGTCATATTACATTCTTATATTCAACGCCGATTGCGTTAACGCTGTTTTAACTAAAGTAAACAGACCCCTACACTCATGCTGTCATATTACATTCTTATATTCAACGCCGATTGCGTTAACGCTGTTTCAACTAAAGTAAACAGACCCCTACACTTCATGCTGTCATATTACATTCTTATAGTCTACGCCGATTGCGTTAACGCTGTTTCAACTAAAGTAAACAGATACCTACAGTCATGCTGTCATATTACATTCTTATAGTCAACGCCGATTGCGTTAACGCTGTTTCAACTAAAGTAAACAGACCCCTACACTCATGCTGTCATATTACATTCTTATAGTCAACGCCGATTGCGTTAACGCTGTTTCAACTAAAGTAAACAGACCCCTACACTCATGCTGTCATTTTTCATTCTTATATTCAACGCCGATTGCGTTAACGCTGTTTCAACTAAAGTAAACAGACCCCTACACTCATGCTGTCATATTACATTCTTATATTCAACGCCGATTGCGTTAACGCTGTTTCAACTAAAGTAAACAGACCCCTACACTCATGCTGTCATATTACATTCTTATAGTCAACGCCGATTGCGTTAACGCTGTTTCAACTAAAGTAAACAGACCCCTACACTCATGCTGTCATATTACATTCTTATAGTCAACGCCGATTGCGTTAACGCTGTTTCAACTAAAGTAAACAGACCCCTACACTCATGCTGTCATATTACATTCTTATATTCAACGCCGATTGCGTTAACGCTGTTTCAACTAAAGTAAACAGACCCCTACACTCATGCTGTCATATTACATTCTTATAGTCAACGCCGATTGCGTTTACGCTGTTTCAACTAAAGTAAACAGACCCCTACACTCATGCTGTCATATATTACATTCTTATAGTCTACGCCGATTGCGTTAACGCTGTTTCAACTAAAGTTAACAGATACCTACACTCATGCTGTCATATTACAATATAATATACAACACCAATTGCGTGCACGCTGTTTCAACTTAAGTAAACAGACCCCTACACTCATGCTGTCATATATTACATTCTTATAGTCAACGCCGATTGCGTTTACGCTGTTTCAACTAAAGTAAACAGACCCCTACACTCATGCTGTCATATATTACATTCTTATAGTCAACGCCGATTGCGTTTACGCTGTTTCAACTAAAGTAAACAGACCCCTACACTCATGCTGTCATATATTACATTCTTATAGTCAACGCCGATTGCGTTTACGCTGTTTCAACTAAAGTAAACAGACCCCTACACTCATGCTGTCATATTACATTCTTATAGCCAACGCCGATTGCGTTAACGCTGTTTCAACTAAAGTAAACAGACCCCTACACTCATGCTGTCATATTACATTCTTATAGTCAACGCCGATTGCGTTAACGCTGTTTCAACTAAAGTAAACAGACCCCTACACCCATGCTATCATATTACATTCTTATAGTCAACGCCGATTGCGTTAACGCTGTTTAAACTAAAGTAAACAGACCCCTACACTCATGCTGTCATATTACATTCTTATATTCAACGCCAATTGCGTTAACGCTGTTTCAACTAAAGTAAACAGACCCCTACACTCATGCTGTCATATTACATTCTTATATTCAACGCCAATGGCGCTAACGCTGTTTCAACTAAAGTAAACAGACCCCTACACTCATGCTGTCATATTACATTCTTATAGTCAACGCCGATTGCGTTAACGCTGTTTCAACTAAAGTAAACAGACCCCTACACTCATGCTGTCATATCACATTCTTATAGTCAACGCCGATTTCGTTAAGTCTGTTTCAACTAAAGTAAACAGACCCCTACACTCATGCTGTCATATTACATTCTTATATTCAACGCCGATTGCGTTAAGTCTGTTTCAACTAAAGTAAACAGACCCCTACACTCATGCTGTCATATTACATTCTTATATTCAACGCCGATTGCGTTAACGCTGTTTCAACTAAAGTAAACAGACCCCTACACTCATGCTGTCATATTACATTCTTATATTTAACGCCAATTCCGTAGACGTGGTTTCAACTACAGTAAACAGATACCTACACTCATGTTGTCATATTACATTCTTATATTTAACACCAATTCCGTAGACGTGGTTTCAACTACAGTAAACATGTTGACATATTACATTCTTATATTTAACGCCAATTGCGTGCACGCTGTTTCAACTAAAGTAAACAGATATACTTATACTCATGTTGTCATATTACATTCTTATATCTAACGCGAATTGCGTGCACGCTGTTTCAACTAAAGTATTCAGATACCTACACTCATGCTGTCATATTACATTCTTATATTTAACGGCAATTCCGTAGACGCTGTTTCAACTAAAGTAAACAGATACCTACACTTATGTTGTCATTTTACATTCTTATATTTTACGCCAATTCCGTAGACGCTGTTTCAACTAAAGTAAACAGATACCTACACTCATGTTGTCATATTACATTCTTATATTTAACGCCAATTGCGTGCACGCTGTTTTAACTAAAGTAAACAGATACCTACACTCATGTTGTCATATTACATTCTTATAGTCAACGCCGATTGCGTTAACGCTGTTTCAACTAAAGTAAACAGACCCCTACACTCATGCTGTCATATTACATTCTTATAGTCAACGCCGATTGCGTTAACGCTGTTTCAACTAAAGTAAACAGACCCCTACACTCATGCTGTCATATCACATTCTTAAAGTCAACGCCGATTTCGTTAAGTCTGTTTCAACTAAAGTAAACAGACCCCTACACTCATGCTGTCATATTACATTCTTATATTCAACGCCGATTGCGTTAAGTCTGTTTCAACTAAAGTAAACAGACCCCTACACTCATGCTGTCATATTACATTCTTATATTCAACGCCGATTGCGTTAACGCTGTTTCAACTAAAGTAAACAGACCCCTACACTCATGCTGTCATATTACATTCTTATAGTCAACGCCGATTGCGTTGACGCTGTCTCAACTAAAGTAAACAGACCCCTACACTCATGCTGTCATATTACATTCTTATAGTCAACGCCGATTGCGTTAACGCTGTTTCAACTAAAGTAAACAGACCCCTACACTCATGCTGTCATATTACATTCTTATATTCAACGCCAATTGCGTGCACGCTGTTTCAACTAAAGTAAACAGATACTTATACTCATGTTGTCATATTACATTCTTATATCTAACGCGAATTGCGTGCACGCTGTTTCAACTAAAGTATTCAGATACCTACACTCATGCTGTCATATTACATTCTTATATTTAACGCCAATTCCGTAGACGCTGTTTCAACTAAAGTAAACAGATACCTACACTTATGTTGTCATTTTACATTCTTATATTTAACGCCAATTCCGTAGACGTGGTTTCAACTACAGTAAACAGACCCCTACACTCATGTTGTCATATTACATTCTTATATTTAACGCCAATTGCGTGCACGCTGTTTCAACTAAAGTAAACAGATACTTATACTCATGTTGTCATATTACATTCTTATATCTAACGCGAATTGCGTGCACGCTGTTTCAACTAAAGTATTCAGATACCTACACTCATGCTGTCATATTACATTCTTATATTTAACGCCAATTCCGTAGACGCTGTTTCAACTAAAGTAAACAGATACCTACACTCATGTTGTCATATTACATTCTTATATCTAACGCGAATTGCGTGCACGCTGTTTCAACTAAAGTATTCAGATACCTACACTCATGCTCTCATATTACATTCTTATATTGAACGCCAATTCCGTAGACGCTGTTTCAACTAAAGTAAACAGATACCTACACTTATGTTGTCATATTACATTCTAATATTCAACGCCAATTCCGTAGACGCTGTTTCAACTAAAGTAAACAGATACCTACACTCATGTTGTCATATTACATTCTTATATTCAACGCCGATTGCGTGCACGCTGTTTCAACAGAAAGTAAACAGATACCTAACTACACTCATGTTATCATATTTCATTCTTATATTCAACGCCAATTGCGTAAACGCTGTTTCAATTCCGGTATCATTGCGTTGCGCTCTGAAATAGGTTTAGTTAGTAAGGTATCTCTGTTGAGTTATTTCGGTGTGCATGTAGTTCTATCCGTCATCACAGATATCGAATAAAAAGTCCGATAAAACAACGTCGTATAAAAAGCGGACAAGTGAATGGAGTCGACTCGTTTACGTTCTAGACCGGCTGGCACCGGGGCCACACAGCGCGGGAATAACTTAACATAACTTGGCTACATCAGGCGTTTTCTTCAAACATTTTAATTCTTACGAATTCATACCCATTAAATTAAATAAATAAATAAATTCGTATTTATAGAGTCTACCCACTCAGTGATAAGACCGATTTTCAGTGGGGGACTTTAATTTAAAGCGACTAAACCAACCCTGTATAGGCTCCGAACACCATCGACAAGTGAGCGATAACCAATCAAAGATCGATATTTCAAATACGAAACAAATGAATGAGTGATTGGACAGTGCGAACACCTGCGGACTGATGCTAGAATCAACAAGCTCGATTCAGAACCACTTTGAATTTATTGAGTGCTTCGTTGGTAGGACGGCTCCAAAGTCAGCGTTTACTTATTTTTACTTATTTTTTAGATTGCACCCTTTAGTTTCGTGTAGGTTTATAGTGGAACTTTATTTTCTGTTGTTTAAAACCCCATTTTTACGAGTTCAAATACGTGTTTTGTTTATACAAGTGAAAAATATCGTTTAGCTCATCCAATATGTCAATCTCGTTTCTTCGTCACAGCCAGCGCGGCTCCACACAGACATAAAGTTCGTCTGGACGAATACAATAATACGTCCATTCTCACGGAGGTCACAACCCCGAAGTCATTGGGTAGTCTCGCCTACACTAAACCCCTCAGTGCCCCAGCTCAGACTTGTACCGCAGGGAACCATAGCCACATAGCAAGCCAGTGTTGACCCGGGACAGAACGAGGCTGCACGTAAACTAGAGGGAAATGTGTTTTACCCCCGGCAATAACAGATGTATTTTCAGACAATACGTTGGCTCCCTAAAGACAAGGATATCTAGAGTGTTACTGATGTACGTATACAACTATACTTTGAAAGATAACAAGTGTTCCTCACGGATGCTTTCTTCATAGGCGAGGGTGGCCAACCAGCGAGCACCAAGGCGAATACTGATCCCTGATTGGTCGCGAGGGAATCACTCGTGTATGCCTGAAACAAAGGGACATAAGTTCAAATACCGTATACATGTTATGTTCTGCTGTGTTTCATGGTATTATTATACCAATAATAATACACGTTTACTTCACTTGTATATCAAGCAATGTAATACATTGTGGTCGTTAAGGATAAAATGATCCTAAACAAATAAGTTGTATGACTGAATACCATAGCCTTTAGAGAAATAATATAATACCACGATAGTATTTTATATAATGAATCTTTGTTATCGATTCTGGATTGCTAAGGCACAGCTCTGCATTATTTTAATTTCTTCACATCCATTACAATAATATGTCTCCGGGACTATATATCTGTTCCATGTGCCCAGTGCTACTGTATAATACACACTGAAAAGAACGTAGTCCAATACGTCTCATAAAGTAGTGCAGACAAACATGTCACGCTTGTGTGCGCCGTGATTGCGGCGGCGTATCGCCTCGGAGCCAGCGAGCACGGAGGACCATTGAGTTGCATCGACAACCTAACGTGGGATCCCACGACCGTGAACACTCATCCGAGGAATCTAAATAAAACTCTTTTGAATAATCCCAAACATCTTAAACTGACAGAGAGGTCACAGACCGGGCTGACCGGAAGCAACGACCTAATCTTAATCACTTTCAGAAACATTCAGAGGACACTAAAATTGCTAAGTTGAAAAAAATCGATTTGAGGCATAGATATTTTTTTTTTAAATTCTGATGACCTCAAATAGCGTCGCCATTTTGTGCAACCTACATCAGGGATTCCCAAAGTTGCCGGTTTGTTGGATCCAAACCAGCATTCGCTCTCGGTATGGTGGAAAACCACGAAAACCACCATCAGGGTAGCGAATTCCTTCAAGTCTTCATTTTTCAAGTTTAAAAATTTCGTACTATCCTACAAGTGTTCAATACTATTGGTTTTTGCATCGTTCGGTTGGAGATCAATTTGTAATTTTTTCGATTCTCTCATGGAGCTTTCGCGGAACAATACCATTGGCGGATATAATTAACAGAACAATAATTATTCGTATCATTTAATTATTAAACAGTTAAACTAAACTAGTATACTGTTTCTATTATAACTATCTACCCGTGTGCACTAAAGGGTGCCAGTAGGTGCACTATAGACAGGGGCACAGCAGGAGTCAACCTCCGTGCAGCTTCCACTCACTAAGGCAGCTCAGGCCAGCTATAGCTATAGCTAGCGTGCCACACACACATAAACCCCAGCGTCACGTACTCTCCGACATCAGAACGATCAAAACATATGCAGTCGTTATCGTTTTCGAACACAGCGCGGGATGCATTAGGATAAATTATCGGACGCTTTTCTGTTCGTTTTGTTTTCCTCGCTGTCTGTCTGTCTGTCTGTCTGTCTGTCTGTCTGTCTGTACGTAGACCGGTGTATGGCAGCCCAACATGTTGCACCTACTTGTGTATATTTTAGGTGAGGAATGTTGGGACGACTTAAGGGGGCTCGGGCATCGTTACGGTTATGTCCATACGGGTGAATAACGAACTACAGAAGGGTTATTTTACATTTGTTAAAAGTTGGTAATGTGTGATTATTTATGATGCCTATACAGACATCCCAGTGTTCGATTCACGGTTTGAGCTTAATATACTATAGTATAGTTCCCGTTATTAGAGAGAGGGGATACTAGAGATACTTACAATAAAAAACCGATACCAGATACCGTCAATAAAACATTGTAGATAATGTCACTCAGTGAGAATCTACTTGTTGAATGTATTGACAATATAAACACTTACAAGTGCTGTGTTAACACATTCTCGTACCAACAATATGAGATAATATACACCAAATCATGTTGGAATGGAGTCAATATCTTGATTGTTATTGTTTATAACGTATCCTACTGGAAATCAATTCTGTCATTGAAGTACACAGACAGTGAACGCATGCATTTATTTATAACACTCTCGCAGACAGAATAAAAGACCACACGAAACGAAATGTGAGTCAATCTCCTGATTGTTAATTAACATTCTCTTCTCTTCTGTGACCCTGATACATTGGTTTCACGACATTGACGACCGCCTCAAGTGGTAACTTTACGACAGACAATACCCGGGCCGGCATTGATATAAAACAGTGTTGATGCAACCACTCAATCAACACATCAATCAGTGTTGCATTATGGGTATGACTGGGGTCCATGTGTCTGCCACAGTTGGAGTGTCAATGTCTGCTGATGTGTGCATGTGTGGCCTTGTTGGACGAAACAGTGGCGGCTCGTTATCATTGGCTGATATATTGAAACATTAATTTATAGACTCATTGAATTATATTTTGTTGATCGAATGACTGGTACATTGATGCATTGCAATAAGTATTTGTTGATTCGTTGAATGATATGTATTGATTTGATTATTTTTGTATGTAGTATTAATCCGTGGTCTGCCTATATAATATATTTTTACGTCCAATACATGTGATTTACAGGACATGGGTTTACACGATATGAAATGAGACTGACCATGTTTTCTTAGATACATTTTCGCCAAAACACAGAATAATAGAAAACAAGATTTATCTGTAATTTGAGTCGATTTATCTGTTTTGACATCATCATCTTGGTACAATATTTCTTAGCAATTTCCTGCCCCCTCCTGGAACATTTTGCCCCTACGCCGCAACCTCGACCACCCCCTCTCCCCCTCCCTCCACAACCAACCTCTATCATTTCCTCGTTTTCGTCTGGAGGATATTACTTCGAGGGTTATATAATTATCTTGCGGGGGGAGGGGAGGGGGTAATACAAAAATAGTGGTTGGTCTTGTTCGTATGAGGCCAAAAAACAATTTCAGAGCGGTCACCGGTGTTTGGAAGCGATTTAGGGGACTTTATTGGTATTTTGTGTATGGCCTCCGCTGGACAGTTGGACAGTTAGACAGTTGGACGATCATATAACACGTGGGGGGGCGTTTGTTGAAACTGCAGTACCACAGGCAGTACTAAGCTGACCGTAGCTAATTGCTGATGACAACATTCATTGTGAGGTAGATTAAAACAATTAAATTAGACTAATTAATTGGCTATAACGGTTACTATGTACTTAGTTATGCAAATGTTGCATACATAAAATAAATTAATTCACATTTAGAGTCTACCCACTCAGTAACGAAACTGATTTGCAGTGGGGGGCTTTAATTGATATAGCTCATGCATTTTTCCTACTACACAAAATCAAAGCACGAATTTAAATTTGGATTCATTTAATGATTATTTAATGACATAAAAACTTGCTATGACACCTTAATTTATTTTTTGTATCCACCTTTTGATTGGCTCTTGTGTTTGTGATTTTGATTTTTACATTTTGTTTTCACCTGATTACGGAAATAGTGACATTACTACCCGAAACGCTGTGTGTTTTAATACATAACAATATTAAATCGAATTTCTCCACTTATTTCTTTTACATCGCACGTTTTGTAGTGTGCGTAATGTTACAAAATGACGTTTAGCTATTAAATTGGGCTTTACATCTCATATTCGGCTAACGAGGCGGAGTGTGTGTGAATGAATCGCAACAGTTTTTATTCAGTTTCAATTCAGATCAGTAACGATACTTCTGCACTCGAGACGTAATTAAACAGGGATTTATTTTTAATTTACCCCGCTCGTTCTCGTAAAACCCAATATTTGTCCTCGGCGTTCAATTAGCCGACCACTTGTTGCGCGCGATCACATATTGGAGAACTATGTAAATCCGAGCCGAGCTTCCGTTCCACCGAAACGCGGCCGATCATTTGGGAGTGGATTGCGTTCCTCGCTTTATAGGCCCATCAATTGTTACTAGATTCACTGGGCTGGACTCTGCGGCCAGACGACGAAACTATAGTCTCAAACTACTCTAGTTTCACTACCAGCTACTTGAAACAGAACAGATCCATTAGGGATCATTTACGACTTTCTGTTGGTTACCTGGTATTTCTAAACACAGAGGGCGTGACTAATGAAGCTGAGCGTTCTATTAAGCGACCACCACCTTAACGAATTGAAAGCACGCTAGGAATATGTTGATTCTTGTTGAAACAGCGTGCATGAAGTGAAGACTGTAAATTACGAATTAACGTTATAACAAAGACCCACTCAGCAATCTTTGGTGGCATAACACATAAGATATTGTTGGATCACGGTTGTAATGTGAAGATTGCAACCTTATTTTTAGCTAGTGACGTCATCACGGCCGACGGTTGCAACTCACTCGACAGTTTCATGAGATGGGGTGGCTAGCCTTGTGACGTCATAGATATGCGTGAAAATGCTCGTAACTCTTAAAATATGGTTCACTTTTCTCTCAGAATTTTTCTATTGTTTAATCATCACTTCCCGAACCTACACTTAAAATGTGTATTTCCGCTTATGTTCGCCTTTATAATACCGAGTGTGTGTTTGTTCCAGCTTGCAACTGCAACCTGCACGCACGTCGCTGCCGCTTCAACATGGAGCTTTATAAACTGAGCGGACGCATCAGTGGCGGAGTGTGCCTCAAGTGTAGACACTTCACGGCGGGGCGCCACTGTCACTACTGCAAGGAGGGCTACTACCGCGACCCGACCAAGCCCATCACGCATAAGAAGGCCTGCAAAGGTAGGCGACCGTGTAGACGCAATCAGACAGTGGTTCTCAACCCTTAACACCCTTAAATCCTGAATAAATAAATAAATAAACACAAAACATGGCAAAAAGTGAATAAAAACAGGACTATTTCGACAACAGTATATGATAAATAAATGTAAGCCAAAATTAAAAACATCGCTCCTGAATAAATGAATTTTGAAGTCTAGAACAAAATATATTGTTGCGTTAGTATTGATTTTGAAATACATCATTCAAAATCTGTAAACATTTCTTCTTTTACTTTTACTCGGAATTTTTTAGAATCGTTACGTGGACGCTATAAGGGTTGAGAACCACTGCACTGAGGGTTGGAGAGGAAAACTTTGGCCCGCTGGTAGATCTTTTGGGTAAGATGGTCCATTTCAGACAAGTGTTATTGTTATTGATAGACTAGGTTGAGTGTGAGTGTGTGCACTGTACTGTACTGAGCCTAGTGCACCTAACTAGATGTTGATATCCATTGGCTTTTGTTGGCGTTTATGATTTGTAATATTTGAACCAATGGCCCAAAACATGTAAAATGATGTTGGCTGTATTAACATGACGAGGCTTGTGTGGTAGAACTGAGCCTCTTTCGTCAGTTTTGTATACTAAACAAAACTGCACGTGACTGAGGCACTTTACCCTTCTCCTTTCATATATCGGTAGTTTTCTGATAAGCTGGGTAAACGTAAGCAGGTATAGTTTATCCGATCAGGTTATCGTAAGATCAGGTTGTGATCGGTCTAGGTATATTGGTAAAACACCCTAAATAGTACGAGATAAAGTGTTTTAGTTTGTCAGGAACTGTTGCAAGTTACAACGGTTAAGTTTACAGGAAATAAAACGAATTCCACGAAGTGACGCCGCAGAAAACAACTCTATCAAAGAGATTACTGTAAAATTGCAGCTTAGAAATGTGATTTATTGCATTACGGAGAACTAGATTAGAGGATAAAATAAGCGATGTTTATTTTACTGTGTGCAGTTATCAACGAGTACGAGTACGCCCCGAGGATAATATGAAGCACTTAATTAAGCGAGCGAAGCGAGCGTTTCCACTTGACTCTTATGGCACTTCATTCTGTTTTTTTGTTTGTTTTTTTTTTTTTTTTTTTTTATGTCTGTCGATAGCGGTCGAACGGAAAGTCCGATCAACTTGAAATTTGGACCATCCACAAGCCTCGATGTGGATTGAAGGTGTATAGTTTTGAGGCAAAATCGTTCGAAAAGTTACAAAGTTACACCATAGTTACTGCAAAATATTTTTCTGAAACAAAATGGGGGCAAAATGTGAGATAGCCATATTTTTTTAAAGCTTTTTCCAATCACGAATATGTTCATGTTATGGCGATCTGATAAATATTGGCAAAGTTACACAAAAGTTACTCGAAAATATATTTCTGAAACACAGTAACAGCAAAATGTGAGGTGGCTATCTTATAGTAAATTTTTGTCCGGTCACGAATATACTAACGTAAACGCGATTTGATACATATTAGAGGCAGAAATTACATTTCTTCTGCTGTCAATAACTGTTAGTAACGGTGGCGGACCGCGGCGAAAACATGACAGCGAAAATTCTAAGCAACGCACATTGCACTGCATCCAACAATGTCGGGAAGTATAATAGCTATGGAAATTAGAAAAAAATTTGCAATGCGCATTCTTGAATTGTTGTTAATTGTTGTTTGTATTAGCATTGAAATCTTTTCGCCAGAAAGTTCGTAGACATTGACGCGCTCGCTTATCAACGCGTCAAACAGAGCGTTTTCCTAGTTATGATGAATTACTGTGGCTGGAATTCAATGAAAAGCTGCTGTGAATGTGAGCAACGTTGCTTCAGACCAGGTTGTGGGATTATTGTAAGGCGAAGATTTGTCATAAACAAACAAATAGTGCAGTCGTGTCCTGTTCTTCTTACTTATGTGCTAACAAGTCATTTGTAACTGTTGAATTGCGAAGTTTTACAGTTTTTTTGCTTTCGGATTTGAGTTCACGAGAAGGATTTTATTAAGTATTGGACGTTATATTCCCTTCTTGAATCCAAACAGATGAGTGATTGTTTTCTAGTGCCAAGAAGTTCATTTTAATCTATCGTTTATTTAAATCTGGTATTCCTTTAATAACTTTATTATTTCATTTAATTTAAGTTAACAAGCTTTGTTCCTAAAGTATGCTACATGGCTGATTTTATTAATACAATAACCGAGTGTAGTTTTGTATCGTGTTCATTCCAGTCTTGGTTTGTACTTTAAAATTAAAGCACTAAATTGAGCAAAAAGGCCATTTTAATAACTCACTGTATTTTGTACAGTGAAAAAAGAAACACAAAAGATATGTTAATTTTTTAAGTGACAGAATCTGGACATTTTGGGCAGTAAAAATAATTATTATTAGATTTATTACTGCCTGAAATCCTCTCTACTGTATTAATGCTAACATACGCATATAAGCAGAGCCGAGATATGTTTATTAACCTTGTTCAAGTTTAATTATGATCTTCATAATATACTGAATAACACTAAACATGTTCGCATGTTAATGAAAACGGATTAAAAAGAAGAAGCTCGTTAGATTCTGCCCTTGAAACTATAAGTTCAGCCGTTACACAAAGTAATTGCTTCGTTCAAACGTGTGAGAACTTGGCTCGCACATACAATTAATAATCACATAAACGCTATATTTATTCTCGCCTATTTTTAGTCATATTCACACAGATAAAATGACTAAAATAAATGAGCTGATGAAGAAATAAAGTTATGGAAATAGTTGGTAAAACTGAGGTATCGTTAGTTGACACATTTTGAAGCACGATGGAATAATGAAGGATGTAACTTGAAGGGCAAATGGATCAAAGACATGGGTTTTAATGGATATTTTGAAATCAGACTGGTTAAAGAGTGGAAAGAGCTGCTTCAAAATCAAAACAACCCACGGATTGATGACACATTCCACACGGATTGACCTCAAAACTTTAAAGAAAGTAAATATTGATTTTAAATTAATTTCCACACCTATTAATTGATCCTCTGAATGAGCTTCAGTGCTCCAGTCAAGCGCACAAACAATTCAGGTCAGATTGGAATGCAACAACAACGTAATCCCGCGTTCACATTGCTGGAAACGTCGGTGCCGTCCTACCAACCCAACACAATGAAAACCTAAAAAGCAGATCTATAAATCTCGTCTCTCTTTTCGTTCGCGAAGTAAACCTTCTCCCGGGAATGATTATACCCATAGAACTGAACAAGGACGCCGGAGAAAAACGCGACAAAGTCGCATTTCTCGCGCATCACGAGATCCAATCCCTTTTTTTCTACCTTGCTTCTTTTTTATAAGAGACATAATATTTAGTGTCGGGTGTTGTTTGTTTTTATTCGGCCACAGAACAAACG
Source organism: Isoperla grammatica (assembly GCA_945910005.1). NCBI lineage: Eukaryota > Metazoa > Arthropoda > Insecta > Plecoptera > Perlodidae > Isoperla > Isoperla grammatica. The sequence goes on along the minus strand of OX246743.1, from coordinate 45,867,121 downwards.
GTCACTACTATCTGTGAGAACGGGCAAGTTGTCTGGCACGCAATGATTTGTCAGGGGAGTTTTTACTTTTACGAGTTACATACGCAGGTCCGAGATACGGATGGGCTCAACAGTTAACATACCGAACACTAATACTACACGGAAAACAGACTCCAGTAATTTGTAATTTTGTTTTAACTAATGGCTCCGTGTTTATTCTTTGTCTCGTAAGTTGTCGGCCGTGCTCGTGGGCTGGGGATCGTTTACATGTATCCGGTTTTAAGGTAATCCCAAACTCATGTAATTTGATAATTTAATGATCACTATGTAAAGATAAATAATATGATTGTGATGAAAATATTTATTAATAACGCAGTTGTAATGATAAGACACACAGATCACATAGATCCAAGTTATACTCCTAAGTTTTAAATTTGTCTATAGAGAAACACATACATTCGTTATGTAAAATGTAAACAATAAAACATTCAAATAAAATACTACTTCTCTACAACTTTTATGAAACTATTGGTCAGTTTATCAGGTTTTTAAGAATCTCCAATTCGTTCCCCTTGCACCAAGCTATTGCAGTTGTACACAGTTTGGCTGGCCTCTATATTGTTTAGTAATGGATATTTGAAAATGTGTGGGTGTGTGCACAGTCGATCTATACTTGAGTACTCCTGTGGGATAACGGGATATAGGGGGACGCCAGGCTAAATTATAAACCCTCTAAGCCAAGGATCCCAGAGCGCTAGTCTTACTTATTTCCCGGGGGGGATCTCTACAGAAAGGGCGGGCGCCACGCTGCATCGCCGGAGAAACCGCGGTAAAATAATTTACCAAAGATAGGTTTTCCTCGGTTGCGATTTCTGCACAATATCTTCATTATATCCGCTGCAGTTTTATCCATATCCATCCCTGAACAATCAGTGTATTCACACAAAGCGCGTGGCAGCCATATTGTCTGCCAAGACGCCATCTTTGTTTACTTACTTTCGACTTCATTGTTGAATTCATACGGCGTGTGGTTGAAGTCCAACTGTTCTCTAACATAATGCTCGTATGGTCAACTATCATTAAGATTGTACCCTATTAACAATAAATAATTTCCCTCCATTTACCCATGTACAGCGTGTGCGTGTGCGTGTGCGTGTGCGTGTGCGTGTGCGTGTGCGTGTGCGTGTGCGTGTGCGTGTGCGTGTGCGTGTGCGTGTGCGTGTGCGTGTGCGTGTGCGTGTGCGTGTGCGTGTGCGTGTGAGGCGCGGTGAACGACACTTGAACGCGTATAACCACCAGCGAGGTTTTATATCATTCAGTTTGACTCTGTGGTTTGACGCTTATTCTCTGAATTCTTGTTGTTTTGTCCCCCAGCTTCCGTGGCTGGAGGTCGAATGGAGCACCCCCCTCCTACTATACCCAGGGCGTTAGTTAATGATGGAGTGTTACTGTTGAACAAACACAAGTCTACGAAACGAAAGACAGGGAGGGGGGTGGAGGGGGGGACTACCAACTTTACCAAGAAATCATAGATACGGAAATAGATGTTTACCATTGGATACAGAGAATTCGTTTACCCGATTACGTTGTTAGGCCTCTTCTGCACTACAGATCGGGTACAGTAAATAAAGGGGTCATTGTCGTCATGGATGTCTACATCGAAGATGTTAATTTCGATCATGCAATATCAACTTCCGTTACAATGCCGATTCTCAACACTAAAAACCTATTCATATTTAAAGATTTGGCACTAACTTGTCTGTGGTTTGTACACAATAATAATTAAAACAATATTTAAGCAGTAATACTTACTGTTATTTGAATGAATTTATGAAATACACGATTCATCATAATGTTTGATTATTTTAATAATTTTTCAAAATTTCGAAAATAGCTTCAGTTAAACATGGGAAAGCAAAAGATATTGAAACACTTGACATTCAGATTGTACATGATATATCTCCCAACCATTTCCGTGTTCTACAACAACAATTCCCCTACGCAACGCCGTGATAGGTATCTGGTATATGACCATCAGATAGTTTTTATTTTTTATTTTTTTAGTTTTATTTTTTATTTTATTTTTTATTTTTCAGGCAACTTCTCGCGGAACACGAATTCCTTCTAAATCCCTTGCTTGCATATTATAAACAGCTCGCGAACCACGTGGAGGCGGGTTACACTATTTCGCGGAACGACATTTTTCGTGACGGAACTGTTGCTACATCGTCGGCCGTGTTTATTCGGGTGTTCTCGCAAGAGTGAGACATCATCGGCCATATTACACTGTTACACTGTCACGGCCTGACACGATATAGGCCCTAATATTACACTGTCACGGTATGACACGATATAGGCACTAATATTACACTGTCACGGCCTGACACGATATAGGCCCTAATATTACACTGTCACGGCCTGACACGATATAGGCCCTAATATTACACTGTCACGGTATGACACGATATAGGCACTAATATTACACTGTCACGGCCTGACACGATATAGGCACTTATATTACACTGTCACGGTCTGACACGATATAGGCACTAATATTACACTGTCACGGTCTGACACGATATAGGCACTAATATTACACTGTCACGGCCTGACACGATATAGGTACTAATATTACACTGTCACGGCCTGACACGATATAGGCACTAATATTACACTGTCACGGCCTGACACGCTATATGCACTAATATTACACTGTCACGGCCTGACACGATATAGGCACTAATATTACACTGTCTCGGCCTGACACGCTATAGGCCCTAATATTACACTGTCACGGCCTGACACGATATAGGCACTAATATTACACTGTCACGGCCTGACACGATATAGGCACTAATATTACACTGTCACGGCCTGACAACTTATTGTCGAATTAAAAATGCATTCATCCACTTCTCAGCCATCTTTCGAATTTGAAAATGTACAATAAAAGCATCAGTTATACCTTTTCATCTGTAATTCACATTCTTGTCGAGTAGTTATGTGATGGAATATGTTTGAACGAAGAAACGAAGAAATAATGTTATCTGGAAAAGTGTTTGAATTATTTTAAGTAGGAAATCTGTGCCCATAGACAATACATGTTCCTTTTCCCGCCATCCTAATAGTTCTCATGTCGTGCAATGGCGGGCATCGAACCAGTGTCCTTCTACCCTCAGTGCCGTGAGCCATCACAGAGCTGCGAGTATGTGTGCGGACCATGTACTAATATGTCTTGTGAAAAGAAACAGCCAAGGGACTGTGGCAATTACAAGCGTCCCCCCCCCCCCTCACATCCCCCTACGTATTTACTCAAGTCCTAGACCAATAACTTACTCCCCCTGTAACTAATACCCTCGTATTGCTTTATTAAACTAGACTGGGGTATCGCGCGCGCTTGGGTGGCCGGATGAGAAATATTATTGCCTACAATACGAGGGCATACAAATTGAATTGCTACCATTGTATTCGGATACTTAACGGGGGAAATAACTATTAGTTACTACATTTCAGGAGAAAAACTGGCTGTGTCCCGTCGCTTTGGTATTGTTGAGGTCTTGTTTACGGGACATCTTTACGGGCAGATGTACGTTTCGTAAGTGCGTTTAGAGTTAAACATGCGAGTCGTCGGGATGTCGTTAGGAGACTATGCCGCTGTGATGAGATCAAACATTTGGAACATTAGGATATTTTGCTGAGTTACAAAATGTTGTTTCACGCTTCTTAATTATCAATTAGAGTATTATTTTACTGGTCCTTAGGATATTTTTGCGATTTAACTTGATTGCTTAGTTAATACCTTCGCCCTACTTCATTTTTTTTAGTGTTTGTGCCCGCGATAGTTTGGAAGCGTGATGTATGAACACGTTACTTTTTGTAGGGCCCATTAGAATGTGATGCATTACGTCATAATTTTCTATTTTCCGAGCTGCTTAGTTTAAATTATAATTATAATTGTAATAAAGTGTAATTTCAGGGCAGTTATTCATGGAAATAGTTAGCACTATTTCTACATTTACTTTTAGAAAGCTTATTAATAACAGGCGAATCGCGGTGTGGATATCAACTCTCCAACTAAAAGACTGGAATTAAACTCATAATCCAAGCTTAGATCTCAACGGGTAATGTAAATCTAACGCGAATCTGACACAGGATGGTAATATAGTATTTAACAAGGTTAAGGGTGTTTCCGAGTAGTAATTATCAATAGTTATGTTCTTGAACTAGTTCTAGAGATGTTGAAGTAGAAGATCTAGCAACTCATTTCTTGAAACTAACATTGTATAACTTGGAATTAGTAATTTGACGTTTTTGAACAATTGAAATATTTGCTCCAGACAATGATAAGACAAATCCCCACTATTGGAAATATAGTTTCTTCGGTTCTTACGGTTGAGCATGTTTTAATTAAAAGATAAATAATCAACGGAATTGATTCTTTCAGGAACTTCTTATAAACATTGAATCATCCTATACCAACACTTTGTTTTTAATAGATATCCGTTTTTGTAAGTATCCGTTATTAAAACTTACCACCCCCATAACTACTGTGTAAGTAATCCCCTATACGTGGGAACTATAAAGCCTCCCCTGTTTGATTGATCCTAGTAACAAGATCCAAGTAACCTTCTTAAGAGAACGAAAGAGTGTGATGAAACGAAATTGGCACTGCTTGATAAAACGGCTCCCACATCCCACAAGGGTAATATTGAATATGTTAATTGACACCATGGCAAAGTTTAATATAGTGGGCTTGAGAGTGATCAAACAGGGGTTGGTTTCAGCTTGGGGTTGGCGGGATAGTAACGCGTTGCGTAGGGGTGAACTGATGAAGAGAAGGGGGGTAAAAACCAGAAGTTTCTATAATATGCAGACGAATCTGTCGACAGACAGAAGAGGTCTAAAAGTTAATGTCATAATTTTCCAGCAGATTGAGTTGGATATCTTTCTCTCTAGCTATAGAGTTTCATCTCAGTTTGAGTGAGTATGATTTAAAGGAAACTTTTTAGGCTCATTTCTCTCAAACAAACACAATAGTGGCAATAGTTTTAGTCTCATAATTATAATAAAATGTGTTTCTTTATTGACTTAACATGAAAGTTCCCATAACTCGTAGATGTGGGTTCCTCCTAATATTGATAAACAAGATGACACAATACTATCTTGTAATAACATGGATGATAAGGACAGTTAACAGTGCGTTCACCGTCACGATATCTCATGATACTGAACAAGTGATGAGTGATAGGTAGACACCTCTGAGCTGATGCTACTGAATATTGTGTTTAGTGATAGATCAAGCTGAAGGACATAAGTTTATAGCCAAGATGAAAGCAGTAGATCAAGATAGGTACAAACCCAAGATATGAATTTTAGAAATGAAACGACTGAAAGAAGAGAGAAAAGGACAGAGACAGTTTCAAACTAATCCAAGGTTTGAAAACATGATACATTAGTTTGAAGCCAGGTATAGAGACATTGGCCTTGGCACACTAGGGTCACCTGTATAAACATCTCGAATGAGTGATAAATGGATTGATGGCAAAGAGGTTATGACACTGGTTAATTCTTACTTGCCAACTTCTTTGCACACATGTTATGAGTATGACATTATTTATAAACAAACGTCATCGTGGAAAAATCAAAGTAAAAACTTGTTTCTTGGTAATTTGTTCGTAAGCAACTTATTTGCAGTTTAATTAAACATTATTACACTCTACCAACTCGTCCCCTTACTGCATACACGTACAAATAAAAGAATGTACACACCAAAAAAACGATTTCTTCTGGTTTGTCATACACAGATGTCTTTGCGTTTTGACAAAGGATAATACACTCTCAGGGCCGGTCTTACAATCTCCTAATAAGAAAGTTATTTGTAGCAATTAAGCTATTTGCAGGATTTCAAGGGTTTTGATTGGTGGTTGCCATGGGGAAAACAAGGTACTCGACGAATAAGTAGTTATTACGACATTAAAAGACTGGACCTTAGAATGCCTACTGGTTTTAGTATAATCGAGAAATTCAGTCATCACCCAAGTCCAACCCATACGGATTACCCTAGCGAGCGAGACCGCTATGTCCATACAACATTACCTCTGATTCCGATTAGTTGTATAATACACACGCCTGGAGCGCCCCCACGAACTTTGCTCCCCCCCCCCCCCCCCCCCCCCCCCCCAAGCCCACACTCCGCAGACAAAAGCTGTGTCATACATTCCGACTAGCCGAGTATCAGTTAATTATATTCATAGCCTCTTGAATGGCTGAGGACTGATTACGTTCTCTCTTAGCTCGCTCGGCCCTTGACAATCTTAAGGGCACCGTTGCCAACCAGGCAAGACAAGTAGGGATCATTGTTACAAAGGTGTGGCAGGCTGGGCTACCATCTTGGACGATGAAGCCATGTTCGTTTCAGTGTCAAGTCGAGTGGTAACTTAATGTGACGAGAAGAAGTTAGCTTATCTGCAAGTGTGTTACGTTGTGTTGTCGGTACAAAACCAAAGACAAAAAAACGTTTTTTTTTTAAGTAATATTTTGAGGACGATGCAGAATATTGAAACATTTCATGAAGTGGTTTCGTAAGGACTAGTTTTGTAAGAACTAAGTAAAAACTAGATTTAGAAATGTTTCAAATATTTAAAAAATTACGGTTGATCTTTGGTAATGTGGATTAGTTAATAGTTACAGTAAACTTTTTTAATCCAGTTTTTTGAGTTCTTACACGAAACTAAATCATGCTAATGTATCATTTTTTTCAATATTGTGTAGCGTTCTCAAGGTATCACTAGAAACCTGTAAATTTGGCGCGGTGCTTAAAGTGAGCCTACCCTTCCCCATGCACACACAGGGGATGTGTTGTGAGTCAGCCCCTCGCCTCGCCTCGCATCGCGCGTGCTGGCTCGCTGACTTGACAACTGCATATCATCAAATAGTAGAATGTGGTTTTTGTTAGGTCAGCGCTTCGACCAGAAAGTGGTTGAAGTTAAATCGAATTCAGATGTGGTGTTCTTTGGTGGCGCCTGAACTTTCGACCCTCCGAATGCGTTCGTGCTGTGTTTTTGGAGAACAACTTATATGGATACGCCCTCGGACGTTTCGATAAACGGTTTTCGTGGAGGAAGTGGGTTTTGGTAATAGACACGATACTCCGTTGTTTATGGGTAATAACAGCTGTCTAGGTTAGGCAGTCAGGTTATTCTTCATCTCTAGTAAACATATTACATCGTAGGATTGACAAGTGGCACGTCTTGAAATAACAACAGCAACAGTAACACGTGCTTATGCCAGACACTCGTATCCCATCTCAGAACACATGGCTATTTTTCTTTCTCAATACTCGTTATTGTATTAAAGTTGAATAAAAATTCACACTTATTTAAGCCAATCTTTGACAATTAATGTTATCAACTGACAAAAGCTAAATTAACTGTTAAATAATTGACTGTATTTCTGTTTCTGATCTTCTGACTGTAAAACCATATTATAAAATGTGTTATTTAATAATCTAATTCATTTTACCGAACGTTCCTATCGATTTTTTGCGTAGGCTATTCGATATTTTGGAAATAAAAGCTGTATTCTAATCGACAACAACTTTGCACCTGTGTAACACTTGCAAACTTATATTTTCCCACAACCCCCCCCCCCCCCCCCCCCCCCAAACGAGCATAGAACGCATTCACGTTTGAGTATGTATGTGTACAATACACCTTAACACATCACAATCTCAATAGTGTACTTGAGGGTGTTGCAATTAAAACGTACTAGGATTGCGCTGCGGTTTCATTATACTCGCGAACAAAGCGCGCGTTGCAGATAGCGATAGATAGCGCGGCATTGTTTCATGTTTTACGACCTGCATTGGGGAATAGGGATGATTCTTGCTGCCGGTTGTTACGCGCAAACTGCTTTTGTCGCGCACTTCTTTAGCTGCGCCGATAATACAACCAGTTCCTCGCTGATATAATGAACTATACGTAGCTACAGTACAGTACAGGACAAGATTTATTGCAATTGCGCGATAAAACGATAACGTTTTAATTGAACGTATCTGTACCGAGTTAATTAAGTTGTTTTATTTATAATCTTTGCAATAAATGGGATCTGTCTAAGGTGAAACAAGATAATAGTTTTTGCAAGTCGGAATGAATAAACATTAATTCTTGTACAATAATATAAATGAGGTGGAACAATAGACAATCGCAGTTAAAATACCTCGTTATTATGGGGATCACGCCTACATTTATTCAACGGAAAAGATATGTATTCATTATAAAAGTAAATTTCAACTGTCCTGTTTTAGCCCCGTGTTTTCACTCTCCCATAATTACCCCATAGCATCCTAATATAATTATATTACCGGTATTGTTTAGATGGAGAACTATCTAATGTACAAAATATATCAATTATCAATAATGAAAATGAAGAACGACTCTCAAACTGTGATTATGCTAATCACAATCAAAACATTGTTATAACTATAAAGCCATTATATCTAACCCGGCACCTCCACCGATCAGCTCAACACATCGCATTGAGAGACAGAAAGAGAGAAGAGAGAGAGAGAGAGAGAGAGAGAGAGAGAGAGAGAGAGAGAGAGAGAGAGAGAGAGAGAGAGAGAGAGAGAGAGAGAGAGAGAGAGAGAGAGACAGAGAGAGAGACAGAGAGAGAACACTCATCCGATACCGGCCCCACAGTACACGCACAACACAACAACACAAAGACAAAAGGAAACTAATTTCTTTTCGCTATATCGTTAGAGTGGGACGAGTTTGTACCCCGTGAAGTGTGCACAGGAATCTTCAATCGTCACAGGATCACTCCTGGGGGACCGCTTGGGGTGATGGTCGGCCCCCGACTGCCCCCCGGGGGCCCCGTGGTTTGAGGGGGTCTCTTGTCACTCGTTCGGTCCGTCGCCACACGATCGTCCGAGCGCTGAGGTCGATGCAGTAATGATTTAATGGTAAAAGGAATTTCACGAAAGGAAATTGTTTACTCTTTACTTTGTCGGCAAGTGAGGGAGTGAACAGCTTGAAACACGTAGCTACAACTGTTTTATCGTATATTTCAATTTTATTATAATTTTTATTTCAATTATATCAAGTTTTTAATTTTGGAAAGATGCGGGGATAGATATTACATTAATCCGTCTTTAATTCAAATTCCAAGTGTCCCTCGTAGTTTACAGTAGTTTTACTTAAATTTTAAACATTTTGAGCTAAAACCTTATATAGTTACCGAATAATTGTACTCCAAAAACGCCCTCCAAGACATTTCGAATTAAATTTATAACGTTTGTAACGTCGAGATGTCTTTGATCATCTGCGCCTAGTAGTACAGAATTAATTTAAATATATATTCAAACTACGACGTGAAGTCGACTGTTGAAACGCGAGCTATGACGTCACAGAAGCTGTGGAGCACTTTTACAGTTCTCAAAGAGAGCGCAAAGCCTCATTAAAAACGGTTTAAATGGAGTAAAAAAATCTCGTATTATAATTTAACGAGATATTTTATGTTTCGAGTAGTTTTTTAAAAATAACGACACTTGCCCTTTGAATCCGGCAGAGCTTTGTTTGACTGGGCATGTCCCGGGCTGTCCCGGGCATGTATTTGTTCGTTTCAACGCAGCAACAGAGGTTAATGCCTCCACTGATATTTATTATTACCATTGCGAGACAAATGACGCACTTTTCTCTCCTGACCAGACAACCGTATGATCTACTACTCTGCTTTCAACTAGGCCGCGTAATTAATTGATCTCATTATAAACTTTATATACAGAATTCCGGACATTTTTCTTGTCTACTTCTAATTGAGCCATCACGTTCACGTATTACGCAATAGTGATGGAGCAGCTGGGCAGGTCTCCACTATGGAATGTCCATTGAGCGTATATTGCTGCAATAACTACTGGACTTGACGTCTTGATACGTGCATCGAGGCTAATCGCGACTATGCAAACAGAGCTCGGTGCATTTCAGCGTCGTTTTGACAGTATGCACGTTCGTATGTATGTACAGCCGCTGACATATGTAAATCAATTTAAAAGTACCTATATGACAGAAACATCGTTACCCTTATGTATACTTGTTTTATTGTTTTCTAATCTCAGTTCAATCTATGATAAATCACATTCGTTGTTCGAAGATGAGGAAAAACAATCAGTAGCTGTATGTTATAAATAAATACAATTGGTATTTATTCTCTACCCAATAAAATCACTGTAATATTAGTGTGTTTTACCAACATCAGTAAATTGATGTTACACGGTAGAATAGGCAGAATGTGAATCTTACCTTGTTTGTACTTAAACATCTACGTGCCTTTGAAACGAGAACGTAATAGAATCAACGACGGTTCATTGCATTCGAAATGGACTCGAACTCGATTCACATAACGAAGGTACTCGAGCTACTCCGGCTGCGTTGGGCCTCTCATCAGATAATCCGTGAGCCAAGGGTGTCTATAGCATCTATCTGCACAACCAGCTGGCGTTATCTACTCATTCATTCCTTCTCACACCTCCAGTCTGTCTGTCTATCTTGTCAAGTTCTTTGCCCCTGGTCGAGCGGAATGTCTTTAAGATAATTGGTTCACGATCTGTGTTGCGGTTTTCGTCGTCGTACCCGGGAGAATTGACCGGAAAACGTCTTCGCGCCCCTGTTTAAGAGCTCGCCGACAAATTGGTCGCGGAACGGAACGACATCGGTAAAGATCGGACGTGTTCGGACGTCTTCGCGGTTCGCGAGTCGGTCTTCCGGAACTTGGAAACCGCAATTCTCGGCTAAATGTCACGGCCTGGCAAACAGCGACATACTAAAACTAAACAACGACAATGTGGGAAGAGCCGCTCGCTACGATGATGTGCCCGCAAGATATTGCTTGGCAATGATTTATTGCAAGAGAGACAAAGAACGTCACATATGGCAGAATTTGGTGCCCTCTTATAAATTTGCTTTATAAACTGTGAAAGGTTCCCAGTCAATGTCATTTTCTAAGGTTTCATTTTTCCAAGGTTAAACTCCTCGTGCCCCACACCTCGAGAAGCTTCAAATCAAAGTATTTTGTGATTTTCATGTCGTGTATAATCATATTAAAATTGTTTGATGAAAATTATCTTACAATTATAATAAACCGAAATTCAAAATTGACTTCCGATGATTTAAAAAAAGAGTCAGAGTAACATATAGGAAGACTATATTTACCGTAACGGTGGGCTAAGGTAAGATCCCAATAATGGTGTAGGGCTTGGGGTCACCTGAACGAAGAGACGCACGGACAACTTTACAAGACGAAACAGAAATCCTTTTCACGCATCAATCAAAGAACTTGAAAGGAATAGTATTAACAACGTCATCATATCGGCGGGGATACGTAAATACTTCCCGAAGCCTCGACCCCCATAACACGCGATCGTCCCCACAGCCCCAATAACTTCCTTCCTAGTTGGACTTCCTCCCCAAAGTAAGTTAGTAATCGTAATCCCACCCCTGGGGACAATAACCATACAGAGCTTGTTGCTGCTGAGGGTGACTTGTTTCACAGATTCTCCAATAGACGTATGCGTGCATGCGTGTATCAGACAGATAGAACATAATCGCTGTGTAAATGTGAGTTTTAGAACGGTTTTTAACTTATATGGGTTTATATGATTTTTAATGGTTTTGCGCCGATATCTGTGAACATCCGTATCAAAATTTGTGCATGGTTTATACTTTATACATTATTATATAATTGAATTTGTATCGGACGGTGGTAGGTATATAAAATGGCCATCATAACTGACAACTCGTTCTCCGTAAGTTCATTTCCTGTAGATAAAATGACCACCTCATATTGGTCCAAGGTTAATTTATATCGTAACAAAATGGCCGCCGCGTCCCACGTGCACCAATGTGCGTGCGAGCGTCATGCCGCTCGAAACAAAATGGCCGCCGCGTCCCACGTGTAACAAAAGGCACCAACATGCGTGCGTGCGTCATGCCGCACGACACAAAATGGCTGCCGCGTCCCACGTGTACCAACGTGCGTGCGTGCGAGCGACCCGCCAGCAACGAAATTCCTCTCTCACTTGAAGAACACCAATTAAACGATCGTTGTCACGACACACAGTCTTTGTTCTCCCCGAAAACGACATCGGTTGGACCAGTGACTCCTCAAAGACTAGTTTGTTGTCGACGGAATAAGACAACATTGTTCCGCACGACGAGACTAATGATCCGAACATTGACGAAGATACACGAGCGGCTGTTTCCCGAAAACTGTACCGTTGTCTTGATGTGTCTATTTTCATTTGTTTGGTCTGGATGTTATTGCGAACCGCGCAACAGCTGGTCGGGAAAATGTCTGTAAACGTTATTACGGAGTCACATAATTAGTTTTACCCGGAACGTCGGCAAGGAATCTAACCACAGACAGATATAGATCTAGTTTCCTTTATCTTCGTGCGTTATCGTGTTTTGCTTGTCGGCCGTTCCCGTTTGATCCACAAAGTCCAGAAACATTTCGCATCTCCTTTGTAACTATCGTATTAATAGCACTAAACAAATATATTTACTGCCAATGACGTGGAACGGTGGAGAGATGAGTTGAGGATGAATTACAGATGGAGAAATCTTTGATTTGTACAGGATTCAAACCCTTCCGTGCCATTTTCGCCGCATCTCTACAGAAGATAGAGTAATTTGTATTTGTTTAAGTTTGATTTTGTAGTTATGTGTCTTGAATTGGCATTTCCGTAATTCCACTCAAAGGTCTTACAAAACATGCGGGACAACAAAATACGGTTTTCCAATGCAGTGACGAAGTATCCTTTCTATTGGTGATAGTATTTCCTCCTAATCAACGCAAATAAAAAGCAGGTATATCACCTCCTTGCTGACGAACACTTTTACTAACAAGATCGGACAAAGGACGAGGGCTGAAAACAAAACTCCGGCAAATTAAGGCGAATGCTCAGTCACAGCGCGGAGAAGCAATAACTCGATTAGTCGATCGGGCTACGATTGGGTTCATGACGTCATGAAGACGTGGACAGGGTTCTCAGATACTCCGATAGATGGCAGCGCGATCGAGAAGTCTCATAACTGAAAGTCGTCTGACGAAGCGTTGCCGTCACGGCGAAATATTTACTCCATTTATTTGTAAAATATCTATTTGATGGTGGATCATTTCGTGGAATAATGTGTAGTAATATTTATTGTCCCTTTTGCTAGCTGATCTAATTGTATGATGACCAACGACTTGGGACGCCAGTTCATTGTTACACATATTTTTATGTCGATAAAAAAGGAACAAAAGTATTTTTTATTTATTTATTGTAATTTATGATATTTGTTTTTTTAATTCTAAAGTGTCAGCTACATTTTATACGTGTTTATATAAAGACATCGGTTGCCAAGAATATTATAAAGCATACATGAATAAATTACGATTCAACTTACATTATTATAGTGAAGGTGTTCATGTAAGATATTTGTCCTTCTTTATAAAACATCTTTACCTTCAGAAAAGTGACATTATTTGTAATCCGCACCGCAGAAATCATCGACACTAATCCTCGTGTAATGTAAATAATATGCAACTAAGTAAATATTCAAATATCCTCACGGCGGGAGACGATGTTGTGTGTTGGAAGACGCGAACTAAACAGCAAACATTAGTCCGGACACAAAGAAACACATCCATTCGGTTCTAAATGACCAGATCACGCAAGACAGACACAGAATAATCCCCTTAAAACTAGCTTTAATCCCCTTATTTAGTAACATTTACTATCCCCTTGACACTTTTAGCACCGTGTAATATCTTTGAGGAGGTAGAATAAGGTGGGTCCATTTCAGACAGAGGGTTTTATAGCTTCATTCGACGGTCTTTTTCATTACGCCCAAATATAACAACTACTATTTTCATTACGCCCAAATATAACAATGAGTGTACATGTCGCTTTTGGTCTTCGTCGCCGGGGGAGAGCGTTTTCTGCTCCCAGGAAGAATTACCTTTTTAGGGCCGGTTTAACGAACATTTTAAACACCGATTAGCCAGTAGGAGAGTCTCTACGATCAAACATGGCGGCTGCCCTGCATTTTGAATGTAATGTTTGCTGAAACCACGGTTAAGTTACCAAACCGAGGTTACTAAATCGGAGCTTCATGAAATTGGTAAATTGCGATCCATCTAAATGTATCATGTGTACATTTATCACCATCATCCCATTGATTGATTGATTGTGACTGTCTTCTCTCGCTGTCCCGAAACTGAACTCAAAGGCCACGATCTCTTAAACTCCTCCATCCTAATAAACCTCTACCAGTTTACAAGGGCGTGTTAACAGTTGACGTAATTTTCAGTTATGTCAGTCTCTAGTCTAGTCCCAGTCCCACCTGGATTACACTGACAGGTAATCATCCATTCACGGCTATGTGGAGTCACGAACACGTGTTTAGAACGACAGACCCAATCATTCATAGAGGCCGTGTCTGCGCAAACTAAATGATGACTAAATAGCTCATGGAATCCATTCGTCAACACAGCTACGCCATGTTTACTGTGCAAACAAGCAATGCTTGACAAATTATAGTGCCAGACATGACAGCAGTCACAATTGCATTGCATAATCTAAGCAATTCCGGCCCATTCTGGTGATCAATCACGCCATGCAGACAAATCTACTATTAACTGGATGTTGAAACAACAAATATCATTTTAATAATTATTATTATTCGTAGGTAACCTGTCCAAGACATTATTCATGTCTCTCTTCAGGTATTGCGCTATTTGGAACATTGGGAAGGAATATCCTAAGCCAATAATACCAACATTCATCTTGTGACTGAGGAAAACCTCAGGAAAACGCTTCTGTCAGGATTGTGAGCATAATGAGCTGCCTCTGTCGGTCGTAACAAAACTAACCAATCATATAGTGATAATAACAATAATAACGATGCAATGATTTCAAAGGATAATTTACATTTTATTTGGTACTGGTTTTCCTTTTGCAAATGTGAGGTTAAAGCCATGCAGTGCAGATCCCGTATAATTATTTTGATTTGTTTACTGATCAACATCACAATACTGTGCACAGAATCGATTTCATTATTAACACAAAGTGAATCGTCTATTCAATTGTCGTTCATAATTAAGTTATTACTGCCCGCGTAAGTTTGCAATCACAACCAATAATAAAAGTACGAACTTTGTAATTATACTTATTACAAGGATTAAATTATAGTAGGTTAATTAATAATTGTTCATCAATTTTTAATTTTAATTTCAGTAACGTAATTTGATAAAACATCAGTGAACCAAAAAAAAGCTGGAAAATCAATACATGCCAATAAACTTGTATTAAATAAACAAATATGTTCAACAATGCAAATTCTACCTAATTAATTTTACCGGTACTTCGAAGCTGTAGATAGATCTATTTTAGCGTCTGTATTTGCAACCTTTAGCATGCAATATTGCTACACAAAAGTCGCGTACATGACACAATGACACCAAATACCAATTATTCTAATTAATTTCAAATGCCCCGGACAGAAATATGACAAAGAGAAAGACACGTTGCGTCCGTTCGTTGAAAATTAAATCAACTGTTTAAATTGACTTATTTCCCATTTCAATTTATAACAATATGGGTTAAATGTCACTTACAGTCTTGGTTTAAAACTGATCAAACGCGTAGCCTGAAGGCGAGCTCACATAATACAGAGATAGGTCTACCTACCAAACACACGTCAAATCTACGAATCATTTTCCATCAGCGTATAACAAAATCTACTAAAAGAGTCGGAAAAAAGAAAATCCCTTCTAGTTTCCCTGTCTTTACCATATTTTACCCTCGGGGCCGATTTGCTGGGAATTTTCTCATCTCGTCATCTTGCCGAGCAGCGGGGGGAAAATTGCGACGTGAAATCGCAACTCGTACATAACAACCCGATGTCAGAATTAACCCCTCCACCCCCTCCCCCAGACGGATTTACGATTTGGTTAATGTCGCCGTCGTGAAGTTAATAAATAATCCGCGAGTCGTGGCGAGGTTGAAAATTGATGCGGTAAAATATAGATATCTCTTTCTGGCAGTGTTGGTTCGGTCCTCGTAGGGGGTGTCAAAACTGACAAGGGTGGCGGATTACATTTCTCTAGAAAACTTTGTCTTGCATGTGAAGACTGGCTTTTGTCCACGCGTGGCAAAGAGAAGCTTTGCCACCAATATATACATGGTGTCGTGTGGACAAAAGGGCGACGCGCGTGATTCGATATCTGATCTCTGCAGTTTTGTTCAAGCGTTGTCGCCCGAAAACATTGGGTATCAGGGGAGAGTTCTATTTGTTATCCTAATAACAAAAGCGCATTAGTATCATAGCAAGTGTCTGTTTAAACCTCATGTAAACATCGTTATAACAGGAGATCTTACAATCACAATACACGATATGATAATGTAAATTAATTGATTGTTATTTGTGTTTCATATCACTTGTGAGTAGAATATAGCAGCAAATAACCTGTTAGAGAATAATCCTCTAGTTTGTTTGTAACATTTATAATGTATAACTGTTCTTTGATTGAACACTTTTACAGTGGGGTGAAATAAAGTATAAAATAACAATAATAATAGGAAACCAATGTTGGAAAACAGTCAAGCAAACCAATGGTTACAATGAACTTCCCATCGAATATAAACAACCATCAGTTTTGGCACTTGGTGCGACCGCCACGCGCATACTATGAATACACGTCTTTCTAGATAATAGGCATTAAATTATTGATACTTTTGACTATAGTATAATTGCCGACCCCACTAGAGAGAGCTATTACCATAATCTACGACCATGCAAATCAACTGGTTGTTCTCACCTAGGCCGGTAAATTAACAACATCACATGTTCACAGTCGGAACCCTGTAACACTATTGTTAATTGCAATTCCACGATTTCCATATTGAAAAGATGCATCACTGTGCGAGCGGTTGGCGGTCCGCGTGGGGGGTATGACGTATACATGCTGGGAGCCAATACTTGTAATCACCATCTCATCGAAGACAATAACTCGTCCCGTTGCCACGTATTTCCATTCCAATTTGCAAAAACTGTCGACTTCGAGATGCAGTAACCAACAGTTTGTTTTAGTTTTGTTGTTGTGCGCTCGCGCATTCCTTTCCACTTGTGTAATCTATGAATGAATGTAAATTCGAAGAGACCGATTTCAATGGTTAGTCAAGCCGCAAATATCGCTAGCTGGATTAGTTGAGACAAACTGATTAAAATCTAAATCAATTATTAATAGGACGGGTTTTTAATCAGATTTTAAAACTATTAAAAACACGGTTACATTTTTTTTTTTAACCAAATTTGGTGTGTATGACATCTGGACTTATCGTTTTGCCAACGTGTTTTTTGTTATCGTCGGTTGTGGCAAATTTGCAAACACTTTGGAAATGTCTGCAAAGAAGTTAGAATGTGGAATACCTTGTTAAGTTGTTGCTGACATCGGTATAAAGTTACGTTTGTTGCAGATGCCTTGTAAAGATTTGTGTACATGTATTTATATAAATCACAGTTAGCTGTACATTTATTTTATTCAGTGTCATTAGTGTGGAATTTGAGAAAAGTTATACAACTTGCAAAATACTGCATTCGGTATTTGTCTACTAATTTGTGCAGTGTGTGTGTACCCATGTACATGTTAGGCCTTGCATAAATCTCACAGTCAATTAATTGTTCTGCCATTGATAATAAAATAACGGTACATTTCGTCTGTCCCAATTTGTTTAATTCATAACTGGGAGGTATATTATACCGACATCTCCAAATAACTATTTGTTTATAATCCAGCCATTAATGAAGGGAAAATATATAAAACGCTGCACCATACAAAAATTCTAAGTACACATTTTGTGTACTTATTAGACCATAAGTACAAGCAGTCAACGTACTCCACAAGGATTAAAAAAGTGACTTTTTGCAATGCTAAAATAAAACTAGACCAAAAAAAACTAACTCCATCACATAATCAGATATGATACAATTTGCCAGACAATAAGCCACCCAACTAAAGGTGTTCCCGCCTTGAAGCTGCGATCAGATACAGCTAACAAGTGTCACAACGGACGGGTACTTCAATGCAAATAAATACTTTCCCAGACTCTCCCTATCTGTCTCTCTTTTTAATACTCACTAATAAATCTTGAAATCCAGGTCCGGTATATAATTTGAATTGCTAACCTTAAACAATCTCTATGCATCAGAGCCCTCTGTTTGGCACCAGCCCACCTATTGGCGGTAGATCTAATCTTACTAGGATGTGATGGGCCCGGACTATGTTGACTGGTATGTAAAACAGGTGTAGCACGACAATACGCAGAACATACGTGTATATACGCTTTCATGTTGCCGATACTCGCTCACGATTAGCCTAGTTGCATATTGTATACGTTCAGACTAAACGTACTAACGGTTTTCCAGTGGACTTGTCTCGTAGAATAAAATGACACACATTTAGATAGTCATGAGGAAAGAAAATTATAATTATAATTTATTGCTTATTCTTATATTTATTTTTTCTGTAATTCTATTATTTATTTGTAACATTTAAATCAAGTTTGTAATATAGTTAAACATTATAGGGCCTGTTTCACAAATTTTTAATCTCCGATTACTCGATTAGCCGATGATCAGGGATTTGTAATGTAATGTTTGTTGAAACCATGATTACGGAACCGAGATTACTAAATCGGAGCTTAACAAAGTTGGTGAATTCGAATCATAGATTAGAACTCATATTCTGATACACATAGGTACCTTGCTTCTCCCAACACATACATACTCTGTATTACTATACCCTGTACATTACACACACCTTTCCTTAAAACATTGCAAGATATGCTGTATATAAAATAACCCGGAACTTGGCCGTGTCAACAGACAATTAGAGCCGCTTTGTCCACCCCTGACAGAGAACACGTGAGATGGCTGCCATATTAGGCGGCAGCGTTTTGGACGTTCCTTGCTGACATTCGGATGCCAACTGAGGTGTTATATTCTGTCATCGCCAATGATCCTCCTGGCCTGAGTGAAACGTGATCAGCATGTTTATACTAACGCGAGGTGTTTGGATAATTGTTGCACGTAGGTGCGTGATCACGTAGGTGCGCGATCACGTAGATAGGTACGCGATCTCGGGGAGACTTGACAATTATTGGGTTTGGTTTTCGTTATCTTTACGACTAGTGCGCGGTCTCTTTTATTAAATCGAAATCAAGCGTTTTTTTTTCGGTAAATAGAATTCTCTGAATTAAAACAGTGAGAAATGGCCGTATTTTAAGGTACCTCAAGAATACTAAATCAAATCGTAAAAGTGAGGTCGCTGTACCCTGTTGTTTCGTGAGAACTATGTAGACTCATTGTGTGCTGAATATTTTTAATATTATTTTGATATTGATTTTAGATTAAGATTTAAAAAAAATAACTACCCTACTGATAACAATACAATACTAACTAGAAACAACAACAACATTAAGTATGGAGTCTGTAGTGGTTATGCGAACTCTCACTTTTTCGACGTTGTGTAGCATTCTAGAGATGTGATTGAAAAACGGTAATTTTGCGCAGTTTTATTTTAATATTGCTTAAAAACTATAACAAAAATCTTCTTAGTTGAATTGGAATTTCTTCTCCCTTGAGACATTCAAATCTCAACACACGAAATAAAAATAAATTCGAAGAGATTTTAGATAAAAGAATGTAATTATAATAGAAACAAAACAAAAAACACAGGAATATTCCGTATTGTGAAAAATAAAGATTTGATATTGTAAGATTTCGAAACCACATTCATTTAATTTATACTAAAAGCGAGCGTGTCGAACTTTGACCTGAATTACAGCTGAAATCTTTCCACTCGGAAACTCAAACTAGAAATCCGGATTTGTTTTTAAAAACCTGCATCATAAATAATGTCTTTCTCTAGTTCTTTTTGCTGAATTTTAATTCCAGACTTCAATATTTTTAAGCCGATTTAAGTTATATCTGATAACAAACGAAAACAACAACGTTCACGGTAAAAACCTAAGATATTTTATCTCGACGTGACGTAGTTGTAATGCAGTGACCGTATGAGGGGAGGGGAGGGGAAGAAGGGGGGGGGGGGGACGATAAAGTGAAACTTATTATGTGGGTACGTGCCCACCAGAAACTTGCACGGCGCATTGAAATGGCAGGTTAAATTTAATGAAATAGGTGATGTCCAAGCAATGACCTCAACACAGCATTAGATCCACTATAGTTGTTACAAAAGCAGACGTCTATATATACACATATATTCTAACAACGCCATATTGTATGAATTGCGCTAAACGTACCCTAGGAGTTACATTATTTTCTGCAAATAACGCTTGTAGGATACACAAACATAAGAATAATTGTGTAGTTTGTCGTAACAACTTCACAACCAAAGTTAAATAAGAACATTTGAAAAACAGAAATATTTATTGGAAAAAGAAACCTTATTAGAAAGAGTATACTTCACTCTCTCAAGATGATATTATTTGGTTTGCTTTGTGACAGTTTTGAAGCGATATTATAACATACATTAATCGGAGTTTCCGCAGATTAGGTGTCAATACAGTCTTTAGCACCTGGACATCTTAGATGAGACCGACTACAATGTTGGGCATCTTAGATGGCTCGGACTATAGTCTCAACAAGACGTGATATGGTTCAACTCTACACGACTGTTCTTTATGAAATGGGGGTGCCCGAGTTGTCATGAGAAATAGCGGTGGAAAATGCGAAATTAGATTTGACTGGGTTTGCCAAAGTCAATTTTCCTCTCAATCTTGAACCCTCAACTGTTGCTATTTTTACTCTCCCATCTCTTAAAAATATATTTTCAAATGTACGACATAAAAATGGGAAATACAATTTATAACCCCAAGCATTTCATTATCCTGGGAAGATTGCTGTTGCTGCATCGAGTATGAAACATTGGCAATACCTACAGACAACTCACGTTTTGTGTTAGTCTTTTTATCTTTTGGGAAGTATTTTCTAAATGTATGCAGCTATTTATCCACAACTAATACTCGTGTGTTTTGTGTGTCAACTGGCCATGTACACTATCTACAATTATTATGCAATGTGTTTTTATGTATAGACGAACGTATATAATTTTTTTAATTTATTTTTTTGATCTTTGATAACGGCGCAAATCCTTTCCATCCGGCGGAAAGGCGGAAATTGTTATGTTTTAAGTCCAGACAAATTGAGAAAACTTCAAATGAAAAGTCAGCAATCTCGCAGAACGTAGCGTACGTTTCATCTCGATATTTTTATTGAATTTATTTCTAAATGTCAATAGGAAACATTTCTAAAATTGAATTACGATTCGCGTTAAAAATGGCGCTAATGGAATTTAACTCAATCGTGGCTAATTTCGCGCAAACGGAATTGAAGTCAATCGTGGCTAATTTCCGGAAAGCATGTTTTTGCGTTTGTGCGATAGGTTGGGTAATTGTCTCATCCTTCATAATTATTAAACTTTAACTTTAACCTTTGCTTTAACGTAAGATATTAAATTAGATTTTGGAAAATAAATTAGCGGTTCTACCATTCTATGAAGAAAATTAATGTTCATATAACTTGAATATTATTTTAAAATGTGTTATTAAATAAAAAAATTCACATTTTGAGTCTACCCACTCAGTCACTAAACTGATTTGCAGTGGGGGACTTTAATTCAAAGCGACAAAACCAACCATGTACTTTTATAAAGTATTTCAATCGAATCAATAATAATTGGGTTTATATTCGAGTCCAAGTCTGTATCTGGATCAATCCGTCTTCTCCAATTTACTTGTTGCAATGTTGTTGCAACACACCTTTCACAATTAATAAGCACATTTGAAAACGGAAATAACTATAGGAACAAGAACAAACAATAACATTCCCTAGCAGGTGACATACGACATATTTTGGCATCAGGGGTTCCGCATGCGTAGGTCAGAAACAACATTTACTTGCATGATAAATATTAGAGCCAGCAGAGAAGATAATAATCAATAAAACTGCAACCATCAATTAAACCTACAAATCCAAACACGAAACCTAAAACACAACAAAACTCCCCAGACACACAATAAATAAATCCCCACACTTAAAAACCTCACTTTTCTTTATTTCTTTCAGCTCGCAATCTAGATAGATAACCTTATTCGATTTCAACTCCGTCGAGATCTCTGGACTACGATCACCGTCCGATACCTCGAATCGCAACACGCTCGAATATAAACAACAAAGTGTAAAGTTAATTTGAGTGGGGTCAAGTGTGGGTGTGAGTATATATGTTCGTGCGGGAATCTCCTGTGAGGTTCAGACTCAATGCGCTAAACTATAGAGAATACTAATGATCACGAGTAAATACATAATGAGCTGGTTTAATAATGTTATTGATTATACGATAGGTGATGAGTTCAGGCAACGGGAGGCCGGGACGCCATTGTTGAACACTTTATGACGGCTTTTATGATGTGGTCGTGACATCAAATCAATTATGGGAATCGTTATGACGAATGTCTGCACTCTGCGCGTTTGAAATATATGTATAGATATTCGTTCAGGTACTTAACCGCGAGGTCACATGACCTGGGGGGTCTCTGTCGCCTCTTACGACAGGCAGAGCCACCCTGGACATGTTCTATTCCGGGGGAAAACGATAGAGTATTAGTAGTATTTACTCTAACAATACTTCTGGACTCATTTCCGCGAGATCTGGGTTCGAGTCTCTGCAGGGATGGATTTTGTAGCATTCGTATCCTACACAATTTCCTGGAAGTTAGTTATGTTTATCTGTACCAGAGCAAACTAGTATGTACGACTACCCCCGTCCCAACGCGTCTAATATGAAACTTAGATTGACCATGGGAACGTGTTGCTAAACACTGAATTATTACTACCCCTTCTCTTCCGTCGCCAGCCACCCCTTTCACACTAGTCTCCTTTAGAACAAACAGTGGTTTATTATACAGTACAGTAGCTCTAGATTATAGATAACCTTTGTCCCAACACATCTAATGTGAAATTTAGATTGAACAAGAACTTACTGGAGTCAAAATAACACTAAAAAATTGCTACCGTTTTCTACCTTTCTAACAAAAAGAAGTTACTGAGACAAATTGCTGCAGTTGTTACTTGATATATTCTCTTTGCGTAGAGTAGATAACTAGTCTCATACGAACATCCTTACCTACCGCCTCTCCCATACAGGGTGTTTCAATTAAACTCAACAGATTCCTGGCGTAACACATTTGTAAAGACGGTCTGTAGGAACTTCCAGCTATCCAACCCAAGGGCGTTAATTATCCCTCGTGAACTTGTTTTATCTAGAAAAGTGTGAAACTAAGATGATAGTATTGAACTAGACTATTCGTTAGCATACGTTGAGCCAACTTAAGCATTGAAGGGCACTATAGTTTCCTCTCCCTGTAAGTGACACTTGAGTAAATGTCCACTGTGCATCCGGTGTTGTAGCCAGCCCTAACAACGCTAACGTGTGGTATTGTATTGTACTAACACTGCCTGTGTGTGGGTTGCTTGTTTCTTTGCAGCATGCGAATGCCACCCTATCGGCGCTTCTGGCAAGACCTGCAACCAAACCTCTGGCCAGTGTCCATGCAAGGACGGAGTGACCGGGGTCACTTGCAACCGGTGTGGCAAGGGATATCAGCAGAGTCGCTCGCACATTGCTCCGTGCATCAGTACGTACACTTTTTACACCCAGTCACACTATTGATTCGTCGAAAAACTTGTTTTCTCCATTAAAACCCTTTGAAATCCACCAAAAATAAACTCCTTACTTGTTGTATGGTTGAGAAACTGTAAAAATGACGGCCCCCTCCATATCCCCTCCACAGCTACCCAACCCCCCTCAACTCCGTGACAACCTGACAAATTGAAATACGTAACTGAAAATCAGTTTGTTCCAGTTGTTCAGTTTGCTGTTTCATGGAGTTGAGGGGGTTCCGGTAGCTGTGGAGGGGATAAGGAGGGGGCCGTCATTCTTACAGTTTCTCAACTATAATACTAACTTTAGCATATTTTAATGACCTAATGGCAGTCATTATATCAATATATTATCAATCTTTTTATAGAAAGTCTTATTATATAGGAATTTAACGCTTATCATCTGTGTACATTGTTCTGTCAATAACAAAATGTTCAAAAAGCACCCAATGCAGTTCTAGGATACTAAAATGTTCCCAGGGGTAAGTTTCTCCCCCAATGCAGGAGTGAACTACAGAGAACAGTAAGATTAATCATAAGAAACGTGGCCATTTGTTCAGAAAACAGCTACTTCAGAAACTGCACTAGTTCACCAGAGTCAACAAACAAGTAACACAACCATTTATGGTCAAAGTTCTCAAACAGTTACGATTCAAGTAAGGATATAAAATTAACCGTTTGGCCCAGTTATTAGTAAATTATTACATTTCTTGTTTTCATAGTGCACAGTACTGCTCGAAAAACTTTAAATATGTTTTATAACTGTCAACAGCTCTTGTAAAAGACCATAAAACGTACATTCCACCATTTCTTGTTCAATACTGGGTTATTATGCCTTCCTGCTTAAATTGTGTGAAAAGCTTTGCCTAGTACGCTTGACACGAAACAACCTTACCGATGCGGTCGTCATAGATGACCGACTCTTGACCAATCAGCGATCAGTATTTGTAATTGGAGCTCGCTGATTGGCCACAAATCACTCGTCTATGACGACGGCATCTGTAAGGTTGTTTCGGAACAAGTATAATGTATATAGCTTTAGTTTGTCGACAAAAATACGTAGCTGTTGAAATAATATCCTAATTTGGTCGCCCAATTAATGAAGTCTGCTTAACCGTTCTGTTTTTTATTGTTGACATAATAGTTATCTGCCTCATATAAACGTTTACGAATAGCTAGTCTAGACCTATAATGTAGCCCAAAGCAATTCACATAAATTATGAGATGTTGGATCGAATTAAGTCAAATATGCCAACTATTCAAATTAGCTCCTATAAATTGTACTTAAATTACTATTTACACTCAATTTACTACATTGGAATTTGCTACTAGCAAACTCAAGCGGCAAATTTCGTAGCAAAGTAATTTGTAAACGTGAAACACTGTTTTTGAATAATTAACCGATTTCTTTTGAAGGAAGCTCGCAATTATTTCAAGTTGTAAACACTCTTGATGTGATTTTGTTCTTGATCCTACTAGTGGCAGTTAGCAAAATAAGTTTTTACTAACTGTAAACTATCTGTTAATGATTTGTAGATTAACACCTGGCCTTTAATGATACATTATTAAAAGAACCGCTGCATGTAACTATACCCATTAATATAGAAGCATCGTAATCCCAGTAATTACAAAACGTACTTAGCTTAAATTAACTACACAATCTTAAGTTCAGACATAACCGACAGTTAATGTACGATTAACTTGAGGTAAATGGGATTCCTAATCTTTTCTAGAAGATGCTCATAATATATAGTCACTAAATGGTGTTTTATGCCCCCCATTATAAACTGTGTCTTTCTCTAAATGCTTATGGGGTATGGTATAGCTGGGAAACAAATTCTACTTTCACACCGATTAAATTTTGCTTATATTTTATGCAAACTCACGAGCAGTGTCTCCGGTCCGCTCCTATAAAACATTTTCTAAAACTTTGATTTCTACGTACAAATTTATACTCATTTTTGTAAACTTTTTGCTAGAAAACATTGAAGTATTGCTACTAAGTATTACGGAGCCTAGTTAGCTAGTTTAGTTCTAAGGAAAGGTTAGGCTAATAAGGTTCGACCTGTTAAGAGCTACATGGTGTTTGTTTTGTCCCGCAGAAATCCCGAAGATCTCTGCGATCCAGGCGACGGCGGGGGTGGACGACAACGGCGACGAGGGGGGCGGGAGGGGTAAGTAAGTGCAACACAACGACACGTAGCCTACCCACCTTCGACCTGTCTCCTGCAATCTACGTAGTTTCTCAAGTGTGGATCGTCAAGGGAAAGTTTCCCCCTCTCTATATATCATTCTCTCTCACCATCCCTCCCTCCCCCCCCGTAAAAAAAATGACTAGTTTCTTGTTTTGGCACCTACCTACAGATATTCAAATTCCGTACTTGATATCAATATTTCTAACTGTTTCTATACTATAAACAGGAGTTGCAAAACACGTTGCATACATCTGAATAACGAACAGCGCCGTCAATATATTATAAGCATTCTGCTTTATATTATCAACTTGGAATGCAGTAGAGCCAGCTGAATTATGGTTTGCAATATCATTTAACATTACACTGCATGCGCCGTAAATAATATAATAGTTCGTATATGTTATGAGTACATCTTGTTCGACGCGGCTTCATTTTATCACCAGCCTGCAAATAATTTCTAAAAAAGGGCAACACGGAATATATTATTATATTATACATTATGCAAACAAACACGTTAAATATGAAACAAAACACGTGATACCTCTTTATTTTATAATTTATACGCGTAATGTTTTCCATAAAATCAGGAATATCTGAATATTAAAATAGATCTGTTTGAGTGTGTAGTGTAGTGTAGTGTAGTGTAGTGTAGTGTAGTGTAGTGTAGTGTAGTGTAGTGTAGTGTAGTGAAGTGTAGTGAAGTGTAGTGTAGTGTAGTGTAGTGTAGTGTAGTGTAGTGTAGTGTAGTGTAGTGTAGTGTAGTAAAGTGTAGTAGTGTATAGTGTAGGCCTAGTGTAGTGTGAATGCAAAGCGAACATCAAACGAAACCCCGTAGGGACGTTTATTAAAACACACAGAGAGAAAACGCTTCTAAGAATGTTGTGTTGATCGTTGTATAAAGCAAAACGAAGACTCTTTCCTCAGATGGAATAACCAATTAGAGAGATCCCCAGCTATGAGTTATATAATCGAATTAAAACCTAGAAAAAAGCAAAAGACGGTATAAAAATGAAGATATAACATAAAAATAAAAAACAGGTAGTTACGTGTGTAAATGGGTATTAACGTCAAGTTATATTGAAGATTGCCGCGTCGTTTAACTCGTCGTTACACGGTTTTACAGGTAGTGCTATTAACGTAAGGCAATTTCTGTTGAACTCTCGAATTTAGTATGTAAACGATAGACGCATTTCGATGCTAATTTGCGGTTTATTGCGGCTTAACGACGTGAATGGCAGACGTGTGGAGGCTACGTACATGCTGAAGGGTTCAGTAGGCTAATCTGTGGCATTAGAAAGCTGTTGTATTGTGTTTTAGCGTCGACAAGCTCACGGGTTGGGGAGATTGTTCACGGAAACGCAAAAATAAAAATAAAGCTTAGCTGGTAATGGATGGATAAGATACGTATTGCATACATTACATGAATGGAAGAAGAGAAAGTGGGGAGAGGATGGTGACATTGCGAAAAAAGTTGTAAACAAATAAATATTTATTCATTTTATTTTCTAACCACTCAGTTAGAAGAACTGATTTTCAGAGGGGGGGGGGGGGGTCAATTTTTTTGCACAATTTATTATGTGCCTTGTTGCTATGAAGGCCTCCATATCAGTCGATTAAAGTCTATTCCAGGAATTAAAATAAAACGAACCCGGGACCTTACAATTAGATGCAGAAATGAAACGAGGAAAAGTGAGCAAGATTGTAATGAGTGAGAAATTAGATGATTAAAAATACGCACGAGAGGTTTCTATACGGGCACCGGTCACCACGAGGAACCCACCTCGACAGGAAATCTCATGATGAACCATGGTGTTGATTTGATGAAATGTGAATAATATAATATATTTGTTCGATAACGATCGTGCCTTGTCTTATACACAGAAGGTAGACGACATTAATACTCCACTAAGCGACGTACAAGAATCTACCCCATCAGAGTAATTACTCTTAGGGGTTAATACCGCCCTCTGTGCACGCAGGCCCGGACATGTAAAGCGTCCCGAATAAACCCGCAAGACTTAATACCTGCATAGCTCACATTGATAAACTGCTTAGTTGACTGAGACGCATATATTCGGTTAAATTACTCCCCCTCTGAGAGACGATGAATTCCGAGATAAACGGTCCAACTACTCGAGAAGTAATTAGATATTCACGAGTACGTGTAATAGTATATTATGGGTATTATTCACTGGATAAACTACATCTTTTACAGACTAGCAAAAAACTTTCTTAAAACCTCGCCATACCATGGAAAAAGTAAAAACCAGCCCAAGTTCAGTTTGGCTTCCTAAGAAATAAATAATGTGTGAAATAATTGCAAAACTAGTAATTATCATGAGGCATTCGAATTTACTTTGTAATTTTTAACTATCAAACTACTAATTATAATACAAGACACGTTTTTTATTCGAATCCAAATTGAGTGTTTTTCGCTTTTTCGATGTGACACAATTAGATAGGTTATAAACTCGCACGGTTTTAAGATTGGCGGTAGTATTTCTGTAAATTACCTCCATTTGTTTTTACTTCGGATTAACGAGGGAGAAACAAATAAAATACTTGCGACAATGAACCGAACTTTTCGCATTAAAATAGTTTCTCGATTTATTGCTCGCTTCTTTCGTTATGGCGGGGCCGCAATTTAATCAAGTGTACGTATAAAGTATTGGTGTGAGACTAGGTGCACCACCTACCTTGGGGGGGGGGGGGGGGGGGGGGTACAAGTACAGAGTTATGACGCCGTTATTTCATTTCTGTCTTAAACTTGGTCAGACAGAAGATGGATTGAATGTATCCAGGGCTTTTACGTCGCTATGACGCAACAAAGAGCAATCGAGACGATGGAATTACGGCTTGCTTTTATTTGTATGTTTTTTATTAAGCGTATGTATATATTTGCATAAAAAAATTCTGTAGAAAAACGATCATATCATATAAGTATTAAAATGTAAAAAGTATCAGATTTCCCCGTCGGGGACTCAACTCCAGAACCTCCAGCTCTACATACCACTAGTGTTCACATGACTAACACTGCATTTATTGCGAATGAAACTTAATTGGAACCGGGTGTTTGGGAACCGAATCATCGTAATCGTTTCATTAGGAAAGTTCGAAGAATATATCAGAAAGTGATTTAAACTTCGATCATTAAACAGTTTTTCCGTGTACCAAAATATATAATTAACGACCTTCTTTTAAATCTGATGGTATTTTCATGTCCGGAGCTGTATTGTTCACGGCGGGGTTGCCACCTCGTGCCACACAACTTGGCAACGAGGCCCACCTTGTTTCGATTACCTACATCGGTATTTCTTTCGTAGCTGTCCAGCCAGTAGCTTTTGATCAATTCCGTTGCTGCGTCAAAGGGACAAAAGACGTGACGTGATGTTTGTTTTCGTTAGTAGGGGCGAAAGATTAGCTGCTTGTGTTTCAAAGGGCCGGTTGGCAATCACGCACATGTCGACTGCGTGGGGCCAACCGATGTATAGATTCACCGCGCAGTCGGCTCCCACAGCCACAGACTATGCTTGGCGAGAACCAGACTTCAACACACCGTAACTTTGCACGGTTATGGCGGGTTTACATAACTGACTAGTGATTAAGGATTAGCGACTAAGAGCGCGTTTATAGAACTGACTAGCAGCAAAAGGCTTCTCTCATTGGCCGACAGTGAGAATACTGCTCTCTGATTGGCTGTGACTAAGGTTTGTAGTGCTTGACTAAGAAGTTGAAGATATCTCAACTTTTTGGTCAAGTCCTTACTAAGACTAAGGTTTGTAGTGCTTGACTAAGAAGTTGAAGATATCTCAACTTCTTGGTCAAGTCCTTACTCACAGCCAATCAGAGAGCAGTATTCTCACTGTCGGCCAATGAGAGAAGCCTGTTGCTGCTAGTCAGTTTTATGAACGCGCTTTAGTCGCTAATCCTCAATCACTAGTCAGTTATGTAAACCCGCTATTATTAGTAGAACTACCCTCTCCCTACGAAATAGCACAGAAACAATAACGACCATTGACAATCCTCTTTGGAAGATGGCATAAGAGGGACTTCAACGACTTATATTGTTATATGGAGTCTCTTTCCTCTGCATTGCTTTGGATGGAGACAACCGGAACCGGAACATAGAGTGCTTGAACCAGATTGACATAAGTTGTCATTTAAAAATGTTTTATCTCTAGTTCAATATCGTATGCTAGAAACAAACCTTGTTTCAAGTGTTGCTTTACCCAATCATTATAATCACCAATTATTGATATATTTAAACCGCTTTGGGCTGATACAACGTCGAAGGGTATACGTTCTTAGCTTAGGCTCAAATATTCATTCTGAAAAAACTTACATCTGAATAATTTCAAATGAAAATGGTTCAGGCCAAGAAATAACCGGACTGGTACGTCCTACGTCATTATTTCTACAATTACTATAGTGGCGTAATTTATTAGGGCTAGATAGTTTAATAGTTTTTATAACACGCCGTTGTTGTGGCATGCACTAATTGCGGGCATTGGTTGCTAAGAATTGAGATATTTATTATTGACGTTATAGCTATACACAACTTGCGGGGATATTTGTAATTAGTCGATATGTCTATTTCATACAAGAGGTTAAGATTATAGAATGAAGATATCAATTAAAACTTAAAATGCATGTTTATAATACTTTTGACATTGTTCTAATTTTCAAATTAATTCAGCAAGTTTTCTAAATTTTCTAAACCATACTAAATTATTACTAGAGTAATTTGGAAAAATATAGAAGTTTATACTTATAATAAGTAACTTGTATAATTAATGAATATGGAGTATAAAACACAACCCCTTAACGCCCCTTATCATACGTAGGTGAAGTGACTCTGATAAGGGCTGGGGTATGGATAGGGCGGTTCTATAGCGTAGTTCCTAGTGCTTCCCAGTTATAGCCCCTCTTGTCAATTTTCGGAAGTTTTTATCAAATATGTTTGCATAATTTAATACAAGAAACTAATAATCAACTTTGTGTTTATTGTAATAAATTAGATGTGTTTACTGTTGCATCCATAAAAAGTAACCTTTTCGTATAATATGCTTATTTTGTTATTGCTCCTGAATTTTATGGACGTTTTAATGCTCAAAAAGAACCTAAGGGGGTTGTTCCGCGTCAGTCAATAATTTATAATGCAATAGAATAGATGGCCATTACCATAATTTATTCACGTTTCGTAGAATCTCCCGACTATGCAAATAGGAAATCAATCTTGTACATAAATTGATTAAATTCGTCCAACCTTTCAGAGATTTTAGGAAACTATTTTATGGGACGTCCGTCGGTAAATTACAATCAAGACTCTATAACAACTTGTTATCGATACAATCAGTATTTTTTGTGTATACAACATAAATAAGCAGACAAGATTCAAGAAAAGAGTAGGAACAAAAAAAATGTCCTCAAACATGGAGTGTGTTTCGGTGCATGACTTAACTAAAATGAAAATTGTGCCCTAGGTCTTTTTACCCCGGCAGCTTTGAGACAGTCTCCTTCCTTATCGCATCGGATTGAATTTTAATTAAGTAATTATCCTGTACCTGGTAGCCCCAGAATGTTGTAATTGGTTTCGGGGGGAACTTTTTTTAAACTTCATAATATCTTAATTTGTGTTCACCGTTCAACTACGCCCATGAACCAGTATTAAAACTGAATTTCCTCGATTTTTTAATTCAATTTCTTATAAAGGGCCGAACGTTGAATACAGACGAGTTATAAAATCAATTTAAACTTTTTTCTTAAAGACGTCACAATCTTTGCTCGGAATTTTAAATAGTTTCGAACATTATTCCTTTATGAAAGATTAATATCATGAAAAAGCGATTTTCGTTTTTAGTAATCCAACCAAAGCCCAATAAGGCAATTTTACTTTTAAGCAATTTAATTTTCCTTATGTAATATGAACGGGAGTATTACCGCAATCTGAACCCCCCCCCCCCCCTCTTCTGCTTTTAGCTATACACGAAAATTCGCGCTAAAATGGTGTATTTTCATTGGAGGTGTACTAACTACCTACTACATTGATGCAAAAGGTAATTTTGCAATAATACACCGTTTATATTCAATGACTAATTTTTGCTTTTCTTCAGTCTCGAATAGAATTTAAAAATATAACGATTATTCAATCTAATGTGTGGGTGAATTTTAAATCTTTGCATCTTCAAACACGTTTTCGAGTTACATACGATCTGCACACAACTGGAGATCAACCAAACTCAATCAATACATTTTGTTTCCTTATTTTTATGTTTCCTATAGACTTCATCATTCAGAATTTTTAAATTTCAAAAGACGTTTTTCAAACACACACAAGAAACAAAATGTTCTATCCACCTGCGTTGAAATATTTCTAAGTATTACACGTGATGAATCTACCACCGTTCCTCCGAAACGTCTTCTGTCCGCGGCGACAACGGCGTCACGAAACGTCGCCGACTCAAGTCACTTAGCGTCCAGTCTATTCCCTAACCAGGTCCTCATCCCAGGGGAGGTTTTACCGCAGCCGCCAGCTTCATAACTCGGTTACCCCGAGGGAGACCTAACTCAAAGTGAAAGAGGGGACGCAGGAAAAATGATTATGTCAAAACGTGACCTGGTCCAATAATGTAATATTTCGACTTTCTTCTTTGCTAAACTTTTTTTTTGGAAAGATACCTTCGCCTTAGACCATAAATACGTCCACCTTTTATTGCCCCGGATCCGGAAATGTAATAATACAGAGGATTGGGACGTGGCTCCACGTACGTACGGGAAATCTGGGAGATGTCTTCCCCTATATAA